>OZ000467.1:2402500-4802500 GCA_963922655.1 Cardamine chenopodiifolia
GTATCTCCTTCTATGGATCCTTCAGTTTGTGGTTCTGGCTGCTACTATGTTCCAAGCTTGCTTCCTGTTCCAGGTTTTTATCGAGGTGAGAAGAAGAAGTTGAAGTTTTTTTAAAAGGAAAGATTTCTGACATGTCATGAGTTTGAATCTGATTCGAAGAATACTGCCATGTTTCCTATTTTATTTTGTTGGGTTGTTTTAGCTTCTTATCTTGTGAGTTCATTTGAAAATATTTTATTTTTCTCCTTTTTAATGAAGAAAAGTGCACAGCTTTCATCGAGACTGTTTCTTGGAGTGGTGGCACCAGAAGTAAGTATGTAGCTCGAAAATGTCTCAAGTACATGTATATATATACAAAATGTTCTGAGAAATTAATTTGACAATTCACCAACAAAATTTACAAGCTTATGAAAAGAATGGTAAACTTGGACACAAAGTCGACTAGCTTTTGCATTGTGAGAGAAGATGATGAGAATTTAATTACTTTACTACGGATCCTACACTTGGTAGTTGCTACTATGATCCAAGTTTGATTCAGATTCCAGCCTTTAAATGATATTATGTAAATCATGTAATAAAGAAAAAAAGAGTAAAAGAAATGAAACGGTTTAGAAAAGAAAAACTGCAATGAAAAGTTCATTAATGGGCCTGTGGATTCGTAGTAGGTGTAAGTTGAAGAAATGGGCTTCTGCTACTTTTGCAAAATAGGGTAAATGACATCATAAATAGTACCCGCTACTCCTACTTTTGCTCTTACGAACAATCAAACTCAAATTCAGACAATGGCGATGGAGCTTTCGTCTGATTTGGTAGAGGAGATACTCTTATGCGTTCCAGCTAGATCTCTTGAAAGATTAAGATACACATGCAAGCAATGGAAAACCCTAATCTCAGACCCAAGATTTGTCAAAAAATAGCATTTGTCTCACATGCGTTGCCGCGAGCAGCAATTCAGAGTCTTCACCCAAGATCCGATTTCTCTTTTATTCGGTTCCACAGTTTCTTGATTTTAATATACCAGAAAAATCTTGTTTGCCGTCGAAGGTTACTACAACTTTTTCATCGCCATGTTTATTATCGGTGACCAGTATGTCTAATTGTGACTGTCTATTGCTATACGTCGTGAAAAGGAGGCTTTTGGTTTTGAATCCGTTGTTGAAACAAGCGAGATCAATCAACTATAGCTATGGATTTGAAAATTTCATGGATGTGTACTATGGTCTTGGATACATTAGTAACCAATCATCGAGTCATAATGACTACAAAATAGTAAGGTTTGGCTGTGGTGACAGATTTGGAGGTTTAAGGGTTGAAGTCTACACATTCAATCTGATTCTTGGAAGCTTATTTACGAGGCCTTTAATGGGTTCTGTGGATTATTAGACTCAAGTGTGTGTTTACGAGGAACTCCTTATTGGCTAGCTTACAAGAGATTTAGTGGTCAAACCTTTTAGATACAGAGCTTGGATTTCTCAAAAGAGAGATTTAAGCCCTTGTTACTTCTTCCTCCACTCATTTGGTCATCTAACTGGAAAGATTCTCTTTCTTTAGGGATTTTCAGAGGAGATGAACTTTCTTTGTTGCATTCATGCAGCATAGCATTAGCAGGTAAGATACACTTATGGGTGATGAAGAAGCAGGATTGGAGCAGGCTGATGACAGTTGATACACCTATATTTCCGAAAATCAAGAATGCCAAAAAATTGAATACAACACTGCTATGGATCCTACAATCTGTGATTGCTACTACGTTCTGAGCTTGCTTCAGATTCCAAGGAAACAGTTTCCATTGTTAAGAGTTAAGACATGAAGTTTTTTTTTTATATATAATAAGGTTTCTCAGTTTTTTTGTCCTTGAATGTTTCATTTTTTTCTGATTTTCAAATTCCAGAAATGGAATGGAATAATACTGTGTTTGAATCTGATTCCAAGAAACACAGAAAGCTGTCTATGTTTTTTTCTTTTTGGTTTACATCAACTTGGAATTGTCTGTTCACAAGCACATGTTCTTAGAGATACATCAACGACAAGGATCTCTTCAAACTATCCCCTTTCATTCATTCCAAGTTCGACACAGGATTTTGTGCAAAATCACCCAAAATCTCAAAACTTCAAAGCCTCATGTCAAATTGACGACAAATAACGATTTTTTGTATTCCTTGTTCACTGAGGCAATGCTTCGACTTCATTCCACAAGTCAACATTTCTTGTAAACTTCTCTTTTACTTGCACAATGAGCTCCTTTGCTTCACCAACCTTTGAAAGACTTGCTAGTCCATTAACAAGCCACTTCATAACACTAAAACTCGGAACCCAATTCTTATTCATACTCTCCCTACAAAGGATAAAAGCTGTCTCAAAATCCCTTCCTTTGCACAAACAATGTATCAGAGTGAAGTAACATTCACTATCAGGCTTGTATCCACTATTCACCATAACATTGAACATATTCATAGCCTCATCCAAATTCTCCTCACTGCAAAACCCATGAATCAAAATCGAATACGTTATGGAATTTGGTCTCATCCTATTAGATATAACTCCATCAAGCAATGCCTTTGCTTCTACAGTTTTCTTCCTTTTACACAAACATTGAATCATAATGTTGTATGTAGCAACACTTACATGAACACCAAATTCTTTCATTATTCTCAGAACTTTCCTCACATCATCATACTTCTCCTCATTGTAAAAACCAGCAACCATCATCCCAAAGCTAGCAGCTGTTGGCTTTATCCCATTCCTCTCCATTTCTGCAACAATGGAGTATGATGAACTCGTTGAACCGGATTCACACAATACTCTAATCATTCTATTGTAAGTTTTGAGATTAGGTTCAATGCCATACATCTTCGGCATTTCGAGGTAGACTCGTTTCGCTTCTTTGTAATCCTTAGCCATTAAACAAGTGAAAAGAAGAGCATTCAAAGATTTCACCGTCCTTGGGATCTGGTATCGCTCGATGTCACGAAATGTCTGTAAAGATCGATCAAGCACATTGGCTCGGCCGTATAGAATAACGGCGCGGACGGAGAAATTCTCGGATTTGAGATCGGGTTGATTTTGAATGAAACCGTCGAGTAGCTGTGACACAGCGGCGAAGTGTTTCTCTCTCGCTAGTGTCACGACTGCGACGAAGAAGGCGATACGGTCGACGTGGTAATTAGTTTTGAGAGAAGCGTATCGGCAGATTTCGAGGATTCGATCTGGATTGTTCTCAGATTTGAGAAGGGAGAGAGTAGCTCGGCTCTTCTGCATGCTAGTGAGCAAGGTCTTGGAGTTTGGTGTGAGGATAGATGAAGTGGAAGATAGTAATCGATAATGAGTCACGCTTTGAACTAAAGATGCCGATGTTTGAATGCGCAAGAGGAACGCCATTGTTAAGGTTCATGATGTTTCGGAAGAAATGGTGACGACGGTGGAGAGAAGAGGTTTAAACCGGATAGGGATTTGATAAATTAAAATGTAATTACAAAATGGTTTACTTAAATCACACGTACGCCAGTCAAACGAACGGGTTAATCCGTGGGTCGCCGGATCTAACCTGCGGATCAAAATAAAAATTTTATCCATAAATTTTCAATCTGTTTGGCTGATTGATCAAAAAGGTTAATATGTAACTTATTTTGCTTAAAATCCATAAAATTTACGGATAATTCATTAATACGTTTATTTATAAATAAAATTTTTTTTAATTAATTTATGGATTTTCGGATCAAAAATTCTGTCAATCCGCTTTTCAAACTGTCAAATCCATCAGATACGTATTAAAAAAACTATATTTGCAAATTATTTACCGACCTGTGAATTTTGATCTGATAATCCGCACTCATAATCGATCCATAAAAATTCTCCAGCCGTCCATTTACACCCGCTTCGTAGCGGATAACAATCCGTGGATCCCACGAGTCGAATCAAATTTTGACAGCTATGATTCACACACACCATTCGCATAGTAAAACAACTCATATCAGTCGTTGATGTTTATCAATAGTCACCAATTAGGACGGTCCTGATGTTAAATAAATAAAATAAAATAAAATATCCTATTAGAAATTTGAAAAGTGACTATTGATATTTAATTTTTTTACTTATTTAACATCATGATCAGAGATAACATTGTTATCTTCTTCATTTCTCAATCTTCTTCTTTCTTCATCATCTCTGATCATGATGCAACAGCCACCACCCGGAGGTATCCTTCCACATCACGTTGCTCCTCCGTCTGCCCAACAACAATACGGTTACCAGCAACCGTCTCCTTACGGGATGCCTGGAGCTGCTCCACCACCACAGATGTGGAATCCTCAATCGGCGGCGCCGCCAGAAACTCAGCCTACAAGCGCCGACGAGATCCGGACTCTTTGGATCGGAGACTTACAGTATTGGATGGATGAGAATTTCCTCTACGGTTGTTTTGTTCATACTGGAGAGGTATTATTCTGAGATCTCTGTTTCGATTTATTTATTTTTTGTTACTTACTTCTTATGATTCTGTTATCGCTATTAGTTTCGCGCTTAATTTTTTGTTCAGAGGAGATTGAGGTTAATTTGATAAGTTGTTTTGTGTATTTTTCTTTTTGCCTCCTTCTCATCAGTGTTCGTTTTATTTTTTGAAAGATTGGATTTTTAGGATAAGACGATCAATCTCTTTTGTGTTATAGAAATATTTTGAAGTTTGAACAAATGTTATGTGTATTCTCTTTCCGACAGTGAGTTAATGAGTGTTATGTCACGTTATTTAATGAGTAGTTAGTTTAACACTGTCAAAATTTTCGCAGGTTGTTTCTGTTAAAGTCATCCGTAACAAACAAACCGCTCAGGTTGAAGGTTACGGTTTTATTGAATTTGTATCTCATGCTGCTGCTGAAAGAGCTTTACAAACATTCAACAACACTCCTATCCCAAACATTCCTGATCAGCTCTTTAGATTGAATTGGGCCTCATTGAGTTCAGGAGACAAACGTGACGATTCACCGGATTACACGATATTTGTCGGTGATCTGGCTGCTGATGTTACCGATTATATCTTAATTGAGACGTTCAGAGCTTCTTATCCTTCAGTTAAGGGTGCAAAGGTTGTTATTGACAGAGCCACTGGACGTTCAAAGGGATATGGTTTTGTTCGGTTTTCTGACGAAAGCGAACAGATTCGTGCTATGACGGAGATGAATGGTGTTCCTTGTTCAACTAGGCCTATGAGAATTGGGCCAGCAGCTAACAAAAAAGGTGCATCTGGTCAAAGAGGTATTAGATATGTTACTTTAGAAATGTTTTGCACTTGCATTCTCATGATTTGTTTAGATTTTGTGTGATATAGTATCTATGTGATTAGTTTCCTCAAGTAAGAACTAGTTAACAGCCTTATGTAAAGTGTGTATTTACCGCTCAGGCCGCAGTAAATTCTGTTAAAACTTAAAAGAGACAACTCTTATAGCAAACTTGTTGTATCCTATTTGTTTCAAAGCAGGGAGTTAAGAGGCTCTCTATCATCTTGAGGCCTGGAACTGATTTCAGCTGAAATGGTTATCCCCTTATTGAGTGCCCATGCTTAGGTCAGTTTTTAAGTTCATGTGTTGTCCTTTATCAGCCCTTTCCTTCACTTCAGCCCTGCTATAATTTCCATTTATTTTTTCAATACAGCTTTTCTTCTAATTCTCAGTCATTTACTTTTACTTTAAAATCGTATTCTCTTTTCTATTTCATTCCGCTCTACTTAACGTTTATATTTTACTTTATTTACGTTATTTATATATCAAGTTTCTTTCTACTGCTTCTGTGAGTCTAGATGTTAGAAGTTCTCCCGGCATTTTATAATGGGCATGGTCAGATGTGGCAGTTTTTGGAGTGACCAGAGAATTAGCTACATTGTTTTTTTTCTTCAATACTAGCCTTTACAATTCCTCTATACTCTGTCCCTATAGGCATTTGCCGCATTTCAGTTAATGTGTTTTCTTACCTTGTTAGTTTGGCACCTACATCCTCCTTGAGTAGCCGAAAGCCTTTGGAGAAATGTGATGCAAATGTCATTGTCTCTTGTAATTGCTCATCTTTTCTGGTTGGGGCTTCTCAGCTCGTTTCTTATTGTTTGCAAATGGCAATCTCATCTATCTATTGATCATTAATGATTTGATGTTTACATTGATAGACTTTGACTTCTTAGACATTTTCTGCAATTTCGTACTCAATAGAGCGAGTACTATTTCTACTTTTGAAGTTCTAGTGTTGTGTTGTATATGTGTGCAATCCTTCTTTGCATTTGCTGCAAAGGGGTCTCTCCTAGTTTTCCAGTTACTTGTGTAATTTACTGATACTTACTCCTTTCACTATACCCACGTTTTTTTGTGTAAATGCAGATTCATACCAGAGCGCTGCTGCAGGGGTTCCAACTGATAATGATCCAAATAACACAACTGTGGGTTATATGCTCCTATTATATACGTGTCCCGTACTGCCGTTGGGTTATGTTCTTTCAAATGGGCCATTTCTGACGCATTTTATGTACAGGTTTTTGTTGGTGGATTAGATCCCACTGTCACTGATGATCATCTGAAGAATGTCTTTGGCCAATATGGTGAGATTGTGCATGTGAAAATACCTACCGGAAAGCGCTGTGGATTCGTTCAATTCTCCGAGAAGTAAGTGCACTGCAGTGGCTGGAACCTCTGTTATTTGAGCCTATAGTAGGCTTTGGATTATCTTTTTTTTGTCAACTGTAGGCTTTAGAACATCTATCTAACAGATTCATCATTTTTTTGTGACCAACCCTCGCTTTTTTCAGAAGCTGTGCAGAGGAAGCTCTTAGAATGCTGAATGGAATGCAATTGGGAGGAACAACCGTCCGGCTCTCATGGGGCCGAAGTCCTTCGACCAAACAGGTAACTAATTCCTCTGCATTAGATTAGATGATAGAAAGAAACAGCCCACACCACAGCCTCTCTCGCCAGTTCCCTTATCATCTCATCTTGCCTATTCAATGAAAATTTAGACAATTATACAGTCAAGCTCTAGTTTTAGCTGATTAGTAGTATCACTTAGAACAGTGGGCAGAATGGTTCTTGAATAAATCTGAAAGGCTTTTTTGTTTTGTTTTGAATCGGTTTTCCAGACAGCTGATCCAAGCCAGTACTATTACGGCGGGTATGGACAAGGACAGGAGCAGTATGGGTACTCGATGCCGCAAGATCCTAATGCATATTATGGAGGCTACGCTGGTGGATACAGCGGTTACCAGCAGACACCACAGGCGGGACAGCAACCGCCACAGCAACCACCACAACAGCAGCAACAAGTTGGGTTCAGCTACTAAACTGCGAGCATATTTCTTGGGTTAATGGCAGTTGTTTCTTGTTTACATACTTTGTTATGAACGTGTTCCGAAACACAGTTTATTTTTCTAAGTGTCTCTCTATCCATCTCTTTCTGTATAGGTGAGTTTCTTCTGCTTATGATTGATGGTAAAGAAGTGAAGAGTTGGACTCAATTTAATATTTTATTTCGTTGTTGTTTTGAAAGAAGAGAACATCGATGCTGTTATAAGTTGGGTTGTTTCCGGCAAAATAGAAATATTGAAACCTGGGAAGGCAAGAGGTGGGTGTATAAACGTAAATTTTATACGGTCTCTTTTTGCTTAAATGGCTTTCGATGTACTGTGTAATACAACCTGTCTAGATATTAAATTAGGGTATATGTTTTGCTTTAAGTTGGTCACAAAAATCAAGTTTTCGTAAGAAAGAATGAGAATGGATCAGAAGATTCATAACAGATATCTTGAGCACAACTAATCTCCAGCATTAGAACAGTTGGAGATCTTTGATTATACCAAAGTTTTTGGCTTTAGAGGTATATGTAGAGGCGGTGTGGTATTTGTCTCCAAATTTGAACATTTTTACGTGACAAATTATGAATCCCCGGAGTTGTATATGGACTCGCATTAACAGCTTTCAGCTTTGAAAATTAGATTTTAAAAATTCCCTTGACCCGTTATCCAAACCAAAGGACAAAAGGAAAAATAGAAAGAAAGTAAAAAATCTGATTAATTTAGTGGATTTTGCAAACTTGTTCTTATATGAATTTGAAACCAAAAATGTTGGTTCTGAAATAAAAATTGTATTTTCTCCATTTCATAAAGTTATAACTTTTTATGACGGAGTTATATTGTATATAATTTTTTTTGTTTTTATAGAAATAAAGCAAAAACATATATTTTCTATGCTAAATCAGTAAATGATCTCCATCGGTTGAAATTATTATTCATTAATACAAATTTCAAGAATTTCAAACTCAAGACTATTGATCAGTGATTTGTTTAAACATGGACACTAAAGTGTATACCCGATAATCCGATATATGATATAATGTTTTAAAAAAATATTTTATATATGCATTTTGGACGGCAAATTCGTAAATTGAAACGCTAAAGTTTGAAATATTATATTATAATTGCTATACTATATGTCCACATTTCGGAAAACAAAAATTAAATATTTGGACGGCAAGCTCGTAACTATATGACCTCATTTTGCAAAAATATATAAGAACAATGGTTATAGGCATTAATTATGGATTGTTTGCTGGATATATTCACACCATCTGAGTGTATAAATGAGTATATCTTAGCCTATCTTATTATCTTAATGATTTGACTTATAAGTTATTTTATTCAAATAACAAATTATATAACTTGGGAAAAAAAGAGAAGAAAACACGTATACAAGTTACAGGTTCGTGCACCAGCACTGCTCAATGAAATGACTACAAATACTTTAGCCATTTCAACTCCTCTCCTCATCTCTCTGATCACTACCTCTCTTCCCAAAAGTCTTCGACGGGAAAACACAAAAAGACGAACATGACTCTCTTCAAAAGGCCGTGCCTTTACTCAAAGATGAACAAGGAAGACCCAGAAGACGTATTTCACCGAAGAGCCAAGTTCTTGATTTATAAAACGCTTCAAGAAGCCGACTTGATTTCTCGGCGTGATCCTACTCTGTCGTCGTTTCTGCGGCTGAAGCTTTTTCGGTTGAAGGTCAAGATCGGAAAGAGGTTGACTAAACTTCGTTGCAGCGTTGTATCTGCCGTTAGATTTGGCGGAATTCGAAAGCATTCTCAATGCAGCGTGAGAGCCTTGAAGAAGTTGTTCCACGGTGGTTCAACAACCGGACTACCTAGGCCTATTTTCACACTTGAAGTTTGATTTTTTTTCTTTTGATTTGTATATCGTTTATATTCCTTTCTTGAATTTCCGTTGATCTTTTGTTAAAAATTTTTTATCAATATGAAAATTTTCAAAAAAAGAAAAAAAAGTTTATCAAAAATGTATAAAAGAGATCATGAGTTTTGTTTCTTTTCATAAAGGGAAAATATCTTCAAATAACGTAAAGTAAAAATAACATAACAACGATTTTCGTTTGGCTTTATTAGATAAACGGTTTTTAAAATGTTTGGTTTTATTTACGCACTAATAAATATTAAATCATTGTAATATATTTTAAATGATTTCGAATTATTATGATTCTTTATGCCTGTGAGCCTACCAATAGATAACAATTTTTTTTTAAACTAATATATATTTGCTTTTAAAAGCTAAATTACCATATATTTATATGAAAATGTGATGTATTCTTAAATTTAGATTTCTAAGATTATTTTGTCAACCTATTTCTAAAGTTTATTGAATCATTTAATTTTTTTGTTCAAAATTTTTTTTTGAATCCAATGCCATTCAATCGAACAAACAACGTGTGAGCACTCATTCGTGCGATTTCATGAGGATTTTTAAAGATTCTAACACGAACGACAAAATTGAACTCAAAATCTTGGGTTAGGTGATCAAAATATCTTGAGGTTATAATATCAATTAGAAGGAATACATAAGGACTTAAATGCAAACTTGTAAAACTTTCTTTACCATTTCCCTTGTCTCTTTAATTTTTTCTTTTCAAGCCCTCCCTCACTGTTTATCTCATCTTCTTCGTTCGTGTTCACGAAGTCATCGCAGGTCTTTCATCCAAGAAGTTGTGATCATCGTATGTTCTTCTTCATCCCATATTTTTCTTTTCCTTTCATTTGATTTCACATCTACAGATAGGAATTTCATAATGCGTATACCTTAGAGCTCTTAGTCAAATTGGTTAGAAAATCTAGAACAACAGACAAGGAAATTTCTGAATTCTTTTAGTATTAGCGATATGCTAAGGAATTTACTGCTGAAATTTCCATATTAATGCGAAGTTGATGATCTGGTTTGTATCAAATTTATTGAATGTTTGTGTCGTTTCTCAGATTGTTTCGGGGACATGTCTAATTAAATTATGTTTTTCTCTTGGTGTTTGAGATTAGTTGATGTGATTATGGTTATGCAGAAAGGATGAGTTTTACGGAATTTGGTTTTTGAGGTTTATTGCAATGAGTGTGGTGGGATTCGATATTGGGAATGAGAACTGTGTTATTGCGGTTGCTAAGCAACGTGGGATCGATGTTTTGTTGAACGATGAATCGAATCGAGAAAACCCTGCTATGGTTTCGTTTGGTGAGAAGCAGAGATTCATGGGTGCTGCTGCTGCTGCCTCTGCCACTATGCATCCCAAATCAACCATTTCACAGTTAAAGAGATTGATTGGTAGGAAGTTTGGTGAACCTGATGTTCAGAATGATCTGAGGTTGTTTCCTTTTGAAACTTCCGAAGACTCTGATGGTGGAATTCAAATTCGGCTTCGGTACATGGGTGAGATGCAGAGCTTTAGTCCGGTGCAGATATTAGGCATGTTGCTTTCACATTTGAAGCAGATAGCAGAGAAGAGTCTCAAAACTCCTGTTTCAGACTGTGTCTTTGGGATACCTTCCTACTTTACAAACTCACAAAGACTTGCCTATTTGGATGCTGTGGCTATTGCTGGCCTGAGACCACTGAGATTGATGCATGATTCTACTGCCACTGCACTTGGATATGGTATATACAAGACAGACTTGGCGGCTAACTCGAGTCCTACTTACATTGTATTTGTCGACATTGGTCACTGCGATATGCAAGTGTGTGTGGCTTCGTTTGAGTCTGGAAGCATGAGAGTCCATTCTCATGCTTTTGATAGAAACTTGGGAGGGAGAGATTTTGATGAGGTTCTCTTCAATCACTTTGCCGTTGAATTTAAGGAGAAATACAGTATAGATGTATATTCAAATACCAAGGCGTGTGTTAGGTTAAGGGTATCGTGTGAGAAACTTAAAAAGGTTTTAAGTGCAAATGCTGAGGCACAGCTGAACATAGAATGTCTGATGGATGAGAAGGACGTGAGGAGCTTCATCAAGAGAGAAGAGTTTGAGCAGTTGTCATCTGGCTTGTTGGAGAGATTAAGTGTTCCGTGTAAAAAGGCTTTGACTGACTCTGGTCTAAGTTTGGATCAAATCCATTCTGTGGAGCTAGTTGGTTCAGGGTCCCGAATTCCAGCTATATCTAAGATGCTAAGCTCGTTGTTTAAGAGGGAGCTAGGCAGGACTGTGAATGCAAGTGAGTGCGTAGCTCGAGGATGTGCCCTTCAATGTGCAATGCTCAGTCCAGTTTTTCGAGTTAGAGATTATGAGGTATGCGCTTCTCTCTGTGTGAAAAAAACTCTTTCTCTGTTCTTGTTTCTTTTTGAAAATGTATTTAGCACAAGAATAGATTATTACAATGGTTACAGAGTATGCCGTGTGTATTTAAACGTGATGGTGGATTTATACCTTCTGTGAATGGCTGATGTTTTCTTTATTATGCTTCCCCTATTCTCAGGTTCAAGATTCTTTCCCTTTCTCAATCGGCTTCTCATCTGATAAAGGTCCCATAAACACACCATCAAATGAATTGCTCTTTCCAAAAGGCCAAGTCTTTCCAAGTGTGAAGGTTCTTACTCTACGTAGGGAAAACATTTTCCACTTGGAAGCCTTTTATGCGAACTATGATGAAATATCACCAGATTTACCCGCCCAGATCAGCAGTTTTATGGTATGCTATTCGGAAGGTTATGCCACTGTTGGACACTGCATAGTTTAAGTAACTCTAAGTTTGTTGTGTAATGTTTTGTTAGATTGGTCCTTTTCATATTGCCCATGGAGAAGCAGCACGTGTCAAAGTAAGAGTTCTGCTAAATCTCCACGGGATTGTCACGATCGATTCAGCTTCTGTGAGTACAATCTCATCCATCCTATCCAGATATCATTGCCTTGTATATCTCTACATAGCTTGAGTCTAAACTTCCCATGTCTGAACAGCTAATGGAAGATCACACGGAGAATATAACTTCTGAAGAGACGATATCCGAAAACAACCATCAATCTTCTGCTACAAAGGATAATACTTTGGACCCTTCGTCAAGTTCTACTGTAAGTATAGTTTAACACATTAAAAAGAAATACAGTCGCATCACAAGAATACTTGCAAGCCCAACATATGAAAAGTTGATTTTGAAGCATTGGCATCTTGATTCAGTTCTGAAACAATCAAATGGTTGATCTGGAGATTCTCCAATTCATGCGAATCTACAAAAATCGTGAGATTAGTTTTTCTTGTGTAGGGTAAAGAGCCTAAGGCTAGCAAAAGAATGGAAATTCCAGTTGTTGCGAACATGTCTGGTGCATTGACAACGGATGAGTTGTTGGAGGCCAAACAACGAGAGAACTCTCTAGTGGAGCAAGATCTGAAGATGGAATCAACAAAGGATAAGAAAAATGCTCTTGAATCCTTTGTTTATGAGATGCGTGATAAGGTACACATTTGGGTTTAATAGCTTCCATGTTTAGATTTCGGTTAAGAAATGTGTGTTCCCTCTTTAAGAATCACTTCCAAGAATTAACATTGTGTATATGGGCAGATGTTAAATACATATCAGAACACTGCAACCGAGTCAGAACGGGAATTCATCGCTAGAAATCTTCAAGAAACAGAGGAATGGCTATACGAAGATGGTGATGATGAATCTGAAAATGCTTACATAGAGAAACTAAATGATATCAAGAAGGTAACAACTCCCTCAAAGTTTTTGTATTGAAAGGTTAGTCTCTGCAGATGACTTTCCTGTCCTAATTGATGACTTATATTTCTGAGCAGCTGGTCGATCCTATTGAAAACCGGTTTAAAGATGGGGAAGAGCGAGTACACGCATCAAAACATCTTCTCACAACTATTGCAGATCAACGAATGGCTGCGGAGTCTCTTCCTCCTCCAAGAAAGAACACAGTTTAGTTCAAAACTACTAATATTTTTTTATGATGAATCTTTTTTCGCTAATTAAACATGTACACCATTCATTAAAAAAGTATTCTTTTATATGTGCTTCATGTGGAGTTCTTCCTTTTTCTTTTCTTTTTTCTTGTCAATAAATCAATTTCAGTCTCTATAACGTGAATATTCTTTTACCAATTTAGCATTGGAACTGATGTAAAAAAAAATATGGAACTTGGATCGATTATAAAAAATCCCTTGATATATTCAATTTAATATATTACTAACAAAATGTCAAGGTTTGATTTTACCAAATTTAATAGAAATTATGATTGTTGAATGATTTCAGTATGCGAATCCAAAACGAACAAGGCCCAAGGTGACAAAATCAGAAACTCTTAGGCGTTAAAGGAGATAGCAGAAGCTGCGGTGTAGGCCAAAACTTAGCCAAGGTTTAGCTCATGACCCCACTACTCTTCTTATTTGTTAGGACGAATTTTCGACTTGTTTGGGAACATGTTGATAATTTAGGTTAGAAAATCAAATTGAACATTTTTTATTATACTAAAATGAATAAATAGTCATTCAATTCAAAAGTTATAATTTGGAACATAAAATTGAATCGAACCATTTGTATTGAGAAGAAATCTAACCGGATAGTTAAGGTATAAACTCTGGTTCATTTTGATTCGGTTCGGTTCGATTAAATGCCTACCCTATAAACAAAGCACAAAAGAGTATATGGATAACCACCACATTTGAAATAAAGGAAAAAAAAAAAGATTTTAAGAATTAAATGAAAACTTTCTTTAAGTAATTGATAGGAAATTTATCACATAAAATATGGGTTTTATATGGATATATTTCGATATATTCCATATCTGAGGAATGATTTAGTCAGCAATCGACTTTCGCCTCAAGAGTATCTTAGCCATCTTTAATAATTAGTAGTTAGATACCAATACTTCTTTCCCAGTGACAGCTAAGCAAGTGTCAAAATCGGAGTTGGGACTTATATGACTTGTGACTTGTGAGTGAGTCACTAACTGAGAAAAAAAATAGCTATTTCAAATGACTTGTTGTTACCTGAGAAAGGCTAAAACACGATTTCCCACGGAACAGGGTTTTGCTAGTTTTGTAAGAAGTCTGTGTGCGTAATGTAGATGTTATTTTAAAAATTCACCAGTAGTTCTTCAATTATTTCAGTTTAAAGCGAAGCTTACCCCAACTCGGCACTAGGAACAAAGATTGGGATATAATATATTAAGGTGTGGTTGAGATCAATCTCAGAAGTCACTTAAATATATTCGAAGTTTGGGTGATGAAAAAAACGGTGGGTTTAAAATACTCAAGCATCGCATGAGTTGTGGCCACGAGCTCACTACGACTGAGTCACTATGTTTTTTATTTTTATTTATAGTTAAAAATATAATGCATTAGTTACTTTGTATTCTCCGTCAAGGCACAAAACCCATTACCGGTTTTAAGTTGATGAGCTTGATTTACACATATATGGTACCATTCAACACCCACATTATTCGGGCAATGACATGATAAAAAAATTAAGTGAATACCAAAAAAGAAAGTGAAATTTATTTGAGAAAATGACAAATAAGTTTATATAAATGTAGCAAATGTTTGAACTTATTCATAAGGATACATGAATCCTTACGATGCCATTATCTGGAGAAGAAATGTAATAAACCTCTTAAAATTAAAACAAAATAAAGTGTAATAAACCATTACTGCCGTTGGTTTATGTTTGTGGAAATATAATACCATCCAATCAATAAAAAAGCAAACAAAATATTAAATGCCAGATGTGATTTACAGCTGAATTTTGATTTTAGAAAAAACTCGAAAAATGAGAAGTGTTTAAGTAATAAAGGGTGAGAGATTAATTAGTATCAGCTTACTCGGAGTCACAGCAACGATTTCTCCATCGTGAGAGCCAAATCTGCTGAGCCGTTTTGTCTTCTTCTTCCTCACTCATCCCACTCGACGTCTCTGAAGCTCCATCATCGTATCATCAATTGTTTCCTCTCGAGTAAGCTTCTTTGAATTTTCCTCTTCAACCAATAATACAGCTTTTTCGCATTCCCTATGGTTTATATAAGCTTTTGTCTCGATCTTCACTAGCTCTTCTCGTTTCTATTGTACAAAATCTTTATCATTGATTCTTAGATCACTCAAGATTCAATTCGAATCAATCTGGATCGGATCTAATCTCTTTTGAGTGTGTGTGATTTTGACCTCTCTTTTTTTCTTTTGATGGATTTCACAGTTAAAAAGCAAAAACAATATGGAATTGGATTCAGGGAACAAATTGTTGAAGACGGGTTTGGTTATAATGGCAACAATTGTTATAGCCAAACTCATCTTCTCCATCTTCTTCACTACTGATTCAAAGAAGAAGCGTCTTCCTCCTACTCTTAAAGCTTGGCCTCCATTGTTTGGAAGCCTTATCAAATTCTTGAAAGGACCAATTGTGATGCTTAGAGAGGAATACCCTAAGCTTGGCAGTGTTTTCACTGTCAATCTTCTTCACAAAAAGATTACTTTTCTCATTGGTCCTGAAGTCTCTTCTCATTTCTTCAAAGCTTCTGAATCTGATCTTAGCCAGCAGGAAGTTTATCAATTCAATGTGCCGACTTTTGGCCCTGGAGTTGTTTTCGATGTCGATTATTCCGTTCGCCAGGAGCAGTTTCGGTTCTTTACTGAGGCACTCAGAGCCAGCAAGTTGAAGGGTTATGTTGATATGATGGTTACTGAAGCTGAGGTAAACCAAATTTGGTATCAAAATTGGAACTTTTTTGCTTTCACTTATGAAAGTTATGAGTTAGTATATGAGTTTTTGGTTGTGTCGATGAAAGGAGGACATGATTCTCTACTATAATCTTCCACTGGGTAGGTGTTTTTGTAGTTTCATTTATAAATACTTGTCCTTGTTCTTGGCAGGATTACTTCTCCAAGTGGGGAGATAGTGGTGAAGTTGATCTTAAGGTTGAGCTAGAGCGTCTCATCATCTTGACTGCAAGTAGATGTTTACTCGGTCGGGAAGTTCGTGACCAGCTTTTTGATGACGTCTCTGCGTTGTTTCATGACCTTGACAATGGAATGCTTCCCATCAGTGTTCTCTTCCCATACCTCCCACTTCCAGCTCATCGCCGTCGTGACCGTGCCCGAGAAAAGCTTGCGGATATTTTCGCAAAAATCATAGGGTCGAGAAAACGTTCTGGAAGTTCAGAGAATGACATGTTGCAGTGTTTCATCGAATCGAAGTACAAAGATGGTAGACAGACAACCGAATCTGAAGTCACCGGGTTGCTCATTGCTGCTCTGTTTGCAGGACAACACACGAGCTCTATCACTTCCACTTGGACTGGTGCTTATCTGATGCGATACAAAGAGTACTTCTCGGCTGCTCTTGAGGAGCAAAAGAGCTTGATTGAGAAACATGGAGACAAGATTGATCACGATATCTTATCCGAGATGGATGTTCTCTACCGCTGCATAAAGGAAGCTTTAAGGCTTCACCCTCCATTGATCATGCTAATGAGAGCCTCGCACAGCGATTTCAACGTGACAGCTCGGGATGGAAAAACGTATGACATCCCGAAGGGCCACATCGTTGCAACCTCGCCTGCATTTGCCAACCGCCTACCGCATGTCTTCAAAGACCCGGACACTTACGACCCAGATAGATACTCTCCAGGAAGAGAAGAGGACAAAGCCGCAGGAGCTTTTTCGTACATCTCATTCGGTGGAGGTAGGCACGGGTGCCTTGGAGAGCCGTTTGCTTACCTGCAGATCAAAGCCATATGGAGTCATCTGTTGAGGAACTTTGAGTTTGAGTTGGTTTCACCGTTCCCTGAGATCGACTGGAACGCTATGGTGGTTGGCGTTAAAGGCAATGTGATGGTGCATTACAAGCGGCGTCAGCTTTCTTAAAGACAGGTTTAAGGGATTGCAACTTTGGTTTATTCTGTGGCTTCAGCTTTGCTTTTGTCCTTCTCTGGTTTTAGTGTTTTTGTTGGATGGTTGCTTCTGCTTATTTAACTGTTCTTGCTCTTTAATTGACACTTAATTTTCAAGCTTTGCTAAATTTGTTTGTTCTTCGAATGTGCTAACTCAAGTGGAGAATTTATGCAGAACTTCGTTGGTTTAGGCTCAGTTACTATTCTAATCAATTAACTTTACGAAGGTCAAACACAAATCTGTAAATTTACATGCATTAAAAAGGTTACCGGATTTTTTGTTTGGCAAATTTTAGAATTTGAAACAGACTCAAGAAAATGAAAGGTAAACTAAAACATCTAGTCATCTACACCATTAAACACAAAAATGTTGAATTGGTAAAAATCTAATTTTAGAAGAAAATATTTGCTTTGTGCTCTAAAATAAATCATAAACATTTAGTTTGTGTGTGATCAAAGAGTAATAATAACCAAAAGATTTCTAGTAAAGAGACCAAATCAGGTACCAAATCTTTCTTAAATGATTTAGAGATTCAATGTAAATCCAGAGATACGTACATGTATAATTCTATATATATATATATATATATGTCCCTAAAATGGTTTAAAATCTTAATTTTCATCGTATCCCTTGTGAACGTTGTCTTCTCTCGCATTGTCGACCCCACCGAGACACTCTCTTAATCGCCGGAAAGAACATATCTCCTCCGTCCACGCATATTCCAGACACCGGAAATAACAGCAGCCACCATTAACGTTGTTCCATCGTAATCACTCTCATCGACTTCAATCAAAATCCTTCTCCTCAAGGCCAAGGTTTCTTGGCAGAACGTTTTATCTGTCAGGTTTGTGATCATTTGGTTTGGTTTCTGAGATTTCCTTGGTTAATTTCATTTGCCTACACTTAGTAATCTATTCAGGTTATTTGGTTTTGGTCCGTCCTCCTATATATGTTGAGCCCAATCTTTTATTTTTTAATCAGTGTACAACTCCCACACGAAATCTAATCACGATATTGTAGATGGAGAGCATAACAAAGTGGGACTTGGGATCACTCCGAACATACTACTCCGTTGAACCTAGTGAGACGTTTCACGAAGATGAGCTTCTAGACTTAGCCTTGTTCCTTGTCTTCAAGGGGAGTTATGGAAGGCTCAGACGAGAATCAGAGAGCTTGAGGCCGAAAACTTTGGATCAGAGGAATTTATTAGATGTTTCAACAAAAATCTTAGAAGTGGGAGAGAAGAAACCACTGATCCATTAGTTGATTACTTGAAGGAAAATTTAAGAGAAGAGAAGAAAGAAATGAAAAGAGCTAAAGCAGAGAATTCTAGGTTAAAGAAGAAGATTTTGGATATGGAATCAGCAGAGAATCGGTTGAGAAGAGAAAGAGACACCATGGAGAAGGTGTGCGAGGAACTGGTGACGAGGCTCGATGAGTTAAAGGCGAATACAAGGAGGATGTGGGACGAGACGGAGAAGGAGAGGCAGATGTTGCAGATGGCTGATATGTGGAGGGAGGAAAGGGTTAGGGTTACGTTGACAGATGCAAAACTTGCGTTGCAAGAAAAGTATGAGGAGATGAATTTGTTTGTGGTTGAGTTAGAGAAGTGTTTGGAGATGGCGAGAGAAGTTGGAGGAATTGAGGAGATGGTGTTGAGAAGAGGTGAAGTTTTGATAAAGATGGCGAGATCTATGAGTATGGAAGTTGTAGACAATAAGATGGATTTTGACAAATTTGAGTTTGTCCCGAAAGATAATATTTGTCAACATTAATGTCGAAAGGAAGATGTTTAGAAGGAAATTTGTAAATTTTGTCTAAGCGAAAACTTTGGAAGGAGTAAGTTTTCATGAATGATTTTATTAGATCTGTTAACATCATAACTGGTGCTCTCTTATTGCCTATGGGCTAGAGATCTATGGAGCTTTAGACCCGTTTCATTACTAAGTTTGGTTCTAAATTATGTGTTTAAATGGCTTCTATCTGAAATGGTCATTCGGTCTATCTGTAATTTTTTGTCATGCAATTTAAACTGAAAAAACTTTGATAAAAGAAAAACTTAATATTGTTATCTTTTCATTCTAAAAGATGAATATGTATTTTTGACCAACATTTTTTTTAACATCTTACTAAAATGTGGAATTATATAAGCCACTTTATTCGCCCAATCATAATGGTATCATGGTTTACACTCATTAGAAAATTTGGTGAATGAACTACTCGATGACTATATTCATTTTAAGAAAATTAGTTAGATGATAAAAAAACCGAAATCTCCTGATAAAAAGTAAAAAAAAACATACGGGATTTTGATATTATTTTGGTGTATGTGGGAACCTACGAAGACGACCATTTGCAACAACTTTTTTATAGTTTGGAATTTGAACCTCAGATACAAAGTTAAGAAACACCTTTACCTTTAAACCAATCATTTGCTCAAAGTGTTCCCATGATTTTTGGGGCATGGTTACAATGTTACATGTACAAATTTACCTTACAACTTTAATCACTGCATCTTCAGAATAATATATATATATATATATATATATATTTAAAATTATTGCGTCTTCAATTTTTAGAAAAGTAGTCCAAAACGATTGAAAGATTGTGAATCAGAATTTGTAATTTTAATTTAAAACAAGCATCTGTCAGTTAGAGACCAAGGAAATCATCAATGTCAACCTCTCTTGCATGTTTTTTTTATAATATGGTGTTGTTGTCATGTAATTTATCAACTGTGTGTTTGTTACTAGTTTTGTTTGTTTCTTTATAAAATGCATTTAATAAATACGATACAATATGTCTACATTATTATTTGGTTGCTAATGATCCATGGAATCTAGAGATCCAATCTTTGGCCAGCGTTACGACTTTGCACATGGCCAATCTTATTATTCTCTTTATATTTCCAACTCCAGAAATTCGATTTTCCAAATATACTAAATTAAAAATTAAAAGAAATCTAGCTTGTCCTGCTTCTAGCTGTTTAGAAAATTTATAATATTAAGAAGATATTCCACATGAGAAAGTTCCATTATGTTGAAATAAAATCGATGAATTCAGAGCAGATAAAAGTATCCAATAATCAGTTTTAATTATTTGCTCTAAAAACGATCTAAAGTTTGGAATATCTTGTGCTAAACAACTTATAAATAGACGTGTTACTACTGATTTGGAGTTAAAAACTATAAACTTTAAAAGTGTGATTTCAGTTTTTCGTGGCTAGGAATATAAATAACCATGATATTACATTAGATATAAATAGAGTTTTCACTATCAATATATATATATATATATATATATCTAACTAGACATATACATACGTGAAATTAATTATATGATTTTATTATACCTACTCTTATGAAATACCACTCTACCAGCCCACTTGGGGATACTCACGAGTCACGATGGACATAGAATCGAAGTAAGACAATGAATTTAATGGTTTGGTTGATTTCACACGAAATAAATAGATGTAAATCTTTTCTTGTATAGGTTATTAGGATTGGATCATTTGTACTATATCATGACAAAAATGAAAAATAGATTACTTAGGAAATTAATACAATACAGATTATTTTATAAAAATATTACAGTAGGGGTACAACTGCCCTAGAGAAGGTAGGGTCTAATGTGGGGTAGTGAGTGAGGACAAAAAAAAATAATGACTTGTTCTGTCTTGCAAAAAGACAACTACCTGACTTACACCAATAATCTCGTCAAGTTATTGGACAACAAAAAATTTGTCAGATTAATATTGTATCCCTACATTGATTTAGACGTATAATATAAGACATATTGTAATGTCAATATTTTCATATTTTGTTTTTCATTTCTATTGCATCTTCTTTTTTGCCCTTTTTTGTATCTCACAGCTCTGCTTTTATGTTTTATTTTGAGGTATTTATTATTATTTTTTCTCTTTAAGAATAATTGAGTGGAATAGAACCACTCATGACTCAACTATACTCTATAGTATATCATATATGTGATTACGATGGATCTACAAACGTAAGAAAAATCTTTCAAAATGTAACATAACTTTTGAATTTGAGGGCTCTTAAATACTTGAATATATTTTCTTACATGTTAATTTAAGTATCCGTGGATAGATCAAACTTTAAAAATGAGTTCTCATCTGTTATTCCTATGATAAAATATGAGAAAAGTAGACAAAAGTCTCTCTTTTGTATATCTAATTATCGATATTCATTATTGAAAGAGTATTTGTCTACGGCAAGTATGGCAGGAAAAATTTGGATACTTTCTATTTCGTCATTATGTTGAATTGACAAATACATAGAGAAAATTAGTCGAATTAACATACGTTATAGAACAAGCATAAAACGGGTTATTAAGAGGAAAAAGTATAATACTCTGTAAACAAAACAATGATTAGAAAAGTTTTTATTTTTTAAAGATGAACTTTTTTGCTTATTTTATAAAGATTTGTTCAAAAGAGGAAAAAATGAAAAATAAGATCTCTAAACTTTATAACAAATCCGTTTAATTAAACGTTGCTGCTATGTTCGTGAAGTGAGTATGATTCTCTGTCTCTCATTCTCAGCCGTTCAATGTGGACACCGTGGGGCCCTTCTCTGTCTTTGTACTAAGTTCGTCACAAGTGGGAGACATGCTTCGAGTCATCAATTAAAGTTGTAACTAAATAAAAATGTGTAAGCAATTGATTAACCAATCAATTATTTAAATTAATGGTTGTAGTTTGAAATATACTTGAGTTATTCTGTATTCCACTTTGGATTGAAACACTGAGTTCGTAATCCAAATGAACAGATGTATGATCCCTTTAACTTGGTCGAAGTTTGTACTCTTATATAAAGTAAACTAAAATTGTAATCTTTGTCTATGTTTAATAAAATGTTACGAGAAATAAATTAATATTTTCTTGCAATTAAGTCTTCATCATTTAAAAATCATATTTATAAATAGTTTCATAATCTATTTACAAATTCCCTAGCTTCTGCAAATAGTGACTAACCGTTTTTATGACTATTAATCAAGGATTCGATTAGAAAGATTAAATATGATGGTAGAAACTAGAAATAGACGATTAGTATAGAAAGATGACAGCATAAAAATAATTTTAAAATGGTCTACAATTATTTTTATGTTGCCAATCTTTCATGCAATATATATATATATATATATATATATTCTTTTTAAAAAATATGTAAACACTAAAGTGTTAACAATCAGATGCATTTTTAACAACTATTTTCTTTTTGTATTCCGCCATTTCTTTCCGTTTCTAACCGGACCGTTTTTCTGTAGCCATTAAAAGATTTATAATCGCACCACCTAAAATTTGATTATCTTAAGTCATGTATAGTATATTGTATTCAAATGGCGTAGTGCAACTAAAATAGTAAATGATTATCTAAATATTTTGAAGAAATGCAATTGGCTAGTTTTTAAATAGTTAGAATGATCAATATAATTATTTTAGAAAATAGTTTGAATCAGTCGTGTTTATAATATTATGAAAAATAAAACCTCATTGAATATTTTTGGAAGCTATATCCGATTCAATTTGGAACATGAATCAAATTGCTCAACAGTTGTTAAAGTTCTATTCACTTTAAAATTGCTCAACAGTTGTTAAAGGTCTATTCACTTTATTTTCTGTAATTTTATACATGTATATTACTCTTTCCGTTTGTTAAAGATGAATAATTTAGAAAAAGTTGTTTTATAAAAATAGATATTTTGTATTTTCAATGTGAAAATATGTAATATTTCTTACTTTACTCTTGTTAAATACTTTTAAAGTAAACAAAATAGTTAACATTTAATTAAAAATAAAAATATTTTAGATTATGCAAAAAATTATTAATATATATACATAATATTAAAAAATATTTTTGTGGAACGGAAGAAATATCAAATATAAATCTAAATTATGACACAGATAACATTGATACAAAACAGTAATTAATTAACTCCGGTCCACTAAAAAAATCTTTTCACGAACTTAGCTGCACACAAACAATGTGGCTAACTTTTGATTTTGCTGCAAAAATATTCTGAACAAGAAAAAACTAAAATTTGCAACTTTTTCCCCAATTTGGCAAGTTGACAATAGGTGTTTCCTAGACTTTCTTGAGTAATTATTGACAAAATAAAAAGAGAGACTCTCCAGTGATTTACACGCGCCTTGAAGTAGCGCGTCACGTGGCATGTCTCGTCTTGCTACAGCGTATCCAAATTGTTTATCTGTTAACTGTTACGTGTGGGAAATGGAGGGCTTATATTATCCACATTAACCAAACAACAAATAATTCCAAAGTTTCGTTTAACATTTCTCAAAAATTCCATTTACTCCTCCATATTTTGTTTTTCTTTCTAATATGATCCCCTCACAAAGATTCTTACTTTGATTTGATCAAAGACAAAAGAGATGGTCTAAATTAAAAATTCGTTGCCCTTATTAGATGGCAGAATATTAAACACATTCACGAAATTACATTCTACCTTTCGTGCGAATTTTTTCCATCTTAAAGTTGGTTATATATTTTATATCTAACGGTGGAAACTTCATCAAAGAAAGGACCACTAGATTTTAAAAGTTAAAATTAGGGCTTAGATTACGTTAAAATATGCTAAGGGGTTTTTTTGTAAGAAGTTTATAATGAAGTGGTATAATTGATTTTTTTTTTTTTTACTTCTCATTTCACATTCTTTTGGACTATTCTGCTCACAAAAATGCTATATATACTCGCCCATTTCGCTCCGTTTAAAACTTATAGCGAAATCTCTAATTACTTAATCTCTCAATGTTTAAGATAACAATTTAAAAGTATTTACTTAAACAATTAGTGATTAAATTGTAGAGATTAAACAGATTCAATGGCAAGGGGTCGAAAGCTGACGATGAGCCAGAGCGAGAGGTATCTAGGAAGCAGCTACAGTAACGGAAACTCCGTCACCGACGATTCAGAGCTCACGGAGGAGGACATCTGGTCACACGCCATAGATCACAGCCCCGAGGATCCTCCAGAGATGCTGGAACCCCACGATGCGTGGAACACACGCGAAGTGGTGGCAAGGAATGGGTGCGTGGGCGGTGGTTTGTCGCTGGCGTTTGAGGACACGTCATCGTCGTCGAGGATCGTGCACCAGATACGCTGCGGAGGAGAAGGAGGCGGTGGAGGAGGAGGAGGAAGAGTCCAACGGCAGTTGGCATCGTCTGCGCCGGTGAACGTGCCGGACTGGAGTAAGATCTACAGAGTCAACTCGGTTGAATCGATACACGAGTCGGAGGAAGAGGAAGATGAAGAGTCTGGCATGATGATTCCGCCGCACGAGTACTTGGCGAAGAGCCAAAAGCGGAGGAGCAGGAAATCTGGCGTCGGGGGTGGTGGCGGCGCGTCAGTGTTTGAAGGAGTTGGAAGGACTCTCAAAGGACGAGAATTAAGGCGCGTTCGAGACGCGATTTGGAGCCAAACAGGGTTCTACGGCTAAGTTAGTACTTACTACTTAATATATTATATCACTTTTTTCATCATATAATATAATTAATATATATATATATAACATTTTAAAATTTCAACTAGAAAATTGAAAAAATATTTTGCTTATTTTTGTCAGTTTAGAGTTACTTTAGCAACTTTCTTGAATCTCAAGCGTGAGATGTATAAGATTTATATTGGCTTCCCAAGCAAATGTTTTTCCTTTTAGGTTTTTTTTTTGTTCAACTAGATTTCTAAATTAATTGTGGGATTTTTTTCAAGAACCGATCATGTTCTTTGTGTATAATTCTCTCTCTCTCTCTCTCTCTGTATTGATTAATTTCAAGATTGCTCGGTGTTTTAATGTCTTTATGACATCCCAAATTAATAAATAAAATGGAGAATTATAATTCCAGTATAAACAAAAGTTACTATAAAATGGAGTAATTGTTAAAACAAGGCAGATCTATAGCTTACCAGGCTGAGCAATAATTTCCTGACTGGAACTTGATTGAATTCTTGCTTTCGAGTTCTAATCTATAATGGAAAAGAATGTAATCAATTTCTATAAATATCATCACAAACTCGTTCCGGACCATGCATAAAGGATTACAACATGAAAATCTGAAACTTTGAATTAGCAAAAATAAAGATACGGTATAAAATTTACTTATAATGTTGTTCCTCGTAGTGTTCATTTTTAGTTCTATATGATGAATCGTATATTAAACGTTAGGCCCCGATTCATATGTCATGTACTACGTAACAAGAATATTAATGATTGAGCACCGATATTGTTTATGATAGTAAAAGATTAATTTATCAACACTATTAGGTCTAGTAATTAATTAAGTGATGATTAGATATGATATGAAAGGGAAGTTTTGTATAATTAATGAGAACAGATGTGTCCTTGCAACATTATTGTGTCCACAGGTAAACTGTCCAAAGAATCCACTTCAAAGTGGGGGCACTCACGAGGAAGAAAAAGACACTATTTTCAATTCATTTTCCCAAATAAAATCATGATGGTTCATGAAATGGCATCTTGTTAATTATATATGTACACACACGTCACTGAAAGCTATAACATTGAAAAGATTAATGAAATAACTAATTCTCTCTGTAACTGTAGATTATAATATATCGATATGGATTCATCTAGTGGTAATTAAAAACAACATTGGAACCGTCTTATACACCAATACTCGAAAGCGTTATTCTGTCAAATATAATAAAAGTGTGTATACATATGTTTGGGATCTCATCGGATCAAAGCCAATTCAGCTAGAAGTTGTTTGGTCTGGTCGAATTTTTGTTGGGTTAAATGGTCTGGACGTATAGGATCGTTCGGATTGGCCAAATCAATGAGATATATTTAAGAACGAATAACATGCATAAATAAGATTTCTTTTTTCGATACTCATGTATCATATAAAAAGAAAATGATTCTTGACTTGATCGAAACTGTTGAAAAATGGTTGACAGAATTAATACGCAATAACTCCATAAAGATTCATGTTTTGACATAGTTAACAATCCCAAACATATACCTATCTACACTAGTGTTTATATCTACAAACATATACATATTATATGGACATGAGGTTATGGAGTGGTAGGGTATGGTTTGGGGTCAAAAGAAAGTGCACAATTTAGAGAGTGTTTGCGTTAAAGCATAAGAGAGGGAAGTTTGTAAAAAAAATTTGATTCCTTTGTGAGTTATGCCTTTGCCTTTTTCAAGAAAGGACCTTTGAAAGTGAATTTGATCGAGAAGTTCATATTTGTGGGCTCAACACATCTCTCTCCACTCTTATCTCGCTCCCATCCTCTCTTCACCATTTACCACATTATCTCTCTCAATAATTTGATTCCTTTAATTGATTCCTAGCATTTATACATACAAATCCAAAATTACATCTTGTAATTGTCTTCTTATGAAAAAGCTATCATGCAATAAAGGACAAATGAAACCATGTAAGCCTAGTATCCAAGTTGTGGAGTGGTGGTTCGATATGGTATAGGGAACATTTTTCATTAAATACATGTTTAATGATTGAAGTCTATATTAATCCAAAAAAATTTCAACGATGTGTATTTGTCCGAAACCCAAACTATCCAATAAAAAAACAGGATGGGAAGAAAGCGTGCAATATCAATTTGACATAACTCTGTGAAAAAACTTTGGCCATCTAAGGAAAGGTGAAACGAATGTGTGGCTAGGTCCAGTGATGATACGTAATGGTTCATGATAGTAGTGAAAGAATCAGTTGTTTATATATATTCTGTAGGGGTGAGTGGAAATTTAATATATATTGATGTCATGGGTGCTCACTTGGACTTATACCAACTTAAAATCATGCTAAAACACATTTTGTATCAGTGAACCAATTTCGGTTAACCTTAAACCGGTCATCTCGTTGGGTATTTTAACCCCTTATGTCTTTATTTGTAAACCAAGTTCTTCTCCAGTTTAGAAGCTCACCGAAGTTAGCTCTAGATTTTCTAGGGCATTCGGGTATCAGGTTAGATTCGGATTTTTTAAATAATTTTTTTTTATATCCATATAGATAGCCACAAAGTTTCGAATTGGATTTGGATCCAAAAATTTGTTACATGTAAAAATCCAATTTTTTTGGATATAAATCGATTAGAATATTTTTAAATATATTATACCAAATTCGATAAATTTTATCCGAAATATCCGAAAATATTCAAAAATATCCAAAAATACATAAAAATATCTGAAAATATCGGTTTAATTTTGGATAATATTCGGAACTGAACCGATACTCACGAATATATGAGTTTAAAATCCGATGGATAAATTGAGCCTACCCGAATCCGATCCGAACCGTTTTTTTAGGATCGATTTCGGTTCGGGTAATCAGATCCAGGTATTATGCCCAGGCATAAGTTCTACAACTGGGTTTTAGGGAGTAACACTGTGGCTAAGTCAGAGAATCGTTTCAAAGCTTCTTGTGTGATGATTCATTTGCTGGTTAACTCGAGAAGATTCAATGATGCTTTATCAATAATGGTGAATTTGATGTCTGTAGAAGGAGAAAATTTGAGTCATTTACATGTTTTATCGGGTTTGATTCGAACTTACCAAGCCTCTGTTCGAGTCTTGATGTGTTTGATTCATTGGTTAGAGCTTGTACACAGAATGGTGATGCTGAAGGAGCTTATAAAGTGATTGAGCAGACGAGAGCAGAAGATTTTTGGGTCTCTGTTCATGCTTTGAATAATTTTATGGGTTGTTTATTGAATTTGAATGAGATTGATTGGTTTTGAGCTTGTAAGATGGGTGATATGGGATTTGCCTTGCAGCTCTTAGGGAAGATGAGAGTGCTGTCTGGAAACTTTGTCTCACCTAATGCTGTGACTTACAATTCAGTTATCAACGGGTTTTGCAAGGTTGGGAGATTGGATTTGGCTGAAAGAATTCGTGGTGACATGGTTGAATCAGGTGTTGGTTTCAATTGAAGAACTTATGAAACTTTAGTGGATGCTTAAGGTAGAGCTGGAAGTTCAGATGAAGCTTTAAGGTTGTGTGATGAAATGACAAGGGACTTATGGCGAATACTGTTATCTATAATTCTATTGTTTATTGGCTGTTTATGGAAGGTGATATGGAAGGAGCTATGTCTGTCTCGCGTGATATGATCAGTAAAAAGATGCAAATTGATCGGTTTACTCACGCCATTGTTGTCAGAGGTCTATGCAAAAACGGGTATGTAGAGGAAGTTGTTAAGTTCCAGGGAACAGATTTCTGAGAAGAAACTTGTGGAAGATATAGTTTGTCACAATACACTTATGCACCATTTTGTAAGAGATAAAAAGCTGGCGTGTGCTGATCAGATTCTGGGGAGTATGTTGGTTCGCAGTTTGGATCTTGATGCGATCTCGTTTGGTACTTTGATTGATGGATACCTAAAGGAAGGGAAGTTGGAAAAAGCTATAGATATCTATCAGGATATTATCAAGATGAAGATAACGCCGAATCTTGTGATATACAATTCAATTGTTAATGCTTTGTGGACGTCAAATTCTTGAAAAATAAAGAAACCAAAAATTTATTACTATCATAATAAATATAATAGCGCAACATGCTTTTACTATTAGTTGGAGCATATAATTTATAATTTGACATTCTTATGTCTGATTTTTTTTTGTCTACGTCGACGTTGGATTCGTCTTCGACTCCAGCGAGAAGGTGTCTTGGACTTGAAAATGGTGTGTAGAACTGATCCACTGGCTGGAGAGGCACGAACTTGGTGAATGCGATGACTATTTTCACTGTTGGGATCACCGGTGTCGACAACTGGTTCCACCGGAAGACAAAACATAAACAGTGTTTAATATAATAGACCGTTTGAACCAAATTTAAACTTTGATGTGAAAAGAAGATCGACCAGTTTTGAATTTTATTTCATCTGGTCGTGAGTCCATGGAAAATAATGGGTTACAACTTTGAGAATTTTATCAAATTGTGGATGTATTTTACTTAAAAACTAAAATTTCAATGGAAACTAAAACTATATCATACAGAACCAAATAAAATGTGATTTATAGTATTAGTAAACCAAGCGGAAAATGGACAGTGTCAACTGTCCATTGTCCACTAGATAGATTATAAACATTGCTCATCGGAGTTCGACGTTGACACATCAGCGCTGACTAAAACAGCCACTGCTATCACGTCAGATATATATTTTATGTAGGGTTCATGATACTTAACGCTCATGCAGACGGTAACAACGAGGGGGGAGGGGGGGGGGGGGAAGGAACAAAATTAACGTGTAATTTCAGAGACTGCTCGTTGTTACCTTGACCGGAAAATTTCCCGGCGGGAACTTGGTGGTAAGCAGCTTCCGCATTCTCCGAACAGCCTTGACATTGTTAGCTAAAATATCAAGCAACGGAAGCAGCTCCTCCGTCTTCAAAGGAAACTGATCAGTTAACCAAACGGAAGGACTCAAACTCTTCACAAACTCCTTTTCTTTGATCCTCGGCACAGAACCACCGGAACCGCCGCTTCCGGTAAAGAAACTGACCTTATTCGAAGCGAACGCGATGCCATCGGATCCTCAACGTTGAAAAAACTTGGCTGCGCCTCTGCCGCCGTAATGGCTCTGAGATTCTCTGATGATTCTCCTCAGAAAGCTCTGTTTCTCCCGCGACACCGACTTTTCGTGATTTGAAACTGAAACTCACGTTTTCGATTAATAAGCTTTGGCTTTCCATTCTCCAATGGTTTCAAGGAGCTCTGCTTTAGTAACATCCATTCCTGGACGGTGTAAGCTCGTCTGAGCGAAAAAGCCAGCGATTATGTCATCGCTAATCGGATCTTTAACGTTTTAGAAAGCGTTTAAGATCGTTTTATCGTCTGTTCAACACAAGTAACGTACCAGGAGACACGTCAAGAAACTCGTCTCCGTCGCCGAGGAAAAGAAAGCTTTGGTTCGCGCGGTGGATTTTGAATTTATCGAATCCGGCTAAGGAAGTATCGGCGCGTAAATCTCCACCGCGTTTCCAGATCTTGTAAGTATCGGAAGGAGCAATTTTTCCGACGAAAGGAATCACGGAGCTTTTAAAGTGGAACGAAATCTCCATGTAGAAATCTTTCGTGCGGCGGAGCAAGGCGATCAGATGCGGTAGTCTTCGTCTCCATTTGCACCACGCCGAACGGTGGTGATTCCGGAGAACCCTCTCCGTGATCTCAGAGTTCCGACGACACAGAGCCTCTTGCAATGAATTCCAACCGGCGGCGTTCTGGAGAGAGATATCAGCGCCAGCGGAAGAAATCGTCTTCACCGCGAAAACGTAGCCGATACGCACCGCCAAATGGAGAGGCGTTTCTCGAAATGGAACGTCACGGCGGTCGAGATCGGCAGAGATTTGCTCCGCCACTCGTTCTTGGCTCACTGAGTCAGACTCGGTGTGGATTTGTTCTGGGTCGGTTAGTTTAGGCAAAGACGAAACCAGGCGAGTCAAACCGGCGTGATCTCCTAAAACAACGGCGTAGTGGACAGCACTGTGAGCATAATCCTATAAAGAAGTGGCCGGAATATTCCCCGGCGATGAGGTTGCCATATTTTCCCGGGACAGTTGTGAAGACACTAGGGAGTGTTGAATAACCTTTATTAATAAAGGAAGTATGTTTTCGTATTTATCTGAAAAGTTGAAAACAGTAAACGAAAATAGAATTCCATCCATAGCTTTTGGCAAGCGAGTACTATAGGTTCTGTTCGTTTTGCATATGTGATCTGCGTCCAGATAGTTTACTTTTTGTTTGTCTAACAGTTGTTGTGTATTTGTCCGCAATTTTTTATGACAGAGAAACAAACATTGATTATCGGTAGACACAATTGCAATAGTACTAAGATATATTAGACATCTCTGTTCGTAAGAACTTTTTATTAAGATTTTACCAATATTTTTATTATAAACTGTTTTGTTGAATGTGTTTTAAGAAATTTTCGTTAAGAATCGGTTATAAAAACTCTTATTTAAAAACCAGTTCTTAAAAAAAAGTTATTAAAATATATTTATCGATGCAATTTATATATTTTTAATTTTAAAATTTCCTTTTAAGAACCCTTCTAGAACCGTTAAATTTTTTTCGCGGCCAAATTTTTTTAACGGAGATTATAACGTTTAGTTGCAACTTCCTCCAACAACCTCCTAATGTTTTAACCATTAGTTATTTTTGTTGACTTTGTTCAACTTTAAATTTCATCGTAACTATTTTGAATTAATTGTGAATGTTCCTTTTTTTCTAATGGATCTCTTAACAATGTTCTTCTCTATTAGTTTTAGATTGGATTTAAAACCTTCAGGATGAAACTGAGTATCTATGACCTGACTCTGTTTCTGGTGCCTTGTTGGGTTCAGGTTTCAGTTCGTGTCCAAACATTAACCTTTTGAGGCTTGCCGTCCTCCTCTGTCATCTATCCACGCCTGAACCCGAAAAAAATCGTTTTTTTGGTTCTTTGAACAGAGAAAAAAGAGAAAACATCAAGCTCCAGTAATGGCGGGTTTGGCAAGTTCACCTCCTCTCGGTCTCTCTTTCTCTTCTCGAACTCGAAACCCTAAACCCATTTCGTATTTAGCTCACAATCAAAGGTACTACCTTTTTAAAAACTCAATCACACTCTCACACGATGTACCAATATGTTTTTGCTTCTACTTGAATCATGAATTCGTTCCATGTAAAATTTCTCACACTTTGTTTGTTGGTTTGATTTTGTGTAGAAATTCTACAAGACGTATAGTTTCTGCACTGCCAAGTCCGTATGGCGATTCTCTGAAAGCTGGTAACTTTAAAACCCTTTGATTTTTGGAACCGAGTTGAGTTGTTTGATGCTGAAGAAGTGTTGTTTTGATATGGTTGCCAGATTTAATGGATTTCAGTCTGAAATTTGTGTTGTGTTTGATGATTTCAGGATTTTCGAGTAATATTTCTGGGTCCTCAATAAAGATTGACAACAACGATCCTCGTAGTATTGATCCAAGGTCATCTCTATTCTATTCTCCCTCTTGATTAATGAATTCACCATTTTCGCACTTTATTTTCTCACCATTGCAAATCAAAATAGCTCATTGTCTTTTCCTTTCTATGGCACTCTTAAGTCTTCTACTCTTTAGTTTAGGTATCGAATTCTTTGTATTTCTCTTAGCTGGAGTGATTGTTAAAGTTCTTAGTCCTAAGGTCAACCAACTAAATATCGCATTTCACACTCTTTCTTATGATGATACATGCCCACCATAGGCTATACGGTTGTAAAAGAGTTGACACATAGCTCAACCTTTCTATGTTCAATTTGTTTAAACCGCTTTTGTTTATGTGTTGCAATGTTTAGATTTGGAGTGATAGAGGCAAAAAAAGGGAACCCGCCTGTAATGCCTTCAGTGATGACCCCTGGAGGACCTTTGGACCTTTCTTCTGTGTTATTTCGCAACCGCATAATCTTCATCGGGCAACCAATTAATGCACAGGTTGCGCAGCGAGTCATATCTCAGCTTGTAACCCTTGCATCTATTGATGATAAATCCGACATCCTGGTTAGCAGAAAGCTCTTTTTTCCAGTCACTTTTCAATAAAGTAACATCTCATATTTACTTAGAAGTAATCTCTGTTTCAGATGTACCTCAATTGTCCCGGTGGCAGCACCTACTCAGTTTTAGCAATTTATGACTGTATGTCTTGGGTAAGCTCTTTTTCCCATAATAACGTTTCCATCACCTAGAAACTGCATTAACTTATTAACCTATTGAATTTGCTCTGAAATGATCTCTAGATAAAGCCTAAAGTTGGAACAGTGGCGTTTGGTGTAGCTGCAAGCCAAGGAGCACTTCTTCTTGCTGGCGGTGAAAAAGGAATGCGCTATGCAATGCCAAATACTCGTGTCATGATACATCAACCTCAAACAGGATGTGGAGTATGGCTCTTGAATTCTCTTTGTTATTACCATTGTAGTTTGGAATCCTATGTGCGTGTGAACTTAATTGATTTTGTGCTAACATAATTTTGCAGGGACATGTGGAGGATGTGAGGAGACAGGTGAATGAAGCTATCGAAGCCCGACAAGTAAGTATCTTTTTCTCTTTATTGTCATGTTTCTTGCTTTAAGAATATGGAAGATTGAGACTTTGAAGCTAAAAATAGTATCTTTTATCTCTTTGGCTCTCTACATGCAGAAAATTGACAGGATGTACGCAGCTTTCACTGGACAACCTCTCGAGAAAGTGCAGCAATACACTGAAAGAGATCGTTTCTTATCTGCATCTGAGGTAGTTTGCCACTGATCTCATGTTTAAGTTAATATTACCAATCAAATCCTAATACATTAGCACAAATTTCTTTCTAATGAGCTATGACACACTGGTAGTTAGGAGTTAGGACTTAGAGGTCTCGGGTCACAACTAGCGACGAGCTAACTTTGTCTTAGTCATGTTCCTTCTGATCCTTATATACCAATTTTAAATTCCGGATATGAACTTTGCCGGTTATTTTTTTAATGCAGGCGCTTGAGTTTGGGCTCATTGATGGTCTGTTGGAAACAGAATACTGAAACAACATTCAGGACAATGCACAGAGATGGCTCATTGCAATGTTCAAAGCTTCCAATTTCATTTGAATATGAACAGTTGTAACTGAAATTTGTGCATAAACAAGTTTGGTTTTCTTGGTTTTAAAAGTCTAATAAACAGAAAACTAAACTGCTTTTTTGGTGCTGAAAAAGTCCGAAATCGTATGTGCTACTAGTTTACACCAATAATTAAGCGTACCGAAAAGCAAAACCGGATTGGTTAGGTCCAGCTTGTTACTATTCAGTTGGGTACTTATCCTATACAATGCCAAAACATGTTCGGGAGTACCGAGTCTGTGTAACATAGAATTGTCAGACGACAATGTGAACAAATTGGCAACACACTAACGATAAGTATGTGAACCACAAACCAAAAATTGATCTTTTGATACTCTGCTCTCTCACCTAAGTTCCTGTCAAGAATAACCAAAAACATCCCAATTAAACAACCGAATATAACTAAAGGGTGACTCAATCCAACTCAAAGGTGGAAAATTTATGAGTAAAGATTCAGATTCAACAGATAAAAGGGTGACTCAGTCCACCTCAAAGGTAGAAACTTTGGTGCCTAAACTGTGAATTGATCTTCTATTGCCAGTCTCTCTCTATATATATCTATATATGTGTGTGGGTGCGTGCATATATATAGTAGTGGGAGATGAAAGACTTACCATAGTTTTGGCGTACCCCTGTGAACTTGTGAATTGCCTTCAAAAGGGAACCATATCTCATATACTTCAAAGATCCCATATGTCTATCAACAAACAAATTCCGAGAAAAGACAAACTCTTTGAGATTTAGCTCTAACGATATAAGAGAAAATAAGTGACAAGAAGCACGTACACTATCTCAGTGTATCGAAGTCTCCAAGCAGGGAAACCAAGGTGGCTCCTTATGGGTCCATAAACCAACAACAGATCAGGCACGTGTCCGTTCTCACCTGCCAGAGTTTAGATCATCAGATTCTCGGAAAGAAACTTTAATAATGACTTGAATTCCATAAAAGAATCAACACTAACCAACAACTCTTAATGCTTCATTCAGATGAGACTCTGTAAAAAAGTTGTCCCCTTTATCGTTCTCGGGAGGACTGGATTTCAAGTATCTCTGAAGAAGTATGTTGGCTGCTTTCACAACAGCTTCTTTATTGTCGGAAGATGAAACGAATTCTATGGCAATGCGCTTTCGGTCAGGTGATAAATCCTTTTTGCCATTTTCCTGAGAAAGAAGAACAAAAACATTGAGAAAGTAAGGTTACAATCTAAAGCTCGTGGACTAATCGAAGTGACATCATTTGTCGATACTTTTTGTGAGACAGTAATATCAACATGCACATTTCCTTTCCTATCTATAAAGTCCTTTATATCTGAGCTAGAGAAGCTAAATATTCGACTCATGAGCAAAGAAGCAAACTAAATGAAAGGTATGAGATTATTATACCTCTAACAACAATGAACCTGGAACAGTTGCAAGGATCAAATCCTTGGATTTCTTCAAAAAACCTAAAGAAGTCAACTTCAGCCATCATATATGTATGAACAATCGAAAAAATCAGAGATACTTAGCTAAATCATCTACCTTGCGAGTCAAATAGACCAACTTGTTTCACCCCAATGGTTGTTAGCCATTGCAAAAGCTCAATCACATTAGAAACATCTCGAGCTTCTTCAATGTCCACTACAACAGCTAGACACTGGAGCTTCCCAATGTCGATGGAACTGTATTTTTTATTCAATCCTAACGATATGGAATAGCTTTCGATTGCCTCAAAGATGCCAGAGACAATGTGCCATAAGCTCACAAGAATGTGTATGAAACGCCAAAGCAAATCAAGACCAAGATAGCCCATCTGTGGGGAAACATTACACACCCACAAGAAGATATAATTTAAGAGTTGGTGATAAACAAAAATCCTCAACAAGGAAACGCAGTTATGGTTTGAAGAATCAATCTCAGTGCGAGCTAATTTCACATGATATAAGCACGTTTTGAGGTAAATGATATAAACCAAATAGTTGTTGATCACTTAATTCCATAAGCCTTGAAGCAATAATGAAGTAAAAAAGTTTCCCAATGATCATAAAACAACAAGGAACTAAAAACTCACTTGACGAATCCAAGAACTCAAGTGCAGCATCGGTTCATACAAATCCATATATCTGAAAATTCAGGAAAAGATAACGAAATTAAAGAAGAAAACACATAAGATCGATTACAGCAGCTGAGTATGGAGCAGGAGGAAGAAATACGAACAAACAGGCTCTCAGAAAATCGTTAGTTGGGGTACAAACAGAAGCAGAATTAACAACATCAGAAAAAGAAAGAAAGAGAAAGACAAATCGAAGAGAAGATAGACGCACACAGGAAGTGACTGTTTCCGTAAACAACGAAGGTGTTTGTTGGAGATGCTTATAAAAACCAAACTTCCAATAACCAATCGAACTATCCTAAGACCCAAAGCTCCTTTTTTTAGCGGAATCGAGAAAAAAAGGAAGAATTTTGGACACACTTTCCAAGGTATATTAGTCTCTGGATCAGACCCAAAATCCTGTTTTTGGTGATTTTTTGCTTAAACCTCAGAAAATAATCACTCCAGTTTGCATAAAGCTAAACTCTTTATGAGTCTGAGACGGTTCAAACTCTATCAACTTAAGTGTGTTTCTAAATTATCTTGTCATGGTTTTGTTGTGAATGACCATTTTTTTGTTGCGTTAATCATGATTTTGCTGTGAATTAGAGCTGAGTTTTTAAAAATTGTGATAATCATGGTTCACACAAAACCATCTATGTACAAAATCAAAATTAATACCTTAATGTTTTTTCAAACAACAGAAACATAATATATGAAGAATCACCACAACAACAAAAACAATCTCCTTACTATGAGATTCAGAACTAAGTGCACAATATTTAGTCATGGTCAAAACTCCTACAAATCAAACCCACGAAAACTTGCTTGGCTTAATCACACGAAATAACAGACTATAAGTCTTTAACACTGATTAGTCTACTCTTCCCCCATCACAACGGCTCAAGAGTAATGGGGCTACCATTTTAGCGTATTTCGAACTTGAAAATATGTGTCTAGAGGCATGCTATTGAGTCGAGTCTTCAGAGAATCTAGAATCAAACCCAGTAGAGGAGGTATGCAAAGAGCCAGGAGCTACACCAGAGCCACGTTGCAGCTCAAGAACTAGCCATCGAACCGCTCTACTCATCTGTTCAAGCCTTACAGCACTAATGGGCGGGAGACTAGTCGCAGCACCAGTAGCTGCTGCTTGGCCTGAGTTTCCTGATGCAGTAGTCAAACCAGTAGCCTCATCCACTAAACACTCAGATCCAATTCTCTGCTTCACCGACTCCACAAACTCCTCAGCTTGATCACAAGCCACACGGAACAGTTCCCATTTTTCCTTGAAATTCTCCAACGCAGCATCAGTGAGAGAAGCTTTTTGCCCTCCTGCACTCTCTTTAGACTCAAGAACACTAGCAGAGGCAAGGACAAACTTCTCATAAGCTTTATTCAATGTCTCTACAATGTCATCCATTTGAACCTTTCCCCTTTTAAGATTTATATGAGATTTTCAAGTTAAACAAGAAGACTCAAGCAAGAGCCTAGCGTATCTGGAAATAAGAAACCTTAAAATCCCAACAAAATCCTAAATTCGTTCTCGCTAAGCGTAGAATAAGAGAAATCAAAATCTCAGGACAAACAAAAGATGCAAATTTCAAGGCGGCACCAACGAAAGCTAAATAATTAGATCTTTGTGAGAGTAATATTCACGAAATTGCTAATGTGTGATTGCTTAACGATATAGAATGCACGGCATAGAATCCGCCGGCTAGAATCGTCGCTTGAAGGAAGTGAATGTGACAAATTTTAGATAGAATCGAAGAACTGGAACAACGAAATCAGCCAGAAACCGCCGGAGATAAAAAAAAGAGAAGAAGAATCAGAGAAGAGAGAAAGAGGAGAAACTTACCGGAGATGAACGGAGATTTGTTCCAGTTTTTTTTTTTCTTCTTCCTTCTTTGTATTTCTCCGGTTAAGCCTATAGATTGAGATTAGGGTCGAGGAGTCATATCTTAAAACTTAAACCGGACCGAGCTAGACCGGATTGGTCCATTAGAGCATTCTGAGAAAATTGAATTTATAATTTGTTTATTGATTTGCATTTTTTATGCTTTCAGAAACTGATTTTTTGAGATTAAAATCCTGTAATAGGTGACATTAAAATAATATTTTTAAATATTTGTTAGTCATGTAAACAAAATTTTTAAAATGAATTATAAAATGGAGACATTACAAATATTATATATTAAGAAGAATTAGGAAGATTTTTGTCCCTAAAATATATCTTAATCTTAAATGATTATTTGTAAGTAAAAAATTGGGTACATTTCGTTTCAAATTTCCACCCTTAATGAGAACTTTTTTTCTTTCTTTATATTCAATTTTTCCAATGGCATTTTAAGGTGCATTTTAGCAATTTTACAGTCATTTACTTTAAATTGATCTTCAATTAATAGTATAGATTACTATAGGTGGAAAATCAATGTATATCTCAACACTAGTATATGTTACTTGAAAAAAGTCAACAATAAATAAATTTTAGATTTTTTACTAAAAATGTAGAGGTGAAGAATATGGTAAAAAATTTTATAAGATATAGCAAGTGAAAAAAACTGTTGAACAAAAAAAAAGTAAGTGAAAAAAACTATAAAGCATTGATCTCTTAGTTGACAAAAAGGCTATAATCTCTCAATAAAATAAAAATGGAATCCAAGAGATCGTCTTCCTCTTCTCTACTTCTGATTACCATCATGGTCATGTTCATAATTTCTGGTTAGTCTTCGTCGTTTTTCAATTCAACAGGTTGATATATTATATTTATATGTGGTAGAGTTTTTCATCCGAATCTGCTTTTAGATAGGTAATTATTTATTCAAGATATCCGAATTGATATTACTACATGTTTTGTTTCATTCGATGCTGCAATATATATGTTTGTTGGCAAAGGGAAGATATCCCTTGAACTAATAAAACAAATTATTATTTTATATGAACTAATAAAACAAATTTAAAATTTCGTGTCTGATACCAAAATCCAAAATTTTATGCATAATCGAAGACACGTATGCAAAATATTCAAATCGAGTTTAACATTAAAATAAATTAACCGTTCTAATACACATATTATAATTTTATTTGACGGTACAATTCATTTCTTGGCGAAGACTACTTAATTACATGAATGAATATCTTGTAACTCTTTTTGTTTTTGCAGGACAAAAATCAGTCGATGCAGAATGCAAACATCCGGTCGGACCGTATACGGACTCATGCTTTAATGATTGCATATCTGGAAAATATGGATATAAGTATGAATCCGCTTTTTGTATCCGTGATGCGAAGGGAACTTGTATAACATGTTGCTGCGAAGAAATCAACGAATAAGTGTATGGTGGATTATAACAAATGATCTGTGGAGAAAAAGAAATAATAAAACATGATATCTAAGATTTTGATTACAACATATTACAAAGGGATGATCTGTTGTTGGTTTTTTCGGCGACATCAGTGTTCTTTGAAGGTCTCCATTACAACGAATGATATTATTCAAAAATCTAAACCACATAACCAAAATGAAAAAGAAAATCTAAACCACATATTGTAATTTTCACCATCTCAATCTACTGTGTCCAAAAAGATTGGATAGTTTCTAACAATAGAGGAAGAAGAAAATACAAATTCAAAAATAACAGCACATATAATACCGTAAACACAAACAACAAGTCAATCCGACAAAACGTCTTAACATCTAGAAAGAAAAATGAAAGCTATTTCAATCTTTCTAGTTGTTCTTGCCCTTTGCATGATTGGGTTTACTGAATTAAGGATGCTAAATAAAATCTCCTGAAGAAAGAAACTATTCTTATTTATATTTCATGTAAAAACCAGCGAGCCTTTCCATCTTTTTTTTCTTTTTTTTTTAAAGAGAGAAAGGTTGTTGATTTGTTCATGTGTCCTCTTTCAAGCAATTCAATTTCAATGAAAGGAAGATCATTTATTGATGTGTCATCTTAAGGAACTCGCCAAAAACAAAATAATCTGCCTATTATTAAATATTACGTTTGTGCCACTCTCGAAATTAATAAACTCGAGAAAAATATATATATATATATATATATATATATATATTAGCATCACGAAAATACATGTCGTTTCCATATAATCTTATACAATCACATATATTGATGTAAAAAATGAGAAGTGTAACCTTAAAATTTGTAAAACAATTTTGCTTTAAATGTCACTAGAACTAAATGTAAAATAGATTCATTATTCTAAACGTCTCTCAGAATAACATTTAAAATAAACAAATGATAAAATCTACTTTTTGTTGAATAAAAAAATAATTTGTCATAGTCGTAACTCATTTTTTTCATTGTCTTGATTGAATCAATACTAATTTTGTTTTTGTTTGTTTGTTTTAGAGAACATTATATTATCTTAAGTTGTAATACGAAAACAAAACAAACAAACGTAAATATATATACTGCTAGTCCTCAGACTCAATCTCATTGACGGCAACATAAGAACCAAACAAGACATGAGACATAAAATCTTCGTGAAACAAGATCAGCGTTCTCCTCGAAGATCTTCTCATTAACGGCATCATAGGAAACAAGACATCAGATTATCTTGTTTTCCACTCTCTCTCTCTCTCTAGAGTTTAGTCGGTTGGTACGTATAAATGCCTCTTACCAACCTTCCACTTAATATGGTTTAGCTTCAATTGTAGGGTTGGTTCTAGTTAAAGAACAACTCTGGTTCCTATTATTTCCTTAGTTCGAATTATAATATTTTTAATTAATTGGGATTAAAAAATACCTTGATTTGGCTTTGTAATTTTGTTTCATTCTCATGCTTTGATAGAAAACGAATTTATCAAAAAAAAAATAAAGGGTGAAGACAAACATGTATTTTCTCTTCCGAAAACTACCTACTACTAAAATACACCTCTAAAAAATTATTCTTACAATGCCTACTAAAAACTTGTGCTCTTTCTATTGTTATCTTGACTATATTAAAAATCATGATCAATTAAACCACAAAAAGAAACAAAAAACCTTGACCAAAAATAACAAATCCTTAAAATGGCCAAAGATGAGAGAAGTCACAGCTGAAAATCAAAGACTCCATGTACTATTTATACTAGAAAAAATACTCAAAAGAATTTCAATTAACAAAGAAAAAACGATGAAGATATTTAGTTTGATTCTCTTCTTATTCTCATTCTTTATCTCCACTTCTCTTGCCGCCGAACCTCCCAACTCCACCTACCAAAACTTTATCCAATGTTTCGCAAACTAAATCTCCTCTTAACTCATTATCCGACGTCGTTTGACCAAAAACCGCTGCTGCTTTCACCCCAACTCTACGCGCTTACATCCGAAACGCACGTTTCAACACAACCGCGTCTCCAAAACCCACGATCGTAATCGCAGCGGATTCCGAAAACCACGTCCAAGCAGCCGTAGTCTGCACGAAATCGCTAAACATCCAACTGAAAACACGAAGCGGTGGCCATGACTACGAAGGCCTTTCCTACGTCTCCAACGTTTCTTTCTTCGTCCTCGACATGTCATATCTCAGTAACGTCACCGTTGATGCAGCCAGCGAATCCGCCTGAGTCAGAGCTGGCGCTACACTCGGTGAAGTTTATTACAGGATTTGGGAAAAAAAACAAAGCCATGGATTCCCCGCCGGAGTGTTCCCTACAGTTGGTGCCGGAGGCCACATTAGCGGTGGTGGTTACGGAAACATGATCAGAAAATACGGACTTTCTGTTGATTACGTCACAGACGCCAAAATCGTAGACGTTAATGGACAGATTCTTGATCGGAAAGCAATGGGAGAACATCTGTTTTGGGTTATTAACAGTGGTGGCAGCGCGAGCTTTGGCGTTATCTTAGCTTTCAAGATCAAACTCGTCCCTGTTCCCCCAACCGTAACAGTTTTCAGAGTAGAGAAAAACTTGGATGAAAATGCTCTTGAAATGGTTCATAAATGGCAGTTCGTTGCACCCAAGACTGATCCAGGTCTATTCATGAGGCTATTGTTACAGCCGGTGACTCGAAAAGGAAACCAAACGGTTCGAGCATCGGTAGTGGCTCTATACTTGGGAAACAAAAGCAATGTTATGTCTCTGTTAACCAAAGAATTCCCAGAGCTTGGTTTGAAGCAAGAGAATTGCACGGAACTTACTTGGATACAATCAGTATGTGGTGGGCTAATAACGATAACGCTACACAGATTAAACCCGAGATTCTACTGGAACGAAACCCGGATTCAGCATATTTCCTGAAGCGGAAATCGGATTTCGTTGAGAAAGAGATCACCAAAGAAGGGTTAGATTTCTTGTTCAAGAAGATGACTGAAGTTGGGAAAATCGGTTTAGTGTTTAATCCTTACGGAGGGATAATGAGCACTGTGGCTACGACGAAGACTCCATTCCCGCATAGGACTAAGCTTTACAAAATCCAGCATTCGATGAACTGGAAAGACCCAGGAACAGAAGCGGAAAGCAGTTTCTTGCAGCAGGCGAGAAGCTTCTATAGCTACATGGCTCCTTTTGTGACCAAGAACCCTAGACACACGTATATCAATTACAGGGATCTGGATATTGGAGTTAATAGCCATGGCCCAAACCCCAAACAGTTACAGAGAAGCTGAGGTTTATTGAAGGATGTATTTCGGAGAGAATTTTGATCGGTTGGTGAAAGTGAAAACTGCTGTGGATCCGCAAAACTTCTTTAGAGATGAACAGAGTATCCCTACATTGTCTAGCAAGTCACCTAGACGTTAGTTTGTAGGCAACTAACTGGTTTTTCTTTGATTTCCAATACTACAATATACGATATGTATGCTATCTGTAAAATGATGTTTCCTTTTTGTAATTAATACAATTGTTTTTAACAGTGGTTTAAAACCTCAAAACGTCAGCAGAAAATTAATCTGCTATTGTATGAATCTTACTCTAGTTCGGCTCATATCTTACATAATAAAGAGATTCTATGGCCCTAAGAGCATAAGAAACCAAAATAGTGCAACAGAAGTAGGCGCTGCTTGTCGAATCTTCTGGCTCGATGCTAATAAAGATTCTTTTCTTGACAGCATGAAAATTCTGGCAACTCAGAAAACTTGCCTTATGTTTATATTGATCCTCGAAGTTTTGATGTACTCAGCAAAAAAATGTCCACTTCCATGGGATAATTCTGATTCAAGTGCGCCAATTTCCGCATTTTCTTCATCTGTAAATATACGGGGTACGCCTGCAACATCAACACATATTATCTTGAACCAAAACTGTTTATTAACTGTTTCAATCAGAGACAGAATATGAGTAACTCGTGATTCTTTCTTCGGTAAGGGTAAATCTCCAATGCCGCGTAGAAAGACTATGAAAAGCGAAGCAGGTTACCGTGATAGCATTCCCTGGCTTCTCCGGCCATTAGTACAACATCTCCACTTCTGAGATACATAGCATGAGGAGGATCCTCTTTTGATTTTCCGCCTAAGAGGAAAATAGCTTTACATCCCAGGCTGTGTAAGAAGAAATACTGTTACTCTATTGCGCTTCAAAATAATGTATTACGATATTACGTTTTCATAGAAGGAAGGCAAAGAGATACCTCATGCTTACTATAGGTTTACTCCAGTCAGCTTCCATGTCGTCAAGGTGTCCTCCAAGGGTATCACCTAAAGAATGAATTAAAAGGTTTTCAAAGTTCAACATCTTAAAAAGATTAACCTTTTCGAAAGCAAGAGATACAAAATTGAAGGTAACTCTACCTAAACCAAAATAGTTTACAATCGCAGCCTCTGGACGAAATTCCTCCCCGACAGGCATTGCAATGGTGGCGTGTGTCTTAGCTAGTTGACAAAGTGCATCAGGGATGTTGTTATGAGGGAGAGAAACATCATAGTTGCGCTGAAAATAAAAAGGCGAAAGATTCAGCTTTTTCATTAAGGTGCTAACATTCATCAAAACAAGTTCCAGATTAGACCTTAGACCAATCAAACTGTAGACCGAGGGTGCTCCAACGAAGCTTCCTTAAGAGAAGTGAAGCAGAAACTGATTTGCAACTTCTTTGTTTGGCTTTTGCAATACCTTCTTCATAGAAGTTCCATTTGTTGTTGGTAAGATCCTCCTGAACTAATACCTTGTTTGATTCTTTAGCTGAATCAAACAAATCAGCAATGGGACCATAAATTGCATTGTGATTTGTTCTATTTGGGGGCTGAGGAAAATTCGTCAAGCTCTCTTTGATCCATTTACATTGCTCTTCTAAATTCAATGCACCAGGAATAAAGTAAAAACCTATATTAACAATCTCACTTCCATAAGTTTCAACATTCATACCCAGAACTAAAAGTGTAAAATTTAACATTGATGATTTGAAAATTGGGGATCTTGACTTACCGGGTCGATTCTCGAGACAGAACACCGGGGAAGAATCAACTTTGGAACCCCTAATTCCGTCTGGCAATAGACCGTTGTCGTTGAAATTTTGTACAATCAAATTGAAATCAAGCAACTCCGCCAAATCAACTGGTTTTGGTAGCTTCTTCCTGCAGAGTTCAAGTGAATATTAGTGGGAGGATACAACAAAACGCAGTGAAGAGGAGATCAAAATTTTGGCTTACTTTCTAGAGAACTTTGAGTCTTGTTCATAATAAAGCTTGTATTTTTTCTCTGCTCGCCGGAAAGCCGTACGATCTGCTTCGTCGGAGATGTTCGCCGATTCGTACATCTTCACTTCACCGGTCGACGATTGATCTCTGGCTCGGGGAATAAACAAAACGGAGTTTATTAGTTATGTTTTTTCAATTGGGTAATATTTATTTATTTATTTTTAGCTCGTTTTTATTTGCAATAAAAATAGTCGTCTTTCCGAAAATCCTCTTTTTAACCCTGGATTTCTAGTGTTGTAGAAATTGAACATAGTCAGACTTGGAGAATATTAACAACAGAAAAAAAAACAATTTGTAACAAATTCACATTAAACCTGAAAAATAAGTAATTTATGTTAACGAAGTAAAAACAATTATCCCATAAACAAACGGTGTTAATTCACGAAACATAGTCATTTAACTAATTTGCTAAGATTGACATGAAGAAATAAGAGATTTGTTGCTTGCATCTAAGACTTACCCTACGTTAAAAATCGGCAATTACCCTTGTGGTCATTAAATACCATGTCCTAATTGGCAACCCAAAATTTACCTCCAACAAATTTGGTTAAAATACAAATACTAAGAAACCATTAAATTTAGACAAACAAATTATCTTTTTTTAAGTTTTCAATAACTGTGAAAGATATAATTAATTTTTAATTTTTAGAAAAATCATATTATCATTTTATATTTTTCTATAATATTCAATGCAATACTCCTACTATTCCGAAAGTTATACACAACAGTTATTTTGTTGATAATAATCTCTATTTCATTAAATATAATTTTGTTTTAGTGAAATATATATTGGAACATATTATATTTGAACCAGTTCATTCACCATTTCTTAAACAATTTATTTAAAGATATTATATTTCATAACATATTTTTAGAAAATCTAAAACTACCACAAAAACTTTTCTTAAAAAGGTATAAAAAAGTATAGAAACTCTTTTTGAGGAAATCCTTGAAATTACTCCATTTACTTATCAACAAATATCCATGCGTCAACAAAACTATATATTGTTTGACTGAAAAAAATCTATATATATATATATATATTTTTTTTTTTTTTGTCGGCCAGCGCTACGAAACTAGTATTTAATATATATATATATATATATATATATATATATATATAAAACAATTTCCCTATATATGTGTGTGCGGAATGTAAGTAACGTCTTGCAAGTGTGGACCTTTCCGTCTGAGTTTTCGAGTTTGTTCAGCTTTGAAAGACCTTCCAGAAAAGCTAAAAAATCCTGACTTTTCTTTGTGACACTTGAGACGTTATATCATTTATTCCTTACCAAATCCATTGAGACTTTTGTTGACATAATTCCTCAGATTTCTTCTTCTCAAAACAATCTCCAAACTTTTTTTTTCTATGCCTCTCAGGTGTTTTTGTCCCCAAATGACTCATCGTTCTCCTCTAGTGGGTCTCACTGAGTTCGGCTCTAAACGCCGTCGTTGCTGCCTCTGGGAGTGCTCTTCCTCAGCTTCTCAGAGTGTTGTCACTGCCATTGAAGGCCGTGAGCTTAAAAAGTCATCTGATGAAATGGGTCTGAATCAGGAGACGAGATCAGTTACTTTACACAGAGACTTAAGTCTGCTTCCTAGTGAGTCATCTCTTCCCCTTCTCAGTTTCATCAACTTGTTGTTTTATGGTAATTCACGTGGAAATGCTGATGGGTTGTTGTGTTTATCTGATCATCCACTTCGAAAATTGTAAATTTGGGGCTTTGTTTAGCTGAATTTTGATTTGTGGGATCCTTTGTTTAAGCAGATGACAAAGCATTACAAGTATTTATACGCTCAGTGATGTTGTTGATCATTCAATAATCTTTGTTTCACATTCTTACCAATAGCCTAGATTTTGTCTGAAGAGATAACAAATGATCATGTCCCTGCATAGTTAAAAAAAAAAATCTTTGATCGTTTCTCTTATATTTGAATGTTCAATTGTATTAAAGTACTTTGAGCTTTTGTTCTCTACATTGCTGAATTGAAGAGTTGTTTAGTAGCTGCAGATGCTGTACAGATACGCTTGAAACGTGTACTAAATTATGCCTTGATATTAGATTCCTTCTTTTTACCATATTAGTAGCTGCAGTTGATGTTTCAGATTCGATCTTTCTTATCATGTAGTCTCGTAAATGGATCAATCATTGTCATTTGCATTGCAACATGGGGTTTGCTACACATGAGTTGATCCCAAAATTCTAATTGCATATTGTTTTGAAAACAGAGCACTCGATATATGTTGTTAATACTAAATTCTTGGTTTTGCAGGAATTTGCAAGTTTCATTTGTATTCTCAGGTTTTATCCAATGGATCTAGTCAGATAATTGAGGAAAATCTCCTTTTGATTCCGTGTTACCATACCTTGCAGAACCATGTGAATAGACCCAAACAGAAGAAAATGGGTTGTGGCTTTGGTATACCGCAGGACTTTCCTTCATCATTTTCTCATCTTAGAAGTTTAACTTCAAACTCTTCATTGCTGAGACAGAACAGTTGATCTAGCTTTTGTTAAGAACATGTTTTGTAGATTAAACAGGTTTCTCAGTTAATATCAGTGAATAACTTGGTAACTGTCTGAAATCAAACCATCTGATACCAATCATATCTCTGGTTCTTAAATGATCGTGTTAATGTGTGATTACATTCATAATCTTCAATGCAAAAGGTGGAGCTTTGTTGAACATAAAACATAAGACCGACCTTTCAGTTGGAATCAGGAAATAAGGACTCTCCAAAACCCAAAAAAACACCTAAAACCAAGATACCGTTTTATCAGTTTGATCTACGGAAAAACCCGACACACCAATTTTGGTGGTTTCATACAGTTTTTTTATCCTAGTCACGAAGTTCCACTGGGAAAACGGAACTTCAACTCCAATTAGTTTGACCTCATTTTGGCGAAAGGGTTAAAAGCAGACCAAAATGATCGCTAGACAACACAGGGAGCTCTAACTTCATGCTCTCACCACTCACTTTCATCTCTTTCACATATGATAAACTGGGGATCGCCTCTTTCCCAACCATCTCGATTCCACCAAGCTTGTAATCATCCAGACAACCAAAAATCAGGTCCAACCGTTTCTGTTGACAGACAACATTGGGTTTGCTTTTATATCATATGTAAAACCAGAATCACCTGGTTTCAAAACCTCCCAAACATCGACACATTTGTCCGGTAAAGGAAACTTCCCATCTAGCCTGCCGTCCCAGTTCATGTCTCCCCCGAATATCACATTGGTATTAACTCTGAGAGTCTCGATTGCCTCGTTGGCTTGTTCAACGCGTTCCTTACTGAACATTTGGTCCCATTTTGGAGGACCTTGACAGGGACTCTCGAGATGGCTAGTTGCAAAAATAAGTGGCTTTCTCCCTGGAACTTCAACCTATGCGATAGATAGGTCTCTTCCCATCATTGAGTTCCAAAGAGCTATCAAACTTTAGAGGCTTAACTCGCTCGCTCTAACGCTCGTTTAGTAGACAGCTCGTCAGTCAAGTACGTAACGAGCTTTGCAGCTAAAATATTTCACCCCCACTTTGCTCAACTGCAAATTACCCAAGGATTCAGAGCGAACAACAGAACCACCATCAACATCGAAAACGTCATTATCCATGGCCTTGCGTTTGCTACACCGGCACAGAGGAAATAAAACAGAGCCGACGGAGGAATCAGGGTTGTTACTCTCGAGACCCGAATCGGTCAAATTGTCCAACCCCAAGAGAGAAGATACTGGCGATCGCGTTCCGCAGCCGTCACAGGCTGATTTCTAATACGTGTTCAAAAAAGTACAGGCCTTGCACGCCCATTTTGGTTTTTCATTCGAGGAAATTGAGAGAGAAGGAGACGAAGAAAGGATAGATGCAGGAGCCAAGCAGATCATACACTGGAGTTTCTGAGATGGAGAATTGAGGAAAGTACATCTGTTGCAGGACAAAGATGACGAGGGAGACGATGACGACATTGCCAGAGTAGTGATAATTCTGAGAAATCAGGTTGTTGACATTTGCCCTAATTTTCTTTATCAATTTTTTGACTTTTGACACTTAGGTTTCCATCTAACGGCTACGTATTATACGACGTAGTATTACTGTTTCGGATAAGGCAAAAATGGTTTTCAAATTTGAAAGGTGAAATGTAATCAAACCGAACTTATGGTACTCTAAACCGAACCCAAACCAGACAGAATCAGATCTTGGGACAGCATAAAACAAATAATAGGAAGACAAATTTTATACAGAATATTGCCACAACAAGAATACAAGAGACTAAAATGTTTATGACCTAAAATTGTCACTCGACGACACCTTCATAGGCCAGTGTTGTTGCCACTATGACCCAGTAGTATAGGGAATAAAATGGGCTTGAAAGAAACCCTGGTAAAAAAAATGAAAAATCACAAAAAGGATAACAAAATGGAAGAAGTTACAAGAATCATAATACTGACGCAGAAGCCTCTTGAGAGACTTCTTGAGGAGGCTTCACCCGCGGCAACCTGAGTAGAATTCACCACAGTTTGTGTCCTATTTCCAACCTTCTTGCTGCACAAAATGAGGTAAGAGTAAGCATTGAAGAAAATGAAGACTTTATCACGTCTAGATAGATAACGAGTTTCCATAAGAGAGTTAGAGGCAAAAATTTGCAACACCTTCCTGGGAAAATGCAGCTTCCATGACCTGAAACATACGCATTATGCCGATTTAGAAATTTTTATAAGGAAAAATAAGAAACAGGTAGAAACTATGAATCTAGTTTCAAAAGTTTTAAGCTTTGAATAACTTGGGATCATTTACACAACAAGGATATGATTTTGATAAATCGTTTCTTGTTACAGCATGCTTGTAACCCAAAGTCATAAACATGACGAAGAAAAGGGTTGAATATGATGAATGAGAAGGTACAAGCAAGGCAAACAGATTTTTAAGACCATCTATGATCACAGTAGATATCTTCGTATTCCCAAAAACAAACACGCTTTTACTGAAAGGTGACTCAAGATTCGATATCCTCATTCATTAACAACCATATTTCAAGATTCATGAACAAGAGAACATTCCTTTGAGAAACTAGCTTTAATGTAGAACTGCAAACTATCGTTAATTACTGGTCTACAACATATAATATGCTTACATCGACTTGGAAACGAATAGGGAATGAAAATGTTTCAAAGTCACCCAAGTTTTAGCATATAATTAATCACCAAGACTCTGTTTTGGTACAAGACAGCTCCTATAAACTATTAAGAAACTAAGATGGTTTTTCTTGAACGTCATTAGTCTTTAACAGATATTCAAACTGCAAACTGTAACACAACAAAAAGAAAAAGAAAAGAGCTTACTTGGGTCTGTAGTAGTGATCATTGCCACACCTTTGAAGTCACATGAACCAGAAGCTCTTCCTTCCTTCTGGTAATAACTATTGAAAGCAAACGAAGCATGTCCCTTCACATTATTTGGCTGATAACAACTCTCTCCAGGTTGAATCTCACTACAATTAGCTCTCCCAGGTCCACAAGCCCAATCCAATGCAGCTTGAAGCGTCTTCGAGTCCACACCATCCATAGCAATGCAATACGTCTGGTTTGTTGTATCATTCGCTAAGAATGTTCCACTTCCAGATACATGAAGCAAATAAACCGGTGTAGCATTCCCGTGGAATAACCCCCAGCTAGCTTCACTAACCGGCGGAGCCCTCAAATCCTCGTTAAACAGCTCATAAATGTAGACATTTGAAGTCATCTCAGGGTGCAAAGGAGTACCGGTTCTATCGAATATATGCTTGATCAAATTAGAGTTATACGTATCAGCATTGTCGATAGTAGCATATGGCTCTTTGGAATCCCCTTTTGAAGGCCACCCACTCTCAGTCACAAGCACAACCACATCAGTCACATTCAGGTTTTTCATCGAGACATAAGCAGCATCAACCATAGCATCAAGCACATTCGTGTAATGCAACAAAGTATTAGGATCAACCATTTCTTTCGACGGTGTCAATGGCTTGAACAAACAGTTATCAAGCGGAACAACACCTTTGTTCTGCATATAAACATAGTAAGGATACAGATTCATCATCAAAGGAGAACCCGTTTTCGACAAGAATTGAAGCAATGGAACCATAAGCGAATGCCAAGTCTGGTTAAAGTAAGCTTGAGAAGGAGGGAAAGTATCAAGCATGATTGAAGCTGCGTGAGGTGTAGAAACCTTGATTTGAGTATGGAGATTGGAAGCAACAAGAGCATTGTAAATAGACTCAATTGCAGGTAACAGCAAAGGAGCTGAAGAAGGAACAGTTGTTAAGACTTCATCTCCAACGGAAATGGCAGTGATTAAGGTTTCAGGGTAATAAGCAACCACATTTCGACCGATCCACGACGCTGCTGTACTGTTGGAAGATCCAATTGCGAGAAGCTGATTGTTTGGTACGCTTATTATGACCCTTATCTTAGTTTTAGCCAATGCTTTAAGCAAATCTGGATCAGCATCGTATAAACGAACGTGATTTACTTTCTGAATTTGCAGGAATTTGGCCAGTTCCGTCGGCGAGAGCAGATTGGTGACATCGGTGCCGATGTTGAAACCAACAAATGGATCTTTGTCTTGTTCCTGAATCTTAATGTCTGGCGATAATGACGACGAATTAGCTGCACATAGAAAGCTAGAAGCTTGTTAAAAATTGAAACTTGGCAATGGTTTTTAGCTAAAAAACTAAGAAATCAGTTAAAAGAGTTTTGTCTAGATTTGAATTCGAAAACACAAGAAGCAATTTTAGCCAAGTGTTAACTCAAAAGAAAAAAAAAAGGAACCATTTTGATTTAAAATATATAAAACCATCAATAGTATTGTTTCGATTTGGGAGGGGGGGATTTGAACTGAAAAATGGGGTGTTTTAGTAAACTTACCAGAAATCAAAAGAAGAGTGAAGAAGAAGAAGAGAAGAGGAACGGTGGAAACCATGCTAGTGACAGCCATTGAAGAGGAGCTTGAGCTTGAGATTGAACTTATTATGCAACTCTTCCCCTTCCAATTCAGACTCAGCTAGAGATCCTTGCTTTATCTTCCTCCTCCGATAAGTTTCTTGTTGTAAGGTTGAGATAACCTAAAGAGAAACGGGGAAGTAGAAGCAGAGAGATTAGACATTTTTAGAGGTTTTAGACTAAAGATTTATGTCTCTGTGCTTCCACGTGAATCGACTCCTATGCTCGCTCCTCCCCCACACAGCTAGTTGTTTTCAGACCGATTGGTAAATTACTATAGTGGCCTTGAATACTGATCAAGCACCAGCTAGACGTCACTATGTAATCTTTAATAAGTTTGGATTGTTTGTACACAAATATATTATAAAAAATGTATAGATTGTTATTGTTTTAATATTGGTTGGAAATGGAATGTTGGTGTTGACCACGTGTGATAAATTCATAAATATGCCCTTTAGTGGAATTCTACTATCATGTAAGGAGTTTTTCGCTATGTATATAATATATTATTCGGTTATCGAAATATCCATTAAAAACATTGAAATATAAGTTGAGAAAGAAAGCTAGAATACAAACCAATACTTTTGTTGATAGCGAGAAGACCACATTTTCTAGAAGTGGTTCATTCTTTTTTATAATCAGCCGGTTCAGAATTCATGTAATCCTAATCTTTACGTGACAGGATCCAAACTATGTTAAATTGATTTTTTTTTAAAAAACAGACTCTCCTATTGAGAATCAAACTCGTGACTTCTTTACTCTTAGTTTACAAAGAATTACCACTACTCAACTGCACGTTGGTAAGTGACCCATTTTTCTTTATTTGTTGATGATACATTTTCCCATCTCAACCAGTAAATACATGAATAAATATTTTTAAGAAAACCAAGCAAGTAATATTGTTAACTTACTTTTAGAATTATTTATAAAGAAGTTATGTAAACTATAAAATTATTTTTCTACAAAAAAAATTGAATGTGTGAATATCTTTAAAATGAATATGAATATAAACTACACATAGATATCATTTTAAATTTCTAGTATTAGTCCTAGTATTTTAATGTAATGACAATAAATAAATATATATATATATATATATTTTATATTAATAAGGGATAAAAGAGACAAATTTGCAAAATTCTTAAATTACAAATAAATTGAAACACAGTAAGTATCACTTTTAGAGTCTCTTGTAATTCCTTCTCTGTAAAGTTATTGTAGAGCAATGAAGAATATAATGGAAAAAACACAGCAACTCGACAAAACTTATTAGTTCGTAGAACATAGAGATCCATATGCAGTTCTTAAGATAACAGATAAAAACAAACAGACAAAATTTCAGAAAAAAGAGGAAAGCTTCCTGGGGAGTTTGAAAGTTATAACTTTAAAATCTATATTTTTAGGTCTACATTACATATTTCAGATAACAGATATTCCTTGAATCATGAAATCATACTAAATAAACTAAACCAAATTCAAACTCAACTTAAAACATTCTTAAAAGTAATTAAACAAGTTTATTCAGTGTGATTTCATGATTCAAAGAATATTTTTTCTCTGAAATATGTAATTTAGACCTAAGATATAGATTTTAAAGTTATACCGAGATATTATTAAGATATAGATTTTAAACACGAATATATTATAGACAGGTTCTGAAAATTTAAAAAACAAAACACATAGAAAAATAAAAAACAATGAACCGTGACACTTTTTTGTCTGTTTCTAGCAATTATTAAATCTACAATTATATATTTATTTTAAAAGAAAAATAAAAGGGTTAATTTAATGTTTATAATCCGTATTTTTTTGCCAAAGGACTTTTTATAATCCGTATTTATTTTGCCAAAGGACTTTGGATACAATTTTTCATTTTACTTTTGATGCATAAGAAGCCTTTTTCTTTTTTTTTCTTTTTTTTTCTATCATAGTGCCAAAAAGAACATTGAACAATGATTCTATTTCAAAACCAAACATCTATTTGAAGCCGATGACATGTCGCAAAAATATATGTTTTCTATCAAAAACATTGAGATCTTTGGCTTCAAAATGAATATGGAGTTGAGATTAGTGTTGTTTTATAGGAGTTTTTGGTACATTAGAGTAGACTTTGTTCATTAAATTTCCAGGAGAGAGCAAGTTTAGGAGAAATGGATTCCTTCTCCTCCATGTTGAGGCTGTGTCGCTGATTCTTTCACTGATGCTTTCTTTACTGAATCAAGTTTGTTTTTTTTTTTAGAAAAATGGCTGAGGCTTCTGCTGTTGCTCCAAATGCTGAGTTGTTGGAATGGCCAAAGAAGGACAAGCGTCGTTTTCTCCATGTTGTTTACCGCGTATGTAATCTTGATCGCACCATTGACTATGTATGTCTATGTTTTTGTTTCCATATCTTTCTCTACGTTATTCTTCATTTTGCCATTTCAACTCAAGATGTTAGCGTCCTACTTTGAGCTTAGATATCAAGAATCAACATATGAATGTGAGGCCCTGAACAAAGAGATTAACGCCTTTTTTTAGGTTTCTAAACTGGTTGAGACTGTCCATGCCAAGGATGGAAATGTCACTAGGGAACCAGGTCCGGTCAAAGGTGGAGGCAGTGTCATTCCGTTTGTGAAGGACCCTGATGGCTACGCTTTTGAGATCATCCAGAGAGGCCCAACTCCTGAACCACTCTGTCAAGTCATGCTTCGTGTCGGTGATCTCGACAGCGCCATCAAATTCTATGAAAAGGTACTGCGGTAAAAAGGTTTTCTATAATCTCTAATATTCACTTGTAGTGTTACTTCACTTCTTATTCCCTGCAGGCCCTCGGGATGAGACTTATGAGAAAGATTGAGAGACCTGAATACAAGGTGAAGTAATCAGTGATACAATGTAGACAAATCATTTACCATTTGAGTTACGTTGTGACTCACCAAGTTATTTTTAAATTGTTGGATGAAACAGTACACCATAGGTGATGGGATATGCTGAAGAATACGAGTCGATAGTTTTGGAGATGACCTATAACTACGGCGTGACTGAGTACACAAAGGGCAACGCATATGCACAGGTCTGGGGCTTTAGACATGTCTATGTTGCTACTGTTTCTGCTGTCTTTTAAACCGTTTTTTGTTCATTCCTTTGATGACTAAATGGTTAAATGTAATAAATTGATTGCAGTAGGCACCGATGATGTGTACAAAAGCGGTGAGGTTGTGAAGATAGTCAACCAAGAGCTAGGAGGAAAGATCACTAGAGAAGCACCAAGATTCTCTCATTCCTCGATCAAGATGGCTGGAAAACGGTTTGTAATCATAAAATGTCTCATTTCTAGCGTTGAAACTTTGGTATTTAGATTCAGTGTCGGGTTTTGTTTAAAAGGATTGGTTGTTAAAATGACAGGTTCTGGTAGACAACAAAGATTTTCTCAAGGAACTGGAATGAGGACTGGAGAGGATTAACCATTATAATAAAAATGTGATCATGAAATAAAGAAGACTTAAGAATATGATCTAAAATAAGACGAGGTTCAGTGTGTGTCGTGCTATGTACTGTACTCGTTCCTTGTTTAGTACTGTGTATCGCGTTATGCGCTCATTCCTTTTGTCTTTGAGCTAAACTAGGAAACTCTATGTGGCCCTAAATAAAATATTTTCACCACCTGGTTTTGGTGTTTTTCGGTTATTGACGGTTTAGTAGAATTTAAAATTTTCTGTGTTTCTAGATTTTTATTTTCTTTTGTCGTCAACCAGTTTGCATCACTCATTACTTATACTAGGATGGAGTAGATCAGAGTATGGATACAATATAGTAAGTATTTAGTATTCAATCTAACTACTCAATCATCTTCAATATATGTGGTCACATGAAAACTCAGCCACTACCGCTAAAAAGGGAGATCAAATTAGTTGGCTACATTAATGGTTCCACCTACCTTACCACAACTATCATTCGAAACACATTTACGCATTTATAGAATTATACATTCCATGTTGAGCCCCACCCACTACCACTACGTGACCGGTTCTAAGAATTTAAATTTGTTCTCTCTCATTTAACATAAACCAGTTTGGTTAGGTTAGAATGGATCCATTCTCCTTAATTAGGTTTCAACTCTCAAGATCATGTGGTTTGGGTATGGGACCAAAAGTAGTGTAGTGTATTTCTTTAGGCCTCCCAATTAATTTAAAGGTTGGGTTGTTGATCTTTTTATGTTCTTATTTACCTAACAGTTAGGAAGAATTATTATATTTTAACAACCGTGTTTTATGCGTCAAAATATAATCTAATTCTGGTAACATGTTACTACCACGTGGATATACATAGTAATTTAAATGTGTGCATCTTTCACAAAATAGTTTTCTGGTTTTTTGACAAATAAGATGAAACCACTGGACTGCAATCAGATGTTACTAATGTCTAATGTATGTTTTGTTTACACATGAAGGATGATGAATCGATGATCACCTACATATTTTGGGATTATTAGGAATCTCACATAGATAGTCAAGAGAGACCAACACTAATATACGAAGGACATCAATTAATTAATTACCAATATTTTGAATATAAAACACGTGATTCTTTTATAATGATCAATTGAATTTAAAATTTGATAAGATTAACCCAAATCTTATAAGTTTTTGAGTTACAAATAACATTCTCATATCTAAATCGCTCAACATTATATAAATTTCCCACGCATTACAACGATTCACTTTTCAAGATCTAGCTAGAAAGTTAATGGATGATATGTCTAACCTCTTTGTATTAAAACTACATTTCGTTTAGTTTAACATGTTCATTATACTAATTTTATATAAGCTACATTGTACTCATACTAGGTCCTAAACCCAAATTTAGTTGCATTTGTTGCACACCAACATTATATATGTGTGTATATACTATATCATATATATGGTCTTGTAACACAACTTACCATAAAACAAAAAGAATCTCTACAAACAAAGCAAAACATGAAAGGCACTTTCACAAACCTGCGTGTGCTTCTTCCCATTGCACTTGTTTGTGCCAATGTCGGTGCTAGGAAACTTATCTCCGGAGATACCCAATTCAAGGATGAAAAATCGTTCCTTGGTGGCAGCGGCAGCGGTGGTGGCCTAGGGCTTGGAATTGGTACAGGAGCTGGTCTTGGAGGCTTGGGATCGGTGCTGGAGCTGGACTAGGGTTAGGTGGAGGCGGTGGTGGTGGTGGACTCCTAGGTGGAGGCGGCTTCGGCGGACTTGGTGGTCTTCCTTGAACGTATTTTCAAGTGTTTGTGTGCGTGTGAGCGCATTCCACGTATTTTACTGTCTTAAATAAATTTAGAGGTCTTGAATCCAGTTTTCAGCTTTGATCTAAACTCCAATATTTTTATAAAAAGGGTCGTAGCTACTAGAGGTTACCTAATTTGAGGTACTGCTCGTAATCGTATTTGTGTAACGCTCGTTCAAATATTATATTTTGATTCATTAACAGTGTAACGTTTATCATTACTCGCTTTAATTCCTTTTATACATATATATAATATGAAATCGAAATAGAAGTCCCATAATTTCATCGAGAAATAAAATATGCTCACACTAACTAGTTATGACAACAACAATTGAAACCTTTGATTTGACATAGGGATAGGGTTAGACAATTGGCCAAATAAGAGTTGCAAGAACCAAATCCTTTATATATGAATCTAGATTCAATATTATCTCGGTCTGAGATTCTTACTAAAAAACCGTAATTAACAATCAAAGACAAATCAAACGAAATGCGGATTATCATGAATAATGGTTGCAGGGAACACAAGATATGAGCAATGCTAAGTCACATAAGCAAACAATAACTATAAAAACAGCTTTGGTTGTATCATATTTTCATAGTAGTTGATTCTAAAATCAGTTAAAAGTATGGGTGCAACTTTAATCAAACCATGACAAAATAAGTGTTACTTTGAATCCATACAAAACTGCCTTATTTATGGTGGCACCATGACTCAAATTCCTATTAAGCCAAGACACATAAAAGAGTGCTAACATAAAGAATGTCTACAATTCCAAAAGTCTCAACAAGAAAGTTGAATCAGAAAATAGTAAAAAGATCAAACATATGTATATGTTTATTTTGATTTTACAAAATAAAAAAGAAGAAGAAGATAAAAGAGAGAAGAATACTTACCACTCAATGGGGATGCGGTTGCTTTGGCCTTTCCTTCGTTTGGCTGATGATTCCTCCTCCACCACCACCAACCCCATCTTTTTCCTTCCCATTTTTAGTTCCCAAATCTCTACATTTATTTCTTTAAATCTTTTTAATCCCTGGAAAATATATATATATATATATAAAGTCCCTTTTGTTTGACACCGATATTTTTTATTTATTGGCGAAATCATCAGTTGTTTGCAATAACACTACACAAACTAGTATCAGGAATCTGGAAGAACCTCCAGTGGCAAAGACTCAATCTTTGTAAGATTTCTACACGACCCATTTCTGTTCTTTCTCTTCTGTGTTATGTTTTTATTTACAGAATCGCATAATCTGATTAGTTTGATTGCAGACAACATTTGTTTATGATTCTTTCTTCTTATCTCTGAAAATAGGAGTTCAATCTCATTGCGATTATTGAGCTCCCAGATTGTTTCAGCTGTTATATAACGAATATGAATCTTATAGTTGAAGATTTATGGATTTTTTAAAAATGCTCTGTTTCTGTTTATAGATTGTTTGCTTCTATATAAATCTCATTTTGATCATTCATAGCTCAAGAGTTTATAGTCTTTGGACTCGATTTGAGCAATTTATCAATGTCAATCCACTGAATCCACTTAAATCTAAAGATGCATTTATGGTTTTTGACTTTGAGTATTCTTGGATCAAATTGTCACATAGCTTGAAGAGAAGATGAGAGGTGGGAGTCTATGGCAGCTAGGGCAATCTATAACCCGTCGTCTTGCTCAATCTGACAAGAAGGTTGTGTCACGCCGCTACTTCGCCTCTGAAGCTGACCTGAAAAAAACAGCTCTTTACGACTTTCATGTCGCCCATGGCGGAAAGATGGTTCCTTTTGCAGGTTGGAGTATGCCAATTCAGTACAAAGATTCGATCATGGACTCAACGGCTAACTGTAGGCAAAATGGGAGTTTGTTTGATGTTGCACATATGTGTGGTTTGAGCCTTAAGGGCAAAGATTGTGTTCCTTTCCTAGAGACACTTGTGGTTGCTGATGTGGCTAGTTTGGCTCCTGGAACCGGGAGCTTAACCGTGTTCACAAACGAGAAGGGAGGTGCCATTGATGACTCTGTGATTACCAAAGTGACAGATGAACATATCTATTTGGTGGTGAATGCTGGTTGTAGGGATAAGGACTTGGCTCACATTGAAGAACATATGAAGCTTTTAAATCCAAAGGAGGTGATGTGTCGTGGAATATCCATGACGAGAGATCTCTACTTGCCCTTCAGGTTTGGCTATTAATTTTGAACCAAAGAATTGTTCCTTTTGTTGTTTCTGTTATTGCTATATATTTATAGTTGTGATGTAGGGTCCTTTGGCTGCTCCGGTGCTTCAACACCTGACTAAAGAAGACTTGAGCAAGCTTTACTTTGGGCAATTCCAGATTCTCGACATTAATGGTTCCACATGTTTCCTTACCAGGACTGGGTAAAATCTCATGTTCTGCTTCGAGTTAGTCACTATATTATCTTCTTGTTTCTTGGTTCAAGTAGACACTAGGTTAAAGAGGAAGAGTTCTGAAGATCTCACAGGTAATGAATGTGTCTGTTTTTGGTTTTCAGGTATACCGGGGAAGATGGGTTTGAGATCTCGGTTCCATCCGAGCATGCAGTGGATTTGGCGAAAGCAATCTTGGAAAAATCCGAGGGAAAAGTAAGGCTTACGGGTCTAGGAGCAAGAGACAGTCTCAGGCTTGAAGCAGGGTTGTGTCTATATGGAAACGACATGGAGCAACACATTACCCCTGTTGAAGCTGGGCTCACATGGGCCATTGGTAAGCGTAGAAGAGCTGAAGGTGGGTTTCTTGGTGCGGGTGTGATCCTCCAACAGCTTAAAGACGGACCTACAATCAGAAGGGTCGGGTTTTTTTCCTCGGGACCTCCCGCAAGGTCACATAGCGAGGTCCATGATGAGAGTGGGAACAAGATCGGGGAGATTACAAGTGGTGGGTTTAGCCCGAACCTGAAGAAGAACATAGCCATGGGGTATGTGAAGTCAGGTCAGCACAAGACCGGGACTAAAGTCAAGATCTTGGTCCGTGGGAAACCATATGAAGGCAGCATTACAAAGATGCCGTTCGTAGCCACCAAATACTACAAGCCATCATGATATGTGTCTTCTTCGTCTATGAATTGTTTCTTGCTTTTGTGAAATGACTTCTGTTTTTCTTTTTCTCAGATTTGGCCTGAAAATGAACGATCTTTTGCCAAGAGGGCGTTGCTTATTTCATTGTTATTGAAATAAATTTAACACATCTAAGACCAAACTATGAATTTGTTTACATATTCAAACACATGCAAGTTCTTGGTTAATCATGGAAGGAATCCTGATCATGAAAAGAAAGAAACTTGTTTCTGGGTTTAACAAACGATCCATCAAAAACTGTTTATTTGTGTCTTGGGGAACAGATAATTTTAATGGAATCCGGTCTAGATATCGAGAAGCAGCCTACACGGATCTTCAACGACATCTTTAATGCGACAGGAAAAGAACAGCCTCTCTTCCATCTATCAGACGGTGGTCATAAGTCAGAGCGATGTACATCATTGGCCTTGACATAATTTCTCCTCCCACAACCATTGGACGGTTCACTATTGAGTGCATACCGAGAATAGCTGACTGTAACCAGTAAATGGTAAAAACTTCTGGAGGATCACTAGAAAGTGTTGCCGATGATTGAGAAAAAGTGTGAGAAACTTCGAACCTGAGGAGGGTTAATAATTGGAGTACTCAAAAGGCTTCCATAAACACCACCATTAGAGATAGTTAGTGTGCCTCCAGCCATTTCATCGATCGAGATTGTTCCAGCTGTTGCTTTCTTGGCTAGCTTATTGATCTCTTTCTCTATCTCAGCAAAGTTCATCTTCTCTACATTTCGAAGCATTGGAACAACAAGTCCCTATATAGATCACATTGTATTAAGTTTTCACTTCAGATTCATCTGAAACTTAATACAATGTGATCTGTTATTGCTATCTGTTATTGCTATCTGAGATCAGAACCTTGCCGGTAAATACCTTGTCAGTTTCTATCTGAGCAACGGGCTCATCAGCTTCCACATGGTCTCCAGGTTCTGATCTCAGTAAATAGAAGTTGTCACATATATGGTGTTTTCAAGTTTTTTAATCTCCAGCCAATGAAAAATCCTAGATATGCAACATTATCAACATCTACTTACTCTTTAAGAAAGTGGCTAAAGTGCCATCAGTAATAGATTCTCCCATGAATGGAACAACAGCATCCACAGACCCATCTTTCATCATCAAAATGAATATCATCATCAATAATCAAACCCCATCAGTGACACTAATATGGATTAAATTTGAAACCACGAGTATATATCATACCACAATCTGCCGAAAATAACCTATTTCTAGTGTTGAATGCTTGGATGTAAGGCAGAGTTACCCTGCTTAAAAACAATCAAATCAAGATAAGAAAACAATTGAAGCTATTAAAAAGGCTTCCTTAAAGTATTTTGAAGCTCTGAAATATAATGGCTTCGAAGATGAAGACTTATTATTTCTACTTAAGTACAAATTGAACAACATAAACCCACATCATAGCCTTTGAGCTCAAATGGGAACCTACAAATCAAAGAAAAGTAAAAGGGAGATGAAAACAAGTAAAGTGAGAGTCTTTCTCAAATATTGACCGAGGAGTACCTAAATAAGAACGAAGACCAGTGGAATTCAGCAATTGTGATCCCCTTGCGACAAGTGAAGTCTGTAATCAATGATTAAGACGCTTTATAAGTGCGAGGAATAGCAGAGGAGAACAAATAGCAGAAAACGCAGTTTTACAAAGTTAACCTCAACAAGTGATTCAAGTAAACCAAATCCATGGAAATATCTTAAACATCACGATGAACAAGCAATAATCTAAGAACGTTTACTTCGTTAATCTGTTGACCATTTCACAAAAAGCAGATTCATAGCTTTTACGAACTCAAAAAAGACTAATTCTTTTCAATACAAACTCGATCAAGAAACTACTAAATCATTGAAAAGCATGGACACATATGACCAAAATCTACCTCTTTTGCAAAAGCTCCATAGTACCGAGGATGAGATGCCGTAGTACGCTCGCTCTTCCACGACTGTTTTAGAATCTGAATAACAAACACATCATTTCAAACTTCACAGCTTAACAAGTTTACTCCCAGTTGGCTAAAATGAATGAGGAAAACTGGAGAATATTCTGGAAACTCACCGAAGAAGCAAACGAGTTATCGCCATTAACGACTTTTCTTCGAACAATCGACCAAATCGCCATACTTGATTTCAGCTCAAATATGTATTGTCACAACAGAACAAAGTGAAGAGGAAAACACAAGAAACTTCTACCTTCTAATTTGCAACAACATAAAAAACGGAATTATCATACACACCCTTTGGTCTTCTTCGACGGCCACGTAAAACGTAGCTTAGCCCATATAATAGGTTACCGTTTCATTTGACCCATAGAAGAAATGTCACTACGAGTCAAAACAAACACGTGGCAAGTCAAAAGGTCACAAAGGACCTCTGCTGACGCGTCACCCTCGGCGAGGTAAAATTTATTTCTCACCCTACTTACTGTTTCGTTTTTATTCACAGGTTGAAACGACAGCGTTTCAATAGTAATCCGCAAAGAGCAGAAGATAAATTTAGGAACGCTTTTTATAAACTTTAGTCGTCGTCTCTTCTTTGCAGCTCCGGCGATGAGTTTACACAAATTGAGACTCGCGGCTGTTCCTGTAACCTTTTCTACATTCTCTTCTCGCCTCTTCCTCAAACCACTTCCCGATACTCTAACCCTAGGTTCCTTTTCCCGCCATGTTCGACCACGTAAGCCTGTCTTGCTCAGAGCTTTCTCTGCTTCTGCCGTCGTACAAGATATTCCGGCCACGCAGACCTCTGATTCCTCTGGTATTCACCGTTTTACTCTCTTACCTCATCAATTCATCATTGTTATGAATATAGCTGATTCGTTTCGGTTGTTGTGAGTTTTTAGCTGCGAGGCCTCAGTGGAAGGCGTCGATTGATTTCAAATGGATAAGAGATAATAAGGAAGCAGTCGAAATCAATATCAAAAATAGAAATTCTAATGCTAATTTGGAAGCTGTGCTCGAGCTTTACGAGAACATGGTCAATCTCCAAAAGGTTATCGAATCTTCTACTCTACTCTCCATCCATGTTAGCTATTAGCTCTATTCGAATTTGGGATTCATAGTACTCAAAATATGTAAAGTCAGCTACTTTGAGGAAGAACTCCAAAGAAACATGTTAAAGTTGTTGTTTTGTTAGTTTCTGGATAATTTACTCATGGAGTGTTGGTGGCATTGGCTTATAAACATTCGTTTTTTTGTTCTTTCGGTTCAGCTAATCAATGATTGCAGATAGCAGGAAGTTGAGGGGCTTCGTGAGGAAAGAAACAACGTTGCAAAGAAGATGAAAGGGAAGCTGGAACCATCAGAACGTGAGAGACTCGTAGAAGAAGGTACACTAAGAATCTATTTTGTTTTCAGTCTTTGTTTTTTGTTAAAGGATGATAGAGTGTTTTCGCCTTCAGGTAAAACACTTAAGGAAAGTCTTGCAACTCTGGAAGAAGACCTTGTGAATCTTAAAGATGAACTTCAACATGTAGCTCAGTCTATACCAAATATGACACACCCTGATGTTCCTGTTGGAGGAGAGGATTCATCGGCAATTAGAAAGGAGGTAATTAGTTTGGTCATAACTCCCTCAACTGTTGCATTGACTGTGGATTTTTTTTATAATTCATTACTTTGTTTGTAGGTTGGTAATCCACGTGAGTTTAGTTTTCCAATAAAGGATCATCTTCAGCTTGGAAAGGATCTTGATCTCATTGATTTTGACTCTGCTGCAGAGGTATACACTTTTGTCTATTTGAAGTTATCAAAGTACATCTTTTTAGGTTGTTGGATCAGCATTGGCGTCTGCTTAGGTGATGGGTTAAGATCCCATAATCCTTCATTGAAACACATTAATTATTATTTTTCCCAGTAAATTGGTGGAGAAATGTGAGCAAGAATGAGATGGAGTAATTTCCTTTTGTTTTTATACTACAGGTAAGTGGTTCAAAGTTTTTCTATTTGAAGAATGAGGCAGTTTTGTTGGAGATGGCCCTCCTTAATTGGACATTATCGCAAGTCATGAAGAAGGGTTTTACGCCCCTAACGACCCCTGAAATCGTGAGATCTTCTATTGTTGAAAAATGTGGTTTCCAACCTCGTGGAGATAATACTCAGGTTTCTGCATTACTTGTGTGTTTGCTCTGTTTGATAACTCAACGTTTTTTGTTTTGTTTTCAATCATGCTTCCATTCTTCTGGATAGGTTTATTCTATAGATGGAACTGACCAATGTCTCATTGGTACCGCTGAAATTCCCGTAGGAGGATTCCACATGGATTCTATTCTTCTTGAATCAGCATTACCTTTGAAATATATAGCATTCTCTCATTGCTTCCGTACTGAAGCAGGTGCAGCTGGCGCCGCCACAAAGTAAATTAGAAGAAAGGGTTTAGTCCTTCTAGAATCTGCGTGTTCTTGGCTTCTTTGATATACGCATTGATCTTACCAAAAATCCTACTTTTTATTTTTATTTCGAGCAGAGGTCTTTACCGAGTTCATCAGTTCAGCAAAGCAGAAATGTTTGTCATATGCCGACCTGAAGATAGTGAAACCTTCCATCAAGAACTCATTCAGATCGAAGAAGATTTGTTCACTTCTCTAGGATTACACTTCAAGTAAGAAAGTAGATTTTCAACATGATTTTTTCTCACCAGAGCTTTTGTCTTCAGGAAATCTAACTTTATCCTTGCAGAACATTGGATATGGCCACAGCAGATTTAGGCGCTCCAGCTTACCGCAAGTTTGACATTGAAGCATGGATGCCCGGTTTAGGACGATTTGGCGAGGTAAGAAAACAAACTTTAATTTAGAACTGAATCTATAGTTTCATCATTGAGCTCGCTGTTTTAATTTGTGAACTAGATATCAAGCGCATCAAACTGCACGGATTACCAAAGCCGGAGACTGGGAATCCGTTATCGCCCATCTGAACCGCTTCAGACAGGTTCCAAGAAAGGCAAAGGGAATCTTCCAGCGACCAAGTTTGTGCACACACTAAACGCAACGGCATGTGCGGTCCCGAGGGTGATGGTGTGTTTGCTGGAGAATTACCAGCAAGAAGATGGGTCCGTGGTAATCCCTGAGCCCCTTAGGCCTTTCATGGGAGGCATTGAACTCATCAAACCCAAGCTCATGTAGTTGTTTTGGTTAGCTCTTTGCAATTCGTGCTGTTATTCCTCTTGTACTTGAGGTTTGTTCATTATATAGTTCACAAGCGCTGAGTTTTGTTGTGTTCTTTTTCATTTTATTTTAACTCGAAACAATATCATTTGTATCATTATAACAGATGTTTTTTGATTCAATAATAGTGAAGGGGAAGTATACATTAACAGGTTTCTTTTTCTTAGATCGTGGTTCTTCTTTTGGCTTGTATATGAATGAAAAAGATTTGATAGGTTGAGATTATTGATATCATTGTGGTCAAATTTTATTGGATTAAAAAGAAAGTGAATTCAAATGAGTTCAATATTTAATGGTTTGATTACACACCAAATATTCCAAAAAAATTTGAAACAAAGATTAAACTTCAGAATTGTAGAGCTTTACCCCATAGGGAGCCCTTTCAAAAATTCTCGAGGGGGTTTGGAAATAGGTTTCAACCAGCAATAGACGCGCCTCGGTTAAGTATCCTGACTTTTCTGGCGAGTTGGACTCCACAGCTACATTGGTCACAGTAACCTCCTTTTTGCTAGGTTTCCGCTGCCTAATGTCTCGGTTTCAACCAGCAATAGACACTCCATACTCTAAGTAAGTCTAAAGTTCGAATCCAAGTTGAAACATTTTAGTTCAGAGATAAATTAAATTAAAGAATCATAACAAAAAGAGTAAACACCGAACACTTCATTGATCGAACTAGTTTTAAAACGAAACAGTCGCCTCAATGTAAAACCTTTTACAAAATAGCCAAAAAGAACATACTCTAAATAAGTCTAAAGTTCGAATCCAAGTTGAAACATTTTAGTTCAGAGATAAATTAAATTAAAGAATCATAACAAAATGAGTAAACACCGAACACTTCATTGATCGAACTAGTTTTAAAACGAAACAGTCGCCTCAATGTAAAACCTTTTACAAAATAGCCAAAAAGAACATATCAATGTCTTGCCAAATGAGATCATAGTGAGCACTGAGCAGAGCCAAAAAAAATTAAATACTAATTGGCTAAAATTGTGCAGTAACAACAAAACCGGTTGGTTCTCTGCATTTACATGACTCACTACAAGATACCAGTAATTTTGCCGTTGAGAAAGGTAAACCCACATATCAGTACTCTGATAAAACATCAAAGATGCTGAGAAAACCATGAATCAAGTGAAGGGATAAAAATTTGAGAAGAGCAAAGTGCCAAGAAGGATATAGGCTGCACAATATGACCATATCAAGTATCCCCATTTACTATATTTTGGAGATGCAATCAAATACGATGCAAACCAGTATAGAGGAGGGCTCGCTGACAAGAACCGTGTTGCAACCTGTAATTACCACAACAAGACAGTCTCATTAAAAGTTCAATTTATTCTTAAAATCTGTATATTCTCAACAAGTTTTCTGTTTAAGCTATAAAGGATTGTAACCTGAACATGCATGATGAAGAACGCTGTGGCTGCCATTAAACCCAACTGTACGACAAATGGAAATACATCAGCTGAATAGTATCCTGATTTTTCTGGCGAGTTGGATTCCACAGCTACATTGGTCACAGTAACCTCCTTCTTTTTGCTAGGTTTCCGCTGCCTAATGTCTCGGTTTCCTACTCAGGAAGAATGAGACGATCCATCAATGTTTAATTCTGGAACTGTTATATTTCATAAAAAAGAAAATGATACCTTCATTTGTTGACGTCTTAACATCTGGTTCAACTGCATCCTTCAAAGAATAAAGCCTTGCAGCAGATCTCTTTTCATTCTTGGTAGCTTGAAACCCCAGAGAAATGATTAGCTCAGGCCGAGACTTGATGTAACTCATAATTGAACACACAGCTAGAGAAAGAATTGGGGATGCGAGCAGAAAGTTTGGGAGCTGTTTAAACTGAAAGTATCTAAGGAAGCCTACTCCCCTGTCAGATATCATGTCATCAGCACAAAATAAAGGCACAAATCGAATATAAGAAATAAATCTTCCAAGAACAAGAAAAAGATTATTGTTCAAAGTACTTACCAATAATGACTTTGAATGAAGCTGTACAGCAAAGGTATCCTTCCTTTACACCAAGGCCTCATTTCATCAAGTGTATGTCCATGGCATAAGTTATAGTATCCATATGCTTGATATGAGACAAAAGGAAGACAAATGCATACACATCTAAGATATCCAGTAACCAACACCTGCATAGCCAACTGGGTAGAGAGACAAATCATTATGGCTACCATACTTTTAAAGTGTTGACAGCGAGCTAAAGAGACAGGCTTGAACATTCAGAGATTAGATGATAAACCAAGCAGCTGCGATTTGAGAGATGCTAAATCAAGAAACTCTTCCACTGCAACCTTTAACTAAAGAGCATATCAACAGACAATAAAGTGGAACTACAAAATAGAAATAAAAAACAAAGTAACTAAAAGGATTGTTTGAGTTTTTCCTTTTCTATCTTCTTGAGGGATATAAAATGTAGGAAATAGACTGATCCGGATTAAGCATTCTACCAACAAAATCCGGTGTTTGAATTGCAGTCATAATTTCTGAAACTTGAATGAAATATGTATAACTCACATAAACACGCCTTTTCTGATATAAAGCTTCATATGCTTGATGCATCGTCTGGAAACAAATATAACCAGCATTAAGAACTCCATTGGACCTTGCACAGCCAGAGAGTGCAAACCAGAGCACGGCTAGATTGCTAGTACCAGATAATAAGTGATACACGCCTCCAATAGAAAAAAATGCATATAGACTTTCTGAATATCTGGAAGTCACATGGAAATAGTTAGTTACCATTCTGATAAGATTGAAAATCCTAACTTTCAGTAAATGAATGTATGAGATCATTGCTAGAATACATTACATTGACGAATAGAATATGGAGGCTGGATTGAAACAGAACATAATTGAAGCTCTGAATGATGCTTCAGTGTCCTTCAAGATAATAACTGAAACCCTGTTAGCAATGACTGGCGTAAGAGACTTCTATATCGAGAATAACAAACACCATTAGTTACCAATAAACTCACAGAACTAAAGGAACTCAACTTGTAGAGCTCAAAAGACTCATGCTTTGACTTATTTACAGACAAAATGATCGATTTTGGATAAACGTCAAAGAAGAAGTACCTGAATAGATAGATAGCAGCAAATATGAAGGCCAAGTTGCTGACAATGTAACCAGACAACACGATCACAGCTCGAAGACCAATCAATGGAACCAACGGCGCAAAAACTGAATCCAAAAAAGAATCAGAAACTAAGGAAATGATACAAGAAACATAGAGAATCAAGTGCGTAAATTCTAAATTCCAAAACCTGAACGAGTGAGAAGCGAGATGAAAAAGGGAAGCAGAGGCAAGAAGGCGTAAGTCTGCTCATACTCGTATCCACACTCCGTGATTCGGACAAAATACACGCTGTCCCAGACGACGCTATTTTCAAGGGTCTTCGAGATTGCTGCATTGGCTACAAAGAGTGGAGGAGAATCTTCGGTGGCGACGTCTTTGTGATACAAGCAAGGTGGATTGAGTGCAGCTGATGTATCGTAAGGTTGGAGTAAGCTCCGCCACAAAAGAGTTAAGAACAGAACAAGGAGTCGTGAGAAGATTGCGTATTTGATCAAGATGGTTTCTTTTCTGGATTTCGATTTTGATTCCATGGCTTTCACCATTTATCACTAGCTCTCGTCTTCGAGTATAGAAAGACCTCCCTTTTACCAAACTCGGACAGAAATAGATTTACTAGTACTCCAATAGAAATCGAACTTGAACAGAAATGGAAGATGAATCAAACTGAATAAACAAAGGAAACATATTGATTTCTCATCTGAAAAAAGCTAGAGACAGAGATTGGTGACAGATGGTTCTCAAGCTGATGATTTTTTATTTTGGGTTGAGAAGAGACGCTCGTCGGAGAAGAAGAGAGATTTGAGTATGTTAGGTGTAAATTATTATAAGATTTGGGTTATAAAAATTCGAGAATGTGAATAAGAAATAACTTATGGAATGGATTGGATTTTGGGCTAAGTATCAGAATGTATTCATTTGAGTGTAAGTGAGTAAGTGGGATTCATAAAATATCCCACATAGTTTGGCCGAACTTTTTCGCTCTACTATAAATGATTAGAAGTTGATACAAGTGTTCAAATGGAGTAAGACTTATGGTGCATACGAGAGAGGATGGATCGGATCACACGCGTGCACCACCACCACCGCCAGGTCAGGCGTGGGCTCGGGCTCGGGCTTCGGGGCTGTCTCGTGGTCGAGTGGCCCATTTTTTTTTGGATAATTTTTTATTTTAAATTATCTAAAAATATCCTCTTAATTTTTTCGGTTAATACGAGATTTGATTATTTATAACAAAAATCAAAACCGATCGCATCATGGTCTCATATCGGTTGTATCCTGGGATTCCAAAAGCTCATGGATCCAGTTACATGATTTTTGTGTTACATGATGGGGCTGAGAATCTGAAACCTTCGGATCCACAAACTTCAAGAAGCACAATGGGGCTGAGAAGAAGTTCATCGGGACGTGTAACTATTGTGGTAAGATAGGCCACAAGGCTCAAGCTTGTCATAGCAAGGCAAAAGCTAAAAAGTCTACTCATCAAGCTTTCTTGACTTCGGAAGATCTATGTGCGGTAATCACCGAAGATATTCCGGAAGTCAATGCGGTTGAGACCAATCCAAGGGAGTGGTTCTATGACACCGGTGCAACCACTCACATTTGTTGTGATAAAGAGTTGTTTAGCACTTATCAAAAGAGTCATGAAGACGAAAGGGTGAAGATGGCCAACACCAAAGTGTCCAAGATTTTAGGACGTGGCAAGGTTGTGCTAAAGATGACTTCGGGACATGAGATCACTCTCAACAATGTGAAACATGTTCCCGACATAAGCAAGAATCTGATTTTCGGCACACTCATGAGTAAGGCGGATTTGGTATGAACTTTGAATCCGATCAGCTAGTGATTAGGAAGAATGGGGTGTACTTGGGAAAGAGTTATGTTAAGGGTGGACTGGTCAAGATGAATGTAATGACGGTCTTACCAAAGAAAAATGTAACAAATGTTGTTTCCGTTAATGAAAATGCTCAAGTTGCTTATTTGGTCGAGTCTTTTACTATTTGGCATGAACGATTAGGACATATGAATTATAAATCTTTGGAAAAATTGATGAATTTAAGTCTAATTCCTAAATGCAAATCGATTAAAGATAAATGTCAAGTTTGTGTACAAGCAAAACTTACAAAACGACCATCCCCTAAACGAGAAAGAACGACGGAACCTCTTGGTTTGATACACACAGATTTATGTGATTTAAAGTATCTACCAACTCGAGGAGGAAAAAAATATTTTGTGACATTTATAGATGATTGCACAAAATATTGTTGTATTTATTTATTACAAAGCAAAAACGAAGCTTTAGATAAATTTAAAGAATATAAGCTTGAAGTTGAAAATCAACTTGAGAAAACTATTAAAATAGTTAGAAGTGATCGAGGTGGAGAATATGAAGGACCGTTGGATGCATTTTGTAGAGAAAATGGAATCATACATCAAACAACAGCTCATTATTCACCTTCATCTAACGGAGTTGCTGAAAGGAAAAATTGCACTCTTAAAGAAATGATGAATGCTATGTTGCAGGAATCTGGGATAGCTCAGAACATGTGGGGGGAAGCTTTGCTTACCTCAAATTATATCCTCAACAAAATTCCGCACAAAGTGACGGGAAAACTCCATATGAATTATGGAAAAGCATTATTCCTTCATACAAATACATGAAAGTGTGGGGGTGCTTAGCAAAGGTAGTTGTGCCACCTCCGAAACAAGTCACGGTTGGACCAAAAACCGTTGATTGTATTTTTATCAGTTATGCACACAATAGTAGTGCTTATCGATTTTTGGTTCATAAATCAGATATTCCAGACATTCACATTAATACTGTGATGGAATCCCGGAATGCAGAATTCTTTGAAAATATTTTACCGTTTAAAGATAGAGAATATCTAAAACGGACACGGGATCAAAGAGATGTAAGTTCCTCTCAAAATGAGGCAAGTTCTTCTGGTACTTCATTTAATGAGCCGGAAGAAGTTGAAGATGAACCTAGACGGAGCAAAAGAGCTCGAAAGGAAAAAACTTTTGGTGATGATTTCCTAATGGTCTTTCTTTTAGAAAATGAACCAAGAACTTACATAGAGGCTATGTCTACGCCAGACGCACCTTCGTGGAAAGAAGCCATAAATAGTGAGATTAACTCCATTATGCAACACCATACATGGGAGATGGCTGATTTACCAGAAGGGTTTAAAGCCCTCGGGTGTAAATAAATTTTCAAAACAAAATTGAAAACTGATGGTACGATAGACAAGTACAAGGCTAGACTCGTGGTGTAAGGATTCCAACAAAAGGAAGGTCTGGATTTCTTTGACACCTATTCTCCAGTAACGAGAATAACTTCGATCAGAATGCTAATTAGCATTGCTGCTTTACGAGATCTGGAAATCCATCAGATGGATGTAAAAACTGCTTTTCTAAATGGAGATTTAGAGGAAGAAATTTACATGAAACAAGCTAAAGGGTTTGTTGTACCTGGACAAGAATACAAAGTTTGTAGACTTGTGAAGTCGTTGTATGGACTTAAACAAGCTCCAAAACAATGGCATGAAAAGTTTGATAATGTAATGATGTCAAATGGTTTTCGCATAAATGAATGTGATAAATGCATATATGTTAAAATTACTACAACTGGGTATATCATTCTATTTTTATACGTAGATGACATGCTTATTATTGGGAGTAATAAAAATATCATCAATCAAACAAAAACCATGTTATCGGGACAGTTTGATATGAAAGATATAGGATTAGCAGATGTGATTCTAGGAGTTAAAATCACTAGACACTCTGACGGAATCATTTTATCCCAAGAACATTATGCTGACAAGATACTTGATAGATTCAAACTCTACTCAAGTAGGACTGCAAAAACACCTGTTGACGCTCAACTTCATTTGACTAAAAATCAAGGTGAAGGGGTATCACAAGTGGAATATGCACGAGTTATCGGAAGTCTAATGTAGTTAACAAATTGTACTCGATCCGATATAGCGTACGCTGTCAATGTATTAAGTCACTATACAAGTAATCCAGGACACACACACTGGAAAGCTATAACTAGAGTATTGAATTACTTGCGGTTTACGAAAAGCTATGGGTTGCACTATGGTAAAGAACCAGAAGTTTTGGAAGGATATACTGATGCAAACTGGATATCTGACTCTAAGAACTCAAAATCCACAAGTGGATATGTCTTTACAATAGGTGGTGCTGTTGTGTCGTGGAAATCTTCCAAACAAACTCTGCTAGCCAGATCAACCATGGAATCTGAGTTCATTGCTTTAGACAAAGCCGCAGAGGAGGCTGAGTGGCTTCGAAATTTTTTGGAAGATATCCCTATGTGGGAAAAACCAGTGCCGGCAATACATTTACATTGTGATAGTCAATCCGCTATCTAACGGGCACTGAATACTCAATATAATGACAAGTCTCGTCATATACGAAGACGACATAAGACCATTAGACATTTGATCTCAAGTGGTGTAGTCACATTGGATTATATCAAATCAGCTGATAATTTAGCAGATCTTTTTACAAAAGGTCTGACTCGAGATCAAGTATTAAAATCATCAAGAGGAATGGGTTTACAGCTTATGAATTAAAGATGACATTTGATGGACACCCAACCTCAATGACTGGAGATCCCAAGAATGAGGTTCAAAGGGACAACTATATTAAACTGATTCTGCTGAAAGCACTGTGAGACGAATGTCTCTACCCAATTCCTACGATGATTAGACAGTGCTAGTTTTTAAGGGTAAGCATTGAGCTTTTAATGATTTCATACTTTCATTCTTATGAAGTACAAAATAATGCTTTCAACAAGATGAAAAAACTTATGAGAAATCACCTATGTGAGTGTGAAATGGGGCCGTTTCTAGGAGAATGAACGATAAAGGCTATACTCTCTAAGTTCACTCATGAATCCAGGCATGTTCAAGGCCACAATGAACACAACAAGAGAATGTAGTTCTACGAGAAACCTAACTGGGTTATGCCTGTTCTCTAAGTTTACATAAAACTCCGGGTGGTTCAAGACATCATGTTCACCTCCTGGCCGAGTAAACTCGACAGATATTAACAATGATTAGTTCAAAGCTGAAAAATGCTACCACATCAGACACAGTTAGTTTTCGCATATACTCTAGAGACTTTTTTTTTAGCTTTTTCTATCCAAAGAGTCTTTCAAGTCATCCCTGTTTAGAATCATTTCTATTCATGTGGGGGATTGTTGGGTCTAAATTATTATAAGCTTTGGGCTTATAAAAATTTGAGAATGTGAATAAGAAATAACTTATGGAATGGATTGGATTTTGGGGTAAGTGTCAAAATATATCCATTTGAGTGTAAGTGAGTAAGTGGGATTCATAAAATGTCCCACATAGTTTGACCGAACTTTTTCGTTCTAGTATAAATGACTAGAAGGTGATACAAGTGTTCAAACGGGCTAAGACTTATGGTGCATATGAGAGAGGATGGATCGGACCACACGCGCGCACCACCGCCGCCGCCGCCAGGCCAGGCACAGGCGTGGGCTTGGGCTTGGGCTTGGGCTTGGGCTCGGGCTCGGGCTCAGGGCTTCGGGTCTTTGGGTCTTTCTCGTGGTCGAGTGGCCCATTTCTTTTTGGATAATTTTTTATTTTAAATTATCTAAAAATATCCTCTTAATTTTTTCGGTTAATACGAGATTTGATTATTTATAACAAAAATCAAAACCGATCTCATCATGTTAATGACGAAAATCGTAACTCTCTACGTGTTAATGTCATGCAATCATAACGCAGAATCTTACCATCAATTGCATGCGTTTAAACTCACTCCGAGCTCACCTATATAAGGGACTCGTCTCATTTGGAGAATTCACTCATTCGAAACACAAAACATCTCTCTCAAAGATCCTTCAATCTCTCGCTAAAGTTTCTCCATTCTTTCGGAAAACGGTACGTCTAAAGTATATCGTAGTTGTCTACGTTCGTAGATTCCACACCAAGTGTAGCGTTGTGGTCTCATATCGGTTGTATCCTGGGACTCCAAAAGCTCTGTGGATCCGTCTCACTAACGGGAGCTTTATTGAGTTAAGGACAGAGATCATATCTCGCCTCCGATTCAAATCGGTTTTATACGGGTTTTTCCAAATCGTTTTATTGTTTAAATCGTTCTTCCTTATTTTCTTTATACGATTTCTATTCGCATTTCTTAACTCTGATTTTTGGGTCCTACAGTTACATGAACCGGCGGTTTTAAGCGATTCTTTCCGGTTTTCTGCAGATCTTTAAAAAGGGTTTGATCGGTTCGATCTAGTTTCAAAACGCTAAAACGTTCATTAGGAGCGTCGCCTAACGCAGACATTAGCGTTTGTGAGGCTAAATCAAACGCGCCACGTCGGCAAGACATGTCACCAAAACGCGTCAGAAGCCCAATCACAGGAGGCCTGGTAATCGCAGAACGTAGATCGTCATAAATGTATTTCGAGTGACAAAAATGGAAAAAGAAAAATAATGATTCAGCCCCATTGATAAACCCTCTTATTAAAAAATAATTACTTGTCTTTCCTTGGATCATCGTCTTCCCCTGGTTCTCAGATCTTTGAATCAAGAACCATTTTGCTGCTCGTATCAGGTTTTTGTCTGAATCCATGTTCAAGTATAATTTTCCGTATTATATATCTATTTAGCAATGAGAATTATATTCAATTTTGCGATTTTTTTGAGATTTGCTTCCGTTTGGGATCGAAACTTTGGGATATTCTGAAGATGTTTCTGAGTATGTACCTCTTCGGATCATTGTTCATTTGGTATTTTTAATGGATTTTGTCATTAGACCTTTGATTTCTTTCGAATTGGATTTTCTCGGTTGTGGATGGTTTAGCTTGTCAAACATAGATTACGAATGCAGAATATGGGGAAAATTGTGATGTATTTTGATTTTAAGCTCTCTATGATTGTTTGAAGTTGGTTATATGATGATATCTTGGTGGTGAATTGTCCACAATGTGGAAATCGGAAGCTTTTAATGTTGATGTCAAGTTAGAGTTTTCTTGAGGTTGATGTTATCTGATAAATTTGCATCTCACGTTTGGATAATTCATCATCTTCAATGTCTGAACTGCAAATAGAGATAAAGCTATCTCGAACTCTCATTGTTGATTTTTCATTTTCTTTGACTATTATGTGTTCTTATAAAATCTTGGTCTTAGGCATGCGTGGTTCAATTGCCTGCCTTACATCTAGAGTCTTAATAATAAAGATTGGTTTGTGATTTTGGTGAGTTGCATGATTCATATTTTTGTTTGGAAATTTATGATAATTGCAGTAATATTGTTATTGGAGGAGTAAGGCAAAGATGGTGAAAATGACTTTGATAGCTCGTGTTACTGATGGGTTGCCTCTAGCAGAGGGGCTCGATGATGGACGTGACTTACCAGATTCAGATATGTATAAGCAACAGGTCAAGGCTCTGTTTAAGAATCTTTCCAGAGGTCATAATGAAGCTTCAAGAATGTCTGTTGAAACTGGCCCCTATGTTTTCCAGTATCCTTAACATCTGCTTTTTTAATCATTTCTTATTAGTTCATATTATTGCTAATATGCTGGCAATATTTTGTTGATTGATAGATTTCATGTTGATTTTTCGACATATGTGATATTCATACTGCTTTTTACATTTATTAACTCGAAACTAAGGTGAAAGAAACTTCCAAATATCTATGCTTCCTTGACCAGAAAACTTTAGTTACATCATAGAAGGACGTGTTTGCTACTTGACAATGTGCGATCGTTCTTACCCAAAGAAACTCGCTTTCCAATACCTGGAAGATCTCAAGAATGAATTTGAACGTGTCAATGGGCCTCACATTGAAACAGCTGCTCGACCTTATGCCTTTATTAAATTTGGTACGTGTAGTGTAGATTCTCTTCTTTATTCAACAGTATCTTGGAAATTTAATCCTCCCGGGTTTTTCACTCTTCTTAACCCATTGCCTTTTTTTGTAGATACCTTCATACAGAAAACTAAGAAACTATACCAAGACACTCGCACGCAACGAAATATTGCCAAGTTGAATGATGAACTCTATGAGGTCCATCAAATAATGACGCGGAATGTGCAGGAAGTCCTAGGTGTTGGAGAAAAGCTGGACCGTAAGCCCCATCTATTCCTTCTCCTATGGTCAATCATTACGCTTTTAGAATAGAGAGTTTTGGAATATCTAGTTCTGCACATTTTTTATAATCAGCACAGCAATATGCTCATCATGTACCATTTCCGTCTCTTATTGTTAATGCAGAGGTTAGCGAGATGTCGAGCCGGTTAACATCTGAATCCCGTATATATGCTGACAAGGCTAAAGATTTGAACCGTCAGGTGAGTTTGATCGTATAATCCTTACATTACACAATGCAACATCGATCATACTTTATGTGATGTTTTTTTTTTTTTTTTGTGAGCACGATGTATAGATTATTTAGCACAGATTTTGCATATGGTTCTGAAACATTGAATTTGGTAAACCAGGCATTGATCAGGAAATGGGCACCAGTAGCAATTGTGTTCGGGGTTGTTTTCCTCCTTTTCTGGGTAAAGACCAAGCTGTGGTAAGAAAGGAGGAACCTAAGGCTATTTTCATAATTTAGCAGACTTCTCCGGACATATATCGACCTCCGCCACCGCTGCCTTAAATCTCAGATTCTGGCACCCAAAATATCTTCTTTCTTTTAAAGAGAAACTCTGACACATTTTGTACGTTTGTAGTATGCAGACTTTTATGAGACTGTTCATTTTATCATACTCTTCAAAACTTCATTGTCATCTTCTCTGGTTTCTTCAAATCAAAGTTAAACTAAAACGGATTGTGTTTATTGTGTTTGATTTCATACAAATTCCTATCAGAATCAAAACAGTTTTAACAGGCTATTTTTAACGTCTATGTGATCTTAAGTGTCTCTTGAGATCTTGTGGACCTGCTAGTTCTAGTGATGAACTGTTCAACTCATCTGAAACCTGCAATGCCCTCTGAAAATCTCCCGACTTCTTCAGACAATCGATTAATGCTCGGTAGACATAAACCGAAGGTTGAATCTCTCTTTGTTTCATCTCATCGAAAAGCCTCAACGATTCCTTTATGTTCCCTGATCGACCCAAACTGTCTATCACTGCGGTATAACTAAGCAAATCCGGTTCAAAACCCCACTGAACCATTTCATTGTATAACACCAAACACATATCAAATCTACAAGCTTTCCTCATCCCGTTTAACAGTGTTGTACGTAATGATGTTTAGGGATACATCACAATTTTCCTTCATCGACGACAATACCCCGAGCATCTCGTTCACGAGACCTGCTCGACCCAAGATATCCAAAACCGAGTTTATGTGATCACATCTGGTTTACATTCCCACTCTTTCATCTGCTTAAGCATCATAAGAACCTTATCGATCTGTCTAGATTCAGCAAATGCAAGGATGATTCTGTTTATTACTATTAGCCTACACGGAAGAGAAGACTCCGATATTTCTTTGACAAGACTCGACAAATGCGTGCAATCATCCGTGTTAATGAAAGCTCTAGCGAGGTTGAGATAACAATCTGAACTCAATGGTTCCTTACCCGCCGTGACCAAGAGATCTCTGAAAATTTTGCAAGAAAGCTTCATATCCTTCTGCTCACACGCTGCTGCAAGAATGTTCTTGAAAACCGAAATAGGCAAGGATATGTTCTTGTCTTGTAAGGATTGCAACAAGTCATATGCAGCAGATACATTTCCATCTCTTGTACTTGTCAACAAGATTTATATAATCGATTTTGCTGATCATCTTCGAACCACTTTCACTATGGTTAACCATTTTCTTCAAGAGTTCTTCTTTGTTTTCTTCTCCTGTGTTTATCAAAGAGTGGATGCCAGAGAACGAGCAGCTCCAGCTCAAATCAGCTGGAGCTAACACCATATGTTTCTGGAGTGCCCAATACATAGAAAACCCAAAGAATCAATTTCCATCCTCATCTATCAACAACTTCCACATAAAAACTATGAACAATGCGAATCGAATTCATCCAATTTCATATTTGTATCGAACCAATCGTAGATAGAAAAACTCGATGAGCAGTAATAAAATCAGATAGAGAGACTCATCAAATCGAACAAAACATAAGTCGCGAAAAAGGATAAGAGCTTTTTGGTATTCATACCATAGAAGTGATTGGACCTCCATAGATAGGGATTCTCTTGACGATCGAACACTTCATCGTCTTCCTCAGTATCTTTCTCCAGAGACATATTTTGAGATTCACATTTAAAGGAATTGGTTCACATTCATTAATACCTATCTATTTTGAAATTATTTTAAACTTTAGGGATCACTAGGATAAATCTGCAAAAGTTTAAGAGCAAGTGTTTTTTACAGCTTATTTCCACACAACTTCAACTTTCCTTTGTAGTATTTTCCGACGGAAATTTTTCTCGATCGCTGAATATTTGATATCTCGGAGAAATTTTCAAAACCCTATACTATCACATTCGCGATACTGAGATCAAAAGACGATGCAGCAGTTACTATTCGCGGTTGTACTCTTTGAGGTCGTTGTGATAATGGTGCTTTCCTTTAAGACTCCGATTAGGAAGCTGGTGATCATGAGCTTAGATCGTGCCAAGCGTGGCCGTGGACCGGTGGTGATTCAGACGATTTTGGCGACGGTTATTGTGCTTCTGGTGTCGAGCGTGTACAATATGATGGCGATCCAGAAGCGTTGGATCGAGGACGGTGAAATGAACCCTACAGATGAGGTTATCATGGCTAAGCATCTCCTTGAATCGACTCTTATGGGTAAGCTCGTCGGATTATCTTATTGGATCCGGTTTTTGCCAATTACTACTGTTTCTAGTTCAGAACTGGAGATCCATAGATTGTTTTAGAAACTATGTTGTGGAGGTTGCCATCTCTTGAAATGTTTGTGATCACTGTGCTGGATCTTACTCCTGTGTCTAACATAGGTTGATAATTGTAGTTGGAATAGCTCTAGTGTGATGGTTCAGCTCTTGAATTTTCGATGTATCACTGCTTTACCTCCTCTGATTCAACTTACTTCAATCAATATAGTCTCACTAGCTTTTTGTTATTTGAATCAGCTTTTCTAGTTTCAATTCGAGGCTTCTGCTTTGGTAAAGCTCACTTGCTAGTGTGATTGTTTAGCTCTTTCTCTTCCTTTGCTATTTGAAATCGGATTTTCCAGTTTTAGTTTGGTTTCTTTTGTGACTTTGGAAGTTTCTCTTCTGCTTTGGTAAACTTTAATTGTATGTTTCTTGCAGGTGGTTTTCTTTTCCTTGGGTTAATGATAGACAGACTGCATCATTACATGAGAGAATTACGCATAAGAAGAAAGACCATGGAAGTTATAAAGAAGGAAGGAGCAGGATTGGAAGGTGGAAAGGCCAGAGCTTTAGATGAAGTTAAAAACTTGAAAGAAGAAATAATGTCTCTTCAGAAAAGGCAAGAACAGCTGGCCTCTGAGCTTGAGGCAAAAGCTAAAGAAATTCATACCCAAAAAAACAGTGCGGTAGCTCTACAAAAGCAATCTGAAGGGTTTCTTATTGAGTTTAACCGGTTGCTTGAGGAAAACCAGGATCTTAGAAACCAATTGCACACTGTGGATTCAAAACTTTCGCGGTCAAGCATCAAAAAAAATATTTGAGATTCTTCTCCAACATTTTTAACTTTTTTTTTTTAAATACTATGAAGTTCTAGGCCGAAACCTGTAATCTTCCAGATCACAAAACCACAACATGTAATATTAGTTTCGTCCCAAACATCACTTGATCATGTGACTTCTAAACTTTATCTAAGATATTTTCTAGTCGAGCTAACAACACTTGATTTCGGGTTTGGGGATTACGGATCGAGCTAACGACACCATAGCATTTTTTACTTCTTTGCGATGTGTCGTTTGAATATATTTGTTTCAAGTTTTTATCGGGAGCGTGGGATTTGGTGTTATTGCATCTTGTTAACATGGAAGGTGATGGGGGAAAGATGAGAGAATACAGTACAAATATAGGTTTGCTTTATGTTTGGGTGTTGGCTAAAAGTATAAATGATCGATTCAACCCTAGGATTTGTAACTCGTTGCAACATATCCATTTCGCAACAAAAAAAACAATTCAAATTGGTGCTTATTACCTTCCACACATATACACTCGCTGCAAAGTTGTCATTACAAGCTCTCATAAGTTCAGTATAGAGCCAGTCTCACTTTATCACTGTGCCTTAGTATTTAAACGTTGGAATTTATATTGTTAGGAATGCCATAACGCTATATGTTCCAGTTTTTACGAAAACATACGTTTTTACCAAATCATTCGATACTTAAGACATTTACAAGCATAAACAAAAGGATGCAGACTTTTATTAAAGTTTTCACCATCGAACTTAGAAGGAGAGGTATTTACAAAGCCAATGCCTTCAAAACTACAAAGGCCATTTTTTTTTCGTTAGAAAACCATTAAAGATAAAAGGAGCTGCGCCACCATTTCTACTACGACTCAAAGTCTTTCAACTCCAGAATACAGACAAACAACACTTGAAACACAGATTGTTCACACTCAAACCAACCCAACCGTGTTTACACTGCTTCTGCAAAGCCGACCCGTTCTTTACCGAAGTCAAACACGGTGTGGTATTTGCCCATGAACACATCTCCCAAGATCCTGTCACATTTTTACCACCGTGCTTCAGGTTAGAGAAAGAGATAGAATGAAAGAAGAGATTGTGCTGCAGAGTAAAACAAAGGGTTTACCAGAGAGGTCCACGAGGTGGAGCAACGTCGAGTGCAATAAATCCACTGATGCACTGTGCCACAGATCCCTCACCAACCTTCAGAACATACTGCTCACACCATACCAACAGTACCGAGATTAGCAGCTAGGACAATATTCGCTACAAAATATGAAGCCTGATCTAAATCATACCTCCTCTGGAGCAAGATCAAAGACTTTGCCTCCAATGGTGAGTGAAACAGTGGGCATTGTTGAGAGTTGTGCACAGTCCACTGCAGACTCTCCCATTGGGCTGGGAAGGCGCTCACATAGCTGTTAAACAACAAAAAACCAACATGCGGGATCAGAACAAGAATGATTCAACTCTGTTTGACCAAAAGTCTTGTAAATGAACACTTGTTCTTGTTTTACCTCATTGATGTAGTTCAATATGCGATCTTGAGTCATGTTCTGCCTCAACTGGCTCTGTATCCACACAACTGCCATCTCACACGCAGAACACGCAGCATCTCCAACACCATTAGACAATTTGGCGTTTTCCTTGTCCACCACCGACTCAATGTCCATACTAAATAATGAAAGATAAAGAATCATAATAAATAACAACAGATCACAAAAAGAAATAAAAATCATCTTGGACTTTAACTACAATGTCTACATATTATATAACATTAACGAAACCATTGAAACTTTACCTGACACCACGGTTACCATTGAAAGTGCACAGACCAATCTGCGAGCAGATTTTCTTCGGTTGGGCCTGCAACAGGGAAGGGAATGTAAGTCAGGAAACATTTGCATAACATTTGATTTTTCACAGTATTCTATTAGCTAGTCCAATATTAAGCATACTTACCTCAGACAAAAGTAAATCCAATATAGTCTGCCCGTATTGATCCACAACAGTCTTGCACTGCTGGCTAACAACTCCAGCTGCTCCAATAGCATGGTTTATCATGGTGATTACAGTCTACACAAAAATAGGAGTATTACTACAAATACTACTCTTAATAAACCATAATTATATAAGCTATATCCCCCAGGATTCTTTCTTACTGTTGGACCCGCAAGCAAAGATGTTCCAGAATCTGCTATCGCAGAACAGCCACTTTCGCAGAACCCTGTATAACAGTAACTCAAACTTTAGAAACAGACGGTCACCAGCAAACATAAATCGCAGAACCTTTTTGAATTTGTTAGGAACAACTATATACATATTATAATAAAAAACGAGGCATATCAATGTTAACACATACCAGTCGGTGCACCGCCAATGAGCACATCACCCATGTCAAACTATTACAAAAATATATATAGATTTTGAGTTAGACCGTCACTGGATAACATTTATGAGAAACAAAGATATAAAAAGCGATGTATATAACAAACCTGCCAGTAACCCTTTTGTGTCACAGGGACATATGTATGTTCTCCCTTGAAATGATTTGGATCAACACCTCCAAATACAAGTTCACCACCTTCTTCATCCTCTGCGTTACGGTTAAGCCAAAATGAAAACACAGGCTCCTTGATAAGACCTTGCTTAAGCATGTTGTACCTGGTAAAAAAAAAAAGACATCTTGGCATGAGATTTACACTGCAGGAATGTAGTAAACTCAATCCAATCGAGAGAAGAAAGTGCAGGCATACCAAACAGGAGTGGCCTTTCCAACAGAGATCTCTTGGAATCCAAGACCAAGGATACCATCAAATTTAGCTAGAACAAATGTTATACCAGGCTCCTTGGTTGCTTCGATAAACTCCTGATGAGATAGACAATGATAAGAAGGAAGGTCAATGATGTAGCACAGAGGTATGATAAGAGTGCTCAGTAGGATAGGATAGATAGTATACCTGATCCTTGACAACTAATTCGCCAACTGTGACGGCATCATTGCTAAAAAACCCAGCAATTGCACCAGTTCCGTAATGAATTGCAGCAGATTTTCCTGCATTGAAGACGAAGAATAGTTATAATTTCACAGCTCACACCAGCAGTGATATTGCATCTTTTAACAATGTTGACAAAGATTCTATGCACATTAAAGTGAATACTAGAGGCTAAAGTGAACAGTAATGTACCAACAGGGAAATCCACATGCTAAGCAAGTAGATATCAATGAAGCACATCCCAAAAAATACAAAAAAAGGTATAACTAATTCAAGATGCACGTTTCAGATAGAGAGAGCACAAACCATTCTTCTTATATGTGCTTGAACGTGACGACTTGAATTTGGGATGGATGAGACATGCAACCTACACAAGGGACAGAACAGATGATTAGTTTTCTTCTCAGAAGTATCTCGACCACAGCTAGAAAATAGACCAGATGTTGCTTACTGAGAAATAGCATTTTGATGATGGCACCCAGAGGTTAGAGCTTCCAGTGTCAAAAACCACAGTGAACTTCTGAGGTGGAGTACCAATAGCGATCTCACCGTAGTACTGAGCATCTAAATAGTTCTTCAGCACAACAATGTCAGCATCTCCAGAATTTCCAAGATTGTAAGCTCTCAGGGGATTTTCTTGCTTAGAGCCAGCGCGTGCTGCAAGCTGGTTTTTGGGATCCAACTTGAGTTTTTTCAGGCCAACTCTGAAAGTCCCATCATTGCGCTCAGAGAATGCAGAAAAAAACAGCAGGAATGACACAACGAGTGAAACAGCAACCGTTCTAGAGTATATTTCCATTTTACCTATTCATTGACACCAAAAACATAAAACAAAGAAAGTTAGAATCAGGCAACCATCAAGCTGAAAATCAGAGGATCTCAAAAAAATCAGACAAGTCAACAAATAATATATAAGACAATTGTTCATATTAAAAATAAACTAACTGTAAAAGGTCTAAGTGACTAAAAATAGACCATGGACAAGGCTACACGCAATAAATAGTACAATTGTTAGTTTACTTGGTCTGCCTAAAACAGCCACCAAGTACTAGCGTGGAAGAAATAAATAAAGTAAAAACTCTCTGACTTTGCAAATGATAAAGACCTTGTTTTGCTATAAGACCTTGAAATCAACACTATTTGGTTTTAGAGTACACAGGAAAAAAAATCTGACAAAGGAAGGCTAGAACATCTCTTCGACAAGAGTAAAACGTAAACTAGCTATTAAATGTTGAATACCAAAAAACACATACCACCTGATTTTAAAATTTAAACACCAGAAACTGATTCTTATTTCAATTTTTGCAAAGAATTGTTGTTCATTTCATTTTCACCACTTCATTTCTCATCAAATGCTAGAAAGATAATCAACAAGCAAGAACGAAACCAGAGAGCAACATCCGCTCCAAAAAACCTAAAACCACTTCAATCAAATAAGAGTTAGGAAAAAACTCTCAATTGTATTAGGACTCGCATGCAACATAATGATGCATAAGACACTAAAGATCGAACACGCAACAATAAAAGCATAAAACACGACCACGAATATAATCTAGAAAACTTCAAACAGTATGATTAGATAATCAAACTTGAGTCAAACGCCCCAAGCAAAATTCAAATCGATGAAACACGACGACCAGTGAAACCAGAATTAGCAACGAACAAGACACAAATCGCGGGGGGAAAAAACACAAAATCTAAGCGAATCTACTAATCAGATCGTAAAAATATTGTACTACACAGATTCACATTTGAAGAACATAAAAATCGGTAACAAAACCCTTACCTAACTGCTCACAAACCTAGTATATGAATAATTAAAGACAGTAAACTAAGATTAGAAGAAATCGACGACAAGATATTTAAGAATCGATGGGTTCCATAAGAGAGCTCACCGAAGCTAAGCACCAGATTCTCAGGAAAATGAGGATTGAAGAAAAAAAACGAGAAGAAACAGTTACATTTATGGAAGAAAGATGACTGTGACGAAAGATGTGCTAAATTAACAGATCTGTCAATTAATGACAATTACAGCGGGACCCACTGTATAATCCCGTCAAAAGAAAAAGAGAGATATTTCGTGTAGGCCAATCTTTCGAAATTGGCCGTTTGATCTCTATAATGAACGACAGGATTTCACCGTTGACGAATGGATAGGAAGGGCTAACGTACAAGCTTTACATTTAGCGAAAGATCACATCCTTACGAACATAGAGTGGATTATGTGCTCTTCTCAATTATGAGCCGTTGATTTTGAGATGGATTAAAGTGAACCGCGTTGATTTGAAGGGTTCACCTTGCAATGACAAGCCCATTTTTAAAATTAATGTTTTATTTCACATGGATGATGATGATGATCAATGCTATGTTTATATTGGGCCTATTTGGAAGCCCAAATATCAATCTAAATTTAGTTTTTTTTTTTTGGTATTATTACTCGGCTTATACTTTCTCTACTTTTATCTTAGAAAAAGAGAGTAAAATCGTAATAAATTTCCACGGTTCACACTCCTTTTTCTCTTCTTCCTGGAAATCAATTTTACTTATCAGGTAAATATTGTTATTCCAACTCCGCATAGACAAAACATGAAAAGAAAAAGAAACAAAGCTTAGCTTAAATAGAGCAAGAAAAGTGTTGTTGGACCTGTTTTGAGAGAAACTACCATACCACCTCATAGTAACGATTTCATCGATCTTCAAAAATCATCCTTACGCATTCACTTGCGAGAGAGTGAGCCCACTGGTACTCACAAGTAGTTGCTGAACAACGTTTTGCTCCACCATTTTAGTGATTTATATATATATATATATATTTCTCACATTGATCCCCGAGTTGATTTCCCCTCGAACATGCTTGTTCCTGAATCCTGAGTTCAGTCACAATGGCAATAGGGTTTAACCATGCATTCTTGCCCAAGGTGTAAGGAACAAACTCAAGAGCTTCAGCAAAAGACTTCACACAGTAACCTTGGAGTACTTTAGCTCAAGTTCCATGCTGCCTTGAGAGCTCGATCTCTGGTGCACCATCTAGAGCCGTTACGTCGATAATATATATCTATGGACTATGGTTTACACATAAGGATATAGACTCTATTTTCATTTAGTGTAATTTTAAAAGAAAACATTTGGATACCAGCATGATCCCAAAACATGTATTAAAAAATCTTTTTTGCAGAGTCTCTTTGGACTTCTTAGTCTCTATTACCTAATTAATAGAAAATAAAATTAAAATTCACTAATGTTTGACTATAATACTAATACAGATATGTTAGTTAGTTAGCATGTTGATCTACTTTATGTGTAATTTGATTACCTTTATATAATTTGAATTGCATCTCAAGTAAAATGTTATTCTTCTTCATTAGTGTTAGCACTTCTTCACTAAGCTTGTGATTCTCCGCTTGTAATTTCGCGATCTTATGTAACTGAAAATCAAATAGTTACATAAGATCACGAAAATTAAACTCACAAATTTTCAACTACTTTGCGCGTAATTGATTACCGTACTTGTAATTCGGCATTCACCTCAAGTGAATTTTGAGTCTTCCGGGTTAGTGTAAACGTTTCTTTGATAAGCTTTTGATTCTCCAATGTCAATTTCTTTAAATCAGCCAACGGAAAATTACAACAACATTCAAAAAACTTAACATCAATTAATAATTAGGATCAACAAAATTTGAACTAAGTTAAATTACCTTCTTGGCACGATCTTCCATCTCGGAATTATCGATCACAGGTTGATAACTACGACCGTTTTATTCTTTTCTTTTTTTTCATGTAATTCACTTTGTATCTTGCTCTGTTCTTGCGTGTAGACTAAGGTATAAGGAATCGCCAATTGTATACATAGCATGGATATAAACACACGAAAGAAAAGCAAATAGCATACTTTCATGGATAACAATATATACTAATCGAAGCCAGTTTCTTCAGGCATATATAAATAGAAAAAATTTCAACACCCAAACAAAAGTCGAAAAATAAGAAACTTCATGAAGGATCTTAGTTTGTACTAAGTGTCATATATAACCAATGAAGTAAACTCATAAGTGATGTCTGTAATGTATCAATGTTATCCCCTGCTCTATGTATACTCTCTGTTGATTCACCCTACACGATATGTTACCTTTTCAATTTGTAAACTAAAAACTTATAAAGTTATGTTTGTTGAAGGTCCTATTAGTCCTTGGCTCACAATGCGCATAGCAGCTTCTTTGGTGAACTTCCTTGCAAAGAGAAAGCACGGTACAGGTTTTGAATCCGCCTTGCACCATTCTGTTCGAGATTCAGTCTCGTAATAGACATGGCCTATTTTCTGTTCCAAGAAGGAAAAAAAAAAGAATTAGAGAGTACTCAAAGAGACCCATTCGGATGTGATGTTAATCATCAGTAAAAATATATGTACCTTTATTTCTTTAATTTCCTCAGGGCCAGAGTTTTCAACTGTGACAGTGACGGGATGCCAAGAGTTGGCTTCATATTTTGTACCCGAAACGTTCCATACAGTGTATGTCACCGTTCTTCGTTCCATTTCACTCTCTAGTCCTTGCATCTGAAAATATCAGTAATGACGGGCTATCGAACTTTTTAGATGGAGAAAATAAACCAAAATGGGAGAGATTTTTATCAGATAGGACTACCGTAAGCAACGTTTGCACATAGTGTTCATCGGGGATGCAGTTGCGCCGGTTCTGTTTCTGAGTTCACATCAAATGTAAAAGGTTTAAAAATACGCCATTTGACTGAGAAAGACAGAGGCAAATCAATGGAGAGAAGTGTTCATAGGCTTCAAAATATAGACACAATTGAGATTGTTTTCAAACCAACTCAAAGAATCAACATAAATCGATTCAGGCTGCTATTAAATGAAAAATGCCAACTTTGAAGTATCACTTACAAGAAACAGCCATGCCTCCTTGGTACCTAAAGGTGGACATCTCTGCAAATTGAAAGAGAAATCAACAAATAATCTGTTGTCTATTCCTTGGTTTCGCTTAATGTTGATTGCTACTCAATGAAAACCAAGTAGTAACGAATTGAATACACATAAAGCTTGATCTTTACCTTGCACAATTTCTCAAAAAGTGGGAATACGATACCATCATTAACAATGACCTGTGCGTGACTTCTGATCAAAGAAATCCACTGCAATAGATAAACTAAGATGAGATTAAAAAGGTTCATGAACTGCAAAGGAAGGACTTGTTCCCTCTAACCCTGATGCTTAAGTTCCCAAAAGAATCTTAGGCTTCAGAAATCTTGGTAAGCAAACAAATCAGCAATGTTCGTTTGAAAAGAAAGAAAGACAATGAAGATACCTGGGCTCCTTTTCGCCATTTCTCTTCAGGTATGACAGGAGACATTTGCACACTGTACCGTGTCTCTTTAGTATGAAGAAAACTGCAAATAGAGAGCAACAAAACATAGTTATCAACATCTTCACAACTTCTCTTATAATACACCAGTTATCAGGCCATATATGTCAAGTATGAACTACTAAGTGATGACGGAAATCGAATTTCAATTTCTCAACGAAACAATTCCACTGTATTAACAAACGAATTCGAATAGATGTTCACAAGAAACAACTAAACGACTCACCTCTTGTCAAGCTTAAATCGAGCTCTAACAATGGTGGACAGATTTGTAATCGACTTCTAACATAAAGTTTTACAATTTTTTGAATGAATAAAAACGTCATCTTCTTCGTTTCCTTTTAACAACATTAATGAAACCCAAATTTAATCTTGTCCCTCCACGTGTTATCTTCTCCACCTTTGATTCTTCATTTAAGTCAAACCCTCTGATACAATTAGTGTGTTCCCCTGTATCTTCATTTCCTATATCAAATCTTCCCCTCTTGAAAAATCTTGACCACAAGGTTCAAAGTGAGGGAATTTCTGCTGAATGTCAAACATCCATTCCCAAGTAGCCTCTTCCTCAAGTTCGTGGAGTCATTTGATCAATACCATTGTTGTTACCCGACCTTGACGTCTCACCATCTTCCTCGCCAATATGGTTTCGGGTTCTTTAACTAGTACATCAGCTACTGAAGATGGTAACTGTGTCGTAGTATCAACTTTTCCCACTAGTATTTTCAACTACGAGACATGAAAAACAGGATGTATCATCGACCCTTGAGGCAAGTCTAGTTTGTAAGCCACTGCTCCACAAGGTTTATACACTCTATTGTAGCTTCACCTATAAAGAAAATGCCCCCAGGATCCTAGATTTGGTTGGCTCGAAGTAAAGAACTAGAATGTTGTTTTTCAATTGCAAGGTTCTTCATTCTCTGGAAGATGGCTCTGCTTGTTAGGACAGCACTAACTATGACACTGAGCCCGGGCTCCATTAGTACACTTCTTGCTGCATCAGTCGCATCAGCAACAACTATTCCAATGTCATCTCTCTTGAGAGCTGGGGCATCGTTTACTCCATTACCAGTCATGCCACAAATGTGCTTCATCTCTTTGGAGTCTCTTCACAATCTCATACTTGTGTTCAGGGAAGACACCGGAAAATCCATCAGCCTTCTCGATGATTTCATCAACAGAAAGGCTAGCTATACTCTCATCCTTATTACACACTTCCTCGTTAAACACAATACCAATACCACACAATCCTTTAGCCTCTATTTCAATCATCTCTTTATATGACAGATATTGTTTTGGTTCAACGCATAAATCCTTTTGTGTAAAATTTCCATTTCTACCATTACGAACATGTTCTTGATTGTTGACTGCAAGATCCGGTGTTAAAGATATCGTCGGCGACGATCGATTCTGATTTGAATTACTGCAACTTGAAGCATTGTTCGAAACCATCAATTGAATAGCTTCCCTAATAGCTGCGACGTTCTTGTCCATTTTATCTTCGAGTTCCTTAGTTTTTGCCAGAAATAAATTGAATTTCGAACTCATCACTTTTTCTGTTCTGCGACAAACCACCTCTTTCAACAAAATTTGAGCTTTGGTTACCGCCATAGATTCCGAGAATACTCTTTGCTCTAATACCTTTGATGACGGAAATCGAATTTCAATTTCTCAACGAAACAATTCCATTGTATTAACAAACAAATTCGAATAGATGTTCACAAGAAACAACTAAACGACTCACCTCTTGTCAAGCTTAAATTGAGTTCTAACAATGGTGGACAGATTCGTAACCGACTTCTAACAGAAAGTTTTACAATTTTTTGAATGAATGAAAACATCATCTTCTTCGTTTCCTTTTAACAACATTAATGAAATCCAGATTTAATCTTGTCCCTCCACGTGTTCTCTTCTCCACCTTTGATTCTCCATTTAAGTCAAACTTAGTGTCTACCTATCCACAAAACTCCTCGGTGAAGAGATAATATATCTGTATATATACCCAAAGTCATATAACGGAGCACATCTGCAAAACAGAAAGTAGAAGCATAGTGAAGAAAACGGAAAAAAAAGAAGAGTAAGAGAACATTGGAAGGGAATATCAGACCAAGGACATGGCACCCCTTAATAATGAAGAAGAACACTGTACGAAAAATGCAATGAAGCTTACCTGTCAGAGAGAAGAACAAATCTTTGATTCGAGTGATCCTTTAAAGCAGATACAAGCAACAATCTTTCTGCTGCAATCATACTGGATTCTCCCCATACTACCTATAACCATAAGTTTCACTTTCAAAGGCAAACGATATAGAAACATCAAATCGCATGAACACTCACTCACCTTGATGCTATTGTTTAATTGGCGATTGTAAAAATACTGTGATTGGGTAGTGTTCTCATTGAACACAAAACCAGGTATTGAATGTATATAAATCGAGAAATTCGAATGATCCACACCCTGCAAAATTACCAGAATCAGCAATGTTTTCCAAATTTAGAAAAACAGCCAGTATAATAAATCAAAGACACGATTTCGACCTTGAATAATCTGTCCCATAGAAAATCAAGTGGGAGATCACGGCGAGCTAAGAAAAGGAAGGCGAGCTTCGGACGGTCGCCGGAGTATTCACTGACCGGTATTTGAGATCTCGCCACGGAGAGCGGTGGGAGCAATGTCGTAACGGAATGGTATTGTAATTGGATCCTGAGGAGAGCAAGAAGGCAAAGCGCGGCGGAGAAAGCGATAACGAACTTCCATCCAAGCCACACGACGCCACGACGTGACAATGGAGACTGAGGCTGTGATTTCCTCATCATTGCGATCGCTCACCGTCGAACGATCAACATTCGAGTCGTTCTGAAGTCAAAATTTCAGGAGAAACGGAAACTGAAGAATTGGAAGATTCGAGAGAGAAGGTAGACGATGATGATATACGTATAAACTTCAAACGACTCGCTTACATTACAAGTCGTTTCAGACAGACTATAAACATAATTTTTAAACTGTTATTACATTGTTTTCCGAAGTAGAAATTCAACTACGAATATGTCAGAAATGGTAATGATATTTATACGTTGACTACGAGTATTAAGTCAATACATCAAATAAATAAAATCTAATATAGTCCATATAAAATTTTGTTATTTGCTTTTATTTTCAAACCATATGAAATGGTTTCCTTATCAAGTTTAAATAACACAAAAAAGAATTATTATGACTAGTTTTGAAACTGAAAGACAACATCTACGGCTACTTCATATAATGATGTTCCAATATCGAAATCTTCCATAATGCAAATACAAAATCAATGCAAAGAAGATTAATTAGTAAAATTTCACTGGCGAAAGAAGAATGGCCTCCAATTCAAAAGAATCCAAAAAGTTACATAAAATTCCCCCCAAAAGAGGAATCATTTTTCAAGAGAAACAAGTGTCTTTTCATCACAGCAAAAGCAAACTACAATTGCCATGGCTTTGCAATCCTACAAAAAATCTGCTGTCTCTTGCTAAGGTTTGGGAACAATATGTCACAACAAAAGTATAGCTAGCTTTTAGTTTAATAATGTCTCCACTTCTTTTAGCGCTTGTTCAACGGCGTAGATCACCATCTTTTTTATCTGATTCACATGGCAAAGATTGTAAATATAAAGCATTGTTCGATGGTGTATAAGAGAAAAAGAATCACCTCAAGTTTGTCTTCTCTGGCTTTATGGTTCTTAGGGAGTTGTCGAAACTCTTCAGTCAAACGGAGACACTCATGAATGTTCTCTGGAGATACAAAATCAACAGCTACCTTTGTGCACGACTGTTCCACCAAATCCACATAAAAATCCGTTATAATAAGTTACAGATAATGAGAAAAGTTAGTTAATAAAACAAAAATTTATTCAAATAATAACCTTGAGATTCCGAACTTGATGAGGACAACCCGCGGGAATAAACACTGCTTCTCCTAGCTTTTGCACAAATGTCCATGGCTCAATCCCTTTGAATTCAAACCAAACGAAACAAATAGCATATGAATACAATGTCGGTAAGTGACAGTTATTACAGTTACAAGTTACCAACCATACCGAATTCTGCCTTGAGTTTTCTTTTATGCTCCACGGTTAAGAAACACGACTGATCATGTATCGGATGATACACCTAGCAAAAGAATCCTATCAGTATAATAACCTCGAGGCTCAGAAATGAAAACGTTTCGCTGATTATTTATTACCGTTGTAACAGGAGAGCAAAACGTATGCCTGAATTCTTTGCAATGCTTCCTTAGATACTCTTCAAGCTTAGGGACATCTTCTCTTCTAAATATGTCCCAAAGTGCACCGCATGTTTCATCATAAACTCCATTTTCATCACTCACAATCTCTTCTCCCTCTAAATCATTTTGTTCCTCCTGAAGCTCTTTCTCATTCTGTTCCTTGTGTTTCTGTTTCAGAGCTTTGATTGCAGACATTTGCACCTCAGTTAGTGTTACTTCAGCCGTATGCATTAGAATATTAACCTACAGCCAAAAATACCGTTATATATTTTTTTAAACCATATTTTTATTTAACAGTGCTGTGTAACAATTCTGAAACTTACTGCATCTGACATATCACAGTGAAGCTTAGTGACTGAATCGCCTCTACCGAGCTCGTCTGAAGTCCCATACGCAATGTAAGTTTTTGGACCAAGATCTGGTTTAAGAAGTCCTTCAGGAAGTTTTGCAGCAATGTTGAGAATTCCGGATCTAGGATCGCTATATTCTTGGAATGGTAATGCGGAAATGAACTCATCGCAGTGACGAGGTAAAAGATTTTCAAACTTGTCTGAAGGAGGCCAGTCTTTCAGCTTCAGCATCTCCGGCCAGAAGTTAGTATATCTTCTTCCTTTACTGTATCCTTCAAAGAAACATCCAGTATTGATCTCCACCTGAAATTATAAGAAAGAAAATGAGTATTAGAACCTCTATTACACCTTCAAATTTGTTTTTTTCAAAAGAGCTTTTACCTCACAATTAGCTAAACAATCGATAGCTTTAATTTCAGACATTTTAGTGCTAGTTGCTGAATCAACATTCTCACACAACGCTCGCCACATAACCCTTGGCTCCCAGCTTAAACCAGCTGTGTTGTTAAGAGCGTTTCTAACAATCACTGGTTCACCTTTGGACCAATGCTCTTGGAAATGCAGAAGCTCTTCTTGCTTCAGAACATCAAAAAAATCGGGAGAGTGGATATAATTGTCACTTGATCCATCCCTTGCAGCTGATCGCCTCATCATATTCATCTCCATATCAGAAGAACATCTGCAATGTGACATCGCTGGATTGATACTACAAGAGGCTAAAAATCTCTCTGCCTTTTGCTCCAAATCTGACATCCAAGTAAACAGTAGGATCCGCTTAAGCTCCAAAACACAATCACCGCAACCGCCTAGCTCTTTTGGTGCACACATTATGCTTCCATTTTCATGAGCAGTCCACTTAATGGATGGATTTTTAGTTTCATCCTCGGCAACAGAAGAAGAGCTTGGTTCTGCATCTTCGCCATGTATATATTGGCTCCCTTTATTCACGAACTGTGACTTCATTTCCCGGCGTTCTGAAAGCCATCCTCCACGGATCTCTTGGCAACAGTTCAGACAAAGTTCATAGGAGCACTTTGGACAGCTCCGATGTAAGTCAACAATTGAGGTTGCACAGTGGTTACTACATCACAAATGATATTTCAGTATATATATAAATAGATGCAATGTCATATAACTCTTAAAACAAATGCAAAAGGATGAAACTTACCAGAACACACGCTCTTCAAATGAGCATAGAGTCTTGGATATATCAACTTGAGAAGTCACTACTCCTATATAGAACAAATCAATTATGTCATATTGTAGCAAGAGAAAAATCTTGTTTTAGTAGAAGAAGATTGATGATATATACCTTGAACCTTTGCCTCGGTTTCAATTTCTTGATCTTGCGCTTTGCATAACATTTTCAAGAAAGGAAGCATCGACACAATCAAGTATCGAAGATGATGAAATCTTTCGTAGTTAGGGAGCTTTCTCTTTGATGTCTGTAAAACAAACAAATACATCACTATTCGAACCAAAACAAAAACCGATCTTGGGATTCTTTATATATATATAAAAAAAACACATATTTTGTCAAGAAGACATACCTCAATCAATCCACTCGAGTGCAAACATGTGGAGCAGTTGCAAGTATTGCGGCAAAAGGGACATTTTTCCAAGACATCATCCCTGGACAAATGGGGATACCTGTGACAAACCAGAAAATTGCATTAAAGATATTGAAACTTATAGATAAAAGAAACATGTTTAGGACAAAAACTAACCATCTCTTTATACATAGAAGACAATAAAACCTCTTTTCACAAAAAGTGCAAATGAAAAGATATCTTCTTTCCCCTTTAGAGCACTGATGGCAAATTGCAAGCTCCCCCAAATCTGCCTGTGTAAGGAAGGGGGAAAAAACATAAGTTCAGACAAAATTTGAAAGTACATTTTAATCACATAATGCTTCCTCATTGTGTAAGAACAAATGTTACCTGTAAACTCCTTGTCATGCTTCTGCAGTCATTAAAAGTCTCGTTTTTCAGATGAGAATACGAAAGTTCAGACTCAGAACGAGAACATGAAGCGCTAACATCAATCTCGTTTCCAAGAAACCAAATATCCGCACTATCTGAATTCTTGCTCCTGCTACGAGATTTTGGCTTGATGAAAGGAACTATTTGGAGTTCTTGTTCCCATTGTTTTTCATTATTAGCAACAACTTCTTCTTTTTTAAATCTCCTTTTCACAGAGCTCCTCTGCTTTTTCTCTTTTACTTTCCTTTCATCATAACCACTTCCTTCTCGTTTCTTCAAAGTTCTCTTCTTTCTTGGAGATTTAGCTATACCCGCTTTCTTAACTGCATCAGCTTTAGACCGTTTCCGTTTTTTATTAGATACTCGCTTCAGAGATCCCACACTGCTCTCTTCTTCTTCTTCAATATCTGATGAACCACTGCTAAGACTTGTTACCTCGACCGGTACCTTCTTCTCCGGCCAACAAGATTCTAGTGAACTCTCCTTACGACCATAATGCTTGAGATGTACTCCATTAGCAGCAACTACACCCTCCATTTTCTCAATTTCACCTGCCAATATAACCAAAAAGCCTCAGAATATCAAATGATAAACTCAATTCTCGTTTTCTCTAATCGTTTATAATATCAAACGGTTATGGTTTCACACATTACGACATCAGTTACTGAATCACTTCAGTTTAAAAAAAAAACTAACATCACATAAACAAACCAAACAGAGGGATTAAGCATAACCGAAACATAAATATTGGTTTCAATACAAGAATAAATGCGAAATTTAAACGAGATTAAAAAAAAAACTGAAACAGGTCAGAGAGTGTAGCATCACCTGATAAGCTTTCAAACAACTCAGACGAAATCTTCCTGGAGAACCCTAGAATCAGCTTCAGAATTGAGTTTACATGATTTAAACGAAACGCGCCTAAAATTCCTGATACACTGAAACAAATAGAAGACAGAGAGTAACTGGGATTCTTTCTTTTAGATATAAATAAGAACAGAAGAGTACAAATTTTTTAACAGTCAAAAAAACGTTTAAAGAGCGCTTCTGGCTCTTAACGTACATTGGATGAGAGTGGACAACACGCGATGCGATAAGAGCGCGTGGCGATTTTAGAATCGAAGCACCGATTCGCTCTCGCCACTCGGACACATCAACCAAAGCGTCTTTAGTTTTTGAAACAAAATTATTATTTTATTCTTCTTGTTTCTTTGGTCAATGTTGTTTCATACTTTCCGATTCTTAAGTACAATTGTGACCGCGCGTGACAGTCACATTTTTTCGTATCTTTACAAAAGAAAGCAATTATTCTTTACCCAAATTACTCCTTGAGATACACAATATGGATAAAATCCTACTCATAAATACAGATGACACGTTAAAAAAAGATTTTAGCTTTATAATGATGATATCACAAACTTATACCAATTTAAACCGTGGATCAGACGTTAGAATCTTTGAATTTCTATTTCTCTTAATAATATGCAGATATGGTTCTTTCGGTTAAAAATATACAGATATGTTAATATAATTGAAATTAAAGAATATGTTCTTTTGGGTCAATGACAGATATGCTAATATAATTGAAAATAAAGAAATATTTTTTCTGTTCTTTTCTTTCTATCAGCATTCAGCAGAAAGGAAAGATCTTTTTCTTAGGGTGTGACTGGTATGTCATATTAGAGTAATTATTCTGGAATAAAAGTATATTCTGCTACCAATCAAGCTTAAAGTATATTTTATACTTTTACGCTCATATAGCATAATTACTTTTGTCTTTTCTGGTTTTCAGTCAAAAGTTTTCGTCCTCTATTTAGTGGAGTAAAACAGCATAATCAAATAAACATTATTTTTTAATTTAAATTACTCTTATGTACTGTTTTCTATTTCTTCCCATTTACTCTAAGTATGTACAACGTATCTAATTTTCATGATAAATAAAATAAATACTCCACCATTCAACATTTACGAGTATTCACTATTTTGCATTTATTACTTATGTTGGTCAGAAAGTTTTTGATTTGTTTAGCATTTATGGAGAAACTATACCCTTTTAAAAAAAATCTGCAAAACTGTAATGTTTTTGCCGTTAAAGATTATTTTTAGGCCTTTAACGACTCAAGAACAAGTGAACAACTCTTAGATTGGGATTTGGAAGTTAATCTACTAAAAATATAAACTAGGTTCGGTACTGTTCTGTTACATCAATATCGATAGATATTTGATTTTCTTTGGTTGACCAATAAGAATAGAATCCTCAGAATTTATTAGAATTGATTTTTTCCTCGACAGTTGTCAAAAAATATTCAATCTTATGGGATTTTCAGAAAGTATTTTCCTTACATGTTGAAAAACAATTCGCATGTCAAAACAAAAAAAAAAATCTCAAAATATACAAAATCTGCCTAAATAAAAAAGGAGTAAAAACAAAGATCGCCAACATGGACCTTAACTCCGTTTCTTTATATACCGTATATAACCAACCCGGTTAAGTGAATGAATGGTTCTGGTTATTTCTTTGATGGTGAAGTCGAAGAACCGCGGCTAGCATGGCTAACCGTCAGTGAAAGTAAACTAAAGGATGAAAGAATCGCCATAAATAAGAGGGCGAAAGCTTTCGCCCGAATTTAACGAAGATAGTGACAGACAGAGATTGTCTGAATTTCAGTGACTCTATTATTTTCTTCCTTCCAAACTTCCAACATCATTAACGTTTAACCTTAGTTTAGCTTTAAACCCATGCTGTAAAATGTAAATTATATTCATACTTAATATATATATATATATATATTCATACTTAATATATATATATATATATATTCATACTTTCTCCCTATGGTTTATCTATTAACAGAAACAACCTTTTGATTCTTTTATAAAATGTTTAATTCCTAAACTAGACGTTCTTGATTATTTGTCAACATCCAACATTCCAACCAATAAACAAATAGTGCAAATATGACAAAAATAGCCTACTACTGCATGCAACTTTATAAACAGTTTTAGTGTACATATAAAGTTAAAAGTGTTATTTCGGTTTCAAAATAGCAAGTATAATCGATACCCATTAACAAGGCAATCTACTAGTCTATTTTTATTTTAAATAGCGTATGTGACCTCGATGAATCTCTAGAACGTAGCTACCAGCATTATGTATTTCTTTTAATGCGATCAAACAAAAGTTGGCTTTAAATCACATCTATATTAATGTGATTTCAGTTGGTTAAGATTTTCCTAATAGAACCAGAAAGAACTTTGTTTAAGATTTCTTAGAGTCACTCCCACTTGAGAACTTCGTATTCAAATTTATACTGTCATCCATATTATAATTATCTTATAATGTTGAAGAAGAACGAGAGAGAAATAAACACAACCGAAATATTCCGAAGACGTATGATTCAACATTCAAGATAAAACAAGACAGAATGTGAATTTCCAAGAAAAGCAAGGGCATGGTGATTAATCGAGAGATTATTGATCCCCGAGTTCGAGAAGTAGAGTATGGCTGAGAGCGTCTGAACCAGGTCCCGTGAATTGGATTGGACCTGCAAGTTGATTACGTTTCCACCAAGGGAACATTAAGAATCCGAAACAGCAGATGTTTTTGTTTAAATAAAAAAAATTTGCAACGCACCTGGGCTGATGTATCGGTTCTTCAATGCCCATTCCTCACGCAGCGATGCGAATTTCTTAAACGGTGCACCTGCAGATTCCAATAAACACTCAGTACGAGACCATTTAACAGCCGCATCAAAAAATATTAGAAGAGAAGGGAATAAAAGGGTCACCTTCAAGTTCCACCATTGCTTTCTTGATCACAGGCTTGAACTTACCTGCAAGTAGGAATCAAATCGGATGTTTTAAGATCAAGAATTCAATGTGTCTTAGTAAAGCTGTATTGATAAATTTTCATACCGTGTCTCCTTTCCACATCCATCAAGGCTGTGAGAGCAGTCCCACCTACTGTCCATTCTTCCACAGGAGCAGCCAAGTTCCCGACCTGCGCCAATAAGTTGACTCATATCATTCTATGCACAAACTAGTTTACCAAAGGCTATTTTGATCAACAGAGACAATGAGAAACAGAGGGAAAACTGATTTGAGTGGAAAATGGAGTACAGACCGAAGAAATCAGTCCGGTTTTCCCACTGTTGAGGAGTACTCCAGCGCCATAACCGAGTGCATAACAGTATGTGGCATCAAAATTTGTAGGCAAACCACATCTTCCTTCATACCTGTATACACATCATAAAAACAATAATAAATCGAGTTTGTTCTCTTTACACCGAGTAAATAAGCAATATATTATGCACCCGTATATAGGAATTTGTTTCATTGAAAGAACAAAATGAGAAAAAAGTACCCAAAGAAATGAGACTGTCCCATGAATTGTCCCTTGTATGCACCAACTTGCTTTCTTTTCTCCAGTTCAGTTTCAACCATTTGAATAAGCATCTTCTCAGTTTCAATCTTGGCCACCTATCAAGACGAGGAACAATATTTTATTAAACAATCTATGAGAGATTAAGTTAACTGCATCTTGGTGGAAATTTAGTATGAGACAAAGGACCATGATCTACCTGGACATTTCCGTGTGGGTCTCTCTCAAGCATCAGCTGTTCCTGAATCGCTTCAGGCAGAAGATCAAACAGCTTCACAGATTGCTCGGTGAGCTTCTTTTTCCACAGTCCATTTTCATCGACAACCTCATTTGCCAGAATTTCATTCAGTTCTGCGATCAGCTCTTGGACCTGAGAAGTAAAAAAAGAATAGTTGTCATCAGTTAAGAACGGTCATATTAATCAGCTTGAAAGTGGTAACTTCTATTTTGTGACGCGAAAACGCACCTCAGGAATAAAGTCGATCAGACCTTCTGGAATCAGTATGACACCGTAGTTGAAACCAAGTTCAGCACGTTTGCAGATAACATCCACCATGTAGTCTGTGATATTCTTCAAAGTCTGCTTCTGGGCAGAAACCTGCATAAGGATATTTCCAGATCAAAGCTGAGCATATATAGACTGCTCTACTTAGGCATGTGTGAGATCTCTCTGAACCAATAACTCCATACTGAACTAGATTATTTGCTTCAATGGAAGAGTGTAACCAAAATGAATCGGATACGCAGTCTAATTTAATCATCTATAAGATTCAAATATCTTTTGGGTAATTTGAAGTCAAACAAGAATGTACCTCTTCTCCAATAACTGTAATGTTTGGGTGAGTTTGTAAAGCACACTCAAGCGTAATGTGGGAAGCAGCACGACCCATAAGTCGTACAACTGCAATGAAAATATGATACAACATTGGGGGCATCAGTAACAACTAGGGCACAGCAGAAATGATGTATCTTCAAGAATTTTTGTTTACCCAATTACTTACAATGATAATACTTTCCAGTTGACCTTGCATCAATCATGACATTTCCAATCATTTCAGAGTAAATCTGCATAAGTAATAGAACGCTTTAATAGGCTTCTTTCAACATATTCTTCTGGTGGTGCAAACAATTAGATTCTTGAATCAACCGCATATGATTAGTTATGTAACAATGTAACATTTAGTGTAGGGAAAGCTATTTAAGAAAGTCCAGAGAATATTGATCGAAACGGACGCTCACCTTGCAAGCCGTATCAAACCCAAAACTAGTAGGAACCTCTTTGCATTTCAAATCACCATCAATGGTCTTGGGGCACCCAATGACTCTGGTTTTCAAGTTCTTACTCCTAATTATACAAGTAAAAAATATGTCAAATGCTGAATCAGCAAATCATTAAAGATTCTGTTCACATGGATATTCAAGAACAATAACTTTAGAATAAGATAAATAAGCTTCAACAACAGATATACAAAGATTCGACTGCAAGGTTTACCTGAAGTTTTCAGCAAGGAGGCAAGCATTGGTGTTGGAGTCATCTCCACCAATAACCACCAATCCATCCAAATCAAGCTTCTTTGCTGTTTCTTCAGCTTGTTTAAACTGCAGATGTGAGGCATTTACAGTTACCCACTGCAAGAAATACGGGATATGGCAGCAGTAATGACCTCTATAAACTACAAAAGTATTCAACCTGCTCAGGTGTCTCAATCTTGTCTCTTCCACTGCAGATCATGTCGAAACCACCCTGTTGAGACCGAAAGAGAGTTATAACCGCATCGGCACAAAAATACTAGCACATTCAACTGAGGACTAATGCTCCACTAGATGTGGATTATCATAGTTCAAAATAATGATGCAGTTCTTAAATCCCAATCAATCACAAAGCTCATGGGAAGGATCCATAAACTAGTCCAATTACCTGGTTTCTGTAAGGAAGAATATATTCTGCATTCAACTCAACATATTTGCATTTCATGATACCAGCTGGACCACCCTTGAACCCATAAAATGTACTACCTTTTGCACGCTCTTGCAAGTAATCTAACACGGAAACAAAATTACAAATCAAGAGTGGACAATGTCAACTAGAATTCTGCAAAAAAAAAAACTCATTTAACATAAAAATGAAACCCTTACCAAACAATCCAGATATGACATTGTGCCCACCAGGTGCCTGACCTCCAGAGAGAACAACACCGATCTTCAATTTCTGTCCCGATGAAGCTGCATTCTGATCTGGAACCACTGCTACAGATGGCTGGCCATATAGACCAGGAAACAACTTGGCTATCTCATCTGCAATCATATATAGCAACATCAACTTCACCGGAACTCTTATATATATATATAGACCACAGATCTGTAAGTGAATTCTCAGACTCCTCGAGAGTCGAGGTTTCATACTTAAGAAAAATCACAATTAAACTAATTCGATTTAGATACATGAATCATCAAGTTCCTCAATTTTCTCACCAAACTAACAAGATCTAGATCAAGGAAGCGAACACACAAATCGAAAATCATCAGATCAATCCCTATCCTTCACCTGGATTCCCGGCGGCGGAACTAGCGGGACCATCGACGATTTTGAAAGCTCCTCTGAGTACTGAAGGCAAAGGAAGATCGTTGTTAATACGGCTGGACTGAACTTCGCTGTAAACCGAAGCACGTCCTTTGGCCGGAGCATTATCTGGAGATACGGCGACGAGATCTCGATTAACGGCAAGAGCAGGGGCCATTGCTAGTGGTTTTTTCGCTTTTCACTTAACTCTGTTGCTTCGTTCGAACCTAATTTCCTTCCCTCCTTCAATTTAGCGTCAATGAAGTTCACTTCGGGGTCTTCGCATTGGGGTTGGTGTGAATATATAGTCTGACTTTAGTCAATGGATAATTGACTCATCCTACAAGGCAAAGGGTATTTTAGAGATATCGTGTATTGGCCCCGCTCTTAGATTTTGTAATTAAAAGGCCCAATCTTATTGCATGGGCCGACCGGCTTCTCACTAAACTAGGGAAACCAACATTGGATGATGATTGATTACAATTTATAACCAACAAACTAATATTTATTTAGAAAATATAATTTAAATAATTCAACCAATGAAATAAAATACAGAAAAATAGCAGTGGTTACAAAAGCTTAATAAATTCAATTATTTTGTTGTAAACCAGTTTTTATTAATGAAGACGTTCCAAAAAAAAATCAATTATTTGCCTAAAAACTTTAAAAATGAAATGAAATAGAAAGAGTATGAAAGAAAATGTTTTGTTGTAGGAAACATATTTCAAGGTAAAGTCTAACGTGTTTGATCTTATTAAATTTAAAGATTCTCTGTAAGACTGTAACCTCAAATTTTTATTTTTTTATAACTCAAGCTGTGTTTCTCTGGCAACGCTATTTCCCGAAGATATCGATGTATCATCTCATAGCTTGTAAATGTAATAACCCCTTGGGGGTTGTTCTCAGTAGGTTATTGTCACAACCACGGTATAACAATGCGGGATGTGAAGAAGCCAGATTTTGTTGAACCTCAAGATTGGAACCTTATGCTTCAGTATTGGGAGACTCCTCCTGCTATCAAGAGGTCAAAACAATGTAGTGAGACCAGAAAATCCCAACGGTGTAGCTATGGACAGCATTCCCACACTGCTGGCTCCAAGTCATTCAAAAAGCACCGCCAAGAGATGGTATGATTATTAAATAATTTGGATCTTATGCTTTTTATGTTTTCTTTGATTCTTTAACTAATTTTCAGTATGATTAGAACTTTGTGATTGGAATCACGTTGGTTAACATGTATTTTATAGGCTGATGAAAATGATGGTATCATGCCATCAATGCCAGACTTGATTAAGCTCACTCACACACGGTCTGATGGGAAATATGTGGATAAATATTCTGAGAAGATCGTCCAGGAGGTGTATAGCCTGGCAACTCAAATGTCAGCCCCTGAAGGCACTGATCTTGACAGCGATGAAGTTGCAACACCTACTTCAGATTGGTTCAACAAAGCATTCTTTCAGGTAACATTTTCTATTATTTTCTTAGTGGTTTTATTTTTATATGCATTGAATTAAACCAGTGAGGAGAAGAAGTTTCGTTCCAAAAAAAACAATATAAGTTTACCTTTTGCTTTTCTCTTTTGACTCAGAGCCTTATCTTCGTTTTTGGTGACACAAATTCCTTTCTCTTATAAGTTTTGTTGTTTTATTTATTGTTTTCTAACTTGACTCTTGATTCATTCTCCCATAGAAGTCAAAATGCTGGCTGGTCAGTTTTAGGTTTTAATTAGTTGTATTGGCTGGTTTAGAGTTAAATTCTATTTTATCTCAGAATTTGATTGGTTTAGTCAGGTTTAAAATTTAATCATTTTTATTAATATCATCAATCTTGTCTTGTGTTTGGCTAGCATGTTCCGGTGGTCAAGGGATACCGTTTTGGTTTAGGCGCAATTCAGTATCATAATGGTCAGACTTCGAAATCTTTCACACCTTGTCCCTCAGGCCAACTTCACTTACAGACTGAGGTTGCAGGCTTGAAGGAAACTGTCTCAACCCTTGGCGAGCAAGTCTCCAGCCTCCACGGGAAGTTTGACGCACTTCAAACTATTTTAGCTATCCTCGTTCGGAATTTGACCCAAGGTGTTGGGACACCAATGACAACTGAGCCGCAACAGCAACCGGAACCATCTCAGCCTCCATCTCCACAACAAAGCTAAGCATTGACATCTCCACTTGACTTAGTAGCCTTTGTTATCTTTTTGTACATGTCCCTGAAGGCTTTCTTGTCCAATTTTTAGGTTTTTCTAATCTAATGCTTAGGCTTAGCCACGTTATCTTTTGTACGTGTGCTACTTGTAATATTGTTGAACATCTTTTATAATGTGTTTGCTGTATTTGCGGAACAATCTCTTTTGATCCAAGGTGTAGGGACACCAATGATCATTATTTTCGTCACTATGTTGATGGCCACACTTCCGCGAAAATTTGGTGGCTATTTTCGTTGTTAACTGGCCACCAAAATAGTAGTAACCAATTTGTAGTTATTGGTGACAGAAATGTTCCATTGTTAATCGGTGGCCAGTTTGCTACTATCAAACTACTATTGGTCACTAATTTTATTTAGCTACCAGAGATTCGCAACCGTTTTGTTTTTGTGGTTACATATGGCTAATTAAATTTTAGCCACTGTTTTAAAGGTTTAACCACTGATAAAATGGTGGCTAATTCACCATTATTATGTTCATATGTTCCCCAAGTTTCTCATATGTTCCTTTATTATGTTTGTTTATTAATTTAACTTTTGAAGAGAATTTTGTGTTTGTTATCAAAGGATGATTACTAATATCATTTATAAAATCAAATTCCTTCGCAATTATTATAAACATAAACTTTGATCATTAGATAAGCAAGGTCCAAAAAGCCACACAACAAAAATAAATAACGTTCACATGTTTATAACTTAATTAGAAAAAACCAATTCAAGTGAAATCATCACAAGGTTCCAGCTTACCCGATGAGCGCAAGGGGCAGAAACATACCTTCCAGGTTTAGCTAATTCCAATTTAAAGCCATTGATCATGATGCTAGAATCATTTGGTTTAACACCTGAGATCGATTAGCTTTCATTTGATAAGGGTTTCACGATTCAGTTACCTTCTTCTCATCTCCTTCTGCAGCTGCTTCGTTAGAACAGTGGTTTTTGACAACAGTTGATATATCAGTTTCAGAAGCACCAGCAAGTTTGAATCTTTCAACTGCCGAGTCAAGATTTGTCTTCCAACCCTCTACACCGATTTTGCATTCCACTTGTGATCTTTCGAATAACATGTTTCCCCAGAACAGATGGATTTGCGAACTCATGGCAATCGCTTGCTCTGCTGCTTCCGCAGCTGTAACAGCTTCTGAAGCCTCCCCATTTTCTCCATCTCCTTGTTTCTTTCTTCTCTTAGAAACTTCATCTTTCTTATTCGAATTCGGGTTTTTCAGATCATTCATCCTCTCTTCTTCAAGCTTCTCCCACATCTCAGTAGCAGTTTTCATCTTCTCTTCTGCACTATCAAATAATTTTATTGTCTGTGTTGAATCCCAATCCAACAAATCCAGCTTCTGCGCCAATGCAAAAGACCAATGGAGCTTTGCCATCTCAAATTGCTGCTGCCCTAAAGCAAGTAAACCCTCATAAAAGTCGGGTTTGATTGATAAGGCGTGCTCATATTTATCCTTAGCCAGAGTGTATCTCTCCTTCACCCATTCATAAGCAGTCTGAAGCTGTCCTGCTACACTTTCCTTTTCAGCTGATTCTTCCAATGGAATCCGCTTTCTAGCAGCGCACATGTGTATATTACCCCAGTTGAAGAAGGCCAAAGCAGCCACTTCTTGGAATTTCGCGGCAGCTTTCTCAAAAAGCGGCTGAGCTTCTTCACTAGTTACAGTTTCTTCTAGCGCCTCAGAGCAAAGCTCCATCCCCAGCTCATGTAAGTCGACATGAGCATCGGGGTCAATTCCCACATTAGACCGGAAAAGCTGAGCAAAATCAAATAACCAATCATCCATCTCCAATTCCTTCATCTCAGGATCTTCAGAAGAACCTGCTTTCTCCTTATCTGACTTCTCATTACTAATCTCTGTTTCAGATACTGATTCGGTTGGAGGTGATATGATTTCTTCTTCAACAACCTGCTCTTCCACTTCCTCCTCTTCTTCTTCCTCGGGAAAAGGTGGCTCCTGCTCAGGACTAACATCAACAACATGCAACCTCAACATACCAACAGAATCAGATTTATCAGATTCAGGTTCTTTTGTAAGAAGAGCATCAGCAACAGATTCTGCCAATCTTAGCTCAGCAGTGGAGGTTACAGTAACCAAATCTCCATCATTGTCCTTATACTTAATCAATACCGACTTCGAAGACAGAAACCGACTCCTCACAATTTCCCTCAATACCTTAAATCCACAATTCACAGGCATCTGACCCAACCGTATATCATGGTCATAAACTAACTTCAATGGTCTCCACCGAATTCTCTTCTCTTGAGTCACAACTGCCACAGACTCTGCCTTCATCGTAGTACCTTTCGAAGAATCAATCAATGGTTTCAACACAATTTTTGGCATCTGAGTCTTGTTCTGGGAACCATTCTCTACTACCGTATTCATCTGTTGCCGTTCAACAACGACCTTACTAGTGTTATTGCTAGTAGCAAGAGACCCAACAGGTGAAGTAGAAGAAGAAGAAGCTACCTTTTTGTGAACTGGTCGTGAAGGCAAACAAGGACCAAGCCCATTAACCGGACCACCAAGAGCAGCAGAAGCACCAAGAGCAGCTGGTGAAGGTCGACTCTGAGGACCTGAACCAGCCATCATTAACCGGCGAGACATCTCTGTAGCATCCTTGTGATTTGGGTCAGCTCCTAATAACACATTCACATCTTGTACAGCCAATTCATACTTCCCTACAGCTTCAAGAGCTCGAGCTCTTCTAAGAAGTGCTCTAGTAAAACCAGGCTGAACCTTTAGCGCCATAGTACATTCAGCAATCACATTATCGTAGTCAACTGGCTTCATCTGCATCAAACAAGCTGCACGATTGCTATGAAACACAGCTCTATCTGGATGGTTTTTGGGGATTAGCTTAAGCCCATTAGAGTATTGCTCAAGAGCTCCAACAAAGTCTTTGCCTTGAAACTTTTTGTTCCCTTCTTCCTTCAGCTCATGAGCTCGTTTCAGAAATATCGAAGCATCGAAATCAACTCCACCGTTAACAATTGGCTTCGATGAACCTGTGTTCTCAGCCTGGTTCGAACCACCATTACCACCACTCTTCTTCTTCCTCCCTCCAGATTTCCCCATTTCGAATCTCCCCAATTCCCGATTCAAAACAAAACCAAAATCTCAAATTTAACGCAAAATCGAAACCCGAGTATGATAAAGAGAAAAAGAATATGAAACGAAAATGGAGGAAACGAAAATCAAAGACAAGAGTCAGAGATTATTACTACGAAACAGAAAGTGGTAAAAGATGAGGAAATTGTCGAAGAAACTAGAAACCCTCACAACGTAAGATCTTTTCTCAACCGTTGGATTCAGTGGACCAGCGTTTACATTTTGATGAGTCAAACCTTTCCGATCACCTAGACGGGTAACCTAATGGGCCAAGTATATAAATTAGGCCTACTTATATTCCAGCCCAAAGGCCCAAACTTAAATGTCTAGGCCATCCGTCTGTATCCTACTATAAATACCTGTCCGAGACTAAATCCAATCTTTATCATACCTACATTAGTTTTTTCCGGCGATCTCTAATAATCGATGAATCTTCTTTTTTTTTCAGGCATTCTGATTTCTGAATTGAAATATTTAGTGTTTGACTAATGACAAAACCTCGGGGTTGTTCTAATCGGGCGAGAGAGAGTAACGGTGTCTCTAAGTCCTTACTTAACCGGGGAGGGATTGCGATTTGGCCGAGATACCGAGATAAAATAAAACATTAGGTAAAAATGATATTTTAGAATAAATTATTTTTTATAGCCATGTTAGTATATATATCTTGATGGGCCTCGAGGTTTTATCAGATCTATAAAAGTTATACATAATTCAGTTGGGTTTCTTGAAACATGAAAGGCCCTGTCCATATCAGATTTGTTAAGTTCGATACGTTTATTCTATATCGCGTTTAGTTGTTGTCAACCATCCGAACTTATATAAGTTAGGGGTGTTGACAATACACATATACTTAAGATTCCTAAAAAAACGTAAATAAAATTTGTTGCGATTTAGACTGTGAAAGAGGATCTCATAGGCTCCAATCCCTATATACGAATGATTTATTTGTCAATAGTAATTGCTTCGATTGGTTATTCTTATTAGGTTTTCATTCTCCGAAAAGTCAAAGCTAAAAATCATGATAGTGTGTTAATTAAAAGAATTAGAAGCCAAAGAAGAAGATGCTAGTGCAGAACACATGACGACTCAAAGCCGTTTCGTTGACTTTTTAGTACAAAACCTACTGGAATAAAAACCTCTGAAACACGCTTCAGTCGTGATGACATCTTTTCCTCTGACATTAATATGACTGATCACTGGTGACAATCATATATTTTAATGGAAACTAATTCTTGAATAATGTATTATTAGCATGCTAAAATGTTAATAGTTAGACTATAAAAATTATCTGAAATTGATCTACTGACTTGTAACAGTTATATGTGTCTAAATGGTCACTGACACTGTTAGTCACTACAGTTGCCAGTTGGGATATTCTAGAGTCTCGACTAAAAGACGTAGTTACTTTCAAAATTATTCGATTCAGTTACAAACAAAAATACTCTTATCTTTGAGAAATGTGAGTAAAGTGTTACACCGAGACCAGAGCCATTCTGTCTCCTTTTTCTCTTCTATTATTGTGTCAAACCCGATGCTGAAAAATCCCGCATTTCTAGGATTTTAGTTCCCTCGTTTTGTCTAAAAAATTAATAATTTATTTTATCGTGGTTACAAAACAGTACCAGAGAGACAAGAATGATGATCAGATCACTTTTGAATTCTTTAGGTAGTTTAAGCATTTGCATTGGATTATTCATTTGAGGTCAATTTAAATACATACCTTATAATCTGTGTAAATGCTTCAGATGAGATCATATCCTACCGATCCAGCAACACCGTCATTGCACGTTTTAAAGTCTCGCATTGTTCAAAGATTGGTTTTTATTTTTACTAGTTTATAATTGGATTCGAAAAGGCTAAACGAGGGGAAAAAATGTACGTAGAAGATAAGGCAATGGGGTCCAGTATTATTCTCCAAGTTGCAAGAAATCCCAAAAAACTAAATCAGAACCATGATTACCTAAACAAATAGATGTTTAACTGAAATTTAGAAAAAAAACCGAATTTTTAGTACTAAGCAACTGAAATAAATATAGATTAGAAAAGAGCTCATTTGTCAAAAATCCGCTCTGATCTGGTCTTTACCAGAAAAAAAATATACTAAACGAGTCAAATACTTACAAATATTTCAAAGATTAAAAAAAGAACTGTTTTTAAAAACCAACTAATATTGCTTTGAGAATTGCCGAGTATTTGTAGTATTGAAGAAAATAGATGTATGATTAGCATTTTTACTCAAAGTTTAAAGACAATTTATTTCTGGTATAGTCCATTTTTGATTTTAATATCAGAAATGTACAACAAAAACAAAATATATGTAGTAGACTAGCAGTTGGACGTAAAAATATATCAGTAGGACTATAGTAAAAGAAGTAAACGATCTGGTAAGAACGGAGAAGTGATAAATCTAAACCCAATTCGATTGACACGTCTTCAAAAAAGTTCTAAAATGATTTATTCTTTTATATTCAATTTCAATTGAGCATCTGAATGGAAGTTAAGAGACTTTAGGGTTTGACGAAAGGGATGAGACTGAGTGAGCCCCAAAGGGCAAAAATGTACGAGACAAATAATGTGACAACAACAATTCATGGGAAGCATAAAAAAGGGTGTGGTGGTGGGCAGCACAAAAGTTATCTTTGCACCGGAAATAATACCTCTTATACATATATTAATCAAAAAGCCTTTATCAAATCAAATCAATTCAATTCTACTTTGTTTTGTGCTCAATTCGACGGTAAGAGTAATGAGTTTTTTTTATAGGTAATGAATACACTAAACGTATTTAAAGACGTCCATTTAAACATAACTGTTATAATACAATGATACCTTTGTCGCATTATAAACACAATTAATGTTTACACATGAAAACTTTCGGGTAACCTAACGTTTTGGCCTACATAGATCATCCAAGTGAATAAACCACAATTTAAATAAATAAATAAATAAATAAGACATTTCTATCTTTTTATTCCTTGTAATTATCCCCAAACACCAAAAACTTTCTCGCCAATGAAACTCACAAATCTCCTCACGGTTCCATTAACCACCTCTTCCTCCGCCTCTTCACCACCGTCACTAGCACAGGGCCCCTCCATTGGTTCCAAACCGTCATTACAACCACCACTATCAACCAACTCGCTCGAACTCGAACTCACTATTAACTCACCGAGTCGACTCGGAATCTCCGACTCATTCGTACCTAAGCTAGAACTAGCAACAAGTGAAGATTTGTCTGAACGCTTTCTCCGATCTTTTTTTCCAGTTATATTCTTCTTCTTATTCTTCTTCTCCAAACTATCTTCAAAAGCGTCGATGATTTCATGAATGAGCTGACGACTTGGTGATGAGTCCCATCTGACCCAGTAACTCGTGTAGCAGCTGAAGCAGTCGCAGTGGAAGAGAGGAGAGTGATTATCGAAATGAGTTTTTTTGGGGGGTTTAGTCTTATTCAGGGGGGAGGTAGGGTTTCGGTCGCTGGAGGAAGAAGCGGTTGATATGAGATAAGCAAGAACTTCACGGTCTTCCGGCGAGAGAACCGCCGCTAGTGAGAAGATGGCGACGGGAAGGAGACGGAGAACGTGGTCGTCGGATTTTATCTGCGGCGAGGGATGTACGGTTCCTTTTCTGCAGAGCTTCTTCATAGCTTTCTTATGGAAGAGAGATAAATGAGAAAATGAGAGAGAAAGGCTTGTTAAAGAAAATGTAATTGTGACTTTAATTAAATACCGAAAGGTTTTTTAGGTTTTGTTTGTTTCGGTACTGTCTCCCATCTTAAAATCCACCGCCTAAACGTTTGTTTAATGGCAAACCTTGGTTTAGGCTAAACTAGCTATTCCACCATTTTGATTTTATCAAATCGGTTTAAAAATTAGTCAACAAAATATTTAAAACTTTTTGGGATTTAGACGTCGATTAATCGGTTTAGCTAGACCTCTGATCAATAACTATTTTAAAAATGACAAACCAAAAATATATATATATATATATATAACATTTATATTCTTTCTTTTGTATTAATTAAGTTTTTTTTTTTAAATAGTACACCAAATAAATATCCAATGAATTTCCGATTGGGTAGACATTAAGTCATGTCCAAACATTCGATTAAGGGTTATGAAGTTTTTAAACATTGATTTCAATATGCGAAATTAGCCTAAATACAACACTTCGGCTTTGGAAGTAAGCTTTTGATATTAGATGTATACTTTAATTTCACGATATCTGTTTGTCTCGAGCTTATAGAACGCTTAATACTTGGTAAACAGAGTAAGTGTTTGCTAGTCGTTCCACTATGTATCGTTTCAACACTTGTTATAGTGGTTTAGTATATCTTCAGCTTGTATCCAATATTTAATCGGCATTCACATAAAATCAGAGTTTTTAAGTTTCGAGTGTCACTGCATAGCTGGTGCTTGCAGCCCGTCACTACAGTAAGTGCAGTGTAGTAAAAATGGAAATATGAAGAAGACTTGCAACAGTGTAAGTGACTGGTAAGAAGTGTAGCTTTTTCATCACTCAATTAGGTTTTTTTTTTTAAATGGTTTGGAAGAAAAAGTTGCAATGCTCATAATTTTTTCATCGTCCAATTAACTTGTATGAAAAAGAAACGCAGCACATTCCAATAATTTGTAAAATGGAAACACTGAAAACACATCGAGTGAAATGTCGATGAATGTATGTTGGTCTCCACTCACGGTATTAATGCAGTTAGATCATTTTCATTGGAGGTTAAGAATTTTTAAGACTAAAAAAATATAAACTGTATTGGTAAATGTGTTTTAAAATATTTTTTTTAAAAACCGGTTTTTAACTAAAAGATTTAAGAATCGATTTTTTTAAAAAATTTCTTAAAATACGCTTATCAATATAATTTATAATAAGAAATATTGATAAGAATCATTCATAAAAAAATTTCCAATGGAGATGACCTAAACTACTACAAATATTATGCTTTTTTGTTTTACATCTACATCTCATATAAGCTACTATACCAATTAAGCCAATATTATTTTAGTTTTTCACTCAACAAATCGGAAGCAGAGTCTAGGCTTATAAGAAAGACAAATAATCTGATACAGGCAGGCGGGCCAATAATATATCGGGCCGAAAGTGAAACAAGCCCCATTAAAAATGTCGCCTAAACAAATAATATTAGACCACTACAACTTGAAATAAGTTGCTAGCCAAACAAAAACTTTATAGATAGTTGCTTCTCTAACCCCCAAAATAAATAATCTAAATTTCCAAATTATCAACTCTTAGAGCCCTATACTCATCATGTAACTACGACAACACCACTCCATTGACATTGAAGGCCTCCGTAAGCCGGCCAACTTTTAAACCATTCCTCTTCCTCTCACCCTCCTTGAAACCATTAAACGCTGTTGTTTTAACCATTTCATCAAACCCGAAACGCGGTTCACAGTCACAGCTCTTAACCCTACTCACCACTTCGTTAGAGGTTCGTTTATAATGACCGAACCACTTGCCTTGCATATAACCGTTCCTCCTCCACGGCGGCACATGAATCTCCGCTTGCTTCATCGACCGTCTGATCTCAAAGCACATGATCCTCACAAGCTGTTTCAGCTCCTCGGTTGTTCCCACATTGACACGTGGCAGTTGGGCTAAGACTGAGAGGTATCTTGTCGTTGGCCGAGCAATCTCGAACTCCCCGGCAAGATTTGTCTCGACTATATAACGGTTCCTATCTGCACCTATAACGTCGATGTATTCGTACTTCCCGGCCGTGTTCTTACCAAATTTCTCCCACCGGGACTAGCAAAGGCCTACACATAGATTTGAATTTTCGTTTCAGTATATTTGCACATTCAGTCCCACCATGTATATATGCATTATGGTATTATACATATACAAAAAAAATTGAACATTACAACATCATGAGATCCAACCTAGTATTAACAATCTCATAATGGTGTTTTTTTTAGATTCGCATCCAAATATTTCATCAACATCTCACTCAATTTCACAATCAGAAACAAAAAAAAAAACATGTTGCTCAATTTTAGATACTAGAGTATGAAGCTACAATATTCATACCTCTATCCTAGTGTGATTAGTTTATCTGTCATGGAATGCTATAATGTGTATGGGAAATAATGCTTACACTGGCCAATAACTTTCTATAAGAATCAAATGGCGAATGATCAGTTCAAAGCTCACATGTGTTTATCCTCTTAGACAAAATATAGCAATATCCAATCTCAAGATCAAACTTATTTTCTTAAACCAAACATTTGTAAAGGTTAATTTTGTTTACAATAGATCAAACTTTATCAACCAAAATCAAATCAAATAAACCAAAACTCCTCGATTTAAAAAGAAAAGGCTTAAGGTTTAGAAGAGTCGATACAACAAATTATCACTCAAAACGGAGTTGCCCTAGATATTTTAGATTTTATAGAACAAACTTAATCATCCCTCAAAATCAGTGTAATTCTATAATTTAAAGAGTAATAAGGAGCATTGCTATTACCTGCATCATAACCTTTGTTACGTAGATAAGCCATAAACTGGCGTTTCTCTCCCACGAATCGGCTAGTAATTCTCCGCCGCTCTTCTCAGTAAAATAAAAGGTTTCTTCTCCTTTTGACTAAATTAATTTACATTTTTAAATTCAGATCTATTTAAATATTTACTCTTTTCCTATCTCATTAACTTTTTTCTAAAAAGCATTTACTAAACGGAGGCCAATATTTTTTTACTGACGACCGTGACAAAATTCCATCCACAACCAAATGCTGACATGGAGTAAAAAACAAAGACAGCTCACGGCTACACAGTAGCGCGTGGACACACGTACCAGAAGCAAGTTAAATTGTGGTTGCAACGTGGCATATCGTGGTTAGATTTTTCCTTTCGTCTTTCGCCTTTTTTTTACTTTGGCAGATTCATCTGACGCGGAAAGCAGATGAAGATTAAACCCAAAACACTTCCACCGAATCTAAAAACTTGTCTAGATTCAATGTATATAAGGTTTCCCTTTGTTCATTTGTTGTTCCTATTTTTAAGATGGTCATGCAATTATTAGGTGAATATATTAAATTGCCACGTTTTCGGTTTTGAAGAAAACGATTTTGTGGGCCTATATTATAATTAATAGTTTGGGCCAATCTTTAAAGCCCAAGAGAATGCGCAACCTACAAAACTACCGAGAGAATTGCACCGGCAGGCTTGAAACCGTAGTCGGCATAGGTGAAAATATAGAGAGGCATTGTTAAAATCTTGCTTGCTTCGCATCTCTAGCAGTATGTGTTTGAGCACTGTGGTCAATAATAATGTTTGGAATTGGTGGTGATTAGTACTCAGGTAAGTGCCACAAATCAAACTACATTACTTAATAAATTAACCAACCAAATCCTTTTTATAACTCTAAAATCTATGTTGATCCTAAGGGCATCCCATTAGTGACACTTGTTTAACTTTAATTAGTTCAGTATTTTAAACAATTATAATATAATAATGATGAGGGACTCAAATAAGGCTCACTGATGGAGATGCTCTGACTAACCAGACAATAGCTGGGTCATAATTAATAACGGATTCCTTAGGTTCTGACTTTGATCCTATACCGCAAGGTGAAGCTACTATATTGGAAATGTACACTGTTGTTGATCCGAGTTGTTTGAACAGAGAAGCTAAATGGCTGCCCAAAAAAAAAGCAGAGTCTTCTAAAGTTTGATTTTTTTACTTAGGAGTATACCACCAGTCACCAGATCCTTCGTGAAATAAGTGCCACAGATCAGTTCGAAGGCTAAAACCCATGTCTTCTAGTTGTTGGTCACGCATGACACTCTTAACCCCAAATGTAGCATCGTGGATCTGCTAGAATCAACAAACCTAAAACTATGTTAATAAGAAGGATTGGGGGTTAATGAAAAGCTCAAGAACCAAAGAGAGATTCGAGTGGTGGTGGAAACATGTTTCAAACGAGTGGCATAAGGGATGGCATCAGCATCTTCGATATAGAATTTCTGCATGAAGTCCCATCATCAGGTTTTTTTTTCCCTCTTTCTTCTTATAGCTATGGAGATTCAGACAGTAAGAATTTCTGCGGATTTTGTAGTTTGCTTTGTTGTTTGAATCCTTAATATTATCTAGAGAGTATTTGAGATACTTCTTCAATTTCACATGTTTTATAATTGGAGTTTATGTTGTTGTTATTGTTGCTGCGTTCATTAATCAATATTGGACATTGCTTGTTCTGTTATAGGGATTATGCATCGCCTTGGATCAATCTCCAGAGCCGGCAAAATACTTGAACTTGAGCTACTCGTAGTTAACTACCCCAACACATTGCTTTAAAGTGAGGTATCCATGTAAGTTCTAACCTTAACGTGACACCTCGTTTTATGTCGAATCATTTTGATTTTCTTTATACTTTGTTAATTCATTACTTATTCTGATTTTATCTTCCATGTTTGATGTTTTATCAGAGAGCTGAACTCTTACCAACATCTTGCACCAGGGAGTCACTTATTTCTGAATTTCCTTGTAAGATTTCTTCCTCATATGATAAAGATCTACGTCGCTTTCAAAACATTATTAAAAAATAAAACAGAGGGTTAAGGAATTAGGATCACGCTATTCAGATTATTCTACAAACCGATAAAGAAGATATTGATGTTGAGTGTATACTCGTTTTGTTGAAAGACTTACCAACCGATGAACAACTCTTAATCATAGGATTGAACTTGGTATGTTCGTTGGAAGATCTAAGGAATGATGATAGATATATACGTTTTGTGATAGACATGCGTCCAAGTTCTAGTCGTGCGTGCAGGTTTGTCTTTCGTTGACTGCTTCCTTTTACTCCATAGATCGTGCAATAATGTCATTCTGAGTTGTAAACATATTTAACTCTATATTTTTTATCATTAAACGTTGACGGCTGATTGTTTTATTCCTCCACATCAGAGAATCTGTAGGAACGTGCATCCCAGTTTGAGAAAATCAGTGACGATGGTTTCATCTTTGCTCAAAGGTCAGCTCTTTTGGTCTTCTCTACGTTTTCCTCAACGTGTAAACATGTCACAAAATTGACAAATTCAGTAAAAAAAAAAGGCAAATTGGAGAAAGAGAAAGAGATACGACTTTGGAGTTTCTAAACTGTTTTATAAAGATGGAGCACATAGAGCTATAAGATGTCACAATTAGTAAAAGTGGGTTTCTTGACCCATAAAAAATGTTGTTCCCTCCTCTTCGTCTCTACTTCTTCTTCTTCCTATTGCTCTCCTCCATTTGTTTCTTACAGATCAAAGCAGATGAAGACAATGAAAGCGGCTTGGGTGCTCACATCAAAGTAGACCCGAGTCTAAAGTTCGAGAATCCGAAGCTACGTCAAGCCTACATTGCTCTCCAATCATGGAAAAAGGCAATCTTATCTGACCCTTTCAACTTCACAGCTAATTGGAAAGGCTCAGATGTTTGCTCCTACAATGGAATCTACTGTGCTAATTCTCTTTCTCCTTCTCACTCGAAAACACGAGTCGTTGCAGGCATTGACCTTAACCACGCCGACATGGCTGGTTACTTGACTTCTGAGCTTGGTCTCCTTTCTGATCTCGCTCTTTTCCATCTCAACTCAAACCGTTTCTGTGGTGAAGTCCCTCTCACGTTTCATCGCATGAAGCTTCTCCACGAGCTTGACCTTAGCAACAACCGATTCGTCGGGAAGTTCCCTAAGGTTGTCCTCTCTTTGCCTTCCCTTAAGTTCTTGGATCTCCGCTACAACGAGTTCGAAGGCAAGATCCCATCAAAGCTCTTCGACAGAAAGCTCGATGCCATATTCTTGAACCACAATCGGTTTCGGTTTGGGATTCCGGAGAACATGGGGAATTCCCCAGTCTCCGCTCTGGTTCTTGCAGACAACAATCTCGGAGGATGTATTCCCGGAAGTATCGGTCAAATGGGGAAGACGCTTAACGAGCTTATCCTCTCCAATGATAACTTAACCGGTTGTTTACCTCCTCAGATCGGAAACCTCAAGAAAGTCACGGTTTTCGACATTAGTTCAAACCGTCTACGTGGTTCGTTACCATCTAGTGTCGGCAACATGAAGAGCTTAGAAGAGCTTCACTTGGCTAACAATGGCTTCACAGGAGTCATTCCTCCAAGTATCTGCCAGCTTTCTAACCTTGCGAACTTCACTTTCTCTTCCAACTTCTTTACCGGTCGTCCTCCTGTATGCGCAGCTAGTTCGTTAGCCGATGCGGCCGTGAACGGCTCCATGAACTGTCTCACCGGTTTGGCTCGTCAAAGATCGGCTAAACAGTGCTCATCTTTGCTTGCTCGTCCTGTTGATTGTAGTAAGTTTGGTTGTTACAACATCTTTTCTCCACCACCACCGACGTTCAAAATGGCACCCGAGGTCCGGACACTTCCTCCACCGGTTTACGTGTACTCATCGCCACCACCACCGTCATCCAGAATGTCGCCTACCGGCAGAGCATACTCTCCGCCACCACCACCATCGTCCAAGATGTCGCCTACTGTCAGAGCATACTCTCCACCACCGCCTCCTTATTCCAAGATGTCACCTACCGTTAGAGCTTATCCTCCACCACCACCACCATCACCATCTCCACCACCGCCTTACGTATACTCATCTCCTCCACCGCCGTACGTATATTCATCTCCACCACCACCTTACGTATACTCATCTCCTCCTCCACCTCCTCCAAGTCCGCCACCGCCTGTTGTATACTACGCACCTGTGACACAAAGCCCGCCACCACCATCACCGGTATACTACCCACCAGTAACACAAAGCCCTCCACCTCCACAACCATCACCAGTTTATTATCCGTCGGACACACCAAGTCCACCATCACCATCACCGGTTCACTATCCGTCGGAAACACCAAGTCCTCCACCACCATCACCGGTTTACTATCCGTCGGAAACACCAAGTCCACCACCACCATCACCGGTTTATTATCCACCGGAAACACCAAATCCTCCACCACCACCATCACCGGTTTATTTTCCGTCGGGAACACCAAATCCTCCACCACTATCACCGGTTTACTATCCCTCGGAAACACCAACTCCTCCACCACCATCACCGGTTTACTACCCGTCGGAAACACCAAGTCCTTCACCACCAACTGAGTACTATTATTCACCAAGCCAGTCTCCGCCGCCACCAAAGGGGTGTAAGGAAGGCCATCCTCCACAAGCATCACCAAGTTATGAACCAACTCCTGAATATTCATACTCATCATCATTCCCACCACAGTCTCCTCCTTCATACTCGGACACTTCTCTGCCACCGGTTCCAAGTGTCTCGTATGATGCGCCTCCTCCTCCGCCTCCGTCTTACTACTAGTTTCAAAACCGTTGAGAAAAAAATGCATTAACGACTACTCACAATTATATTCTTTTGGCTGCGAGACTTTAATTTGTGTGTTTTGTTGATTTAAACAAAAAAAACATTCGAGTTATTTTTCTTTCCATATATTTTTTTCTTTTGGATATTTTGTTCTCTCTTTTATCCTAACACAGAGCTGCATTAGCAGCAATGGAGTATATAGTTTCAGTTTATCTCCCTGTTACCATCTTATATGTATTTCTTCTTATTAAAAAGTCCTGTATAAATAATTAATAAATACACAATCATTTCACAAAAAATCCTCTTACCTCAAATTAAAATTGAATTATTTAACTGAAAACTGTAATTTTGTGAACTTCACAGTCATCGTCCCAAGAACATCTATACCTACCACTTTCGAAATATCTGTCCTCTCTCTTTCTCTACTAGAGCATTTGCTTAAGAAACATCGCCGGAGAATCATACGTCGTCGATTTAAGTCTGTTCATCGTCCCATGGCGTTGCTGAAGTCATTCATCGATGTTGGCCCAGACTCGCACTTCCCTATCCAGAACCTCCCTTATGGTGTGTTCAAGCCGGAATCAAACTCCACTCCACATCCTGCCGTTGCTATCGGCGATTTGGTCCTGGACCTCTCCGCGATCTCCGAAGCTGGACTTTTCGATGGTCCGATCCTTAAGGACGCCGATTGCTTCCTTCAGGTTCGTTTTTCGATTCCTATTAACTCGGTTTACTATGAACGTTGCTGTGGATGATTTCAAATATGGAATTTGAATCTGATAATTTTCTCAAGTTTGCTCCATGATTAAGCTGGTTTAGTAGCTCTAGATTGCGTCACCGATTAATTATCCCTTATTGATCATTTAACGAGTAAAATCAAATCCCGTTTAGCTCGAATCAAATTTTCTAGCTTTAATTAGTTGTCTGGTATAGTTTGAGATTTTCTGTTCACTGTTTTGAACTTTTGCAACCATGATTGTTGTGTGTTATGTGATTTTTCTGTTGCTTTATGATCTGATGGTATAGTTTATTGCTTAAACTTAGTGACAAGACTGATGATTCTAGTGTATTTGTTTTGCTGTTAATGTTTACTTTCTGTGCTCTGTTTACAGCCTAGTTTGAATAAGTTCTTGGCCATGGGAAGGCCTGCATGGAAGGAAGCGCGTGCTACGCTTCAAAGAATCTTATCATGTATGCTTGGTTTGATCCTATCGATTCATTTGGATTATGAGAGATTTTGTTATTTGGCTTCAAGGTTTTGGTTTGGTTTTGGTATGTTTTGACGCAGCTAGTGAACCCACCTTACGAGATAATGATCTTTTGAGGAAGAAGTCATTCTATGAGATGGTTAGTGGTGAAAAAATTGTTCTTGAAACAGGCGACAGAGATTGTTTGAAGATATTTTACTAATGCTCGTTGTTGTTTGGTGCGGATCTGAAGAGTAAAGTGGAAATGATTGTTCCTATGGTGATTGGGGACTATACAGACTTCTTTTCATCTATGCATCATGCGAAGAACTGCTTGACTATCTTTCGTGGGCCTCAGAATCCGATGAACCCAAATTGGTACATTTATGTTATTTTTGCGCTGAGAGTTTCTTCATGAAATTGTCAAGTCGAAAGGCTGAGTCTTTACATGACTTCAGGTTTCGTCTTCCCGTTGCATATCATGGACGGGCATCATCTATTGTCATATCTGGGACTGACATTGTTCGACCAAGGTTAGGAAATTGATTTTTATTTTCTGTTCTTTTTGTTACTATACTGAGAATGGTTGTTAAGAATTCACATGTCATATTTGAAGTCATCCATCATGCAAGGTTTTATGTTTTGGAAAGAAAATAGTTGTTCCTAATTTATCTGAGGTTTTATAAGATATTCTTACATTGAAACCAACATTGGAGGATAGTAAGATATCATGTAAAAATTAATAATGAAATGCTAATTCCAGTTTCATCTTTGCTTGGTTTGCTTTCTTCCAGAGGTCAGGGCCATCCACATGGAAACTCTGCACCATACTTTGGACCTTCGCAGAAACTTGATTTTGAGCTTGAAATGGTAAGTATCCTATCTATGCCTCGTATTGTGTATTTGTTTTAGGATGATTCGGTTGATCCTATTTAGTAATAGTTAAGCATACCACCATCGACAACCCCACAATTAATTTTAACCTCTCTTTTGCCATGTGATATTCAGGCTGCTGTGGTTGGTCCAGGAAATGAATTGGGAAAGCCTATTGACGTGAATAATGCAGCCGATCATATATTTGGTCTTGTACTGATGAATGACTGGAGTGGTACTCACTTAACTATAGTTTTCTTTGACTCATCTTAAACCTGACCATGCGTGACCGGTTTTATGAAATGTTTGATATTATAGCTAGGGATATTCAGGCGTGGGAGTATGTGCCTCTTGGGCCTTTCCTGGGGAAGAGTTTTGGTGAGAAATTAGTATTCTAGCTTGATATTTAGCTTCAAAAATTCGATTTCATTTCCTCTAGTTGGAGTATTTGGGCAAAGAACTTCAGTGAATGTTGTTTTGTTGTGTTGTAGGGACAACGGTATCCCCTTGGATTGTTACCTTAGATGCGCTTGAGCCTTTCGGTTGTCAAGCTCCCAAGCAGGTTGGTACTTAGGTGTCATATTCTGTTTGTGTCACATAATTATCGGTTTACTAACTTAAGCTTGTTGTAGGATCCACCTCCATTGCCATATCTGGCTGAGAAAGAATCTGTAAATTACGACATCTCTTTGGAGGTAGCATTCGATATTACACAAGTTTTTTCGTTATCTACTACAACTTAGGTTGGATTGAATATAAATAAGCGTCATGTTTTCTCCTCTTAGGTTCAGCTTAAACCTTCTGGTAAAGATGATTCTTGTGTAATAACAAAGAGCAACTTCCAAAACTTGTGAGTTCCTTTCTAAGTTTTTATCTCTAACCCAATTCCTCCATAAAATTAACTAGATTGGTTCCAACTCTTCTAAACTTATCTGTGACAGATATTGGACCATAACGCAGCAGCTAGCACACCATACTGTTAATGGTTGCAACTTGAGGCCTGGTGATCTACTTGGAACCGGAACCATAAGCGGACCTGTAAACTCTTTTCTAACTGGTTATCTTGTCTACTTTTATCATGTGATGACTAAAAAATAATGCGAAGGATCTTTGTTTGTTGATTTTAAACGCAGGAGCCAGATTCATATGGGTGCCTACTTGAGTTAACATGGAATGGACAGAAACCTCTATCACTTAACGGAACAACTCAGACGTTTCTCCAAGACAGAGACCAAGTGACCTTCTCAGGTTTATGCAAGGTAAGGATCTTGTATTAGCTAATTAACAGAGTTTCTGATTAGTTTGTCATTTATTTTCTGCTTAATTTGTTGCATGGCATTTCGGTTTACGCGTGTTAATCAAACTACGGTTGCTGTGATTAAACCGGTGTAGGGAGATGGCTACAATGTCGGGTTTGGAACATGCACAGGGAGAATTGTACCATCACTGCCTTGATCAGCTCTAGCCGGTAATGCATCTTTCTGACATTGATAAAAAAAAAATTCCTTATAACCCTGAATTCTCAAGACAAAAAAATGATGATTTACAGGAAAAGAAAGATCCCCATAATCATGGTTACGCACTTGGGGGGTATGATTAAGTAGATAACCCCATCCGATTAATAATGTCTTCTCGATATTGGTGTAATATGTTTGTTATTGAATCTTTTCTTTTACTAAAAGAAGACAACGGAATTTAATAACTTTTTCTCTACAGAAGCAATTATCATCTACTGGAATGGGTCCTTTAGTAAGGGTCGGTCGCTAATACACAAAAACCTTCAATTATTGGTTATAGAAATTACTTTTTTTTTTTTTTAAACATTCACGAGTTATATATGCCTTAGAGTCAATAACGACCACCGTCAGAAAAATTCTCATCCATATCCCAAAAAAGAAGTGAAAACAAAAAAATGAAAACCTCAAGGAAATTCTCATCGTCGACAACATCCACCACCGTTATCCACACTTTCTATAATGACCATATTGCCCCTACAACAACCAGAGAAATCCCGATTGAAATCCCTGCTCCGGTGGCGAAAACTACAGTCCAGACTACCGCCTCCGCCGCAGCGCGGATCCTGTCCGGCTACCGTTCTTATAAGATCCGTAGCCTATACAAGACTATATCATCCGTCAATCGGGAAGCGAATCGGGTGCAGAGTCTGATCCAACGGCAAGAAACTGTGGATGCCATTAGAAGCAATGAGAAAGAACGGCTGAGGATGAACGAGACTCTGATGTCTCTGCTTCTGAAACTTGACTCTGTTCCTGGTTTAGATCCGACGATCAGAGAAGCTCGGAGAAAGGTGAGTCGTCAGATCGTAGGGATGCAGGAAATACTCGACTCAATCTCGGAGACTAAAGACGAAATTCAATGGTGTTCTTACAACGATCTCGGAGTCGACGCTGGACAAGGCGGCGCGTGGCCTCTATACTGGGAAGAAGCGGTGGAGGAAGAGATGTGTATGGAGAGAGGCGGTGAGGAAATGGAGAGATTCTGTGCTCAGTATTTGGGTTTCAGATGTTTCCAGAGATTTCTCAGACAATGACGGCGGTAAAATAATCTGCTGCGTCGTGGTGTACGATATATAAGCTTTCTTTTTGTTTTTAATCCGTCTATGTTCACAAGTTTCCGGGGATTTTAATTCAGACGAACGTTCTCTTCGTAAGTATGTAAGCGGAACACGCGCCGTCTTGTATCCATGGAAACGTCACGCAGTTTTTATATAGTCTCAAAAAATAAAAATCCAAACTTTATTTTATATTTTACAAAAAGTAATATAGTCTCCGACATAATTTTACAAAAAAGAAAAAAGATCCAACATTTTTATTTTATATTTCTCAACCGATCCAACATTTATTAACACTATTATTTCAACATAAAAGAGAGCATTAAGTCGATTGTTTATTCCTAAGCCGCACAACTACACTTATACCTAGAAACGCAGCGTTAACATTCGAGCAGCGAAGGCTTGGCCACGGGGTCGCAGCCGCACGTAGTGGTGCATTTCCTTTGAGACACACCGCCCCAAAGGCAAGCCATGCACCGGAGCACCGGCACGCACGTATTTCATTTGCTCCGCCATGAATGTTTTGCAGCTGTTTTGCGACGGCGGATGTCGGCAGACTCCACCAGAGCCCAAGGCGGCGGTTCTCGAAATAGATAAGACGATTATGAGGAAGATGAGAGAAGAGAAGAAGCTTTGAGATTTGTAGTTCTTCTTCATGTTGAAATTTAGTTTTGGTTTTGGTTTGTGTGAAAGTTGAAATTTGACTCTTTGAGAATGTTAAGAGCAACCTCATCAGTTGAGATACTCATAAATATAATACTAATATTTTAAATTTTTTATTATACAACTAAATTTTAAATAATAAAAAGTTTGAACCAATCACAATCACATATATGTTCTCAAAATTGTTTGAGAGTCTCTGCAGCGAGAAACGACTATACTTTTCTCTTTCTTTTTTTCTATTTTTTTAATAATGAGATACTCTCCAAGATACCTGCAATGAGATGCTCTTATTGGCTTTATTTATATAGACGTACAATTTCCTTAAATGCGATCTTCAATCTTTTCATTTCATCAAAAAACAAAACGAAACTTTTTATTTCATTACTATATTGTAATTATTAAATATTTCCGGTAACATAGAGAAATATAGTAGAAAACCATTCCGCAGAATAAAACTATAGGATTTTCAAAATGAGTTTAAGTTAAAACTTGTAGAATGCAGCAATCTAAAATATATATCTGGCAAAATGAATTTAGTTTTGAAAGCGGTAATGCATGGATGTTGAACAAGAGTCTTTTAGAAAGAAAGAAAAAAGAATTTGTTTTTGTAAAAATATTTTTGTATCGACTGAAGAGCCTATGAAATTTCCTTTAGGCTTTTCCTTTCATTTAGAAAATTCAAAGTAATAACCAAACCAAAATTTATCATACATTCACAATTTAGTTTTATAAACAAGTACTTGGAAGTTGAAACCTGAAAAGGAAAAAATTCTATAATGATGAAACAAAGATTTATAACTCTATCTACATATCTAGCTAGTGTGCAAAATAAAATATAATTCGAAAAGAATAACTTGAAAACAAACAAACAATTACAAATTGTCTATATAAAATGAGGTGGAGAATCATCCAAACAAAACTAGGCAAAGAACTATATGAACAAATTTTAACTTACGAAAGAAATTTAAATTAAAGAGCAAATAATAAGTTGAAAAAAATGAAACAATAATGAATAATATATATATATATATATTTCTCTTCTTCCAGTAACTTGTGTGATGGATCAGAGCCAATTCTTGCGAATGTCGAAGGTGTAGTTGTTCTCCAAGTAGCACTTATTATCGTCATCGACGAACTGAAAATAGTTACAAGCTAAGATAATATGTAATTGACTTAAATTGTGCAATGAAATAGTCCAAATAATGATAAATCCTTTTGAAAACCAGCAATTCAACAAATTACTGGCAAACCGATGATGATTTTTTTTAACTCGTTAAAGTTTTTGATTTCATTATTAAGAGAACAAAAATGCAATAAGTCTTCAGTGTATCCAAAACTGTTTTATTTGCCAATTAAAGTAACTGAAAAAACGAAGTTAAGTTATGAAAATATGATGATTAGACTTTTTTTTGGGGGGGGGGGGGGTCAAGTATGATTAGAATTTATAACGGAGGTTGAAATGGTTTGACTAAATTATGAAAATAAAGCAGGTTAATTCCTTTTTTCCCTAGATTTTGTTTTATGTATAAACGTGTTTTCAGAGTTTTGATAGATTATGCATAATAAACAAAAAAAATGTAATTATTAAATTTTTGGTACCTTAGATTTAACGGAATAGGAACCTCTAACAAGTAGACCAGACGGCGCCGTTTCTTCAAACATGACATGGTTGTATGGTTCCGCCTGTGGACTAAACGTTCCTAGCATCTCTTTTCTACTATACACTATTCTCCACAAACATTCTTATAAGACAAAGGCTTCTAAATTTTGTGCAAGTGTGGAAAACGAATGTATAAAAAAAATAAAATACCCTTGATTCCGGTCTTCCAAATCGAATTGGTGTATCGGAGGCCGGACACAATGTTGTTGGTGACACGGAAAGGAAATATGAGAGTGTACTTAGAGCATTCTTTGACGATAAACCATGGTCCTTTTGCAGCCTGTTTTCCGTTTTCGGGGACCGTTAATACTATGTCTTCTCTACCCGGTGACCTAATTGTTAAGTTCATTATCTTTACCACCGGATCCGGCGTCTCTGCATTTACATTTTGTTACCCTACCATAGCTTTATATATGCACATATTCTTTTAAAATAGCACCATTCAATGTAGGCTAGTGAATTCGAGGAAAATAATTACTCTTATTTATCTATGTCTATAAAGTGACACATTTTCTTGTATTTTTTCACGAAAATAATGTTTTTATATGGTTACTTGGTCTTATCTTACGTTAATTCACTATACAACTAGATGATAAAAAAAAATTCCTTAGCGCACCTAAAAAGATCAGACATATAAGGCAAGATAAATCTGAAATTTGGGACGGATTAAGTTTGTAATCAATGAAAATTATCTAAACTGGATTTATCTGCTATTAAAAAGTAGATCTAAAACCGGGTATTGGATTTTTGTTTACCTCCGACTTCCTCAAGATCCACGCTGCCTAGAAGTTGCTCCTTCCATCTCCTCAAGCTTTCATCATCCTAAACAATTTGTTTATAGTTGTAGAAAGTTGATTATATTTTCGTGGAGATATGAAATAAACAAATTCACCCTTTATTATATAGCCCAACGATATCACATTTTTGGACTAAGATAGCCAAAATGGAATTGGGTTATGATGGGATTTTTCTGATTTTGATGAATCGTAGAGCATACAAGAGAACCAAAATTGGAACACATTGTCCATGCTAGGCGTTTATTTTTAACTAAATTTTTGAATAAGTAAATACAATCCTAAGATAATGCCTTTTATAATTCACCTGCTCACTAGAATGAAGTTCTGTAACAGTACTTAGCAATGTTAAGTCAACTAGAACAAATTATTATAATATATGCAATCATAACAAGAGAGAACAAAAACCTTGTCTTTGTCGAGCTGTTCCTTGAGAGCGATCATGGGACCAAGTTCAAGTTTCCTGTCTTCGTCTTCTTCATCATCTACTGTCGGAGACAAAGAGCTATGGCTGTTTTTCCTGCTTAGTCCGTGTCCCTTTGTCTGTTCTGAAGACTCTCCAGCTTTGTACTCCTCATCTTTCAAACCCATCTTTGTTTCCTTGAGCTCTATTCGTTCTCTAATTTAATTCAGATTCTAAAATATCTCCACCGTCGGATTTGATTCTATATGACTTTCTGGAGATGGTTGTGCAACCGAGTTTAACGAGGAGACAACAAAAAACTCTTCAAAATAGGGAGACAACAAACAAAAAAAAGGAAGAACATAGAGAGTTTAGTTAATGGTTTGTTTTTTTTTGGTCAAAAGAACTGGAAGAAAGTAACAAGAAGAAAATGAAAAGAATTAAAAGACAATGACAGAGAAAGATTTGGTGTTTTAGTTTGAGGAATGTTTAAATATGGAGCTCGAAGAAAAGGTCATGTGGTGATCCTTATTTAAGACAGCCTTCCTCTTCCCCGTTCACAGGAATCTTTTATTTTTCTAAAAATAAACGGTACAATATAACAAATTATTTAATCAACCACAAATACATGCATGCACGTACATCTGAATATACGTATTCATGTTGAGGTAGGTCTTATATAGACAAAATACAGTGAACTTAGATGTTAGTAGTTCAACTGGTTAGAAAACAATATTTTTATTTTTAGTTTGTTAATAAAAACTTTTATTGTGCTGTAACCGGAAAACATGCACGGGACAAAGATCATTACATCATGTTTTGAAAAAATATGCTAAGTGTTTCAAGTCCATAACTAGGAGTACTCTAGGACGACCGCATGCCCGGATTCGAGACACCATGATGGAGAGAATATTTATTAATCTTAAACTTATTTACCTAGGGAAAAAACATATTTATTTATCTTCTGGTCCGAGAAGACTATGCGACAAAGGCCCAAATTTATTTGTTAAAAAAGAAAATGTTTTATTTATTTATTTTATAAACCTTGCTCAGCGATCATCGTGACGATGGAGAGAAATTGGTCTACAAGTCAGAGGTAATAAACAAAGAGAAAAAATTGATTGCTCTATTCAGTTAGCCTCAAGCCTCAAGCTAAAGTCCGCCCGAATACCCCAAAGTTTTAGAAAAAAGATTTTGAAAAAAAGAAAAAATAAATCAAGATTCAAACTCAATCATTGATTTGGCCCATCAGATAAAATAGAGCCCATTATCAAGCCCTGTAACCACTAGATTGCTGTGGCCCATTAGTAAGACCCTCTGGTAAACTTTTATCAAAATTCAAAACAATTTAAAATGTCAAGAGAAAGTGAGAAACTGCATGTAAAATCTAAGATGCGAAAACTCGATCGAAGTTCTACCTAGCTGGTGCTATAATTTTGGATTAGAACATCGAGCGGCGATAGTTTTAATTAAGATTTTGGGTTTAAATATTTAAAAATCCTATATATTATTAGTTCAACTTTCAAACGTTTTAAAATTTTCTGAAAATTAGAAAAAACAAAACTATTATAATATGTTCAGAAATTTTTTAAAAAATTAGAACTTCTAGAAAGATAAAATTACAACAATAATGCTTTAAGAAAAACATTCCCATTCAATATTCAGTTCTTACCCCTAAACATCGCCTAAATTAAATGATCACAATCTCTCCTTCTTTTTTCTTTCTATCAGTTTATTCTTGTGAGAAACTAGACAGATAAATCTCCACTATGATTGATGAAATTATTTGCGTATTGGCTTGATGTCCGGAAAAATATAAACCACTCATGTATTTGTTCTGAAACTGTAGAAGATTAGCTAAATCTAGGGAGTTTTTTTTTTGCACTTTCTTTATTATGCTTGCGATTAAAAATAGTACAGAATGTTCTGTACACGTTTCTTTGTCTAACTGTTGTCTCCAATTCTTATCTAAGTTTCAGATACTAAATTATAATTTACCCCCAATCATGTAGCTTAAATATCTAAGTTTAGACATCATCACACCTATGGTCTAACCAATTGGAAAAAAATCAGTAAAATTTTTTTTAGAACTATCACTATGGCATAGATACTATAAATTTTTTCTTTCGCATACTCGGTAATTTTTTTAAAACGAATATCTGTAAATATACGGATACAAATAGCACGAATACAAATTCAAATCTGGATATTCTCAAAATTTTCAGATATTCGAATTTGTAACACCTCTAGTAGAAACTACATGACCAACCACATACGAGTAATCATGAACTTTTGGTCTAGAGAACACTAGTTTAGTTAATGTGTCTTTCTTTGACTTAGAAAAGACATGAAAGGGGGAGAATTAACTTTTTCTCCTTAGCAGATGATCTTTTCATTGGGTTGTTCTGTATTTTTGTCTGCTAATCAAGTGGTAAGCGACCACACCTCTTCAGCTCCAATCCAAAGGGTCGGTGGTGACGTCGAGGATACGGCCAATGGTAAAAAGGTATGGGTCAATTTTAACGCGCTAATTTATAAGATATATTTATTTTGTACCTTTGTTAAATAGATATAATGTTTAACAATAAAACTTAAGATAATAGATTAAACGTTTATACGATGGACTTATAAATAAAAATGATATATATTTATATAGAACTGATCATAATAACAAAAATTACGTTTTCCGACATGTAAAATTATATCGAACATCAATTTGATAAATGAAGTGTCCACCTAAAAATAACATAACAAAAAATTATGCATTTTACAAGAGTTAATTACAATCGTATTTATATTGACTTTAGTTATAATTAATATAACAACAAAAAATTAGTAGGTTTATGAAATTATGTTTGCATGCACATCTAAATTATTTGATATAAATCATGTTTGTTTGCCCGTTTCAGTTTCCTATAGTTGTGGTATGCGGCCAAACGATGTTCGTTTGTCAGTTGTAGTTTCATGCGGCCAAATGTTGCGGTAGACGCATATCGTTGCGTCAAAATTTTTCAGCCGCTGAAAAAATTTGGCAGTGCATCTGGTACTGTTGCGGCAGCGACCAATTTCTGTTTGTTTGCTTGACGCAAGAGATTATGGCTGTCACTGCGACCATACGCACGGCTGTTAAACAAACAAAAATCATAGCGTCTGACCGCAAAACGTAACCACAATTGCATGCGGCTGTCAAACGAACATGGTCATAATTGATTTCGAAAGATAAAATGTCTAATATAGTTAGTTTTAAAAACCTAACATTTTTCTTATACAAATTTTCGGATTTCTGAAAGTATATTCCTCACTCATCGCTCAAATTTTCTAAGTTTATTATCTTAATAATGCAATGATTTTTTATAAACCTACTGGGTGGTCAGGCTTTGCCCCTGTTGGGGTTGGAGCCCATTCTATGGTATGCAGTAGGAGGGGGAGCACTTCCTTCTACGGGCCTAAATTTCTCGTCATTTTCTAATGCAACTACTTATTAGAACTTTTGATATTTGGTGGATATTTTTATCAAAAAAAATAGATTTGATGAAAAATTAGAAACATAAATTTCATGAAATTAATCAAGTTTAACTTTTACCTTGTTTTTAATTTTTACATAATCTTTCTTAGTGTAATCATTATGGACGTGCATCTCTGTATAGTGAACTTTTATTTCACATGCAGTTGTTTAGAAAAAAAACAAACTAATTGGGTTTCAAACTCATTGGACGGCTTAGCCCGGAAAAGTGGGCCGAGGTATATAACCCGTTTTTTGTGTGTGTGCAACGAACATATATAACCCTAATAAATGAACTTTGATTATCTATCGACTATTGTTGAGTATTGGTCTTGAGTTTGGAGGAGAGAAGAATTAACTGTAAGTGGTAGAAGCAGTCGGTTAGAAAACTTGACTAACTTGGAAAATTTTAACCGGGACTAATCCAACGATCTGTCAGTCAATTTGAAAAATGTAGACCCATTAGGCCCATAAATTACCATTTCATGCTCATGCTAGTTTACAAATTCCTGTATGATCCAAGACTCTTAACACCAGAGAATACATTTCAGTTTATCCCTAACAAATCGTAAATTTACAAGTCAGCCAAACATCTCTTACGACTTAACTAACAAATTGAGAAAGAATGAGATACTGAACTCACTAGCTTTTTCCTCTTAATCATAATCAATGTCATAAGTTAAAACAAATAAATCGAAAACATAGACTGTTAAAAGATTACACAATGCAGCAATTGTATGAAAAGAATCCGAAACCAGGAAGGTGTCGATATCATTCTGTTTTTCGCCTTCTTTTACTAACAGACCTCTGCGGCGCTGAACGTTTGTTTCTCGGGTTTGCTCTAAATTTGACATCTTTCGTCTTTCCCTGCATCTTCTTGTACTCTCTTGATCTCAAAACCGCTTCCAAGATGTTAATGTCTTCGCGGATCTCGTATCTAGAGAGTGATGATAAGCTCGGGAGTATCTCCTTCTGGAAGTTCTTCATTCTTCTCCCTCTTCTAAGCTTGAGTCCAAACTCTTTGTTGTTATCTTTTGTGATGTTATTAAGCTCATCTAGACCCATTGATGACACACACAAGTCTTCTTCGGTGTTGGTTTCGCTTATTCCTAATGTGTGTAGCTCATATGAATCGCAAGAACATCCCGGTTTTGCCTTACCCGTCTCAACTTTATCTGGAAAGTCTTGATCTTGAGATGAGCTGTTGCTTCTCGACACAGGCTTTGATTGCAAGTCTTGATTTTGATATGAAATCACTGATATGCGGACTAATGATTCAGCTGCCATTTGAATACTTTCAGGCAAATCTTCCTCATTACAGCAACCATTCTCTGGTAAGACTTCTGTGACGGGAAACTCAAGCCGCGTACAGCAAGAAGGCTCCAGTGCTCGAGGAGAAGAGCTTCTTCTTGACTTGGTCCTCGAGTTGTTTTCAGTGGTGCAGCAAGAAGTATATGAAGCTGGAGATGCTGTACCGTCTTTTTCATGAACATTTTGGCACTTGGGAGAGCAAAACGGCGTAGGACCATCATCTATTCCGCTCTTCTCGCAGCTAGTTTCTGTCTCTTCGATATATGGACAGTTCAGATCTTGTAAGAAACAGTAATGAGGCTCAGAAACTGACTCATCAACCGGAGTGCTATTAAGATCCAGTAAACTTGGCTCCTTATTAGTTGTTTTATCACAACCATCCTCAACGAGAGAATGATCCACCACCTTCAGAATGTTTGAGCTGATCCGATCAGACAAGAACGATGGTTTCGTTTCAGGGTTTCTCACAGCAACATAACTAACTGAAGCTGCAGCATGCTCTGCTGTCTCTTTATGTGACAACCATGTAGGAGGAGGAGGTTCTTCTAGATCAATAACAATTTTTGAGTTTCTCTTGCCACTCCAATTTGTAGCTGACGTTTCCTTCACATTATTAGCTCCGAGCCTCGAATGATATCCAAACTCTACGGTATTTTGAGAGCCAAGAAAGCCGTAAAATTGATCAGAACCGACTGTCTCATGAAAGTTAGTGTAAGCGTAGTGATCTGCAGGAAGCCGAAGATCGATATATTTCTTCAGCAGCTTAGAGGAGTTTATGCTCTTGTATCCATCACCAGACTCCGAGCTCTCGCTTTTCACTGTATACACCTGAAATGACAAACCTTATGAATAATCTATTCCACTGTTATCTTGGCAACAAACATAAAAAAAAAGGTCAAAACTTGAAATAAACATAGAATTTGAGTAAAGCTACAATCTTTACCTGTCTCCCAAATAGAGTGACCATACCAATTGGATTCTGCTTAGAAGTCTCTTTATATGATACAACATGGTTCTGTGACAACACTTCTTCTTTGGACAAACCGAAGAAATACATCGCTCCTTGTCTGCTTTATAACTCTTATTAATCTATGGCCCGTCCCTATCAACTGGCAACAACGCAAATTCAAATTGCAAAAATGAGATGATCAATATCTGTAATCAAACTTGTATAAAAGGATCAACATTAACATTCTAACACAAAGAGCATCCATGGAAGCTCAATATAACTTCAATGTTTGAATCAAAGAATAAGATCAAAGCCCATAAAAGTATAACAACATCAGCAATGATCATAATTAGACAAAATTACCGGTGATGTTATAGAGGAATCAATATCAGAATTCTAAAAACCTCTAATAAACCTTCCTAATATTAGAGTCAATAGATGAAAACTAAACCTACTGTATATTGATAATGCACACACACAAATCTTCAAGCTTCTGATCATAATTTTGAAGTAATAAACGCTTTACGAGAGTTTCCAGAAAAAGAACCTTAGCATTTTCCAGAATATATCTTGTTCACATTTACATAGATTACAAAGTATGAATGAATATTTTCTTTCCTAAATCCGAATTGAACAGTTAAGAGCTACAAGGGGAAAAGGAAAAGCATCAACTTCATGACGAACATTAACATAGTACTTCAACTTTACATATATATATATATATAACTATATTAAAATAAAGAATCTATTGTTTTTCTTAAAAATAAAGAATTACCCAGAGAGAAAAGAAAAAGCTTGAAGCTTTCCAATGGTCAGATTGACGAACAGATCTGGGAGACGAGAGACAAGGAGGTGGAAAAAAGAAATATTTCAAGAAGAAAAGAGAGCCATGGTTAGATTCCAATGGTTATTGTCACCATCAATATAGATAGATATACATATATATGTGTAATTATCACATGGAAATTAGAGAAAAAAATTAAAAAAAAACGGATCATGAGGAGCAAGAAAAAGAGAGAGAGAGAGGAGACTCTCTCAAATCTCAGAGAAAGAGGCAGAGATAGAAGAGGGTCTTAGTGGTTGGTGTGCAACATCAGCCATCTTTTTCTGAAATTTATATTAACTTTATAAGGTAAAAAAAAAAAGTTATTATTATTGACAAAGATTTTAGGTGTGTTTAGTATTTCTTGTTTTTCTCCTTTTTTCTAATTATGATCGAATAGGGTTGTTTAGTCATTTAGTGGCAATAAAAAAGATAGAGAGAAAATTAATAAATAATTTACAAAAAGAAGAGAGTTAATGTAGGAGGTGTCGTGTAGTGGAGATATTGGTAACATCTGTGTGGGTTGAGGGAAAGAGGACCAAACATGGTGTTGGGACAGTGGAGGCTTTGTAGCCCAGTTTCCAGCTATTCTTCTTTATTGCTAATCCCCCCCCCCCCCCCCCCCAAAATATTTATTCGTCTTCCTAAGTTTTTATATTTTGTACGATTTACTATATTACTGTTTTTTTTTTAAGGAATTTCGATGGCTCCTCGATTCTATCGTTTTAAGCGTTCGGCGTACGGGATAAGAATAGAATGATGGAAAAAGTAATTTTTCATTTACAAATGAAAAACCAACGTCTTGGTTTTCGGATTTTTTCAAAAGTTGTACTTGTATTATAATAATCTCACTTTATCTTTTTCGGTCACACTGGCATATATATATATTTTACATTATAGAAAGAGGTTGTCTTTCCGTCTGATTCATTTCGTAAAACCTATCAAATTGTCTTATATTCTTTGATATTAATTGTCATATGTTAACCACTTAATCATTAATTAGCATAGGTTTAGCCGACAAAACAAATAAGTAACATAAGTTTCTCGCATATCCATTTCGTATACCCGACCCGGAGATAAGTCCAAGGCCCATGAAGTAATCCGGAGTGGTTCTCTAGCTTACCTTCAAGATTTGGCCGGCAATTATTTTTCTGTGTCAAAAGTCTGGAACTTTGGGTACCACATAACTCTATACAAACATCATTTCAACTTTCTCTCATCTTTGGCTTGTTGTGTAACATGTTTAAGTCTTCTCGAGATACGTGGGTTCAATGGTATATAATCATTATTATGGGGTGAAATTTGGAGAGATTACATAATACAATACCATTTAAAAAAAACATTGACTATAGAATGTATTTGGTTTAGATTTAAAACCGAATCGGTTAAACGGAATTGAGATGATCCTATATAAACCCATTTTGAGCGTCAAACCAAAAACTTCTTCTAAACAACAAAAAAAGGCACCTCACAAGTCACTCTACGTGGCAGTGATCGGAGCCGGAGCAGCCGGACTCGTAGCTGCACGAGCACTACGCCGCGAAAATGACTCAGTCGTCGTCTTCGAAACGCAACTCACAAGTCGGAGTTTTCTGGGTATACACACCTGATAGTGAGCCAGACCCACTTAGCCTCGATCCAAATCGAACCATAGTCCAACTCAAGCGTCTATGATTCTCTCCGTACTAATCTCCCAGGAGAGTGTATGGGTTACAGAGACTTCCCTTTCGTACCTCGACCCGAAGACGACGAATCTAGAGACCCGAGAAGGTATCCTACTCACAGAGAAGTCCTCGCTTACCTTGAAGACTTCGCAAGAGAAATCAAACTTGAAGAGATGGTTCGATTCGAGACTGAAGTGGTTCGTGTTCAGAAATTCAGATGGAGTATTCAGTTCAGAAATTCAGATGGGATCTCCGGTGGTGAGATATTTGATGCTGCCGTTGTTTGTAATGGACATATTATACAGAACCTCGAGTTGCTCATGTTCCTGGTACTTCAATTTCTTTAACCCTATCAAGATGTTTTTTTTCTTTTTTGATTCGATGATTTTGGAGTAATTCATATTTGATTGATGAGAAGTTGATTGCATGTTTTGGATTTTTAGGTATAGATTCATGGCCAGGGAAGCAAGTTCATAGCCACAATTATCGTGTTCCTGATCCACTCAAAGACCAGGTTCTTGCAGAATTTATTCACACTTTACTAATACTTCAATTGTCTTTTTCATTATATACAGTACGAGGAAATATTTTTTTAACTATATTTCTCCGTGTTTTAAAAAGTGGTCTACGCGGTCTAAATGAACGTTTCGACCACTTAAAATCACAAAAGAATTATTTTAATGTGTTTATTCAATTTCTAACTACATAGATTTGAATTTTTAAATTTTATCTCTATATACATGATTATAAACGTGCATTTGTTGTTTGATATGAATTAAATAATTATTTTTGTTTATAATTTAATATTTTTATTTTTCTAATACATAGTTTTATATGATTTTTATGTATAATATCATATTTATAATGTTTTGTGTTGTATACATAGTTTTATATGATTTTTATGTATAATATCATATTTATAATGTTTTGTGTTGTAAACGCCTAATACGTCTAAAATCATTTAGGCTCCGATTACATTTTTGGGCGCTGGATCACCGTTTAGCGCCTACCATTTTTTTGAACATTTATATTTCTCATGTTTTTATCTTATATAATAGTTATACTCTCTTCATATTATCCAAATTTATATTTTCTACAAGGGATGGGGGTATTATTGGATGGTTAGTCAGAATATTGAATATGAATAATTAAAGTATTTTAGAACGATACATAGATTCATTTATCCTGCATTATAGTTTTGAAATCTTTTAAATGTGGTGGTAGTGATAGGAAACTTTGCAAGTGGATCCGATATCAGTAGTGATATAATGGGAGTGGCGAAAGAAGTAGTCTAGATCGAATCCATCTGAGACATACGAAAAGCTTTCCGGGTCCAACAATCTATGGCTTCACTCTATGGTACATAATGAAAAATCAAATGAGAGAAATTTGATCATATTTAGAAGGGTCAATGATTCAATTTGTTTCCCTTAGGATATATGTTTCTGCAGATAGAAATCGCAGGCGAAGATGGATCGATTGTTTTCCAGAATGGTAAGGTTGTACAAGCCGATATCACTGTGCATTGCACCGGTTACAAATATCACTTCCCGTTCCTCAACAACAATGGCTATATTACCGTTGAAGATAACTGTGTCGGACCGCTTTACAAACATGTGCTTCCACCCGCATTAGCTTCCGGGCTTTCCTTCATCGGTTTACCATGGATGGTTAAGTCTCTCGCTCAATCTACTTTCTTTCAGTTTCTTTGAGGAATTTTTCATCGCCTAATCAGGTTCTTTAATCTGTATCCAGACCCTTCAATTTTTCATGTTTGAGATCCAAAGCAAATGGGTGGCTGCAGTTTTGTCCGGTCGGGTTTCACTTTCTTCAGAAGACAAAATGATGGAAGATGTTACCGCCTTCTATGCAAAGCGTGATGCTAACGGGATTCCCAAGAGATACACGCATAAGCTTGCTTGGTTGGTCTCATGTTGAATACCTCAATTGGATAGCCGAGCAAATTGATGCACCGCCTCTTGAACAATGGAGAGCTGAGGAAGTAGAAGGCGGCTATCATAGACTAGCCACACAATCAGACACTTACCGTGATAAGTGGGATGATGATCATCTCATAGTTGAGGCTTATGAGGATTTCTTAAACCAAAAGCTGATTAGTGTTCTTCCTTCTAAGTTATTGGAATTTGGAAGATGATTAATGATTCCTTGGAAAAATAGTTGACCTGTCTGTATGTGTTTATTGTTGTGTAGAAGCCATAAACGTTTCAGTGTTTATTATGTTCATTTTTCATTGTCACTAATCTTTAAAAAATGTTGAAACAAAACAAGGTTTTTATACAGATGGAGTATAATTAGCACTAAGCATGTTGTACATTTTCTTGTTGACGCCTTCTCCTCAACTCACTTTCCACCGCTCTCTTTGCGGCTTCTGCAGATTCTGCCGACTTCTGAGCCAAATCCGTTGCGTGCTTCATCTCCTCTATCGCTTTCAGGCTCGCTCCTAACTTATTATCTGCTTCGGCTTTTCTTGCATTGATCTCTTCAAGTTCAGCTGCTATAGCTGCCAACTTCTTTACGATTGCACTCTCTGTTTCCCCTGCTCCTCGTTTTAAAGATTCAAACTCTTGTATCGTAATTTTTATCTTTGAACCAGACGATTCATCTTGTTTCTTACCTTCTTGCTTCTGAGATATCATCTTCATCTCTTCGCGGACTTTCTCTTCAGCAGATTTCGCCTCTTCGACTTTTCTTATAACAAGCTCTAGTCTCTTTTCAGCTTCCTCTGCAGCTATCATTGCAGCCTCAGTTTCTTTCTTCAGGCTCTCTATCTTTCTATTCATATTTTCAGCTTCGTTTCTTGCTCCCACAGCTTCTGATTTCATTTGCTCAAGTTTCAAGCTCTCTCCCTTGAGAGCTTCCAAATTTTTTGTTTCCTCAATCTCTAATCTCTCTGCTTCTTTCTGCAACGGTTCTTCGCGTTCTCTTCTCAAGTCTTCTAGTTCCATTCTAAGAGAATTCACCAAGCTTCGGAGAGAGCATTCGTCATCAGCAGCCTCTTGTAGTCTCATTGTAGCCTCGTTAAGCTCATTTGTAATGATTTTCACCGTGTTCATCTCAGATTCATGAGCTTTCTTCATCTCTTCCCGTAAAATCTCAATGTCTGAAGTTGTCTCTATCAATTTGGCCTCAAGTGTTATTGAGAGCTCAGGCTCATATTCTTGCCTCAAGACTAGCAGTTTCTTCTCTGCCTCCTCAACGGCATTTCTGTAACATTCTCTTAAATCGTCTTTTTCCTTCACAATATCAGCGTGCTCCTGAAGATTCTGAGCGGCCGCTAGCTTAAGCTGATGAATCGCATCTTTCATATCCGAAATCTCCTTGGAAAGCTCGTTAACCTTAACAGAGTTGACTTGGAGTGCACGTTGAGCTTCTGCAGCCTGGTTTAAGGCTGTGGCTTTAATATCCATATCAGAATCAAAGCTCTGTCTGATTTTGTTGAGCTGTTGCTTTGCAGCATCGAGTTCAACGGTGGTGGAGAGATATTGTTCTCTAGCAACGTTAAGCTCATGGTGGTGAGGAGAACCATGGGACTTATCATGCTCAAGCTGTTCTTCGCGCTGTTGCACGGTTTCTTTGGTGTCAATAGCGGTTTGCTTAGACTTGTTGACAGACTCAAGCTTGTTGCTAAGATCCTCCACTAACTTCTGTGCCTTTGAAAGATCAGAAAGAGCACGAGATCTAGTGCTCTCAGCATTGTCTAGCTTTTGCTTGATCTTGATGAATTCCTTGTGGACTAGCATTAACTGTGTCTCTTTGTCACAAACACTCTGAAACATAAGAGAAGAAAGATTTAACGACATACAACCCTGTTCTTAACCAAGACTTGTAAAAGTAAGATATTCTTGTAATTTAAGGGGTCTACAATAACCAACTATGATACAATCCGTTTTTTGATCAGGCTTAGATGATAATTATGTTTGGTTGTTTTTGGATTAATTTACCTCAGAGGAAAGGCGAGACCTCCTTGGAGTACTTCTTTGCCTTGAGATTGCAACTTCTCCGAATAAGCTCACCGCAGCTTTCACCGATTGGAACGGTGCTCTTGTGTCTATCTCTCCAACCTCCATCGTCCTTGGAGATTCGGGACCTTTTTGTACTCTGATGTTCACCATTTTCTACTATCTTTCCTCTGCCCCTACCTGCACAAAAACTTTCTCAATGAATCAAAAACCGAATCACAAATGAAGAAAGATCTTAATCCTCACATGATTACAAGCCCATTTTGCATCTAACTCAATAAACTAACAACCACAAACAAAGGAAAAGTTTTTTTTTTACATAGAAATTGGAAGAAACGAAAGGGAGACAAGTACCTTGAATTTCTCTGTCTTTGTGTTCTTTGTTCCTTTTTTTTCTTCTGATTGTCTTGTTCTTAAATAATTCCTTTCTTCTCTACAAAAACCGGACTTTTGATTGGTTATTAATCCATTTTGTTTCTTCAGTCTATATATAGAAACTCAGTTGATGGCACGACACCTTTCTTTCTTCTGTCTGCACCCACGTCTGCCCTGTCTCAATCTCTCCTTGTTTATTTATTTATTTCCTTATCTATAACTTTTTAAAACTCATCAATATTTCCATTTTGCGCAAGTTTTTATCTGTGTTATAAAAACCAACAACAAGATTTTACAAATTCTGGTTACACAATAGGAACCATCTTTTCTCTGATTTATGGCTCTTGTTGAGATTTTTGGGTTCATAGTTTTTTGTTTATAAAACATAATTAGAGGGTGAACTTTAAAAAGATTCCATAATCTAGGGTCTATTTTTAAGGATATGGACACCATTTTTAAGGATAGTTACAGTCCAAATTGTATCTAAATATTATGTTTGAGACTTTATTTTTTTCGGATAAAATTAATTTTGACACTTGTTGACGAAAACAGAGCAAATAAATAGGCCAACGAAGAAACTGAAAGCAAAGAACAATTTATTTTGGATTTGTACTTATCTCTCCATTTTCTTGACATGACAGACATTTGAATGCTTACGTTAGAGATGCATTATTTGAATCCCAATGGCTCAGTGCTTGGAGATTCCCGTCTGAAAGCTAAATGAGAAAGGTGTAGAGGAATGAGCGATTTTGTGGAAATCTTTTGCGGGACAAAGAGATGATAATCTTATCCATGGCTACAATATCCACTGGAACGAGTCATGTCGAATTTGGCTAATTAATGGACATGGCGGGAATGGTAACATAACAAAGCTGTCATTTGTTTGTTACTTATTTCGAATGGTTAACTCTCCCTTTTATTTTCTGAGACTTGTCCATTTTTTTACTAAAGTTCTCTGAGATTTCCTCTCTGTGTAACAAGTAACAACTAACTAAAGTTCACTAAAATTACCCACACTTGTGTTCCTTGACTTAATGATTTGAGAACTTGAGTTCTTAAAATGTATGAAAACTCCTAAGTTCCTTGATCATAATAAAATTCTTGTTATCAACAATTCTTATCTTCTGACGTTTTCCGGATAAATTAGAAATGAGGAAACTAAAAAAAAGCGGGACCCACCTTAATCGGCGGATATCAACGGCTGGATTTGTTCATTCAGATCAAAAAAACTTGAGCTAGCAAAAATGCCACTGTCTTTGCAATCTCCGCTTTGTGCAACTCCCTCTGCTTCGATCCAAGTATTACTCTCGTCTCTCTCTAGCTTCCCTTACATTCTTCATTCCAATGACATTGTTTCTATGTGTCTTTGTATATCTCATAGTTGCGATCTTTGAATTGCGCAGAAGGGACGATGGAAGACGCTCGCCGGCGGATTCTTCGTCACTCCTCTTCCCGCTGTTAACTTCAGCCTCCGGCGATCGATTCCTCGGATTTATGCTTCCGCTAGCTCCTCTTCCTCTCCATCGTCTTCGTCTCTCGAAGCTGGTCTTGTTTACTATCCATTAGATGATAGTGTTTGTAATTAATTCGATTTCTGGAAATTTACAGATTGATGGGTTTCTGATAGATTTACTATGATTTGGAGCTTTAATCTGTTCTGGGTTTTGTTTTGTAATCAGCTTGTCATGTCTGAAATTACTTGTTAGGAAACTATGCTAGACAAAGTTGCTATTTTTTTTTCGAAAGTAGGGACCTTTCGTAGTTGGAGCGGCTTGGCTCTGGTTGCTTTGGTTCAAAGCTGAATAGTATTTGTTTATGGTTGAAGTTCAATTGTAAATGTGAAGTATAATTAACAAATTGTGTCTTTGCTGTATATTTTTGTTCTTGGATGATATTGGTTTCTTAAAGCTCTGAACTATACTTTTCTGGAATGTTATTGGATGATCATTGAATTGTTTGATGAAATTTTGTTTTCCAGGTGAGAACAATGAGTTAAATGCTGTATCAGCTTTTAGCGAGATTGTTCCTGATACAGTCGTTTTCGATGACTTTGAGAGGTTAGATATATCTCTACTTCACGATATTTTAGTTAAATATTTGAGTCAGACATTCTGTGTAGCTTAAGATTGTTCTGAGTTTTTGTCTAGATTGAGGATCAAGAACTAAATTAGGTTAACACAAGAATGCCTGAGTTCGTTCAACATAGACGAATAGGCTTCTTAGCTTTAGTTTTTTTTAAGTTCCATCTTTGGTTATGGATATAGGATTACTTTTTGGTGGCCTAATTTCTCGATTGATTAGTTTGTTATATATAACTGAACTGCAGGTTCCCGCCAACTGCAGCTACTGTCAGCTCTGCTCTCCTCCTTGGCATCTGCGGTCTACCAGATACAATTTTCCGGGTAAGCATTAAGTCATTTTTGATTATTTTTACATTAAGATATGTAACATCATATGTTTGGCCTTACATGATTAACACTCTTACACCACGATTAGAATGCTGTGGACATGGCTTTGGCTGATTCTTCTTGTGTGGGGCTTGAAACCACCGAATCTCGACTCTCTTGTTTTTTCAACAAGGTTGATCTTCTAAGCCCTTATCTGTTTTTCCACTTCCTGTTCTTTGCTGCTTGAAGCTAGTTTGCCTTATTACTGATGAGAAAAGTGCAGGCTATTGTGAATGTAGGTGGGGATCTTGTCAAACTTGTTCCGGGTCGAGTTTCAACTGAAGTGGATGCACGTCTTGCTTATGACACTAATGGCATCATCCGTAAGGTAGTTTCTATATCATATACAGTATAGTGTAACCAGAGTATAGTTTTTTGTATCTTTTAATCTCTGACATGTGATGTGATGTGTGTAGGTTCATGATCTGTTGAGACTATACAACGAAATTGATGTACCGCATGATCGGCTACTATTCAAAATCCCCGCAACTTGGCAAGTAAGATTTTCTCAGCAAATACTTAACAAAGCTTTTGTTTTTACCTGTTTCTCGATTTGGTTAGTATTGTGTTTATGTCTCTCTTAGGGTATTGAAGCTGCAAGATTGCTGGAATCTGAGGGAATCCAAATGCATTTGACCTTCATTTACAGGTACCATAAAACAGACCTTTCTACTCTTTATGTTTACAATTTTGTTGCATCTGATTCTTGTTCTTCATAATCTCATTTTGCATTCAACATCAGCTTTGCTCAAGCTGCAGCAGCCGCTCAAGCTGGTGCTTCTGTCATTCAGATTTTCGTTGGTCGCCTCAGGGTAACATTTTTAAAAAATACATAGTGTAATATTAATGATATGTGAAAGTTAATACCTTAAACCCTTCAGGATTGGGCTCGTAATCATTCGGGAGATACCGAGATCGAAGTTGCTATTAAATCCGGCGAAGATCCTGGTTTAGCATTGGTCAAAAGATCATATAACTACATTCACAAGTATGGTTACAAGTCCAAACTAATGGCTGCTGCTGTCAGAAACAAACAAGACTTGTTCAGTATTCTCGGGTAAACTCAAACTGAACAAATCGCAGCTTGGACCATCAAATAGATTCTGATTCCATTCTAACTCTCAATGTTATCCTTATTCTCAGGGTTGATTATGTCATTGCACCATTAAAGGTACTGCAATCTCTCAAAGACTCACCCGCCATTCCTGACGATGAAAAATACTCATTCGTTCGGAAACTTACTCCTGAAACCGCAACACATTACAACTTCACCGACAAAGAGGTAAGTTCTGAACCTAACCAACACTGTCTTTGCTTCTGATTTAACTAAAACGATGCCTAAACTCTGTTTGTTTGGTTCTGGTTTAGCTGATCAAATGGGACCAGCTAAGCTTGGCTTCAGCTATGGGTCCTGCATCAGTGGAGCTTCTATCAGCTGGTGTTGAGGGTTATGCGAACCAAGCGAAACGCGTTGAAGAGCTCTTTGGGAAGATTTGGCCACCTCCTAATGTCTAAAACGAAGCTCTTCTCTTCATCAATAAGCATCTGAATCAATAAGAGAGCTAGACTCCATGTTACTTAAACACTGCCTTCGTTTTCTTTTCTTTTTTTATTAGTTTCTTGTTTCGTCTTCGTCTGTCCTGTTCGACAGGGTTTCTGGTCTGAGACTTGGGCTACAAGATAAGAGACTGTAGTTAATGACTCGAACTAATTGTTTTCATCTTGTTTTGTCTGAAACTGCCTAGTTTTTTTTTATTTTCTGTAGTTGACTTATTAGTTTCTCTGACGTCATTCTTGATGGTACCGATCGAATTATACGAACCAAAATCGAACCGATTATTTTCTAGAATAGTTCAAACCAAACTGAAAATACATCAGTATTCTCTTAAACAAAAAATTTGGACGTTGGCATCCAAACTATGTTTATTTACAAATTCTAAAATAAAATAAAAAAACTAAAAAATAAAACTTATTTTTGTGGGCGAGAAAGACGATTTAAATCCAAAAAATGGGTGGGGTTTTATTGGAACCAAATTGTAAATAGCATGACGACAGTGAAGAGGATGAACATAAATCCCCTTTACCAATCTCAGTCAGATGCATTATATGATCTATGGTCACTTCTCTATCATGTCAAATTCAATAATTTAGTAATTTATACACAAACGTGAACGTGTGATTTAATTATCTAGTGTATATAATTTATCTTCAAAATTTTACAAATAAAATATTGAATTTTAGTTAATAACAAAAAATTAAATATAGTTCAATCAGTTTTCTGTATGATTGTGTTTTTCTTTTGACGAAGTGTGTGATTGTAAAGTGTTGTGGGTTCATCTCATGAAAAAAATCGGATAATAACAACGAAATTACTCGGTTTCAATGCGATTTCATTACAGATTCGAATAATTTTAGTGAAACAGAATGATTGACTGATTGCATATCGTTCAAAAGGATAAGTATTACTACTTTTTGAAAACATTTTAAATTAATAATTATTAATTTATAAATAAATTATTATCACGATAAATTAATAAAATATCAAAATTTTAACATTATTTATTTATAAAAGTTTACTGTATATGGTTCGGGTTTGATTTTTTTTATTTATCATGCTATGAAAAAGGGCATTGAACTATCATTTTTTGATAAATGGAAACATTATCATTGAGAACATCATTATTACAAGTTTTTTACAAAAAATTTTTTTTGTCAACTATTAGAAATTTACAATTTTGGAGAAAGAAAGTTGTTTTTAGTGTATGAAATAAATTAAACCTTCGAAGTAGGACAGAAGGTTGGAGAACAGAGCTTCTTTTTTGGCTCATCGTCAAAGCGTTAGCAATGGTACTGTTCGTTTTCTTGTTATTGCGATGTGTTCTCTTCAGTATTTTCCGTCTAAAGCAATAATTCCATTCGGAAAGCCAAAATACGTAAATACCCCTCCCGTTGTTCGTTTATCTCCCATTGGATCCCGTAATTATCCTCTAACGTTGAGAGCAGCGGCGTCAATTGACGAAATCCCACCGAATGCCGTTCGCCGGAAAATAGACCAGAACTGGAGAGGTGGGTTCAGTCTCGGCGTAGATTTAGGTTTGTCTCGAATCGGAATCGCTATTAGTAAAAGCTACACCGTTCGACCTCTAACGGTAACTTTGGAAATTTCTTGATCTCGTGGAGTTTATTTAAGATAATGTAATTGATATGTTTTGTGTATTAGGTTTTGAAATCGAAAGGACAAAAGGTAGAGACCAGGCTATTAGAAATTGCTGAAGATGAGGTAAAATTTCGAATTTTTGCGTGATTTCTCAGAAATCAACGTTTATAAAGTCGGAGTTTTTATTTGTGATTTTGCAGGAGGTTGATGAGTTTATAACTAGGTTACCGCGATCTTCTGACGGGAAAGAAACGATTCAGTCGAACAAATCCGATCTGTTGCCGGACGTCTTGCTGTTCAAGCCGCCGAGAAGTGAATCACACTCTACGCATACATTTATAATATATGTTTATATCGACGAAATGTGAGCAAATTGGTAAAATTAATGGGCTCAGGGGTTGGAGAGTTTATGTATTTGATGAACATGGAACATCATCAGAAGCTTTAGATCGAATTATTGTAACGTTAGTCTCTCTGTTCTTGTTTTAGCAATTTAGATTTGATGTCTGTAAAGTTTGTCATTTACTAATACATAATACCTACTAAAACGCTGACCTTTCATGAAAATTTCGATTACTTGTGTGAAATAATGTTTGAACATTCTATTCTTCCAGGGGACTCAGTAAGAGTGAACGACAGAACAACTCAGATGCATACGCTGCAGTGGTAAGGCGATGAGAACACACCATCTCTGAGTTCGCAAAATGTAATTACTATGGTTCTTATTGTATCTTATGTTACAGATATTGTTGGAGAGGTATTTCTCTACACAAGGTTTAGGAACCGAGATTATACTTGCCAAGAGTTTAGAACTTCAAGAGAAGATCAAGAACGGTGCACGTGTAGACCCAGATTTTGATCCGGAAAAGATCGAAGAGTATTACACATTCTAAAGTAGTTTTGCTTTCGTTATCCTTGTGGAATTCTTTCGATTTCCATGATTTTGATTCGTTTCACCGAAGACATGAGACATGTATATTATGTTCATGACATTGTTAGTGTACATCATTGACAGTTTTGTTGAAAGCCAAACGAAAGATCCGATTTTTATTCTTCTGCTTTTGTGTTCTGTGTAACAAGTCAGAACAGAGTCGAGTGAAATTATGCAAGACTTGGAAGTTTAGAAACCCAAGAATAAAACAGGTGAACATGAGTGACATACGTGTGCACATCTTGCCCAAGCAAAGTGGATAAAGTTCGAAATCCTACACACGTGCGAGATCATCTCTTCTCTACAAACTACCAAGTTGAATATAACATTTCGAGTTCTATCTAAGTTCAGAGCTTAACAATGGCTTTCTCTTCGCTCTCTCCTCTACCCATGAAGTCACTTGACGTTTCAAGATCTTTATCTACCATCTCAAGATCTCCCTACCATTTACCAAGATACGCATTGAGGCCTCTACAGCTAAATTCCCGTTCAAACCCAGAAACAAGAGATTCATCAAATACTAGGTGAGACTCGCAAACGTCGAATCTCTCTATGATTCTGGTTTTCTCAATTTCAGATTCTCAGAAACTTAAGGGATGAATATTGTTTCTGGAAAAGGGAAGGTTGTTGTTCCAATGCAGAATCAAACAAGTGGAAGAGGATTTTATCCGCGGCAATGGCGGCGGCGGTTATCGCCTCGAGCTCCGGTGTGCCGGCCCTGGCAGAGCTTAACAAGTTCGAGGCCGAGACACGTGGTGAGTTCGGGATAGGATCTGCTGCTCAGTTCGGTTCTGCTGATCTCAGGTATCATACAGAGTTCTTGTCTTATAGTTTTCAAAGATATGCTTTAGAGAATATTCATTTGTTTTCGATGTTGTAAGTTCGCTGAAATGAACTATTTTTGTTTTGCAGCAAAACAGTTCACTCCAATGAAAATTTCAGGTAAAGTTTTGACTTCAAAACTATGATATTTAGGAAGTAAAGTTTTGAATTTGCTCAGTTACAACTATATGGAGTCTTGAGTCAATAACTAAAACCATCAATTTGAAAAAACAAGACTTTTGTTTTACTTGTAATTTTTGTGTAGTGGTTTACCGATTATTGCAGAAGAGCCAACTTCACTTCTGCAGACATGAGAGAGTCTGATTTCAGTGGTTCGACCTTTAACGGTGCCTATCTCGAGAAAGCAGTTGCATACAAAGCTAACTTTTCAGGTTAGTCTTAGTCTCTCTCAAATGTGCTATCACTTACCTTGCCTTCCACATGTGTTAGCAATGATTGTGGATTTATGGTATTAGAATTGTGATGGAGAGCAAATGTCCACAAATCATATAATTGATTCTTCACACGTCTCCTTTTACTAAACCTCCTTGAATCTCAATTTCTTTGCTTCCACTAGCATTTTGACATAAGTTCGAATCCTATTATACCTTAATCTTAATTTCTGATGAAAGCTGTGAATTTCAATGGCAGGTGCTGATTTGAGCGATACATTGATGGACCGTATGGTAATAATCACCATACACCCTTACTTTGCATATAACTTGCAAATAAAGCATATATCTTTTGATTAAAGCTTGATTCTTTTCTGGCGATATTAGGTGCTAAACGAGGCGAATTTAACAAACGCGGTTCTGGTCCGATCAGTTCTAACCCGAAGTGACCTCGGTGGTGCCAAAATCGAAGGTGCTGACTTTAGTGATGCTGTGATTGATCTTCTTCAAAAGCAGGTAACACACATTTTTTGCATTATCCATTAACAAAAAGCAACAAAAGCTTTTACTAGTGGTTTTACATATTTTTTTCGTTGAAGGCTCTGTGTAAATACGCAAACGGTACAAACCCATTAACCGGAGTGAGCACGAGGAAGAGTCTTGGCTGCGGAAATAGCCGAAGAAATGCATATGGCTCGCCTTCTTCTCCACTACTCAGTGCACCGCCTCAACGTTTGCTCGGCCGTGATGGATTCTGCGATGAAAAGACTGGTCTCTGTGACGCCAGATAGTTTCAATTCTCTTTGTCAAAATCATACAATGTGATTACTATGCAGATAGATAACATTTGTATCTTTATATGTTGTGTAACACTATTCATGTATTGTATGTTTATAAGAGTATTGGATCGTAAATGACTTGAAAGAAAAACGAACAAAAAGATAACACTGAAAAAAGGAGATAATGATCAATTTTATCTCGAAGAGAAAAACCTAAAAGCCTGTGTCTCCAATATGTATTTGCATATTAGCATTAGCTAGAGTCCGAACCTGAATTTCTTTTAATCAATACAGTGATTTTACTTTTCAAGTTCTAGTATTTTGTAAAATTTTTAAATAAAATATGGAGTATTTTACCATTTGTGTCGATAGTGCGGAATGAACGCAAGTAATATTTGTTTTGTTTAAATTTTACCAATTGAATAGATAATTTTTTTCAAAATTAGTTAAATAATCATTAGTGTTTCAAAAAATTGGGATTTGTGGCTTATAGAAAATGTTGAAACACATTTATGATGATACGTCACATGCTATTGTCTCATTTTATGCTCCATTGCTCCCTAATGTTTACGAGATCAGTAACGACAATATTGGTGGTTAAATTGCTAATTTAACTTTTTTCAATGGGTAATAAATTGTTTATTATCTCCGCCGGTAAAAAAGAAAAGTTGGATTATATTTATATCCAAGCTTTCTCTGGACCGTGTTTGTCAAACTCAAAAAGCACCCCTAAAATCATGATGTTCCTTGCACCAAATTAAATACAGAAGATTTTCTAATTTCTCAAGCTTCTTTTTTATAAAAAATAACTCAGAAATAACTTAACAGTCGGCAAATGAAATACTTTGATTATCGTAAATATTTGGTATGGAATTTGGGACATAAAAACCTTTTTGAAAAAGTGTAAATACGTTAAGGTCAAATGTACATATTTAAACTGATTTGGTCTTGTCAGATTTGGGCATTGGGTGAACTTTCAGTGACTGAGTAATGTTTTATATTGTATTTTTTTGGTCAAATGTTTTATATTGTATTTACAAACTATATTTTGTGTATCAACTATAACCGAAGTCTTGAAAAAATCTAATACAAAATTTATCATTTATTACATTACATTTCTCCTAGACAATTTAACATCTTCCAAGAATTGTATTACCTATAAGGCTATAACCTATGCAACATATAACACACGGAGTTTGAAGCTTTGCACTGGGCATCCAGTGTCTATCCTCAACAGGTTAATTTGTCAGCTTTTCGTAGGAATTGTAGGGCATTGTGTTAATGATCAATCAAATCCAAGAGTGGCCCAGCATATCCACATAATTAACAGGATTGAATCGTCTAAGTTAATTCATGTTTTGAATCGCAAATTATTGATATTCGTTAATCGCAGTAATTTTTTTTATTAAAAATGTTATCTAAGCTGTAAATTATAACCTACGGTTTCTTCTTGTGCCGACATTGAATCAAACACAATAATTACAAATTCTTCATGAGAAAGTAAATGCTTTAGCTTCTTCTTTCTTGTAACCAAAAAAAAACTAGAAAAGGTCCTTCTTTGTTTTTTCCACGGCTTGTCTCTATATAACATAATCTTGACTCGAGCCAACATGTAATTAAAAATTCTGTATCTCCTTCGAGCCACATTCTTCTCCTTCTTTCTTTTTCACTATTTATGGTTATACATACTCTTCGAGCTTCCTTGGAGTTATTACTTTCATGAACACAACTCCGGTAAGTGGCCAGTCCAAAATTTTATTTATATAAATTTTCTGAACTTGCTATACATACATACCTATGACTTGTGTAAATTGTGTGTAGGTTATTACTGTTCAGATTCAATATATACATAAGTCAAGCATAATGTCCAGAATATGAAATTTAATTTGAATTTATAATATTAAAATTGAACACTTCTAAAAGAACAAAGTGAGACGTGGATATCGTACAATGAGAATCTGAGACAAATAAATTTGAAATAAATAGCTTTCTTTTAATTGAGTGTACTTGTGTATATAAATTTAACTAGAAGATTATGTAGAAACTAAAATAATAAGAAGAGACAATTGTCTATTAAACATATAGGAGTTACATTTAGATTAGAGTTTAATACATGGTTAAGCATAATGAGTACAAGTATACATGCATAGATACGCAATGTATAATTATGCATATAACATAATTCAATAATGTAGTAAGAATCAATCAAAGCAAATACAAATCTGTACCATCATCATCATCATCATCTACACTTGATTAATGTTCGTGTGTACGTATATATATATAGGTATATATGCATTTATATGATATAATCTTCTCTTTCGGGTCACTTCCATAGATCAATCTGACAACTCGAAGAAGTAGAAGCAGTATATTCTTCTCCCATGTCCGGAACACTTTTCGAATCTTTTTCTTCATCAACTTGGCACTCCGCGTTGCTCGTTTCCTTGGCATTGTTCTGTAGTGAAGCAGAAGCTGTGGCTGCCTCCTCGTTGCTCAGCTGAGAAGCAACAAATTTATCGAGAACTCTCCAGTCCGTGACTTGGTCCATCGCTTGCTCGTTGCCACTATTCATGTATAGAGAGCTGAAACTCTGATTCCCTTGATTCAATGGTTCCTCATGCGCGAGATTCGACCGCTGCAAGTTAGCATTATGGCTCGAGTTATTATTGATGTTACTTGTTCCGTAATTACTGTTATCTTGTTGGATCTTAGGGCTTTCTAGCTGAGGAAGTTGGAGGAATGATAAATGAGATTCATCAAGAAGGTGATTTTGTTGTACCAGGTGGTTGTAGTGTAGCTCGAGCTCTTGCTTGCATTGCAAGTTAGGGTTGTTGAGAGCGTAAGCAGATGTATTGAGGCCATATGGCATATGATGTTGGTGTTCGTGTTGCTGCTGGTGATGATGATTGGGGAGAATCCGTCGTTGCCCGTTTGTCTCGAGCTCGGAGGCCATCAAAGAAAGCTGATCATCGTACCAATGTGAGGGCGAGTCATAATCTCCCATTCGTCTAACTGCAGCCAATCTCTTCTTGAAAACCCTACACACAACCCATCCTTCTTCCTACAACCAAAGTTTATATGATGAGATTAACTCAAATGGTTTACGAGATCACAGAATGAGATTGTTTAACATATTATCCAAATAATTTGTAAAGAGAAGTTATGTAATACCTGGGGAGTTCCATTTTCATCAGTTTCCAAGCGGTATTCATGCATGATCCAGTCGGATTTTTGTCCATTTGGGGCTCTTCCCTTGTAAAACACAAGTGTTTTCCTCATACCAATAAGACTATGCCTCAAATATATAGCCTTATCTCTTCCGGTGGCTTTCCAAAACCCTGTTTTTGTCGCTCTATTGGTTCGAGTCCCTGTGGGATACTTCTTGTCTTTATGGCTAAAGAAGTACCAATCACTCTGCTCTTCATGCCCAACTTTGCACAACTCTTATTCCACAAAAGAATAAAAGAACACTTATAAAGAACTTTCCTTAGCAAATTGAATCAAAGGAATAAAGAATAGAAATGATGGGATTGGGGAAACCTTGAAGATCCCATGGCTCAATCTTGTAAAGATCAATGTCCTTTATGAAATCAATTTCTATTCTCTTCGATGCAACTTTTTTCCTCAGGTAGTAGTCTACAAGTTCTTCGTCTGTTGGGTGAAATCTAAAACCCGGAGGGACGTAGGAAAATGAATTCATCTTTTAGTCTTCTTGATCGATTAATAATCTGCTTATAAGAAAATTACAAAACAAGTTGAAAAAAATATTATAAAATTACGAACATAAGATAATGTTGTAGCTAGCTAGGTACGTAATTCACATTTAGTACATATATAATGTGATTGTTTATTTGTTAATATATCATTTCGACATAAACATATGAATGTGATTAATTATGCGTATATGCTTAATTTATATGAGACTACTGAAATAGACAGAATTAATAGCATACATTTATTTCTTACAAGAAATCGTTCTGTTACATCTAAGACCATTCCCCTGGTTTGTTATCTGGCTTCGAGATAATTAAATTATTCTTTAAAATTCATGGTATGGAATGAAATTTTGCTTATTTTACTAAAATGAGTGGCCGAACAATTTCCAGTTGTCATATTGATAGTTATATTGATTTAATGAGATTCATGAAATTCATGAAATTCAAATTTAATATACTAGATAGATTATGTAAAAACTGATGTCTGCTTATTTATTGCTTCATTTGTATAACACCATCTTGAATTATTATTATTCCATGCATGTATAACAAAATAAGTAGAGATCACAAAGATGAAGAGAAGAAAAATCTTTTAAGGAGATGGTGAGCCATCCCAAGAGATTAATTTTTAGATTATTGTATAAAATCTTATGAAAACTTCTAATTAACTCAGCATACACAAAAAAAAACCCAACTCGATCTACTTTTTTAATTATTATTAAAATTAATATTTTAGGTTTAGATGATATTTTGCTTTGCTTGTAACATCAGCAATATTGAGTATGATGAGATGATGATAATGATCAAGATGATTGATGGAGATGATGATCAACGATGATTGAAGATGATTCAAAAGCAACAACTTTTACCTAAAGACGAAAAAATATCCAAAACTATTTGTGAAGGGGGCGACCAGAGATTAAAAAGAAAGTTGACAGAAAATTAGGGTTTTACCTGAAGAAACTCTAGAATCTAGATACAGGATGATCCAGTGAAACCTTTTGAGCAGCTTCTAACAAAGCTTTATGTTTCGGCTATTTTATAATCCTATCGTGCTTGATATAGCTAGCATCAGAAGTTTGAACACTTAACACCACAAGACTAGAGAGAGAAAGAGAAATCTTTGAGAGATCGAAGAGTGGACAAGATTTGACAGTGCTCCTCGGGAATATGTTACTGGAAAGAAATATGGGATCCCGAGAGAGAGAGAGAGAGGGAATGATAGAAAGAATGGGAAAAGAGAAAGAGAGTAGGGTTATATAAAGAAGATCAATCGATGAAGAAAAGAAAGAGAGAGCATACAAGACACAAGACAAAAGATGACAATCGTGTCCTAATAATCTATTATATTTTACTTGTTTTCTCTCTCTCTCTCTCTTTCCCTATCAATCATTGTCCATCTCTCTGTGAGTCCTTTTGAACCAAGAGAGAGAGGGGGGACTTTATTTGTTGCAAAAGCTTCTGGGGGGAAGAGAAAGGAGGATAAAGGGAGAGAGAGAGATGGCAACATCCATTACCACCCACCAGATCTTGATGGATATGCTTGATCATCAACATTGAAGTTATTTTCATGGTTTTAATTTGCGCTTCTTTTATGTCCTAAAAAATGTCTTATATCCTTTAATAAAAGTAAACTGAGCTAGTTGAGGACACAACAATATTATTGCTAGTTTGATGGAAGGCTTGGGAGAAAATATTTGTCTAAAGATCTATAGATCAGATATCCCGGTAAACCATCAACAAGATTATTCTTAGATTCAAGGTCAACAAGCCAGACAAAAACTTCTTTTTTCATTCGTTTAATAAAATCAGGATTTGAATCTATGAATAATTCAGGCAATACAAATAGTGTATCCCCACCAATAATGTGAATTAACACTTTTCCTACAAGGAGTTGGTTTTTCCGTTTTTCTTTTTCCAAATTTTTAATGTTATCAGATATATATGTCCTTGCAATGGGATTCCGTACTTTAGGACCTGAGGATAAACTTTTTTGAATCTTTAATAGAATTGTTTTCATCAAATGTGAATTTTTTTCGTGAACGAGATATTACTTATTCTAATTAATGACACGATAATCTTTAGTTAGACAGTATCGCTCGTAAAATTTAGCACCACGGTGTTTTAAATATAAAACATGAATCAGTAATATAAAACATCGTAGAAGGATATTATCAATTTTAATTTTTTTTCCCCAAAAAATTACATAATAAAGAAATATTACTTGTAGTCACATAATAATTCCGGTGAAACGAAATGTGGAGACATGCCAAAATTTATCGTGAAAGTGTATGTATCTTCTTGAAAAATAACCTGCAAAATAAATCTATAAGATCTTTTGAAAAGTAATTATTACTCTCTATTTTCTCTCTATAATATATAATATATATATATATAACATATTATATATATAATATTTTCATCCTTAGGAAACTTCAAAAGTAACCATAGACAGAAAACCGCTTCCGTTTTGGTCCAATTGACTGGAGAAAAAAGATTCTTCTTAAACTACTTACTATAGTTTGCGCATAAAAACCAGTAAATTCTTATCTAAAGTCCTAACTTGAACTTTTATATCAAAGTTTTGGCCATTGATTACTTTTCCAATCCAAAGATAATAAGTTTGTCATGAAATGTAGCCTATTATCGTCGCTACTCACCAGCAAAATATAAACCCGTGTGATGCATGTTGTTGTTAAAAGTATGTTTAAAGACAGTAAACACCAAAACCATTAATTTATGTGGTTTTGTAGTACAAAATAATTTTTACACCTAAATCCAAGTACTCTTCAGAATTTATAGTTGATATGTAAAATTTGAAGTAATCAAAGAGAATGCATCCAGAGAAAACCGATCTCTAGCCATGATGACCACGGGGTAACCTTCACTTGGTTAAAAATTAACTGTGAAAGTATTCAGGAAAAAAGTTGTAAGCAAATTAAATACATAACTTGATTAATAAGATTATGACACGACAGTAGCAAGTACAACCCGCTCCGTGGGCAAATTATATTGGTTCTGAAGATCTAATGTCAAATAGCTAGACATTTGCTGAATATCAAGTAATTATCATAATATATAACGATCTTATATCTGTTGATGCAGTTTTCCAAAAAAACATATTTACACAACTGGGAAAAGAAAACGCGTTGTATATGTATACCAATATAGTTCTATTTATTTTTATAATGAGTGAATTTTATTTCTGTCTTAGGGATTACATAACACTTACAAGGATGTGTGCTTTTTTATTCCTCGAAGATATTTACTCTTTAAGTGAGAGAGAGAAAAAAAAACAACGCGGAATTTGAGCAGGTGTAAGTGTAATGAAGGACCCACAAGGGGAAAAAAACGGAATGATGTGCTGACGTGGCGGCTGCTGGTCCGGCGTGAGCGAGCCTTCGATGATTAGGCTCACGATTTGCTGTTGCAGGCCGGTTGGTCACGTGGCCCCCATCCCGTTATCCCGTTCTCTTAAACCCTCCTGTTTTTGCTTTTAATTTTGTTTTAGTTGATCCAATTAATAATGTAGTTATGTAACTAAAATACTCCATAATCTAGTTCGAGTTTCCATAAATTGGTCGAGTACTATCCAAAACTTTCCTTTTAACCAATTAAAACATTTATAAAAATCTAGAAAGAGCTAATAGTAAATGTGTTAAAACCAAAAATCCCTAAATTAAAAAATAATCGATATCTGGAATGGTACCACATGAAAAATCTTTACAATTCAAAATTCGTGACTGAACCATCATTACTTGCTTCAACTAAAATTTTTCCTATATATATATATATATATATGTATTATCATTGAATTGAACAGTACGTATTGGAATACTTTAATTTCTAACCCCAATGCGGAAATTTCCTTATGAAATTTTTTGCTGACTTATCAAATTATGTGGTCATATTTTTCTTGCATACTACTTCCTTCTAGAAATGTTTCAAAATTATCCGTGACTGTCTAGATTAATTAATTTGAGCTTGATTCTCTATAGTTTTTAATCCCATTGTCGAAAAGACCATGTCCAAATGTCTCCCACGTTTCAATGACTGAGTCACAACCCTCCGTACACAATTTTATTTGGTAATTTACTATTGTACGTTGATTATGTAATTAATAATAATACATCCAAATGTTTTGAAAGAACATATATATAAATACAATGAACAAAACTGGTTCCCCTATAATTACTATATCCATATTTTTTCGACAGCTGTTATATCAAAATATCGTGTAATTAACTAACCAACTAACAGGATAATATTTTTAAATACATATTAGGTAAGTTATCTTTAGAATATCGGTATAGTTTGTGTTTAGGTAAGTTCATCAAATATCGGATGGTTATGCGGCTGATGTTAGGGACTTCGGGGCAAAGATTTGGTGTCTAAAAAATCACATATGAATAAAAATGCAATAAAGAATTACAAAAATAAAGAAAACTGGATATAGATTTTTTTTTGCCTTTGTGTGTTATTGAAACGAAGCATAGAAGTGAAGCAAAAGTAAAGACCGTGATCCCAAAAGTGTCATTTTTGGTCCCACATTTCGCCTCTTGTCCATTACCTATTTGATACTGAAACTAAATTATTATTGGTATTTCACACTTTTGTTATTTACTATCGATTTGTTTGCAAAACCACATAAATATAACGATGCGCAGTCAATAAATTTTCTATAATCCTCAATCTCTGATTCTATTTATATAGAATGTTGGTTGTCAAACGACAGAACCATGGTAAATAAAATAAATATGTGTAACACAATGCTATAGTCATTATAAGAGACTGATTTAATTGTATTACTGCAGGAATTTTTTTGTTAGTACATATATATATTAGAATGGCTCTGTAAACAAATTCTCGTTTTACATAATTGTGTAATGAAAAAGACCGAAATTTTGTGCATTCTTGCCACTGTACCAACCAGAGTCGTTTGTACTTCTCAAACAAATTTTACAGACTAAGAAAATTGTTTCTAGTTCACTAGTTGATTTCTTACTCTAACATAATGGTCGGAATTAAGGCATAAATGACAGTTTCATTAAAAAAATTCCCTAGTATATTAATTAATAATACAAGTTTTGGTTTGGATTGGTGAATTGTGTGCTCTCATTCGACCACCTACCATTTGTGGGATATTAAACTTACTATTTTCTTTTCATATAGGATCCAAAATTATACGATACAATTAACCCACAACATGTTCAATATAATACTTTTCACATAGATCCTGCTGAAATTGCAAGTTACCACTATGAATAAATATAATAAAACTACTATTATATTTTTTTATCCTAGAAGAAGAAACCCCATGAAGATATATTTATCGTAATTCTGTATTCTCTATACAAATTATATCATGTTAAAATTTTCAATTGAGTGTATAAAACCTTCAAGACTACTAATTAACTATCTATTAAGAACTTATACGCATGGACCAAGGTGGCATATATTTTCTTATAAGATCTAAAAATTCAGTTACCTTCTATAAATATCCTGCTACTATATATTATCTTATAACCTAAAATGATTATGACACCTTAAGTAATTAATTAAGGCCTAATAATTTATTTTAACTCTTTATATACTACATAATTGAATCTAAATGAACAGTCCAAGTCCAATGCTTTTTAGTTTTAGGGTTTTGAGGAAATTTGCGCATGATCTCGTGTTGTAAATCAATTTGATGAGAAGATATATTTCTTTACAACTTGTCCCATAACCCTAATCATTACGAAAAGCCCTAACAACTAAGCCACGTGTGAAAGTTTGTTCCTTTTGTCAGTTTCTTGTCCCATGAGAAAAACTTGTTACATGTGAAAAGCACTTACATGTGGAAGATTCTACCATCCTACATAATTTTGGTTTGATCTTACAGTTACAAATAGTGATGGTGTACAGCTGGCCAAAGCCTGTATGCCAAATCGGTCTAGTTAGTTTTATGGTTAGACTGAGCCGAACGTTTTTTAGTTTTAGGGAAACAAACTAAACTTCAGATTAATCAAAATTAAAGTCCGACTGTATGACCAATTTTACTAGAGTTGAGTCTGGTTGCACCAAATCCATTACATCCATTTTCTGTTATATATATGCGGGCAGACTTAATTGGCAACATAACTGAAATCACATTAAGTATGAATCCTAAGAAAAAAACAAAGTTCCATTCTATAACGGATACATAGTTCCATTCTGACATTTCAACTTATCAATTGTGGTTATTTTCTGTTAAGTGTTGTGTTACCAGTGGTCCAAATTCCCGAAATAATTGCTATGCAGTTAAAATGATGAACATGTGCGAGACATAAAATGTTTTAAGCAAAAATTTGCTAATAATTCTGAACTATTATTTATTGAATTTGTTTTTTCTTTTGTTATGAGCTAGGGTCAATAATAAATGATATGTTAAAAGTACGTGTAAACAAGAAACTTTAAATTTAACAAAAAAAAAAAGAAGAAGAAGAGATTTTGAATATCATTTATTGTGTTATATTAATAGTATTAGTTTTGGTCATCGCGGTATTAGAATTTTAAATAATTTATAGAAAATTTATATTTGAACAATACTCTGTCCCAGTAATATTTAGGCCCACCGCACTATTGTTGTATCTGATTAAATAAGGGCACAAAAACTTTTAATAATTAAAATTTCTTAAATCGTAATAATTAGTAAGCTAATTATCATTAATTATTATACGTAACAATAGTCTAAATGCATGGCTTTAATCACTATACCATGCACCAAACGACTAATTATTTCATGCGTTATGAATCATTGAATAAGAAAAATTACTGGATGATCTCTAACTACATTAGACGAATACTAATTCAACAAACTTAACTAATAATGATTGATTATAAATTCATTGCCCAATTCAAGAGATAAATAGTAAAGGCATGTTGATATATCTGAAATTTTAAGTTTGGAACGGAATTGTTTATTTTCTTTTATTTTTAGGACAAGTTTTGGAACAATCATCTGCAAGCATATGGTTTATAATTTTAATAATAAGATATTTTAAGAAAAATAATTATATCTGAATTGACTGTTTCAGTATATATGACTGTAAAAGTCAACCATTTTGCAAAATATGCACACCGACCCTCATGATTTCACAGTTGGCCAGCTCAAGGGGTGTAACTAATAATTACAAGTTACATTTAATTTATATATTTTTGTTTATATGTACTTTTAAAGATGTAAATGGAAATGGGAGATATGATTGCATTTTGGTTTATATGTCTTCTTCTGAACAATAATACGAATTATAGTAGTAATCATATATAAGATAAAGAAATGAACACAAATTAATTAATAAAGAGGGCAGTAAAGGATAAATATAATGAAAAGAAGTTTAAATGTGTTAAAATTGAAAAAGTCCCGATTTTGTATTTTGCAGTTGCCATTACATGTTCATTTCTTTAACTCCCTTACAATAAAGTAGATAATGTTAATGGAGTTAATTAGTAACGCATTTGAATGCTTAGTTTTCATCAATCACATCGGAAGTACAAAGTGAAATACTTAATGTCTCAGACTACCACTTTACATGAGTCATAGCAGTTATAGAATTTGGCTTTGTAGTTAATGAGCTTTACAGAATGTGTCACTTTATTTTTGTCTACTGGAGTATAGTTCTCCTGCAGCTACTTTGTAACCTTGAGTCTTCTTTTGGTATTCCTGATAGAGTTGGGATCGATGAGTAAAATATATTAAAATATTTGTTATAAGATTCGCAAATGCATCGGTGGGATTCATATATCATGGTTTACACTATGCATGTGGAACTTAACAAAAATAATCATCACGAAAGTGATGAAGAAGCTAGTTACATCTACACCTTTCCTATTTTGCTTTGTCTTTCGCTCACCGTTTTTTTTGTATTTGTATTTTGGTGGAATGTGATAATACACTCATTTGCATGAATTTAGAATACATATTGCATCTCCTTTCCTTTTTAATGTTTTATGCGTTTGATCGCCTTACGGAGATTTTCTTTTCTTTACTTTTCACTTTGTAGATTGTATGCATTTCTTCCGATGATTTTGGATCTGAAACGAGGGGCATGGATTATGGATGATGATACGAAGAAGACATCTAGAGCAGCCAAAGAATCATATGTATTACAAGTCTTATGCCATTTGATCTTTCTAAACTTTTCCAACCTTATAATGCAGCCAAATAATCATATGCATGTATTTCACATTGTGTTTGTAATAAACAATAACATACTTAGCTAAAGATATTTGTCCTCAAGGTTTTGTGTTCTTCATCCAAGTGCTTCTAACAATGATTCCAGATTGCAAAAAACATGTCTACTCCTGATTTATTCAAACTCCTTAACAAAAGAAGATTAAGTAATCACACAAGTAAGAGTTGTATCACAGCGATGAAAGTGCAATGACACTAGTAACAGGAAATGGGTGATTCACTATTTCAATCCCAAGCAACAATTCTCACTTGCAAGATCAAATGAAGAAAAACTAATTCTCTTTATGTTGACAATAAGCTCAACTGCTCAAGAGCTTACTTGTGAGATCAATTCAAGAGCTTTTCACTATATATTTCTTAGAATCATGGACTAGTATATATCTTCCAAACTTCATATATAGTCCATACCTAAGACCTAGACCTTCGAGTTCTCTTATAAGCAACAACACAAACGCTTAGTAGTCTTATTTTTTAAACGCGATGGGGATAATAATAACTCGCTAACAAACTTCGCATCCAAACAGTCCCAAATTTCTCAAAAACCCCAAAAACAAAAAGTCTTTGTAAAAGGTTTTTATTTTCCCAGTCTCCCAAGAAGCTGCAGCGACTTGCATAATCTCAGATTCAACCATGGCGGACGAAGCTAAAGCTAAAGGAAACGCTGCTTTCTCTTCCGGTGACCTCACTTCCGCTATACGTCACTTCACCGAAGCTATCGATCTTGCTCCAACCAATCACGTCCTCTTCTCTAACCGTTCCGCTGCTCACGCGTCGCTTCATCACTACACCGATGCTCTCTCCGATGCGGAGAAGACTGTTGAACACAAACCTGATTGGCCTAAGGGATATAGTCGTCTCGGTGCTGCTCACTTAGGGTTAAATCAGTTCCAGGAAGCTGTTTCGGCTTATAATAAGGGATTGGAGATCGATCCGAGCAACGAAGCTTTGAAATCTGGATTGGCTGATTTAATAAGGAACTGCTTCGAGTTCACGCGCTGCTCCTGCGCCGAATCCTTTTGGAGATTCTTTTCAAGGACCGGAGATGTGGACGAAGCTTACTGCTGATCCTTCCACTAGAGGCTTTTTGCAACAGCCTGATTTTGTTAACATGATGCAGGAGATTCAGAAGAACCCTAGTAATCTCAATTTGTATTTGAAAGATCAGAGAGTGATGCAATCTCTTGGAGTTTTATTGAATGTTAATTTTAGGCCACCTCCGAGAGATGAGGTGGAGGTTCCCGAGTCTGATATGGTTGAGACTTCTAGGAACGAGCCTGAGGTTGAGAAGAAATGAGAACCGGAGCCTGAACCGGAGCCGGAGTTGACGGAGGAGAAGGAGAAGAAAGAGAGGAAGGAGAAAGCGCAAAAGGAGAAAGAGCTTGGGAATGCTGCGTATAAGAAGAAGGACTTTGAAACTGCTATTCAGCATTATTCTACAGACATTGAGATTGATGATGAAAACATCTCTTATATCACAAATCGTGCTGCTGTTTATCTTGAAATGGGAAAGGTATAGTTTTTGTATATGAATACTGCTCTTTTTTAACCTTTCTTTGCTGATAGGCTAGAATGATGATTTGCTTGTTATGTAGCTACATGATGATTAAATTAAATGTCAATGTGTTTGATTCAGTACAATGAGTGCATTGAGGACTGTGACAAGGCAGTGGAAAGGGGTAGGGAGCTTAGATCAGATTACAAGATGGTAGCTAGAGCTTTGACTAAAAAAGGGACTGCTTTGACTAAGATGGCGAAATGCTCTAAAGACTATGAACCTGCAATTGAAGCTTTCCAGAAAGCTCTTACAGAGCACCGTAATCCTGATACATTGAAGAGACTGAACGAGGTGGAAAGAGCGAAAAAAGAGTGGGAGCAGAAAGAGTATTTCGATCCTAAGATCGGGGATGAAGAGCGTGAAAAGGTGTTTGCTTTTGCAATTAATTTTGTTTGTGTGAGAAACAAAAACTTATAGAACCATGAAAACAGAACGAATTAGTATTTTTTCTGCTGCTGATACAGTGTTTTTAATAGAGGTAATGAGGTCTTCAAGGAGCAGAAGTATCCTGATGCTATAAAGCATTACACTGAAGCAATCAAAAGGAACCCAAAGGACCCAAAAGGAAGGCCATTTCATCATTCATATGTTTTCAAAGTTTTGGACAGTGATTATCTATTTTGACTGTTTGAGTAACTTTCTGTTTGTCTTTGCACCCACGTTAGGCATATAGCAACCGAGCTGCGTGTTACACTAAGCTTGGTGCAATGCCTGAAGGACTAAAGGATGCAGAAAAATGTATTGAGCTCAATCCAACCTTCTCTAAAGGATACAGCAGAAAAGCTGCAGTCCAATTCTTCATGAAGGAGTATGACAATGCAATGAAAACATACCAAGAGGGTCTCAAGCATGATCCTAATAATCAGGAACTTCTTGATGGTGTTAGAAGGTAATATACACACACATACACAAAGAAATTATTAACTCTTTATCAATTGGCATGAATTTACCTAATGTGGTTCAAATTTATTCTGCAGATGTATTCAACAAATCAACAAGGCTAATCGCGGGGACCTTACTCCTGAGGAATTGAAAGAGAGACATGTTACATTCTGATGATTCTCATGTATTTTTCCCCGTTTTCTGATTAATAAAAAGTAAACTTGGATTTCTCCTTTTCTTTTGTGTAGGCAAAGGGTATGCAAGACCCAGAAATCCAGAACATCCTCACAGATCCTGTAATGAGACAGGTAAAGAAACAAACTCTGTCTTCCAACTCATAAATTGTGATTGTATGATGCAATTTTTGTTTGAATCGAATTTCTTACTACCAATGTTACTCTCTATTGTGAGATATCTGGATAGATCTTGATTATGTTCTAGGTATCGAATTGAGTTTGCATATTAGCATGCCTCTTAACAATCTAAAACCTTTATTCCAAACAGGTACCGACTGATCTTCAAGAGAATCCGAGCGCAGCACAGAAACACATGCAAAATCCAATGGTTATGAACAAGATTCAAAAACTTATTAGCGCTGGGATCGTCCAGATGAAATAAAGTCGGAAAAGTTGAAAGATTAAATCATCCGTTTTTTGCAGATTCATTTTTTCTTTTATTATGTGCAACAATTATAAATTTGTGACGTTTTTCTGACGTTTGTGTTCCATACAAATTGCAATCATATTTTCAGACTATTCTGATATAACTTTTACCGAGATCCTCATTCTTATGACAATGTTGTCTTCAGTAAATCTGCGTTCGAAAAAGGCAGAAATTCAAAAAATTTGTCAGGTGTAGATTTTCTTGGACATGATCCTTGGAAGCGAGCTGATTCTGAGGAACAAAATCAAATTTAGAAAGCTACATAGGCCGGCCAGTACACGATTATTGCATCTCGATACAACTTTTGTCCTTCAAATTTATTTGAATTATTGCATTATTTCAACACTTAAAATTGCTACCGCATATACATAACTTGCCATTCGGGTCCAAAGAACTTAAAGAAAGGTAAGAAACGGAGTCTAGTGGCTTCATCGTCCCATTCAACACTTTGAAACCATTCTTCCTCTTTGTATTTAATGACAAGTTCTTCAACCCTCATGACACTTTCAGAACCCAATGGAAGCTTTCTCAGCTCCGGACACTTTGTTATGTGGATTGTCTTTAGACATGGAAAAGGCAGAGGTTGCCAGGATGTTCTTCAACATCGCTAGATTCTGTAGGCGTAGACTCTCTAGTTTCTGGAAAGGAATGATAACACTCATAGTCATAGCTTTCTCTTGGCTTATTATTCCTTCTACGAGTTCCAAGTCCAGAACCTCGAGACTAGTGAGGTTAGGAGCGAACAACAGCCACGTCAAATCCTTCACAGCATCGCAGCTACTTATATGCACAGTGGAGAGGTTTGGGAAGCAATGAGTTCGGGGACTTGTGTTCCAAGATAATGATAAATTTGTCCTCTCTATCTTTATCTCACACATTTCACACTTCCTTATGATGACTTTACGGAGATTATCCATACCAGGCAAAGTCGATACTCTGGATGATTCTTCTTGAAGCCCTCTAAGTACTACAGTTTGAAGACATTTCACCAACCTAGGAGCATATAACAACTTCTCCACAACCAAACTTGACTTGATACTTATGTTTAGAACTTCTAAATGCTCTAAGAGTTGCAACTCCTCCACCAAGCTCATGTCTAGCGACATTTTAGACTGTAAAATTTGCAGTTTCCTCAAACTCGACAAATTTGATATCCCTGAAATACTCTCAAGTCTCTTCATGTAACCCAATATCAAATATATAAGCTTTTTCAACTCGTGTAAACCAACAGGTAGCCGCTTCATGTATGTCCATGACAAGTCAAGATAGCGCAAGGAGGCCAACTCAGATATTTGCTTTGGAAATTTCTCGAGACTTGAATTCCCTGATAGATCCAAAACAACTAGCATCGGGATACACCGGAAGAATTCATCCGAGATATGTGACAATGAATTGTTTTTCTGAAGGAACAGAGTTGTAAGCTCGGTGCACTCAGGACTGCCGTATATCATTTCAATCTCATTTTCCATCAATGACATCCTTCTCACAGAACTCCAGTTCTTGACTTTCGGTACTTCACGTAAACCAACACCGGCTTGCACAATAAATCTTTCTTTATGTTCCCCAAGATCAGATGCTATCCATAGAGCCATCTCCTTAACCACATTATGCAATTTAACTTGTTCTTTATTGATTGCTTCCTCCAACAACAAACATGCACGGACAAGGATACCAATGATCTCATAACCTTGGCTTAATGCTCTTTCTCTACTTTCATTTTCATCTATGAATCCCTCACATATCCAGTACTCTATTAACCTCTCTTTTTCCATACGATAATCTTCAGGAAACAGAGAGCAATATAGAAAACATGATTTCACCTGCTCACCATTTAAATCATCATAGCTATACTTCAAAATTGGAAGAATCTCAACTTCCACGCCTGAAAAATCTGAGGCAGATGAAGTCAAAACTTCAATTGCCCGATGCCACTCTTGTACTGTGTTTTTGCATGCCATAGTTTCGCCGATGACATTGAGTGCCAACGGTAAGCCACGGCATTTTCCAGCGACTTTTCTTGCGAGTTCAGGAATTTCCAGATGGCCCTTCAATGTATTTTCTCCAACTTTCATTTGGAACAAATCCCAGGCTTCGTCAGGTTTTAGACAACTGACTTCCATCGGATTATCAACTCCCATACGTCCACACACATATCTAGAACGAGTGGTAAAGGCTACTCTGCATCCGTTTTGTCTGCTTGGATGTGGGACTCCGAGCGCTTCTAAGTTCACTTTCTCCCATATGTCATCCAACAACAACACAAATTTTCGTCTCCTCAGGACATTGTATATGTCAAGGGCTCTTTGGTTTTCATTTTTCTGGTCCCACTCCTCGCCCCCAAAGTCTAGTCTTTTGGCGATGTCTCCTTGAATCCTATGAATATCTGGACTTTTGGACACCACAACCCATATCACAACATCAAACCCACCACCTATTTCAGAAAACTTCTTGTTGATCTGTGTGAGAAGGGTGGTTTTTCCTACTCCACCCATACCATACAGACCCACAATCCCAATTTGATCTTCCTTGAGACGGTTCCATACCCTTTCGAGCATTGTTTCCTGACCAACAATTGTGGATTGAATAGGCATCTCTTCAATCTCAGGTATTGGAGTGGCCTCAGTCACCATATCAAATTCTCCTTGAGAACTCAGAGCCTCAACCTCCCCCTCAACATCAGAAAAACCCTTTTCCCATATAGATAGCTCTTTTCACTTTTTTAGAGCAAAATCCACGTAGACACAACCTTTGAAGCTCAACGTTATTAGTGCTAAGCAGATCATCGAATTTGTTCTCGATGGTGAGGACATTCGTAAGCCATACCTCGACTTGAGAAAGTATTTGACGACGCCCTGAGAACTCTTCTCTGTTTACCCTCCTTTGCACATCATCTCGCTTTGCCTTGAGCACTTCCATATCTTTTTTCACAGCCACTAGATTCTCTGAAAGGTTGTGAACATAACTGCCATTGATGCATAAACCTTGAGAGATATGATTAACAACTTGATCACATGACAACGAGACCGATAAACAACCTCCCATTGCTAGAGAGGGAGAGAAAGAGAGATTCAGAGGGCAAAACTAGAAGTCAAGTTGAGCAAGTGACAATTATTCCAAAGGATGAAAAAGAGGAGATATCGAATTAAATAAACTTTCAACCACACACATTGTCTCCTTAGAATAAAGACAACAAGCAATGTTCCACTATCGAGTTTAAAGACGTCACTGTATACGTAGTTGGAAATATCTATACTTCTCCATGATTACGATATTTTTTAATATTTCTTATACGATTCCCATGCGAGAAATTCGGAGACATTTACGACAAACACACAAAAGTTGAAATCTTGTAGACATGTCCTAAAGAGTTACTACTTGCAACTAAGCTACTTGATACACAACATAAGATGCATTCTTGCTACAAATTACCTGAACCTCCTTGGCAACTCCATCAGTGTCCCTGCTTATATCAACTTCACTTTGGAAATTCCCAGGCCTCTCACAAAACCAAGATAAAAACATCTGTTATGGTGATTGGTGAAACGATTACCTGATCTAATGGCACTGAAACACCATAACTATGGTGACTGGTGAGTATATGGCTTAGGAACAGGTGGCTTCACCTCTGCAAGAAACAACTCAAACCTCAAATTTAAGCAATCCAACATTAATATCCACCAACATTTCACACACGAAAATACACACGTAAAATATGTACTGCAACAACAGAGAGAAATTAAGGAGAAATCGTTTCAGAATACCACACCAGTAGCATTTCATAATGCTTTGTAAAACATGTCTGAGATCAAGTATATAGTAGAACTGTAAACTAGTGAAAAAAAGCTATTGCAAGTTGAGCAATGTCAAAAGTAACCAATAAGGACTAATTACTAAGCTAGTACAGCATTTCGAACAGGCAATTTGACAAACCCTTGGAAGACACATCCACCAAACAAAACAAATTTGTCTACAGAACCGGTAGACAACACTATAACCAGAAAGGGCTAAAACAAAACAAATTGATTATTTCAAATGCAGCATAAGAAACAGCCTTTTGTCTCCATGTCCTCTGATGAATACATTACCATAAACAAAATGTGAGTTTCCATGGCTTCGCAATCTAGTCCAATTTCCATATCCTAGGTTTGAAAAATCATCTAAATCATCAACTAATCACCACCTTATGTTAACAAAACCAATAACCTTATGTTAACAAAACCAATAAAGTTTTTGTTTTATATACCAGAGTTTTAGTGACTAAATTCAAACAATAATGTACAAAACGTGAAACAAAGGGAGGTGAAGGTCATACAAATACAATCCAAAGAACACTTGAAAACATAACAAGACAAGACAAAGGTGGGAAAAATAGGAGGTCCATGAATACAGGAGTAGAGAGAGGAAGAATAATCGTTGAGACCATACAAGTTTTTTTCTGGAAAACCTGCTTTCACTCATTGTTATACAAAACCAGTTTGCAGGATGGTAAGAAACGTAGTTTTGTTGCTTCGTCCTCCCATTTGACCTTTTCTTTCCATTCTTCATATCCGTATTGTATGACAAGTTCTTCACCAGCAATGCAACTTTGAGAATCCAATGGAAGCTTTCTCAGCTTTTGACAATTGTTTTGTACGTTGATCTGACTCAGACATGGGAAAGGCAAAGGACCCCAGTAGATGCTCTTCAGTTCAGGTAAATCCCACAAGTGTAGATATTCTAGTTTGCGAAAAGGAACAATATCAGTCTTGGAAGCTTTCTCTTGGCTTATTATCTCTTCTACTTGGCTTGAGCTCCAAACATTGAGATGAGTGAGGTTAGGAGCAAACAACAACCATGTCAAATCCTTAAGACCATCGCAACCAGTTATTAAAACTTTGGATAGCTTAGGAAAGCATGGGCATCTCAGACTTGTGTTCCTTTCTATCGCTATCCCTCGCATTCCACATCCCCCTATGAAGACTTCATGGAGATCACCTATTGATGGCAAAGTCAATATTCTGACTGATTCTTCGTCGAGGTATTTAATAGATACCTTTTGAAGACATCTCACCAACCTGTGAGAGTATAACAGTTGTTCCAGTGCTGAACTTGACGTGATCTCTATGGTTAGAACTTCTAAATACTCCAAGCTTTTCAGCTGCTCCAATAAGCTTATAGTTAGCCACATTCTGAAATTTAGTAGCCTCAACGTCTTCAGATTCCACAAATGTGATATCCCTGAAAAACTCTCAAGACACAACATAGACTCTAGATTGAGATGCATCAGCTTTTTCAACTTCCGTAAACCAACTGGCAATCTCACTATGTTTGAATCTGACAAGTCAAGATATCGCAAGGAAACCAACTCTGATATTTGCTCCGGCAACCATTGGAGATTGACATTCCATGATAAATCCAAAACAACTAATTTTAGCATAGACCGGAAGAATTCTCCAGAGATATTTACCAGATGGCGGTTATCCTGAAGGAGCAAAGTTGTAAGTTCAGGACACTCGGGACTGCCATGTATCTCTTTAATCCTATTATTCACCAATGACATCCTTCTCACAACTTTCCAATCCTTGACCTTTGGTATTTCGTTTAACCCAAAACCAGCTCGTACAATGCAATTACCTTTATGCTTCCTGAGGTCAGATGCTATCCACAGGGCCATCTCACGAACCACATCATGCATTTTCACATAAGACTTATTGTTGAACTTTCCTCCCTCCACCAACAAAGAGGCACGAACAAGAGTACCCAGTATTTCATAGCCTTGGTCCACAGCTCCTTTTTTATTTTCATATCCATCAATGAATCCCTCGCATATCCAATAATCTATCAGCCTCTCTTTTTCTATTAAAGCGTCTTCAGGAAACAGAGAGCAATATTTGAAACAAGATTTAACACTGTCACTTTCCAGATTGTCATAGCTGTACTTCAAAATAGGAAGAATCTTCTCCTTCACAGCACCAAAATTTGCAGCATATGTTGTTAAAACATCTAATGCATGATCCCATTCTTGTGTAGTCTTCTTGCATGCCATTGTCTCTCCAATAACGTTAAGCGCTAGTGGCAAGCCACAACATGCTCGAGCAACTTTTCTTGCGATTTCGGGAATGTCTGGATGGCTTTCTAATGTGGGTTGTCCTACTTTTTTCTTGAACAAATCCCACGCATCATCTGTACCTAAACATCGGACTTCCATGGGATCATGAACCCCCATGCTCGCACATACGCTTTGACAGCGAGTGGTGAATGCTATTTTGCATCCGTTTTCACTTGTTGGATTTGGGATTCCAATCTCGGTTAATTCCACTCTCTTCCATATGTCATCCAAAAGCAACACAAATCGCTTTTTGCTTAGAAAATTAAATATGTCGACTGCCTTCTGGTTTTCTCTTTTCCGGTTCCATTCCACGCCTTCAAATCCTATTTTTTCGCCGATCTCTTTTTGTATCTTGTGGATTTGTAGATCACCAGACACCACAACCCAAATGACAATTTCAATGCCATCATTGGTGTCACAAAACCTATTGTTGATCCGAGTGAGAAGAGTTGTTTTTCCTACTCCACCCATGCCGTAGAGACCCATAATCTTAGTTCCATCATCCATGAGGCGGTTCCATGCCTTCTCAAGAATTGTTTCCTGACCAACAATCATCGGCTGAAGAGGCCTTTCCTCGCCCACAGCTCTCGTAGCTGGATGAGCCACCTCTTCAAAAACACCTTTAGATTTTAAGTCTTCAACCATATTCAGCATCAAGAAGACCCTTTTTCCGTAGCGATAGCTCAATCCTAAGTTTTTCGAGCCAGCACCGTAAAAACACAACCTTTGAAGCTCAACAGTTCTACTACTATTTAGATCATTGAAATGGGATTCGATACTCTTGACTCTCTTAAGCCATACCTTGATTTGATGAAGCCTTTGTAGACCTCCTTCTTCTGCTGTCTGCACCTTACGTAGTAGATCAGCTTGCACTGCCTTGAGGTCTTCCATGGCTGTCTCCAGGGCCGTTAGATTCTCCTTGAGATTTTGAATATAACTGAGTTTGCTGCAAAAGCATCTACCGAGATGGTTCAACAATTTATCGCATGATACTTGGACAGAGACACAACCACCCATCTTGCACAAAAAAAGATTCACAAATGCAACGAGGAACCTTGATCTAGAACTGAAAATTAGTAAATGAGATGTGAAAAGATTAGGTAGAAGAAAGAAATAACTCCCCAACTTGGAATTTTGCTGGAAAAAAATTGTTTGAATGAGTCAAAGTCTTGTTTTGCATCGTCATTATGCATGGTAGCATCATAGTTTTATGTAATATAGCAAAATCCCAAGAATATGACAGTTGTAGATGCAACTACAGTGGCTATGTCACTTTCATTTCTACTAAACAATGGGAAAATGGCCTACGAAAAATCTTCATTTTTAATTTTACGCTAATAAAACCCTGTCTTTTTCAAAAGCATATAAACGAACAAGATTATTTGTAAAAATACTCAGCTCCGTTAATCACAACCGTAACAGAATAGTTAACATTGTCTTAACAGATTACTGGAACTGGCTCAGTCACCACACCAAATTCTCCCTGAGAACTGAGCCACTCAACACTAAGATTCTTTTCTTAAATTCCTGGATCAAAAATGACAGATAGACAAACCCATTGAAGCAAGCTTGGCGAAAACAAAAAGAAAAAAGACAACCTTTGAAGCTCAGACTCATAAGTACTAAGCAGATCATTCAATTGGTTCTTGATGATCAAGACACTCTTAAGCCATACCTGGAGTTAGGAAAACCTTCAAGAACGCCCTATAAACTCTTCTATGCCTACCCTTCTTTGCACATCATCACACTTTGCCTTGAGCCCTCCCATGGATTTCTGGACAGCCGCTAGATTATTGGCAAGGTTATGAGTATAACTCTCTTTGACGCATAACCACTTAGACAACAGATTCACCGCTTGATCACATGGGAACGAGACTAAAACACGACCTCCCATGGCAGCTCCAGAAGAGAGGGAAATTCAGTTAGCAACAAAAATCATGAAGATAATACTAGTGAATAAGAAAAGAAATGATCTTTAATTCCTCGCAAAGGTCTAGAAGAAAAGAAAAGGGAATCAACTAATTTCTCACTTGGGATGGAAATAAGTAAACTAGGAAAAGAGCTTTGATCTTGTAACTTTGCTTTCAGTTTATCATAGATTAATTTATAATATTGTATGAGGAGAACTAAACCATGTGGAAACGATCAGTATCCTTCATAACAATTCTAGTTAAACATAATGCATTCCAACCAGTTGTTGTACTTAACCAATAAAAGCAAGCACAGTGACAAAAGCGGAAGAAAAGACAAAGATCCTACATGTGTTTCTTCATTTGATTTTGGATTGAATTTAGTCTCAATTTGGAAAGATAATAAACTTTGAGTATTACAAAGCTTTTGATATCTTCCATCATATTCTTCACAAAACATCTCATTCACATGAATAGATAAACATAAGGTCGACACAGAATCTAACACCATAATCTTTGAAATGAGTACCCGATCTACCGGCTCTAGAACACGACAGCCATGACTCTGCATCTGCTTTCCCAACCAAGAACTGAAGTATGAATTCAATCGTATGGTGGCTTAGGAACAGCAAGATTTACCTCCCTCTGCATAAAACACGCATTCAAGCAATGCAATCCAAAAACATTTTAGAATAGTGAAATCTAATGAATAGTCTTAAGATTAGGCAAGTAAGCGCAATTTAGCCTTCATCTCAGCTTTTGGACTCCAGTAGTTACCCATCAGAGATGGACTCAGAATTAAGGGTATGTATGGTATGGGCGGAGTAGGCAAAATCTTACTCGAATCTTGCGAATCTCTACATTTTCAAGCACCACAACCTTATAAATCTAGCATATATTCAACAAAATGTATTATTGATCTGTGTGAAAGGTGAGATTTTGCATACTTCGCCCACATGTACAGAAGCGTAATCCCGAATCCATCTTTGATGAGGATATGACTTCCCTTAACTTGATTATCACATGACACTGAGACAGAGAAACAAACTCCTATCAATGCACAAACAGAGAAAAAGAGATTCATAGAGCATAACATCATAGGCTAATTCGAATTAAGTAACAATTTAAAAGCGATGAATGAAAAAGCTAAGACAGAGAACGAGATTTGATTCTGAATCATTAAAAATGGCAAATTAATTATTGATTAAAGTTTCAGTCTTTTCTTCACTAAACCCTATGAAGTATTAACAAGACGCACACTCGATCCAAAAGAATGTTAAATTGAATCCAAAATTAAGCAGAAGACGCGAAGCTAACGAATATCCAAAGATGGAAACAATACAAGTACCTGCGAAGACGAAGCTATGTAGTCCGTTGCAGAATCATCTCCTTGAGGCGAACCCTTGTCCTTTATCGAGCTCAGACATGATCTTCCCCAGTGCCCACCTCCTATGTTTTCCCATCTCTTTGGGTCCATAAAGAAGAGAGGCCCTGTTCTAACTTGGCCCAAATATCACCTTTTTTACTGTATCATTGTTAACTCAAGCAAAAACTGGAATTCATCAGCTGTGATTTGCCTAACTAAAGAAAAGAAAAAGAGAAGAAACTTCCTAAAAAACCCTTCAAACTTAAAATCATTGTTGCTCATTTCTTCCACCCAAAACTATGATGATATGGTTTTTAGGAAATAGCTGCAGCAGGAACTAATGAGACATAGATTGAAAAAGAGTCATATTAAATTAAAATACATTACAAATGAACACCCCACCAAAATACAATCATACACTCAACAAGCCACAGAGCAAGCTAAAAGAATCTTAGAATGTTACACTCGTAAAATCTTAGAATGTTACACTTGCACATTTTTTAACGGTTCTGATGTGTTTTGATCTGCCAATCCAAATATTTGCCACGTCGCAATTTGACGATACGAAATTTTGACTCCATTGATAAGGGATTAGAGAGCTCGTATCATCATTTCATTGACTAGTGTTCTTGTTTAAACCGGTCTAAACCGGACATTGCATGTTACCAGGATCAGTTTTGCTCTCATTAGCTGTTTATATATTCTTTTCTTTCCACAGAAACAATACTTTTAATCATTTACCACTTACGCAAGTGGTTTTCATTAACGGAAATATTGTTTTGAGAGATCTGATTTTCACACAATTCATGTAGTAAGAAGTCACAAGAATATGCATCTATCTTATCAAAATTTGAAACTTGCATCAGATCGAAATTTCAGTTACATAATAGAACTACCATAACAAGAACCAAAGCCGAGTCAAAAACTACCAAAACAAAAGACCTGAACTACAATGTAAGAGCCATAAGCTGTTTCAAAGTTGTTCTGATGAGCTACAAGTTCGTTTACCTTAAACCATGAAGAATTTCTACGGTATCCAGTTAATAACACACCATCAACACATGATTTAGCTTCACGCCTATAAAACCGTGCGAAGAATTACGAACAAGCAAAAGCTTAAGAGGGTATGAACAGGAAGATAGTATCTCAGTCAAGAAGGCTAAAATGCTTTATATGAAACCAAGTCTTGAACACACGAAAAGCTTAAAACAATTCAATGTTAGATATCTCTAAATCAAACACATTTCAAATCAATTAGATTCCTTGAACCAATCCAACAAAGTTCAGTATAAAAACGACAGATTTAAAATTCTTAGATATTAGAAAAAAAAAGATAAAGAAGAATCACACAGGCATCATTTCAATTAAACATAAAGAAGATAATAAAGTTAGTACACAAACCACAATGATTAACAAACCCTAGGAAATCAAACAAACAAGTAAAACAAATAATCTCTTCTTTCCAAATTCAAATTTCAAACAAAAGTGCTATTACAGATTAGATCTCTCACTTGGCGACCATCTTGGCTATGAAATCTTCATACCGGATCTTTCCATCCGATCCAACATCAACCTCCTTGATCCACTCATCAAACTCATTAGGCTCCAGCTTCTCGCCAATGCTGGTCAGAATATGCCTCAGATCCGCCACAGCCACGAACCCTGTACCTTCCTTATCAAGAACTTTGAATGCGTCGCGGAGCTGGCGATCGAACGGTTCCGTTTTCAGATGTTTCGCCATGAGACCTAGGAATCTGTTGAAATCAAACGGAGATGAGAGGTTTTCGGAGGCGATTATGGATTTCAGCTGAGCTTGGGTTGGGTTTCCGCCGAGGGATCGCATGAGAATCCCGAGCTCTGACGGCGCGATTTTCCCGTCTCCATCGGTATCGAAGAGCATGAAGGCTTCCTTCATCGACGAGACCTGATCGTCGCTCAGACCATCTTTCCCCATTTTTTCGAGTCTTCCGGGTTGTCGGATCAGATTCCGGATCGGGTGTTCTCTCTTTGCTTTTTCTGTACAACGAAATTGAGATCAAAGTGTGGCGTTTGTAACTTTTAACGAAAGAGGTGCTGATACGGCGTCGTGTCGATTAGATTTGAGGCCCAAAACATTTTGGCCCATTTATCTCTTGAAATCATACATAGACCCACGAATATAAAAGAACACAGAGAGAAAAATATATATTTTTTTGACGACAGAGACTCTTTGGAGTTTTTCAATATCAAATCATCAGATAAAACTATTAGCTAGCTTGATTCTTGAACATGAAATTAATAATATGGTCTATGATCGAACTCAATTTACATAAATCTAGGTGAAAATATAAACCACTTGTCGTCTTTATTCTTCTTTTAAATATAACGATAAGTCTGTGACAGAAGACAACAAATTTTTTGATTTTACACTCTTTATATAGCCAATAATACATATAATATGTACAACGTGTGGTTTATTTTTCGTAATTACAATGCATATTCAGTTAGATCCAGAAAAACTAATGTAATTTCGTCTAACCAATTAAACCAATCATATTAGTTGGTAGTGAAAGTTTATAGTTTAGGATTCACATGTTTGAAATGAACAACCGTTTGCCCATAAAGCCTTCATATGTTATGCTAGTTCCAAATTAAAAATGAATAAAATATAAATAGGATAGTTTGAGTGGGTTTGCATTTTAATATTACAATAATGGAAGATTAATGTTTAAGTGAATGGCAAATCGAATTGCTTGAAATGCTTCCACCATGCAACAAATGATTAAGTTTGAGAAGTGGGGGAAAAAAAACATGACCTAACATTTCTTTAAATCATAGCATATAGAGTCGTTTTCAAAGTGACTTAGGAATTAGAAAAAGCTTTAATTTGTCCCACTTAGTTGGATTTATGGGGTACAAAGACAATATGTTAAATGCATTGGTCACCATCAATGCATCTAGCATATGGTATCATCATGTGATTTAAAAGACACCTTCCACTTGGATAATTTTCACATGTTTCAGTTCTACACTTTAATTTTCTTTAGGTTTGCTTTGAGATGTGATTCACTTTGTTGACAATCTCCACTATCCCTGCTCCCTAGATGCAAAAAAGGTATCCAAACACTTCTTATCAACTATAAATGAGAGGTTATCTGATATATCCAACTAAGAAAAGATAATCCAAAGTGGATTTACTGATTATTCAAGTGCACATATCTTTATCATCTATAGACTATAGGGAACAACTTTTGTTATCTTAATCATCCGTTTCTAGTTTTGAGCCGCAGAAAGTGCTTTAAACCAAATAAATAAACCGGTTTTGTTTGCTTCAAAATGTCACATAGTAGTTTGTTCTAGTTTTATGGTTATAAATTCAAATTCGATAGAATGCATGTTATTACAAAACATAATGGTATTAGTTTATTTTTGCTTTGAATTAAGATGTACATGGTATGAATGAAACATAGTAAGGTAAATCCAAGCCACCGTATAAAGCATAAAAATATATTCAAAACAACAACATGCCCATTTCGTTAAACTAACTAATCCCAATTGAATTGACACGGTTTTAGTTATCACATGATACAAAAGTCAATTCAATTGGGTCTAATTTGTATTTTTATTGTACTAGCCAAATGAAAATTTCAAAACTTAACTACTTTAACAAAAACAGTAGATAAATTGTTTTAGACTAATTAATTAGTTTAAAATATTGTTATAATCCAAACCTAAAACCTACACACGTCGGATTCGCCTGTAATAGTGTCAACGTCGACTATCTAGAAACACAACCCTATATTTAGAAAACAGAAAAAAGGAACAAACCATAGTAATCTTTTAGAAATTTTATCTATCACTGACACATATTACACATTTTCTAAATCTAACCTTTACCCCGATTTTAAGATAATAGTACTCTAATTATCTCAGTTAATTCATAACAGGTGCATTCTCTATGCACATTCTCTGATTATAAGGATAAACAAACAGCTAAATCTGGGGGTACTTGACTAATGTTGATAGTGTTGGGGCTTACCGGAAAGAAAACTAAAATACATGGCCCATATCCAAAAGTCTACCCAATAAAAAGACGAAACGAGACTTCTCTTATTATCTAAGTCCTCTGTCTATAAAGCCAACCTTCAACCTAAAACCCAAACAATAAGCAGAACCCAATAAACGTAAGAAATTAGAAGAAGAGGAAGAAGAAGAAAATGAAATTGGTTTGGTCTCCGGAAACAGCATCGAAGGCTTATATAGACACCGTTAAATCGGTAAGTTTTTTTATTTTCCGATGAATCTTGCCGGGATAACCCACGTTTCTTATCACTCACAAGAACCCGTGATTCCAATTTTTAAAAACGAAGAAAGATTCGGTTTTAACCCCAGATCTTAATTTCGTTAAATATTTCGTTCTTGTAATAATTTATTTCAATTCTGTTCAGTGCGAGAATCTTGAAACGCCGGACGCAGCGGAGCTAATAGCGGCGATGGCAGCTGGATGGAACGCGAAGCTGATCGTGGAAACATGGTCAGAAGGAGACGCAATAGCTTCAAGTATTGGCTTAAACGTCGCGAGCCAACACGCAAATGCTAAACATATATGTATTGTACAAAACTCGAGATCGAAATCTGCTTATCTCCAAGCCATTCAAGAATCTTCATCTTCTCTGTACTTACCAGAGACGATCGTCGCTGAAGAACCCGAAAGAGCGATGGAGACGCTACAAGGAATCGATTTCTTGGTCGTGGATTGGCGTAACAAGGAATTTGCAGCTGCTGCGTTGAAAAACGCTGTGTTTGGAAGCAGAGGAGCGGTTGTGGTTTGTAGAAATGGATATTCGAGAAACTCTTCGGGTTTTGGGTTAAGACGGGCTTTAAGAGACAGGAAAGTTGTTAGAACGGTGACTCTTCCGGTCACCGGAGGTATTGAGATTGCTCATGTGGCGGCTAAGAGCTCGGGGAAGAGTGAGAACAGTAAGAGAAGATGGATCACTCATATTGATCAGAGATCAGGAGAAGAACATGTGTTTAGTATCTAGAAATTAAGAGACAAATACAACTGTGAGAAGTGTTTATTTGATCTTGTAGTTCTATTTGTACATAAGATTCTGTAGATGTCCTTGTCATTGAAAAACATACTTGTCTTGTAACTGTGATCGTTGTGATATAAGAAAGCTTATGTGTTTAACAGTTTGAGCGAAACTACTATCTCTGTTTGTCTCTCATCACTTTTCACTTGCTTCTCTTTGTCCCAAAGAGCTTCTACGATCGAACCATGTTGGGGGAAATGAACACTGTACAGTGATGGGCTTAAAATAGTTGTTTAAAGTTGTTGAGCCCATCATTTATTAGTACTCTCGATGACTTGCCAGAGGATATTTTTATGTAATCATTTCCTTGGCTTTTCCTCCAAGAAAAGTAATTGGGTTCCCACATAAATACTTAAGATAATGACCTAAAGTGATTTGGAGTGTATGTTCGTTGCCGACGGGGATGTGCTTCTCCTCCGCATCTGCTTCATCTGCTTCAATCGAGAACAAATCTTTCACAAACTAATTTGTAGAAAATGGATTGTCACATATCTTTTAGGTTAGTTCCATATTTTCTTCCAATATGAGAATATTCTGATATTACAAGTAAGAATAGTACATCAAATCAATCGAGATTTGTTTTAAATCTAAAAGTTTTAACTAAATAGCGATGGCTACATCTACATTTATCCATGTTATTCATATAATATGTTAGTTTCATCTCTACTAGACTACTTCTAATGTGAAATAGCTTAATATAGCCCAACCAAAAATTAGATTAGAGTGGAAACAAATCCACATGTTACATAGATTAGGAACCCAAGTTATTCCTCGTATAAAAAGTTTAACTTAAATAAAAGATTGTAAGTGGACAGATAATCGCAGTACTATACAGTACTGTTACACTAGTATATTTTAGAAATGAAATTAATCTAAGACAATGATATGAGTGTTGGTTGTAGTAAAACGAAAATACAACAATTAAAATGATGTAAATATCAATTAAATGAAGCGCTAGATAAATGGTGATTCGCAAAAATTCAGAGATCATGAATCAGACAATTATTCAGGGAATATATAAGAACAATCTTAAACTCAAACATGAATGTATAATCAATCCATTGTCGTGGTATCAATCACTTTATCTAGCAACTTAAGATTCTAAATTGTTATTTGAACTTAGAATTCTAAACAAACATTAATGAGCAAGTTCAATTTGTTCACGGATCGCCTTAGCATCAGTTTTATTGGCTAAGGACAATCCGTTCATCTAATGTTCTTTCAGACTTTTAAACAAACACTTTTGATGCGTTAAACAACCTAAGATCATAAACTAAGTAGTTAATAAGGTTTCAACAATGAGATCAACAATAGATGAAGATATAATAAGATAATTTTATCTATGTCTAAATCAGTGATTCATAAATTCTCTTGAAATCCTAAACCTAACTCTGAAACTACTCAGACATAGAAACAAAAAAACAACAAAGAGATGAAGAATAACTCATAATTATAAAATAGAAATCCCAAAAGAGTTCAGAAATAAACGGTGACTAAACAATAGCATAAAAAATTATAATATATAGGTTAAACACTTCTTTGGTCGATATCTATGGGAAAACCAAGTCAAAATAGCAAAAACCTCACTTTTTCGGGATTGGATTGGTTTAAGGCTGGATCAATCGATCTGAGTTGGAATGATCGATCTGATATTCATATGGTATATCTGAAATCTCACAGCAAGTTGGATCGATCGATTTGAGGTGAAGTGAAATCGATCAATCTAAAATTTCACAGCTTTCCTCCTAATGTTGAATCGATCGATCTAAAGTCCAACAACGATCACTTTTTACTTTTTTACTTTAATTATTTGCTTTTACGATAAAACTTCATCCAAAATGTATTTAAACTTGAAAAAACTCTTAAATAAAAAAATATTCTAAAAATCATAATTACAAAGTGTCAAAACCGCATTACATCATTCCTCTAAGCCATGATTTTCCCTATTTTCCCAATTTGAATTTCCGGTTTTGATAACATGGCGCGAAGGAATAAATAGAAGGAAGAATTTTTTTAAGGAAACAACAAGAAGCTCATAAATCCTAGTTATGTGTCCGGCCCGAGAAATGTAATGGTTCAATATTTCATTCATTCCCCCGGTTTAGTTTGTCGAGATATTAATTTCCAGTTATGTAGAAAGCATCGGTTCGGATTTAGCCCTATTTCGTGGTTATATTGTTAGGTTAAATATGCTTTTCGTTAGACCTTAATGGCTAAACTCTGATCAATCAAACCAAACCCCAACCATTTCAAATCCATATATGATTTTATGGATGTTTTTTTTTTTTGTATTATTCAAATATATACACAAAATGGTAAAAAAAGTGAACAATTTTGTTTTGTTTGATGACTGAAAAAGCGAAATGTACCGTAGGGAAAATACAACATGGGGTATAAACACAGATGACGCTTAAGTTTGTCGTGAACCGAAGTTCCCTGCGGTGTTGGGCTGTCCGGATCCTGAGCGGTCTGACCAGTTATGCGATCATTATCATTATCTCAGTTTTTAAAATTAAAAATAAAAGCCAAAACGTTGGCAAAACGCAAAATTAAATGAAAAATGGAGAAAATTAATGTGAGAGGAGGTGTTGAGGCGTCACGTGCACATAATCCAATCGGTGAACAGAGACATGTCACGCAAAGTCAGCCAATTTTCAGAGCCAAAACCAAAAACCCATTCAAAATTTTATGAGGTTTTGGACGATCTTACGCTTTTATCGTTCCATTTATTTCTATCACATGCCCCTTGTTTTCTCTCTCTTTTTTTGTGTGTTGTGTTCACTGGCTTGTTTTTTCCTAATTAAACTTCAAAACAAAATTATACTCAGAGAATGAGAAAATAACTACTAGTACATATTCGATTTCATTTCTAGCACTTGAAATACATACATATCTCAATTCTCATGCATATATATATATATTAATTTCAAAACCACAATCACATGATATATAGAATGATAGTTAAAGTTGGGAGCTGAAGAGAAGAAAGACCCAATGAATAAGGCACACCAATACAACAAGTCATAAGCCAAAAGATGTTTTGTTTGGTAATGTGGGTCAACCAGTATCATAAATGAGGTAGCTGGATTTGCATTTGATGCTCTTCTCAAAATTTAATGTGACAATTCCCCCTACTCGATATTTATTACTAAGCAACAAATATTAATACAAAAATGTCATCTCTCATTTTAAGCAATTTGATGTCTATTCTTTCTTATATATTCACGTGCTCCACTGAATATCTTTATTGTTATTGTAAAAACAATCTACTAACGATCACAAGAAGTAACGAAAACAGGTAAAACTGCACAGTAAAAATGGCATATGCGGTATGATTTTTTTTCTTTTGGTATGAAATGTTGAATGATGAATTTTAACGGTAAAGATACAAATAACTATAAATCTGAATTTAAAAGTTGAAAGAATGAAACGAACTTTGTCTGAAATGGAATCCTATATTATCTAGAAGAAGACATCAAAAGCTTGTATATGTTTTTCATTTATTTATCTTATTTACAGCCACAATATTTTACTCTCCAAATCAATCAATAATGTAATATCTTTTTTTAACTCGTACCAACCGGAAGTCTAACCTAACAAAATCACATTTCAAATGCAATCATAATTCATAAGTAGTATGAGAGATATCATTTTAAAAACAAAACTGAACATCCTCTTTATAGGTTATCATTATCAAATTTGACGCTGAAGGTAGGATTCACAATATTTTGATTATTGAATTATTTTTGTAGTTTCCACTATAAGCTTTTGTTTTGTTATTTTGGCGGTTTCCACTCTAAGCTTAGGATTCGAATGGTAGCAGAATTAGAATTTAAAACCAAAACTTGCAAAAATCAAATTTGCATGCAAGTATGCAACCTAACATGCATTTATTGAAATCAATTTTTGTGTACACTTTATATTTAAGAAGGAAAATATCGAAAAGGAAAAAAGTGCTTATAACTCTCATCTTCGTCTTTTTTTTCTGACGGTGATTGTCTTTACACCCATAAATATACATACACCTACGGGTACATATATAATTTTTTTGTGTTTTGTATAAATTCCAAGTATAGGTTTACAACGACATGGGAATCATATCAAAGTACCCGATGAATAAATACATTATTTATATATTACTTTAAATTTTAACCCTTGTTGTGTATAATTTATCAACTTACTTAGAGTAGTTTACAAATATGCCAAACAACCGTAGGTTACAAATTCTTGTAAATTTAAAAATTTCAAGCTTAAGTATCTTACCGAATGGATTACGCATTCTAGTTTCGTATATCATATCATATGTATATAATAAATAAGTGTCTCATTCAGAAGAAATGATCACAAGCCGACTACATGACAATAGATAACGAGAAAACGAGAGGAGAGAATCTTGATTAAACGTCTCTTTTACATATCCAAGGTCCAACGAAACTATAATCATTACACTTCATTAGTATAATAATACACACACGCACACGTAAATATAGTTGAGTTACAAAATTGAATAGCATTCTTTACCAAAAAAAAAGGTGTCTTAGAATAAGTGATCTGAAAGAGGCAGAACTAACAATACAAAGTACATTTATTTCGGGGAAGGGGGGAATGAATGTAAAAAAACGCCAGTAATAAAAACAAATGTTGAACGAAATTTTACAAACTATAGTATATATCAAATTAACTACAAATTCAAATACGTTACTTATTTAAAATGTATTTTCGTTTAAATCACTCAGTTTTATTTGAAAGTAACTAACTGGTTACTGTATATGATATATGATTAGCAAAAATCTGATTTGTGACTCGTTTGCCTTGGCCTCTAACAAAGGAAAAAAACTAGCTAGTTTGCATTGGCAAAACAAAGCTATATTCTTTGTATAATTTCTCAGTGGAACCATAAGAGATTTTGTCAAAAAGATAGTAACAAACAGTAAGAAAATGTTTTGACGGTTTTCTACTTTTCTTGATACGAAGCTCTTACTGATCAGTTATCACACTATTTGTTTCTTATGTAATTACAAGCCACATTTGCTCTTCTGCTCAAAGATTAACTGAAATTAATCGTTGATAGTTTATGAACAAAACTTTGCATTTAAAAATTTACAAGTACATTTGTAAAAGAAGAAATTAGCCGATCGACGTGTGATCTATTCAATCTAGCGTTGAGTAATAGGGGATTTTGTTTGAACAATGTGATTCATAATCTACAAAACAAAAAAAAAACAATATTTTTTAGAGTATATAAAACGATAAATGTTTGTTAGAGCGACGACAACAAAACATGTCTATTACAGCAGAGTCTTCATTTTTGGTTTTAGCTCGATCTAAGATGGAAACAAATTTAAATACTTGACCAAGCTTCACCGGCACAAAAACCTAAATAGAAAGAATCATCATTTTCTACTATTATTCTAGTACCTCCCTCTTTTTTTTTTACTAATTGACTTGATAATAATTTATATTATCATGATATAGTGTGTGTATTGTATATATAAAAGTGAGATATTAAAGCAACGTTAAAAAAAATTGAGCAAAGAAAAAAAGAAATGGCTCAGTCGTCTTCATCTTCTCCTTCCAAATCTCCTGTTCCATCTCTTCACCAATCCCTTCACTTCACTCCTGTAAGTTAACTCAAATCCCTCTTCCTTTTTTTCCCGGGAAAGCGCAGGAAATTTGTTAACCATTGACAAAGAACACACAGACCTCAATTTTGTTGTCTTGCCATCTGACCAAAAAAATTATTTTTTTCCTTCTGAAAATAGTGGAATTGATAGGGTTTAGCTTGAATCTTCTAGTTCTTGCGTGTTTTCCTGAAACCCACAATTATTTTCTCGAGAAAATGAAAGAAAAGTAGGAAAATAAGCACGTTCGGTTACCTTTTCGTCTAAAGTTTCTTCCTTTGATTTCAGTGATTCCATCAGAATCTCATATCGTGTCACTTGATCAATTCTTCAAATCTAAAGATTTTGTTTTTATCTCAAATTTGGTAATTTGTAATTTTCTCTCTGTTCTTTCAGATTCTAGAATGCGATGAAGACGACGACCTCCACGACGAAAGATACAAAAACAGAACAAGCCCAAGCAGCGACGGTGGTTCTTCCGCCACACCAAACCACCACCACCACCGCCGTAACAACAACAACAACAATCACCAACACACTCTAACGCCTCTCCACCACAACGGAAAACCCACAAACAGAAAACGACATGACGACGATGAAGACGACGGCGGTGCCGTCTCCTGCAACAAGTGTCGACCTCACCACTCTCACCGTGACAAGTTATCCGTCGTACCTCTCGAAAGCCACAACAACCCTTCCTTTATCTCTAGCCCCAATCTGATAATTAGATCCATCTTTCAATCTCTTACACGGAGAAGCCCCAAACCTTCCTCGGCGACGACGGCAACGCTTCCTCCGCGCTCTTCCTCCTCATCTGCAGCCGACGCTTCAAGAGAAGAGCAGTGGCGGTTATCTGTGGCAGAGCTTTCTCATAAACTGATTCAAGCCACAAAGAAGAAAGAAGACGCGGTGATAGAAGCTTCTAGATTGAAATCTTCCATGGCAGAGCTCGAGAAGAAACTCAATAAGCTCGAGATTTACTGTCATAATCTCAAATCGGGCCTTGACGAGTGCAGCAACAAGAAACAGAATGCTCCGATTCGAAAATACGAATTTAACGACAGGATCATTCAGCAATTTCTTGTTTCTGTGTCGGAATCTCGATCTTCAATCAGAGCTCTGAGTAGATCTCTCGCGTCGCAGCTACGAACCGTCGGTGGGAAAGTCTACGAGAGACTCTCTCTCCTTCTCCAACCTTTCGATGTACAGATCAAATCTTTTGCGAAGAACCCTAAAAGTCTGATCTTTTACCTTGAAGCGTTCCTGAGCAGAGCATTCTTCGAGGATTTCGAAGCGTCCGGGTTTCAGAAAAACGGGGCGACCCGGATTTTGAACCCGATTGATCGTTGTGAATCCAATTACGCTTCGTTCAACGTCTTGATGGAGCTCACGTGGGACGAGGTCTTGAGCAGAGGAACGAAGCATTTCTCGGAGGAATTTAGTAGATTCTGTGACCGGAAAATGAGTGACGTCGTTGCGATGCTTTGCTGGAACCGAGCCTGGCCTGAACCGCTTTTACAGGTAAGCGTTTAATCAAATGGTTTATACAGATTTATTTGGTTTATTTCAAAATCAATTGAATAGGACCGGTTTTTTTGTAGGCTTTCTTTGGTGCGTCGAAGAGTGTTTGGTTGGTTCATCTCTTGGCTAATTCGGTGAACCCGGGTCTGCAAATGTTTCGCGTGGAGAAAGATGACCGGTTTGACCCGGTATACATGGAGGAAACTGGTGGAGACCGTTTTAAGAGTCTGGTTCGAGCTATGGTTCAGCCTGGGTTTTACGTCTATGGGAGTGTGGTTAAGTGCAAAGTAGTTTGCAAGCATTGCGGCAGCGACGAGGAAGAAGTCAAAGACCGTTCGGTCAAAGAATGTAATAAAATTGACAAGAGTTTAATAAGCATTTGTAGCCCATTAGGAGGCTAATTACGTTGACCAAGGAGTTAGAAAATTGGTGGGCTTTGTTTTGTTTTGTGAGGTTTGTAATTAAAAAATCCGATTGCCTCCGCAAGTGAATATTTATAAACGTTTTTCCTTGACTTTTGCAAGGAAATCTCTAAGAATTAATTGGGTTATAAATATTTTTTGTTTTTGTCAAAAAGTGATTCACGGAAGAATCTAAAGTAAAATATTGGCATTTTCTCGTTGGTTTCGTTGTCTTGGATTTGATTACATTTTTCATCACTATGACATCTAATGGTTGTCGTGACGTAGATCATACATGTGTACTTTATTTTTACAATCATAATGTTCTGGTTATAAACAAAAAATAGAGCGCGGAGAAATAAGAGTTAACCAGAAATAGAAGTCCTAAATTAGGGGTGGGCAATGGATTCATTATCCTATCCGTAATTCGATCTGATATAATGTGAAAGCTTGGATATTCTGGGTGTCCAAATCTGCATGAAAATTATGAATTCGGATATTAAAATTTTTTGAATAGATATCCGAATCTGAGATAATGTGTTAAATAATAATAAAATTATTTATTTGGCAAAAAAATTAAAACTTTTCAATGTTCAACTTCATTATTAATTTTAGTTTTAAAACACTTTTGCATCATTTTATTACTTTATCTCTTTGTTTTTCTAAATATAATAGTTATAATTTTAAAAATAAATAAATAACAAATTCAGATATACGATTTTTTCACCAATACACGAAATTCGGATATTCGGAATTTTTGAATCTAAATCTATATAACAAAATAACGGACCGAATACTATAAAAATGGTGATACAATCAACGTGGCAGTTGATGTAGTAGTAACTATTTGTAGATCAAGATTGAGAAAATTATAAAATTTGATTCGTGTCAGGAAAAATTTATTTCCGAAAAAATGTTAATTTAATATGGTATGGCTCCCGGTCTACGACGATTAGCGGTCACGGATGTTAAACCTCTGCTTATCAAATGATGATGCAAATTTATGCGTGTAATAACAAAATGGGCCGTTTTGAGGCCCAATATTTAGTATCTGGTTATCATAAGTTTGAGCCTTCTCTGAAAGAAAACCAACCTCTTCTTTTTTGTTCTTCCTCGCTCCGTACATTTGTTTCTTCAATTTTCCGTAGTTCTGTTTGCGTAGAGGATTGAAATGAGTTCGATCTCTGGGTTGGGGGAAGATGAAATCAGTTCGTTTTTCGAATCATCTCCACCTCTGAAGAACAAGGAGGAGATCGTACCGAAGCTTAATCGGTTCATCGAGCTGAATTCTTCGCGGCAAGGTGAGATTAGTAAGCTATGTTTGTATGTGACATTTTGAAAGTTCTCGAGGATTGAAAGGGTTTTTCATATCTTTCAGGAGGGAAGAGGATTGTATGTGTGACTTCAGGTGGAACTACAGTTCCATTAGAGCAACGATGTGTAAGATACATCGATAATTTCAGCTCAGGAAATAGAGGTGCTGCGTCTACTGAGTAAGTTTTAGATTTTTTCTTTTTTCTTTTCAATTATTCTTTCTAAAACTCGTAAAAAAAGATTCTTGATACAAATTTGGTTTTGATTTAAGGAATTTCGTCAAGGCTGGATATGCTGTGATATTTCTCTTTAGGAGGTACATTTTCTAATTTTGGTTTTGTATTTCCCAACTGTGTGTAGTTGAACGATAAGTTAAATGATGCTTCTTTCTATCGGTTTTATTATGTGAATCTTTAGGGGAACGTGTCAACCGTATTGCCGGTCTCTTCCTGATGATCCATTCCTTGAATGTTTTGAGTTTCCAGATGCAAATAACATTCGAGGTTTTTCATTACAACCTCTTTCTCAATCTGTACATATATCAATGTAATACTGGGTTATGGATATAAAGTGCGAGTTTCAGTCTGCTACGGTAACAAATTATGAGCCTTTGTTCATCTTTTGGTTTTTATTTTCAGTTCATGCATCACATTCGGAAGCTGTGAAGATGGCTGTTATTGACCAGCAAGCTGTATGTGTTTATTTTTACAAAAAGCTGATCACTTGATGCTTTTTTGTTTGTTTTGTTTCTTGTTTTGAGTCTTTTGTGTAATAACTTTGCAGGCAGTTGCAGAAGGTCGCTTACTAAAACTCCCATTCTCAACCATATATGAATATCTCCAGGTTCTTCAATCTTATACAATCTACTTGTGTTATCTTTGTTGTTTTTTCTTGATGCATATAATGTAATTTAATTGCTCAAGAAACCAATAGATCTTTTCTTTAACAGAGCTGCAACTCAAATTACTTTCTCTTTGTGAATGTTTCTGGTTATTTTTTTTGCTACAAACAGATGTTGCGGTTGATTGCAACAGCATTGGAAGATGTCGGTCCATGTTCAATGTTTTATCTTGCTGCTGCTGTATCTGACTTTTATGTGCCATGGACGAGCATGGTAAGAGTCTTTCATTTCCCTATGACCATGGCTACACAATTCATGTGTCTGAAAAATGGTTTTTATATATTTGGTGAAACTAGACAGAGCACAAAATACAATCAGGATCTGGTCCTTTGGACATAAGTCTAGCTCAAGTCCCTAAAATGCTTTCAATCTTGAGATCAAATTGGGCTCCAAAGGCTTTCTGCATATCATTCAAGGTCTCTCTCTATTCTCTCTTGTATTAAATCTCCAGAATTCGATAATTTATTTGGAATTTTGTATCCAGCTTGAGACAGACTCAAAGATTTTGATAGAGAAGGCTACAAAGGCTCTACAAAAGTATAAAGTGCATGCGGTTGTTGCCAATGAGTTATCAACGCGTAAGGAGGAGGTTGTGGTTGTTTCAAGTAGCGGTAATGTTGTGGTGAGACGTGATTGTGATAAGCCTGAATCTATTGTAGAAGATAATCTCATTCATCTCATCGTAGATCGACATTCAAAATACATCAAAGAATCTCACACTTGATTCCACCAATGCTTCCAAGTCAAGAAAAGTTTGAAACGTTCCTCCACAGAATAGAACTGACTCTTTGTATTCGGTGTGAATGTGTATTGAGTGATGAACGGATGATTAATTCAAATTTTCACACATTTTAAAACTTTTAAATGATGAACATCTTTTATTCAAATATTTCTTGGACTTGGAATGTTCAACAAACAAATGCGCTATATCTTTTCTAAAAAAAATATCTTACACAGCGAAGACCCGGTCCACATTAAAGGTTCGAGCTGCATTGATTTACCGATTCAAACCGCCGGTTCGGGTCAACATGGTCTTCTCCGCGGATTTCGAGAGAGATAATTTAATTAGTTTAATTAAAGGTGTTGGACTGGGAGAGAACAACAACAACAGCAAAAGAGCTTCTCTGTATCGGTCTCCGTCTCGTCGTTTGTCGTTCTCTACATTTTGATTAGTTTCGCGATCTTCATCTCTATTTATCTCCGCTCAATCTTTCTGTTCGATCCGTCGATCGGAAATTTTGACTGGAGATTTAACAAGTCTGAAAATTAGCAGATCGTAGCTATGTCGTACTCCGACTCCGATTCGTCTTCTCACGGTAGCGAGTACAAGAATTTCCGGCAGATTACGCGTGAACGTGCGTTCTCTCTATCTATCTTCGTTTTTGTTTGATTTTATCTGTTTTGACTCTGGTTGATTCAAATTGACTTCGTCATTGTTTCTGGATTCACATGATCTATTTCTGATTCCGGGTCCTTCGGAGCATTCGTTTTAGTCATGTTGATCCATTTTGATTCTGGGTACTAGGCTCATGAGAACGATACTACATAGCTCTCTGCGGTTTTAATTGGTTTACTGGAGGAGAATATGAGAGCTCAATGGCTAAGACTTATCTCGGAATTGCATTTGGGACAGTTTTCTGATAAAATATTGGCAATTCTGTTGCTTGTTACACTGGTTTTGGGTTCTGAAGGTTTGAATTAAGATTTATGATGAGGTTTAGAGCTAAACATTTTACCAAATTCTGCCTATCGGACGCACACATAGGACAGAAACTATTACATGTTTGTGATGTTTACAATGAAAGCATGTATTGTGTGTATAAAGGCAGACATGGTTGTGGATTTTGATTGTAGTCACATTATAGAGTTATATGCAGTGTAGTTAATGTAAAGCATCCTTGATTCTACCTTCTATGAGGCTTTTGGCTGCTGTCTCTACTCGTTTGCTCTTAAGGCTCTTTAGATTTCTTCCATGTTTTGGCGAGGCTTTATCTATTGCTAGTGTATCTGATCTTGTTTTATTTCGTTATTTTCCAGGACTGTTGTATGAGATGCTTAGATCTGCAAAGACAGGGAGCTCAAAATCCACCTGGAAGGTATCTTTTCGTGTACTTCACCGTTGGCTGGCCTGACAATGTACTTCACCTGGAAGATACCTATTTTTTCTGCTAAGTTTTTTCTTTTTGTTTTTGTAGGTACTAATCATGGACAAACTTACTGTCAAGATAATGTCATACGCCTGCAAAATGGCTGATATTACACAAGAAGGAGTTTCATGTGAGCGAATTATTTTTGTAAAAATTCTAGTTCGATATGATGCTCTACTTTTGAATAACTTAATCGGCGTAAGCTATCATTTCTCTGTAGTGGTTGAAGACATATTTAGAAGAAGACAACCTCTACCTTCAATGGATGCCATATACTTCATCCAGCCAACTAAAGAGAAGTAATTTATCTTTGATGTTCCTTTGCTGAGTTTCAAAATGTTTGACATTTGTTATTTTCTCCTATATTAATGTTTGATTTTGTTTCATCAGTGTCATCATGTTCTTGTCAGACATGTCTGGGAAATCACCCTTGTACAAGAAGTAAGGAAATGAGTTCCTCTTAGTTATCCTATCTATCCTAAAGACAATCTCTTTAAAACACTCATTTTTTTCTTTATTTCTCTGCATCTGTGAAGGGCATTTGTTTTCTTCAGCTCACCAGTTTCGAAGGAGCTGGTTGGTCACATCAAGAAAGATTCGAGTGTATTACCTCGGATTGGTGCATTGAGAGAGGTGTATATTGCTAAAAATTCATACTTTCTAGTGTATACTGACTATTCTATAGTATCTGTATTATAGAGCGGTGTTAGCATCCACATGGATAACTTACTATTTGATTTTCATTTTGCAGATGAATTTGGAGTTCTTTGCCATTGATAGCCAGGTATGGTCGTTCTGAATCTCTTGGGTTCGTGCACTTTAGCCTTGTTTATATTTTTCTTCATCCAGTGTGACCTGTGGTATCATGTTGTTAGTGTGTGTTTCATGATGTGAAAGAGGGTCACAAGAGACATTAAATAACGACAACTTATACAGGGTTTCATTACTGATCATGAGAGAGCTTTAGAGGATCTTTTCAGTGACGACGAAACTTCTCGGAAAGGCGATGCGTGCTTGAATGTGATGGCTTCTCGAATTGCCACAGTCTTTGCTTCACTCAGGGTACCAATCATTATTCTCATGATTAATGATTATTATCTGCGGATGACTCTTCTGAATCATTTTGGACTTTACAGGAATTTCCCTCGGTACGATACCGAGCCGCAAAGTCACTTGATGCATCGACAATGACAACTCTGCGCGATCTAATCCCCACAAAGCTTGCAGCTGGAATCTGGAATTGTCTGGCAAAACATAAACTGTCGATTGAAAATTTCCCTCAGACTGAAACATGCGAGCTGCTCATCCTCGACAGATCTATAGACCAGGTTTAGAACTCTTTTGTTTTTCTTTTCTGCATTTGATGTTTCTTTCATTTTTTTAATTATCCATCTACTTATGGAGCTCATGCTTCCTTTCTCTACATGTGTTATATGATTAGCAGCATTTTCTTGTTTTAAATGTCTAGATTTCCCCTGTTATACATGAGTGGACTTATGATGCTATGTGCCATGATTTACTGAATATGGAAGGGAACAAATATGTCCATGTGGTAAGTTCAACTCTTTGCCGTATAAGCTATTGTGATTTTGTGGTCACTCTCTTCCTGGATACTCCATATGATGTTCTTTTAGTTTTTAGGTTCCAAGCAAATCAGGCGGACAACCAGAGAAGAAGGATGTGCTCTTGGAAGAACATGATCCTATTTGGCTAGAGCTTCGACATGCACATATAGCAGATGTGAGTCTGATGCCTAGGTCTTTAATTTTCTTTGGTAATGGAAAAAAAAGTCAATCCTCTTGACCTGTGTTTTTCATCAGGCTAGTGAAAGATTGCATGACAAGATGACCAATTTCTTATCGAAAAATAAAGCTGCTCAGCTTCAGCATGGTAAGAGGTGGGTATTACTTTTATTGCTGTAGTAAATGTAACCAGAGAGCATATATATTAAACTTCCTCTGAACAAGTGGAACAAGATTTTACTGTTGAATTCTGTCCTCTTGTCATTCAGTTTGATCATACTCTGACATAAGTCTGCATTGATCTACGTAGTATACTTTATTTTATTGAAGAAGTACTTTCAATTGTTCTCTCCTTTTTGTTTTGAATTTTATTCGTTTATTTGTAGAGATGGAGGTGAGCTTTCTACAAGGGATCTACAGAAGATGGTTCAAGCATTGCCACAGTATAGTGAACAAATTGACAAGCTCTCTCTCCATGTAGAGGTAGTTCCATAGTAATGTGCAGCGCTCCCTTGTCTTTTCTTGTTGTGTCCACCTCCACTTCCAATGTGATATGCCTCTACATTGTTTCGTTAAATTTTAGAACTTTCATCTTTAGGTGATGCCACACAAAATTACTCTATTAATATGCATCATATGATTAACATTTCACAGGATTTAGTTTCTGACGAGCTGTCTGCAGATATCCAGAGTTATCCCTCCTTTGACTTTTTCTCTGAGCTTTGGACTCATATAACTCTTTCTTATCATTGCAGATTGCTAGAAAACTCAACGACCTTATTAGAGAGCAAGGACTTCGGGAGCTTGGACAACTTGAACAAGACCTTGTTTTTGGTGATGCTGGGATGAAAGATGTGATTAAATATTTGAGTACTCAAGAGGTTTGCATCTAGTTAGTAGTGGTTGATTTACTGTAATAGTGGTTAAATATTTCATGAGACATCGAGCTGTTTCTTCAAAATTCTGTACAGGAGGCAAGCCGTGAAGGTAAGTTACGCCTGTTGATGATCCTCGCAACAATTTACCCTGAAAAGTTTGAAGGTGAAAAAGGTCAAAATCTAATGAAGGTACTTGGGGTTTTAGTGCTTCTGGATCTTTGTTTGGTTCTTAACCACCCCATCTAAGGTTTTATTACTGTGTTTCTAGTTGGCAAAACTCCCATCTGATGATATGACCGCGGTAAACAATATGAGATTACTTGGTTCAGCCGTCGATGCTAAAAAGAATACCCCTGGAGGTTTCACTTTGAAGTTTGATCTTCACAAGGTAACATCTTCTCTTCGAGTCTTCCATCAACATATTCAAATATGTACATCTTCTTAACATTCCCTGTAATGGCTGCAGAAAAAACGAGCCGTCAGGAAAGAGCGCCAAGAAGAAGCAGCATGGCAGTTATCTCGTTTTTACCCTATGATTGAGGTACCCATCACATTTGGCTTTGTTTATTTTCCTTTGAAATTTTGTGTAGGACATTACTTTTGCTTTTTAGCACAATACAAGTTTCATGTGTTGACTATTCCCTCCGTATGTGGAATTTGCCAGGAACTCATCGAGAAACTTAGCAAAGGAGAATTGCCAAACGAGGATTACCCATGTATGAACGATCCAAGCCCGAGTTTCCATGGATCAACGTCACTTTCATCAGCAGCAAGTAGTAGTCAAGGTCAAGCTGCTCAGTCCATGAGATCAAGACGCACACCAACATGGGCTAAACCTCGAGGTTCAGATGATGGATATTCAAGGTAAACATAAGTTGAGTCTTCATCGATCTTCTTAACTTCTCTGTGTGCGCAATTGAAACCTAAAAGCTAGCTCAAACCATGTGTCTCATTGTTCGTTTGAAGATTCCACTTTTATGCTTGCATCATTTTGAAATGGAGAAAATGAGCTTCGTAACTTAAATTCTATTTCTTTCTTGCAGTGATTCGGTGCTGAGACATGCGTCAAGCGATTTCAAGAAGATGGGACAACGAATATTTGTGTTTATTGTTGGTGGAGCGACAAGATCAGAGGTAAGAGGCTAAGGAAAAGTGGCTCTTACTGTTGGAATGAAAATCAAACCATAGAATCAGGATATATGATGATCTCTTATTACTGGAATCTTGGGTTTCAGTTAAAAGTATGCCACAAGCTAACCACGAAACTCAAAAGAGAAGTTATTCTCGGGTCCACGAGCCTTGACGATCCTCCACAGTTCATAACGGTAAGCCACACATACTTCACATTCCAACATTTGGCAAACTAAGAATCACCCTCTCAATTTAAAGTATCCTTATGTTTTCTTTTTGTGACCACAGAAATTGAAGCTTCTGACTGCAAATGATTTATCTATAGACGATCTCCAAATATGAGAATCCAGATCTCAAATCAAATCCTTGTCTTTTCTCTAATTTGTAACCAAGTAAAAGACCTGAAAAAAGTCATCAGATTGTCAGATCATGACTGTGAGGTTACCCTTATTGTTTGTCGGTTAAGTATGTAAAGCAACTCATAAAGATGACCTCTAGATATTTGGCTATTGTCTTGTTAAATTTGATTGTGTACCTAAATCGTTCTTTGCTTTTTCAGAATACGTACCTAAATCGTTCTTTGCTTTTTCAGAATCTTCTCTGTAGTACGTCATTCAATTCGATTTTTTCAATCATAACATTCAGTTGCCCAACACAGAGCAAGGTAGTCTAACAACAACACCAATACATTTAAAGTTTACTTAAACACTACTTAGCTTCGGATCAATAGAGTCTCTGGTGAGCTGTTCTTCAGCTTTCCTCTTCTTCTTTGTAACTGACACCAAACTCTTGACATAAGTGATATAACTATCCACATTGAATTTCCGTTTGCAACCCGCATAGTTCATGTACCGTATCTTCCCAAAAACCGGCCTCTCTTTCCATCCCTAGAAACAGTCGAAGAACAAATTGATAAATCAGCCTCAGTCAACATTCTCCAATCTATTCTACTATCACTTCTAGTCAAGGCAAGGAGAAACTGAAAGAACCTGATCATGAACGCCACATATAGACCACATACACCCAACATATCCACTCGGGTCACGACCATCGATCTCATACTACATCAACATATCAAAAACTTTAAGTAACAAAAGGAAAAGGGTCAGAGACTCAGAATGAAATAAGTTGGAAGTAAACCTTGTTATTTAGATAGATGGATATTGAGAGAGCCTCTTCTGGTCCTTTGGTCCATTCTAGAATCTTCTTTGCCCAATACATTCTGCAAGTAATGTTGATTAATGCCAGTTTTTACCATGGTTGCCACTATAATGGTTTTTAAAGCAGTCAAAATCTAGATATATGAAATTGCTTGCCTCATAAAACCGTGCATTTTCCCTTGATAAACCATCTCTAACTGAGAAGCATTCCATAGCTGCCAATTCAACAAGCCAAAAAATAAAGTTTAAAATGCAGATGATAATCAAAGCTGCAGACAACTTTGAGCGATGATATGCGTCAAAAGATTAGTGGCTTACGTGATCTGCTGTCTGTCCCTTCTCTAACTGCTCCAACCTACAAGTTTAATACCCTTTAATGTGCATATGGAAGATTTTCTTTACAAAAGAATTAAGGAGTAAACGGCTGAAACATTACGAGTAAATGTGTTCTCTCTTATCTGAAGCATGATCCATTAGTGACTTGCGTGCCCACTCCCAAGCTCCCTTCAAAGAATCATAATGAGGTTGATAGTAGCAAAAATTGTCGGAGAGTTCTCTTCGCACAATCAATTCTTCCAAGAATGTGTCGACCGCCTTTAATGAACAAACAATGCAAATACCAAACTATGAGTGTGGACAAGAGAAAACTACCTAAATATACCTAAATATACATTCAAAAGTATGATGGGCTAATGAACCTGAGGGTAAGTGTTCCGGACTTTACGTGCCTCTAAGGCACACCGTTGAGCTGATATCTGGCCAAAATGTAGATAAGGAGAGAGACCAGAGAGTGCTTTCGGCTTTACAGGATTATTCCGATCTGTTGAATAATTCTTCAACCTTTTTGTCAAAAACCCATCTTTATTGCCCATCAATACTTCCATCCCTGCATCTTCTCCCGGCACACACCATTCAATTTCAGGAACTTCTGCACCCTCCCTATCCACATATCATGATCATCATTAAACTCAAATCCCAAACAAGAATAAGGAATCGGACATTATTAAAACAGATTTAAGAGCACCTAACCTTACAACTTTATCGATGAGGCTATCCCAATCAACCAGTTTATCACCCATCCCAGCCCACTTCTTCTTTGGCGGCTCAAGTTTAGGAAACTCAATGAGGTAATCAGGTAGTAGTTTGTTGATCTTACCCCGTATTGTTCTAGCACTGTACTCCAGCTTCTCCGAAGCAGCCCACATTGGAATTACATTGTGTGCATCAATTTCATGTATTGCTAATGAATCACTCGTTCTCTTGACAACCTCATCTTTACAACTCCGGATTTCTCGTAACGGCGAGAAATCAGTAACCAGATGTGAAGCTCCACATTCTGCGATAAAATTAGGAATTGTGTCCTTTGCATCTCCCTGGATTATTACATCATAAAGTTTATCTTGAGATTAAGAAAAGAACAAAAAATTTCAAACGTACCAAACTCTAAGGTTTATTCAAAGTGTAAATCGTTTCATCTACCGTTTCATTTCCATATATATAACAAGACCGTAAAAACCCTAACTTTTCCTCCTTGATTCCTCCGAAATTACTAACACAAAGCAAGTAATTTTAAATGGGTTTAATGTCACATGGAGCTCAGGACTCACCTGTAACAGAATAAACGGAATTTGAAGAGATTCGATTTGGCGGTGAAGCTGGCGCAAACCCTTTAACATAAACCCTAATTGCCTCGCTTTTGCGCCCAGAAATTGATCGAACAAATTGAACACGACTGCCACCGGCGCGTTGGTTCTGTTTGCCAAATCAACGGCGTGGATCAACGCCCAGTTATCTCTCAACCGTTGATCTCTGAACATCCAGTAAACAACGGGACCCACCGTTTGATCGGACGGTCGCCAGGAGCCCTCTTTGAGGATCCGGATCCGACCCGTTTGAACCGAGATTGTCGACGCCATACGAAGGAGGAGACAGGATTGTGGATTTTTCGGATTTCACTAACGCTGTTTATGCGAAGATATCGCAGCGGAGGATGATAAATTGCGCGGAGGATGCTCAAGCGACAAGACCCGCGTCTTCGAAAAATGGAGGGAAGGCAAAATAATAATACTGTTTGAGTTTGTGGTTTGAATTGATCTACGTGGATTATCTAGAATTTAAACACGTGTCAATTTGTGATTGCCCAAGTTAATTTCTCTACTCGCGATATTCTTCATAAAATTTAGTAATAAAATACTTATCTGTATGAAAATTATAGAAAAAATACATTAGGGAACAGTTTATCATCCAAACTGAGTTATGTATATACTAAGAGATATATAAAGATGAGAAAGTTATAACCCGAGAGAGGTAGACAACTAATTAGACAAGTAATAGCATAAACACTTGCGTTAAAATTTGATTCATTCATATGATGGGAAAGGAAAATGAATTTTAAACTAATGAATATTCAGTAGTTATTGTTAATTTGTTATGTTGGTCGAAGCTATAGAACAATTTTCACTATATAAACGTATATTTTCTATGTTATTGTATATTCTATGTAGTGGCTAAAAAAAAGATTAGGAATTCAAACCGTAATGGCGAACCAAAATAGTTGACCCAAAGTAACATCCTAAAATTGTTGATCCAAAAGGCTGTCTATCTAAGATGACAGATGGAAGTGGTATCACCAGGAGCAACACGAAAAGGTTAACTATTTGGAACCAATTAATATGGAACTCTTAATCTGCGATTTGAAGTGTTTTGACGATAAATCAACACACATCCTCATCTCTGCTGCATGCAAGAGTCCCAAAGTTTCTTTAGTTATGTTATGTCAAGTTATCATTCATTATTTTGTATGCATTATGGTCCAAACTGTCATGACATATAATTTGATATTTTGTAATTATTTATCGTGGATTGCTATGAAGATAAACGTGTAAATATTCAAACGAATCAAATTTATATGATGGTGCTGATTAATGATGAAAAAAAAAAAAAGAGAATAGATTGACATTATAGTACTGGTTCATCATTTCCTTTAACCAAAAGAAACCTAGAGCAAATTATTCCTTCACATGCTCGATCGTGCTTATCTCAAATGCGTTATTGGAAACATACCTTGTGTTTTATCGTTATGCTTTTATACATATACATTTTCATTTCCGTGCGCGTAATTTAAAAATAATTGTATGTAAGATCTTATCAAGGTGACACGATTTCTAGGTTTTACATATAGATGCGTTTGAACTTAAGAAGTGTGATGGTATAATTAGCTGAAATCATTGTACAAAATACCGTTTTAATTTCGGCCCAGTTAGCAAATAACTTAAAGAGGTATCTTATTGCCAGAGTCCTACTAGTTGGAATCTATTTAAAAACCACTCAATAAACTAATGGTGCTATTGAGGTTTGTTATAACCAAAATTTTAAAAATCTTGTGTGTGTCCTCTATGTTTGTATTTATACATGGTATCACAATAGAAGACAGATTGTACGAGTCACATCTTTTTGTACTGTAATAATCAAGAAGCAATCGAATGAATGTGGAAACCAATTAACATACCCACCGTCTCTTATTTTCTGCTTCGATTCAGTAATCAAAGTTTTATTTGACCTCACCTATACCAAATTTTCATTATTAAAATGAAAAAAAATTATAAATCTTTTTAACATAAATGCTACATTAACCTTTCCCATGGATTTCTCGACTCATGAAACTTAGAATATTCCAGTCTTTTACGCCCTCCGTTTAGACACTTTGGCTGGGTGGGTTAATATACTTTTTTATTTTAGACCTGTTTAGTGACGGCCTCTAGCTCTGCACAGAATCATTGTCTTATATACCTGGTCTTTTAATATATTAACTTTATAGGGAGACAAAAGAGCTGATATCCAATAAATTAAATATTATATGTGTTTGTTTGACTTGTGCGTGTATAGACCTTCTCATCAGCCATGACAAACCAACTATGGTTGAGCTAATGTGTCCTAGATCAACCATTAACAAAATTGTAATCGTAAAATGGATTACAAAATACAAACTTCATTAAAAAGTCCTCTTTTCGATATAATATATTAAGCTTTATAATTTCAGAAACAAACAAAAAGATAACAATGATATTACATGAAAATGGACATTTTGGTAGATAATTTGACATTCGAATCAAATTAACATGTTGGTTAACTCAACGGAATAATCTAACTATATGTAGGTCCTATGAACTTGATAACAAAAAAGGTCAAAACACTATTATTTCCTTAATTTTAATTGAACTAGTTGTCAGAGACAGTTAGTTCTCGAACCAATTTAAAAAATAATCGCGAGATAGTTGCTCGAAGATTATTATTTTTATTGCAATACCTATGGAGAAAATACTGATGTTTTCTAAAGATTGCTTGCTTGCTTTAGTAATTACAAATCAAAATGATGTTTAATTGTCGCAATGTGGTTGTTATCATTCATTATGTCATCTCGCGAAAGCTTACTCTAAAGTCTAAACACTAATCAAAACCTTTTCCTTCTTTTAAAAATCGGCTGATTTGGCGATTAATTGCTCAACAAAAATGAATTGAATCTATTTCGATTAATAGACATAATTAATGATTTAATTGGTAAAAATAGTTAAAATCAATATATTTATTAAAAATAAAATCTTTTTCTAAGAAAATCATAGAAATTTTGTATAGATCACTAGTAAAAAGATATTCTAGGAAAAGAAAGAAGCTATGAAAGTTTATTTCAACGATTTTATTATTTTATTTTTCTACTAATTTTTTAAAAAAATAAAAATATTTTCAAAATCGAATTGATTAAGTTGAAACCAATTTATACATAACTAACCAATTCTAATAAAATATATTTCATCTTTTTGTGCATTCATCTTTTATATATAACCAAATTATTAAGTAAATTTTTTAAAAATTAATTTATTGTCCTTCACCGCTCTATAAGCACCTAAAAATTTTTAAAACATAGACCAATATATAATCAAAAAGGAATTTTTTGATATATGTTTTAATTTACATGGTTTGTTGTTATCGGTTAAAAAAACTAAAACAGTCAAATGTCCATCCCAGTCAGCTACAATTATTCAAAATACTAGGTGACGTTACTGGCGGGGGGCTATTGCGTCATAAACTACGGAGATTAGTAGATTACTATTACTATAAAGATTTGAGTATTCAGAACTCTGTCAGTGAAACGACGTAGTTTCATCGATAGTTTTTCTTTACTGAGTGGAGACAGTTATCTGCTGCTGCTCCGACAACGTGTACACTCTCGTAGAAAAAGACTTTGTGAGCCACGTGTCACAGTTATACTGGAGTATCTATGTCAGTGGATTACTGAAACGAAATCAAGCGTCCACCTCACACGAATGCAATGATATCTGAGCTACTGATCTTGCCACGTGGTAGGTTCATTAGTAGCGGAATCAACTGCCTTAAATATTATTTTTCGCGCAAGTACGTAAAGCTGTTGATGCATTTTATAAAAAGTTTAACCATGAAACAAATTAAAAGGCTCTTGGGGATAAATGTAATTAATACATGATTCATATGCAATATTAACCTTTTTCAAATCTGTATAAACGAAAAAGGTATATCATTGGCATCGCATTAGTTGTTTTTGCTTCTGTTTGTACTCAAAACATACGTAGTACTCTACGTTAAAAGAATACCTAATGCCATTATTCTGAGAAGAATGTACTATAGTATTTTCTTAAAATTATTATTTCTGTAGATATATCATATATGTAATGTATGAAAAAGCTGAAAATATCATTGTATGTAAAACAATCGTATTGTCTCGATTTATAAATATTCTGTTAAAGGGAGCAACAAAATAAACTTTTGTTTTTTTTTATAAGGAAATAAACTTTTGTTTTCTTAAAACCTCATTGAAGTTTATTTACTGATTATTGTGTATTAAAAAAATAAAAATATATTGTTCACTTTTCAAATCATTTAAATTATTCTTCATTTTTTTCTCCTTTTACCTTTCTATAACCTTTTAACGAAAAAAGAAATCAAATAAATATTCATATAATTTTTGAGAGATTGGTGAGAAGTCAGCATTGCCGACAGGAAATTCTGCCTCACCACCAAAATGGTGAAAATACCAAACCAATAATTACAATAAATTTATTTAGGTTGTGATTATATGAGTACATAATTAGAATACCTTGTTCACGACATATTTGCTATAAGTTGAGTTTATATATGTAATATATTATTTGGTAATATATATATATATATGTATTTTTCTTTATGATAGACAAAAAGGTTCAAAAAAATTAGATATATATATATATATAAATATTTGTTAAAATTTAATTTGATTTTGTGCAAACCATAACTGAACTGCCAGTTATTGCCTAATGCCTATACCTTCCAATTTTTGTTTAAATGCTGATGTATATGCAAAGGTGAACGCCCAATGTATTTTAAGTTCTTAGAACTAATTATCTAATTTAAATTTTGATTGTTTTTAGATAATCTCTTGGAGGTGGGTGAGGTGAATATAATGCCTGCTAGAAAGATCAAAGTTTTACAAGGAGAACAAAAAAAAGTGTATTTAAAAAAAAGAAAGTAGTATAAATATAATTACTGATTTCTACTTTTTGGGTTCCTCCCTTGTTCGGCATAGTTACAAATTACCACCCAATAAAAATGATTTATTGTTAAATAACTTAAGTATATATATATTTTTTGTAACATGTTAAATAGTTATACCATTTTTTAATTTGTGATAGCGATTACAGAAAAAAAAAAAAACAGACTCGAAAAATTTATAGCAAAAGAATACGATAACAACAAATACAAAGAACGGCCAAAAACACAACGAGGTAAACCTGCGGGAGATAATTTAAATTAAAACATTTTTCCCGTCAATCAGTAGCCTATAAATATTCGAATTTAAAATTTATTATTTAGTAACCGTTACTAAAAAAGTTCTTGTTAAATTATATAACAGTGCTTCAGAATGGCCTACATATGTCTGCGCGTATGTGTGTGTAAAAAAAAGAGGTACTCATCTATTTGTCTGTAACTTAAATGGAAAAATAGCATCTAAATAATTGTATTTTCTCTTTACTATTTCTAAATAATTGTTTGTTTTTTCTTTTCTTTCACTGTTCTTACTTAATTTGTGTAATTTCACTTTAGCTGTCCGGTCAGTCCATTTATGAAATCTTGCCACTAGATTTCAAATTGTGGTACTATTGATAAAGTAATGATTTACAAGAATATAAATCATGGGTTATAGATTTTCTTTGTAAGAAAAATACCCCACAAAGTACAAACCATGGGCTCATAAAAATAAAGATGAAAGGGACGACAAAAAATGAAACATTTTTACCTTTCTAACTATTCATTTTCTTTTGTTCAACACCTTTCTAAATATTCATAGCGGTAGCATTCATGGGTAAATCACTCAATTTTTTAGAAATAAAGACTTGTAGTGATACTAATAAGCAGCTTCATTTACAAACATCAAATGGGGTTTGGAATCTCAATAAAGATTTAGGATTTAAAGGTTTAGGGTTTTAGAATTGTTCTTCCACATCTACGATTTGACAATTTCACTTTTAACAGCTTCAAAATGGACCTGTATACAACAAGAAAATACTATGATTTCTATACAATAACCTCCCACTAAACTTGCTTTCATGATGGGAAACTACAATTTTGTTCTTGTGGAAGACTTAAAAGGGATTAGGGATAAAAAAAATATAGTTTGATAGTTACTCAGATATGTAGATGGATAATCATAATCATAGTTGAGGTGAAATCGAAACCCGTTAACTAGGTTTTATTCTTCAGCAACTCTAGATGACAAAATATGCATCTTTAGTCTATCCTTGACAACAACAAACGTTATCATGAAGAAAGAACATTAAACTTTCAAAAGTTAAGTCATTTTCTCGAAAAGTATAGATATGTTTTGAAGTCATGATTAAAGAATACGAATTTCGATGAAAAAGCGAGAGGGATCATTACATTGTTACATTATGTACCAAGAAGAAGGAGAAGAAGAAGCAAAAGCTGTCATTAATTAGAGTTCTAACTTCTAACCGATATATTGATGATAATGACAAGAAACTGAAATATACAAATATGTTTCACTGCAAATTATGGTATATATTAGGCTAAAGAAATATAAATACTCAATCACATATCGATTCTCACTTTCTAAAGAGGAACCCAAGTACAAATTGAATATTAATGATAGTAAGGGATACTAGTAAATGAAAGAAAATAATCCAAACAATCCTACAAAATGCCAATTTCTAATGAAAAAAACTAAGTTGAAAATTAAATGGATCAAAAAAGAGATTCAAGTTTATAAATGTCACACCGAGGATGTCTCGACAAGTACATCGTTTAGCATATGATCGTCACTGTTAGCCATGGCAAGCAGCTCTGCATCCCTATCCTCCTCATTAGAGAAATCTCTCCTTTCGAATTTCGAATTAGCTGATATAAAGATCAGCTTTTGAGCTCGATCTATAGCTGCATGTGACCGCCCGTTCGAGTTTACCCATTTCAAAAGAGAGGAATTGCATTTGAACCCGCCAGTAGTCGCGTGGAGGAAAATGAGCCTTACTGCAACTTTACCTAGTGACCTGAACTCGCTAAGATACGTCTCCCAAACAAGTCTACTGCTTTGAGGATTTGCTATCCTCATCTTTCCAGAAACCGGGTCACGCTCTTTCATTTGAACCGCCCGTGCATACATAGGATCAAGCCCTTCGGTTCTCCATTTCATTAGTTCCATCAATGCAATGTGTGCCTCGTCTCTAGACACAACCCTTGTTATCAACTTATCTACATCTTTCTCTTGCTCGGGCGACAAACATTTGAACGGAGGAAGATACTTTCCGCTGCTATCTCTTATCAAGTAAAGAGGGTCAAGTATGAAAGCCGCAGCCCAAGCCGGATGATAACTCTTCTTGAATCTTCTCTCAACGAGTTTCTCCACATGTCCTTCCCCTACATTAAACTTACAATCCCAATCTTTAATCTTAGCTCTTAGCTCGTCCCATAGCGGGAGGCATTGCCCTACAAGCAGCTTCTCTTCCTCTATTCTCCGAGCCATGTCTTTGACAAGCTTGATCAAAGCGTGAACCGCCTCTACCTCGTTCCAAAACCCTTCATCTCCAATCATGTCTCTAACTTCCCTAGCACTATGATCCTCCATTAAAACAACCTTACAAGCATCATCATGCATTACCAACTGAATTGCTCTAGCGGAACTCAACACATCCTCAAGAAGATTAAACAATGGCTCGACGTAACAAACCTTGCTACTACTACTAAGTTCATCGTAGTAATAACAATGTAAAGGCAGTCTAAGCATGATCGATTGACCATGTTCCTGCAACTGATACTTACAGTGTGCGTTTCTTATCTGCGCCGTGTAGTTGATGAACTTGGCGAGTCTAACACAGTTCTGTGAGACGGATTTGAATAAAGGCAGCTCTTTTACGAAATCTTTGATCAAACTGTTGAGCCCTTGACACTGACAAGACAGATTCACCATCCATTGATTCTGGCTCTCGAGATTCCTCAGTGCTTTGGTCTTGAACTTATCAGAGACTATCCCAACACATCTCTGAGGTGAATTCCCGCAAATACCCTTAACCGTCTCCAACAAAAGCTCCTCTGCGGAGTTCGACGGCACAGCTCCGTTCAACAGAACCGCCTTTCTATACAGACTCGTCCCGTTGGGTAAATTCACAATCAAATTCACCAGATTCTCGCTGGATTCTCCTGATTTCCAGCCGTCCGATGCGATTTGAAGGAACATGGCGTCTCTGATTCTGGATTCAGCCTCTGATCTCGCCTCCTCGTACTTCATGTTCAATCTTGTGGTGGCGAAATCTCTCTTGGAGATGATTGGTAAACCGACTTGGGTCAGAAAAGCTCGAAACTTTGGATGCTCCAGACCCGATAGAGAAACAGAGCCGCAAGATTCGAAGACCCAATCCGAGAGAGAATCTAGAGCTGACTCTATCTGCGATCTAGTAAGAGATTGCGTCTGCGACGTTTTGGGACTCTTAAGCTTCTTCACACTGTCTTCAAGCATAGCTAAAGGACCCAAATCGTCTTTTCCGCCGGAAAGCATCAAATGCGGCGGCGGGGGAGTAGAATAATGCAACTCTCCGCCACAGAACCTCGAAGGATCGACGACGGTTATAGGCGTCACATGGTAAGAACCTCCGATGGGAAGAGTATTAAGCCGAGAAGGAATCGCGGTGGTGACTACGCCGGATGAGTTTCGCTTCCGGTGAGTTTGAGGAGATAAGGAGGAAGATGAAGGAGAAGGAGTGATGGTGGAAATGGGAGTGATTGAGTTGAAATTAGGACAAGTGCCGTGTTTGAGATGCTCAGAAGCAGTGCGAGAAGGGTTAGAGGCGGAGAAAACAGCGTCGCATAAAGAACAACGGAGCTTCACGGCTTTAGGGAGACCAGTGTCGGTGTTGCGTACGAGGACAGGTTCAAGATGAGTCCAATACCACGCGCCTTTACCTTTCACTGCTTTCGTTCTCACCGTCATTAAACCTTCGTATCTCTTGTTCAAAGCTTTCGCCGTTAGCTCGTCTGTTGTTAGTCCATCGATCGCCGTCGCCGGAGCAGGAGGAGGTTGAGTCTGCTGTTGTTGTTGCTGATGAGCAGCCGTAGAAGCGCTCGTGGTCGCCATCAGAGAAAAGTTTCTAAATTTCGATGGAAAAAATCGGCAATTTCGAGGCTGGTTCTTAAAAGGGTTTAAGCGGGAGTTGCTGCCTCGTAAAAACGTGTGACATTTTTTTGTTTAGCTGTGAAGATTCGCCGGAAGATGATGACGATCTTCGGCGTTACGGTGATAAGTCCAAGCCATTTTTCCCGGTAATCAAAAAGAATAGAGTTCACTCTTTTAGTTCGTTCTCTCCTAATGAGTCTTCTCTTCACTCTCTGTGAGAGATTTTCCGAAGAACGAGACGGAAGCGGAGAAGAAGAGGAAGAGAGAAATATGAAAGAGAAAGGGAGAGTGAAGGACACGGGCATGGAGAAAATAGTGAGTTAGAAAGGAACAAGGGTGAATGAAAGCAGAGCCCACGTCGTACGAAAACCCAAACGTTACATTGGCTCTTAGACTCTTTCACTTCCTCATCATTGGAGCGTTTTCCTCACGCGCTCTTTCTCGTTTGGGGCTTTTTTTGTTATATGTTTTTTCACCTTTTTTTTTTCTTTCGAAAATCCCTTTTCTTGTCTCCTGCTTTAATTTTTTTTAGTTGGAACTATTTGGGATCTTAATTTAATGCATTTTAGATTTTGTTAATCTATATACATGTTTTTCTGGTTCTGCAGTCTGCAGTATCTCAAGAATTTTGAATGATCTAACGTTTGGTAAGAATTAAAAAGAATAGGCGAGTTCTTTTTTTAATTGTGATACGAAGGTCACTTTTACATGTCATTCACATACATAAACTAAACGAAACTGTATTTTTCTTACTATTTCTAAGATATAAGTATAAAATTTAATATACATAATTATATTTTAATATAATAATCTAAAATATATACATAAAAGTATAAAAGGGTTTGTTGACAAAAAAAGATACTATATAGTTCCGTTTAACGAATCCTCATTTTGTACTTAGTTGTAAAATTACATGAATTGTCAACACATTTTATTTTATTTTTTATGTATATCGTTACAAATTAAAACTGGTGAGTGGGATTTCCATATGTGTCTTCTTGTCTACGTGGGATGTGTTCAGAATTTGGACATTAAAGGGTAGAGTGAGAATTCAATTTTGTTTTCTAGATAGACAGTGGAAGACATTAGCGCAGAGAGTTTGTTCTGTTGACCATTTTGTGTTGACTCAAAAGGACATTTCTTCTTAAATATATTTGTCCTCAATGTTGACAAGTTGTAGTTTTGTAATTTGACTGAATCCTTTTAAATCTTTCATTTTTTACCGACCGTTTTGGTTCCTATTCCCAACCATTTTCTAAAACATTTGTTTGTTGAATTACCTAATTTACTTAAATTATTTGGTTACTTGCTTTGCATGAATGCTCATGAATCATGAGTGTCATGGCCGTCGTTAGCAGTTCGAAGTCATGAATAACAACGCCCTTTGTAATCTTCACAACATTCAACTTTTTTTTTGGTTGTAAAGACTACAAAAGATGAACACACACACAAAATATCATTGAAATTTTCATGCTTAGTCTCCAAAACATCTATTAAAACTCACTTAGAAAATCTTATAATAAATATTGTCTAATTGAAATTACTCAACAGTAGAACACATTTTTGCTAGATACCAAAGCAAATACCGTAAAATTTAGGATTTTACTTTCAAATTTGTCAGAGAAATATGAAAATACAAATTATATGTAATTTTATTTCTTCTTAACCCGTTTAAAACTGTGCGCTTAGATTATGTGCCCCTTTCAAATGTAAAACGGCATGAACGACTTAAGAGATGGTTTACAAACAACATGACACCTACACTTAAATGATAGGTTGTCTTGCTATAGCCAAAACAATTCATAAAAGAATAAACGTTATTCTCGTTGAAAATCTCATTGACAATTTTTTATTATATAGAGAACAGTTTGACAGCTTTTACTCATCAAGAGTGATTTGCATTTTTATTTGATTATCATCGCATGAGAGAATATAAAACAATACAGATAATTCGCACGTTAACAAAAATAGTAGAACATTTTGAAATAACATGGTACAAACAAAATATAATGCTATATGTCTACACTATTTTTAGGAAACTTTTTTCAATCTCGATACGTCAGAGTAAAAAAACTTTATAACAAATTTTGTCTACTATGCACCTTAATCAACAATTAAAAGCAGATTGTATATGGACTCAAGATAATCAGTTAAATAAATTTTATTTTAACCTACTCTCATCACCAAAAAATTTCAAAATATGCGTGGTTCAAGTTCATCTAACATTATATAGTTTATGATGCAGTGAATTAGCTTACTCCAGTGTCATATTGATTATTGTCTCCAAAATAATTAATAACACTTTCATAAAATTGATATGAATAAAGCATAACTTACTCTTATGTATTAAAAATCAGTGTAAAATATAAAAGATAGATGAAGATGAATAATAAGTAAAGAAACAAGTGGAGGTTAGTAGGAGTCAAGTTTTAATTGGTCAACATCTAATGTCAATAAAACCACATGTCACAACTGTCGCCCACCTTCTCATGTATGCATGCTTATGAATGATCCATGTATTCTCGGTTTTAAATATACAAATTCCACCCATATTTGTGTCTGTAAATAAAATTAATAGGCAGAATTCTATTTTCTTACCACGTACTTTAAGATCAGTCCAATCTTAAAAGATGGATAGTACTATCTATAAGAATGATCTTGTCTGTTACATACCAACCACCCAAAATCCAATGCATCATATCATATAAGTTTTTAATAAATATATCATGTTGTGAAACGAAATTTGTAATATAGTGATAAGTACTACTATTACCAACACGTCGTCATAATTCATAAATTTAATCAGGTTAAAATGTGCATGGTGTATGAATTGTATTTAACATATCATAAGATAACTTCGTATGTGTGAGTGCATTTGTCACTCAGAAACTATATATCAAAATGATATTTATTTTAAAAGGATTATTATTGATATAATAGTGATGAAATCTTAAATGAAGACCCAATCATTTTAAATAAATACTAATATTAATTATTACTGTGACGACGTAATTTGCTTGATTCACAAGCTTGTACGATCATTTCTTTTCTCAACCACTCCACTATATGTCTATATCATGTTCAGAACTGAAGTATAAATATACCATCTAAGAAAGTATAATAGAAAGTTAGAAACTCTATTTTTTTAGAGTATAATAGAAATAAAACTAATGCGACCTGTTATATTGATAGCGATATTAATGATTTGATTAGTAGACTTGGATGTTTTAGTTATTAACATCGCCTTTACTTAAATGTGACATTTCAAGAGAATGATAAAACATATATTTTGCAATTCTGTTGATGTATAATATGTAGAAAGATATAATGATACAATGATTCAACGATTTAATAGAATTTTATAGATGATCCTACCAAGAAAAAGTAAGGTCAATGATTAATCTGATTAGTTTTCTGTTATGATTTTTAACTTGAAAGAAATGTTAAGGGAGTAGTTATGGTATTGCTAAAACGGTGATCACCGTATAAAATATCTTGAAAAAAGAAAGAGAGAAAGTGAAATACATGGAAAAGATGAAGCTTGTTTTTGTACTAAGAAAACAGCTGGCTTTTATCAATCACATGATTGAATGGTTTCTGGGCCCACTTTTTCTTTAATATTTTTATATCCTTGTAAAAAGTTATACGGGTCTGTGCCTTATTGCCTTTGTTCCAAACCCAAATTATTAAAATGTATTTGGGCTGAGACCATGGGCCCATGGTTTATAAATCTTGCCGGCATGTTTAACCGAAATAGTATCTCGGTAAATAATCAATTCAGTTATAAGCAGAAACCGAACCGGAACTTCTGTAAACAGCAGAACCGGGAATCTCGTGTCGTCTAGGCTTTTACTTTCGCACAGGTTCTTTGTTCCGATCAGAATCTCGAACTGAACTGTCGAAACTCGCCGACCACAAAGCTCTTGTCCTAACTTTCTATTTGTTCCTCATCGAACTTATTGGGAGGAGAGAGGAAGAGCGAGAATAGATCCGAGGAAGTTGTCGGAACCAGAAGGAGGAAGATGGGAGATATCTGGACATGGCTTATTTCCTTCTTCTTCCTCATCGCTCTTGTCGGAATCATCGTCTATCAGGTTATAATTCGATCTGATTCCCTATTATAAAATAAATAATCCTAAAGTTCTTAGCTTTTCTATCGAATTTACCAGTTCTCCACGTACGGTTATAATATTTCCAAATTTGCCCATTTTCGAGCCTTTGTGTTTCTGGGTAGTCTGTGATTTAACTAAAATTAGGGGTTTATGTTCTTGACACATGATTGTAAGATGAAGTGGTTCAATTTTTATGAATGTTATAACCAAAGGAGTAAATCTAAACATTTATATAGGTTCATTATTAGTTGTTATGTTGATTGTTCATAAACACAAGTTGTTCCTTTACAAATGATCTTCATCTCAGCGTAATGAAGTCAATGCTTTAGTGTTATTGAGTTTATACTATGATTAGAGGAGTCACTGAGATTCATAAGCTAGCATATTGAATCTTCCATGTCGAAAAAGCTTGGTAAATAACCCGAATCGTTACAGAAGAAGAAGACGTTTTTTTCTAGGAAACTAAATTCTCTTTTCGGAATTTGAAATCTTTCGTTCGCAGCTTGTTTGCTTAGCGGATCTCGAGTTTGATTACATCAACCCTTACGACTCAGCGTCCAGAATAAACTCTGTGGTTTTACCGGAGTTTATTGTTCAGGGAGTGCTATGCATATTCTACCTTTTCACAGGACACTGGTTCATGGCACTCTTATGTCTCCCTTACCTCTACTACAACTTCCAACTGTAAGTCTGTTTCTTACAAATAATCTCTATCTGTTACTCCAGTCAAATGTCTATTTCTTGATATCCATTCGGTTTCTCCATTGTTCAGTTACTCGAAACGACAACACTTAGTAGATGTCACAGAGATCTTCAATTTGCTTAACTGGGAAAAAAAGAAACGGCTGTTCAAGCTTGCTTACATAATCCTTAACCTCTTTCTCACTATCTTCTGGTAAAAAGCAAAGATCTTTGGAACCCCTCTTTGCTTAATCTTCTTCTACTGATTATAGATCAAGATAGCTAAAACACTTTCTGTCTGCAACCTTTCTTTTTAGGATGATTTATTCTGCGCTGGATGATTACGAGGACTGATTGATGAAACATGGTCCATCTTCTTCGGTTTCTCATCTGATTGACCCCGCGCTTAAAGATACAGCCCCGTGCTCGTGGACATGGGGAAAAAAAGAAAGGAAAATGTTAACGGTTTGATGCTTGTAAGATTAATGTCAGAGAGATTTGTGTATTTTTTTTTTCTTAGAAAATATTTTCAGATACTCAGTTAATTGTTTTCATGTCTTGATCATTATTTGTAAAAGCAATCAAGATCGTTCATTACTTATTACAGACGCAAGCAAATTGAATAATTTCAGTGTTAGAAAAATATTGTGTAATTCATGTGATTTTTGTTTTTCAATATTGGGATATCCTTTTGACTTCTGAGTGATGTAATAAAACGAGGATGTTCAGAAACTTGAGAACTTAAGAAGTTAGACGCTTCCGTTTCAGTTTTGTAATTACGCTAGCTTATAAAGCTAATATCTCTCCTTCACTGTGACAATCGGAGGAATTTGGTTATCAAGGTGATATTTTTCTCTCTTTCTCTGTCTCGAACTTCGCTCTGCCTCTAGATTGATTCCTCCAACCAAAGCAAGCTTCTTCGATCTTCTTCGTGACGGTTTCAAAGGTGTGTGTGTGTGGTCGATCTCTCTCTCTCTCTCTCTCTCTCTCTCTCTCTCTCTCTCTCTCTCTCTCTCTTTCCATCCTAGATTTATTTGGTCTATAATCGTAAAATCTTAGATTTGGGAATCGAGTTCTATAGGTGGTGTTTAGGTAGCGAAAACCCAGTTGCGGAATCGTTGCATCTAGTTAAAAAACCCTAATTTGATTTGGGTTCTGAATTGAAAGAAGGGTTAAGCTTTCTTTGCTCATATGATCCATCTTTCTTCTGAGTTTTCAAGAGTGTTCTCGAGTCTCTTTTGATGAAAATTGAACTGAGATTATTCGGTTTGTTACAGGTTTTACTTCTTTCAATGGTTAATGCAATCAAAGGAGTGTTTATTTCCTGGTACTGTTGTTTCGAGCCTCAAGCAAATCGTGATGAACATGATTGAAGTCCGATCGATTAATTCAGTTTTTCTTTTTCTCTACGTCGTTTGCAGCGATATTCCGATGGCACAGTTCATTGTGAACATGAACAATTCGATGCCTTCGTCTCAGAAATTCATAATTCATGTACTTGATAGTACTCACTTGTTTGTGCAGCCACATGTTGAGCAGATGATTCGTAGCGCCGTTTCTGAGTTTAGAGATCAAAACTCTTACGAGAAGCCCTCTTCTTAGATCACATGTTGATTGGTTTGAGACACAAATTATTATTATCTGTGGGAATTCTCGTTTGATGAATAAACGTTTGTTTTGTTATTGTCCGGAAATATTTGAGACTGTTTCTCTATACCGATTGAAGTTGAACTGGAATAAGATGATTGGATCTGAACTCTCAGTGCCAAAGTGATCCAATGGCTATGAACCCTATTAAACAAACAGATTCAGGAATCAGAAGTTCAAATTTCTGTTTACTCAGTAACCAAGTTAAAATCAGAAATACAATTGCACATGTAAACCAATCGGTTATACTTAAACCAATATAGTTGATAAAACCCATCGTCTTCAACCAAAAAAAATACCCAATCTGTAAGTTTTTCTCCTTCTAGTGTAAGTTAAAAAAGAAAAAGAAAAAAATCAGTGTTCGACGGGCATGGCGGTCTCGCTTAATACAACACTTCACCAGCCTTATCTGAGTCCGAGGCAATCTTCGATATCTATATTCTTTGTTTCTGATTACACATCCATATTCACTTGCATCTGATTATTTGTTTTTTTTGCAGCTTTAGCATCAAGCTTTATTCTGGATTAAAGCCTCAATCTGCAAGTTTGTTCCATTTCTTCTTAATATGTTCGAAAGTTTTCGTTTTTAATCGAATTGGTCTGTGCTACGCGAGGGAACTGATTAATTTGTGTTACTGTTGTCGGAATTTGTTCAGGCTTTTTGGCAAGTGGGTATCAGAATTTGAATAAGGAGTTCTATGGAAGAGTTCATAAGAGTCTGCAATCCAGGTAATGTGAATTATTCTTTAAGGAAGTGATTTAAGACTTGGGTTTTGCTTGGAGGCTCCTCTTCTTCTATTTTGCTTAGAAAATTTAGGGTTTTTGCTGCCCAAATCTGGGAATTAACAGTATTTATACTTGCTTTGTAGTGGAATTTCCTCTAGTGAATGATGAAAGGTGATAATTAAGCTAAAGACTTGTAGTACATAACAAGATGTGAATGTCATTGCCTTCGAATGTGATGATTCTTTTGCTTTTTCTTTTGTGGTAAACTCAGAGTGATTTCTGTGTTCTGCAGGAATGGGAAAGCGAGCAGGTCACGGGTAAAGATGATGCCTATAGGAACACCAAGAGTGCCCTACAGAAACCGAGAAGAAGGCACTTGGCAATGGGTTGATATATGGAATGCCCTTGTACGTATTTTCGACTTGTATGTACATTATCTTGTGTATACGTTTTATATGGTCACTTTGAAAGTGGTAACTTGAATCTTTGCTGCAGTATCGAGAGCGTGTAATCTTCATTGGTCAAAACATCGATGAAGAGTTTAGCAACCAGATATTAGCAACCATGTTGTACCTCGATACTCTTGATGACTCGAGGAGGATTTATATGTACTTAAATGGGCCAGGCGGCGACGTAAGTTTCTCTTTCATTCTTTACATTTTGTTCTTTGCTTATACTTCTCTAGGTTCTTAAGATAAAGCTATTAAAAAAGTTTGTAATTTTTGTAGCTTACCCCAAGTCTAGCAATCTATGATACAATGAAGAGCTTGAAAAGTCCGGTTGGAACACATTGCGTTGGGCTTGCTTATAACCTTGCAGGTTTTCTTCTTGCAGCCGGGGAAAAGGTGTTTTCTTTTCACATTTATTGGATCAGCTATGCATCATTCTCCAAAGTTTAATTAAATATGTATACTTTGAAATTAAAGGAAATGTATATGCTAGACTCTGAGGACACTTGATATCGAAGTATTGTTTTTCTTTTGGGTGTCTTTTTTGCTGTGTATAGGGTCACCGATTTGCAATGCCATTGTCAAGAATCGCCCTCCAGTCACCAGCTGGTGCAGCTCGTGGTCAGGTAAATAAGCCGCCTTTCGAGTTTTGTTCTACTAAAACCTTCCAACGTTATGCGATTCATTATTTCAATGCTTTAAACTCAAACTTCCCTCAGGCTGATGATATCCAAAATGAAGCAAAAGAGCTTTCACGGATAAGAGATTACCTCTTCAATGAACTAGCCAAGAATACCGGCCAGCCTGCAGAAAGGGTGAGTTATGTTTTCACAATGACCAAATCAAATAATTTCTATTTACTGTTTTAGGTAAACTTTTTAATTTCTGAGTGCTCATGATGATATGATGATTCAGGTCTTTAAAGACTTGAGCCGGGTGAAAAGGTTCAACGCAGATGAAGCTATCGAGTATGGACTTATTGATAAGATTGTTAGACCACCGCGCATCAAAGAAGATGCTCCTCGCCAAGACGAAACCGCAGGTCTCGGCTAGTCTATCTCAACTCGTAGGTTAAGCAATCTAAGTTTCGATATCAAAATTTTAGTTTCAATTTTCTCAGTTTTTTAGACGGTTTATAAACCGTATTGAAAATCAAATTTAGTTCCATCAATCGAAATTTCAAATAGATTCAGCTGTATGCAAAGACAGCATATAATAAATTTTTATCGATACTTATTTTACAGAAATCAGATCGGATGCATCTGTTGCACTTGATTAGATAGTGACATGTTCAATACACAATTCAAAAATCTGCAATGGCATTTACTTATTCCAACATTTGTTGCTAAAATACAAAATTGGATGGATGTTGTAATGCTTGGACTTTTATTGTTTAGCTATCTCGTGTTTTATATTTTTTTAGAAATTCAGTAATTCATCCGCTTGTTATAAATCCCTAAACCAACATTCAACTGACCGATTTAACTAAACCATCTGTTTCAACTAAACCCTCTTATCTTTAACCGGCTTAAAGTTGAAACCCCTTTCTCTCTCACCTTATAAAAAAGCTCCTAACCTTCTTGCTAAGAATCGTTACTAATCAAACACAACCTCTTCAAAGAGTCTATACAACGACATCAAGAAAGAGTCTTTTTCTTTTTTGGTCAACATCATTGCCAACAGTCATTAAGGATTGAATTCAGAACTTCTCAACATGCCAACAAAGAGATGGAGACCATACAAGCCAAGAGAAAGAATCTTATGAGTATCATTGCCAAGGAATATGGATCCATCTTAGTCATCGAATACAAACTCGGATATCCCAACAAGTTCGAACGAATTAATCACGGCCAAAATCGAGCCGTTTATAACACCTCAATTTTTTGAATGTTAGAAAGCTTCTCAAGCTATTAAACCTGCAGTCTGCAGATGCAAAGTCTATCAAGTATAGTGCCAAGCAAGATCAGTTATCATTCAATCACTGGACACTATCACCTAAACATCAAGACACCTCTCAATTTTCCATGGTTTGATACAAATAAAGTACCATATACAAACTCCATTTGTTCCCCTTTATCTACCATAAGCTATATACAAACACTAACAATCCTAGATCTTAACCCTAACAACTAAATCAAAGACATCCCTAGATCTTCCATCGTACAATACATATAAACGCTCTCGACAACATCTTCAGTTTCATAACGTTCACACGACATACTTTATCCACCATAAGCTATATACAAACTCCAGTTGTTCTAAGTTTTACAGCTACAAATGATTCAAATTTTCTTCAGGTAGGACGAAATAAGTTAAACCAATAAGAACACCATATACTCCAGCTAAGAACAATTAATCAAAACCAATGATTCATTCCAATCCAGGATGTTAACACCTAAATCAATGACATCCCTAGATCTTCCAAGATTCAATACAGATAAACTCCCTAGAAGACTTCTTCAGTTTCAGAATTATCAATACCACCCCATAAACAAACCAGGAGAATCCTACAACTTCAAAAAATTCAACTTTTTCCAGGTAAGAATAAATAACCTGTACCAACAAGAACATAAATTTCCGCCAACATTTTATTACAGAACAACAACCCCACCGTTCCAAATCATGAAATCGCATAATAGCAGAACCTAAACCTTTCCTAAGAAACCCTAAAGCAAATCAAACGATAACAAAAGCAGAAAAAGAGCCGAAGCACCAACACCACGAGACTTTAAAACAACAAGAAGAAGAGAAACAACGGTTTATTACCAATTTATATCCTCTCAACTTTATCAGCCTTCACCACAGGATTCGCCTTAGCAATAGCTTCTCTCGCCGCTCCTTTGAAATCGAATTCGCACTGGTGACTCTCTGGATATCTATGAGCTCCACAGAAAGTGCTCCCACACTTACACTTGAAACCCGTCACGCCCACTTTCTTGTTACAGCTCAAACATCTCGTCGTCGATTTCGGCGGATCCAAGGGAGCTGCAGCCGAATCACCGCCGCTAGTTGATGAGGATGAACCAGATTCAACGCCCGTAGTGATTTCGTGGCTCTGTTGTGGTTGGATTTTGGGTTTATTAGGGTTTAACGATTTCTCGACGGCGGCTTTAGCCGATGCGGCTTGCTCCTCCTTTGCTCGGATGTCTCTATAGCATATGGAGCAGAGGTTCATGTTCGATGGAGTTCCGAAGAAGCCACAGCCATTGACACAGAGCTTTGGCTCTGAGGGAGAGAAGCCTGTGCTGTCGTTTTGCTCAGAACCCATAATAGAAATCTCCCCAATCTAATGCACAAAAATAAAATAAAAACCAAAAATCGAAGAAGAGATGGAGCACCGATTTATTTTCAATAGGGTTAGGATTTTTTTTTTTTTAATAGGATGGAAGCGTCGAGAAAAAAAAAAGAGATTCTTGGCTTGTTACTCACGCGAGAAGACTAAATTATTATCTCAATTATGACGAAAATACCCATGGATGTCTTTATAAAGTTGAAGAGTAAATGCGTCATTTGCCAACACTCACGACCAGGTCAGCGTCTAACTCAAAAGACTATTTTAAGCCAACGGCGCAAAAATAGAGATAAAAGTCTTTTATCTTCGAATTTTTTAATCTTCACCGTCAAAACTTAAATCGAATGGTTCTGAAATTGATTTAAGGAAGCATAATGAAAAACGCGACGAACACAAATCTGACCCCAACTGAAAATCCGAATAGAACGAAACCAATTAGATATTTACCTAATCCGTTCCGGTCCCGATATCTTTGCTTTTGTTCCCGTGACTATTCTCTCACAATATTTATCACTGAAAATTCCGACAGAAAATATGTGATTTGATCGTAGACCGAGACCGAAACCGAAACCTTTTAGTTTTCGCCAGAGAGAGTTTATTAGCCAGAACAGAAACCAAACTCTTCTTTGGTTCTTTGCGTTTGTCTTTGTAGTTCATGTGGTCAAATGGTTTATTCGTAAGGCGCACGGGAGATTTCATGCATCTTCTGATAATATTCGTTTGATGAAATAGCTGACAATGATGACGTCATTGTTTTATAATCCAACGGTTGTGATTGGAACTTTTTCAGTGAGGTAAAGTGGATATATAATGGGTGGGGATGTCAACTTTTTGTTGGTGTTTGTGGATTACGACAAAGTTGGTATCGGTTCGTGAGGATAATCCGTTTATGTGAACCGGGTTCGGTTTGTGGGGACAGCTTAGCTGGTTGGACGGTGATGTTACAAGATAAAGAAATATGGGAAGCGGCGCGGATCTCCCGACGCGTTTAGTCTATCGCTCTTTTGATTTGATTGGAATGTGATGACTACGCGCGTACGTAAACCATTATGTTTCAAATGCATCTCCTCCACCTTCCTCATTTCAACTAAATCGTATTTCGGTTTTGCATTTAACAACCGGAGTTCATCAAAAGTCCGGTTAATTTGAAAGTTAATAGGCTTTCACAAGTCCACCATTAGTAAAGCATTAGGGGCAATACGTATAATATTTGCAAACAATATGAACGAATTCGAAGCTATAGCTAGCTACCGAGTTTGCGTTTTTTTCTTTAAAATTGAGACAATTCAAAATACTTGGAATACATTAATCATTATCCTCAAATTCTATCTTCTAACGGTGGTGTATCTAGTTTGAAAATAAATAAATGGTAGTTAGGTTGCACGAATCATAGTCCAAAACTGTTGAGCGCTATCATTCGATAAGTTTTTTTTTTATGTTTTCATTGGAGAAGTTATGTTATGCATGTTTTGTGCAACCGTCTCCCTCAGCCCCTCTTGGATACTCTGCATGCGATTCTCACTCACAATCTCTTCTTTTAACACTAACACACTATCACTTGACGGATCCGATCTCTCTATGGTCTCTGTTTTTCTTTTTTTCACTTTTGTAATGTAATGTATTTTTTTCCCTTTCATTGAATTTGCTTCAAAGTATCAACTTTGGTTGCTTTTTCATTTTCTTGTTCCCCTCCTTATCTTGTATATGTTATACTAACATATATAGCTTTGAAGCAACTAAAATTCAATAATTAAATATGTTATTATTCAATAGTTAATTTTATAGTTTTCTTCAAAGCATTTGTTAGTCAGACTAGTTATTTGACATAGTTTATTGATATTTTGTTCTATGAATAAAAATTCCAAAGTAACATATATAACAAGTATGATGTACCTATTATAAAAAAAAAGTATGATGTACCCGCCGTGAAGGCAAAGCGAATACAATACAAGGGAGTCAAGCAAGTCGCCTAAATATCGGCGCTTCGTGAGCAACAGCTACTATGTTTCCACGTGTCCGATTACGACACCGGTTTAACAATTCGAAAGTAAACCAACTAATTATTGGGATATTATATTTTAAAGTCTGGAATAAAAAGATGAACGAATAAATCAGATTCCTTCTCCTAATCTCATTCGCTCTCTCCAATCACCATCTGATCTAACGGTCTCATTTCCTTAAATTTTCTTGAGAAACCGAAGGAAAACAGAGGAACAAAACGAATATGACGGATACTTTTGAGGCTTTTTTTGGGGGCAAAAGGGTTAATTTTTGAAAATTTTGGGTCATCTTCGCTCGATCTATGACGTACAGCAATGGCGTCGGCGAGACGGTGCCTGAGCTGAAATTGAGAGTCGAAGATTCCGAAAATGGAGATTATGTGAAGTTGAGAGGAGGATCGGATGAAGAAGAAGGATCATCAGGATGTTCGATAGGGTCGGTGACGTCTGTGTGGTTCTGGGTGAAATTGATCTCCCTGCTCTCTTGTTTGGGTGTATTGGCCTTTGTTATTATCAAATGGATTGGTCCGTTTTTGATCGAAAAGGTTAGTTTTTTTTTTGTCGAAGATCTGATACGTATTGGTTACATTTGATGGAATTAGGGCATGCATTACGATTCTGGTTTCTTATGGGTCTGATTGTTCAGCATGAAAAATTAGTATTCTTGTGTGTTTAGATTGAGCATATTTTTGGTTTAGACATTCAAAAACCAAACTTTAATGCTGTAGAATGTATTAACAGCTCAGTCACTATAGCTAGAAGAATTCGCCCAAATCTGGAAAATGGGAATCGTCTGTGATTTGCCTTTTTTCTATCATTCATGAGCTATTGTGTGGTGTTTTTCATCTACTATGCTTGATGGTTCCAAAGTGGTTTTACACGATTACTGTCTATAATTTAGTCAGTGATGCTACAAACATTGTTTAATGGTGGCCTTTGGCGTGGCTAATGTAGTTATGCTCCATCTCAGCTCACCAGGTTTAAGTTCCAATGTAAATTTTCACATAAATTTGAATTATATGCATTGATTTGCAGCATTTTGCGTATGTGTTTATAAGGTTATCCATTTAACCGGTAATTTCGTTTGAAAAATGTCAATCATGCAATTCTCGAATCAGTGGTAGCCTAATGGGGTTAGTCTCTTATAGTATGAAACGTGAAGTTTATCCTCATGTATGTTGCTGTGTTTATGGATCACGTTTTAGGAACTGATTCCGTTTATAAATTGGGTGAGAAGCACATTCAGCTTCCCGGTTCTTGGTCTTCTACTCTTTGCCTCAGTGGCATTGTTCCCAAGCATTCTTCTTCCTTCTTCTCCTTCCATGTGGATGGTTGGTCTTACATTTGGTTATGGAAATGGATTTCTATTGATCTTATCAGCAGCATCAATTGGTGTTACTCTTCCTTACTTAATTGGACATCTATTCCTCCACAAGATGCAAGTAAGCATCACCATAAATACTTGGGAGTTTGCATTTTTAGCAAGTTTATACCATTAGATGATCAATTTGGCCTTTCTTTCTTCCTGGTCCTTTGTGCAGGAATGGTTGAAGCAATACCCCAAAAAAGCAGCCATACTTAGAGCAGCTGCTGAAGGAACCTGGTTTCATCAGTTTCAAGCAGTCACATTAATCCGTGTCTCTCCATTCCCTTACATGATTTACAACTACTGCGCATTAGCGACTGGAGTTCACTATGGTCCTTACATCTTAGGCTCTCTTGTTGGAATGGTTCCTGAGATCTTCGTCTCGATCTACACGTATATGCCTCTATCTCTGTCTCTATGTTGAGACATGTTCTGCAGAATCTTAGATTGGTGTTTGTTTTTTTGTAATTTGCAGGGGAATGATGCTAAGAACACTAGCAGTTGCATCAGACGAGAGACACAGTCTTTCGGTTGTGGAGATAGTAGTGAATGTTCTTGGCTTCTGTGTAACTGCAAGCGCGACAATAGTCTGCACAATCTATGCGAAAAAGAAGCTAACTGCGATGCAATCAGAGGAAGTAGAGACATTATAAATTCCAATACTTTCTTTTCACCACTAAAGCGCTTAAAGAGCCATCCTTACCACAACATATCATCTAACACGAACTTGAAATTGATAATTTATAAAAGTTTTTTTTGTTCTTTTTTGTTTGTTCTTATTCATTTGAAAGTGAATATCTCTGTTTTTTCTTGTATATATATATATATATATATATATATATATATACGTATCAACTGAATGTTTGAAAAAATATTTCGTGTATATTTATTAGATCATCTAGTTCTTCTTTTTCTCCTTTTTATATAATTCAATTCATTGTGTTATGGATTGTTGGTCTTTGGTCAAATGTAAAAGAAACTGGTTTCTCGACAAATGGTAGGAACGGTTACATCAGAGCCTTTTTGCTCGTACAGTACATAAAAACGGAAGAACAACCAACAGTCGCATATGAATTTATCAGAATTCAGACAGAAATCTTGATGGGAAATTGAAATAAGAGTATTAGACATTTATGAAAATGGTTACAAAGGCTAAATCATTTAGGCTGACAATGGTAATGATTTACACTTTTTATGCTTCATGATTTTTCTGTATCAAATGTGCTCTCAGAAAATACTACAATATCTTTATAATAATCAAGAAAAAAGGAAAAAAGAAGAAAATGATTAAAGAAACTCAGTTAGATAACAAAATTCACAGAAACAAACAAACGACAGAAAGACGTTTACTTTTTTTGGTCATTCACCTGTCTCTGTCTCTAATTCTCTTCCCTTTTTTAAACCCATAAGTTTCCAAAGTTTGATTTGGACCTCAACCTATGGATTTCTAAAATATAAAACACAAGCATATCACCAACGAAACCTACTCTAAAATCTGAATGATTACAAGCCATGTCGATTAAATAATGCCTACAAATAACTCTTTCCTTTGCGGTGATCCTCTTATAACCTCCTGCGATTCACGTGGAGCCATAGCAAAATCCGGAAATTCTAAAGCTCTAAGCATTTCAGTTATCATTGGTATAATTGCCGCTGCTGTTATTCTCTTTGGTGTCTGCCTTGTGCTTGCTTTGAACTTAAGACCTCGTAAAAGGAGAAAGACGTAGTCTATTGACTCTAACGGTGTGATAATCGGAAAGCTTGTTCTTTTCAGCAAGATTTTGCCGTCAAAGTATGAAGATTAGGAGGCGGGTACAAAGGCTTTCCTTGACAAGGAAAATATAATCGGCATGGGATCCATTGGAACAGTCTATAGAGCATCTTTTCGAAGGTGGGGTTTCCATTGCAGTGAAAAAGCTTGAGACTTTAGGAAGAATAAGAAATCAAGAAGAATTTGAGCAGGGAATTTGAAGGCTTGGAGGTTTGCAACATCCGAATCTGTCTTCTTTCCAAGGTTACTACTTTTCATCAACAATGCAGTTGATTCTCTCTGAATTTGTCCCTAACGGTAGCCTCTACAATAATCTACACCTAAGAATCTACCCGGGAACCAGCTTAAGCCGTGGGAATACCGATTTAAATTGGCACAGAAGATTTCAGATCGCTTTAGGAACCGCACAACCGCTCTCTTTCCTTCACAATGACTGTAAACCGGCGATTTTTCATCTCAATGTTAAGTCCTCCAACATTTTTCTAGACGAAATGTACGAGGCAAAGCTCTCGGATTATGGGTTGGAAAAGTTTCTTCCGGTTCTTGACTGCTTCGGTTTGACCAAGAAGTTCCACAACGCAGTTGGATGCATTGCTCCAGAGCTAGCTCGGCAGAGTTTGAGAGCAAGTGACAAATGCGATGTGTATAGTTACGGCGTGGTTCTTCTTGAGCTGGTCACAGGTAGAAAACCGGTGGAGTCTCCATCGGAAAACCAAGTCTTGATCTTGAGAGATTATGTGAGAGATTCGTTGGAGACTGGTTCGGCTTCTGATTGTTTTGACGGAAGGTTGAGAGAGTTTGAAGAGAATGAGCTGATTCAAGTCATGAAGTTAGGACTGCTTTGTACGTCAGAGAATCCAGTAAAGAGACGATGGCTGAGGTTCTGCAGGTTCTTGAATCAATCAGAAATGGGTTTGGATCATGATTAAGCTTTTTCATTTTATTTGAGTAAAGATTGCATAGAAAGTGTGTAGTGTAGCATTTAGAGCTTAGAAAGTGGGTTTTAGGGGGGAAAGGTTTATTCTTTTGGTGATTTTTGGGATTTACCGTTTTAGATTTACGTTTGTTTAATGAAAAATGAAATTGTTATTCTTGTTTACCCAATACTGAATCGATCTTTGAGGAATGTAGTGTAGGTAAGTATTTTCAATCTTGAGATTGATTTACATGTTATACAAACTTTTCTGATACGGTTTATAACTACAAGCACATCTTTCTCAGACAAATTACTGAAACAGAATCTAAACCATCCTGGTTCAGTACAATGACAGCAAGATCCTGGTATTACATTGATCTTACCAATGTTCAAGAACTCTTCCAAAGCTCGATCTCACCTTTCTCGCTATAAAAAGAGATCAATCCTCTCATATCTGCCCAACAATACAACCCTTCATAGCTTCTCGTGCACTCGATTCCTAAACCTTTCAACCCCTTCACATTCTCTGTAGTCTCTGCCAATTGGTTTTAACATATGTTTGAATAAATCCCGATCTGGAGATTGTGGAAATGAGCAAATGCTGGGATGGTGAAGACACGGGTGAGAGCATAGTGAGCTTGCGAGAAGTTGCTAAAATATTCTCATTGAAGGAGTAAATGGCGCCGGCTCTAAGTCCTGGAAAAGACAGGTCTTTAGAAAGTTCGTAGATGATGTGAACTCTTTCCTTGTCGCGAAGATCTCGTTGGAGATTATATGAATGTTCTTTTCGCGGGCAAAGTCCAAAAGAGCATAGAGATTTTCTCTGCTCAAGAGACTTCCCATGGGATTGGAAGGGTTTGAGATTATGATTCCGCGGATTCTCACACCACGTTTCTTGGCTTGAGAGAAAGTTCGATCAAGCGCGGTCACGGATATATTGAAATTGTCAGAACTTCTGCAAGGAACGTGTATGATTTCAATTCCGTTTCGTCATTTAACATCCACATCCAATCTGCAGAAACAGAGCAGCTTTTAAAACTACATGCTAATTGTTCTTGTACAGCCACAGAGTCAAGTAATGAACTGAAATCGTTACCCTGGGGAACATGGCCTTAACAAGGAAGGCGTTTCCAGAATCGGATAAGCAGAAAGAAAGAAATTCGATCGCTGATGATGCACCAGAAGTTAATACTAATTGCGATGGATCAAAGGAAACAGCGTTCCTGGTTGCTTCAGACATAAACCGTGCAACAACCTGTCGAGCCCACAAACATCAGTTAAAGACTAAAGATTCAAACGCAGGAGACATTAACGCAAAATCAGCTCAAAAACTCCCACGAAGAGGTGTAATTTGGAAATGTACATCTCCTTCTGGATCATTAAAAAGTTGAAAACTTTAGGGTAGAGCAGAAAACAACCATTTTGAGCTCCATAAGTCCATCAGAAGACTCGTAAGAAGCAATGTCATTTAAACTCAATCCAATTGAACTTTCATCCGAAACCCAATCCGAGATCAACTGTAAAACGAAGAAGACGAACATTAGATAAGACAAAAAATCATAGATACTAAAAATATAAAAACAACTTTTTTTTACCTTGTTCTGAGCTAGACCAAGCTCGATGATGCCTTACGGGTTATCCGAATCGTCATACGGATCTTCCTCGACCCGTTTCAGTCCCACGTGATATGGCAAATCCCACCTTTAAGTATACCATTCGCCCGACAGAGAGACCGCAGTAAGCTCCGACTGAGTCGGACTCGAGGAATCCGACTTGTTGGGTTCTGACCGGGGAGAGGAGGTTAAGTTCTGATTAGCCGGGTTGGGACGGGTTCGGGTTCGTCTCTACGGTTACGTTTCAGGTAAAATTGCAGGAAGTAAAAGAAAGCACAAGGAATTACAGAGCCCACGACTAGACCACCACGGCCTTGAACTACTCCTTGTAAAGGCACGATCAGTCTCATCACGGTTGTCCTCCTCCTGCTCCGGTATATTCCGGTACGGGTCATTACACCTAATTCATGTGAACGGAGCTTTGATTAATGTTTTTCGCCGGGTCAGGTAAATGGATTATCGGGTCCGCGGCAAATGAATAGAAAGATTTGATTTAATTTTCTTTACGACTTTCTGATGTCTTTTTTGGAATTTTTTGGGAGTGGCATTGATCCGCTTCCTGGTTCAAAGGTTTAGTTTTAGGATCGTTGAGATTTTTTGGAGGGAGAATAAGTGTAAATTACCATATTACTTTTTAGTTTCTTAATAGATTCTATAAACTTCGTCTAAATTGCAGACTTTGCATTAGTACCAAAGTGTAAACTAAACAACATCCTCCAATTGTCTTTCTCCTTTTGAACCACAAGTTACAGTGACCCGAATCGGATGTACGTAACTTTTTTTTTTTTTTTCCCAATCTATTCAGAAAAATCATTACTGAAATGCGAAAGATGTCGTTTGAGATTGGATCCAAGGCCTTTGGTTTACTTTTTAAATAGTTGAGATTTAATTTGGAATCAGGCCTGGCCTATTAAGCTCCAACTAGTTTTTATTTTTGGCTTTTAAGACCTCGGAGAACTATAAACGGTGCGTTTTTGTTTGTGTTTTTCTTCTTTAAACGCTGCGTTTTAATAATTTACCTTTTAATCCAAAACGTCACCGTCTTCGGGTGTTTTACTTTTTAGTGAGTGAGTTGGCCTCGAATCCGTTGGATGCGATGAGACAGACGGCATAAATAAGTCGGGACGGTGCCGTTTCTCCTGGTCGCCGATCAGATCTCCGACGAAGGTAACGATTCTGATTGTCGTAACATATATATCTTGTAAAAGTGAGAGACCTAATGAAATTGCAAATTCCTGTTCTTTAGTATTTCAAGTTTTTCTGCTAATTTCTGCTTTGAAAATTCCAGTAGATTATTTCCCAATGTGTTCATTCTTCGATTTCAGAAACAGAGTCGATCTATCATCACTGAATTTTTGTTTTCGAGGTATAATTGGTAAAATTCTCAAAAATCTGGATAATAGTCTTAAGTTTATAATTATTTTGTTTTGTGCAGTTTAAATTTAAGAGGAGGAAGAGATGGATCAAGGAAGACAAGTATTCTCAGTTGATCTTCTCGATAGATATGCCACAAAGAATCGTGGCATGATTACATGTATGGCTGCTGGAAATGATGTAATTGTTCTGGGAACAAGTAAAGGATGGATTATACGCCATGATTTTGGACTTGGGAGTTCTTATGGTATACTCAATTATTTCATCCTTTGTTTTTTTTTTTAATTTCAGTGGTAAAACGTTCTGTTTTGTGAGAAAAAAAGACAAATCTATGTTTTTTGGACTATAGATATTGATCTTTCTGTTGGTCGAACTGGGGAGCAATCGATTCACAAGGTTTTTATTGATCCTGGTGGTAGCCATTGCATTGCTACTGTGACTGGTGTTGGAGGAGCTGAAACTTTTTATACTCATGCTAAGTGGCCTAAGCCGCGTGTGTTGAGCCGCTTGAAAGGTTTGGTGGTTAACGCTGTAGCTTGGAACAGACAACAGATAACAGAAGGTTATGCTTTGGTGGTATAATGATGAGTCTTGTTCTTTTTGTTCTTACATGGATCAATATTGATTTTTGTTTTGTCTTTCCCTGAATTCAGTTTCTACTAAGGAGATCATTCTGGGCACTCAAGATGGGCAGCTATTTGAGATGGCCGTGGATGAGAAGGATAAGAGAGAGAAGTACATCAAGTTTTTGTTTCAGCTAGAGGAACTTCCTGAGGCCTTCATGGCTTTGCAGGTACTAACATTTTATACCGAGTTGCAACTATATGTTTCCTCCATTGGATTTATTATTCCAATCACTGTCTTTTATTGAAACAAATGTGTAGATGGAAACGGCCAACATAAGCGGTGGGATGAGGTACTATGTTATGGCTGTAACTCCCACTCGACTCTACTCGTTCACCGGTATTGGAACACTAGAAGTAAGCTAAACTCTGTTCTGCTATGTGATGACTTATTTAGGAACAGTAAATGTCATGATAGTAAATCAACTTCTTATCGTGAAATGAAATGGTAGCATTCGGAGATTAAATTTAAGGTCCATTATACTATTGAACATGATCCGATTTATTCGCCAATGGTTGGGCTTCAAATGTCAAACATGATTGTTCCTCCTTTCAAATATCGCATCAAAAGACTGGATCCAATTTCTTATTCTCTAGATCTTTGTTGCTTTCAAATATATGATCTCTGGCAAATGTGGATTAGCTTTTCGTGCGGTCAATTTCTAACTACTAAGCGTTTACTTCAGTCTGTTTTTGCTAGTTATAAAGAACGTGCAGTTCATTTTATGGAACTTCCTGGTGAAATACCAAACAGGCAAGTGCTTGTGTTACCTTAGGCTCATTTTGCATATGAAAGAAATCACAAATTGTAACTCTGCTCTCTGAACATATAATGTTTATCATCTCTCAGTGAACTACATTTCTTTATAAAGCAACGAAGAGCAGTGCATTTTGCATGGCTTTCAGGAACAGGAATATATCATGGTGGCCTTAATTTTGGAGCACAGCACAGGTAGAATGACAGACAAATGTCCCTCTGAAATAATTGTTTGCATCTTTGTATTTGTTGCCCTCTTTCATATTGTTGGTTGTTTCATTCTGTAATTTAATGAAAACTTGTTGGTAGTTATCCAAATGGTGATGAGAACTTTGTGGAGAACAAAGCACTCTTGGATTATTCAAAATTGAGTGATGGCACTGAAGCAGTGAAGCCTAGTTCGATGGCACTCTCTGAGTATCATTTCTTGCTTCTTATTGGGAATAAGGTTAAGGTATGTTTGGACACATGAGGTTGATACATTCCTTGTGCATGTATTTGGTTTGATCTGGCTACATATAAGTGTTTTGTTTCATAAGTTTGATTACTTTCTGGTTTCTGCATTCCTTAAATGCGGGGGTAGGTTGTAAATCGGATAAGTGAACAAATCATTGAAGAGCTTCAGTTTGATATAACGGCAGATTCAGTTTCGAGGGGCATAATTGGACTTTGCAGCGATGCCTCTGCTGGCCTTTTCTATGCATATGATCAGAATTCAATATTCCAGGTCCGTTTTGATGTTGACTTACTCGTTTGTAATTATCTTAGTAAACTGCTCGAGTAAATTTCTCTAATATCTTCTGCTTTCACTTCTCATTTTTGGCTTTGGCTATCTTCTCTAGGTTTCAGTGATTGACGAAGGCCGAGATATGTGGAAGGTTTACCTAGACTTGAAAGTCTATGCTGCAGCTTTAGCTAACTGTCGTGACCCTCTCCAGAGAGACCAAGTTTATTTAGTTCAGGTGATACCTTGATGTCATCAGTTACATTAATAGGCATTGCTTTTCATGTCTTACCTGTCATATCTGCAAATCCTTTTATCATTGTACTATTGTTGTTACCTGCCTATAGCCACTTGGAAGAAACAATTTCTCTGGTTTTAATTTTGAGTGGATTGGGCACCTTCTGTTGTAGGCAGAAGCTGCATTCACCAACAAAGAATACCTACGAGCAGCATCATTCTACGCCAAAGTAATTTCTAGTTCCTCTGTTTTACTTCGTCCTTACATGATGTAATTCATTGTTGACGTGGTTAAATGTTTTCTTTCCAGATCAATTATGTAATATCTTTTGAGGAGGTCACTTTGAAGTTTATCAGTATAAACGAACAGGTAAACATTTACATTTATATCTTTGCTAGTTTTAATTATATAGCATAAAAAAAACTTATCACAAAACATCAAATATCTAATCCAGTACGTGCTGACCTGGAAAGAACAAAGCGTTTCACATGTAGGCTTGAATATTCACTTCCTTTTACTTGTGATTGCAGGAAGCTTTGAGAACATTCCTGTTGCGGAAGCTTGATAATCTTTCAAAGGATGATAAATGCCAAATAACAATGATATCAACATGGGCAACTGAGCTATATCTGGACAAGGTTTAGCTTTTGTTGTCTCTGCTCTCACTTCTCGTTAAATATATATTTGGCAATTTCCTTATGTTGTATATGTCTATTATTCCTTTAATCTGGTGCCACAGTACTCCTCGTTGATTTTGCTGCCTGTTTGCTTTCTGAGTTTTTGTATCTTGTTCCTCTGTCTCATGTTTTTTGAATGCGAATTTAGATAAATCGGCTGCTTTTGGAAGATGACGCTGCTATAGAGAATCGTAACTCGGAGTATCATTCTGTCATTCAAGAATTCCGTGCTTTCATGAGCGACTGCAAGGATGTACTGGATGAGGCAACCACAATGAAACTTCTGGAAAGGTAAATTCCACAAGTCTTCCAGGCGATATATTAAATTCTATCTTTAAGCCAGTGAGCACTTGGACCTCTATGATGATATGTATTATTTTCTGGAATAAGCTATTCTCTTAAAGACTGTCTTCAGAACATCTCCTAGGATACCTTGCTTGCAGTATGGAACACCACCTTTCTTCTTCTTTTTTAATCTCTTTCTATCTTTTCTTGTAGTTATGGTCGGGTTGAGGAATTGGTATATTTTGCAAACTTGAAGGAGCAATATGAAATTGTAGTTCACCATTATATTCAGGTGAAAGGCGTGACAAATTTTCTTTTCCTGATAGATCCATATAGATACAGTTACTTACTTAGGCTTGTTTAGTTTACATTATGAGTTTTGTCTTTATTCATTAGCAAGGGGAAGCAAAGAAAGCATTGGAGGTGCTCCAAAAATCTTCAGTTTCAGAGGAGCTTCAGGTGTGTATATATTAGCACTGGGATCTTGTTAAATTAAGTAGTCTCCCAATCTTTGTTTTGTCCTGAAACTAGAATATATTGCGCATTTCAGTATAAATTTGCGCCAGACCTTATTATGCTTGATGCATATGAAACCGTGGAAGCATGGATGGCCAACAAAAACCTTAATCCAAGGAGATTAATTACTGCAATGATGCGATACTCAAGCGAACCTCATGCAAAGTAATGGCCCACTTCTCAACTATAGGTTCATTCACGCTGTGTTATCAATCTCGCTAATAACTCCTCAAATCAAAATGCAGGAACGAGACACATGAAGTCATAAAATATCTCGAGTTTTGCGTCCACCGTTTGCATAACGAGGATCCAGGGATTCACAATCTACTTCTTTCATTATATGCCAAGCAGGTGGTTGGTTTCCATTGACAAATTTTCTTTGATTACTTATAGCTTTAGAGTCCTGTAATAAATCCGGGAAGCAACATCTAGGGTTACTGTTTCTTTTTTCTTCTTTTCCACTTTTAAGACTGTGACGAGAGGTTGCTGGAGTGACATATAATAGTTTCCTTTTTCTATATATGATTAGGAAGATGACAGTGCCCTCCTCCGTTTCCTGCAATGCAAAATTGGGAAAGGGCGAGAGAATGGTCCCGAATTTTTCTACGATCCCAAATATGCGTTGCGCCTGTGTCTCAAGGAAAAGAGAACTCGTGCCTGTGTCCATATATACAGCATGATGTCTATGCATGAAGAGGCAGTAGCTCTTGCTCTTCAGGTAATAATTCCATTAATATCAAAAATCAAGTACTTTTCACTTCCTTCTCCCACGCGCAATCTTTAGCTTATAACATATTTTGAAACAAAATTTTTACTGAAAGCCATATTTTATGATGCCAATGTGTCTCAAAAGCTTTGGTTGACCATTTTAGTCCGATATTTCTTTTGGTAGTGTCTGAAAACGGTTTCTGTTTTACAGATTGATCCAGAACTTTCTATGGCTGAGGCTGACAAGGTTGAAGATGATGAAGACTTGAGAAAGAAGCTGTGGCTGATGGTTGCAAAGCATGTCGTTAAGCAGGAAAAGGGAGCTAAAAGGGAAAACATAAGGAAAGCTATTGCTTTTCTCAAGGAAACTGATGGCCTTCTAAAGATTGAAGATATTTTGCCATTTTTTCCGGACTTTGCTTTAATTGATGACTTCAAGGTTAGTCAACTTTTCCTCTTTTCCAGACACTCAAACACTCTGTCTTGGGTCAAACTAGTAGCGTCTGTTCTCTTGTTATTTTCTTCAATATCCTTGTGCAGGAAGCGATTTGCGCATCTCTAGAGGATTACAACAAGCAAATAGAACAATTGAAAGAGGAGATGAATGATGCCACACGTGGTGCAGATAACATTAGAAATGATATTAGTGCGCTAACTCAAAGATATGCTGTAATTGACCGCAATGAGGAATGCGGGGTATGATCATCCTAAGATTGATTACCCTTTATCTAGTGTCTACCTATATATATAGAAGGAATCAATTGTTCCAAAGCAGCAAATTCACCAGCACACCTTATCCTTTTCAATGTATTACCAGGTTTGTAAACGTAAAATCTTGATGATGACCGGGGATTTCAGAATGGCCCAGGGATATTCTTCAGCTGGACCATTGGCCCCTTTCTATGTCTTTCCTTGTGGGCACTCTTTCCATGCACAGTGCCTGATCACACACGTCACAAGCTGTGCACATGAAGAGCAAGTAAGTCTCGAACCATGAGTTCTTGTTATGAGTTCCCTCTGTGTACTAGATACTGAAAATTTTAGCTATATTCAGTTGCTCTAGTGTTTGTGCTATGATAAGTAAGATATACTTTACCTGCAGCTTAGTTCTTAATTTTACTTGTACTACATAGATCTCGGGCTTCGCTTTCCATGTTAAAAAATTTTGATTCCATTTTGGATTGGTTTTCCAATAATCTGTCTAGGCCGAGCATATACTCGATCTGCAGAAGCAGCTGACATTGCTTGGTAGTGAAACCCGGAGGGATATAAATGGTAATCGATCTGATGAACCCATAACTAGCACAACTACTGCAGACAAGGTAGAAACAATTGTTTCATTTTTCCCTTTTATTTAATATTCTCAACACTTTTCTATGTCTTGACATATTTTTCTACTGTGAGACAGCTTCGATCAGAGCTAGATGATGCTATTGCTAGCGAATGCCCATTCTGTGGAGAATTAATGATCAATGAGATCACTCTGCCTTTTATTAAACCTGAGGATTCACTACATTCTGCTTCTTGGGACCTCCGGCCACAGACCACCAACTTAGCAAACCAGAGGACCATTTCTTTGCCTGTTTGATTTATGACACATTTCCTTGTCGTGTGATCTCTTTTTCTAGCTGGATTTGGAGTGTTAATGTGATTTTCAGTGCTCTATAATTGATGATGTAATATTATTAAACATACTTCTGGAGATACATACAATAAGCTTGCTCACCTACTTGTGTCTTTATATCTAAATATTTTTCTTGACTATTATTACGATCTGAAAGACCTTTCTATTTTCCATGATTTTGCATCAGTGATGCGATTCTTCCTCGGCTTCAAAATCTTTTTCTGCAGATATTTTCTTCGCCAGAGCCTGCTTGGTCCAGCGCTTCAAGTCATAGGCTCTCTTGAAAGGCTTCTTCTCCTTGGTAAGTTTTCTCTTTGTAATGGCAATTGCAAGATCGTTTGGGAACAAAGTTCGCCAGACAAAGGCATGTAGAAGCGTGGAGACAAACAAAACGCATACCATCGCGTTTATGAAGGAGAGAGTGAGTGCTAGAGCCCGGCTCAGTAACCAGGTACTGCCTCTGCATACTTTATAGTTGCTACTGATGCTGTTGTCATAGGAAAAGTATATGACCACCACGCCACTGAAAACCTGCACAACCCTTTAGCCACTTAGTTTTATCCACGCATCTTCAGTTGAGAAAGTATATAAACCCGAAATGGACTTACTTAAACCCAGTGAAGAAATTGATCCGTTCTACAACGGAAATGTATAGGAAGAGTGCAATAAAGAAGCAAGTTCTTGAACATCCGTCGAATTGGCCATAGATCGTGTTCCAAGCAATACTTGCTGCTGACGGGGCAGCTATGAACATAGAGTAAACAGGGTGAAGCTCTTTGGGCAGAGCTTCACTTTTGGGAAGTCTCTGATAAAGTGTTACAAGCACAACTATGTAATGCGCAAAACCTACTGCTCATAGAAACTTAGCTACTTTGTTCCATCCAACGTTAGAAGCTAAGATGGCCCCGACGAAATTCCCTACAACAGAAAGATGAGAAGATGGGTTTGCGACTTTGCAGAGTCGCCTTCTCCCTCCCGAAAGCCATTGCCTATAGATTTTAGCTCGAGGCAGAAATAAGGGCCCATGAAAACACACCAAATGGCAGGATGGAGGTATTTTCGGCTTTATGAGAACACAGGAGGTACGCTGATGGCTAGGAACATGTAAACCACCCAAGGAGCAAAGAAGAAGTTGACTCGAACCAGATGAAAATACTCTCTTTTGACAGCTACAAAGTAGAAGATGCATGTGAGTATGTAAGTGAAGGAGACAGAGACTAATGCTACTACTGACAATAGCCATACAACTAGGTTGATCAATGGTGTGATGTGTAAGTGGTTGGTAGCGGGACTTTTCGCTAGGGCAAGCCACAAGACAGCTTGACTACTAAGTCCTAAACAGATACCGTAGCATCCAATCGGGAACCTTAGAAGAAAAGGCCATTGCTCTTCTTTTGGAAGCAGAATGTCCTCATTGTCCTGCAAGATAATAAATACAATTGGAACTAACTAGTTAAGCTTTGAAGAGAGAATGAGAGAGAAGAAGAAGAAGAAGAAAGCTTAGTGAATTGTGTGATTTATGGTGTATGTGAACCACTACTTTCCCTGAAAGTTTCTTAGGTTTCTCGTGAAAGTGTTTCGATCCGAACAACTTGGAAAAGAGAGAAAAAAAGTCACGAGACTCAAATACATAACCAAAATCAAAATGCCTTTTGCTTATTTGCTCTTCCGGTCTACAAAACAAAATTTTAGTCCGTTTAATTGGACCGGTTCGGTTTAGTTAGTTCTATTTAATTTGCTCCTTTTGTTTGAGTCTACACTTACAAATCTTTAGATCTATTGGTTGATATTAGGTTATAAAATTTAAATGAAAAAGGGTTTTATTTTATGGATTTCAGAACCAAAAATTATTCATCATCAATGTCTAAATTGATTTTTACCTTTCACCTTTACCCATTCAGATTTAATTTGGATGATGATAAGACCACACTAGTTACAATTACAAACACAATAACGTAATGTTGGTATTCGTTTTTTTTTCTTACAACGCATAGTTGCATACACATGCACTGAGAATTTAAATATAAACAATGACACAAATACAAACAAGTTGCCTACATAACTAACATTTTGGAAAAGGAATTGAAAGAGTGGAGCTCCAAATATGTGAAGAAAGTAAGAATATAATATATTCTTCTTTCTTTTTAGATATTTTTTCATGAATTTGGTCCCTTTCTTTGCTTTACTTTTCCCTTTATCCAAACTAAAATCTTTGAATCAACGAGACACAAAAATAATACAAAAGTGATAATAAATCAATTCACAGCCTCGCATGGATTGGACCAAAAGACAAACTCACATAAGCTGTCATTATATCTCTCTCTATCCCATCTTATGTTATTTTACAACTTTTTCCAAAAAAAAAAGTATAAAAACTTAAGTTCTTGAACAAAATTTGGTTTTCCAACCAACATGTTAGATTTATACATATTTTCCAACCAACAGGTTAGATCTATACATATATGCAAATGCAGCAATGAAAATGAGACCACAGCAACTTGGACTTATTTATTCTATATATGAAATGGAGCGTATATATAAGTATATAACAGGGCTATTAATTACATAGAAGCCTAAATTATTGACTAGTGGTATAACCACCTTGAAAAGTTAACTATATCCGAACACACCTTGACAAGTAAGTCTGCTAACACATCAACATCTTATCAACCCTATTTAATACTGATTAAATTTTGGATGCCATGTTTGGTTCAGCTGATAACTTGATTCCTCAATAATAGTAAACAATCAAAAAATATACATGTATGTTAAGAGTAGAACATTATATTTAGTAAAAATCGCAAAAAAAAAACAAAAAAAAATATAACTAAACACTCGAATACAAAAATTAACATTAGATCAAAATAGTAAAATTCCAAATCATTATAAGAATACAAAAATGTAGGATAAATATGTTGCAAGTGAATTAGTGAGCAAGTTGCCAAAAATAAAAGTAATAATGTGCAACTTTAACCAACCAGATGAAAATGCGATTTCGTCTAACAGAAGAAATCAAATCATTGAAATCAGAAATGGAAAGAAATTTATTAATTAAACTTTTTCCTCTCTATATGTTTCGATAATCTTTGGTAAGACAAACTCTAAAAAGCTTCAATTGAAAGAAAGAAAGATACTATCTTATTTCTTTTAGTTCTGCCTCCTACTTTTTCCCTTTTGTTACATAAATATGTATATCCCTCTTTTTTATTTCTTAATTTTCCCCCAATATCAACCATTTACAATTAAATTGATTTCCCCCTCCCAAAACGAACCAAACCGGTTCAAAACAATAGCAGAATTCCAAAGAATCAAGAAACTAAACCGAGCAAAATAAACGTGTAAATCAAAAATTACTTCCTAGCTTCGCCATAGAGAACTACACCCATAATCGTGACGCCAAATCCGGCAATTCCCATCACCGTCACCGGATTCCTAAATATCAGAACCGAAACTCCGGCAGCCACCGCGGCTTTTCCATTGCCCAAAACCTGCAAAGTGAGAGCACTTGTGTGCTTTGTCACCAAGAAATTCGTCAAATTTACTAAATATGCCACTGTCGCATTCCCGGCGAGCAAGAATATGATCAATGGCTCCGTCCTCGCCTTTTCAATCAAGACTCTTAATACGTTTCCTTCGATGTAAAGTGTAAATGGTAGTAAGATACAAGCTGCAATTGGAGCCATGTAGAGTAGAAGATTCATCGAATGTAGCTTCTCCGATTCCGACGTCAGAATAATCCCCTGCAAAATACACAAAATTCAGTTCAACCAAACCAAACCGACAAAAAACGGATTCAAACTCAATTCCTTCTGATTAAAGGGAGATCCAAACTAGATTCAAACGCAATTCAATGAAAATCCTGGATTGAAATCCTAATTCATCTGTATATTTACTCAGTTTATATGAGGTATATTGAATTTCAGACGGAGACTGAACTAAACCGGACTCAATTCAGTTATAAAACAGAATTCGGACAGATTCAAGAGAATTGTGTTGCAATAAAACTGAAACAGATGAAAGTCAGACGTAATTTTGGTTTCTATTGGTACTTAACCGGAAAATGAAGGAAAGCAAACCGATTGCAGTAAATATTTTATACCTGGACGACGGATTTGAGAGCTCTACCGGCGGTGGAAGCGACGCAGATGAGGAAACCAAAGAGATGAAAAGACGGTTCGGAGTTAGATGCGAGGACGATGCCGGAGACAACGGGAAGGAGAGCTAAGTAAACTTCAGTGGACTCAGTTTTACAGGTAATGAGGAAAGAGAAGACGGCGGTGAAGAAAGGCGTGGTGGCTCCGATGGCTTGATTGAAAGAGACAGGGATGTAACGAAGCGAAGTGTTGCCGCACACGACGGAGAGGCAGAAGATCGCAGATAAGGAGAGGATCTTCAAGAACTGACGGCGCGAGAGAATGTGCTGACGTGGCACGATTCCAGCGACGTTGATTACGGCGGAGCTGTATGCGGCGCAGGATAGCATGTGCATCATGGTGAGGAAGATTGGATAGCGGAAACCGTAGTAGAAGAGGAGGTATTTGTTTAAGAGGAGGACTCCTATGTTTGAGCCGAACCAGGCGGCATCGCCGCCGTGAGTATTGTTGGAGATACGGTGGGTGAGGAGAGGAAGAAGGGTTTCCGGTGGAGGAAGCGGAGGAGTGAGGAGGTGTTCCAGGGATGTCTACGATTGTTGGTGCGGCTGTTGCGGCGGCGTCGAATCTCGGATTGCTCATCCGCCGTGTCGTCCATGATTGAGCTTCAACCATTTTCGTTAGGGACAAAATGGGAAGAATAAGTTTGTCTCTCTTTCTTCTGTTAGAGAGAGAAAGTGTGAGGTTTTATGACTTTATCTTTTTGGGAAGTTTGAGATCTGAGAGTGAAGAAAGGAGGATGATGAATCGGACGGTGGAGATTCAGAGTTAGAGGTAAAGGTTTCGGGTGATATGAGCCGTTGGATCTGCTAGTTGGAGGGAATTCTTTTATTTAAAAAAAAATAAAAACATCTAACGAAGTTAATTTTAAGATTCGAAGTCTTGTGTTCGGAGTCCAATCATGAGTCAGAAGTGTCGGTAGTAGGTCCACATTTGAGATCAAACGGAAGCAATCCTCTATGACGCAGCCCAGTTACATCCTACTACAATTATTAGCCTCTCCTTTCAAGTTTTGTTATAATAATTGTCACTAATACAGTAGTCGCATTACTTATTCTGAAAGCCTAACATCTACATTCTAGAATACACAAAAATATAAAAAGAAATCAACAACAAAGGTGGACATATACAAGGTTACAGCAAAACAAATGGTGTAAAGTATATAGGATTAATGGAAACGTGTGAAACAAATGCATTAGTGTTGACATAATGGATAAACAAAAACAAATTAAATGTACTGAACAAAGTTGTCTTTTGGGTTTAAGTAGTTCAATCTAGGGTTTCGGTTTAGTTTTTGGTCTGGGTTTTTCGGTTTTTGTTTTAGATATGTATGTCCTAAACATTTACCACTTTTTCTACAAAAAAATGGTCATTTAGGTGTTTTTTTTATTACGTTATTAAACACTATATATGTTTATGTAAAATTTGTGTTTCGGTACACATACAAAAATCAAAGTATTTTAGTTATAATATACTTTCTTTCAGTTATGAGTTGATGAACCATACATTTAGTGATATAAATCATAAGATTTTCTATCATTTTCTGGTCAACATGTTTGGTTTATTTATAAATGTATGTTTAGATTTTTGTTGTTGTTGTACTATTTGATTTGAAAACATACTCCTACATGTTAAATTATTTACATTTGACCATAGTGAATTTTAATAAATGTTGTCACAAATACCAAAATCAAATCAGATCTGTGAAGTAATAGCGTGATTTTCTTTTATATTAGCATTAATCAGGCATTGAGTTTATCATTATAAATGACTGAATCTGTTATCTAAATATGTATGTATATACACATGTCATGACCTTGGTTTTAACCCATGATGCTGCATTTTTATTTGCTGCTAATCTACACGAGCCATTGTTTTGATTTTGAGTGCGCAACAGATGGAACGCTTTGCCTGTATTTTGTGTACTGTGGTAAATGTCCAAGAACCGGCGCACTATTTGTCCTGCATATAATTTATTTGAAAAATCACACAGCACGGCAAAGACCATGAAGGAACAAAGTTATATATAACGCTATTAACAATAACTCGTCGACTCGTGTAATGAAGCTGGTTAGGGATGAATAGAGAGAGAATACATAGTGAAAACTGATTAGAACATACTCCATGACGGATGCTTCCTCCAAGTCGCTTACTGCGGTTGAAACTGCTACTTGTCTATGAGATGAAACTTCCTGAGAGTAGAGGTTGATAAAAACACACAACTACTAATTCTCAGAGTAACTAGAAATTGAAGATTGATCCATATAATGTACCTTTCCGAGCAATTGAATGGTTTGGCAGTCCAGTCCATACGATTCTATGCTCACCCTACAATATAGATCCGATGAGGAAAAAACTACATTAAAAATATGTACGTGGGAAGTCTTCGGCGCCACATGTCTCCGTAGTTCTCTCCTCGCGCAACACCGACTCACAGAAACAGCATCGCCATTACCTCTTGAAGCGATGATCATTGCACTTCGGTGCACCTAACGCCATGGTTCAGAGGCGTTTTTACAAATAAGATCATGACTCATGTGCCACATTATATCTTCTAGTTATTCTAGTTACTATTAGTCACTAAAAGTTCAACTTCAAACCAATTATGGCGAAACTAAAATTTTAATAGGATGTATTTCAGAAAAGGGGAATTGGCCAGTAGAATGCAATATTCTTCGCAGAATTAAATGCTACTTTCTGCAAAATATTTTCTTTATTGCATTCTATAGGCTATATTATATTTTCATCACTTGCCATTTTGCCAACTCCAACTAAATCATGCATGCGATTGCTAATATCCAAGTTTATAATTTTATGAGGTGATTAGTAATTATTTCATATGGTTTAAAATATAAGATATTTAAAGTTTTTTCTTGTTTTAAATATAACATATATTTTAAATTTTATTAAATTTTATATGAATAATAATATTTTGCATTTTCTTATAATTAGCTGAAATATTTTATTTTTTATATTAAATGATATATTTTAAAACAAAAAACAATTTCATAATCTCCGAAATTTCGCTATATAAAAGAGAGAATACAAATATCACTTTTCCTTCAAAAACAAACGGAAAAGGAAGTAACAACTTACAAGTTGCACCTCATGGATTTGACCGAAATATCCTTCACCCGAAAGAAAACAAATAACAGGGTGGAGAATAAATGAATAGTTTTCTTTTGAAATCAAAGTAATCTCCGTCGTCCTTAAGCTTCTCTACAACTTCTTCCATCTCCCACTGTTCATTCCTCTGGAGCTGGATTTCTAATTGTTTTCCTTTTATTTTATTTTTAAATAAAATTGGTTGCAATAATTAATAAATTACTTTTTTTTTGTCTATTAAGGCAGCAATGTCCATGCATTTGCATTGCATAAGAAGACTAGCATTATTTTATTTTATTCTATTTTAAATGGTAATGGTTGTTCGAACATTCCATCATTTCTAAACGTTTAGCACTAGTTTTAGGGTAAATTTGGTAATCATACAATAATTAGTGAAGAAGCAAAGAGAAAAAAAACGTTAGGTAATCAACAAAAAATTACCGAAAATAGTGGTTCATCCCATTTATTTTTTTTCAGAAAAATATTCTTTCTACTCGTTATATAGAGAATTAATGTACTAAATGCATCTTCCTCTTCTTTTCATCTCCTATTCTTCTTCTCTGTACATACCTGAAAATCAAGTGTGGTTGACAATAAATACATGTGTATTATTGCCACAAAAACTTACTTAAAACATAGAAAATAAACAAATAAATAGTTGTGTATTACATAAAATAAAATAGTGGCACACAAAAAAAACACATTTACAATAAATAACCAAGAAAATATATAAGCATCTACTAAAATATGTACATATACACGTCTCCAACACCAATAACGACATCATGCACAAAAAGAATTTAGATTTCTATTTTCAATGTTAAACCAAAATTAATAAATATTCATATACTATTCAAAATCAGTTTCATAATATACGTTATTCAACAAATAAAAGTAAAAATTTGTTTTGGATATTAACAATAGAATCCAATAAAATGGACTTACAATATATCTCCAAATAGATATACAACCATCTATTTAAATGTTTACAAATGCATGATTCTAACCCCAAACATGATAACATGCACACCACCTAGTTTATATTTCTATTTTTACTGCTACACCTAAATTAACTTAACGAAATATTATGCTAAACATAAAGCAAACCTAATCCTTCCTCACATCTCTGAAGCAAACCACTTCCTTCTGTCTCATCTTCTTCAACTCCTAATCCTAATCCTTCCTCACATCTCTGAAGCAAACCACTTCCTTCTGTCTCATCTTCTTCAACTCCTAATCCTAATCCTTCCTCACATCGCCGAAGCCTTAAATCATCTTCTTCATCAGCAGCGAGGACTTCTTAACAGGCACAACTCTTCCGCCACCGCTAAATCCCTAGCTCTAATCACCGACATTTCATCTCAGATTGAAGAAATCAGGAATGGATTCGATTGGCTGTATTTGTTTTTGTTGAATTTGGCAGGTATGGATTCTTGCGTAAGTAATGTTTACTCCGATTCTTATTTATTTTTCCGGTGGAGATTTCTCGTGTTAGTTACTTTTACGGTGGAAATTGTTTAATTCCGGTATAAATGCGTCTGACGTTGTTTGAATTAGATTGTGAAACATCATGTGATGTCATCTCTTTGCAACATCTGATTCAAATTAGTTCAAAATCAGAATAAGTTGTTACATAAGTGATTTAATTTTGGTGGAAAAATGTAAAATTCTTATGATTTCAGAAGACTTAGCTTCGTCTATCGTGAAACATGAATTTGGATTAAGTGTGTGTATGTATATTGGCATAATCATATTTTCCTAGGATTTTTGAAAACTTCTCGTGAAAAATCATGAGTCTTTGTTTTTTTTAGCCGTTAAAGTGAGATCTTTGGGTCATGTTTATTATTAACTAATCTTCAATGCTAATCTGGTGGAACTATACATAGTTCGTGGTTCTGTTCCCATTGCTCTCACAAACCATTGATTCCGACAGCTTTATTTGGGTGTTACTCGAGCTTCTAACAGGCAAATCTCCATCACGAGACGAAAACATGGACTTGGCAAGCTGGATAAGGTCCGTGGTGTCGAAAGGGTGGACAGGAGAAGTATTCGACATTGAGCTAATGAGGGAAATGGGTATATAAGAAGAGATGGTTGAAATGTTGCAAATAGGTTTGGCTTGTGTTGCCTTGAAAACTCGAGATCAACCTCATATAGCAGATGTTGTAAAAATGATACAACAAATTGATGCATAATGAGAAACAAACTTCAATTCTGTAAAGCATTTTTTCCAAATTTGTATATGAATGAAACTTATTCCCAGATTCAAAACATAAAACTCGATTTCACATTATATCATAAGCTAAACTGATTCAATACATAAAGTAAGAGAACCATAGAGAAGATTCGGCGAATCCAAGAACATGCGCAATGATATGAAGCCAAACCAGGAGAAGATATTGATTGATCTAGCTTCGTTGATGATGAAATCGGATGGATTAGACAGGGCTAAAGAGCTGGAAGATATAAGGTTTTAGATCAGAGTTCATGCCAATGATGATGAACAGAGGGATGAAGCCACAGTGAGTCGCGACTTTCGCCTTTTTCAGTGACCAATTGCTTCATTTCTTAACGATAAACTTCGATTTTTCATCAGAAGAGAAGATGAAGGCTATATTTAATCACCGCCAAATCTTATGTTTTTGAAGAAATCATCAAACTTCTGGGATTTAATTTCTGGGTTCAATTAATCTTTGATCAATAAATTGAAACCTTTTTTATTGTTGTTTCCTCTGTTAAATCTCTGAAAAAGAGAAACTTTTAAAATCGAAACAACGTGATGCTCTAATCGTGGATAAAAGTAAGAACAGAAGAAGAAATGAGTTTGATTCATCAATTTCTGGGTTCAATTAATTGAAGTTGAGAAAGAGAATTAAGATGAGAATTTGGGTCGTTCTAGATCCTTAGCTCAATTTCTTCTTTGTTTTGTTTTTCTTAATTCTAAACTTAATTTTTTAAAAATTATGTTGTTTTGATAAAAAAAGTTATGTTGTTTTGATGAAAACAACAAAAAACTATGTTGTTTTGTCTATATAAAATATTGTGTAGTTTGTTTTGAGTTTTTCATTAGTTTTTAATATTGGTTAACAATACCACGTTGAAAAGAGTTATATAAAAAAATATTTTCAAATTAAAAAGATTGACTTCGCACAACTTTAGGGACGATGGTAATCTTGGAAAAAAATAAAGTTGATAAGTTTTTAGAGAAAACCCGAACATAATCATAACAACCTACCAGTCTTATTATTGTATTAATATGTTACCTAACAGCCTTATATGTTACAGTTAATTATCATTATGCTTAACTTAAAGTTGAATAATTATAAATTGTTGTTTAGTACAAAGAGTGCCTGGAGAGAGTCGTCTCTTAGATCACATCAATGACGAGATCTTCAGATCCTCCGCTTGTCCTCTATCACCGCCCACCGTCTCTCAATTATTTAGACGAGCTTCTGAGTCGTAATTTTCGGATTCTCTACACTGACACCTCATCGGAACCACTCCAGATCTTCCTCTCCCGTCACGCCGCCTCAATCAGAACCTTCGTCAACGTCGGCAGACTTTCGGTAAACTCTGAACTCATCTCCCACCTTCCTTCTCTCCAGATATCGTCTGCACCAGCGTCGGCGTCGATCACGTCGATCTCGCTGAGTGTAAGCGTCGCGGTATCGCTGTCACCAACGCTGGCAATGCGTTTTCTGATGACGCGGCCGATTTCGCCGTCGGCTTGCTTATAAGCGTCCTCCGTCGTATTCCGGCCGCCGATCGTTACGTCCGGTCTGGTAATTGGGAGAAATTGGGGGATTTCAACTAGGCTCCAAGGTTTGTTCAAAATGAAACTCGAGATTTTTGAATCTGATGTAACTGTTTCAGAATCCTTTTCAATCATCTAGAGATTCCATGTGACTTGGTAGATTTTTTTTGCTTAGTGATCCTAAAAGCGAAATCGTTTTCTTTGAAAATTTGTGAACAATTTAATGAGAAGAGCTTCAGAATGTTGCGAGGCTACAGAGAATAATAGACAACAACTCTCTCTCTTTGGGCTAAGTGTTTGTGGGTGTCTGTATATTATTCATGAAGCAATCTTCATGGGAACTAGCTCGTTCGAATTTGATCAGGAGAAAAGATGAAAACTTTTCTGTGGATTTTGTTAATCTTAGTAATAATCATCTGTCTTGTTGCAGGTAAGCGGAAAGCGAGTTGGTATAGTTGGATTAGGGAGTATTGGATCCTTTGTAGCCAAAAGACTAGAACCCTTTGGTTGCATTATCTCTTACAACTCAAGAAGTCAGAAACAGAGCATCCCGTATCAATACTACCCTGACATTCTCTCCTTAGCAGCCAACAATGATGTCCTCGTCCTCTGCTGCTCTCTGACAGACCAAACGCACTACATTGTGAACAGAGAGGTGATGGAGTCTCTCGGTAAGGATGGGGTTATTATCAATGTGGGACGAGGGAAGTTGATTGATGAGAAGGAGATGATCAAGTGTCTGGTTGAAGGTGTGATTGGTGGTGCCGGTTTAGATGTGTTTGAGGATGAACCAGAAATTCCTGAGGTGTTGCTTGGTTTGGACAATGTTGTGTTGTCTCCACATGCTGCTGTGTGCACGCCAGGGTCTTGGGAAAATGTTGCAGAGATTGCTTTGGCTAACTTGAAGGCGTTTTTCTCGAACCAGCCTCTGATTTCCCCGGTGCAATTGGATGAGAAGAGCGTCCGGTTTAATCAAAGTGGCTGATAAATAATCCATCAACATGCTTTAGCTTTCTTGTGATCATTGGACGTATCATACAACATGCTTTAGCTTTCTTGTTTTGAGTAAATTGTAATGATGTATGTTTGTCAATATCACATCTTTCGTTATAAATCAGTAATTGCTTTTTACATATTAACTTTTAAAGTTAGCCGAGAATCATTTAGCCCAGTTATGAACCACATGTTACTATTATTATGCTCCATTTCTCTCTTGAAATTTATACATCAAATCCTAATTCAGACATCTTGATGAGAACTATCAATACCATTGGTCATACATGAGCTTCGGCTGTACAGTCGTATAAACTCTCTCTCTCACGAGTACCTATCCATCTATTACTCTCTCTTTTTTTGGATAATTTGCAAGAAAAGTTCACCTGTCAAAAATGAGTTTAACATCCCTAGCCCCACACCTTTTATAACCCATTAGATAGGCCCACACCTTTTATAACCCATTTAATAGGCCCATAACCTTCGTGTATATATATTTGAAACTGATCGACTAGAACTTGCGTCTCCTCTCTCCGTTGTCTGTAAACCTAACTGCGATTTGTGATTTATTGTTTAGGTCTTGAAAAATAAAATAGGAGATGGAGGTGGCTAAAGCGAAGTACGTGTGGTGGGACATGGACTGCTGTCAGGTTCCCCGTGGTCGTGACCCTTATGAAGTCCGTTGGATAATAGAATCAGCGTTGAACAAGAAATTTGGTGCTCATCCTGTCACCATCTTTGGCATTGGCAACCTAAATCGCATCCCTTTTCGTGACTAATATATTCGACTAAGTAATTTTTCATATGGTTTGTTCTTCTAGCTAACAATGTTGGCGTTAGAGTTTTGCGGTTTATCCGTGAGTACACAATGTAGTCGGAGCATTATAGTTATAGCTGGATGATCAAAATGTTTATCATTTGATCGATCGATATATTGCTTTTATCAAAAGAAAAAAAAACTATCATATACTGCTTCTTACAATTTCTTTTGTTTTAATGTTGCCTCTTTTTATTTACGTAAATAGTTGACAGACGACAATACAAAAATTAATGTCTGCGGTTCGATTTAGCTGATCATTGTAAACAAATTAAATATTTACAATCCTGTATATATTATATACATAGACGCACGTATACTGATCGGATAAAGTCGGTATAAGAACCACTTATAGAACATGCTCGCACGTCAACTTGTACTAGATTCTAAAACTTCGTTTAAACTTTAAACTACAATTTGACTTGTTTTCTCTAATTTTTATTTAATGAATCTATTGCAATTATTCCACGAAATAAAACAAATCCCAATCAGTACGGACAAAATTCTCCAATAAAAAAAAGAAAAAGGGATCATGACCCTCACGTAACCACCACCACTATCGTTGAAAAGCCCATCTATATAAGATTGTTTCTAATTCGATTACTTCATCAACAAACTAGCAAGAAAAAAAAACCCTAAGATAACCCATCGAAAAAACGAAAAAAAAAACTAAAGATGGGTCCAATCTCAAGTTCTTGGAGCTTCAACAAATTCTTCGCTATAGTTTTTGTCGTTTTCGCCATCTCCGGCGAATTCGTTGCCGGATATTATCGACCAGGGCCATGGAGATATGCTCACGCCACTTTCTACGGCGACGAGACCGCTAGTGAAACCATGGGTACGTAAAAATTTTCTTTTCATTTCTCTTGCCTATACCATAAAGTCGACCCAACGTTTTCGGACATCTCTGCCTGATTAACAAAAAAATGTTTTAATGTTATAAGAACTTTTAGAAAAAATTCCTACGATCAATGGCATAATTAATAACTTTATGTATATATATGCAGGTGGTGCATGTGGGTACGGAAACTTGTTTAATAGCGGCTATGGTGTTCAAACGGCGGCGCTTAGCACGACATTGTTCAAAGACGGTTACGGATGCGGCCAATGTTTTCAAATAACGTGTATGAAGTCGCCACATTGTTACTATGGAAACCCGTCAACGGTGGTCACAGCCACCAACCTTTGCCCTCCCAATTGGTACCAAGACTCCAACAATGGTGGTTGGTGCAATCCTCCTAGAACCCATTTCGATATGGCTAAACCGGCTTTCATGAAACTCGCTGATTGGAAGGCCGGTATCATCCCAGTCGCATATCGAAGGTATATATCTAGTTAAAGAATGTTTTTATAGTCGTAAATCATATATTCTCTCTAAAAGAACTAAAAAGTAATAATTAGTAGACTGACTTTTTCTTTAAAATAGTTCAGCTTAAAAAAATATTTTTTCTTTTGGGTTTAAATGTTAAATACAATAAAAGATAAATTCTTTTAACTATAGTAAAAACGTTGTACAAACTAAAAAAAAACAAGTTGAGTGTACTATTTATGTAATTAGGCTATTCCACCTATACAGATTCGTCCTATAATTAAGTGTTTATGTTGATTGAGATTTGAGAGGCACGTCCCTAGCTATATAAGTCACGTAGTTAGTGAATTCATATCTGCTCCAAAACTCTGTAACTAAGATACGTTATTATGTGATCAATCATAGAGTGCCATGCCAAAGGAGTGGAGGTATGAGGTTTCAATTCCAAGGTAATGCTTATTGGCTTCTCATTTTCGTCATGAACGTCGGTGGTGCCGGAGACATAAAAAGCATGGCCGTGAAAGGTAGCCGGACGAATTGGATAAGCATGAGCCACAATTGGGGAGCCTCTTACCAAGCGTTTTCCTCTCTCTACGGTCAATCTCTCTCTTTCCGTGTAACGTCTTACACCACCGGTCAAACCATCTACGCCTGGAACGTTGCTCCGGCTAACTGGAACGCCGGTATGACTTACAAGAGCAGCGCCAATTTCCGTTGAAATTACACTTTTTCCCATGCAAACCCAAACGGGGTTTCTCTCTTTTTGTTTTGTTTTTTTTCCTTCCTTTTTTTTGGTTTTTAGAAGTTTCGGTGGCCTTTTGTTGTGGGGATTACATTGGCCCGGCTTTATGTTATACATCTACATGTATGTATAATGTAAATATGTATCTAATTGTGATATCACTCTTTCTTATAAAAAAATCATGAAGTTGACACTTCAACCAATAAACCGCTTGCTTCTGTTTTTTGGATTTTTCTAATTTAACACATAAAAAACGTTGTTCTCTACAACAGTGAAATATCCGTAATTTCAATCACCAATTAACCGGAATTTTTCTCACGCCATTGCCGATCAGTCATCTCCGATCTCGTTCCCGTTACACCGAGCCATGTGTCAGTATGCTCTGTTTTGTAATATTACTAGTTTTTGCAAATTTTATATCGTTAAAAAAAATTGATTGCAAATAAAATTCCAGGCATCATCTTTTTCAGTTCAGCAACTAATTGAAGTCACTCAATTGTTGTTTTCTTTTTCGTTTTCAAGATAAAATAAAAAAGCTGTTTCGATTCATTAAAGTCAATGACATATATAGGCTCATGTGTTACTCCATCATATTAATCAACTATATTGTATTTTATGTAACTTTATAAATATAGTGAATATCTCTTCAAAAGAAAATTGGAAAAAACGTGGTTATTGAAAACAGATGTAATTCTATGTATTTCAAGTTGCTCCAACAATAAGTACCAAAAAAATATATAAATCAGCTATTAAAAGCACTCATTAATAAGATCTCTTGATTCATTTCATCTTTTGTAACGTTTTCACAAAACCCTGATCCGATTCAAAACTCTATTTCTTGGCGAGTCTCTCTCCCAAGATCTTCACACCCATATACCTGCATACGAATATTCAAGTCATCGAAAAAATCATTAGCCGTTAGTCAAAATATAAACATCGACATAATTATTATATACGATTATTTTTTACCTGCCAAGCATCATAACCGTGGCTTGAGGGTTTGTCCCAGGACAATAACCAACGGTCGACATATCAATGACTCTAAGCCGGTCAATACCAATAACCTTATAATCCCCATCGACCACTCTACCCACAACACATCCTCCATGGTAATGCCAAATAGTTGTAACCGTATGCTGGCAAAATTCCTCAGCGGATGGAGGCAACGAGGCTCCAGACCGCTGCGAGGCGGCCTTAGATTGACCGGAGTACTCGCTGCGAGGTTAAGCATATGCTCAAAACACATATCAGCGTACTTATACCTCGCAAATGCCTTAGAGTGCACGACTCTCTCTATGGTTTGGATCCCTCGAACGCAGCCTTTTAGGTCGTCCGGGTGTTGGAAATAGTTGAAAGTCACAGCGGGGTTATCGTTCAGATTTCGAGTCCGGAGCTCCAAATGACCAGTGGATAGTGGACCCATTACTTTCTCTAAAATGAAGCCTCCTTGAAACGGTTGGGCTGATGATAATTTGGGAATTGAATTTGACTCTACTAATGTTGCCTTTGGTGAAAACATTGCGTAGTAGTCTTTAGTAGAGGACGCATTACCACCACAGCCGAAATTCTCGCCACCGGCGGCTTCGACATATGTTCCTTCGCCGGTGATTCCAACAACCTCGATGAGTGAGACCTCGACGGGGACCGGAGAAGGGATGAATACAGCGTTCATAGGGTTGTCGTACATGCCTCGACCTACATGAGGTTGGTCCATCACCACCGTGATCTTTTGTGCCTGTAGTTGAGCCGATGGGCTGACGCCGCTTAACATCAGAAGTTGTGGGCTGCCTAGGGTTCCGGCAGATACGATGATCTCATTCAACGAGCCTTCCTTTAGGTAAGCTCGATGGGCCTGACCTGTCCGGTCTCGGTACACAACTCCGTTGGCTATTGGCTTGGTCGTACCTTAAACGTGATTAATTTGAAATTTTGATAATTAGCTAATGATAAGATTTACTGATTATAAAATTACTTAGGAAAAGTGATAATCAATACTTAACTACTAACAAAAAAAGAAAATTACTTTTTTTTGGTCAAGAAGATAACTTGATTTAAGAACAAAATTAATGGACTAAGCTAATCATACGTATTCATTATATGATAATATGGTACATTGCTACATTAAGTACCTGGAGCCCGAAACAGGATCCGGTGGACGGTAGCATGCAAAAGGACAGTAATACCCTTGGGATTGGCGTATTCTAGCAAATCGGCGGCGGTGTGTCTATGGCCGTTCCGTGCAAAAATAGTACCGCCAAACTTTGTGCCATTGATGTGGTGAAACCATTGTTAGGGACGATCCCAACCTCAAGTAAGCCGTCTCTCACGGCGGTTTGCCACTGCCCCATCGGCGGCTGAACGAGCAGTTAATGGACAAATGTATATTTAATATACATTCTACATATTCGTTACATTCTAGTAATTTGTTTCTTTGCACAATATTATTTCTTATTGGTGAAAAAACTTAGTTGGATCCATTATCCAGATGCAACAGATTCAGATTCGAATAAGCGGCTCTCCGGAGTTAGAGATACTGTATTTGAATAAAAAAAATTTTTAAAACAAATATCCGAATATGATCCAAATTCAAAAAAAATATAAAATATTAGATATCCACTTTTTTATATTATATATATATATATATATATATATTTATCCGGATTTGGATAGTAATACTTTGAATATCACGGATACGAATACGGATATTCTGATCCGTAACGGGGATAGCTTATACATAAGAGTCATTTAGATGTTTAAAAACAACACTTAGCTGCTAGAAAATACAAATTTTGTCTAAATGTTCAAATCCCCAAGAAACATTGTCCACCAAAATAAAAGAACCCAATAAAATCAAATGTAATGAAAAAAACCCAAATATTTTCGTTGCATTTGTATTTATTGATAATGTTTCAAATCGAATTGCCAAATAACGTTTCGATCCAACTACAAATTAATAAAAAAAATCTACTTTCTAACAACACAACTAAATTAAAAATAAAAGAGAAAATAAAATGTGAAACGAACCAAGAATTGAATTTTAAACATTTCTCTCGTCGTTTAGTTATTAGACCAAAGGCCGACTCTCTTCATCGCCTTCCTTCTCAAATTTAACCCGTTCCAACTTCCCGGGAATCTGACCCGAACCCGAAGATTTCGGGTTTGGATTTGGATCCGGAACCATCTTGAGGATAATGCCCATAGAGATAAGTAACAATCCCGTGCCGTGCTGGTCCGTTAAAGGCTTCGCGAATATCAAGTAGGACAGTAGAAGCGTAACCGCTTTTCTCGCCGTCGTTATCTACTCCCCAAAATTTTTTAAAAAACAAAAGATTAATTCACTCTATAAGAAGATTCAAGATAGCATAGCACATTTTTTTAGAAAATCGAATAAACTAGACCGATATCTAAAATAAATAAATAAAACTTTCTATTAAGAGAAAATGGGTTTAGCACCCAAAACCACTAGACCAAAGGCCTTAATTAACCGCAATGCTAGTTCTGAGCTATGATCGATGCTTGGTGGTTTATACACTAAACCGAAATGCAATAGAAAATAATAATGAAGAGAGTTTTACCATAGCAGTTGTGGCTGCACCAAAGAGCGCAATGAGGGATAGAACGGAGACTTGTCCGATAAATGTAGCCATGGCTTCGAACACCAACACACCATATACATATGGATGCTACCAAAAAACCAATTAAGAAAACTGTAGTCAGGCAATTACATTAGTAAATTAAATGATCATCACAACAATTCAAGTATTATTGAAGGTGGTTCGTTAGAAATTATACAAAGATGTGACCCTTTTTTGACAACTTTAGTATATCAAGGTCTGTAAACACACACATACGTGTCAACATATATTATATAATTGCATATTATATAAAAAAAAACTTACTTGAGCACATGCAGTCCAAGCTGTAAAAAGCTCTCCGGTAAGAATCATTGGTGCAAGCAAGAACGGTAAACCAACTACCGTCGAGCAGAACAACATCTCCATCTACCATCGAAGAAGAGGAAAAAGTTGTTAAAAGTTATTCGAGAAAGAGGGTCATTCTTAAAACAGAGAATTTGTAAATTTTCTACTTGTGTTGTATCTGGATTCATCTTGAAGATAGCTTCTTGCAAGTTACCGAGAAAAGCGTCCATGATGAGAGCGCCCGTGATCATCATTACCCCAATTATGCTGAAGTTTGGGGAAGTATGAGCATCAGCTAACGTGAAAAAGATCAGACCGATTACAAGTAGCATGGCCGATATGTACTCGTGGAATGGGTATTTTCTTCTCAATCCAGGTATAAATGCTCCCATTACCATTACCGGCAAGACCTAGAGAACAAAGGAAAGGTTAGGGAAATCGATGATCCACCCATTAAGAACATGTACATATCTTGCTAATTGATATCCTCAGAGATGAATCATACCTTCTATGCAATTGATACAAAACCGTTACTAACAATGTAGTAACTTAGTCCTTAGAAAAGATAAACTAATAGAAGGTTGCTTTACATTGAACAAAATTGATCCCAGAGAGATTACTCCAAACTTAATTCGATCCCTCGGCTCAACTGATAATAGTATTGGACTATACCATTACTTTTATTTTGGTTAATGACTATACCATTACTTGGTTAAGTTAAAATCACATAATAATATATACCTTAGTGGATTTGAACATGATTTGAGCAGGATAATTGAGATAAGCCAAGGAGCCTTTGGTGAGGCCATGAGATCCCATAAGAACACCAGATAGTTTCACGTAAGTCTTCCATGGATTCACCATTTGCTTAGTCCGGAAGCCATATATGTAAATCAGAGCAATATACACCAATCCTTGCACAAACGTGAAAAACCATCCATAACTGTAACACACACACATTAAACTTCTATTATTTGAATTTTATATTCTTTTGTTAGAATAAATTTTTAACTTTTAAAATACCTGAATTTGAGCCGGTTGTACACATATTCCTGCAAATTTGAGAAGAAACAAATAAAAAAAGAGCGTGTAAAAGATCCTACATTTTTGTTTAAAATAAAATAAAATTTAAATTTAAATAAATTGGCAGCTAATTATGATATACGTTATAAAGTTAATGTATAGGGATTATTGGATTAAACAAATACATAAATCTCAATAGAAAGTTAAAAAAAAAACAGAAGCTTGAAAATTTAATTTTCTATATTTTGTATTAATTGTATAGAATAACATATCTCAGATTTAACAAACTCTATGCATGCCAAATTTTCGCCTTTGTCTCCGGAATATTGTTAGAAGAAAACCGGATTCATCTCTAAACACACCGTATGCAAAACCGGAGTTTTCCAGAAAAAAATCAGCTCAGGAAAAAAAACATTAAAAATGTTGAACAAGTCTCTGATCCTACAAATACGTTTTACCAGAACTTTAAAGAAGGAAAGGGAAAACAAAAAACGAACCTCACAGACGCCATTAACGAGGTAACCGAAGCAAAATCCAGAAGAACAAAAGAGAAATTGTTGCCATCTGGGTTTATTAGAGAGAGATATTCCAAACAGTGATATCATTTGTTCTTCGTTGTTCTTCATGATCTAAAAATTAAAAGCCCAATAAAGTCACAAAATAGAAAATATAAAAATGATTTCTCTATGAAGATTTGGGATTTATAAAAGTGGAAGAATCAGTGATATTGACAAGTAGAAGAAGAAAGGTATATAAATCAACTGAAAAAAAAATAAAAAAATTCTCCTCTTGCTCTCTGAATCTAACTTAACACTCACGAACACTTTTTAAAAGAGTATTGTATTAATATTACTACTGGAAATAGAGATTTAAGGGTCTAATTGTCTTTTACATTTTTCGCTTATGTTTGTATATATCTTAAGATTATTATATTTATTTAGAAAATAAATATATTATGGCTTTATACCGCGATAATATTTGAACTTGAGTTTAGAGAGAATTTCACTAATCTCGCAAGCGAATGATGAGCTCGCAAAGCAAACAGTCAGTTTCAAGACAGCCACGTGTTTCATTCTGAAGTTCCGTGCCAAGACTTCATGCCACGTCAGACCAAGAGTTTAGGATTCTTCTCTCAAAACGATATTATAAGAAAAATTTAGTATCGTTAAAGAAAAACAAACACTACTTAGACAAAGCTTCTTTTTTTTCTGATAAAAAACTTAGGTAAAACTTCATCAATCAAATATTTAATTTGAAGAATTACATAAATTTCGCTACAAGATATCTTGGGAATGTATTGAAGTATAGATTTAGAATGATTTGAGTTAATCAAAATTTAAAAAAATTTAGTTGAATTTTGGTGAATTACTAAATTTGTTATTAAATTCTCACATAAAATTATGAGATTTTGATATTTATACTTTTAATTAAGAATTTTTCAAAATCTCACATGAAACTTTTAAATCTAATTTTTAAATATTTTAATAATAATGGATTTGATGTACATTTTAAAATCACCAATCCAATAACACTAAATTTTAAAATATATTTTAAAGTTCATGTTTCAATAATATATAATTTATCATTTTAACTTAAATCCTTTCAAATACTTAATTCAATACACCCCATAATTTATTAATTGATAACCTAACATGCAAGGTATTTAGGGAAATTGCAATTTCACCGGAAAGCTTGTAGTTGTTTTTTGTAAATAGCCTATTAATTAATGATGATATAATCCTAAGTCGTCGAAAGAATAAATATAATATTCATAAGTCAAAAGATTCATGATTCAAATGGCAAATCTCTGATAGTGAAGAATCGAGTCTGTGCAGCAAGATTTATTTACTTTCCCTTAATTATATTACAAGTAGATTACACTTTTGGGGGAAATTTGCATTTTCTAATTTCTACAACTGTTGAATTACGAATTGGGCTTAGATTTTTTACAAAGAATCATAAAGCCCAATGATTTTATAGTATATATTTATCAGAACAACGATTCCAAGAATCTTACAAAATGATTCCATCAATGAAACTTCTAACTCGATCGGCCAGAGGATCAAACGCCTCTGCGACATCTAAAATCTTAAAACTCACACACTCACAAATACACATACATTATACATATACACATAAACACACATATGTGGGTCCCATTTTAGTATCTGTAACTCCAGAGTGACATATCTTCATAACACATCTTCTTCCATGTAAACATTGTAACTCATGTGGTCCATATACGATCGCGGCGGCGACATTAACGGCTCCTCCCAGTCTCATCATCGTTGTCGATACTTCTTCTTCGTCCACAAATCCATACGAAGAATTCCTCTCCTCTGATCCCGTGCCAGAACCCGAACCCGAACCCAAATCCACCTCATCGCCTGAAAAAGGCAAAACCGTGATTCCACTTCCTCAATCCGTCGGCCTAAACATCTCCGCCGCTTCAGCCGCCACTCGCCTTATGATATTCGGATCATTTGATTTTGGGACTGGAAGCCGCCAAGCAGAGTCGGCGAAATTCAAACACGCGGATCTCCCGCGCAGAGATAACACCGCCACATCGTGTGCAAGCGCCGCCATATCCGCCGTAGGATAAGTCCCGAGCCATATGCGGCATTGGTTCATCGGCTCTCGGACTTCGCAGACCCATTTGTCTCCGTTCCTACGCCGTATTCCTCTGTAAACTGGGTGACGTGTCTCCTTGAACACTCTCCGTCCCGCACGCTTCTTCGGCCTCATCTCCGCCAGAATAATATCATCGTTATTCATGACTCAAAGAACAATAGTTCGCCGGAAAATGAGAAACTAAAAGAACTCTGGTTAACTTAGATTACTGTTAGAAACGGGGTTTTATACTGAGGTATCTAAAAAACCAGTGTAAATTCAATTTCTTGTAAGGATTTAGTTACAAAAGGATCAAAGATTGTTCGAATAAAAGGTACTTTATGCCTCAGTGTAAATTATATGTGTCCACGGTGGTTTTTACTTTATACAGAGACCAGACAGGGGAGACAAGAGCTGATGGGTTTTTGTTGAAGTCAAAGCTCCGAGAGATTTAGAGTGTCTGGGTTGAGCGAATATTAATAGTTATTAAGACTCACAAAAGAGTCGTTGGATCAAGCAAATATTATTTTGCTCATCTTTCCTTTGCTGTTGTCTTTGTTTTTTTTTGAAGTATATAAGTTGGATCACATGCAGAAGAAATTTCAAGACTAGGAAAAGGTGTCTAATGAAAATTAGTTGATAAATTGGACTACCAACTAACGATATGTAGGGGAACACCCAAATAATTTGCTTACTGTTGTTTTTGGAAAATCAAATAATATGAGGTTTAGAATAATACAGTATATAGTAAACATGTATCAATTTATTCATTTCCAACTAATGATGTTAGTTGGGTGAGAATACAACAAAAAATTAGCGATAAAATTCTAAACTAAATTACCTGACTTACTTTTGTTGTTTTTTCATTGAATACAAAAGGCTTATTATGTATTTTGATATTTTTATGAATGATTCGATATAAAAATTACAATTTAAATCTACAACCCATTAATTGGGTGCAAAAAAGAGCTACGGCTACCCTTTTATTTAAGACTTTAGCGGGGGTTTTTTTTCTTTCTTTTCGATAAAACTTCCGTGGTTTTAAAATACAGTCAAATAACATTTTTGGAATCTTTGGTCAAGCATAACTAAAATTAATATCAAAATCGTGAAGTGGGGAGTGGGGTCCAGCTCCCATGTTGAGTTTTTTTTATTTGGTCGGCTCCAATCCCATGTCGAGCTTTTGGGACCAAAATATCAATTTTAAAGATATCTGATCTCTATTTGCACAAAAAAAAGATATCTGATTTCTACATTTGATTTGTGGATATGCAACGCGTGACTATTTTCCATATTAAGGAAATTAGCTGTGACCAACATATTAAGGAAGCGCGCATCACATTAGCAAATTAAAACACATTTAATTCCCTTATCTTATCACTGAAACACTTCAAGATATCTGAGTTTACAGGTCTTCACTGAATCATCATGTCAAAAATATGTGTATAAATATACTTAAATCTTATTGTTGAAAGAAAAAATATTTTTACTACCGCGATCATTTTATTAGGGTACGTATGACGGAAAACTCAAATTGAAATCCAATGTTTTGTCGCGAAGACCTGTAAACTCAGTTATTTGTTTTAAACTATAATGAAAAATGTTTGCTTTTAAAAATCTACCACTAGACTACCATTTTTGGTTTATTTTTTCTACCGAAAATTAAATAAGGCTATTTTTTGATATTTATTTAATACATTTTGGTTTTGATTGGTAATATGTGAAATGAGACGAAATTACAAATTTTGTAAAACCGGTCCATAGGTAAGTTCATTGGGTTGACAACCATTTTCCATCATTCGATCAATCAAAACTATTGCTTCAGACACTTTACCTTGGAGACAAAGTCCAATATAGACCAAAGTGTTAAGCGTAATGAGATTGGGGCAAAGTCCCATTTCTACCATTCGATCAACTAATCCCACCGCTTGGGAAACTCGGCCCTCGAGACATAAGCCATGGAGTAGAGTGTTAAAGATGACTGTGTCAGGCTCATACCCAAGTTTCAAGATTTTTCCCATAGTTGAAAAAGCCAAACAAAGTTTACGACATCGACAAAAACAATTGATTATAATACTCAGAGTGTAGAGGTCATGCGTAATCCCCTGCAATTCCATTTGCTTGCAGAGAGCTAAAACGAGATCATACTGTTAAATTAGTTTACCATCACTGAGAACAGAGAAGGCGCAAGAGAAGAGCTCCTTTGTGCAATGAAATAAACAAGTTCTTCAAGTACCTGTCTCATGAAAACGAGGCTGAACCAATTTGAAATTGAAGGCCTTCCGATTAAGAGGAATCAATCTCCGCATCATCAATGTCATTTCTACTTCAGATGAACTGTTCCTTCTTAGGGCACGAAAATGGCATTCTCTGAGTAGATAGAGAGAGAGATATGTGTAGTGTGTGCTTTGAGGGAGACAACGGAATGTCCGGTTTGATTGCCAATTATCTAAACCGGTTCATTTGTACAATCCGGTTTTAAGTAAACGACGTCGCTCATGTAAAGTAAATGTAGAACGGAGAACCCAATGAATGTCTTTAATAGAAGCCCTGAGACATTTCCTCAAGGTTAAATACGATACGTTCTTATAAATGTATCAGAGAGACAAAGATTCACCAATCAAATCAGAAGAAAACGAAGATCGACAATAAACTGGAAACACACGAAATACAATGAGTGAGTTCCAGCTTCTATTCCATGGAGAAGAAAAAAATGGCACCAAAGCTACAGAAGAAAAAAATCAAACTCAAAGATGCAAACACATACGAAGAACGAACCAATGCAAGGAAATCTAACACTTCCGATGTTATAAAACCGGTTTAGATAAAACCGGGTTGTCCTTCCTTGTGTTTCACTCAGAGTTATTAGTTGACAAGAGGATTATTTACTTTTTTCCCTTCCTTCTGGGTTTCAAATACCCTTATTTATTAAATTATCAATTTGGATATCAATCTAAGAGCTAAGTCTAGTTCAATTAATAATTCAATTTATAATCCATCTTTGTATTTGCATAACACACACACACATATATCTATATGTATACACACTTTACTTTTCATATATATATATATATATATGTGGCTAATGGTCACCAAACAAATCCTACCAAATTGCCCTCTTAACCCAAAACTTCATCATCTTTAATTAATTTGCCACCTTCGCCACGTGTGAAAAATCCTTCTCTCGCTTGCTACTTGCTTACTACATAATAATCCAATGGCTACTGCCGGTTTATCTGGACGTAAAAAGGATCCGGTGTACCGAGGAATCCGGTGTCGGAGCGGGAAATGGGTCTCCGAGATTCGTGAGCCGAAGAAAACCACTCGAATCTGGCTTGGAACTTACCCCACGGCAGAGATGGCAGCCGCAGCTTACGATGTGGCTGCTATGGCTCTTAAAGGCAGAGAAGCTGTCTTGAACTCCCCGGGATCTGTCGGGTCATATCCAGTTCCCCGATCAACATCCGCAGTGGATATTCGAACCGCTGCGGCCGCGGCGGCAGCAATGAAGGGTTGTGAGGAAGAGGAAGAGGAGAAAGAGGCAAAGAAGAAGAAGAGTAGTAGTTTGTCGAAGTTGATATCGCGTGACTGCTATGTAGATGATGATATGGCATCTTCGTCATGGTGTGGGACAGAGTTTATGGACGTAGAAGAAGTCTTCAATATGCCTAATTTTCTAGCTAATATGGCAGAAGGGATGATGGTTGCGCCCCCGTCGTGGATGGGTTCTCGGCCGTCGGATGATTCTCCGGAGAATTCAAATGATGAGGACTTGTGGGGATATTGATCGGTGTTGTGTTGTTCCCGTTATGTAATCATCTTGTTTTTGTTGCTTTTTGTTCATTATGTCACTCATATATGTGATATATCAAATCATATGTTTTAATTAAGGGTGTTCTTGTATTGTGGATTTAGAGCTTGGGTTTGTTTGGCTTGTAGGGTTGTTAATTAGGGCTTAATCAGCCAATTCTAGTGATTCCCCTTTAATTTTGAGATTTCATATGTTGATTACTTGATTTATATCATTACTCTTTGCATTAGTCTTTATATATCTTAGAACAACATAATTGTTTATTTTAACAAAAAAAAACAACTTAATTGTTTATTTGCATAGTCTCTTCGTTAAGAATACAGTTCATGTTATTAAGTTTGTTAGTCAATCTCAAGATAAGACTATGAATAATAGCCATGCTCGTACGTGCTAATCCAAGTCTTTAATCTCTCTTCACGTAAAGCGTTTAACATATGAGATTCTCCCCAAATGAACGCCGCATTTTAACTTTACAAAGTTTCATGTTTGTCAAATATAGATCCATTAATGTGATGAGTAACATGATCGCTGTGGAATTTTCTATTCAGTCTCATAATTATTATTTCTCTTTTTTTTTTTTTTAAATAATTATTATTTCTCTTATAACCCATAATCAATATTGTTTTTGACTTTTTTTCATTCTTTATTAGAAAGCATTGTTCTCTACATATACAACATAAATATATCTATATTTCTTCGCATGCTCGGTGCGAAATATAAATTCAGAAATCCATTCAGCGATCTATATTCCACTCAATTTGTCTTTGTAGTGATATATGTTTTTTTTTTGTGTTAAAATATATGTTTTCATATGAATCAAACTTATTCACACAACGATAGGTTCCTTTTTAAAAGTTTTTGTGTCCCGATCGAGTTTCCTTTTCTGGATATGTTATTTATTATAAAGGTTGTGCCATATATGGTACATGAGTAGTGTTTTTCCATTGGTCCTTTTTTGTCCTTTTGTACATGAGTACGTTTCATCTCTTTAATTCTGATACTTTATTTTCTTGCTAATAAAGCTATAACAATTATGATCATTCGAATTGAATTTAAATTAAAAATCTAGTTTATAACTATATATTCCACTATATATATGTTCTTTGTTGTTTGGACACATTTTACACAAATTACAAAACATGTCAATATTTTTTTACGAAACAAATTGACTCTTAATAAACTGTTCTATTTTTAAAATTTAGTTAGTTTTTATTTGAATTCAACTGTGTGTTTATACCGAAATCTATATTGAAAAATCTAGTCAATTTTCATTTGGGAAAATAAAACAATGATACGACGATATTTAATTTGAAATTTAGAAATATAACTTTATCGAATTCAAATATACTTATAAGCTTATACAGTCAACAGAATAAATATTAAATCTAAATGATAAAACGAATTAGTATCATTATTTGCATTAAAATCCTGATTCATGATTTAACGCCAAAAATTTGGTACAAAAAGTTTTAACACACGAAAGTTACCAATAATTTTACCTGAAACGGACAAAGAGAGGTTAATTAGAGAGGGTGACCATTTGGCTTTCTATTAATCATATATCCGTCACTAAGTTCTATAGAGCTCTAGCTTTACAACAATTTAGTATTCCATTTAAAAATCATAAAATATAGTAGTATTATTATGACAATTTTAATGGGTTTCTACTTTCTAGTCTTCAAAGACATTTCCCTTTTGTTTTAAAGTTAATCATTCGTAAAGAAAACATTTTCATTTTTATATAGTCTGAAAAGAAAAGTTAGGAATTAATTACTAAATTTAACTCGGCTTGTCTCTTCCGACGAAACACATCTGCATTTTTTTTTTCATTTTTGACAGCTTTTTGCCAAGAGTCACTATCTCCTCGGATTTCTTTGAACTAATTTCACCCAAAAAAAACATTTACCCTCTATACTCCGACATTATTCTGGTAACTTGTTGGTGTAATCCTGACTAGTAAACATCAAGTGATAATCGTTCAACTTTGACCGCAAACAAAGATAATAAACATCAAACATATTTTAAATGAGTATTTATTTTTCTTCAAACTGCCTTATACTTTTCTTTTGTCTTTTTGGGAAAAAGCTGCCATCAATTGAGAAAAAATATTTTGATAGTGTTACTTATGATTAAATAAGTAACACTACGTCGACAATAAAATAAATAATAAGTACCACTACAACAACTCGAGGAAAAAAAATCAAAACACAAGCAATACTACCATCTTTTTAATAAAGAGCAATACTACTTTTCACATTTGCGATTTACAAATATATATTTATACTTATTGTACATATAACTGCAAAGTCAATATCAATAAAAAAAACTATGAAAATCAGATTTATAAGCAACAAAAATACAAACAAAAGGCAAAAAAATCGGCACTAAAAAATCAGAGAGAAACAAGAACCGGATCGGTTTGTTTCCAATGTTACTGAAGGAGCAGCAGCTGCGGAGCGCGGGAACTTACCGTTAAGAGAAGAAGAGAATTGATTATTCTTTTTTACGCGGTTTTGGTCTGGAGGGTTTTGCAGGAACAACGTAACTGAGCAGAATCAATACAACAGGTATTATTGTTCCAATGTAATATACGCTCCCATAGGCAGTGAGTGTTTCGTGCAAGCTTAACACCTGAGAGATTACAATTAAGACAAATTTGCTTAAAAAGACGTCAAGAGCGATCCATCAGTGTGGCGGGAGAGAAAAAAAGTTAGTTATCACCATGAAACCAACGGCTGAGTAGTTGAGAACCAAAACGGTGTAAAGGAAGTTGATGAAGACCATAAATTTTCTCAGCATTGCCATTTTCGGAGTGATTGCTTGTTGCCACCGGTAAATAACTGCAGAAAGAACAGATTTAGATCAAGAAGAAGATAGATGCCATTAGCAAAAGATTGAAAGCGGGTAAGTTGTATCTATTTACCCCGCGAGCCAGCGATCATCAAAGCTGATTGAACAAAGAACATCAAATAACCAGGATACAGTCCCTGCAAATCGCATTAGATACGGTTAGTTAGTTTCCCGATGGGGGAAAAGGTCAGAGTTTAATGTACAAATCCATGTTCTTCTATCATTGGAAGCAATTGAAAACACTAAGTTACGAGATATGTAGTTTTGGAAAGGATACAAAGATGGCAGCTGGGAAAAGGAATAGATGAAGAAAGAACTCACATGCCAAACTGCGCTGACGGTTTGTGTAGCTAGTAACTGGAAGAAACCCGCTTTCTTTCCGTTCTTTACAAGTCTATCATACACGTCTATATTTTAAACAACATGAATAAGTGGATAATCTCTCACAGATCAACCGAAACTTCTGCTTTTTATGAATCATTCAAGTATCGGAAAACTACTTACAGTGACGAAGCCAAGTGCTGACTTGTATGTTCCATACAAGCGGAATCTGAATCGCGCTTTTAGCAAGTTCGACACCGAGAATGTCTACGTTCTTGGCACGGTCCCATTTGGGGTTTGGTGAAGTATCATCAGTCCAACCACTGAAACCCAAACCAGAGATGATAATAGAAGCCTCTGAAATTGACCAGATGAAGTAATACTTCCAACGGGCTGTGAATGCCGCCATGTATTGGTACCTAAATTTTCTCAAGAATCCCCATTCTTGGTACACAGGTTCAGTGAACCGAGTTAACGGGTATTGTGGCACTAAATAGAGATACAAAGCCATGCAAATCCCAGTTTGTAAAATAGCTCTGAATGTAGCTCCATAAGGCGATGGCCGCTTTCTTTTTTCAGAGGTATCCCAAATCTGTAAAAGCACACAAGTTGACAAATTTACAGTGTAGTCCATAAAAAAAATTGAGTGTTTTCTTGATAAGGATCAACGATCTCAAGAAGAAGAAGCTTACTCCTTTTCCTTCAGACCATTCGAGATAATCTTTCATTTCATAAACAGGGCCAGCAAAATGGCTACCGCAACAGAGGCAGTAACCAAAGTACTCAATCAAAGACGGCATCTGAATTAATCGGTTTTTCTTGTCAGGTTCACGTAGACCTTCCTCTTTCAACATCCCATCATTGTAATTCATAGCACACGAGATAACTTTCAGTGTTAACACCATTAACGCTCCTAATACATCAACAAAAAAGTGCCAAATAAAGAAGACAATCACAATTACTACTATTCAGACCAAATTCATCAATAACTCTTAAGAACAAGAGCATCCAAATCACAAGGAAATACCTTGTTCTTCTAGGATTCAAAACTAAGAATTTAATCAAGAAATAAGATGAGGGAATTAAAGAGTTACCAGTAGAGTCAATTCCTCCTTCTTTCCACGCATCTCCACTCATGTAAAACACATGACTACACAAATCATGAAATTGCTCTATAATTAAATCAGGGTCACACAAAAGGAAGAAGATTTTTGCACTGATTTCAAGTACCAGCCAATGAGATAAGCGAAACCCAGGAAGAAAGTGATGAGTCCACACTTGGTTCGATAGATCGCCATGGAGCATAGCCAATCGTCATCGGCACAAGAAAGTGGAGGTTGGAGGAGAAGCCAAAGGAAAGGTAAGAGAGGAAAGCACCTGAAGCAGCTGAATAAAAGTGTTTACTGAGTCGACTCGGGTCGATTCGCCAGGCGAAGGAGACAGGGATCGTGGCGACGAAACAGAGGAGGAAACGGAGAACTGCGACCGAAACTCCGATCGAAGCAGCCATGGAATTCATATCAATCAATTCCATGGTGTCGAAACGCGGTTTTCAACTCGGACTGAGTCACGAACGAGTCGCTCCGGGAAGGGGAAGCTTCTTCTTCAAAGAGACCTCTGATTTTGCCGAAGCTATGGATCGGTCGTGTGGTGGTTGTTCGCTCGCTTCTTTGTTCACGAAGGGTATCAATGCACCTGTAATAAACCGGTCGGTACACTTTTCAAAACCGATTGAGATTGCAAAACTAACGGTTTAAAAAAACCTAATTTCCTTTTTCCTCATCTTACGATCTTCTAAACCACAGTTCATCATTATTTCCTACTTATCTAGTTCTCGTTTCTTCGCTGTTCGTTCTCCAACAGATTTATCATCGTCTTCTTTCGCCGTCGCTGCTTCATTCTACAGATTTCTCTGTTCAAGTAAGTTTCTAGTTTTGTTTTTTTTTACTCTGAGGATTTGGTTTATCGATTAGGCCATGCTTATAGGTTTGTGTCAATATAGGAAAATTAAGCAGAGAGCTCTGAATTTAAACATAATTGTTCAATTTGTAATCAACAGCTCGGTAGCCCTAGCTAGGAATTCCAATTCTCCAGAGATTCTTAAGTTTTGAGTTTCTTTTCCTCGATCTCATGTGATCGTAAGGCAACTAGATGTGTAATCTGATTTTGTTTCTGTGTTAATTATAATAAGCCATGCTCTATATCGTTTATGTTCAAAGTGTTAACATGAAAAGAGCTGGTAAGTTTGAAGCAAGCTCGAGTAAGATAGTTTTTCAGGATAGTGAAGATGATGAAGATCTCTCAAGTTCATCTGTGTCTTCTTCAGATGAGGTCAGTAGCTTTAGAATTTTTGATGAAACTCGAGATATTCTTGTTTGTTGAGTTATTTTTAGTTTGAACTATCTGTTTTTGAATGGGGAATTAGGAAGAAGAAACAGGAAAAGAGTTAACTTTTGAGGAAATACATAAATTGCGAGCTGATGGGTCTAAAGCACTTCCATGGAAACCAAATCAAGTGAAGAATACGAGTCGTGCAAACAAAAATAGGTATACATTGTTTCTCTTGTTACTTTTGTTTTCTATCAGTTGTTGATTATATTGTTAATCTTCGGTGATTTTGTTGATTATATTGTTAATCTTCGGTGTTTCGTTTGTGATGAAATAGACCAATGGAGTTGAGTTCTAAAAGACCCGTGAGTCGATTTCGAGAGGTAGTTCAAGTTCCAAAGAAGGTAAATAAGTTTGAGCATGGAAAATTTTGAATCTCTTTTTCTCTTATTGCTTCTCCTCGAGTATTTGATCTTGCGGTGCATAATTGTTGAGTTTTTGGTCAAGAGTTTCTTTGTTTGCATTTAGGTAGTTCGTGATCCTCGCTTTGACTCATTGGGTGGACAAGTTGACCTTGAGGGGTATCTATCTTTCTCTTGTGAGTATGAAAGTAGTGATAATTCGCTCATTGTTCTTGTTTGAGTGAACAAAAGTTTTGTATCTTTCGTAGGTTCAGGAAGCGTTACAATTTCTTATTTGAGGAAAAACTTCCTGTAGAAAGACAGGTATTGACTTGATGCTATATGCTCAATTTTTTTTTTTACAATTTTCTGCCAGTTTTCGATTTGTCATGAAGCTTTTTTTTTTTTCCGGGGTTCTTAAAACAGGAATTGAGAAAGCAGCTAAAGAAAGCAAAGAATCCAGAAGAGGTCAACGAATTGAAGAACCAGTTAACTTATGTTGTAAGTGATCCTTTCGTTGCCTCTCATCTTATCTAAATTCTGTAAAATCTCTCTGATCATTAGTTGTTTCCTCACCTTTTAAATCTGTTATATATCTCAGGAGAAAATGTTGAAATATGAGCCATCTACAAAGAACAAAGGAGCAGCAATACTAACAGAACACAAAAAGAGAGAACGAGAAGCCGCAAAAGAAGGGAAAAGGCCTTACTATCTAAAAAAATGTATGTCCTGAGTCTTTTAATCGAAAATCCCAAGTTTGGGTTGAACCATAACAGTTTTGAGTTTTTATTTGCCAACATTTTACTGAATCGTTTTCTCTCTTCTTATGCAGCGGAAATCCGAAAGCAAACACTCATCGAAAAGTACAACAGTCTCAAGGTATGTTAATCACCTTTGGCTCCAAAGTTAAAATGTTTAGTGAAAAATGGAACCAGTGAATAATTTATTTTTGTGCATTCCAGGAATCTGGTAAGCTTTCATCGTATCTTCAAAAACAGAGGAAGAAGAATGCAACAAAGGATCATAGGTACATGCCCTATCGTCGGAATGCAGAATAAAGAGAGACAGTTTTGCTTTGAGACAGATGGTATACATTGGTTCATGACAGGCCTTGTGGCGGTTCTAGTGATGTAGTACTAAAATTTATGCTTGAGAAACTGAAAGCCAAATGCAGCTTTATTTTTTTGTCGCTGAAAGCCAAATACAGTAGACCACAAGACTCTGGACCTTATAGAGGGTTCAAATCTGCTTTACTTTTGTTAATTTACTGGCTCAGTGGTTTTATATGTTACTTTAAATATTAAATGTTAAGTATGAACGGAGAAAACAGTTTTTGATTTTTTTTTACGTTTCAAATCTCAATATATAAACTATTCTTTATATGTAGATATATCACCATTTTTAATTTAGAGTGCTTGAACTAGGCACATATCAAACACAAAGTGAAGCACATTCATGTGCGTAAGCAAATATGTACGAAATATATATATGCAGATATGTTAACGTACATTTTACTATCATATTTAGACTATATAAAGATCTCCAAATCCTAAACGAAGAAATAATTTCCCACTATGTCATCACAACATGAAGACTACAGCCTTAAATTTGTGGCTCACTATGGAATGTTAACTAATACACAAAATTACACAATCACTATATAAACAAACCATCTTAACACAACCAAAATTCACAACTCACAAATAACAATTTCATCAAATTTTTATTATATCATCTAGAGAAACAAAAATACGCTCCCAGTTTTTATTAAATAAAAAATGGAGAGCAAAAGAGTGGCAATGTTGGTGACAATGATGATAGTGTCATAGGGAACCTTCTGGTCCAGACAGAGGCTCAGAAATGGCCTTTTCAAGAATGTTTTCCAGCTTGTCTTCTAGAGTGTAAAGCTGAGTCAAAGTTCCCAGAGTATCTTATGTGTCCCTTCACGTGTACCAAAACATGTCTTCAACAACCATCTCTATCATCTTTTTCTTCAAACGAAATTGATGATTCTGATTATTTCTGCAAACTTGGTTGTCCAACTCATCATTGTGTTTCTCTTTCTTCCCTTCAAAATCCGAGTGACTTTTCACTTCTGCGATACTTCCCCCCCCCCCCCCCGGTAACTTTCCTGGATTTCTATTTCAGAACGAAATTTCCAAATGAGTCTATATTTAGTATTTAACATATAACATTGGACATCTTACCCATAACGGTGTTCACAAATGGTTTGCTACATATATTAGTTTTATGTTGTTTTGTTTCGTATTGTTTTTTTTTCTTTTCAAATCGATGACCGTATTTGTAATTAATTTTTTTTTTTTTTGTTAAAATGTAATTAATATTTGATATTGCGAATTTTAATTAACGTTATTTTTAATGATTTTTATTGGTGGTTGTATTATGGACAGATGTTGAAAAAGTATCAGCCTGTGTGGATTCATGCTCAAACAAGTGCACCAAGAAAAACTAGAACCGATCGATATTAGTTTTATTCTACGAGAATTGGTGTCTAAAAAAAGAAGACATGAATCATTCTTTGAATAAAACGAAATTTTTTTATTTTATCCAATATGTTTTTATTACAAGAAAATCAATTGATAAATGAAGGAGAGATTGTTTAGTATTCACAATTGTGTAAATAAAAAGATGTTTTACATATCTACTAATGAAGTAATAATACATTGAAATAATAATATACTCAATTATTCTACATAAAATATTTTACCAAAAAATCAAAAATTTAAATTATATTCATATAACATAGCAGTTACGAAAATTATACAATCATACAATATTAAATACAAAAATTTATTTTTATTAATGTATGGTTTTAAAATGAATGAATTTATATCTCTTAAAAGTTAAAACTAATCTATTTATTGAATTTATGTAAACACAACACTAAATTAAGATTTTTAAAAGATACGGAGACATATAATTCTTTAAGAAAAAAAGAAGAAGATATGGAGCCATATAAAAAGATCTGACTTTTCAACTCTTTCTCTCATATCATCTCTTTTAATAATATCAAAGATATATGTATATATATATATATTCATTTTCCCTTAAATATTACTTTATTTTTGGTTAAATTTTACTTAAATATTATGATACATGTTTCAGTAACCTTACACAAACAATAAATCACATTCATACAGGTAAGTAAACCATGTTTAAAAATCAAAGTGTATATATTATGTTAATGCATATTTTGATTTCATGAACAAATAATAGAGATCTCCAGATTGTAAATGAATGGAATTAAATAATTACCCACTATGGCTTTGTAACACTAAAGTTATAGCTTAATCTAATCTTGATTGTGGATATGTTAACTAACATAGGAATTTGCATAATCTTATATAACAAACCAAATTTACTCAATCAAACATTCACAAGTAACAAACAGTTATATATATATATATATATTTGCAACAACGGTGATGGTGATGGTGATGGGAAATCTTCTTTCTCAAACAGAGGCTCAGATAATGCCGTTTATACAATGTTTTGCACCTTGCCTTGTAGAGTGTAAGAATGATTTAACGTTTCCAAAGGTTTTTATTTGCCCATTAAATGTCTCAAAACCTGTCTTCTTCCTACTCCTCCTTCTCCTTCTCTTTGCCCTTCTATTCTCCTCTTTCCGAGAAAATTGTCGACCAAACTTATCATTTCTGCAAACTTGGTTGTGCTGTGAATCATTGTGCTTCCCTTTCTACTATCGAAAATCCAAGTAAGTCGTCACCTTCTATATATATAGAGAGAGACATTTAATCGTGTGTATCTGCATATGTTGCATGCATATGTCTTTTTTTACCATGCTTGGTGATAAATCTCATGCATAACTAAAAGATCACACTTGGTTATTTTGGTTTTTATTTAGCGATTGTAGATTTCTATATCAGGTTGTCATTAAATCAAACAAATGTTGAATTTCATTGTAATGCCTACTTGCAAATGGTTGTTAATTGTGTGTGTGTGTATATATATATATATATATAACCTTTTCAAGTCGATAGTTCCGTGTGTATATATTGTGTTATATATCCGGTGATGTCAAAAATCATACAACAATGAATATATAGCTATAGATTTGTGTAAAGAAATTGCAAATATAAAATTTTAGATAATCTTAATTAAGTTTATAAAGAGGAATGAATTTATTAATTTCATGTATATTACATTTTAAAAATAAAAATCTTAAAATCTAATTTAGTTCTTAAAACCTGTAAATAAATACAAACTAAGAGTATCACAATGCGGAAGTTCATGACAAAATCACAAAAATATCCATTATCTGAACTAATCATTTGACATCTGGATATGTAAATTATGATATTATTGATTCTAAACTCATTTTTAAGATATATCCCTGTTGCTGTTTGTGTTATGGACTACGTGGGGAAAGTCGCAGCAATGTGTTGATATGTGTTCAAACAAGAACTGAAAGCGATATTTGTTTTTAAATTAATGTTTCAATATATATGAACCAATAATTCAATTGGGGTTTAAAATTAAATGAGTATTTTAATTTTTCATTTGATATATTTTGCTTTACAAATAAATCATGATAGAACCGTACGCGTCGACCCACTAAAGAGCTATAGATGGTGGAGGAGAGGATGGTTAATAATCCCCAAAACTAGTCTACTTATACATCTATTTCTTTTTTGACCACTTAGTAGAAAAGTCTTGACTAAATTAAAGATATGAAAAAGACTTGGTAGATGAAATGTTCAATGTGTTTATTTGCTCCATGACTTTTGTAACAATCTCTAGATTCTTAAGGATAAAAAAATCTCTAGATTCTGAATGGATAGAATTACATAATTCACCCATTACGTAATTTGTTGATGATTATAAAAATGTTAGCAGTACACAAATTACAAAAGCCCTATAAAGTAACAGTATTTAACACATGTATTAACATCACATTGTCGAAAAATAAGCATGCTTAGTTTTATATAATATAATAGTTTCGATCCTAAATTCGAACTTCAAAAAATTGAATTAAACAAAAAATATAACATCACACAAAAATTATAGTGGTCGTCCTTTAATATAACCTGATAACTGCGATACAAAATTGGATCAAACATTTGTAAAATAATTTCTGCATACATGATTTGTACAATATAGTCAAGAGATATAGAAGGAAACAAATTAGAATCATGTCAAATTCAAACTATGAAAGAGCTATTATGAGATCATGGAAAAATCGAGGACCTTGTGGTGATGGCCAGACCACATGCTCATAATGCTTCAATTTTTTTTTATAACCAAGAGGTTCAAAACCTGTGTATTTTTAATGTCCATTATGTAAAATCTAAACTATGTTAAACTAACTTTTTTTTTGAGAACAGATTTTTTTCTAACAGAAATCGAACTCGTAATCTCTTTGGTTTTGACCCACAAAAAATTACCACTGTAGGAAACGGAAAACATGAATCATGTGATAGAGCAAATCTAAAGCTTCGTCCAAATCATCAAATCCTCTTCTCAATTTCTCTCAATAAGATTCCATACCTCTAAAAAACTCCAAAATGCTAGGAAAACTTCTCGGCACCAAGGAACGTGGATGAAACAACGATACCAAGGAATGCAGCTGAAGCAGTTTCAACACCGTCGCTGTCATCAACTTCCACATCACCATGCAAGAGAAACAATGATCAACATGAGAGAAAAGAGAGTAGCCGACACCACTAAGTTGAGAAAGTTTCCATTTTTTCCAATCGCTGCCTTAAGATATGCATGATGTGTGCATGATATCTTTATCTAACTTTTTTACTTTTTCCGTATCTATTTCAGAATTTTCTGTGTAATATTTCTTTATAATTCCTACATTATATATATTAATGTTGTAAGATTTGGTATTTGCATTTCTCTTCCAAAATTTATCAAAGAACCAGAACCTGATAACTCCGATGCAAAATGAATCAAACATTTTTATAGCAATTTCTATTACATGATCTGTACAACATAGTCAAGAGATAAAGAGAAAGAAAAACCAGAATCAGGTCAAATCCAAACTATCAAAAGAGCTATTATGACATATAATAGTCACTAAGATCATGGAAAAACAGCAGAGCTTGTGGTAATGGCTGGTGACTTGGACAATTCTCATGTGTGTGAGTGAGTGTTTAGTGTGAAACGTTGGTTTGTCAGAAAGCACGGCAGAGTGTATTGGTTGTGGTCAAGTTAGAAGAATGTTGCTGCTCAATGGGGTTATTGGTGGGACTACAGACTCTACTTCTCTTTGGTTCTGAGATCCTCACGTTGGAGATTGCAACCACAAGCACATCGACCACACCACTCTCATCTTCTTCCTCCTCTGTGTTGGAGAATGAATCATTTGGTGAATCAGATGTTGATCTCTTCTCTTTGTTAGCTCTCTTTAGGTCAGTTTTCTCTATGTGACTGTGAATCTGGAGGCATGGAGCTTGACTCTTGTGCTTTGACTTGATACACATCGTCTTGAGTGTCCGGTCTGTGTGAAAGAGTATCCATGGATGCCCTGAAACAAAAATTAATTATCAAGTCACTTAAGCCTCGCTGCTAATTGATTCCAGAATCAAATCAAGAATTAAACTATCAAACATAAGACTAAAAGGCTTACTTAGCACTTCATCTGCTGTGATTCTGGCAGATTCTTCCCTTGTCAGCATTCTCGCCAAGAGATCACGGGCAGGTTTCGACACAGACTCCCACGCTGCCGAGTTGAAATCAAGCTTCACATACTTGATCGCTTCGAAAATGGCATCCAATGAGTCTCCCTTAAAAGGAAGTACACCAGACAAAAGAGCATAGAGGAGGACTCCTGCACTCCAAATGTCGACTTTCTCGGAATAATTTTCAGAAAGAACTTCAGGGGCAACATAAGCAGGACTTCCTGCCAATCCAGACAATGTTTGACCTGTAAAACCAATGCACAAACAAATTAACTAAAAACTTGACAGGTCACTGCAGAGAAACGGTCAAACTATGATCTCAAGTAGAATATGCCAAAAGCTTAGCTCTAGTGAAAATAGAGGAATCTTAACTTGACAAGTCCTATCAACACTACCAATACTTTTACACCAGAAAATGTAAAGCATCCACAATCTACTTTAGGCATAGATTATTTTGGAAACATACTAATCCCCAGGGACTTGCAAGTTAGATGATTACATAAAAGACATGTACAATGCAGTTGAAGTTCATACAAAATTGCAGGTTTTGGTCTCATAAGTTTTTTATTCACCAGTACTGTTACACTAGATGCCATGCCATCTTTATAATTTCACAGCATTAAGCCGGTAAGTTCTCTAAACAATGCCTACATGAAGTCATTGCATTTGACATTTTCATAAAGACTACTACAAGTCACTGCCCTGAATAGAAGTATTTTGATTGCATATATAAATGACTAAGGAATCAATAACGTTTGAATGTATTTACCCTTTGCAATTCTCATGGCGAGGCCAAAATCAGCAAGCTGTATCTTTCCGGCAGCTGTTAGGAGAATATTTTCTGGTTTAATATCTCTGTGCACAACTCCCATCTCGTGGCAATAATTGATGACTAGCATGAGGTCCTTGAATATGTTAGCTGCTCGCTGCTCAGAATACTTGCCCTCCTTGACCATTTGATCAATCAAACGTCCCCCGGAACACAGCTCCATCACAAGATGGAAACAATCTGACTCCTCATATACAGCATGCAATGTAACAACCCGAGGATGACCAGATAAATGTTGCATTATCTCAACTTCCCTGTGAACAGTCTCCTCCCCCTTCTTCAGAGTTTTACAAGCAAACTCAGTCCCATTCTTCCTAGACTTACAGATCCTGACTGATCCGAACTTCCCTTTCCCAATATTTGGACCAAAAACATAGTCATCATGTATCTTATTCTTCCTACCAGTCTGTGTAGAAACATCTATACACCCTATCTTCCTCTTCAAACCTCTTCCTGATGAAACAAAAGATGATGCACCACATGGAGGTGCAGTAGCAACACCAGTAAGTCGTCTCTTAAAGGAACCAACAGACTCATCAGCATCATTCTCTTTGCACCGCTTTTTTAGTCTAGCATAACCCTCTAGTGAAAAATGTGATCTGAAGTTGGATGATCGTGATGCAGTTGTACATGATAAATCCTCAGGTAAGTTCAGCCAACCCTCAGTTTCATTACCTTTCCGCTTCTTCCTCATCAAATCAGCCACGGATAACTAGCCTTACATAAGAAAATAACGGGTCTTCTCCTACAAAAAGTCAGAACAAAACGAATCAGTCATCAAAGCAACTGCAGAAATACAACGACATAGAACAATCAAGCAATGTAGCGACAAACCAATTTCCACTACATAGAAAAGAGTAAAACTTGCCCCACTAATTGAACAGATATGTACATAACTTTACAAGTACACAATCTAGAATGCGAAGCAGTGAAGAGTGGAAAAAGGAAAAAAAAGACACAGCTTTAACGACTCAGAAGCTCCCCATAGATTTTTCGCGCGAAACCCATAATTTTTCCCGGAATAAAGAAGCAGAATGCTAGATCGAAACAACAGAAAAACTATACTCAATCCCTTGATATAAAGTACAGAAAGAGGACCAAGCTCAGAAATTAGGGGAGATAACGAACCTGGGGAAAAATCAAGGCGTCTTTTTTTCACCGAGGCTAAGCCGATCAGAAGAGAGTGATGGGACCTAATGGAGCGAATCAAGGCGAAATTGCCGATAAATCAGAGAGGAGAGTACTGGCACGGAATCGAATCCCAATATGCAAAAAGAGATTTGAAGATCGAAGCGGAGAGAAACCCTAGAAATCTCGATGAAGCGATATTTAGGGGAAAAAAAGCTAAGCCCAAATCATGCAGATCTTCGTTGGAGATGATATAACGAGATTGTGTTGATATTTATAGCTCTTAACCGGTACAACGTCGGCCGTAAGAAAACCGGTTTATCTTAAACCTTGTCGATTTTGGATCAGTGTATTTGATGCGAGAAGCTTCTTTTCCTTGGGGTATTATTTTGAGTTTTAAGTATTGTTACGAAATATGTATAATCTCAAATATACTATTTTAGAAAATCCGAAAATACATAAGGGTAAGTTAATGAATTGAGTTACATTGGTAAATGACAATGAAAGAAGATTATATTTTTAAAAATGATAAATTGATATTAAGTAATAAGAAAAGTGCACATCTGAGAGCTATCAAAAATTACATATGTTCAACAGATTCTCCTCTCTTATACATTGATTCTCCTCTCTCAAACCAGTCTTTCAAAGAGTACAAACCCCACGTTTGGTATAACCAATATCGATCTAGAACTTGAAATCAATCTTCTCCACACAAACTTCAAGCCACCATATTTGTTGCAGATCATAAGCTACGCAAGGAAATCTGCAACAAGCAACAAGAAAGGTTTCTTCTTTTTTTTTGGTCAAGCAACAAAGGTTTCTTTAAAACACAACATGTGAAGAAAACAGATCATAGCAAACACAAGAAGATTCATTTTAATGCTCATTCCACCCCAACGAGAAAGATTCAATCAAAAGAGCAGAGCAAACAAAATTCAATCACAAGATGAGAGAAACTATATATTTATAACTTGCTTTATCTCAGACTTTCACAGCTGAAGTAACTCCCAAAGTCCATCTATGGAGACATGTCTTCTATTATAGATTGCACAGCCTAGTTGATGTATGAAAAAGAACAAATCATAGCAACACATGAGAACTCTTTGATCACCTGAAACTTCGAAAGGGAAAATACATTAAGCCAAATTATCATTGCTTATCGGGTTTCAGCATTTGTCAATACGCATATGCTCTACTAAAGATCGGAACAAAACATAAAGAAAGAGAGCTATATATAGGAGAAGACATCAGGATCTGGTTAGATGTGAACAAAGATTAAACTCATAAGACCAAATAGATCAAACTCTAACCGGAGAATGGTTACCTTTATCTCTCGTTGATAAGATCAGACATTCAAGAAAGCATATCCAAAAAGCTTTTGTCCAATCTACCATCTGATAACATATCAATAACCAACTTTGTAGTGGAAGCATCAGCAGAGAACCCACACCTCTTCATTTCTTCGACTAGTTGAGCTGAAGTAATTACATCACTACCACGGAGATGTGCTCTGATGAGTATGTTGTATGTAGAACCATTTGGCGCATGCCCATCCTCTTCCATTTTTCTAAGCAACATATCTGCTTCAGACAATGACCCTTTCTTACATAATCCTGAAATCATTACAGTGTATGTCTTAACATTAGGCTTTACTCCTTTGAGAGGGAGGCCACAGAATAAATCCCAAGCATCATCGACCATACTAGCATTGCACATCCCGTGAATGATGACACTATATATACCAATATCAAGATCCATCTTACTCTTCTGCACTTTTTCAAATATTTCCAATGCTTTTTTTACTTCTCCATTGTCACACAAACCATGCAGCAAAATAGTATAAGTTACAACACTGGGTGGCACACCACGAGACACCATCTCTTGGAAGAGTTCTTTGGCAGTATTAAGTTTTCCCGATTCACAAAATCCTTGGACAAGAGTGTTATAAGTTACTGTATCGGCCACCACTCCTCTCAGAGACATATTGTGGAACAGTTCCAAACCATCGTCAACCCGATTAGCCTTACAATATCCATTTATAAGGATATTGAACGTCACGATAGCAGGAACGCATCCCTTGCTTGCCATCAGATCCAAAATCTGGTTGGCCTCATCCAACCGGTTCTCCTTGCAAAACCCATATATCAAAGAACTATAGGTAATAGTATCAGGAGATATACCTCTTGTGATCAACTCCTCATACAATTCTTTGGCCTCTAATAGCTTCCCTTCTTTCACAAAAATATCAATCAAAGCACTGAAAGTGATGACGTCTGGAGTGATTTTCTTTGTGACCATATCCCTAAGCAACTGTGCACCAACATCCCATCTACCAGCATTACAAAAGCCTCTTACGATAGCGTTGTAGGTAACAACATTTGCTTTGATCTCTTTCATTTCCATCTCATTGAAAAGGTTGAGTGCATCGTCGAGGCTCCCATCTTTGCAAAGACTATCAATGACGACACTGTAATGGACTACATGGAGTTTGATCTTTCTTTCTTCCATCTTTCTGAGCAAATCCAAGGCCAGAGAAGTTTTCCCGGACTTGCAAATTCTGTTCAAAACCGGTCCATAGGTACGTTCATTGGGTTGACAGCCATTTTCCACCATTCGATCAATCAAAACTATTGCTTCAGACACTTTACCTTGGAGACAAAGTCCATTGACCAAAGTGTTAAGCGTAATGAGATTGGGGCAAAGTCCCATTTCTACCATTCGATCAACTAATCCCACCGCTTGGGAAACTCGGCCCTCGAGACATAAGCCATGGAGTAGAGTGTTAAAGATGACTGTGTCAGGCTCATACCCAAGTTTCAAGATTTTTCCCATAGTTGAAAAAGCCAAACAAAGTTTACGACATCGACAAAAACAATTGATTATAATACTCAGAGTGTAGAGGTCATGCGTAATCCCCTGCAATTCCATTTGCTTGCAGAGAGCTAAAACGAGATCATACTGTTTCGTTTTGGCGACACCACTAAACAATCTGTTGAAATCTATCAGCTTAGGTAGACGACGAGACTGAAGCATGTCTTGAAAGAGATCAATAGCATCATCTGCCTTAATATCGACAAGCCCACTTCTCAATTTCTCTCTATAAGAGAGATTTCTATCGCTGAAACTAGAAAAAGCTCGATTGCAGCAAGACAATAGCTCAAATGGGCTATGTAATAAGGCATTTCTCAGAGTACCTGTCTCCAGGGGGCGAGGCTGAACATATATCAAAGCTTTAGCACTCCATCTCCGTCTCATTTCAAGCTGAATCGTTTCTTTACCAACTCACTGTGTGTGTAATATGTAAACCTCCACCAACAGCCATGGCACGAGCTTAGGGACAAAAGAATACCTGAAATTTATCGATTTAACCGGTTCCATTAAAATTATACCGAAATTGGTTTAGCTGAGTCTTACGGTCACGCAAATAAACGGCTCAAATAGTATCGTTGACAAGAAAAAAAAGTCAAATAGTATCGTCCAGTGATATTCGTATCCGTAAAAAAATAGTTAGCGTGAATTTCAGTTTCTTGTATCTTACAAGTTTAGAACATTATCGCCCACAAGTTGCTCGGTGAAATGCCTCAGCGAGCTACTGTTTCGTAATTGAATTTTCTGCTAATATAGTAATACTCAGAGTCGTTTGCAAATGTTTTAGCTACTAAGCCTGAGTACCTCTCAAACGCTCAATTCCAGGAGATCTCGCCGGGCTCTTCGAACCTGCAAACATAAACAAGCAGAAGAACGTTTCTGAGTTTTAGTGATCAATCAGTTTAAAAACCTCTTCAATAGATCAAATGCTCTAAGACAATAGTGAAAAAACACCAAGCCGCTAAGAAAGCATATCTAGAAAGCTTTTGTCCAATTCACCACTCGATAACATATCAATAACCATCTTAATAGTGGAAGCATCTGCTGAGAACCCACAGCTCTTCATTTCTTCAATAAGTTTAGCTGATGTGGTTAAGTCACCATCTCGGAGATATGCCCTGATTAGTGTGTTTGTATGTACACTCATTTGGCGCATTCCCATCTTCCTCCATTTTTCTAAGCAAGATGTTTGCTTCAGACAATGATCCTTTCTTACATAATCCTGAAATCATCACGGTGTATGTCTTAACGTTAGGCTTCAATCCTTTAGAAGCTAGGCTACACAATAAAGTCCATGCATCTTCCACCTTTCCACCCTTGCACATCCCCTCAATGATGATTGTATACATAAAAATATCACGATCCATCTTACTCTTTTGCAAATCCTCAAATATTTTCAATGCCTTTTCAAGCTTCCCACTGTCACACAAGCCATCAAGCAAAATACCTTATGTCATATCATCAGGAAGAAGGCCACGTGAAACCATTTCTTGGAAAAGGTCCTCGGCGATCTTAAGTTTCCCGGGTTGACAAAACCCTTGGATAAGAATGCTATAAGTAACCTTATTGGCAACCAATCCTTTCTTAGATATCTCGCGGGAGAGTTTCATACCATCGTCAAACCTTTTGGCCTTACAATATCCTGTTAAGAGACTTGTAAAAGTCACGATATAAGGATTGCAATTATTCCTAACCATAAGATCCAACATCTCCGCGGCCTCGCTAAGGGGTTGTGCATACAAAACCCATCCAGCAAGGAATTATAAGTAATAGTATTAGGAGATACACCTCTTGTGATCATCTCCTTGTACAATTCATTAGCCTCCTGAAGCTTCCCTTGTTTGACAAATACATCAATTAAAACATTGAAAGTGATGAAATTAGCCATGATTTTCCTACTCACCATATCCCACATTGAAAGAAGTTTTTTGAAGTTGAACCTCATAAAAAACTATCTACAATCAACAATGTTTTAAGAGCGATTGAATGGATTTACGATGATATCAATAGAACATGCTTTAGTGTAAGAGCTGGATTATTCAGAGTTGATAAATGGTTTTGCAAACAAAGAAAAGCAAGGAGAATTATTTTTAATGGATGATAATGTATTGATGTTTTCATATGACTTTTTTTTAGACAATTAAGTGTGGGTTATATTACCTTTCTTGCATTTTATATTGTGGGTGTTGGTGTGGTCGATCTATGTATTGGTTTTATGCAGCTTATCATTGAAACAATATGGTGGGCTTGAGGAGATGTTCTAAAGGTAGCGCTTATCTTTGAAATCTCAATTTATATGCCATAACCTGAATATCCATTGGCATATACAGGAGCAAACTTAGGTTCTCTATATGTTTCCAGGTTATATTATTATCACAATTTAAGTATTAAGATCCTGCAACGTGTTTGTTGTTGTTTCTCCTATTGTAGGACATATGGTTTCATTCTCAGTATCGAAGATCTGTCACCAAACATCGGAGTCTTTTGGTAAGTCTAAGATCAAATCTTTATGGATCAATTCTAGTTTCTGTATATCTTCACATATTCATCTGCTTTCTTTCTCATTTTGCAGGTACTTCTTTGCAGAAGTCTTTGATTTTTCCAGAAATTATCTTCTGATAGTTTTCCAGATATATTTTTTTGTATACGTTGCTACCATTAGCAAGACGGTTAAAACATCGGCCCTGCTTCATTGCTTTCGTTTATTTAGCCTTCTCCTCGATTCTTAAATCTTATCCTTCTGTAAGTATTTTAACTTCACTATGAAACAATATTTATATCTTTCTTGAAAAACTTTATGTTTCAGAAAATCTTAAATCTTGAATATATTCCTTAATCTCTTCACTAGGTTGGAGATGCACCTTTATACTTGAGTTTATGGGCATTGTTTGTCAACGAATTAACAGGTAGTAAAACAAATCCTTCTCATCTCGATATGATCTTGATTCTTGAACCGTAATGAGCTTTCACATCTTACTCGGCTTCTGTGTAAATGTTAGACATGGAGCATTCGTTCTTTATCTTCTGTGGATATATTGGATCTTCGCTTCTCAGCCCTGTGATGCACAACATCTGGATATGGAGGGTAAAGCTTCAAACATCAACTCAATTCAATCACAATAACACTTACAAAAAGAAAACCCTTCAGTTGTTAATTACAAACACTGTTGAATCAGAACCCATTTGATTTTTGGTTTTACAGGGAACCGGAAACGTAAACTTCTACTACGGAAATGCTATGGGCTACGCATGCTTTTAGGTTAAAAGCCTATATACTTGGATCCATTTTTTACATCATTGACGCATGAGATACCAAACAAAAGGATTCACTTGTTATTTTGCCTTGAAGGGTCTTGACTTAGTAATTTGGTTTGTTGTTTACGGGTGTATGGTTTTCATTTTTCACTGTTTTTTTTTTGGTTCAGTTTATGTTTGTGGAGGAAAGTGTAAGCGCAATGCTCAACCATGTTCAGGCGCTGAAGAAAGCTACTGCAGAAATGACTAAGAACTGAGCCATTACAGCCATTTTTCATGTTCGGTTTTAGAGTTTCAACCGTTGCTGAAACTTGTAACAAAATTACACTTTGCTTTGTTCTTTTAAGAGTTTAGCTAATTTTATTTTTGTTCTCTAAAAAGCACAAACGTAGAAGCCACAAAGCGTTTAGCAACATGATTAATTGGTTTAGCCGTTTGAGATTAGAATTGGTTTAGCCGTTTGAGATTAGAATTGGTTTTAATATAAAAATATTCCATAGTTGTAGAAAAAGAGAGACAAAAAATTTCTCTAAATATTTTCATCTATTTATAATCTATGTTTTTATTGGAAATGAAATAGAATTCGAAGTAAATATTATTATAGAGCTATAGAGAATATTTTGTTAGTGATGCAATGTGTAATTAAAGTTGGGTGGATCTTATGACAAGTGCAAAATCACGTTGTTTTGAAGTGCGACCAAAACAAATCAGCACTTTTGGAGTTATGAGTATCAGTTTTATTATGCCTTTAAACCAATCTCATAATAATAAAAAAATCAACTTATGTTAAAATAAAGAAAACGATGCCATGCAACTATATACGTATACAGTATATATGCATAATAAACAAATGTATTCTTGGAATAAAAACAAATGATATTTCATGTTTCCCTAGGCCCTTAATTTATGACTAAATGTTTTGGTCACTGCTTACCGCAATGCCAATTATTTTACTTCAACGCTCGCTTCCTTCTCTCTTTGCTTTTCTCAACTTGTAAGTTCCAAATGGAATCTCTAAAAGGAAAAAAAGGAAAAAAAGGAAAAAAAGAAAGAAAGAATAAAAGTACTTTATTTCGAATCCTTTTCAAGTTAAAAGAAAAAAACTCCCACAATTTTCTTCTCGACTTGCTAATATTTCTTTTGTTAGTTTTACTTTTTAAGAAACACTAGCTGATATGATGATATCGTGAGTGTTTTGGAATTATTTCACTAATAGTGTTGATAATATACCGCAATATATCTCAGACCTTTTAGTATACGAAAATAATCTATGATATAACAAAATTTGAATACTGAGCTGTTATGTTTTTTTTAAGTGTTATAATATCCATGACAAAACTTTATCTTTCTATCGATAAAGCTTTTTCGTTTTCTTATGAGTTGTGATGAGGGTGGGTTGTCTTATCTATGTCAAATATCATAAGAATGATCTCAAAGAATCTTCTTTGACTTGTAATAAGTAACAGCCAAATTGCTTACGAAAACAGTACAACCAAATTCACTTTGTATCATTAAAGAAATCTCGAGTGTTTTTCCATATAACGATAACTTCAGAGTGTTTGTCTAACTGACAGAGTAATTAATTTACAATTTCGATGATTAATTAAGTAATTTGATTGGCTTAACTAATATGCATCGTTACTACAAAATGTTTTTATAATTGTATGGCTCAAAAATTATTCGGAATAAATTATCGGAAGCCCGACAAGTCCACTAGACCACTCGTGTTAACTGCTAGGTATCGTGTCTTGAAATGATTAAATATAACGATTATTCTTTTTTTCGAAATACAACGAAAGATTAAATTTAGGAAAAAAACAAAAAATTAGAACCAAACAGAAGTATAAACCCATGGTTCGATATGTAACTCCTCCCACGACTGGCGTTTTACTTTTTTGAAAGGTCAAACCCTACGGGGACAAGCAGACACGTACGACCAAATATGTCTTTTCTTATTTTTAACCTAAATGAGTTTTTATAAAAAATATTTAATTATATCAAACAGAGTTTGCCCTTTCACATTTTAATGACCTTGTTGATTAATATATCCACCTTCAGTTGACGTAAAGTATTTTCTTTTGTCCAAAAGGTAAAATTCTCCCTGTTATCAATCATAAAAAAAAATTAGATTACTTTTACTTGTAGAGTGAACTAAATAAAGCAAAACATTTTTATTAATTTCTATTATATAATTAATGTATTAATAGTTGCAAGTTTTCACATGTCTATATAAATTAACTATAATATAAGTAATAAAATTTAAAACTCAATTAGTATTTGAACTTTTAAATTATAATATATATTTTAAACTTTAGTCATCGGTATGTCTAGTTTTTATTTACAACTAAATTAATTTGATAGTCAAAATTTATGGATGTATATATATATGGTATAATGTAAATTTCACATTACTGTTCTATGCTTTCTTTTCTAATAACAAGGATTCTTTTTTCTGATAACCAACAAATTTTGGTCCAAAACACATACTAATTCACAAGGTTGTAATACACCCTTCTGATACGGGATAATCCACATAAATTCATTTAAATCATATCTTTTTTTTGTTATATTCATTACAAAGAAAGTGATAAAATGATTTCAAGACATTCATATGCGAGATTTATAGCCGACTAAAAATTAAATAAACATCAGTAGTTTGATTTCTTAATTTGTACTTTATTTCCCCTGTATGTTTTCTTTTAAAGTTAAAAACAATATAAATTTTAAAATATAAAGGGCTTGCCCCATGCGTACGAAACAGACAAGATTAACAAACTTTCTCCACAATTCTCTCGAATCTTCGTGTAGCTTCAGTCACCTTTGATCTTAAATTCTTATTTCTAATTATTGTAGTAAATTGTAAACAAAATCTACAAATATATTTGATGGAGAGCACCAAACTGAGATCTACCTTCCAGCTCTTTTTCTTTCTTTTAAACTGTTAAAATTGTAACTCTTATCCTTCATTTTTGTCTCTTACTATTCAAATGTTGATTTGTTGTTCGATTCGTCTAAGTCGATATAAATGTTTTAGACCAATAAAATATTAAATGCTTGTTATGAAAAGAAAATGAGTGCAGTCATGGGAAAAATAAGTAATGACTAATGAATATTATCTTTGCTAGTATTGGTAATGGTATATTATATACTATAAATTTCTAATTCGTAACGTAAATTCAGGAAAAATAAATTATACTCCTTTTTTTAGCGCAAAAATTAGAAGGTCGATAATTAAATGCAATACGAAGATATGCGTATCACGTGGCCAACTTTCCAAAAACAGCCAATAAGTTAATGCCGCGTAATAGAACAGAACATGTAGGACCCAAGTTTACTTTAAGCAACTAGAGTCTTATTCATCAGGGAACAACTTCGTCCAATAAATCAGTCATTTTCTAACTCCTTAATTAAAATTAAAATTATAATCTGAAGTATTTCATTAACTCAATTATAAATAATTCCTGCAACTAATTTCGAATATTTAAACCATGTAATCACACAGGAAAAATAAAATTATGCGAAGTTATACAAAAGGATTGATTGCAACAAAAGCTAATTTGAATCAATTTGAGCTACAAGATAATAATATTAATATTCTAAGCTAATATACCCAAATGAAGATTTTTTCAAAACTAATACAGTTTTGTTACTGTTGTTATATCTAAGCACAAAATACGAAGATCATAAAAACAACAGCATATTGAGTTGTCTGATTGTCTCTATCTTGGTACATCCCCCTAGCAATCACATCTCAACACTCTAATGAGTCTATCATTATTTTCAATTTTTTAATTAATATCACTAAAACCCTAATGGGGTTTACTATTTTGGATTTTCTTCACCCAGTAAGAAACCTGCATATCACACACAAACTGATATATATCAATCCAACGCTAATCCTAAACACAAAGTTGAGTTTTGCTTGTTCAAGCAAAATTATGACAATAATGTTAATCTTCCTGTTTCTTTTTCCCTATAAAAGCAAATTCTAAGCTCTTAGGCTTTGTCTTAATCACCCTGTGTATAGTAATTTCTAGGTCTAAACTTTAAAGTTGTCTTTTTTTGACCCAGGATTACTGATGAAGAAACCACTTTTTGTCACCAATTATGTAACATTCAAAATCACATTATCTAATGAAATGAAAGAAAGAGATATTAATGGATGAGACTATTTCACTGTCACAGTAACCTACCTAGTTGAGTTTTTGTGGGTAGGAAGTAGAATTGCATGGTTTGTTGCATAAATCCTGAGCCCGTGGCTCAATGGCTAAAACACACATTGTCTTGTGATTGGTTTAACCTGATGGGTCCCAAGAGCCGTCTGAGATTATATGTTTCACCTAAAGTGAAGAAAAAAGATAATCATAATACGATTCAACGCTCAGGTTAGTTATAATCTGAACAGAGATTTTGCAGATGCAGTGGTTGATAGCAAGATCTAGAAGCTGATGTAAGTATTATTTTGCATTAAATCTTTGAGTTGACGAGTGGGAAGTTTTAAAGTATATGAAGATAACAAATGATAATGATTAAAAACACATGACAAACAGATATAAAGAGAAGATTCTGAGCATGAATGAGAACAAACTGAAAAGTACTTATTTGTTAGTTTATATTGCTTCCCTGGTGTCAAAGATTGTATTAGATACTGGAATTTAAGCTTAGATATGGGATACAATAAATAAGGAGAAACAATTATGAAGTCAATAGTGTGAAGCTGGAAACTATTTTTTCCCTGTTTAATAACAACAAAATGAGTCTCAAACTTCAAGTTACATCAATTAGTTATTATTTATTAGTTTATTATCAAATCTAATGAAGAGGAAGAGAACCCACAGATGATATCCTAAAATGAAGTTGGAAACTTGCCTAATGTTCTGACTTGTGTTTTAATGCCATATGGAACACAATTAACTAGGAGGTAAGAGGAACCTTCATATCATATTTCATGATTTTCTTAGTACTTTAAAAAAAAAAAGCTGCCCTTTCACACGGATCATAAATCATACTATATGGTTTCTCTAAACAGATGTCAGTTTTTTAATGCTTAAACCTTTTCATTCTGCAACTACTTGTTGGGAAGGGAACATGATTTATTATTAACAAATACTAAGAGTTATGTGCCTTGCCTACTTAAGCACTCATTATAATGGTTGACGAAGATGGGCCAGCACTCAACTTCTCTTTCTTCTTCTTCTTCTCTTTGTCTCTCTCTTCTGCACGATTTCAGTTTCCGTCTAAAGAACACAAACAAAAAGACAGAAGAAACAAAAGAAGAGTTTCATCCGTAGTTCCATCAAAACAAATCATATATACTCTTCAAATTGTCTTTACTGTGATGTGGGTGTTGTTCATTTGGGTTTCTCTGCTTCTCATAAGCATCACACATTGGGTTTACAGTTGGAGGAATCCTAAATGCAGAGGAAAGCTTCCACCTGGTTCAATGGGCTTACCACTACTCGGCGAGACTATTCATTTCTTCAAGCCAAACACAACTTCAGATATCCCTCCCTTTGTGAAAGAAAGGGTTAAGAAGTGAGTGCCTCTTCTCTCATTCAAAGTAGTATGATTAATTCTTCTGTGTGTACACAAAGGTTAAAACTGTTGTTAATACGTGCAGGTATGGCCCAATTTTCAAGACCAGTCTCGTGGGAAGACCGGTTATCGTATCAACAGATCCTGATTTGAGTCATTTTGTGTTTCAACAAGAGGGTCGTTTTTTCCAGAGTTGGTATCCAGACACTTTTACCAAGATCTTTGGGGAAAATAATGTGGGTTCACTACATGGGTTCATGTACAAGTACCTTAAAAGCATGGTCTTGACTCTCTTTGGCCACGATGGTCTCAAGAAGATGCTTCCTCAAGTCGAAATAACTGCAAATAAGAGGTTAGAGCTTTGGTCAAATCAAGATTCAGTAGAACTCAAAGACGCAACCGCAAGCGTGAGTTTCAGAAATAAACTTTTCTGTTTCAGATGTAATGCTATGGTGATTTATTCCTTGTTGGTATCACACATTTTATTAGATGATCTTTGATGTCACTGCCAAGAAGTTGATCAGCCATGATCCAGACAAGTCATCAGAGAATCTAAGGGAAAACTTTGTTGCTTTCATTCAGGGATTGATCTCCTTCCCATTTGACATCCCAGGCACAGCTTATCACAAATGTCTAAAGGTGGGCGAATCAACATTTAAATAACCAATGTCATTCTTCCAGTATTGACTGCCTCCCATGTTGGTAGTAATGCTTGAAAATTGTATTTTTCAGGGTAGGGAAAAGGCAATGAAAATGTTGAGGACTATGCTTCAGGAGAGGCGTCAGAAACCGCGGATGTACCCAAGTGATTTCTTTGATTACGTCATTTTAGAGATTCAGAAAGAAGGGACAATTCTGAAGGAAGAGATTGCATTGGATTTGATGTTCGTCTTGCTATTTGCTAGCTTTGAAACAACTTCTCTCGCTTTAACTTTAGCCATCAAGTTTCTTTCAGATGACTCTGCAGTTCTAAAGCGTTTAACGGTCAGTGCAGGGAAAAACAAAAATAAATCTCTTAGCAAGAAGAGACCAATTTCTGGTTATTATTATCAAAAAGCTAAACTGTGTTCATCATCTTCATCAGGAAGAACATGAGACCATTCTGAGAAACCGGGAAGATGCAGACACCGGACTTACATGGGAAGAGTACAAATCAATGACTTACACATTTCAGGTTGCCTAACAGTTGAAGAAAATTATGATCATTTTCTAAGTTTTTAATACATAATTCAGCTGACTTAAGTCATAAAATTCTTTTAAGCAGTTCATAAATGAAACAGCAAGACTAGCAAATATAGTTCCTGCAATCTTCAGAAAGGCGTTAAGAGATATAAACTTTAAAGGTATGGATAAACAAAACAAATAACAATGATTAAACTGCCTCTTTTCTTATATTATCATTAAGATTTTGTCAATGATGCAGATTATACAATTCCAGCCGGCTGGGCAGTGATGGTCTGTCCTCCAGCTGTACATTTGAATCCAAACAAGTATGAGGATCCTATAGTCTTCAACCCATCAAGATGGGAGGTATGGTCAAACCTTCTAAGTAACTTGTACGCCAAGTAAAACTGAAAAAATAACAAAACTAATCAAACAAGAAAATCGATACAGGGATCAAAAGCTAACAACGCATCAAAGCATTTCATGGCGTTTGGTGGTGGTATGAGGTTCTGTGTTGGAACTGACTTCACCAAAATGCAAATGGCTGTGTTTCTTCACAGCTTGGTAACAAAATACAGGTTTGAAATTAAAGCAAATCATGTTACACTCTCTGAAGTCATAGTGTTAGATTTGATTCTGGCCCCTTGAATTTATCAGGTGGGAAGAGATTAAAGGAGGGAATATACTTCGAACACCTGGATTACAGTTTCCAAATGGTTACTATGTCAGACTCCATCAAAAAGAGACTAGAGAATGTTAATTGGTAGGATAAGGCGTTATATCTTGAACAGATGTGTCTTAGGTTAAGGCTGCAATTTTGTTGTCAAGAAGTAGCTTCTGTGTCTGATCAGAAACTGCAATGTATAGTATAGTAAATTGATCAAAGCTAATTGTACACTTAACTCCTGAGATGCATCAAGAGATTTCTAAGGTGATTGCTTTGATCAAATCCTACATGTGAATTTCCTAAAACGGTGTTTCTATTCTATTTCTAACGAATCATCATTTTCATAGCTCGCTCTCCAATCTACAAAACTTGCATAAATTTTACTAAGCCTAATCTGATACTCTGGTTTTAAGCTGAAAAAATGTACTGAATTTTTTTAAAAACGGAAGACAAAACGAAACTACGTACATCGGTGATTCAAATGCGAATTATGAATCCTCGCCGGCGGCCTACAAGACGGTGTGCTTCATCAAGCGGCGTGACGATGAAGATTCGACGGACGATTTCCTTTTCCCTCCCGTGCGGTAGAATTTATGCTGACGTGTCGGCTATTTCCACCCGTCGCCAAGTAATTTATACTTGATGACGTTTCTGAGCAATTTAGAATTTAAAATGGGCTTTTAAATATCGGTTCAAGCCCAATATATAATAAACCCAACATCTCTCAACTTTTGGAACTTTTTTGAAAACTTTTCTTTATCAACTTTTGGAATCTTTGCCTATAGAAATCATTTGAAGTTTACTAACATAGGTATATTTTTCAAATGATCGATATAAAACAGTCCGCTCAATAATCCAAAAGAGAATCCAATTCAATTTAGTTACTATTAGAAAAACAAAAAGAGAATACATGTTAGACGAGAACAAGACAATAAGGACAGTGAACAAAGAAACAAATATGTTTTTACTTCATTTTTTTCAGTTTACTGTAAAATCAACAAGACCACTTGGAAGTAGGGTAACAGTCAAGGCGATGGCACCATTTGCAATGTTTGTTCCCATTCTCTCCTTTGAATAGCATCACCGTCCCAACTGTTAAACCGGCGACTACAAAAACAGCACCAATAAAGAACAACATGTACTGGCACGGGTTATACTTTGCTCTGGCTCGGATACCGTACTGAGAAGAATTGCTTGACTCTTCCCACCCGAACTGAGGCTGGATCAGTAGTACAAACCCGAGGAAGAATCCGGTTAAGAACCCACCAATGTGAGCAAAGTTATCAACCCAAGGAAGCAAACCTATTGCCAAATCCATTGCTATGATGAACAAGATCGTGAACAAAGCGCTGAACTGGAAATATTCAGAAACACGTCAAGGAAATTCAAACATTCTGGTTAATGCTTGTTTCTTGAGAAAGAACAGGACAATATTGTACCTTGCTGGCGTAGATAGTCCAGTTGATGAGAAGCTCCGATAACATTGCTCCAATGAGTCCAAGGAGAGCGCCCGAGGCACCAACGGAGATGCTGTTTTGAAGGAAGAGGGCTGAGAGAATGCTTCCGCCAAATCCCGATATCAAGTAGATGATCCCGACTCTTACTGCAGAATTGTTTTGCAAGGCATTTTCAATACATGTATAGAACATAAAGATGAGAGGATCACGGGGAAAGGAACTTACTGAAGCCAAACTGCTGCTCAAGGCGGATACCGATAACAATCACATTAAACATATTAGTAAGCAGGTGAAAGATACCGCCATGAAGCCACATAGAAGTAATGAGCCTCCATTTTTCATTGCCTTGCACGACTTTCCTCCATTCTAATGCTCCCATTTTATCTAATCTGAAACCACAATCGGATTCTGAATCATCAGCGATTGGATAAAGCATGGAATCACAACGACAACAAAAGTTACAGACCCCATTGCCAATGAAACTGGTTTTCTTAAATCCAACCATGTTCTCAGAGATACAAGTTAGATTTTTAATTCACAGGTTGTTTGACCTCAATCTTGTTGTTTGGACAACGCAAAAGACTCCAGGGAGCTTTTTATCTAAAGGACATAGTTTGTTTTGAATACAACATATATGGCATGAACAGAGTAATCAAAGCAGTCATATATACCAATGAGGTTTGCAAATCAGCAAATCATAGATGGGGTAAAGCAAATCAAAATCAAAATTTGGATTTGGAGCTTTTTTAAAACCTACGTTGAAGAAGATGGGCCCAAGAGAGGGTTCTCTCTGAGTGGCTGAAAGGAGAACCTGCGGAGAAACTTTGCTACGCAATCTCCGTTGGCTCCCGCTGTTGTCTTGGGGCAGTCGTTGATGAACATAACAACGATGAAGACAGCGACATTAGCCACGATGATTGTCGGACTCAGCCATGACGTGTACTGGGTGTCTCCTCTGTTCTTCCCACTTCTCCCCATATCTCTACTTGACATTCTCTCTTCTCTCCTCGTACGAAGAACACAACTGGAGTTTCTATAAATAGAAAACACAGATTTTGAAGTCAACGGATAAAAGACGATGAATAGATTGAAACAGGACACATGGGAACAGAGCATCTATGATCAGAGACTCAAGGAGAAGTTTTAAACCTTCAATTTCTCTTCTCGATTTTTCTTTTTCTGGGTTTTGAGAGATTCAACCGTTGAATCTGTTTTTCCCTTAACGGAAAAGAAATAAAATCTGGTTCCCGTGTATCCACAAAGTTATTAGTTATTTACCTCTGGGCGCAAAAGGCGCAATAAAGTGAAGAGCTTTGATGGTTTCAATGGCAGCTCCTAGAAGATAGTTTCCTTCAACTTTCTGATAAAAAAAACTCAGACCTGAGAGATAATAATTTAGACGTGAAATCAATAATCAGTATAATGATGATGTTATCTTTCTAATTTGTGGTGTATGATTTATGAATAAGATGATGTGGGAGAGAAAGTCTACGAGAAATGTCAACAAGGCATATTAATAAGCTTACTATAATAGGTTCTACATATAATGTGCCTGCACTATCCATATTACTTACCTAACAAAAATAGATGGATCAAGTCAAAACTGAGTTTGATGTTTACAGGATTAACCAATCTAATAAATGATGTTTTATAGGTAGCTTACGGAATATACCTGGTTTGGTTGGCTGCTTTAGCTGTTAAATAAAGAAGGGCTAGTTTAGCCAAAAAAACTGCATAGCTGGAGATACAATTCAACATCATCGCGTCTCCTGCAGAAACTTTAGTGCAAGTCAGTATTTTGTAATGAGGAGTTTAAATAGGTGTAAATCGATACTTTAGTGGAAGGGTCGTGAATCATATAATGTCGGTGAGTCATAAATAGTGTTTTAGACCATGACAGGCATCAATTACATTGAGAATCATATTTCTGATGTTAAATGGGCAAGGCTAGTCACAGACCTGAAAAGGAGGAAACTGTCAAAGAAGATTCATGATTGATGTGCTTTCATTTGTTACTACATCAGTTTTAGTATCAAACATTGATTGAGATTTTCTTGGTTAAAAAACCCAACCCCACTATATCTCCATTGCTCTCCTCAAATCCTGGTGTGCTCGAGACTGGTGTTCTAGGAACCAAAACAGAAAGAGGCAACATATCACAAAATATCCGGCTAAGACAACAGTGAATTAATCAACATATGACACAACTTGATAACTATGTCATCGGACATATAAATCTGACAATGAGAATACAAATTCACAAAAAAGTAAAAATAATGGAGTTCGTCACCTACATGAATATCATTTTTAATCGGATTAATAGAAAGTTAATCCGTAACTAAATTACTTAGAATATTTTTTTCGGAGGTTTTTAAAAAAGTTTTAAAAAGGTTTTTTAAATTAAAAATTTTTAAACTGCATCGGTAAACGTGTAAAATTTATTTTTTGAAATTTGAAAACCGGTTTTTTTCTTAAAAACAGTTTTCTAAAATAAGTTTACTGATATAATTTATAATAAAAATATTAGATGGTTTTAATACACGAAAATCAAATAATGAGTACAAGAGTAAATCTCACCAAGAGTATAAAAATATGCTTACAAGGGCTTTTTAAAAAACTTTCAAATATGAACACATTAATTGCGAAGTATATAACCCGGTGGGCCATTAATATTGTACCCCGCTTAATTTGTTCGGTTGTTGACTGTTGACTAAGGACCACATAAGACTATTAAATGATTTAAATTCAAATATTCAATATTTACCTATTCGTCAAGAGATTTTCTGTTAATTTCCTTAATCATCTTCATCATCATCATCTCTCTCTTTCTTCTCTCATCCTCTTTCTGTGCACGTTCGAAACCCTAGCAATTCCAATTTCGTTTTCTAAGATCGTATCCTTACCTTTTTATGGCGTAACGTTACACGAATTTCACCGATTTAGTTTTTTTTTTTGGGAAATAAAACGCGGGAGAGAAACAATGTCAACGGAGACTACAGGGAATTCATCATCGCTACCACCATCATCATCCTCATCTCCTCATCTTTCCTCCGACACAATCGATCCAGCTCCGTTGCTATTAAGCGGCGATGATAATGAGGGAAGCAACGGAGGAAGTCCTAGGAACGGTCAAACGATCGGTGGAGAACGCAGATCTGTGAGAAGACAAGGGCTGAGAGAAGCGGCGAGGTTTCTAAGTCGTGCGAGTAGCGGACGTGTGATGCGTGAGCCTTCGATGCTTGTCAGGGAAGCCGCGGCGGAGCAGCTTGAGGAGAGACAAAGCGATTGGGCTTACTCGAAGCCTGTGGTGGTGCTTGACATCGTTTGGAATTTGGCTTTCGTTTCTGTTACTGTGGCTATTCTGATTATGAGCAGGAACGAACATCCAATCATGCCGCTTAGAGTTTGGCTCTCGGGGTATGCCTTGCAATGCGTGTTGCATATGATTTGTGTGTGCGTTGAGTATCGGAGGAGGAATAGGAGCAGAGCGAATAGGACGACTCCACGGTCACGTTCTTCTTCTTCCTCTTCGTCTTCTTCTTCCATGGAGGAAGATGCTTTGGGTTCGAGGAGGAATTCAGATGAGCAAGACTTGTCGCTCGGGAACTTGGAGAGCGAAAGCAGCAGGTATGTGCCTAGTCTTCTTATATCCTTAAACAGATTAGATGATTGCGTCAGGAATTTTGATGTGTATTTTGCCTCGAGCTTGCCTAGATTTCGAATTATAGATAAGTAGATACTTGCAGGACTTGTGAGCTAAAAGCGTGCTACCCTTCTAGAGCTCAGGCTCTGTGCATTTGATTTCCGGTTTCTATTGGCTTGAATGTGATACTTATGGCTATGGAGTTTTGGTTTGGATGATCGAATTTTCTTGCTTAGTCTATCATCTTCCCCAACTTGTAGTGTTTTCTTATCTGAAGCTTTGGTCTGCACCTTTTACACAAAGAGTCTATCTTTTCTGTTCTTTGATGCATTTTACAATCTTATTGTGATTAAATGCAACTTGTGAAGAAAACGTGATGTTACTCGTACATTATTTTAAAATTACCATTATCCTTTTCTGCTAGGGATTAGATCGGTAATATAATTTCATTCATTTCTTATAACTCAAAATATGGAAATTATACACTGATTCAGCATGTCTATTGCTGCTACCAGCTCTTTTTTTGAGATGTTTTCTTATTTTGCTTACCGGTTTTCCAAAGCAGTGTTGCAAAGCATCTGGAATCTGCCAACACAATGTTTTCATTTATATGGTGGATCATTGGGTTCTACTGGGTATCTGCTGGTGGCCAAGACTTGGCACAAGAATCCCCGCGGATTTACTGGTATGTTTTTTCCTCCATCTCTAATACTCACAAGTGTTAACCTATTCCACCGCTGAAAATGCCTTGCTTACTTCAGGTTGTCTATCGTCTTTCTTGGTTTCGATGTGTTTTTTGTTGTCTTATGTGTTGCGCTGGCCTGTGTTATTGGCATTGCTGTTTGCTGTTGCCTGCCATGCATCATTGCAGTTTTATACGCTGTTGCAGATCAGGTACTTCTCGTAACCAATTCATCTTATATACTAAGTCCCACATTGTGTTATTTTATTTAACACAAGACTGCAAAAATGCAGGAAGGGGCTTCAAAAGAAGACATTGATCAGCTCACCAAATTCAAGTTTCGCAAAGTAGGAGATGCCAACAAACACACTGGTGAGGAAGTCCAAGGAAATACGGAGGGAATAATGACTGAGTGTGGTACAGACTCACCCATTGAACAAACTCTTTTGCAAGAGGATGCAGTAAGTATACACTATAACACACCAGCTCCTTCTATTCGAAGAACAAACCCTAAATAGATAATTATGCTTCCTGATTCTGTATTATAGGAATGTTGCATCTGTCTCTCTGAATATGAAGACGGAACAGAACTAAGGGAACTTCCTTGTGGCCACCATTTCCATTGCTCATGCGTAGACAAATGGCTATACATAAACGCGACTTGCCCACTCTGCAAATACAACATCCTCAAGAGTAGCAACTTGGACCGAGAGGAAGTCTAGAAGAAACAGCTTTACTTGGTCATGACCCACACAACAGGAGACTTGGGTTTAAGGTAAAAAAAAACAAGACTGGTTTGTTTTTTTAGATATGATGCATTGTTTGTGATATGATATAATATCTCTATACAGATTATTACACTTTTGTTTGTTTTTCTTTTTTTTTTTGGTTTGGAAACCAATCAGGTCTGTACATCTGTATCTATCTTCTTCCACTTGAAATCACTCTTTTGTACCACCTCTTTCTCAGTCGACCTCGAATTGTTAGAGATTTTCATCATCATAGATCTTTCGTTATGGTTCAATGAAGATTTTGATCGCAGTTTACTAACCTGACACTAACATCACTTCTAGCTCAAACACACCCTCTATAAATTTTATTCGGAATTTTATAACAAACCAAATTAAACCCAGCATTTAGTTTTAATTATTGGCTATGTACTTTGTGAATAAATTCGAACAATACAAATTAAATTCGAGTCAGAACCTGAATTTTATCGCAATTCACAAAAATCCACTAGTTCGACGAATTGTTTTGGAAGTTTCCGCCTGCCATAAAATTCGCTTATCGGGTGGAATGCTTTTCATGTCTGCCAGGTGTTCGACGAATTGTCCTATTATTGCCGCCTTGTCTTGTTTCTTAATATTTTTTTACCGTTTTATAAGCTGATTCCGTATCTCCTTTTATTTCTACTAGTATGACGATTTTTCAGTAGTTTGTCTCCCAAATCCACAAAGCTTATGTATTTCTGATTGCTGTCTAATCTGATTTAGGTCGAAGAGCAAAGAAAGACATGTCCAATAATCCGGAGGAAATTCAAAAATTGAATGAAGAAATCGACGGAAACGGAGTATGATCCTAAACAATTCTCTTTCTTCTTTTTTTGGTTCTCTTGCTGATTTGATTTATCTGTAATGTTCCTAGTATTTCGACTATGACTTCTCCGTAGTACAGAACGATCACGGTTTTAAACAAGTAAAGTTACTTAACTCACGAACCTGATACCGATGGAGCTCTAGTGGAACGATTATCGAGGTTGGCTATAAACAAGTACAATGACGACAAGGGAGATGGTCAATGTATTAGTGCATTTCCATCGGTAAGAATCTATAATGGAGTTGTTACTAATATTTTTATTATAAATTGTATCGGTAAAAATGTTAAAATTTTTTTTTTTAAGAACCGGTTTTTAACTTTCTTAAGACTTTTAGTTAAGAACCGGTTTTAAAAAAGAATTTCTTAAAACACGTTTATCGATGTAATTTATATTTTTTTAATTTTAAGAACCTTTCTTAAGAATCTCCGATGGAAGTGCTCTAATGATCTTGAAGGAGGAATCACCTTTGAGGCCAAAGATGCTGCTACTCATCAAACTACAATTTCTAACCATCCTATGGATATCAGGGTCATATGGTGCCACACATCAAACCCTTGTTCTTCTCAACTTTCCAGTTATTTAGGACAATATATTTCCCGTTGTGGAGAATTTGTTTTCACATTTCATGAGAGCTCTGAAAATATTACATTATAAATCATATGATTTTGTTGTACACTTGTTACATAAGTCTATGAGTGATACCACTTTGAAGAATACAAAAAAAATAGTGGAATCGTTCATTCATTCCTCAATATTCTCATTCTACCCTGTTGGTGCAAGACATGATTGTAGATTTCATCTCTTCCTTGCTCAATGATGCTTCAACAATAAGCTGCAATTAACAAACAGTCCATTATAAAGAAAAAAAAACTGAATCATCCAAGATTCAAAAAACAAATAATATCTTTCTCTTTCTTTCTTTTACCTCTTGTACTCTGTTTCCAGCTCGAGCAAGCAGTTTGTATTGGTTTTCAAACATTGGAGCCATGTAAACCTACAAAGAGAGAAAGAAAGCAAACCAGAGATCTTAGATTCCCATCAAAACATACAAAGTTCACATTTTTCGCTAAAAGAAGTCACAAACAGTGTTCAAATATCAGCTGTTTGGTCTGTTAGATGTTTTCGTGTTTTAATACATGCATTTAGACGATTAAACTGTGTACCTGAAATGTTGGAGCAAGACCTGGGCTCAAGAAGAAACGACTTTTTGACACTGATTGGATTCCTTCAACCATTTCCAGCTCTTTGATCAGAGATTCCACATCAGGCCACTGCAGAAGAAAGTCTTTAGAAACCCCTAATAATGGTTAAATCACAGAAGATCTATAGTACCTCCGCATTGAGCTCTGCTGCCTGTAACTTTCCACCCAACTGATCATTGTCACCAACTACAGATTCTAAGGCTTCAGTAAGAGGATCAGGCTGTATGAAGAGATAATCAAATGGTTGAGATATATGAATCATGAGATACTGATTAATTTTTACAAGAAAGAGAAACTTTTTAGAGATCTCTCTCACCGTGATTTCTTTTAGCGACAAGAAGATACGTTCAAGAGCAAAATCTAGCTGGTGCACTTTCGCCTCCACAATCTGATAACACCAAAAAGAACGTTCGTCAAACAGTTTTATTTCTTAGAAACGTTTACGATAGTTCGAGATATTACCTGACCGATCTTGAAATATGAAGCAGGGTCTAAAGTTGCATCCCATGAAACTTCAGATTGGTGAACCAATGCAGGGACACCTTCTAGCTGTTTCAACCAAACTTTTTAGTTTTACACGACAATCTAAATTCCATTCTTGCCAGTCAATAAAGCAAGAAAGTTACAAACAAAAACTTACAACTTCTGTTAGTTAGTACCTCACAGAATATACCGAAATATGTAATTTTCTTGATGCAGCATTTCACAACATCCCCAACACGAAGCTTAGCCATAAGACTTCGTTTTTTCTCAACCTCCTCTTCATTTTCTCTCGGCCTCATTGAAAATATAAGCTTCCTTGAATTTCTATTAGCCATAACCACATTTACTTTGATTTTCTGCATTGAGTAAAATGATTATAGGGGGAAAAAGAAGCATTTCCTTGTATGATAATAGCAGTTTTAGAATTATATTGGTCAAACCTGGCCAACAAAAGATGACAGGAACTTCTGTTTTTCTCTGTCATAAACCATAAGAAGATCTTCCAGCTTCATATCAGAAGAAACTTCTCCATTGATCGTCTTAGCAACTTCAGAATCTAAGATTGAATCTGGAGATGGAGCTTTACTCGTGACATCTTGACCTCCAATTACTCCAAGGCTTTGTCGATACAGTGATGGATCAACACCTTTTCTTCGTAACCATGATTCAAATGCGAGAAATTTCCATTTTGCTGCAAGGTTCCGGTAGGGCAAAAATCCGATCAAAGATCCATAAGAAACCTGTAAAAAAGGGGATTATGAAGAAAAAGAAACAAATTAATAAACAAAATGAGATGAAACCAGAAATGAGTACAGATCTTACTTACAGCAAATCCTCTAGTGCTCGAGCTTATTAGCTCAACATCCGCTCGTAACTCTGTCTTAACTAGAGACTCTGCCTTATTCCAATCATTTTCCTATTAAAATCACACAAAACGAGTTTATCATATGCCTCTTAACTTATCTTATGAACAAATAAATAGTAAAAGAGTATTAGTTCTGAACCTCCAAGGAAGATCTGGAAGGAGGGTCCTTGAGTTCAACGGAGACCTGGCGACCTTCATGGTTCACGATTAACGGTTGTCCTTTGTTAGAAACTGATGGCTCTGCGGAAGACGGGTCTAATCTATAACAAAAGTAACCGGTCAGTCAAACCAATACGAAAGGAAAAAGAAAACGCAATTCCACATAATCAAGATACTAACCTTTGTGGTTTCCCTTGTAAAGAAGCTTCGACGATGGTTTGAGAAACTGGTTTCGAAGGAATACTCTCGAATGAATCACTGTTAATGGTTTTCTCCTCAGAGGATCCCGAGGACATCTCGTTATTAATAAGCTGCATTTCTTGATAAAACAACAAACATATGAATCAGCTCCATGTTAGACTATTTGTTAAAGGTCTTTAGTTTTATACCATTTGGAATTGAATTGTTTCCTATCTCTGATGATTCCACAGCTCCGTTATCTACAACTTCCTCTTCTACGTTCTCAGGCTCAGGCCTCGCCTCTGGCTTCTCCAAAAGAGTATACTCTGAATATACTCCATCATCTTGTTCTCCTTCCTCCATAGTTATTCCATCATAGAGAAGCTTATCTCCAGGACTTTCCTCTTCCGCATCTACGCTCACTGGTTCCGGTTTCCTCAACAATGTCATGTCACTAAACCTCTCATTTTCCCTCTCATTCCTCATTTTTAATGTAAGATTCGGTTTCAACCGCAACTTAGACTGCTCATCGTCGTCATTACTCACATAGAACGAGCTTGGCTTTCTCAATATAACATTAGGCAACCTCACTTTAGGAGCAGCCACCAACGGCTTCTTCAGAGCAGAGTTAGGCTTTTGCATCACTGGCTTATCCGAAGTTTCGAACTTGACTCCGTCTTTCGGAACAGGCTTTACCAAATTCAATCCATCCAGAGAACTAGATTTCTTCTTCTTTTCCTTTGACCAATCCAGTGGAATCTCTTCAACTTCTGCAATTTTACCCTTATTCTTGTAGAAAGATTTCTCAATCTCAACGAAAGAAGCTTCTGGATTCACTTTTCTAGCCACTATCTGTACAATTTCATCATTAAAAATCATCAGGAAATATTTACATCCTATGGAATCAACATCATTAGATGAGTCTGACGAGAATGTATATACTTAAATTCGAATTTTTCTTATAGACCAAATTTAAAGAATCTCACCTTAGCCAATGTCAATTTCGGGTCTTCGCCAAGTAAGCGGCCGAATTTGAGCTCCATTTGATCCCATTCGTTGAGTTTAGGCTCTTCCCTTTTCGAAGCAGAAACTAAAAAAAATTTCTGTGTAGCGAATAAATTCTCCCGGTTTCTTCTCACTCTAACCCTAGAAGTAAACAACGGGAAGTTTCCGGCGAGAGAAACGGAAGAGGATAAGGCGAGAACTTCCATTTTGCGATTATGCCGAAAGATAATAGTTTCTCCGAATGAGAATCATGGGTCCAATAAAAATTTCGAATTTCGTTTATCTTGAGTGAGACTGTGGCTCGAGCTCTGGCTAGAGAAATAGCTATGGCGGAAGAGGAGCTTTATCAGTTTAGCTTTGCATATGACGTGTGGTTTCTGAACCCATTGAGATGACCCAAGAATTTCGCTATTTCGATTTTGCTATTTTCGTTTCCAGGTTCTACCAGTAAGTTAATGACACGTGGTTGATGCAGGAGCAACTAGTGATTACATTTTGATGTCTTTCCCCTCCTTTGTTTTCGACCACTGATCTTCTTTCTCACATAGACGACGTTAATTGCTTTGAGTCGTACACGCGTCGCACTCTCAAACGTTAAAACTTAAAATTATATTTCTTTTGTTTTGTTTTAACGAATTAAACCATTTACCTAATTAAAATAGGTTTATATATTCCATTAAATTTTCTAATGATTAATGCAATGCCATCAGATTATTTTCTTTATTTATTTTGTTCAATGTTTTATTTTATTTAACATCCCTTATATCATTCCTAAAATATGCACTTGATATTAGCCAAAAGGTACGAAATATACAATAGCCCATTAAAAAAAATCTATAGTATTTCATCAAATATATATATATATATATAACTTTCATTGAGCGCTTTTGTTTAATGAACATAGGCATTGCGAGGTCGAAATACTAACTAAACGGCACGATGGACGATAATAACTGATTAGTGCACTCGTTACCAGCTTAGCGTTAGAAAACGAAATATATGAAAAGATATAGAAACGTTATGGGAAAATTAGAGTGCTTCAGAAGAATGAGATACGATAAGAATTTTGTATTATTATTTGTATCTTATTTGATTCTTTATGAGTAGATGGATAGATTCGGCAACTTCCAATACTCAAAAGAGTAGTCAAACCTTTTTCATAGCCAAATAAGGTAATATCAGATGTAAACAATCATGGATAGTTTTCTATTTATATTTAGTAAAAAAAATTTCAAAGATAAATTAAAGTAAGAAAATAAAGGGAAAAGAAAGTCAAGAGAAAATACATAAAATATACCAACCATCAATTCAAATGACAACTCATCAACTTTCAAAGAATTTTAATTTTACTTTACTTTATTTGATTTTATTAGATTTCGTATGTAACGATTTATTTGCTTGTAATTAGTTTTACCACACAAATCTAATTGATTATCTATGGTCAGCTTTATGCACGATACATACACGTAGCTACAATAGACAACTACTTATTTAATCGGTAACATATTACAAAAGAAACACTTTTGTATTGAAATTTTAATCTTTAGACTAACCAAACTACCAATTGGCTTATAACACTTTCACCTCAATTCTAATAATTTTTATATGAAATGTTATATATGGACAATGTAATGAAATCACCTAATATTATAATTGCATGAAATATGTAGGTGGATAAGTTTAATTAGAATATGACCATATGTTAACCATATATATATGAACAGTTTTCTTTCTGTATATTAATTAATTAGTAAAAAAAATGCCTACATCAAACGAACATCCTCTCAATCTCATGCATGTCTATGTTTCATCTAGCTAACATTGCTTAGTTTCAAATTTTGATGATTCGGCGGCACCAAACAACAAAACTTTTATCTCCATCCTCGAGACACAGAAAAAATGTTATTAAAACCAATAAAAAGATAACAAAATACTTTAAAATGAATATATTTTGATCATGGTGGATACAAGTTGTGCGTTTAGACCACCTTCATTGGAGGTTTTTAAAAGTTTCTTAATAAAAGTTCTTAAAATTTTAAAAATATAAATTACATCGGTAAACGTGTTTTAAAAAACTTTTCTGAATAACAAATTCTTAACTAAAAGTTTTAAGAATCGGTTCTTTAAAAATAATTTTTTAAAACACGTTTGCCAATACACTTTATAATAAAAATATTGGTAAAAATTCGGTTTTTTAGGAATGGAAATGATCTTAAACTAAACAAATAAAATAAATTAATATAAAAGTAAATATATTAACAAAGAAGAGCTGACTGCAGAACTATGCATATTCGCTGAACGCTACAAAAGGAGAGCAAATGTGGGGGGGGGGGGGGGGGCAGAGACCAAACTGTGAAAGAAAATAAATAAAAAATAACAAGAGAGAAGATAGGTTTTACATGAAGAAGAGAGTTGATATCTAGTAGCCAAGGATGACTTGCCTGCGTCTAATTCTTCTCAATGATTCAATCTCATGCATTGTTTTAACAACTTGATTGAATCTTTTGTGTTTAGGTTTCAGGCAGTCTCCTTGGCTATCTTAATATGCTCTCTTTATTCATGTTATACCTTTTCTTCTTCATAAAATATTCAAGAATCCTTCGTCTAATTTGTGTCACTTTTTGTGCTAGCATTTTTTTTTTTTTTCATGCATGTCAGTTTTGTAGAGTTTTATGTGATATTTATATTAAATTCTAGCCATAACTTTTATGATTCAATCTGAATCGATTTCATACGATCTCGATTTTGGCGCAAATATGGTGTTTTTGTTAATGGTTTTAATCAATTGTTTTTTTTTATTATTAAAAGGACTAAATTTGAGATTGGGTTAACCTTTTCAATTCGTCTAATCCTCTGGGGTTTTATATAGAAAAAAATAAGTAAAACTACTAAATTATATTAAAATTGATTTGCTTTTCCAAATTTCCAAAACGTCATTTCGGTTTATCCGAACTTAAGACTCATGACTGTTGACCCAAAAGAAAAAAAGCACTCATGAATCTAGTATTAGAACGTGAGTGATAACTAATTCAACTTGCTTACACCTCCTAAGTCCAAATTCTTCTCGATTATTCAAACTGATTATTAACTAGCACTCACAATTATAATCAGAAAACAAAGTGTGCATTAGTATTACGTTAACATATCAATCATTTCCATTACTCACGTAAAAAATTGCTACATTTCCATTACTCACCTAAAAATTGCTATGTTTACGTAATGTTAATGTCTACCTTAATATGACTGCCATACTTATACACTCATTACATATAATATATTTTTTCACATAAGAAAATCATTTTAGTGCAATGAAAAAAAACGTGGCTAGCATTTGCATTGCGATGTACAAACTCTCCCAGAGATTGATTTATACTCTCTTTTTCATCTTTTTGGTTTTAACTATGCCGAGTCAACCCAGTCTTAGGCCCAATAGTAAAAATGATATTAGTAGCTTGTTATCGGCCCAAGTCCAGTAAGAACGTGAGCACAGGATTTAGTGACTTAAATGGAAGAGATAGCCAGCTTGACACTTCCGACAAAGTCCGTGAAAATATCTTTTTCTTTTTTTCCTCATTTTCTCATTTTGTTTTTCGATAATCCCAAACTCTTTGATTCTCCTCAGACGGAAAGCGAAATTGATTTTGACAAAAGAAATGAGCTACGAGAAAGTTCCACCGGAATCGTATCCTCCTCCAGGTTCGTAATCACTTGTCCTTCTTATGATTCACTTCGATTCGATTTTTGATTCCTTGGATAATCGTAGTTTTTGGATTCTCTGATTTTGATCGATTCTATAACTCTGATTTGAAATTCGAAAACCATTTAGGATAGCAATCTCACTATCCGCCTCCGGGTTATCCATCGGCACCGCCACCACCGGGATATCCTTCGCCTCCGCCGCATCACGAAGGATATCCTCCACCTCAGCCCCACGGATATTCTTCGCCTTACGAAAGCGGTTATCAAAGTTACTTCGCCGGAGGAGGCTATCCTAATCATGGCCCGCCGCATCCTCCTCCACCGCAGAACTACAACCACTGCCATCACGATCATCACCATTACCAAGATTCTGATGGTTGCTCCTCTTTCCTCCGTGGCTGGTTCGTTTCTCGACTTCCCGCCTTTAATTTATTTTATTATTTCTCCAGAATCACTTTCCCGCCTTTGATTCGATTCTTGCGTTTTTGGTCAATCTTGTTAACTCATTGTGTCGGTTTAAAGCTACTCTCTATTGATGACAATTGATCGATGCGAGCATCTTAGGAGCAACGTTTAAAGCTATGAGTAGGGTTAATTGAACACGTGTTTTGATTTCTGGAATATTTTGTTCAAATGATCATGATCAGAACCAGATTCCTGGAGTTGATGTATGGATATGTCACAATGTGTGTTGAATTTGGACACCTCATTTGAAACTCAAATTTCCTTTTGGTGGCTGTAAATCGGAATTTGAGTGCAAGAGATTCGTATTAATCCTTAGATTTAGTTCTCTGAGTGCTTTGATGATCTTCTAAGGAAGGTTCTGTCCTTTTATCTATGCTGAGTTTAGAGCTATTCAGATAAAAACTGCTATTTTATGTTCAATTTGTTATACTCGGTATTTTTTTGACATGATCTTTCACTCTTCAGTGAATCTAGTGACTCTCTTAAGAACTAACAGCCCAATGGCTATATTCAAGATTCTTAACACCAAAATATTTGTATGAAATATCTAGTTACGGTCGAATTTTGAAATACTGTGTCCGTATCATCTGTAGCTTTTCTTATGCTCACCCTACTGAAACTCTTTTATATACTAAATACTAATATAGTAACAGAGGGGTGATTGACCTCAAGTAACCTAAATCATATTGTTTACAATTAACCGATTTTTATTTTTTTGGCGGGTTGCAAATTGCAGTCTCGCTGCTCTCTGCTGTTGCTGTATATTGGAGGAATGTTGCTTCTGAGAATGCCCGTCTCTGCGGATCTCGTCATTTACAGTCAACATTATATAGTGTCCTATCGTGTACTGTCATGTTTCATTGTCTGTTGATGTATATACCTTTTTGTTTGAGAATGAACTAATCGAGAGCATGGGTTAGACGAGTAATGTATTTCTTGTGGATGTTCTTTGTAGTTTTTATGTATTATTTGAGAAACATATTTGATCATTTCCCCAAATTTTAGTTCTTTCAAAGGCTGAAATGAATTGTGGAATAACGAAGAAACTTCATAATGGAAAGATAATACAAAATAATTATTATATTCCTTGTGTACAATAATTATTATCTTTTACTCCACTTTGTTCAGCGCTTGGGTCTAATACATTCCCAAGCATGATAAAAGAAGAAAACAAAAACTGGTTTTTACATTCAAGGCAGATCAAAACAACTTAGTAGAATGTAACTAAGAATCGGCACTGAGAAAACATTAAAATCAAATGAAGCTTCACAGAATCAGTTCTTGTCTGAAGCAAAGTACACCTAAAATTGGAGAAAGAGCTAAAGGACAACAAAAACCGAAAACAAAAGGCGAAAACAAAAACCACCGTGCACAATAGGGAGAGCCACGATGGTCCGGTTGAATGGAGTGGGAAATCGGAGAGACTATAGAATCTTAACATATGGTGGTGCATCTTTTCTAGACCCAACAACTGTTCGATAGAGGTAAAGTCTATCAACCTTCTCTCTTTCGTCTTCTTCATTCCACTCCATGCGATTATTCTCATTCTCGTTGATGATCTCTACACTGAGCCGTGGCGAATTCTGCGCAAGCCTCTTGCAACCACCGAGCGTTACTTCACAAGACGACATCCAAAGGGATCGCATTGTTTCGTACTTACCAACGTCAGCAAGAAGCGCCTCGTTCCCAAATGGACTGTCTCTTATCTCCAGCTTCCTCAACTTTTTGCATCCATTCAACACATAGAGCATTCCCTTGTCAGTGTCCCCTGCAAAAGCTATCGAGAGCATCTCAAGATGTTCCGCATACATACCGATGTAGAGGAAGACTTGGTCGGTTAAGAGACCGGAGACAGAGAGTCGTTTAAGACCCTTGCAAGCTTGTGCGATCGCACCAAAACCTTCGTCTAGTGATTGAGATGTGATGTGGTCAGGTTTGTGTGGCTCGAGAATGCATAGCCTGAAGCGGATGAAGTTTGGGCAGTTTTTGGCCACGGTTATGAGTGCCGCATTTGTCATTTGTTTGCAGAAATACAGAATTGAATGAAGTTTAGGACAACCCGCGGAGATTGCAACTAGTCCGACCTCAGTCACAGTTGCATCGTTGTCTTCTTCACCGTGTAAATCGGAAGGAAAAACTCTCAACTCTTGCAACTCTTTACATGTAGAAGCGACAACCGCAAGTCCTTTGTCGCCAATACTATCCAATATCTGTAGGAACCACAAAAATGTAAAATAATAACTCCATTTTTTGTGGTCGGGTTAGCAAGTTTTTTTTTTTTTTTCAGGAAAGTGAAAAGGAGAAAGCTACATCAAACTTACCCATAACCGTTGAAGTCTCTTGCAAAGCTGAATGAGCTTTATAAGGTGGTTGCCTTGGATCTCGGCTGCATAGCTGAGGTTTAAGGAGATAAGATTTTGGCAAATCGGGTAGAACGCTGGGAGGCAACGTGGAGCAACATCTGAAAAGCCTGACAAGCTCCCAATCGAGCTGCATTTTTTAATGGCAGCCATGAGTTTCGAAAAAGATTCTGGATCTGGCTCATTATCATAAGACCCTACTCCTAAGTCCACTAGCTGCGGTGCACAACTCATTAACCTTGCGAGTGCGTCAACCGGTACTGCCCGGTTTAGCTTCAAGCTCTTGAGATTTGGTGACCTAGCAACAAGCCTCTCTAGAGCAGCCACATTAGTTTCTCCTCTAAGACAGGCAAAATTCAACGAGGTAAGAGTGGTATAGCTGTCTGGAAAACAGTTCAGCCATTGACCTCTGTGATCATCAATTTCATTCTCTTGCAGGTCCAGCTCACGAAGATGCCTAATAAGAAAGACAAGACATTTTAATAAAGGAGTTAAAACCTTGGGAAATACCAATAAAGGGAAGGCCTTCACTACATAAAGCCTAGAGAAACAATTGTCAATAAGAAGAACGTAAAATCTTGATAAGTATTCTTCCTAATTCAGAAAATTTACCTGCAATTGGCGGCAATGGAGGCTAAGCCGTCAGTAGTAAACCCTTCACAGCTGGCAAGCACCAAAGACTTGAAATTTGCAAAAGAATGTGAAAGAAGCTCAAGGCTTTCATCAGAAACCACCATCCGTTTCAACCTCAGCTCCTCAAGCCCCACACGGCTCTTAGCCAAAGCCTCAATCCAAGGATGCACGAAACCTCCCCATTCACGAGGAACCAAGTTAAAGTCGGCGAAATGAGGCTTTCCTTTCAGAGTTAAGGATTTGAGACATGGAAACCTCCCGATTAATCTCTCCGGATTGATGGCGTAGCAGTTTCCGATGAACACTTTCTGCCTACTAAACCTCTCGATCTTGTACCACGATTTACACACCAGAGATATTGAGTTCCTATCTCTGTGAGAAGCTATGAAGTCAAAAACATGCTCTATCACTTCGTCCGGGAAATAATTCATCTTCCAAACTCGATTCTGAATCCTAATAGCCGCAAGGAAGATGAATTCACTTCAGCACTTGAAAATTCACCAGAACTTGAACACTCTGCAAGAACACGAGATTCATATTATACAAACCAATTTTGAAAATCCTGAGCTCGACACCGGATCCTGAAATCTATAAACTAATAAACATAGGTTTAAATTCAGATCTACAGAAGAGCTAATTAACTAGATCTACCTCGAGCAAATGAAGCTAAGATTGTCGTCGGAACAAAACTCGCTGATGATTCGAGAAAATTGGAAAAGGTTGAAAAATGATCGAGAATTATGAATCTGGATAAACTCTGGACTTTGCTTCAAGTCCAATGATGAAGAGATGATCAAAGATTTTGGATGAGAGAGAGAGATCACGCAAAGCAAAGCCAAGTCAAAAACCTTAAACTCTCTTCCTTTTCTCTCTCGCTCGCAAAAACTTTTAACCAGAGGGAAAGCTAACCTAGCTGACCTAAAACTAACCATGGTTAAGTTCAGCTTAGGGTGGCTGATCCAACGGTAGAGATTGGTTGACGAAAGGAATCCTGACCGTTGAAGTTTGGTATGGTGTGCATGTGTTGCTACCACTGGTTACGAAAGAGAAAGGGTGAAGTGATGTATTAGTGTCAGACTAAGGGACATACAAAATGCCCTTGTCTTTTTTGATTATTACGAAATTACCTTGAATAGCTTTACAATGGCGCATAGAAATATTCCCATACTCGCGAAAATCACATTTGTTAATGGAAATTAATAATTAATTGATTTAATAAAATTACAATCGTTTTGTTTCGTTAGAAAGTGCAACAATTACCCAAAAAAATATCCAATCGTAGAGCAGCAGATGTACTGATGTTATTACCATTTTAGACACAGATTAAGTTAATTATTCAAATAAACTCATTATTAATCAGTTAAATAAATTTGTTAATTGTGGGATAAACCAAAAGAAAAGAAAAGGAGAAGAACAGAACCAATGATGGCTGAATTTGTCTTCGACCGAGGACACCATTCATGGATTTACGGAGTTAGTTAGAACTTAAAAGGTCATGAAATTTGTTTTTTTTTCTTCTCTGTTTTCGTTTATTTATTTATTTAATACTATTTGTTTATCACCAAACAAATCCAAAAGCTAATAAAACTCCCAAACTTTTTGGTTATAAGTCGGGTTCAATCTCGGATTCTCGATAAATTCGTAGGTATATATTTTTTTGTCGATGTGGTATATATATACTAAATAAATTTGATGATTAAATCATATATTATTACTATTTTATTTTTAGATATATTTACTAGACAAATAGACAAAATCATTAAAATAACATAAAAGGAGCAAAAAGGTGGCATAGGCTTCAATCTTCATAATCAAACTCAATAATAGACCCACTTGCAGATTATTAAATCGAGAGAGGAGGAAATGAAGAGTACACAAACAACATAATTGTTACTGGTTGGAAGATAAGAGTAAATAGGAGCATATCTAATCAAAAAATAAAAGCATGACGACAAAAAAAATCAAAAAATAAAAGCAACTATGGAGAATCTTTTGAACAATTAGTGAGTAATAGAAAATTATAGATAATTGGGAAAATAAACAGTTTTTGTAAAAATATTTGATAATATAGACTGTTTATTATTTATAATTAATTAAATAGAGAGTTTTTACTATTACACTAATAGAAGACATGTGTGTAATAGCCAAATAAACCCTTCTCAATATTTCATATTTACAGATACTTCCATTGGAATAGTTAAATAAATAAATAAATGAATGATAAATAATTGTTTTCTATCTCTCTCTTTCTCCTCTCATCTTCTTCATCATCTCTTATTTTTGTTTCCCAATCTCTTTGTTTCGATTCTATTGCAAACACATCATAAGAAATAATTCTCATTAAAAAAAAATTATTTTTTTTTGAATTTAGAAAGTTTAATTTTGTCATACTTTAAACCAAGTTTAATTGGTTGATTTGGAGAAAACTAACATGGACGGAGGTTGAAAAATGAGCGACTTTAGTGCAGTTTGCTTGGAAGAAGAGGAAAAACATGGTGTACGACGGACAGTGTATAAAATAGTGTACAAAAGAATAGTATATAACATGTTTTGTAAACTTATAGCACTTACTATCATGTACATTGTGCTCTATGTAATATCTACATTAGAGTATACAAAGTGGTGTATAATGTGCTTTGTGTCCTATATATTTTGTTGCCATTCTTGAGTGTACAATTTACTATTCACACACCATAAATGTACTAGTCACACTGTACACCTACTGATCTTACGAAGCACTATGTCCAATATATTCAAAACTTTGTCATGTGTATATATCCCTGAGTGTACGAGTAACTTTGTACACTCACTTTATTTTATACATTTAAGAGTGTACATATGACATGTGAGAAACATTTTTGTACAAGTGTACTCCCCTCCACCAATTGTACATAGAGAGTGTAACTCTGTACATCCCATGATATTAGAGATGCATCTTAATTTATAGATAAAATTTGAGATTTATGATCTATATTGTGTACATACAATATCTATAAAAACAGAGGTTTATGATCTACATAAAAAACATATTTGAAATCATATAACAAAATGCATTTTAATTTATAGAAAATAAAATAGAGATTTTAAGATGAAATTTTTTATAAAAGAAAACAAATTACACACAAGTGATATTTCCATCAATCAAAACTAAGAAAAACAATATTGATATAAAAGATGAGAAAGAAATTGAGAAAATAAAATAAAACAAAAAGAAACTAGAGAAATTTCTTTATTTTGCACACACACGTGTCTCTCTCTCACTCTCCCTGCCCTTATTTGTAATTATTCAATTCCACTCACAAATTCTATCTCAGAAGTCATCTATTATAGACATAGTAAAAACTGTCTAATTTGCTAATTATAAACAGTAAACTGTCAAATTTTCAAATTATGGTTGAAAAACTGTCCAAACAGCCAATTCACCCTAGAAAATTAAGAAATCGATTTCCGTAAAAGTATGAAAATGGTATAACCAATACTACCATCTATGAATTTCGTAGGAAAAAATCTGATGGTGAAAAATGGTTTTTTTCTTTTTGTGTAGTCCACAATGTTAATTATATTGTGTAAAAGGGGATAAGTGATGATTTCACCTCTCTTGACCCATCATCATATGCTAGAATGGATGCCATGTGAAGGCCACCTTTTAGTAATCATCTCCATTTCACCATCGACCCAAAATTTTCACCTTTATCTTGGTTTTAGTTGACTCGGATAATGCCTGAAGTATTGGGTTTTACTGTGCAACCAACCTCCATCTCACCTTAGTTAATGCGTGTAGATTATCTGGTAAATAAATTATTTTTAAATCCAACTTTTAAAAAATTAAAATTAAAATGTTAGATTTGTAATTAAATTTTTTTTGGTTAATCTTTTAAACGAAACAAAAAATTCACAGATACTTAACGGTAAATCCGGGAGAATGGGATACACTGAAAAACATATTCCGAATATCAAAATTTTAGAATATCCAAAGATATAATCATCAGGTCTCTCTATCCTCGGTAAAAGTTTTTGTTTATTTCTTCTTCTAGAACTCTTATCTTCTCATTTTTTTCTCCAGCTTTTTGTTGGTTCATGAGATTCCTTTTCCTTTTATCCTATGAAGCTGAAGGCCAAATTCAAAGGCACAAAAAGCAGAGACTCATAATGACGCATGTCTCACTTATTAATAATCTCTACATACAAACACCATCCATTACACATCAACACCATACCAACCATACACATCCATATCATATCATATATACACATATTGATCGATGTATGTATGTATGTATCTCCCAATATGAGATTCGGAAAGGAACACTATCAATTCTCATTGTCACTCCCTGGTGGCCCAGTTTCTTTTGCATTAAGAACATAAGAGTTATGATTATATTCTCCTGACAAAATCTGTAACTACTATAATTGAACTATACGAATCTATATAGAATATAAAATGGGTAAAGTACTACTAAAGGTTAAACGATAAAATATCATAAGGAAATTCACTTCAACACAGACTGCTGAGTCAAGAAGATTTAGCCTAGATGTAAAAAAAAACGATTCTCATAAGCTGCACATAATCACATCAAAGAACGACATCGTGAACATAAAACAATCAAACAATCAAACAACTATGTTATCACCATTTCATCCTTTAAGCAGTATGAGTGTCCTGACACTACAGTTGAAGACACAACAACGAGGATGAGAACTGAAAGTTTTGATCTTTACTCATCCTAGTGATCGAGTAGCGATCTCGATTATAGCCAAATCCCGTCTCATCAACTATCTAGATCTTGGGTTGCATTGCCAAAGAATACAATTACATACACTATTTTTCATTCGACGACTTACTATACAGGCTGCATCATTATCTACTTCAACAATGTTCACTGCAATGTTTGATCTCACATATCCTACGATCTATTCTCATCATTTTTCAAAAAAGGTTCACCTACACATCTTAAACAAGACTTCTAAGGATCATCCATGGCCGCCATTAGAGTAAAGCCTTGTTACTGTCTCACACATCTCAACCCCTTGCTTGAAACAAACCATTTCAATACTAGTTTCCTCTAACATAAAGTCACAAGCAGCGATCTTTAAGCTCACAAATAATCGAGAAAAGATAATTTATGCATCAAACGACATAGATAGGAAATCCCAAGATGCACATTGAATTGAATAGAACACCATAGATATATATAACCCACATTGGTCCAAGCGTTCGAAACATTAGATAAATAATCACTGACCAAAAACTCTCTTTAGAATCAAATGACTATAATCTTGAATTTCTTAACACTAACGTCTCGTTATAGCTAAGGTTTAAGCATCACTATCGTCGCTGCTATCATCATCCTCGCCACGGTTACTGATTTCATTGGAGATGTAAACTCCAGGCTGGATCAACCGTCTCCTCGTCCTGGACGGGAGGATGTTATCCAAATCTACCTCCGCCAAAGGATCATCGGAAAAATCACTTTCGTCGTCTTCATCAAAACCTTCGTCATCATCATCATCACTGTCGTCTTCATCATCACTTTCATCAGCTTCGATCAATTTTCCTTTTCCCTTATCCTCTCTCGAAATGCCTTTACCTTTCCTATCAATCTCAGTCGCAGCTCCAATCGAAATATCTTCTTCTTCTTCTTCTTCCTCCTCCTCATCTTCGTTTTCCTCTACATCTCCATCTTCTTGTTCCTCTTCAGCTCCAAGATCGCTACCTACGCCATTCGAATCCTTTTCCGACTCAGAACCAGCTGCTTTCTCCGGAGAAATCGATGATTCGGTTCCAATCTTTTCCTCAGAGGAAGAAGAATTCAGATTCTCGAGGCCGCTTCCATTAATTTCTGCGTCCTTCGATTCAGAATCAGTAGAATTCGACGAAGGATTAAGCTTTTGAGACTTGTTTGCCACATTATCCTGGTCTTGGCAAAAGAGATCCGATTTCCGCTTTACTGGAAACGAGGACTCTTGTTGATTTTCAACATCCGCCATGGATGAAGGAATCTTCGTACAGAGAATTGCAGAGGGTTTGAGGACGATTCAGAATTAGGGCTTTGAGCAAACAGATGTAAACCTGAAGCAAACTCGAGTCAATTTTGGTGGGTAACCCTAGAAGTTTAGTTTTTGTAGGTTTTCTAAATGCATTTCTCATATCTCTCCGTCATTTTCTCCTGTATTATTTGGAGTTCAACACATTGGCCCATTAGATAAGTAGCCCATAAGCCTATGTTCTCTTAATTGGTTTTTTTGGTAGCAGTTGCTATCTGTTACCACAGTACAATATCTAAAATGTTGGTTAATAACAAGTAACATTATTGAAAACTATAAAAATATCTCAAGTAGAAATATCTAGTTTAACATAAAAATTAAATTATTAATGGTTTATTTTTTAATTGACAGTTTAGTTGATCAATTTGCTAGAATAACCGCTTAACAAATAATTAATTGGTAATTTAATTGAAAACCAGAGTGTGTGTGGCAGGACAGGAGAACGTGCGGGAGATACGAAACCGGCCCAATGCTACAGTATTTCCGGTTTGGTTTTCTACTCCTTAGTGTATATAAATGGAACCGGTTATCCAATTTGACAAGCAGAGAGGATTTGATTGAAGTAGAGATCCATCGGAGAAGAAGACAGAGGGAGAGAGAGAGAGATTGAGGATCAATGACTTCAAGGTACTGGGTTGTGTCTCTTCCAGTGAAGGAATCTGCTTCTACGTTATGGAATCGTTTACAGGAGCAGATCTCCAAGCATTCCTTTGATACTCCAGTTTATCGGGTACTCTGATTTTGCTCGATTTGGTCTCTTCGATTGAAAAAACATGGCTGAGATCTTGTAAGGTATCGTGATACTTCAGATTTTACGATATTAACACGATCTAATTTCGTGGGTTTTCATATCAATTTCGCAGTTCAACATTCCTAATCTTCGGGTTGGAACCTTAGATTCTCTACTAGCCCTTGGCGATGATCTGCTAAAGGTAAATTCATCTGATCGTAGAGTGGATTTTGCGTTTTTATTTAATTGAGAAATTTTGTGCAGTCAAACAGCTTTGTGGAAGGAGTTTCACAAAAGATCAGGAGACAGATCGAAGAATTGGAGCGAATTTCTGGTGTAGAGAGCAACGCTCTTACAGTTGATGGAGTTCCTGTTGATTCTTATCTCACCAGGTATATGTGATTTTCATCTCACAAGGAGTTGATTGCTATTTGGTGGTGATCGAATTCGTTAAAGAATGAAACTTTTTTTATTGGCCTTAAGGTTTGTGTGGGATGAAGCTAAGTACCCAACAATGTCACCTCTGAAGGAGGTTGTGGACAATATTCAGTCTCAGGTTGCAAAAATTGAGGATGATCTCAAGGTATTGAAGCTTAACAATTAGTTATATCGGAAAAATGGAGCAGAACGATTAGCTGAATTAGTCCGTTAATATAAAAGTCTTTGTGAAGAGTAGTTGGTAGTTTTTTTTTTTTGGGGGCATACCTCGTTTTACTTAATGATTCTAAATTTCTTATGGTGATCAAGCGAATTGCTTTGGTTCAAATGGTGTTGTTAACGACTCTGATTGCACATATTATTCAGGTTCGTGTTGCTGAATATAACAATATCCGTGGTCAACTCAATGCCATTAACCGGAAGCAAAGTGGAAGGTAACTTTTCTTTTTTCTTCTCATATTCATACTATAAGAACTGACTAGAAATTGTGGGAAGTTTTCCTACAATAAGAATTGAACTTTTTTTCATCTATTTAAAATTTTCTAAAAACATGTTCTACCATGTAAATGTTTAGATATTAAGTGATTTTCCAGGATAATGCTGTTGGTCTTTATCGATATCTTAGCTTTTTTAGTATCTTTGGGGCTGATCTTCCTCCTTTTTGTTTCAGCTTAGCTGTTCGTGACCTCTCAAACTTGGTGAAGCCAGAAGATATTGTCACATCAGAACATCTCGTGACTCTCCTTGCAGTGGTTCCAAAGTATTCCCAAAAAGACTGGCTAGCATGTTATGAGACATTGACCGACTATGTGGTAAATTGTTGACTTCTTGGGTTTTATGGAATAGTCCAATGGTAACACTATTAGTTTGTCGCACACTAATTTTGATCAGTTTATCCTATCTTTTCCAGGTTCCTAGGTCATCGAAGAAATTGTTTGAGGATAATGAGTATGCTCTTTACACCGTTACTCTCTTTACTCGTGTGGCAGATAATTTCAGGACAAGTGCCCGTGAGAAAGGGTTCCAAGTGAGTAATCTGTTCAAGTTCCTGATTTTTACCTCTAGAGTTTTCTTCGAAGTTGAAAATGATTGTTTGTTAGTAGTAGTGATTTTATTCATAGTGCAAGATAAGATATCTGGTTGATTCTCAAAGGTTTGTTGTACACCATCCTCTTTTAGGTTCGTGATTTTGAACATAGCGTGGAAGCCCAAGAGAGTCGTAAACAAGAGCTAGAAAAGTTGGTTCAGGATCAGGAAAGTTTGAGAAGCTCTCTTTTGCAGTGGTGCTACACCAGCTATGGAGAGGTATCTATACATTGCTCTGTATAGCTATACTCTTGTAAGATCATCTTAGAAATCAATACCCTGATCTGTTTTAACATCGGTGTAGGTTTTCAGCTCCTGGATGCATTTCTGTGCTGTGCGTATATTCGCTGAGAGCATTATGAGATATGGTTTACCTCCAGCGTTCTTGGTAAATTAAGACTCCAAGCTTTGCTTTTCCAGAGAATCCCTCAACCCTCTCAAGTCCCTGACCTTTCTCTTGTCATGAGTTATTTTTCAGGCATGTGTCTTATCTCCAGCTGTGAAAAGTGAAAAGAAAGTACGCTCCATTCTTGAACGTTTGTGTGATTCTACCAACAGGTATGTTAAAAATCCCCATTTTATCGCTCTAGGCATAGGTTACATGGAAGTTGTTTAACATTCAACTTCATATTGATCCTGCGAAGAAAAGTGTAGTGATAGTTTTGACTGATGACCTTTATAACAAAGAAATTGCAGAACTTTGAGGAGAAAAGGAAGAACCAACTAAAACCAAACTTGTATTTGGTCGATATGAAATCGAGACCTTACTGATTCCGCCCTGCTTAGTTTGTGTTTCATGAGGTCAAATGTCTTAATCAGATTTAAGTCGCTTTAGTTGAAAGACCATTTGGCCACAAAATCTAAGGGTGGATTCATCAACTATAAGTAGTTCGATGAGATTTCGATTTGAGTTTTTGAGTCTCATTGTATGAAAAAATGCAGTTTATACTGGAAAAGCGAGGAGGATGCAGGAGCTACAGGAGCCATGGCTGGTTTAGGCGGTGACTCAGAGACACATCCTTATGTCTCCTTCACGATCAACCTTGCTTAAAATTGATGAGAGATGCTTTTGGATGCTTCTCCTTGTCTCTGTCTTCGTCTGTTATATTTGTTTGTGTTCTATATCTTTCATTTTTTTTTTTGCTTAATATATTTTGATTTTTGAAATAAGGTGGCACTCACGAAAGATATTGCTGTAATTTTATTTGGCCCGAGTCTTTTTAGATTCCTGTGAGCTTCTGATACTTGTGGAGGAAAAAAGGTTAATACAGTTGTTAAAAGCCTTTTGTTATTTTGTTACCTTGTCGCTTTAAATAAATAGTGCAACTCCGTCTCCTTTTTGTCTCTTTGCTTTGGTCTGAATGATATTATTTTATTGGTATTTTCAAAATGATGTCGGAATGTTCTGGAGGTTAGCAATGATACAAACTGTTGAAATTTGTAGCTTAGTGAAGATGTTAAATCGGGCAATTCGGAACAAAAGATAGTTTTTTCTTACAAACTTTAAAACATTCGTCTACAACTGCTGTTCTTATGTTTTTCAAAATTTGTTATCAATCAGAAACATAGAGTCACTAAGATGATATTAAGTATACCACATTGTAGGAAATCATATTTTATTGTATTATATATAAAAATAAATATGCATACACATAAATTGATCAGTAACAACTCAGTATATGCCGAAATTCCTGAGATTAAGACCAAAAACACTCGGAGGAGTAATGATGCTTGAAAAGCGAACCACAAAGATTACAACATCAATAAAATAGAAACCTAACGAGCATTGATTCGTCAACATATAGAAAGCTACACATCCCAACAATGACCAGAACCAAAGAGAGATCAGGACGCAGCGTCATCGAGCTGCCTGCAATCTTCCCATTAAACTGGCCTGAGCTTGGACCAGGCGCGTCTGCTTCTGGAACAGGAGAAGTTGCCGCATCGACGGCCCGGTCTTTGGTGGGAGAAGGGAAAAATGAAGACATATCTGGTGCATTGATATATGGTAAAACAGCAGGAGAAGCTGAGATTGTGGATTCATTGCAAACCAGAGTCCATTGAACCGATACAACGACCAAGAGAAACATGGAAATTGAGAAGCTAGAAGACAGACCCATGGGTGTTTCTTTTTCTTCTGTTCTGCAAAAGAAATATCTTTTTCCAAGTGACTATAAATAATAGAGCAGAGAAGAAGACAGACTCTTTCGTTCCCATGTGTGTGTGTGCGTGTCTTACTAAGAAACAAAGAATTGAATAAATGTGTTCACGGACCAAAGTAAGGGGTCCTTAACTCTTTCACATGCCTATTTTTGGTTTCTTCTTCTCAAGTCATGTGTTTTCATTTACCTCTTTTCCCTTTCACCACCTAAGGTGTAATAGGTAGAAAGTTTCATGGGTTTGAAGACTTGTCTGAAACCCACAATTCTGAAGTAAATGAAAGCGGTCGAGACTTCGGGAACTTACACACATCCGCGATAAGGCAATGAGGCACTGAGCTTTCCGTGGATCAAAACTCTTGCGAAGATGTTGGATAAACAAGTGCTAATGATTCAGAAAAAAATAAAATTTGTTCGTTATTTCGTATAAGAATTACATAAGATTCTTTTAGGAAGCTTGCAAAAGGAAAGATGCTACAACAGTCTAAGATGAGCGGTGTCATTTAACCGTTTAACCTGCCAACCGGTTTTCCACGAATGCTGTAACACGGTCACAGAGGAATCCTCCACACAGATCTTATGTGTCATCACAGGGCTGCATCCGAGGATACCGGTTAGAAGACACTTTATAGGTAAAGAGTGTGTGAAAACTCCAATGCAAGTAGAGAGTTGAGAAGAGGAACTCTTGATGTTTATATCACCTAAGTGTTGTTCATCATTGTGATGATTAAAAATTTCTTCATTAGCCTCGTGATCACCGGTTGTATTCATCACCAAGTCAATGCCTAATTCCCTAAACATCATTACCAAAATTAGATTTAGCCAAGTTGATCAATTTGAAAGATATGGGAAGTGTTGTTTTTAAACTTACCCCCAGGGAAGATTAGATGGGTTACGGTCAGATACAACCTTGATGATTTCCATCAACAGATAGAGCAGCGTCTCCAGAAGGTTTAACATCAGCGTCGAAGATTCCAAGAGTTGAGTCGTATTTGAGGAGATGCTATGCTTGTTTGACACCACCAGTGTCGTTAATGGCAATGACATCAAGAGGAGAGTCTTTACGACCATGCCAACACCTCAAGAAGTCTGGAAGCTGACGAAGGAAACAAACTCATCTGAAGAAGACTTCTTGGCAAAGGGAGGAGATGGGGAGGAGTTTCGAAGTCCTGAGAACTCAGTGAAACCCTGAAGAGCAAAAGCATGAGATTATTAATTAGATGATGATGAAACTTGTGACGGGAAATAAGATAATGAGGTAAGGAAAAATGAAACAAAACCTGAAGAGATGGTTTGTCCACAGTGAAAGTAGCCGAAGCCATGGCTACCAGAGAGAGTAGCTGTGTATAATGTTGAAGCAGAGAGTTGTAACATAGGAAAATAAAATTGCTGAGTTGGAAGCAAAGAAGATGAGATTCTGAATAGCTTTTTCATGCATTTGTATGGTTGTGGTTTGATCACTCTCTTCCCTCTTCACGTTTTTTATGACTCACACATCTTTTTTGTCTTCTCACTTGGGCTTCACGAGTGGATTGGCTTCTCCATCATGTGGTCACATTTTTTTGCACAGTATATCATCTATTTCGACATACCTTATTAGGACCATTGAGAAGTTAACAAGAGTTTCTCTGACATATCTTTGCTGCAGATGAGAATCTCTGACACGTTTCGGACCAGTTATACCACATAAAGCTAATATAGAAAAAGATCTTCATATAATCTGAAGCCATTTACAAAATTACTCCTATTGTCTTTGTGGTCAGAAACAAAGATGTGTGGCCATTCTCTTTATATATCAATATCAGAAAGTGCCAACCCTATTCAGCCTCCGATCAAGGAGATGATAATCAATTCCTCCCTCAAAGTCTTTAAGATTTTTCAGTGTTCCAAATTTCTGCAGTGCATCAATCGATCACCACCTGTATTACAACACTGGAGCTAATGCTTCTACACTCGTTTATGCTATTCGTCTTGTATGAGACTTCCAACGTGTTGTTGTGGCCACTCCCAATGTTCATCATAAATCTGCAACCAAAATCGCCTCGATAGAGCTTTGTCTACTGAAGGGCCAAAAAAATGGGGAGTCTAATGCCTCCAATTACATGTATATATATGTGACAATTATCAGGTGATCACTTTGATACTTAGGATGACAGATGGGGGTGTTCACTGTCATGTCTATCATCCCAAGATTCTCCTACCAACACCTTGATTTCTCGTGGGATCATTTTCGGCTGTTATTGGACCAGAGTGATCACTTGGTTTTGTCATGTGTATTCTGCCATCAGAGTCATTGGGCATTCCCATTATCTTTGCCCCCCTCAGTAATAAATGCTTTCTCGGGCCGATCTTGGTTCCGGATGTAATGATGTACCTCGGCCACAGCAGCACGTTTGGAATCCCTTGCCAAACAAATTGCAGAGACTAGAGCCTACCAATCTTTAGAAGAAGTAGTCTTGGTTCTATTTCTAATAATTTGATGGTTAACATGAATCTGAGTGAGTATATCATACAAATATTAGATGATTAAAGAGGTAAGATACGATCCTTCACATATGAAAGACTGCCCGAGGACATATGTATAGATGATCAGATATTTGAGAACTAAAACCATCTTTGCACGGGTGAGCCATATTATCCAAAACTCTGCTGAGTAGTACTCTCATAAGAGCCTACTTGCAGGTCTATTTTGCGACTTGTTCTCTGTACTTTTTTGTGCAATGACTTTAGGAAATGAGATGTGTAGTAAAAAAAAAACTCTAGCTGTCCATTGCTCTAATCAAAATACAAAACTGAACCTAGTTATCCACAATATTGAGGTACACACTTCCCATGGATCAGAGACTTAAAGAGATCAAAAGTGATGAAGTAAAATTCAAGATCAAAGAATCATCCTTGCTTAACAATCACACATCAATAAGAGTCAGAGCAAGCTTTGCATCTTGAGAATAGTAACAAGATCAAGCAGATTCATTAATAAGATCAGTGCAAGCTTTTACATCTTGAGGAAAGTAACAAGAGCAACCAGTCATTACCTCATAATTCGATAGAAAATGGGTAACCTACTGCGACAAGGCTGAGAAATTAAAAAAAAAATCAAACCCTGAGAATTTGCAGCTTCGTTGAGAGAGCAATAGCGACCCAATCAGGCTGAAAAGAGGACCATTGCAGCTGCTCAATCTCAGCACCAGCTGTTTAAGCAAGAATAGGGTCAAGACCACCTTCAACATGCTGTCCCATGGAAGAAATATCCCAAATCAAGGCTTGAGAATCATCTCCAGCAGTACAAATGTGACAAGAGCTATGAGGAGCCCAAGCAATGGCATTGACACTAGCTTGATGTCGTTGAAGCTCCACCACAGGAAGAGCAGGAAAACGAATGTCGAGCACCACAACTTTAGCACTGTCCATGATAATGGTAGCCATATACCTAGGATCTTGCTTGTTCCAAAGGAGTATCAGGCTCAGAGCTCTCATAGATAATCGTCGAATGTTCCTTATCACGAAGATCAAAGACCCTAACGGAGCCATCAGCTGAAACAGAGGCCAAAACACCATCACCACCCCAAGCAATATCGAACACTTCCTTATCATGTGCAATAAGCTGAGTATCAACAGCTTCACGCTCAATATCCCAGATTGTGCAGTCGTATCAGTGCTAGAGGTTCCAATTCGACGAGGCTCAGCTTCGTTCCAATCGAAAGAAGTAAGAGGACCACAAAACTCACTGTTCTTATTGCTATTGAGACAAGATTTGAGCTCAACACGAGAGTGATCATCAGCGATTCGCCATAGACGAAGGAAATCGCTAGAAGTAGCGAGAAGATCAGGTCGCTTGACATTCCTTATCAGGGATGAAGATCGTCTTGGTAGGTGGATAAGGATGCTCAAAGGAGAGATTAGGATCGGAACGGATCTCGCCATTGGATTCATCGAGCTGCACAATCTCGACTCTGTTCGGCTATTACTCGAGGAGACTGGTGATAGCGAGACGGCACTTCTTATCGCGACGAACGCTCCAATTCATTGCGTAGATGTGCCATGGTGCTTCGTATGTGTAGATCTCTGAACGCTTCTGCTGCTCATCGGAACCATCTTGATTCGGATCGCTGCTCGTTCCCATCGTGAATCGATTCCGAGCAGAAACCCTAGGAATCGCATCCGCTACTTCGGATTCTCTCACTCACTGATAGAAAATGGATATTCCATATTTTTAAAAAGCGTATTATTTAATTCAGATTATACTCTAAACCATTAAAACGACGCCAATAAACGAGACCGTTTAAGGAAATAGAGAAACTTGGGCTTATCGTTATCTCCGTCTTCACCAAAAGATTTTCTCGGGCAAATAAAACCAGAAGCTAGCAACAAAAAGAGGTTTAGAATCCTCAAAAATTACAACACAAATTGTCTATAGCCAAACAAACATAAAACAAAAGATTTTACCTGTTGGAGAAGAAACAAGCTTAAGAAAGAGACAAGCTTTTTCATGTTCTTTAGAAAGCAAAAACTTAAATTTCTCATCTTTTTAACTTCAAACTCTTGTTGATAAAAAGACCATAATCCATCTTATGCCACATTTCCCCCACTGTATCGATCACCAAAAGTTGTCCACTTTAATCAGAATCCTCATAAACTTCAGTATCTGATAACTCATCAAATGTCCTCATATCAAGCTGGTAACGAAGCATACCACCAATCCCACCAAAACCTCTGCAAAACTGTGACCCTTCTTGGGATTTGTTAGTCACAAACTCAAGAGTGCACCCAAAACGTTTGTACTCATTTGCAAACCATTCCAACAGAGGCATCTTGTCCTGGACTTCTAGCTCGGCGTTACTCTCTGCATCATGGAAGTTGCTTGTATCAGACTCTTGATCTTTCCCAAAGTGTTTTACCACTATTTCTCCTGTCGTGCTGTTCTTTAGCTCGTACCTGTTAATATCCAGATTCTCCCACACGATAAGGGTTTCAATAGCACCCATCTCTAGGGCCTTTAGAGTATCATCCACACCAAAAACATATTTCCCTGTATCTTGACTTATCTCCTCAAAGTACTTCCCAATCAGTTTCTTCTCCTGTATGAACTTCACATTTGATAGAATCTCAGCAGACAGCTCAATGGCTTGGTTGAAACCATTTTCACCTCCATAAGAAACATCAACCACATTCAATATCTTAGCTTGAAGACGAGGATCAAACAACTCTGACTGACTGAGCTCGGTTTTGAAATCAGCTGAACCAGCAAGTATGAGACCAGAGACATTAGGCTGACTTGTAGCCGGATTGATGTAAAACTGTGTAGCCAGCTCAGCGGTTTTCCTAACATAGTTGTGTCTCTTCTCCATCCTAAGACGAGCAAAACGAAGCGCAGATTGTCCTCCTCTACCGTGCTTCTTCGGGAGATCAACAGTAAACTTGTGAAGAACCTCTCTAGTATTCCCACTCAAAGTACCAAACAGTGTCCCATTTCCATCCATAACGATGAAACCAAACTTGTCATCAGACTCAAGAAGCTCATTCAATGCCTCAGTATGGAACTTATTGTCACAAAGGTACAAGGAAGCGTTAATCGGCCTAAAGGGCTCAAAATCAAACGTCACTTTCTTCTCTTTACCATCATCATTAACAATGGTGCCGGTATAGAGAACAAGGCCATTAGTAGGAACCTTGTTGTATAGCTTCAACCTCTGTTGAGCAGAAGTAATGGCAGACAAAACAGATTGACGATTGACACGACTCTTAATGTTTGAAGCAGTTCCATATTCATCACCAAGCATCTTGGTGACACGAGAGACCTGATCACGAGGAGGCATAATAAGAGAGATCATACTCGTTCCATTACCTCTTGCCGATTCAAGACCCTTTATTAGTTTCTTAATCTTCCAGATCTCAATGTTCGTATCGGCCTCATCTGCCATTTTTTCTCTTCTCTCGAGGTCAAAGATGGAGAAGGAGAAAGTAAAATCGACGCAAACTACACAAAAGGAACAAAATCGAACACTAAGTTACTAATGATTTGAACTTGTCGTCGTCTTAGAACACTACTGAAGAAAAGATGGAAACATTTTCGATAAAACTGTTTTCAAAAAGATTACAACGATGAAGAGATTCAGTCGAAATCGAGCAAAAGCACGTACCTATCAGCGTCTCCGGCGGCCTCTCCTCCCAGTCCCAGATAATGCTGATCCCCTTAGGGTTTTCTTCTACCCTCCACAATCAAATCACGTGAAACCCACGTGCAGGAAACCAAATTAATTTCGTTATTTCTTTTAACGTGCGACTTCATTTCAATGCCTAGAAAAAACGAAAAAGATATTTGTCTTCATCTTAACTCACAAGGCCCAAGTTGGAATACATCAAAATAATATTTGAAAATAAAAACATACTGTATGAAAGTTTCATATTTGATAATTCAAATGACTTTAATTTAAATCTATTCTTTGCTGATTAACACTCATAGAACTCAACTTTTCTTTCTTTGAAAAAATCATTTCATACTATGAAATTTTCTTTGGAATCATACCACAGATAAAGAATTGAAGAAACATAGTTGAGAAGTTTTGCAACAGGTTGTTGTTATTAAAGGAAGAGTTAAGGCTTCGCGCTTCGAAGACTTTACCTTTCCCATGGCTAAAGAGCCCAAAAGAAGCTACTCTTTGTTCCCCGAATCTCAAGTTTGACTTTGAAAATTAATATTCCCTATGATCTTCAAAGAGTTGCATTTTGACATTTTTCCACAAATTAAGAAAAATATGTAATTTTTTTTCTATCCTTTATTAATACACTAAATAAATTTATCTCTCTAATTAATAAACGGAAATAATAGGATCAAAACTGATATTTAATTTAAAAATCAGCATTGAAACACATAAAATAAAATTCATTATGAAACAAAAATTAAATTTTAAAATGACACTCTTTAGAAAACAGAGAAAATACTAAAAATGGTATAGAACCTAATTGATATTATCTACGTTACTAAGTAGCTGTTATAAGATTAACAAAAAAAAGAGTAAATAGTTGGAAAATTATACTCTAAGTTTTCTATTCAACTAGTTAAATTTAACATTCAGTGAAAAAAAACTAAAGCATTCTAATAAACTCATAGCAGCTTATGCAACATTTTATGGTCGTATCATCTATGATCATGGATGCAACATTGTTTTCAAATAATTCGTTTTGTAACTATTTTTCTTTACTTTAGGTTTTCACCATAAATTTTAATATAGAGTATCTAACTTATCTCTGTTAAAATTAATTAAAACTATAAATCTGGTTTTCAAACAAAGTATTTATAGAAAAGGATTCAGAAATTTTTGTTATTATTGAAGCTTTACCTAGAAAATTAGAAAAAATAGTTAGTTATCAAATTAAAGAATTAACTTGAAAGGAAAATATTTTGATAGTATAGTTGGAAAAGACTGTCAGCGTACCTTTCAGAAGGGCAGTCTATATACTCTTGAGCAAAGATCAAGACGCTCTCAACAGCTCCCGCCGTGTATTTGTATGATTTGTGAGTTATAACTACATTTTATTTTATTTTATTTTGTTTATTTTATTGTCTAGTCGTGCGATGAAATATCAAATTGTACCCTTTGATTTTGTGTGACAGTTATACAACAATGGATTCAGACATACACATAGATGAACTAGATATAGTATGAAAATCTACTGTGAAACACTAAGTCAAAGGATTATCTGGTGTAAAGCTGTCTGATTAAAAAAAAACTTAAGTGTGAAAGCTGTCTTTTACCACTCTTCCAAAAACTCCTACATACAAAATCTAGTTCTTATATTTAAGCACATAGATCTAAATTAATATACCCATAAAAAACTTTTGATAGTATCTCTATAAAACTCATGAATTGTTGACCCCAAAGATAGCAAGATCCTTGATCTACTTTATTCTTGTCTCCCTCTCTCTGTCTCTGTTTTCAACAAAAAATGGAGAAAGATAATAACTTGATGGAGGCGTTTCTCTCGTCGACGGAGGAACTTGACCCGACGACCCAGAAAGCATTAATGGATTATCTGGGAGTCGGAAGCAGAGCATCTTCTCTTGTCTCTTTCTCCTCTGCCGCCGTTGATATTCCGCCGATCTCCAGCGTCGGAGACTTCGTCAGAGAGTTTAGAATCGAGTCTAAGAAGCTATGGAAACTAGCAGGCCCAGCCATTTTCACATCGATGGCCCAATTTTCTCTCGGAGCTGTCACTCAAGTTTTCGCCGGACATATTAGCACCATTGCTCTCGCCGCAGTCTCCATTGAGAACTCCGTCATCGCCGGCTTCTCCTTCGGTATCATGGTACGTTTTAAATTAATCTATCACCCCTCATCACATTTTCTCGCCTTCTATTTTTATATTATATCTACAAATCTTTTACATGTTCAAGAACCGTAAAGAAAATTAAATTATTTACTTTACCATCAGATATTCTAGTTTTAGTACAATAAAGCTGTGTGTATTAATGATCCTCATAATTATAAAAATCTTATCTTTTGAATATAAACTAAAAATACTAATGTAATATACTTTGAAATCCTTTTTTCACACCATATTTCAGAATAATTTCAAATGTACAATAGTTAAATAAGTTTTACGATGAAAACATATAAATCTATATATAAAAACCTGATATATCAAATTGTTGTATATTTGCCGTGCTATAAAACTACGTTAATATGTGATTACTATTAGTACTTTGTATGTAAAAGATTTTAACTTCTTACCGCGATTTATTTATGTATGGTACGATTGCAAACGCGATTAGCTTGGAATGGGAAGCGCGTTGGAAACGCTATGCGGACAGGCGTTTGGAGCAGGAAAAGTATCAATGCTCGGCGTTTACTTACAACGCTCATGGGTGATTCTAAGCGTAACCGCTCTCATCCTTTCTCTACTATACATCTTTGCGGCTCCAATTCTAACCTTCATCGGCCAAACCGCTGCGATTTCCGCCACGGCCGGACTTTTCTCCATCTACATGATCCCACAAATCTTTGCCTACGCCATCAATTTCCCGACCGCAAAATTTTTGCAGTCACAAAGCAAAATCATGGTCATGGCAGGAATATCTGGTGTGGTTCTTGTGATCCATACGTTCCTCACGTGGCTAGTCATGTCTAGGTTCCATTGGGGACTTCCCGGTCTAGCTTTCGTGCTTAACACGTCATGGTGGTTCATCGTTGTGGCACAACTTCTTTATATTTTTAGTGGTACATGTGGAGAGGCTTGGTCTGGATTTACGTGGGAGGCATTTCATAATTTGTGGGGGTTTGTCAAATTGTCTTTGGCTTCTGCTGTCATGCTCTGGTGAGTTTCAGACCGGATTTCCCCGGTTATGTCCGACTTGATCCAACCCATTACTTCATATTTAAAAAAATATATATATAATTTGATTACTTTTGTAGTTTGGAGATTTGGTATTTTATGGCACTCGTATTATTTGCTGGCTATTTGAAGAATGCTGAAGTCTCCGTAGCTGCACTCTCCATATGGTAGAATTTATTATATCTTTTAAAAATAAACTCTTCTCTTAAGTTAAATAATTTCTTCGCTACATTTAAGGTTTACATGATTTGTTATTTCATTCATTTATTTAAGTTATCATATAGATTCTCTGAATAAGAGTAGACCCAACGTGCGTAGTAGTCTCCTTGTTTTTGTCTTCTTTGGTCAAAGAATCGATTTAAATACTTCATTTTTAATCTAATATTGCTGGCCTGCCTAGGGAATCATAATAATGTATAAAAAATCAATATTTTTTAGTACTTTCACTGCCAAATTTGTTCTAATTATTTTTTTTTCTTTAATGGTGTGGAAAATGAAGCATGAACATTTTGGGATGGGCAGCTATGGTTTCAGTTGGGACAAACGCAGCAGTAAGGTAAATTCTCATGTGTGAAAACTAACTCTTTCCAAATTCTACACATCTCAAACGTGCCAAGAGTACGTAACAATACGTTTTCTATGACAGTGTGAGAGTGTCAAATGAGCTAGGAGCTAGCCACCCAAGAACGGCCAAGTTCTCTCTAGTCGTGGCGGTGATATTATCGACAGCGATCGGGATGGTTATAGCAACGGTCCTACTCATCTTCCGCTACGAGTACCCGATTTTGTTCGTGGAAGATGAAGTAGTTAGGAATGTGGTTAGAGAACTAACGCCAATGCTTGCCTTCTGCATTGTCATCAACAATGTTCAACCTGTATTGTCTGGTAACCATTTCTTTTGGATTAGCTAAACCCATTTCGGTTTAGTGGGTTTGATACCGTATGAGTGTACTTGATTACACAGGAGTGGCTGTGGGAGCGGGATGGCAAGCGGTTGTTGCGTATGTGAACATAGCATGCTATTACTTGTTTGGAATCCCATTTGGTCTATTGTTGGGATTTAAGTTTGAATATGGAGTAATGGTAATGAAATTCACATCCTTTTGATCTTAAACTTAAACCTTTCTTAAGGAAGGACTAAGACCGGAGTTTTTGATGTTCTGAAAACATATACTGATCAGGGAATCTGGTGGGGGATGATGACTGGAACTTTTGTTCAATCGATAGTCTTGGCTTGGATGATCTGCAAAACCAATTGGGACAAAGAGGTAAGAAACCAAAACACTTTAGACTTAATAAACAAGATCTCGCTCACCAAGTTGTTTTTCTAATCTGTTGAGTGATATATTTTCAGGCTGCAATGGCAGAGGAAAGGATAAGAGAATGGGGAGGAATAGCTGAGAAAGAGAATCTTTTGAACTAGCAAGAGTTTTATTTACTTGAAGACATTTTTGTGTCCGAGCCAACATGAGTTTTGATTTCTTCTTTTAAAAAAGCTTTAACTTGTTATGTCATCAAACATTGACAAGATATGTGAGAGCCTTTTATAACATTTTGACTTTTGAGAACTGGTGTCTTAGTGAAAAATTATCAAAGCATATAGAAGTTTTTGAGTAGATTCAAACATCGCCAAGAGGCCAAGATCATATCTAGTTGATCCATTATGTATCAAATCAGAGGAGAATTGAGAAACGGTATCAGTCTCTCGGACCAAGGCTATAACCTATAAATGATTCACTCAAGACAAGTATATAACACAAACCCCAAGACCAAACGTATCTAACTTTCAAACAAAAGCAAGCAAAAATAATCATGATCTATAGTTCTGTAGCAAATACAGAATGATTTCCCTGATCATAGAACAGATTAAGAAAGATTCAACATTAGCAAGCGAAATCAAAACCAAAACAGTCAATCTATCTGCTACGGTAATGAGCCACACAAACCCCATAACATAAACGCATTTATAAAGTCATCACAACTCGTGAACAAGCATTTCTACATACTCGAATTCCAAAAACAAGAAAAACAATAATCTAACTAAGCAGTGAGGACAACAGCACCACCAGTTTCAGCAGTCTTCGACACAGGTAGCCTTGACAACAACAGGTTTATTCTCAGTCAAGAAACCTTTACCCAAAACCTTAAAATATCCAAATTGAGTAACATCAATCATCGGCACATTGTCTTTAGTTGCTTTATCCTTAACTTCCTGAGAAACCCTCGACCAGAGCTTTTCGAGATTCACGATCGAGCAGTAGAATTTGTTTCTGAGCTTATGGAAATACCTCAGACCAACTTTACCGAAATAGCCAGGATGATACTTGTCGAAGAGGATACCGAGGTGATGCATACCTCCGGCGTTACCACGACCTACGGGATGCTTACGGTGCTTTCCAATACGACCATGTCCAGCAGAGACGTGTCCTCTTAAGTTTTCTTGTCTTCTTCCTGCTGGTCGTCATTATGGTTTCCCAAGTAAATGGCCTTATATTTTTCTAAGTCACTGTATCGCCTACCTATCCAACACAAGTCACGATGACCAACTGGCTTTGTTAAAGATTTACAATCATTGAATCATATTGTCTCATTTACTGTTCATTACTGTTCTAAGAAGACTGATGATATCTGTGGCGGTATTTGTAGTCAGGTATGAATCTCCGATCTGCTTCTTCTTCTATGTTTATTTGTTTTCCTTTTTTAATATCAGAAGATTTCTTCTGTTTCGAAGACACTACATTGATTTACAGAAACGAGATCTTGAAAATTTTAATTCTTTTCACTCAAATTTGTTCTTATTAAGGTCTTCATACGTCGACTTATCTATTTGATTTGACGAATTGACTTGCATTTGATGTGGCATCACTCTTTTTAATTTCCAATTCTGAAGCTTTCGTCTCTTTTTCGTTAGCTTTTGAGAAATGAACTTGGATCTGAGTTTTAGATTGATGCTCGTTCTTGAGTTTTTTTTCTTCTTTTGGGTCAATCAGAGATTAGAAATAATTTAAAAATCAGATTTAAAAATATATTTTTGTTGTTTCTCATTTCTATGAGCTCTGCATATATTGAAACGTGTTATGGTTCTCATGTTTAAATATTGTTTTGTTCTCGACAGGAACCTGGTAGATTCTTCAGCTTTTCTAGACTTTGTTGTGCTCTTCGTGGTGTTGACATGAAGACATATATCTTCCTTTTAGTGATTGTTCTGACATGTGTACTCGCTGGTTATGTCCATGGTCAGAAGATTTCTTACTTTCTCCGGCCATTATGGGAATCACCACCTAAACCTTTTCACGACATTCCTCATTACTACCACGAGAACGCTCAATGTAGACTCTTTGTAAACTCCATGGCTGGGGTGTGAGAGACTACGCTAGACGAGTTTATGATGCGGTTTTGTTCAGTAACGAGCTTGACATACTCGCTGTTCGTTGGAGAGAATTGTATCCTTACATCACTCAGTTTGTTCTCCTTGAATCAAACTCAACCTTCACTGGTTTGCCTAAGCCTCCTGTGTTTGCTGCGTATCGAGATGAGTTCAAGTTTATTGAGTCACGCTTGACTTATGGTACTGTTGGTGGAAGATTTGTCAAAGGGCAGAATCCATTTTACGAAGAGGCGTATCACCGGGTGGCTTTAGATCAACTTCTGAGAATTGCTGGGATTACTGATGATGACTTGTTGTTAATGTCTGATGTCGATGAGATTCGAGTAGACACACTATAAACCTTTTGAGTTGGTGTGATGAGATCCCTCAGATTCTTCATCTGCGGCTGAAGAACTATCTCTACTTGTTTGACTTCCTCGTTGATAACAAGAGCTGGAGAGCTTCTATTCATAGATATGAGACGGGTAAAACACGGTATGCTCATTATCGACAGTCTGATGAAATCTTGGCGGATGCAGGATAGCATTGTATATTCAAGATGAAAGCTTATAGCCATAATGATAGAGTGAGGTTTGGTCATTTCTTGAGTCCTAAGAGAGTTCAAAGAGTTATATGCAAAGGAGCTGATCTTTTCGATATGCTCCCCAAAGTGTATACATTCAAGGAGATAATCGGGAAAATGGGTCCAATTCCACATTCTTTCTCAGCGGTTCATCTTCCTTCATATCTCCTGGAAAACGCGGATAAGTACAGATTCCTCTTGCCGGGAAATTGCATAAGAGAAAGCGAATGATCAATCGAATCTTCACCACACACAATCTTAAGACCTCTACATTGAGAGGAAACAAAGACTGGCTTGAATCCTCTCCGGCCTAATAACACTTACACAACTGATATATAATCTCTTCGTTTTTGCCTGAGATGTATTGGTGTCGGTGAAGCAGAGTTTTTCATCAGGCACTTTGAGAGGATTATTAAAGGGTGAAGATTTTTTGTATATAGATAGATCTCTTTGTTTCTTCATGATTCTGATTTCACATTAGCCATGAAAAACCATTAAAACTCATATCTTCATTTCTCTCTGACTCTGCATCATCCAACATGAGTTGTGTTCTTATTCTGAGTTTCCCCTTTTGGGAAGTTTTGCGTCTAGACATTCTTTACTTACCGTTTCTGTAAATCTCTCTTTCTCTCTTGATTTCATTGGGTTTGTTATGTATACGAGGATTGGTGTTTTGCTTATGAAAAACATTCTATGCTTTTGCCGGGAAATTGCATAAGAGAAAGCGAATGATCAATCGAATCTTCACCACACACAATCTTAAGACCTCTACATTGAGAGGAAACAAAGACTGGCTTGAATCCTCTCCGGCCTAATAACACTTACACAACTGATATATAATCTCTTCGTTTTTGCCTGAGATGTATTGGTGTCGGTGAAGCAGAGTTTTTCATCAGGCACTTTGAGAGGATTATTAAAGGGTGAAGATTTTTTGTATATAGATAGATCTCTTTGTTTCTTCATGATTCTGATTTCACATTAGCCATGAAAAACCATTAAAACTCATATCTTCATTTCTCTCTGACTCTGCATCATCCAACATGAGTTGTGTTCTTATTCTGAGTTTCCCCTTTTGGGAAGTTTTGCGTCTAGACATTCTTTACTTACCGTTTCTGTAAATCTCTCTTTCTCTCTTGATTTCATTGGGTTTGTTATGTATACGAGGATTGGTGTTTTGCTTATGAAAAACATTCTATGCTTTTGCCGGGAAATTGCATAAGAGAAAGCGAATGATCAATCGAATCTTCACCACACACAATCTTAAGACCTCTACATTGAGAGGAAACAAAGACTGGCTTGAATCCTCTCCGGCCTAATAACACTTACACAACTGATATATAATCTCTTCGTTTTTGCCTGAGATGTATTGGTGTCGGTGAAGCAGAGTTTTTCATCAGGCACTTTGAGAGGATTATTAAAGGGTGAAGATTTTTTGTATATAGATAGATCTCTTTGTTTCTTCATGATTCTGATTTCACATTAGCCATGAAAAACCATTAAAACTCATATCTTCATTTCTCTCTGACTCTGCATCATCCAACATGAGTTGTGTTCTTATTCTGAGTTTCCCCTTTTGGGAAGTTTTGCGTCTAGACATTCTTTACTTACCGTTTCTGTAAATCTCTCTTTCTCTCTTGATTTCATTGGGTTTGTTATGTATACGAGGATTGGTGTTTTGCTTATGAAAAACATTCTATGCTTGGATTGAATTCAGATTTTTTTCATGTGCATAAATGAGAAATTACCGGTACTCTTATTTGCATGAACTTAGTAAAGGAACATTAATCTAGCAAACATTAACCACCACTTAGAAAAGTAATAATATTGTTTCCAGATTGTGAAACAAGTACATAACCTATATGGCCATATCTAACAGTATGTGTTATGTCTGGTTGTAAGAAATGAAGTAACCACGGTCAAGAACGCGCACACACAAAAAAATAAAAAGAAAAAAAAATCAAGGATGATCTATAATAGTTCTTTCCAAAATTCTGTCCTATGTATATGGCTGCTTAATCATCAATATGAACATTATATTTTGGATTTGCTTAATCATCATCATATGAACACTCAAAAACATTTCTGGACTTCTTTCTGTTTGTAGTTTCTTCTGCTAATGAATCGTTGAATTTGCGATTTCCTTGAGATACATCCTCTCGGAACTCGCCATTCGGCTTTGGAACATTGTCCATTCCCGTTTACATCTGTCTCTCACCTTTGCAACAAAACCATATAATCATTACCAATTAGTTAACAAGAAATCACAAATTCTCTGTTAGAAACTGACGTTTCAAAGTTTTTACCCCTTGCCATGCTGCTTTACCATCTTGGGCCTCTCCCTGATAAATAGAAAAAGAAAAGAAAACAAATCAATATATGAACAAAGCATAAAACTTGCAATTAACTTGAGAAAGTATTATCAAGAACCTGGCTGCCTAAAGAAGGAAAAGATTGATGAATGATCCATTGAGAATCCACAACTCCTATCTTCTCATGTGCAGGCTGTTTGTATTTATATTATGAAACATTTTAGTAAATAAGCGCGACCAAACACATGTTCAATGTTGTTAATAAGACTCAAGGTGTGTAGGCAGAATGATTAACCTCTACGCATTTACGAAGTGCGAAATCAAGACCCCAACCATGAACCAAGTCGTTCTGAATCATATGCCACACACAACGCCAGGCGTCTCTTGAGAACACTGGAGCCATAATCTCTATAAACCTGTAAAAACTCACACAAAATCAGATTATTGTGTGTATATAGATATGTTGTTTGTATTGAACATTTAGATTACGTACGCTGCACAGGGAGGCAAATGGGGGTCATTGCACCTGCCTGGTTTCTCTTTGGCGTCTCTGGTGATTAGATTTTGCAGAAAGAAAATGATTGGCTACAGGTTTTCGCGTTTTTAGGTTTCGGAACATTAAAAAGTTGCTTACTTGTGAACTTCTCCTTTGTTTTTTCTCTTTGTTATCTCCCATGTGATCTTCTTTTTAGACTCCACAGCAGGCTGCGATATCTCTAGACCGTGTTTCTTTATAAGCCTGATGTACCTGCAGAAGAGAGAGAAGCACATGTTCACATTTTCTGGACCAGGATTCATGCTGCAGTTTAAAACCTTTCGATAGAAATGAGTAAGAAGACGCACTCTTCTGCATTGAAGTTTTCAAGGCCGAGGTCTTCATCCCAGATGAATACATAGTCATAAGGTGCCACGATGTCAGGATGTAAAAATCTTTTAGCATACCACCTTGTGATGAAATCATAACCAGAGAGATTCAATTGTTTTAAAAAGGTAGTCTTAGGAAGATTGGAGTAGTTAGAGCAAAGAATAATTATGGTTACCATTTGGTTTGCTTTGGTACGCTCACGTGTATTGCTCGTTTGGACCATTCGTATCCATCCCATTCTGTGGTTTTCCCGTCATAGTGGAACAGAATAATTGTGAAGTTTTCTGAAAACTGCGGGGAAAAAAGAAGAAAGAGATCCTTTAAGCTTTTTGTAGAAAGAAAGGAGAGCCCGCATCAGATTTTACCTTCTTGACACAAGCATCAACGTTTACTTTCTGAGCAATACCGACAGTAAAAGCAATGAGATACTTTGGCTTCACAGGCAAATCCTAAAGAAGCAAGACATGAGAAAAAACCCGCCATCAGACAATTCAATGCCGTTGGAAAGATAAGATTTTTATGCAAAAGATGAAAGATTCTTAAGAGGAAACACTAAAGGGTCAAACATTATATTACCTCTTCAGGTAATCCCCAAAGTCTGCGTAAGTAGTAATCTGATTCAGGTGTAATGATACCAGGAGTCAGCATCTCTGCACCTCGGGGATTCGACGGAACCCAAATCTGCAAAATCCTCATCAAAATTAGTTTACAGGATCTTATCACTACCAGTAAAAGTTCTAATAGAAGGAATATACCTTCCAATGCGGTGCATCACTTGAATTAGCCCTGTGTAACGGACTCCTAGATGACCATGTATGCAAAAGCGTTTCACTCGATGTTTCCGGTGTCTCATTTTCTACGTAAGCAATGTCAACAGAAGGAAGAATGCTAGAGGGAAAATTTATCTGAAAAGTTTCAAGTTGAGCACATGAAACAGTACATTAAGCATAAAGTCTTAAGGAAAATATGAACAAAAATAAGGTAAACATATAGCTTACTTTTGTTAGTGATAGTGTAGGGAAAGAAATCCCCAAGAAGAAACCGATAACTATTCCTACGAATGTCGCTATAATGAGTCTCAATCCATCATTTGGCTTTTTACCATTCGAACTGCAAACAAAGGAAGTAACATACAAATTCACTTTTATATTGTGATCAACTTAAAACATGAATCGACCAATGAGCTAAGGATTTTGGTGACTCTAACCAGCGGATCGAGTTGTCTGTTCGGTTAGCCATGTCCTGAATCCGGTTAAGGTCACCAGAAACAATATTATTCAACAGAGACCTCAGTCTCCGGAAATTTGTTTTCTGCATCACATCACATTACAATGAGATTCAGATCCAGTCCACAAATAAATGCAAGAAGAGAGATTTACAAGTTGGTGAATACAATAATCCAAAAGAATAAGTTGTGAGATTGCAATATGTAGATTGGAGCTAGAAATGAGCAAACATTAATCAAATAACCCCAAAAATGGAGAATTCTAGAAAACTCCTGTGATAACTGCTTCCCAATTAAGACATAGACATCGTTTTAAAAGTCCAAGAAACAAACATGAGTTTGGAAACGTATCCAAAATTCCAAATCTGATGAGATTGTTTCGCAAAGCAAGATGTGTAAACAAACTAACATCTGTTCATGAAATTAAAATTCAGAACCCAAAAGATACAAAATAAAAAGCAGATTAGTGTCATGAATTAGAGAGATACTTCAATAGAAAACGTTGTTTACTTACCAGCAAGTACACAAAACTAGGAACTTTAAGCTATTTGATTGAAGACGAATAAGATACCTAATAAAAGGGTAAAGATCTGTCCTTGAGTAACACAAGTAGTAAGATTATGTTACACTTCGAGATGAGAGCAACTGAAAATTTTGGTCCGAGAATTTTCAGTAACGGAGCAAGATTTTAAAATTGAGCAATAAAAGCAATACCCAGAAGAGTCAAACGAATCAAATCTCAATAAAAAGCCGTCGTCTTTGAATTTTTTTCTGATGAGCTTGACTGAGAATTTATTTTTTGCCTGGCGGGGTAAATAATGGAGAGGTTAAAATTACATAAATTAAAAAGCAAAAAGAGAGGATTAATAAACAAAAATATCATTGGATTCAAAAAGGATGAATGAACACAGCCAAGTGTTTTTCAATTGATCCCATGTGACGCGGCTTACGTATGTAGGTCAAGAGAATGTTGACTTTTTGACCACTAAAGCCTTAATATACTAGAAGTCGGTGGATCTTCCATGTGGTGAGTTATTGTTGGTCACAGATAAGAGTTTTGAGACTGCGGTTCTTGGGCTCACGAGTCATGGATCTTAGAGATGATAATTTCAGTTTGCATTTGCATTCATAAAAGAAACACATTTTGGCTATATATTTACCATAATATAAGATGGTTTGGATGAGTAAAGACACATCTCAATTTTTGATGTGGATATAAAGAGTTGTGGGATTTTTTTGTAGTCTCTTGAACGTAATGGACAAACTTATAACCTCTTATATACATGAAGGAATCTAAGAGATAATGTAAGAGAAGATCTAAGTTGCTAGGTACATCACAATCATAACAATAACAGATTTTATAAAACTACTTAGCATTTGTACTTATCCTCTATAGTGGGATCCTAACATCCTCGACAGCTTACTGTGACCGTCACTGAATGAAAGTTCCCTTTCGAAGTTTGAAACGCCTTTGCCTACCATTGTTGAGATTTATAAGTCTCTTTTGAACAGAACAAGCAGATTGACTCCATGGCCCAATGGATAAGGCGCTGGTCTACGAAACCAGAGATTCTGGGTTCGATCCCCAGTGGAGTCGCAATCCACTTTCCATTTTTTACTTTTTGCTTTTTCAGATGAAAAAAAGTTTTTTTATTCAGTAGATCACTAAATCATCATCTTTATCTCTAAATGTACGCTTTGCAAATTGCAATGGAACATGATGAATAAGTTACTGCGAGAATCCAGGGCTGAAGCTTTCTCCTCTCTTACCATATCTTTAGCTTTCAAGGTTTATTAGCTTAAAACAATGCTATTCGGAGTAAACGAGAATAAACGACACAAAACGAAGCACTGGTGTGGTAACTAGAAATTTTAAACATAGAATAAGAACAGAACAGAGTCCGTCTCCAAAATTGTGAAGACACATTAAGTTGTCACAAGTCTTGCGGTCTGTCGTTTCACGAGCAAAAGACCCAAAAAAACAAGGAAAAAGAGGAAACCATTAGGCTTCGATTCCGAAGATGAACCAATTAAAAAACAAACAAAACCCCCTCGATTTGGTTTTCTTATTAATATTATTGAAGCTTCTCTTATCTGTCTTCTTCAAAATCTGGGAATGGTGTGCAAACCAAACTCCAATCTCATCCCACTTTCATTCTTCGTTTCCTTCTCTACCATCCTCCCCTTGACGATGATGACCTGTGAAACCCAACTCCAAAGGGTTAGTTTAATCGCATCTCAAGATAATAAATGTGATACCATAAAGATCATTAGGAATGACTCAAGTGTCGATCTTTATATTAAAGTCAGTATCAGTTCTAAGTTTCTAGACTTCTACAAGATCATCTCTTGGGTTCATATTAGATCCAGATTTTGAAAAGGGAGGAAGCTTTTGAAAGCTGAATAGAGTATATTGTAAGCCTGTTCTTTGTAGTGGGATTGAATCAGATGTTAAAGTCTAACCTGTCGAAGTTCCTGTTGCTGAAGAATCCACGTTCCTTACTTCCTTGGAAGTTTCTTCGATCATCTACTATTCTTGGCCAAGTGTCACCTGTCCGATGTGATCTAGGTCTTTCCATGGATTCCACACTCCTAGACTCATCAATTGATCCACCCCGTGAATGAGGTCTTTCTGAATAGGAAGCGTTTCTGCCTGCATTGGATCCAGGCCTCTCTACTGCTCTTGGCCTGAACCTGACTTTATCGTCCAACTCACGGATTAGCAAGTCCAGTTCTTTTTCTTTCTCGCGTATAAGATCGGGTAGATTATGGTGATTATTGTCAGATTCCTTGCTTTCAGGTGCGATGGCTGCTTCCTTCTCGAGTTTCTTCTGTAGTTCTTCGATCTCTTCCTTCAACATCCTCTCTCCCTCTGTTTCAGGCCTGGAAAAAAATTGTTTCACAAGACAGAGATGAAAAATGAGACCTATAGTTAATTGACAGATGATCTAGAAAGTCAACAATAAGATCACAGAGTTCCTATACCAACGCAAGTCATCACAGAGTTCAGAACAGAAAAATCAACTTAAGTAGCACAATGCTCAGTTTAATGTTAGAGCATGCAAGTAAAATTACAGCTTCGAGATGAGATGCCAAAAAAAAAAACAAAGACGCTAGAGAATCTGAATAAAAAAGACAATAGGAATAAACTCTGTACAAAAAGAGCTCAAGTGGAGAGAACAAACATGGATAAATCTGCCAAAGAAATGGAATGGCAAATGCACATATTCGCTACTTGGCATGATGTGCCAAAATTTGGAACTAGGTAATGAAACAAACTTTTAGATAAAAGTCTGATCTTGGACCTAAGAGATGCTTAAAAGGACATACATTCGGCATGTCATCAAAAGAAAACCACCGATACACTATAACTTAAGTAGATAAGCCTTTCAATTAGTTTCCATTTTGAATTTGAGAACACTAAAGCAGACGTGGCCAAACTATCCAAAGTCAGTAGTTTGAATAGGTTTTCCTACCTTCTATTGGTTCACCAGTTGAAGTCACTTAAAAGAAAATCTAACTTTCTGATTCAGTACGCAGAAAAACGAATCATTTGAGATATAACTGACATTCAAAGCACCGGGACAACATAGTATTGATGCAAATCCACATTCCTCAGAGAAAGTAAAGAAAATCCAGATGAATAAGGACCTGTCAACTCTGCGATGCTCTAGTTCAAAATCAATCTTGCGCCAATCTTTCCCTTGTTCCTCCAGCAATACTTCCCGAGGTTTTGCATCGCCAAAAGGATTCACCTTCGGTCTCGGTTTCACCACATCCTCAACATTGTTCAATGCTGAACTCTCAGACCTGTTAGATTGAGCACTTGATGGTCTACTAGATTGGGCGCTCGATGGTCTGCTCGTTTGTCCCTTCTTAGCCTCAATATCGGAGTCAAGTTTCTTCCAGTCCAATCCCTTTTCCGTCAAAACTTGCTCTCTCGGTCTAGCTGCTCCAAATGGACTGGGCTTACTCGTTTTCACAGCAGTTGGAGTTTCACCCACTCCTGTTTCAACCTTTCTTGGTTCCAAAACAAGACGAGGACGCTCCTCCTGAGCACCACCGGAAGAGGGGACTCCTCGGGCCCACCGGTCAAGTTCCGGTCCAGAGTCACGGTAACCCGACCCAAATGTAGATGTTTTTGTGAGATTTGACGGCTGGATTTTACCCGCTGCCCAATTATCAACCTTATCAGCTTTAGAGAAGCCACCTCCACCACCACCTCCACCGACATAACTGCCACCACCACCACTGCCATCACCATAACTGCCACCACCTCCGAGACCACCATAACGACCTTGACGTCCTTGATCAAACGAAGGGGGCGTTTTCTTTCCTTTTCCCCAATCATCATCCTCGTCGGCCCTAGACACTTGTGGGAAATCAGAAACCCTAGAATTAGATCCCCTCTGATCATCATCAAATCCGCCATAAGATCTCCTACCACCACCACTGCCCCAAGACCCATCAGAATCATCACGATCTCGTGACATTCGTCCAGGAGGTCCACTAGACCTTCCTCCACCATAAGAAGAGAATCCACCACCAAGACGACCAGATTGCATTTCGTCCTCAGAACGTTGTCTTGGACCAGTAGGAAGCTGAAGCATATGTTCCCTCGTCAATCCAGAAAAAGGTGCAGCGTAGCCTCCTTTGGTGAATTCAGATAAAGTCATCTTCTTCTTCTTCTTAGAAGACTTAGCAGTCGCAGCCTCTGCCAGACTCGGGAAACTCTGAGAATCCGCCGGCGTGGCTGTAGCTTCAGCAGCTTTCTCTTCATCAGCACGCTCAGCCTCATCGGCCCATGCGCCGATTCCACCCCAAGGTTTTGACATCTCTGATTTCAATTCCAAAATCGGAGATTCCTAGATCTGACGAAAGACGATGCAGAAACACAAATTGAGAGTAACAAATTCAAATTATTCCGGAGCTCCGAGTGATGAAAATTACTGCCGGAAAACGAATCAATCTCAGAGTCCCTCGTTGTCGCTTTTTCGTCTAAAGATGAAATTTTTTGCAGAGGAAAATCATAGGAAAAAAATGGGAATTTTATTCCATTTGAAGCAGTGTAGGTTAGGAGTAATGGACGGAGAAGAGATAACCAAACGCGCGGGAATTGAATGTGTGATACACGCACCATTCAGTAACGAGAAAGTTAATGGCTTGAACGTTGTGCCGTTGTGGTCAACGCGACGTGTAAGCAAGTGACGGTTGACTTGAAGAGGAAACGAATGGTCATGAGTCATTGTTTAGCCGATTATTATAGAAACATTCGTTTTTTTCCCACCAACTTTTATTTCTTGTGGTGACATCTTTACAAACACAAGTTTAGTAGATTACCTTATATGATCCGTCATGTTAAGATACAAATTAACCTGAATTAATAAATTTGATATACTATTCGATTTTTCATTTTCTTCCTTTAGAGAGGTTTATGAGAGCATAAAATCCGAAATACATAAACAGATATGATAACACATTCATATCGTTCAAATATTCGAATAGATTTAAACATAAAAGTTTAGAAGACCTTGGGAGTAGTACACGTTCTTCGTTTAATCTATACATTTAACTTTTAAAGAGTCAGCAGTGCCTTAACAGCATCAAAACAAAATGGCTTTCTTTACTCTTGTCTGAGTTTTCATATCCAAAAATGAAGAAAAAAGCATCAGAGTTTCTTCTAGAGATGTGTCCTAATTTCTCAAATCTCTTTCTGAGATCTTAGATAATCATGACAGGACCCATGGCGCTGCCTCGCAGTGCCTTGTAAGAAGACCATGAGCCTCCACTTGAACTCCCTTTCTTGTTCCACCCATTGTTGGCTTGAGACAATGCTGTTTTTTTGGCACTTAAAGCTTCACTTAGTTCTTCCCAGGGGTCCACTTTTCCATTTTCTGCAATTTACATAATTCCATTGAGGTTCCATGTCAATACAGAATCTCCCCAAGATTGTCGGAAAAATACCTTTTATAGACGTTTATGACCCGTTGTTAGCACTCAGCTTTAGATTTGCAGCTGTTTGGTCAGGCTAGGGCGGTGCTGACTTGCCGACTTCAGCAGAATCTGAGTTGCTAGTATTGACACTGCGGACATCAAGCAGAGAAGAAAATTCTATCTGCAGGGGCAACGTCTTTCTTATATCTGCATAGTGATGTTTAGCAAGCAAACAACTACAAGAACCAGATCTGTGTTCTTGTCTCATAAGAATACGTTTAAATAATGTAAATCATGAAGCACACCTCCAATAATGTAAAAAGATCTAGAAAATGTAGAAACGTATATCTGAAAAAATTATAGACATGTTTGTATTTTGTCCATCAGTTACGTTTGTACTTTGTCCATCATTTACGTTTGTGCTAAACATATGATGGCTAAATGATAATACTGAGTAGACAAAGGATAAGTCTGAATGGTGGACAAGTATTTCCAAAAATACTAAATAGTCCACGAGTTTGATACTATATAGTCCACGAGAGTACATACTATATTAAAATGTTTGAAAATACTTTAAAATACCCTTAGGAAAATGGTTCCATGAAAACACACACGAGAGAAGAAAATTGAGTGAAATAATTCAAACAAGATGAAAGTACAGAGACATTTATATTATTTCAATTGCATTTATTGATTTTCATGAATCTTGTCCACCAAAGTTCTAGTGTCCACTACATAAATCCCTTTAATTATTTTAGTATACTTGTTAGGCGTGTTCATTTACTTCTAGCTACTTAATTTAATTTTTTCACTATTACCTCTTAATTACGACTCATCTAATAACATCAACTCTAAATACAACATAAATGACATATTTCTTTCTACCATCTCATTCTTATCCTCTTCATCATAGCTTCAAAACTAAACATACCAAATGTCTTCATTCAATGGTAAAAAAATGTTTCTTATTCGATATTTGATTACATGATTACAAAAACATATTGATGTATGAAGTTTACATGGTGGTTGAGAGAAGTTTACAAGATATATGCCCTCGTAATCATAGCCATAGTTTATCCAACTAAAAATAGTTTCATTTAGTATTGAGTCTTAATCTATACAACTGGGATAATGGTATGTTTGTTTGAATGTTATTTAATGTGGACATATTTTTTGTCCATCATAGTAGATTGTTTTCCATCTTTATTCTTGGTATTGAGTTACTTGCAAGCTTGGCAATCTTGTCCACCAATGTTAGTAGGAGTATTGTCCACGCGTTGTTCATGAGAGGAAGGGTCATCTTCATCTATCATGTATAAAATTTGTGGATATGATAACTTGTCCATGACCTGACTACATACATGATAATGTTATCCACGATTTATCATATTTTGTTACATTCTAATCTTATAGAATACCCACAAATATGATAATTTTTCCACGATCTTTACGGTATAACTTGTCCCCAAATTTGAAATTATCCCCAAGTTTGTTTGAATTTCATTTAATGTGGAAACTACATACATGATAACTTATCCACGATCTATCTGACTTGGTTATATTCCAATTTTATAAAATGTCCACGGATATGATAATTTGTCCACGACCTATACATGATAATTTGTCCCCAAGTTTAAAATTGTTCTGAAATTTTTAATTCTCAACAATCTGATGACTGTTGGGGTCGGCTCCATCATCGAAATCTGGAATGTGAGGATTGACAACGTCGTCGTCGTTCATAATCTCGTTGTCGTCGTTGTTCAGGTTCTCATCGTCGTGTGTGTGTGAAAAGAGTGAGAAAGTGAGAGAAAATGAAGGAAAGTGAGAAACAGTGAGAGACAGTGCGAGAGTCAGTTGCAGAAGGCAAATGTTCAATTCACATGTAGAAAGGGTATGAGTTCGAAAGAGTTTGAAAAAATGCATCATGCATAATAAATACGAAAAAAAGGGGCTCGACAGGTAATTATCTCTAATTCAAATGCATAATGACTCAGTTTTTTGTATTTAAATGATGTAGAGATGGCTTTAGTTATTCAAAAATACGTTTTTTTTTTTGGAACAGAGATGATCTTCTGTTACATTTTGTATAGTGAAATATGCTCGAATAAAGTCTTCTAACTTTATAAATGTTGACACGAAAAGAATATACATCCCCTTAATACAGATTCATTAACGATCGTTATTTCAGAGGCGAAAAGAATTGGGTATTTTAAGAAAAAGGATCGGCCCAATTAATTAACAGCCCATAAAATTGACTGCCCAGTCTGGCCCATAACTTCTCCTCTGTGGTTTGCCCGGAGCTCAAGAAACGATCTCTTCCTATTTCTCGTCTTCGTCTGTCACTTAGAGCTACTTCTTCTTCTTCTCTCAAAACCCTTTGTCTCGATTTGATTACTTTCCTTCAGTAAGGTACGTTTCCTGGATCCTTAATTGAGCTCTAATATCGTCGAATTTGGCTTTTCAATGAAGCTGAGAGTTTAGGGTTTTTACATTGATACAAATGTATCTCGTGCTAGATCTGATTTGTGTTTTTGAGAGAAAAGTTCTTTGATTGACATCTGATTTTAGCTTATATCGTGATTTATTAGCTTTAATTTTGTTCTCCTATATTCGACGGGTACTTGTATTTTTTCAGTTTGGGTTTTTTTTTTTCATGATTCTGTAGGGTTTGAAAATGAAGTTTGATACAAGTGGGTTTGAGGCTTCCATGCCTATGATTGGGTTTGGGTCGAGCAGCGATATGCTTGATGGGTTTTCTTCTGTGCCCTCGTTTGATCTACCCCGCACAACAGACGTGAGTTTTGTGTTTGTGTCGTGGTTTGAAGCATTTTTGGGTGAATTTTCCATGTTACTGTCTTCTGATTTTGAGCTGGTTTTTGTGTGGGTTTCAGTTTGATGGATTTCAGAAAGAAGCTGTACAGATGGTGAAGCCTGCAAAAGGAACAACCACACTGGCTTTTATCTTCAAAGAAGGTGTCATGGTCGCTGCTGATTCTCGGGCTAGCATGGGAGGATATATCTGTATGTTCTCATTTGTCATTTTACTTTATACTTTTGTGCTTTTTAGTGCAAACTTTGATTCTGTTTAGCTGTGAGCTCTCCTAAGAATTCCTCTAACATATGCATCCTCTCGATATTGTTGACTATGGCAGAATGGAGATTTTTGGTTTATTTTTGTGCTGGAGTGTTAAGCAGATTTCTAGTCTTCTTTGTATTGGTCAATGATTTTGAATCAGTAGAGGAAATAAAGCGTGTGTGTGATTGATGCTGATGTTTTATATCGTTTGTCCTCATTCAGCCTCACAGTCTGTGAAGAAAATTATTGAAATCAATCCTTATATGCTCGGTACAATGGCTGGAGGAGCTGCTGACTGCCAATTCTGGCACAGAAATCTTGGAATTAAGGTACCTAGCTCGAATATTTGTTTGCTGTCTGAACTGATGCTTGGATCTATGATATATCTTCCTTTCAGTGGCTCTGGAATCTTTTTGCCTTGTTCTTATAGTAATTTATTAGTTTCCAAAAGCACAGATTCATCTGCCTTGTCAAACGCTTAACGTTGTAATTCTGTCTGTATTGAAGACTGAAAAAGATTTTGCTTGTCTGATGGTGACGCTAAGATCATACGAGTCTCTTTAGATGCTAAGCATGCATTTTCTGTCGGGCATGTGGTAGCTTTAGAACCCTTGTTCTGTGAACCAATCATTTCCTTAGCAATAAAGTTCAACTCCTTTTTTGGCTGTACCTAGATATCAAATAAATTAAAAACATAGATTGATAAACTATAAATGCTCTCTAGTGTTACAGCCGGGGGATAAGAATTGGTGAATGCAAAGTGATACAGTTGCTCTTCATTTGAGTGGGTCTACCTAGTTCATGTGTATAAATTTTGGCCTGTTAATATCATTGTGTATGTGGATTTTATAACTTATAACCAAATCTTGTTTGTTGAAACTATGGATGATCTCTTAATTTATTTGTCTATCCGAAGTGTCGTCTACATGAGCTGGCAAACAAGAGGAGAATCTCTGTTTCTGGAGCTTCAAAACTTCTTGCAAACATGCTCTATTCATACCGTGGAATGGGACTTTCTGTCGGCACAATGATTGCTGGATGGGACGAAACTGTCAGTAAAACCAACTTCATATCTTCAACACTGTCTTTTCTTCTCACTCAAATATAAACTTTGAGATGCGAAATCCATGCTTTTTGTAAATAGGGTCCTGGACTATACTATGTTGACAACGAAGGAGGACGGCTCAAGGGAGACAGGTTTTCCGTCGGTTCTGGTTCACCATACGCTTACGGTGTACTCGACAGCGGGTAAATCATTGCCTCAACATCTTCATTGCTTTTGTCCCAATCCCAAAAACAAAAAGACAGAATCTAATGATGTTAGTTATGCAACCGGTTTATATTTATGATTTTGTTTGGATCATTAGGTACAAATTCGATATGTCAGTTGAGGAAGCTTCCGAGTTAGCAAGGAGATCAATCTATCATGCAACATTCCGTGATGGAGCCAGTGGTGGAGTTGCTAGCGGTTAGTAGACCCAATTCATATGTGGTCAAAATATGATATCAAACTTTCAAGATTCTGATTTAGCTCATAATATTGGTTCTCTTCTCATATGATCAGTGTACCACGTCGGTCCTAAAGGATGGACGAAACTATCAGGAGATGATGTTGGGGAGCTACACTATCACTACTACCCTGTGACACCAGCCATCGCAGAACAAGTCATGGAAGAAGCAGCTGCCGAGTAGAAAACCCGTTTCTTTTTCTAATCGTCACTCTGTTTTCTGTTATTTCATTTGTGATAGTAAATACTGAGTTTTCTCTAGCTTAAGCTTTGGTATTCTATTTTACTGATCTGAAATGTTGTTGGCGAATTATTCTCTATAAGATTCTCTTTTTCTTCAGTCACATGCTTCCTCTTGCCCAGTATTTCAAACATCAATTTAGGAAATTGTGATTGTTTTGCACAATTTTAGTTAGTTTGTTGTTAGATAATGAGAGGAGGATTAGTTAACTAGTCTCTCCTTCCTATCCAACGCTATCGGTAAGAGGTTTGGCGAAGAAATTGTTGTCCACATGCTTCATTCTTGTGGCATGAAGACCGGATTCTCATGAGAGAGATGGTTTTTGGCTTTTTGCAATTATTGTTTTGGCGGGGTTCTGTTTTGGTACCACTAAATCTACTTGCCTACCAAAACATGTTGTAACGGCTATTAGAGAGTTCTAGAGAGCAAAGCTGAGTCTGGACTACATGAATTGCTTCGGCTCTGTCCCATCTATTTTTAATCATCCCAAATTCCCAATGAAGATAACATCCACAAAGATTGCAACTGGAAGAGTTACCAACTGATTTATATACAAACACAAGACTACTAAATTCAATCTCTCAAAGAAACAGAGCGGAGGTAACAAAAACAGAGGAAGAGAAGAATGGCGATCGTACCCATTTGTCTTCTTTGTTTTGCTTGTAACCTTCGTATCATCAATCTTTCTTACGAACCCTCGGGAAACTTTCACATTAGTCGACCATGTGATTAGTTCGATGGTCGACAATGACATCGTTGTCTTAAATGATTCGACTTTTATGGAACGCATTTTTCTAAGCAACAGAAAAAAAGTTCCATGACTTGTCTTAATTCTAATAATCCAATCAATCTGTGATTATTGTACCACATGACTTGATTATGTTTTTGTCACCACAAATTTTGTAATTTCTGTTACAAATTTACATCCACTTTTTCAAGAATTAACGAATTGATCACGTCATCAACCCCTTTCACTCATGTTATAAACATGACTCTCTTTGAAACTCTTTAGCTCATCTCTCCAGGAAACAGAGCCAGTGAAACTAAAACAGAGGAAGTGTAAAATGACGATCTTGCTCTGTTTCTTCTTTGTTTCACTTCTTACCCTCGTATCATCAATCTTTCTAAAAAAGATCAAATACGTAAAATCCAATAATCCTCCGATCCCTCCAAGTCTTCCGATCATTGGAAACTTGCACTATCTTGCAGGATTACCTCACAGATGTTATCATAAGCTCTCCATCATATTGAGCGAGGTCGATAGATAATATAATAAATTCAGCCTACATTTCTCGTTGAATTATAAATTGTTTCACTAAGGTGACTTTAATTAAATTAACTTATCTGGTTAGTGTGGACGTGGATGCCTGTTATGTCAACCATATGACGTGGTTTTGGGTTATTAATGAAAGTAGTCGAGTGTTGAGACTTAAGAAATCAGGCGACTTGGTCAAATCTTTTGTATCCAACTACCCTATATTTGTGTGATACCATTTTTTTTGGCGTCACTCTTTGGTATAACAAACTTAGAAAATTTATTTTTCTTAAACCCAAAAAGAAAGAAGAAAAAAAATGATATTTCTTGTGGTAAGTTTAAAGTTTTTAAATGGAAACGGTGCGAAATGTATGCGTAGCAGGTAAAACAGTATCAAAATTCATGAAAATTTTAGTATTATTTATCCCGCTCTATATTATTATACATGTTCGAAGTCTTAAGATTTGGAATAGAAACATGCAGAACGAACGTATCAAAATTTTGATTTTATTCCATCCGTCCCAACCCAAATCTGCTCTGCTCTGCCCTGTACGCTCTTGTTCGGGCGAGGTTCTGCTTTGGTAGCGTGGTGGTTTTGTTGTAGGCGGACCATCGGATGCAATGGTTCCGGAGCACTGTGCACATTAAATCCACGTGTCTACCAAAAGATGTTGTTACTGCTTTCAGAGAGTTCTAGAGAGTCAATTACATCAGCAGTTTATTAGTGATCCAATCAATCAGTTGACTTTTGGACCACAAGACTTAATTATGCTTTTGTCACATTCACAAGTTTACAACCCCTCGATTTGAAGAGTCACCGTCATCAAATATTTTCACTCATCTTATAAAGAAGACTCTTCAAAATTCTTAGCTCATCTCTCAAAGAAACAGAGCCAAGGAAACAAAAACAGAGGAAGAGAAAAATGATGATCTTGCTCTGTTTCTTCCTGGTTTCGCTTGTTACTCTTGTATCATTAATATTTCTTAAAAAGAATCAAAACCCAAAATCCAATACTCCTCCGAGCCCTCGAAGTCTTCCGATCATTGGAAACTTGCACCATCTTGCAGGATTGCCTCACAGATGTTATCATAAGCTCTCCATCAAATACGGTCCCGTTATACTGCTTCGTCTGGGATTTGTTCCAGTGCTTGTGGTATCATCGAGCGAAGCAGCTGAAGAAGTTCTCAAAACCCATGACTTAGAATGTTGCAGCCGACCAAAGACGCTCGGGACCGGAAAACTCTCATACGGTTTCAAAGACATCAATTTTGCGCCATATGGGGAATATTGGCGGGAAATGAGAAAACTCGCGGTTATGGAGCTTTTTAGCCTTAAAAAGATTCAATCTTTTAGGTATATAAGAGAGGAAGAGGTTGATTTCATGGTGAAGAAAGTGACGGAATCGGCTTTGAAGCAATCTCCTGTGGATCTAAGCAAAACCTTCTTCTCACTCACCGCAGGCATCATTTGTAGAGTGGCTTTAGGACAAAATTTCCATGAGAGCGGTTTCATTATCGATCAGGATAGGATCGAAGAACTAGTTACCGAGGCTGCAACAGCTCTAGGGACTTTCACTTTCTCTGACTTCTTCCCTGGTGGAGTTGGAAGATTCATAGATTGGTTGTTTCAGCGACACAAGAGGATAAACAAAGTCTTTGAAGAGCTTGATGTTTTTTACCAGCATGTGATTGATGACCACTTGAAGCCATCCGGACGAAAGAATTTGGATTCCCCGGGAGATATTGTCGCCTTGATGTTGGATATGATCGAGAAAAAAGGATATAAAGACTATTTCAATCTCAACATGGATAATATCAAGGCAGTCCTAATGGTAAAGCTGAAATTTTGGTTCATATATCTTGTCTTTGTGTTTCCAAAAATATCTTCTAGTTTACAGTTTTCATGTGAAAGAAGTCAAACCGGGTGCATTATGTAGAAATTAATTCTTAACTAACTTCAATTAGTAGAACGAAACCACTGAAACTAGTAACTACAAAACACTCGAATATTTGAGTACTTCTAAGTGTGTATATATATATATATATATATGTTTAATGTATTGCGCAGGATATATTTCTGGCGGGGATAGATACAGGTGCCATAACTATGATTTGGGCGATGACCGAGCTCGTTAGGAACCCCGTCGTGATGAAGAGAGCTCAAGAAAATATCCGAGTTATCCTCGGACCCAACAGGGAGAGAATCACTGAAGAAGACCTCGGAAAAGTTGATTGCTTGGAGCATATTATCAAGGAAACATTAAGATTACACCCACCAGTTCCATTTTTGCTCCCAAGGGAAACAATGGGTAACATCAAGATTCAAGGCTACAATATTCCCCCGAAAACTCAAATCCATGTTAACGTCTGGACAGTCGGACGTGACCCCAAGCGTTGGACCGACCCTGAAGATTTCATCCCTGAACGGTTTGCAAACAGTTCTATTGATTTTAAAGGACAATATTTTGAGCTATTACCGTTTGGTTCTGGTCGAAGGATCTGTCCGGCGATGCCAATGGCGATTGCTACCGTGGAGCTAGGACTAATGAATTTGCTTTACTTTTTCGATTGGAGATTGCCTGATGGGATGAAAGTTGGAGACATTGATATGGAAGAAGCTGGTACTATTTCAATAGTCAAGAAACTACCTCTTCAACTTTTTCCCCTTCAACGACATTGATGAGCAGTAAAAAACGCTTGGTAACTTGGAAAGAGTACGAGGAGAAAACCTACAATTCTATATATATATTATTGTGAAATATACGAATTAGTTCATGTTTGATAACAATATGTTAAAAAAATAATAAAGTTGGATAAGTCTCATAAAAATTTTATTCAAAACCAATCGAAACAATGGCTGCCGGTCATTTTGTGGCCAGTTACCAATCTTTGTGCATATTTTCTCAAAGTATCTTGAATACTTCCATGTGCTCAATTAACTGTAGGGACAATATAGTAGTTGTCAATTATGATTTAATGGCTAATATGGAAAATTCCAGTAGTAGTGACAACACGTGCTAACCACCAGCGTGAGTGAGATGATGAAACCGAAACAATTCTCAGTATGATTTGACTGTTTATCCTATGAAACAAACAAAGACCATTGGCGGAAACAAAGCAGTTTGTCTTATGACGACCATTTGAAGTTCCATCGATTAGAGGATAGCCAATTATGAAAATTACATTTGATTGAGGTCAAGTACCAGAAAAGGAAAATAAGATTTTTTTATAATTTGTTAAGAAACAAGTTTTCCCAAAAATAAGTATAATGTAATTTCACATTTTTATTGATTGTGTAATTACTAGATTAGACGCAAGTATTTCAATTCAAAGGACACACGGTTATTTTATAATTTGTTATAAATTATTAATTTACTATAATAGAGAATAATTTTATAAGAAATTATAATAACAAAAAAATGTTTAAATATTTTCCTAATTACCATGCTTTTCATTAATATCGAGTTAAAATATTCTATAATTATTATATATGATAAAAATCCATGTCATGAACCCATGTGAGACTCATCATATTGAGCGAGGTCGATGGTATAAAATTCAACCTACATTTCTTGCACGACATATAGGCTAAACTATTGTGTGCACTTAAGTGATTTTGATTAAATTAACTTATCTAGTTAATTTGGACGTATGCATTTTGTGTTTACTTTATGAATTAAGACTTTCGGAATCAGGCAATTTGGTCAAATCTTTCGTCTCCAACTATATTTTTGTGATAACATTTTTTTTGGCGGCACTCTTTGTTATAAGTTATAACTAACTTAGAAATTTTATATTTCTTGTGGCAAGAAATTGCCTTTCCTTTCAGTTCTCGAGATAAGTTTCAAGTATTTAAATGGAAACGCGGAACGGTATTAAATGGATGTGGAGCTGGCGAAACAGCATCCAAACTCATGAAAAAATAGTATTATATATCTACTATCGGAACAAACTTGTACGAAATCCAAATGTAGTTTTTTTTTGTCTGTTTCTGTGTTGTAGTCAATTCAGAAATAGTATTTTACTTTTTAATAGTAATATATACATGTAACAATGCGCCGACCAAAAAATACATGTAATAATGTAAGGAAATTTGGATCTAATCCATCTTCGATTGATACGGAGTTGAATGAATATACATATTTAATATATTGCTTTAATTCAAAAAAAAAATGTGTCAGCAAACGTGTTGCTGCACCATCATCATCAAAGTAGTGGTTTCCAACGAAATGATTTTTGCTTCATTAGAAACGCTCAAAGTCATCGTTTTTTTTGCGGCTGTTCCTCCATGAGTAATAGGAAAATGAAAAAATGGAAAGAAATCACGCACAAATTCTTTTTTTTTTAATTAAATTCTAATTATTTATTCTAGTAAACTAATAATTTAGACAATCACATTGAAAAAGATATAATTATCAACTAACACTTTTTCTATTAAAATCTAAAAAAAGAACACATATATTTTGACTCCCAAAAACAAAACTTTTATATATATATATATATATATATATTAATATATACAAATACAATCAATGACAAAGAAAAGATATATAAGGACACTTCCAATAGGAATTTTTAAAGAGATTTTAAGAAGTATTTTGAAGATTACAAAATATAAATTGCATCGGTAAACGTATTTTATGAATTTTTTTTTAAAACCCGGTTTTTTAACATAAAATTTTAGAACCGATTTTTTTTTTAAAATATATTAAAACATATTTATCGATATATTTATAACAAAAATATTAAAAAGAATTTTACCAAATGGAGATGTCTAAGGACGACAAGCCTGGTTATGACTTTGTCAGTCGTTTATGATTTAAAGAAGATAAGTTCCACAAATTTAGGAACCTCTGCTACAAATTTTCAACCTCTTGAACGAAGAGTTACCGTATCCATCACGGCGTCAACCCTATTACTCATCTTATAAATAAGACTCCTCTTCTTTTTTTTTGGTGCAAAAACAAGACTCCTCTAAAGTCTAAATTCATATTTCCGAAAAACAGAGCCAATAATTCAAATTAAAAAAAAAACAGAGGAAGATAAAAATGACGATCTTGCTCTGTTTCTTCTTAGTTTCACTTCTTACCCTCGTATCATCATTCTTTCTTAACAAGATTAAAACCCCAAAATTCAATCTTCCTCCGAGCCCTTCAAGTCTTCCGATCATCGGAAACTTACACCATCTCGCAGGATTGCCTCACAGATGTTTCCATAAGCTCTCAATCAAATACGGACCCGAGTACTTCTTCGTCTCGGATTTGTTCCAGTTGTTGTGATCGCACGCGATTCAAAACTATGGGAAAACCCAGATGAGTTTAACCCTGACAGCTTTCTTGACAGTTCCATAGATTACAGGGGACTGAACTTTGAGCTTTTACCGTTTGGTTCTGGTAGAAGAATTTAACATCCCGTTTGGTTCCAGGGATGACAATGGGGATCACCAGCGTGGAATTAGGACTGGTGAATTTGCTCTACCTCTTCGATTGGGAAAGACATCGACTTGGAAGAAACAGGATCGATCATTATCAGCAAGTAAACAACTCTTGAGCTTGTTCCACTTCTTCATCACTGAAACAACGACGATCATAACATAACGTATTTGTACTATCAGCTTATTGATTTTGATTTTGCAATATTTGTATTATATTCAAATCATATATCATGTAATGCGTCAGATCAAAAGACTCTTTTATCTCCAGACAGGAATTTTCACAAAATCTCTTTGTTAATCCTTACCCGAGAGCGGACGCAACGAACGAAAAACGTATGTTAATAGAGTGATCTTACATAAACAAAAACTTCTGTTGTGTTTAAATTTAGGAAATCCAATGTTAGTAGGTGAAGCAAATTAACCTCCGGTAGCAACTTATTATACTAAAACTTAACTTGATATATACTAAAAGATGTTGTGATGAAATGTTAAAATTTGATTATCAAATTATTAAAAGATGTTTTGATAAATCTTTATTAATCATTAAACTATGAGAATTGAATTATATATTTAGAAACTAGCGTCGGATAAAGACAATAAATAATGATAACAAAACCATCAAATCCGGGAGCGTTACTATGTTTAGGTCAGCCGGCCACGTTACCGTGAATAAAAACTTATTAATAGAAAGACTTTTTGGGATATTAATTTTCTTAATATATCCAAAGACTGAATATAGAAGAATTTATTATCTAACAAAGCATGAATAAAATACTCAAGAAAATATTGAAATCTTCAACTCGTTCCATTTCTTCAATATTGAATCTAAATGAAACCTTACACTCAATAAGAGAAAAATAAACGCTTCTTGTGTTGAATCTTTCAAAAATTGGTATGATAATACATTACAACAATGTGATGAAAGTTGAGATGGTTTTTTTTCTGGGGAAAAGATACATCAATCAGTAATAGTCTCTGTAATAATTCCTCTGGTAATGCTGATTGTTGTCCTGCTGATCTAATTCATCAGTAAACTCTTTCGACAAGAGACCCGTCGTCTTCAGAGTTCTTCCTTCAGGTTCCTTGAGATACATCCGATCATCTAAGTATGCCGTGATATCGGCTATGATCAATACTAGAGCCGATGTATCCTTTTTGGCCTTCAATTTCTGCAAGAAATGCTCTCTGATAACATTCACAACTTTTACAAACTGAGATTTGTACCGCTGATGAAGACCAAACCCTGCCGTCTATACACACACACACACAAACAGATACCACAGTTATGATTTAACGAAGGTTTTTATTATTTGGAATCGGTAATTGTAATTAATGTTTTCTCGGAACCTGGAGAAAGGCGTTTAAGGCTGTTGCAGTAGCTCTGTTGTTGGCTGAGATTTTGTTAAGAAACCGGGCTAACCAAGCCCATCCATGTTCTATCCCGTGAATGTTAGTAACATTGCCACCGCGGACATCGGTCTGTAATTACCATAAGAAGACTCGCATTGCTAAGAACCAGATTATGGAAATAGCAATGCATAAGAGATAGTTAAAAGAGATAAAAACCTGGACTAGTGCACCATAGAGCCTCATTATAGAAGCTACGCGTTCATATGCGTCTGAATCCCAAGCTGACTGAATTAATTGCAGAGAATAATTATAAAGAAAAAAACAAGGGTTAACAATTTTGTCAAAATACATTTTGAAGAAGATTATCTACCTGTGAGTTTACAATATGCTTTGGGACTGTGTAAGTGCAAGCTTTGTGGAATTCAGCTAGAAGAATATCCATAGCTTCTGGGAACTGTGGGTAGATGATACTCAATAACAGTAACAAGAACAAGAACCCACCGCAAATTTACTAAAAGTCAAGAGTGAATTTTGTACCTGCGAGGTGACGTAAACAATGACATAGCTGCATGCAAAAGGGTTTTGAGTAGAGGAGACCATCTGAAAGAATCAGCAAAACATTAATGCCATTGGTCTCAGATTTCTATATCACAGAGTCCAGAAGATAATTCAACACACAAACATATATATATATATATATATATATATCTACAAGTTTTCACCAGTTAGATCCGAGCACAGTAATTTGAGTCATTTTCAACATTCAACAATACAACATGAACTGGTGAATGTTTAACTGACCAGAAATAAAAGTTACCTTCTTTGCAAAAGTTGCAATACTGATGGATACAGGACAGCGAGGGTCTTTAAATATTTTGACAATATCATTGATTTTTGCACTGCAAAAGCCCAAAAGCAGGAATAGTTAAAAACAAGTAAGAATTAACCAACCTCCATGAAGGACACCTACGCAAGGTTACACCAAACCCTCTTTAAACTAGGCATATACTACTAGAGGAGAGGAAAGGCAAAACTGCTATGGAATGTAACAAATGATCTTAACTTTGTCTGGGGGAAAAACTTGACAGATTACAGGCAGAAACCATAAACCATACCTCACATTAACCTTTAGCCCAGTTATTTGCCTTAGGACCCTTCCAATATGCTTTTCAAAACTGCTAAAGTCCTGCAAATAGAAAAAAAGCCACATTACTTGTGAGCATATGTGGATGATAAAACAGATAAAAACAAAAGAAAAGATTAGATACCTCGTTTGAACATGATTTTAGCGATTGATTCATAGCTTCTAACTCTTCAAGCTTCTTCAATCTGTGCTTCTCCAATGTCAGAGCATTTTCTGCACCTTGGATTGATTTACCTTGCATGATTAACAAAAATAAACACAATAAAAAGTGAGATCACATGCTTCATATTATTAAGAAAGAACAATCACCGCAAGTAGAAGAAAAGTATGCAATTAGTAGAAGTTAGCTCACCCCCAGCTTGAGCATTCGTTGTAGCTGAACTCCCAGCAACACTAACTCTCTCTATCATAGCTTTCTCTTCTGCAAGTTTTTGTTCGGCAGCTTTGCGATCTGTTGCTTCCTTTTTGGCTGCTTCTTTGGCTGCCTTTCTCTCAACTTCTTTCTTTGCTTCTTCAGCTCTGGTTTTTGCTAACATCTAATAGAGCCAAAAGAGAAAGACGTTACACAAGCAGACTAGGATAAGGATAAAAAACATAAAGTTCAATTGATTAATACAGACTTCAGCCTCTGCCCGAGCTTTTTCTTGACGTATTTTCTCTTCTTGAAGTGCCCTTTCTCTTTTCCTGGCTTCCTCCTGAGCTTCCTCACTCCTTATTTTTCTTTCTTCTATTTGTGATTTAATTTCATGTTCACGTTGGACTGCAGTCAGATGGGTATCAAGTGCTTCAGCACTAAAAAACAGCAACAAGAAAAAGTCATTATACCCAAATTTTGAAGGTATCAGAAGAAAAAAAATACAGCATATGAACTAAACTGGCAACAAAATGTATTCCTGAAACTAGAATGCCAGGAGCATTAGCTTACACTTTTCGCTGATATTGAAGATCAAGTTTCCGTTCAACTTCTTTTCTAGTTTCGCTGTACTTTTCAACCCGGGCTATTGCAGAGCGAGACGTTTCAATCTCATTCATTACTTCCATTTCTACAACTGATACTTGATTCCTAATATCTTCCTGTTATCAAGAGATCCAAATCCTCAATTAGTTAAAAATATACCACTTGGAATGAAACACTCAGCAATATGTATCTATTTATTAACAAAAATAAATAAATTCTGCCGACCTTAATTTCGGTTTGGTGGTCGTTGATCACCTCATATAGGGCACTCTCAGCCAGACCCATCTTATTCATCAAAAAGGACTCAGGTTCGCCATCAAACTCATCATCAAATTCATCACTGTATGATCAAAAAATAACCGATAAAAACATCAAACAACACTTGATAAGTCTTGCTTAATTTTAAAACAACCTAGCAAAGGAAAGTTAGTGGTGATCACCTCAAGTATAGCTCATCACAGGCAAAACGTTTCCCCGCTGTACAGATTTGACTATGATCTTCTACTTCTTCTTCATCAATCTCTTCATCTTCATCACTCTCCATCTCATCTTCTGATACATGCATTACAAATCCTCCACCATTCCTTCCCATCCTTTTAACACGCCCAATGAACATCAGAAACATTTTAAATTCATACAATTTACTTGAATTATTCAACACCAAAGATTTATAAGGACAACTTCATCAATCCTAACTCAATGGAGAACTCCAGAATGAACTAAACATAAGTCAAAAGAGAGATTTATATACCCTAAGGTTGTCTTTGTAAATGGTTGAGGAAACTTGGAAAAAGCATTAAGCTTCTTTTCAACAGACTCGATCTCAGAGACCAAGCCATCAAAATTCCAATCAGGTTCAGGGTCAATGCTAATCCCATCAACGCTTTTGGGACAACGAGGTTCCAAAACAATACCCCTGTAAAACAAAGAAGCGAAATTGAAGTAAATATCTCAGTGAAAATCCAAAAAGAAACTAACTTTGATTCCAAGTTCTAAAACTTACAAAGAATATCGAAAATTGAAAAAGAGAAAACTTACATTATACAACTCGGTGATTTCCTGATTCGAAAAAAAAGAAGCAATTTACTCGACCGGTTGATTCTCTGATAAACCCTATAAACCCGCCCACAAGTAGCAGAACAAGTTTGAAGATACAAAACAAGTTGGTACAATCATAATAGCCTTGAATCAATTCTTATTCCACAAGAGATCGTCTCTGGCTTCTTCTCTGGGAGGAGTGATAAAGACGAACTCCTGCCTTGATTTACAAATACCCATACAGCGTTACCTTTAATCTAACTCTCCGAATCGAAGATTCATGCACCGCCACAATCTCGACGCTTCTAGCTCAGCTAGATTGCGAGGTGCGAGCTTTAAACCAAGGGGGACGAAGCGTGATATCAACGCTCGGACGTTTAGGATCGGAGAATTGGAAATCGTGAACAATTTAGGATCGGCGTCGGTTTAAACCTTGTTTAGAAACGGTGTCGTTTAGTAAGTAAGAAATATAAGAAAAAAGGAAACAACGGTTAACCGGTCAGTTTAAATAAAAACTGTAAAATTTTTAAAGTTAATTTTGTAATAACTAGTTAATCCGTAATGAGACTTTAGGAAACTTAAATATTCAGTCAAGTTATATTTTTATCTTGGAAATAAAATTATATTTAAAGTTATATACCACGCATGATGGTATTTGACAGTTGATATTTTGTGCGACTAAGTAGATATGTGCACAGAGCTACTACAAATGGTTATTATTACACCATAGAGTTTTTGGTTGATGATCCAATGATGTTTTTAAATGAAAACGCAGACCGGAGGATCAAGCAATAAACAGAAGGAGCACAAGAAGAATATGCATCTTGCTGCAATAAGATCAAAGGCTGGGAAATCAAAGCGAGCCAAGAAGATGAGAATAGCCTCAGCGGAAGCCAGTTTAGAGGAAGGAAAGCTTGGAAGTGAAAAAATGACCAACACTCCTGTCAAAAACTGAACACAGTTTTGTTTTTAATGTTTTATTTACAATGGAAGTAATAGTTCCATAAATTCCTATTTACATTGAGTCCTATGCTACTTACCATGCTCATGCTTGAAGCCTTATCAATCAACAAGGTGTATGTATAGTCAAATATTAACAAATTTTCCTTTGATTAGATTTTGTACCTGTCTCTGTAACTGTTCAAGTCTCAATTAATCGGCATTTGCTGACTCATATTCACCGTTTTCTAAGTTCCTTTGGTCTGGTCTCAGTCTTGAATCTGTTGGAGGCAATTTGTCCATCATCCCAGGAGTGATCTCATTAAGGGAGATCGCAAAAGGGGAGAGATTGTATCTTGTTTTTGTAGGATATTTGTCTCTTTCCCACAATAACACCGCTTCCTTCATAGGATCATATCCCTTTGGTTTTGTTGTCGGATCTCCCAATACATAGTACATTGCTTCATCCCATTTCCTTATCAATATAGCTACTTTCTCCCCGATTCTGTTGTCTTGCACAAACCCATGGACCTGAAAATCATTTACAAAATTCCATTTATGATTTTTTTTCTCTGTAATTCTTGATACTAATAAGCTTAACTGTCTAAGAGATATGAAGGAATTAAAGGCCAGTTCTTATGAGAATGCAGATAGTCATATACTTATATTAAACCATAAAGAGAAAAATAAGAATCATTCTACTACCTGACGAGGGTTTCGATCTATGACTGACTGCTCCTTGAACTTCAACCGGCAGGAATAATTGCCACCGCCTTTGATGCGCATAGTTGCATAGTGATCGCAGTAAAGTTTACTAAGGATGATGTTGTATATGGAAGTGGTAACTTTGCTCCACTGGTATGTCTCACCATCATCAAATTTTAATGTCCATCCATACTCCCACTGGGTCAAGCTGGATTTGAGTCTCCCTAGAATTTCCAACCTTGTCCGTCACAATGGCAAGCAACAATCATCGGGTGATGACTCACCTGAAAAAGAGAATTATGTTGGTAGAAAGGTGAGGGGTTGCTTAATATATATATGCATGATTTGTCAATACAACTCTTGCAGTCAAAGAGGAGAATGCTGTGATGGTTGACTTGCCTTGTCAGAGAAGAAACGAAGTCCTTTATCTGGGTAATCAGCTTCGTAGGTCTCACCAAGTAGAGGATTGAAAGGTTTGCATTGCCTACCTTCCGTGGACGCATAGCCAGATACAGCAAAAGCTGCAATGTTTAGAATCCTCGTCAACTCATTACCCTGAAATGAGAAAAGACTTAATGTTAAAACGAAACTGTTTCAGCTTTGGGAGTGAAACTCGCATGAGGATAAACTATCTAGATTTTGATGACAACTATCTAGAATTGCAGTGAACTTGTGGACAAAACTATTAGATGATACAGTAAGCTCTGGCGAGAAGGAACTAAAAACCAGCACCAAAGTAAATATTGAATTAGTGTCTACCATCCTACCTTTTTTTTTACCACAAACCAGAACTGTAATAGCATCAAAACAAATCCATACTGTCCTAAAAAAATCCGAAATAGGCCACAAAACAAATCATTCAAAATCAGGTTCAGCTTCAAAATCATACACAACTCCGGTATAGTCGTGGATGAACTGCTCTGCCAACATAGGGTAGAATCCTCATATATTCTGTGTTGCATTGTCCCAGTTAACAATTAGAAAATATCGAAAGTATGATTCAGAGACCAAAAATTACGAAAAGCCAAAATTCAAACAAAAATCCCATCGAGAACAATTTATTCAGCTTCCGAATATTGGAGTGTTGTAACCACATTGTGTTCTGAAGACGAGGAACAATCTTATATCTCAAATTATTACAACATTTCAATCTCAAGTTCTCATGGGTTTTGCCGGTGGTTCAAGCGTCGTTATCACTTGAGTCTAAGATTGCTTTCGTCTTGTCTTCGACTACACATCCTAATCAATAGGATTAACAGTAATTATATATCAAACAAATATGTTTGTTACGATTACCTCTTATATTATTGATGTCCCCAATTAAGTTGGTATGTTACAAAGACAAAAATGAATAATTATCTATAATCTTTTCTCCCTTTCTTCTCATATAAAACATAAATTTATTTTTACGGCTCTCATATAAAACACAATATATTTATTGTTTTAGGTGTTTAAGAAAACACACACACCTTTGAGTAAACCAAACAAAATTTGTAATGATGATAACAGTCCAGTTTTACTTTTTATTTGGAATCAAACTCTATATAGTTCATTCTTAGTTCGATTTTGGTTTACTAGCGTAATTTGTCATCAGTATGGTTCAATTTTATTAAAGTTTGTTTGGTTTCAAAACAAACTTGGTTATTGATTCGGTTTGGTTCAGTTAAACCGAATCAACCACAGAGCATAAGGACGAAGCCAAATTTTGAAACAGTAGTCCATTTGCTTCCTACCAGAAAATTCTCACACGATAGAGTACAAATCGACGACGGCGACTTTCCCTATGATCTGAGGTTTCGCTGAATTTCACTAAAATCTCTGATTTTCCGGGAAAATTAGTTTTATTTTCTTTCCCCCTACATTATTTCTCAGAGCCTACGAGTGAGAAATTACGTGTTAGGTACCTTGTCGGAAACTCAACTTCCGTTGACGAAAGGCGCGAGAAGAAGCAAGCTTAGGTTCGATCGGAAGATTCTAAAGTGTATAGTGTTTAAAGATTAGCGATAATCGATCTTTAATTGGATCTCAAGTCGCTGATCCTTTACCGTCCAGCGAGCTGTCTTTGCTTCAGAGATCGCCGACGTAATGGATCCGACTTCTCGACCCGCTGTTGTCATTGACAATGGAACCGGGTACGGTTTCAATGATAGGTTTAACGTGTTTGATGAAATGCTGCATCCAGATCCTCTTCCTTGCTAGATTCATATGTGTGTTATATTGCAGGTATACTAAAATGGGATTTGCGGGTAATGTAGAGCCATGTTTTATTCTACCAACAGTAGTTGCAGTTAACGAGTCGTTTTTGAATCAATCCAAGAGCTCTTCAAAGGCAAATTGGGCAACCCAGCACAACGCTGGAGTTGCTGCGGATCTGGATTTCTATATCGGAGATGAAGCTCTTGCGAAATCACGGTCTAGTAGCACTCATAATCTTCATTATCCAATTGAGCATGGTCAAGTTGAGGATTGGGATGCTATGGAAAGATATTGGCAACAGTGTATATTCAATTATTTGAGATGTGATCCAGAGGATCATTATTTTCTTCTCACTGAAAGTCCTCTTACTCCTCCGGAAAGCCGAGAATACACAGGAGAAATTTTGTTTGAGACTTTCAATGTTCCTGGGCTTTACATTGCTGTTAATTCAGTTCTTGCACTTGCAGCTGGGTACACAACATCAAAGGTATGTTGCACATTTCTTTTCTCCAAGTATTTAAGTTGCTTACTATGATAAAATGATACGCATTATTAGGCTACTTGCTGTTAGATTTTCTTGTGGACTGTATGAATCCTTAAATTCGAGGTGCTGGAGAATCTATTTGATCTCCATGTACTTATACTTTATTATACTCTATTCAGTTTTGTTATAAGTGGGGAGTGAGTTTTAGAATTCTGTTAATGTAACTTCTCTTTTTTTTGGTCAACTATGTAACTCCTCTAATAGTAGACAATTGCTTAGTTTTATGGGAGCAAATATTAAACATGTTTTCCTGTCTTTTGTCCTGTCTTGTTGTGCTTGTCTCTTAATTTGACTTACAATTCTTCTTAGTGTGAGATGACAGGGGTTGTAGTAGATGTTGGAGATGGGGCAACTCGTGTTGTACCTGTTGCGGAAGGTTATGTTATTGGGAGCTGTATCAAGTCGATTCCAATTGCTGGCAAAGATGTCACCCTCTTTATCCAGCAACTCATGCGGGTTTGCACTTAACATTGTCTTGGTCTTCTTTTATAGTCGGTTATCAATCTTTCTCTGTGACATTTTAAGTTTTCAAAGGTGCATAAGTGATTACATGAGGAAAATCCAAGTGTTGCATTGTATGATAGCTTGTCGTCTTGTTTATTTGTTTTAGATGTTGGTGCTCATATACTTAGAGAGAGTGTGTTCACTGGATCAAGTTAATGTATTACTTTCATGTAACTTCTCATTTCAATGTTTACTGTAGGAAAGAGGTGAGAATATACCACCAGAAGATTCATTCGATGTAGCCCGTAAAGTGAAGGAAATGTACTGCTACACATGTTCAGACATTGTAAAGGTAATTCTTAGTGGTGAATGTTTAAGTCAGATAATATATACTATCCTTTCTAATAATTGATAACTGGCCTATATGCTGAAATCGCGTGACAATGAATACAAGAAAATTGATAAAGATCACTGAACGTTCATATGGTTGCAGGAGTTTAATAAACATGACAAAGAGCCAGCAAAATATATTAAACAATGGAAAGGTGTAAAGCCAAAGACTGGTGCACCATACACTTGTGACGTGGGATATGAACGATTCCTTGGACCCGAGGTTTGTTATCATTTATCTGCTATAAAAATAATTCTAAGTTGATAAGATGGCCAGAATCGGAGACCGGTTTCTTTATCGGTTCATTATAATTAAGGAAATTTTAGTAAGAAGAATTTGTGGTATGTCAGTGAGCTGTTCATGATTTGTTATTGGTTACCAGTTATTTTCAGCACTCTGTTTTGATTAACGAACGATACTGATATAAAATGATGCTCTGTCAGAACTAAAATTAGGTAATAACTCAGTCCGATTATGCTATAAAGGATATTGGCTGGACTTGATTTATATCTAGTTAAGTATTCAGCTGTCTCTACTGGACTCATTGGAAGTTGAACATAATTTCCCATAATGTTCTTCCGCAAGTGTTCTGCTATGACCAATGAGTAATGTTGAGATTTTGTGTTACAGGTATTCTTTAATCCAGAGATATACAGCAATGACTTCACAACTGCTTTACCTGCTGTAATAGACAAATGTATTCAGTCTGCACCAATTGACACACGAAGAGCTTTATATAAGGTGTGAAGCATAAAGACTGGTCAGAGTTATAAGATAATTTCCAATCCTCGGTACTGATGAATTGTGATAATATTTCAGAATATAGTTTTGTCCGGGGGTTCAACTATGTTTAAAGATTTCGGAAGAAGGTTACAAAGGGATCTTAAGAAGATTGTTGATGCTCGTGTTCTTGCCAATATCGCTCGCACCGGTGGTGAAATTACGGTAAAATTTTGTATATGATGATGTTCCACAAAGCAAAAGAAAACAGAACTATATTACTTTATGTATAGTCAATTCCATTAATCTATTTTATATATAAAAACAGTCTCAACCGGTGGAGGTTAATGTCGTGAGCCATCCTGTTCAGAGGTTTGCAGTTTGGTTTGGAGGCTCCGTGCTTTCATCAACTCCTGAGTTTTTTGCGGTATGTAATATAACATTTTGCCTTTTTTTAAATTACAGAAACAAGCTGTTTGTGCTGTTCTTGTTGAGTTGAATTTGGTTATAAATGGACTAGAAACCGGTTTAGAGACCAATCTAGATTCAAGCAAAACGTCATGGCTTGATCGGTTTGAAACAATCCATGTGTTTTATTCTACAGAGTTGCAGAACGAAAGAGGAGTATGAGGAATGTGGAGCAAGCATATGCCGTACAAACCCAGTGTTCAAGGGAATGTATTGAAATAAATTGAAGCTGCTGCATAAAGAATTCATCAGCACCGTCTCAAGATCTAGTGAATGTTTGTCTGAAATACTCCATTTCAGTTACTTGGGTTTTAGGGTTCATGAATAGACAGTGTAAGCTAGGCTTTTATGTAGAAGTCGCATATTATTTTCAGACAAATAAAAGAAAAAAGTATGTAAAAGTATTTGTTTTCTGTCAATTTACTAAACATTAAATTCCTTAGAAAATCTCCATATTGTCAGACTTAAATTGTCTTATTTACATCATTGTTCACCACTTTTGTTGATTAATAAATTTGAAATTTCAACCTAAAAAAAAAAAGATTTCTATGTAAAGGAGAAAAAGGGTTTAAAGTATAATATCTCACATTATATGTTTAGACAAAAAAAAGCATTCTTGTTTTGTAAATACACAAATCTGTTAACATACATGTAATAATTCCCAAAACAAACATTTTGCATATGTTTCGACTTTCGACGTAATAATAATAATTATTATTATTATTATTATTGGTCAACCTATAGATTTTTGGTACTATTAACACAAAAAAAAACATGTAATTAAAAGTTTGTTACACAGACTGTTGACATTTAGACATTAAAAAAAAAAAGGAAAAAGAGGACCTCGGAGAAGCTTTCCTTCATTTGTTTGTATCGGATAAGAAAGAAGGCGACTCTCCCTCTGATCTCAACAAAACGTTTGAAGCTCAGGGATATAAGATTACGGAGCTTTTCGGAGTCTCAACTTCCGTAGACGGAGAAGGCGAGTTAGTAGGAGTCAAAGTAAGCAAGCTTAGTTTTTTTTTTCCCTTTTCCTTTCGATCCTCGATTTCGAGGCTTTCTAGGGTTTAAATCGATGTTCTTACTATCTCGTTGATCTGTAACTTTCCTCTTAGATCTGTTTATTGCTTTCCGATTTTGTAAGAACCCTAATGTTTTTGTTTTATCTATTTGTTCCTCTTTCCTTTCCGAAATGGGTAAAAAATTTTGTAGCCCCTTCATTGTAAATCACACTATGTATATGTAATTTGATCTCTTCTATATGATGAATCTTGTAACATCCTTGCTGATATTTCGAGCTAGATCCCAAATTTCAGATCCACATCTAATTTGATGTTCATCAATGGCTTGTGAAGTAACTTTCAGCCTAATTGAATGGCAGATTTGTAATTTCTGTGAAAAAGATGTATTGTTTAACTTCTTCATGTAATAAGGCAGACGAAGGAGGTGATATAGTTGGATGTATTTTGTAATTTTTTTGTGAAAGGATGTATTGTTTATGTTTTTTAATCTTCTTGTATTTTCTGGCCAGTTTGTATAAATCCAATGACTGAGGAAAACGTGTATGGAGGTAACCAGAAGGTACTACTGCATCAAGGAAGTGGAACTATACCTGCTCTAGCTGATGAAGAACTTATGGGAGAAGATGATGAGTACGATGATCTGTATAGCGATGTTAATGTTGGTGAGAGTTTCTTCCAAGCTCATAATCAGCCTCCAACACCAGCTCAAATCGGTGGTACGGGTAATGCAAATCTTCAAGATCAGAATAGTAATGTTGCTGCTGAACCGAGAATGGCAGTTGTATCTGGAGGTACGGTGGAAGGAAAGTATCGAAATGATGGGGGGAATAATGGAATCAGTGGACCAGACACAAGATCAGGTGTTTATCCACCAGCATCTTCTTTTGGAGCAAAAGGGTTGAGTATTGATATGCAATCCAATAAAATCATTCCACAAGGATCAACATCTGTTGTGTTAAACAGCCATGGTTTTTCAGGGAACGCTGTAAATGTGCCTGAGCTGCCTGCGCATAACTCCTTTGGTGCTGCTCCTCAAGGTTCTCGGCAGATTCCTGTTAGCCAGATGAATGTGAATCCAAATGTAATGATGAACAAAAGCCCGACTCAGCCATTTGTTGTGGACAATGGAAACACCATGCTTTTTGTTGGAGAGTTACACTGGTGGACAACAGATGCAGAGATTGAGAGTGTTCTTTCTCAGTATGGAAGAGTCAAAGAGATCAAGTTTTTCGACGAGAGAGTTAGTGGCAAATCTAAAGGGTATTGTCAGGTTGAATTCTATGACTCAGCTGCTGCTGCCGCTTGCAAAGAAGGAATGAATGGTTACATTTTCAACGGTAAAGCATGTGTTGTAGCCTTTGCTTCTCCTGAAACACTGAAGCAGATGGGAGCTAATTTCACAGGGAGGAACCAAGGACAAAACCAAATTCAAAACAGAAGGCCTCTGAATGAAGGAATGGGAAGAGGTAACAGCAACAATAACATGAATACTCAAAATGGAGATGGTGGAAGAAATTACGGAAGAGGTGGATTTGCGCGTGGTGGCCAAGGAATGGGCAACCGTGGAGGTCCTTGGGGTGGTGCAATGAGAGGTAGAGGGCTAAACAACATGGCTAGTGGTTCTGGTGCTGGACCGTATGGGCCTGGACTTGCTGGTCCTGCATTTGGTGGTATGATGCATCCACAGGGTATGATGGGAGCTGGTGGGTTTGATCCTACATTCATGGGTCGGGGTGGTGGTTATGGAGGGTATTCAGGTCTTGCTTTCCCTGGGATGCCTCATTCTTATCCAGGTGTTAATGCAATGGGAATGGTTGGGATTGCTCCTCATGTTAACCCCGCCTTTTTGGGCACGGGAATGGGAACAATGGGTAGCTCAGGGATGAATGGAATTCATGCAGCAGCAATGTGGAGCGAGGCTAATGTAGGTGGTGGTGAAGAGGGTGGTTCTGAATATGGTGGCTACGAAGATGAAAACCAAGAGAAAGAAGAAAAGCCATCACGAGATAAAGAACGGGCTACCACGGAACGTGAATGGTCTGAGAACAGTGGTGATAGAAGACACAAGAGTCACCGCGAAGAGAAAGATAGTCACCGTGAGTATAAGCAGCATAGAGATCGTGATTCTGATGAGTTTGATAGAGGACAATCTAGTTTGAAATCTCGAAGCAGATCAAGAATGGCAGAAGATGATCACAGGTCCAGGTCAAGAGATCCAGACTATGGAAAGAGAAGACGAGGAGACTGAAAGAGAACCTCTCCTGTTGTTCGCATCTCTCTTGCTGCATCTAAACCATATAGTTTTAAGTTACTCTGCCAACTACTTCTATCTCCTTATATCATCGAGTATTTGATACAATGTTTCTCTATACCGTATTGCTATTAGTCCGTCTTTGGAGACGAGCATATATTTGTAACTATGTTTTGTTTTATTCATGGTTCTTCATTTATTATTGCAAACAGTCTGATTAGAGAGGTTTTATGAATCACTATAGCGTTTACGCTTTAAGATTGGCGTTTGGTTAAGAGGAAGAAGATTAAAAGAAATCTTTATTCTTTACTGCATTCAAGCTTCTTTGTCGCATTTCACAATTATAAAGCATGTAAAAGCTGAGAACTTTGGCATTTGCATCCAACCATCCAAAAGCGCCTTAACACAGTTTTACATTCTATACAGTACATATACCATCCAAAAATCTGTACAAAGTTTTGTTTGTCCAGATTCTATAGCAGATTTGAGTACTCGTAGTAAACCAAGAAGAGAGCTTCTGGGTAATCCTTGGGAAGGCTATTGATGTAGAGATAAAATCTGAACAAATCTTCTCTCGAAGCCGTCTTTGCATCCACCACGTCGTTATCACCCGCAAGCACCCACAAATCCTCTGAGTTCACTCTCTTCATGCTGCCTCGACAAAACGGGCATGACTGAGACTTCAAGTTCCTGCAGATGTGAAAAATCAATGGACATTTGGTAAATGAAAGCTCCTTCATCAGGTAAAAAAGGTCTTAAACTGTGGTGTGTGTGTGTGTGTGTGTGTACCAATTGCGGTAGCATTTGATGCACATAGAATGACAGCAATTGGGTAACACCATTTTGGTGCAAGTTTCTAAACAGATTCCGCACTCTTCTTCACGCTCTAATCCAATATTGCTGAATCTACTACTGCGAGCCTCTTTTGTTATCTTCTTGCTGAGTCTTTTAAAGTCAAACCTAATGTCTGTGGTTTCCAACTCATCTAAGTTGCTGTGTAATAGCTGAAGTGATGGTAGTATCACACCTTCAAAAAAGAAAAGATGTTAGAAGCCAAAGAGGGAGACACAAAAACCCGCAAAGAGACTCATATTAAACATTCAACAGCATTCTCATCCTACGCGATCTTTTAAGTAACTAAAAATGAGAAACCTTTTGAAGAGGACGGCCATGGCCCAAAAAGCTAAAGCCAAACAATAACATTAAAACATTTGTGATAAATGGTTACAGATTTGCTTACCATAGAACTCACTAATAGTTGCTTTCCTTCCATGAGTGGTAAGCTTAGGTTGTCCATCAGACTGGACCTATACAAGCAAATATGACAACAAATTACAACAAAATGGGAAATTTCAGTCAAAGCATGTAGTCAGAACATCGAAAACCCTAATCAAGGAACACATTTTGAGGTCAAAGAACTTTAAAAACTAACCTTGTAGACAAGAACATGAAAGAGGTTTAAGTAACGAGGAATCAGACATGAACAAGAAAGATCAATCCACCGAAGCAACATAAGTAATAATGAAGCAAAGTTACTGTGAACTAGTTTCATCTGAAGCCGCACATTGTTCTTCCCCATTGGAATTGCTTCCGCTCTGAAAAGATATCAAAGTTCTCACAGACAATTCATCGAACAGAGCATGTGCACACAACGAAAAAATAAATCAAAGCCTGAGCAAAAAAAGCTTATAAATTTGCTGAAGTTAGAATATCAAACCATGAACTTTCCATTTGTGAAAGCTCTACAATCTTCAATAGCTATTATAGAAACTAAACTAAAAATTTATCGGAGTTTGCTAAAATAACCCAATTTTGATGAGAAGAGGTTACATATTTGCCAGCTGAGATTACAACACAGACGAAAATGACCTAAAATTCACAGCTGGGTTTTCAATTTTCACCTATTCTACTCATATAGCTCAACTAATCAACAAATTTAAACTAAAACGAGTAAAAGTCTCCAACTTTAGGAGAAAGGAGACAAAACCCAGAAAAGGACTTACAAAGTATTTGCGTGTTGAACATCAGCTTCCAAAATCTTCAAAGATTCATAGTACGAAGAAGATGATGACGATGATGAAGAAGAAGATATTGCCAGCTGATTATCCATATCTCTCTTCTGTGATTACAACAAAGGAATCAATTGAAGAAGTTCCAAGAAATATAAGGACGAGGAAAGAGAATAAGATGAAAGATGCTAACAGTAAAGGATTGATCGGAAAAAGGCAAGAACCTTAATGACAAAATACCGCAAGAACACAAGTCACTTCTTCTTCTTTCTCTCTCTCTCTCTCTCTCTCTTTTTTCTTTTTTTGCTTTTGCCTTTTTGATTCTTTGTTTCACGGTAGCTAGCTGCTTTATTTAAATAATCACGCTGAAGAAAAATTTGTTTCTTAATTAGTTAATTAATTAAGCTTTTTCTTGTCAAATAAGCTATTAAACTTTCAGATGGCTTTGTGTATGTGAATAATTAATAGTCCCTTTCTTTCGATTCTAACAGCTTTTGGAATAAATTACTTAAAAGTGAATATAGACAAAAACGAACAAAAATAAGACCAAAGTGGAAGAACGCGTGTACTTTGCCTCACTAATAAAGCATGTTTTCCCTAAACCAAAAATCAAATCCAATTGGGACAACACCAAAAAAAACCAAAAATATTGTATGGTTTAAAGTAGAGATTGACACAAAAACCGAATAAAATTAAAATAAAATTGTTTGATTTGAAACTAAACTTAATTTGTATGAAAGCCTACCTGATCGTTTGAAATTTTTAAACGAGCCAAACTAAAGTTTCATTATTTTTTGTTACCAATTAAGTTTGTCTACGATGTTCGATTTTCCGAAATTAATATGTTTATTAGAAGAAGAGAAGATTCTATGGATTCGGGATGGATTAGTGTGATTTATGTTCAATTTTAGGATAAATTGAAAAGCCTTAAGGCTATTTTCTAATGCTAAATTCAGTCTCTTTGTAATTATATGTTTGGTATTATTTAGAAAACCAAAGTTGGAGACTTAAGTTTTGAGATTTTGGTTTAAACCGAATTATGGGTTCATTGTTTCTATTTCAGTTATGATGTAAAAACTTCACAGATTTGCGTTTTTATTGTAAATGGTCAGAAGATGGCATTGATTACAGTTGGACTCGGAAGGGTTTGGTTCAGCCATCCACACCAGTGGCGATTTGCAAGAACACTAAGATCCTCCTTTCGCATCGTTATTCCGAGGGTCTAGTGGAGTATGATCCCAAAACAAAATCTTACTCTTCCTTTCATGAACATCTAGTTTATGCAAGTGTTGCTTCTAACTATTTCCAAAGTTGATCTCTCATATCTAAATATTTACTTACTATTTTTGATTTGTTTGGATCATTTCTTCTCATTTACAATGAGACTTTTTTTTCCCTAATAGTTGTGTTTGAGTTAAATTGTTTTCCCCAAAAGAATTGGTTGTAACTGGTTATGTGAAAGTCATAATTCATTCTCCTTTTTTAAACCTTTTGATATTTATCTCTTTAAATAAAAGACAATAAGAAAAAAAGGAAAAAGAAATGATAGATGTCAAAAGGTGATACGTGGGATGATGAGTAAGGGTTTACATTTTACTAAATTTTTTTTGTTTTGAAAATTACATTTTACTAATTTTTATTAAATAGAAATATGAGCAAGAAAGGCCATATTTGTTATAGCAACTAGCAAGTGTTGATCGTACGTGAAAATATTACTTTTCTTTTTCTTTTTGTTAACATGTATATATCTTAACACGTTTCCTTTGTATGAGATAATGACTCGTCGAACTTTTTAGTAATAAAATGGAAACGTTGTTACAAAACCAAACCATCTGCCGTATTAAAAATTACAATCGTTTCTCTCTTATCCCTTAGTGTATCTCTATGACTTTCCAAGAGAACTGGCTCACGATTAATCAATGACAAAAACTGTTAGATGTTATAAAAAAAAAAAGGATATTCTAATTCAACTCCGAAAAGGTTATGATCTATCAAGTGTAAATACAATTATAAAATGAAAAACGAATCGTAATCTATGGAAAAAAAATGTTACATACAAATAAATATATATCATGAGTGAAGTGAACCCTTTTTGATGCTTCTCAGGCAAGCAATCACGACATAGGAACAGAACCCTAGCTTTCCCAGATTATAGTTTTATATACCAGTACATATGGACAAACACTGAGCCATCTCTATTACTCTTCTCTTCAGAAAGCTATGAAATTCTTTTTGAGCTGATCATGAAACCTACCGGACCGCCGTACACTAGCGGCTCTTCTCGCCGTGAAACCAACTGTCGTGGGCCGAATCGATCTCTGTCTAACCATTTCCACAAAATCGGGATCATTAGAATGACCCTCGTACCGAATCCACTGAATCATTTGATGGTAACCGGGGAAGAATCTCATCTGAACCGACTTGAAGACGAAGAAAGGGATCAAAGTGAAGATCATCACGAAGAGAGTGGTGAGCCAGTAAGATGGAGCTGGAGCTAAGGCTTCTAGGAAGACTTTGTAAGCATCTGTGGAGAAGCTAGGAGCCATGGCTCCATAGATCATGAGGAAGATGTACCAAAATGCAACTGAGCCCCAGATTACAATGTGTTGAACCCAAGTGAAGTAGCTTATGGCTAAAGCCATTTGGAGATTGACAACCCAGACTACGCAAGTGTACATTGTCCCGCCGAGGATTTCCCGGCCGGCTGTTTTACCGTTAGGGTTATAGAGTTGATGTTTTAGAGATTCCTTACAGAGGAAGAAAATGGCGAGCGCGGTGAAGACTCCATTTAACATCCATCCAATGATTCTCTTCCAGCTGAAGAGAAGATTCTGAACTCCTTCTTGGTATAGCAACGGGAACTGCAAATAGAAATAAAAACGAACTTTAATATGCGTTCAAAGGAATTTAGGGTTTTGTATAGGGCTTATGGGGGTATTGTTTGGATACCTTGTAACAGTAGCTAGCTGAGACGTCTTGATCGAAAACTCCGAGAGCAATGACGGGAAGTGAAGAGAAGAAGACGTTGAACAGCGATAAAAACCAGTCGTTATATGCAGGTTGAGCAGAGAAAGATGTGTAGGCTTCGTATAAGAACACGGTGACACCAAATGTGATATTCTTGTAGAAGAAGTAACATATCTGCAAGAGCAAAAACAAAACCCGGTTAGAGAAAAATGCAATGAATATATAGGGTTTATTTGGAGAATGTTTCGGAGAGAGAAAATTTTGTACCATTGATGAGATTCTATTGTAGCACCAGTGACCATGGACGAGCAAGAGACGCTCTAAGTAACGGAATTGAGCAATGGCTATATCGCTAGACATAACTGCTTGCATTCCCTCAACACCGCTAATCCCAACACCGATATCCGCTTCTTGAAGCATTCCAACATCATTTGCTCCATCTCCAATCGCTAAAGTTGTCTTCCCGGTTCCAGTTTTGACCAACCGTGTAACCTGAAAACAAAATCTTCTATTAACTAAACCGAAACTGCAATACTAGATCCCCGTCAAAAAACCATTTCCATGGGAAAAGACATTACCAATGCCTTTTGTTTAGGTGATGATCTGCAGCAAATAACAGAGGCACATCCTGTGGCTAAATCAAGAAACATTTTCTTGAAATCATCTTCAAGAGCGTATGTTAACGACTTCCCGTCAATGATCAATGCAAATGCCTCATAAGAGCTCGCGCCTTTTGATCCTGTGATTAGAGCTTTTCCTTCTTCCATTTGCTTCACCACGCTTTCTCTTGATGCCTCTTCAATCACATCTTTCTCTCCCGCTTTCTCCAATGCCTTGATATGTGGTGTTTCAAGATTTATGACGATCTGCTTCATCTCTTGTCTTAGTAAACTACAAGCAAATCTGCAGAGTTTCCGGAAAAAAAATTGTCAGAACCTATACAAACACACCAAGAACAATGTTTAGATTCAGACATCTGAGGGTAATATAAATTCCTTACCCGATATTGATTGCGGTCTCCATTTTGTCTCCGGTTAGAACCCAAATCTTTATTCCTGCTTGAGCAAGCTTGTCGATACAATCCGGAACCTAAGAAATTATCAAATTAAACCGTTTTAACAACATCCATTTTGAAGATACTCCTACTCAATCCACATCCGAATCCAAAACATTTTAGAATTTTAGTCTTAAAAGAGCCATACCCCATTTTGAAGTTTGTCCTCAACAGCAGTAGCACCGAGGAGAATCAAATCGCATTCCATCTTATCAGTGATTTCATCGATTAAGATCTCACGATCTGCTGTCACCGAGTTCTTAGCTTCATTGAAATTCTTGCTAAATTCTATGTACTCATTCTCATCAACCTCGCGGTATGCAAGTATCAATGTCCTTAACCCTGCATCTGCATATTCATTAACATGTTCTCGAGTTTTCTCTTCGAATTTACGCCCGTTCTTTGCAAGTCTTTCAAACATTACACTGCACACACACAAAAGAACAAAATTCCACACTTAACAAGAAGGCCTCAAAATGCAATATCTATCAGGATTTTCAGTTAAATTACTTGTCAGCTCCTTTGGATAATAACAGAAGCTTCCCATCTTCGTCACGCACAATCACCGACATTCTCTTTCTCGCGCTGTTAAACTCAAGAACGTTTAATAACCGATAAACCCTGTAAGAAAACAGAGGAATGTTAGTTCTTGACCTCAAGAAATATCAATGAAATTAGAACTATAAGAAAAAATAAAAACTAACCTTTCAACTGTTTTCCCTGTTGCAAGATCCAATTCACGGAAAGAAATCCCGTTTTGTGTGCGGCTAAAGAACTCAAACCCAAGTTCTCGAGCCGCAACAACAAAGGCAGCTTCATCAGGAGACTCAGCCTCGTAAGAGACAGCCCCGGTGGCTTCATCGGTTTCGGGTATAGCCGTGTGACAAACAGCTAACAACCTGAAAAACTTCTGCAAAACCGCTGCATCTCTCTGCTTAATCCAATTCCCTTTCATAACTCTCTCGTCCACGAAATTAAACCCTTTAATCTTAGGACCAGACCGGTCCACTACAACATCCAAATCAGCATCAACCAAATTCGAACCGTTACTTCTCATAGCCATAGATCTTTCAACTTCGGTTATACCGCGTCCGTAAGCTGTTCCCGCGATCGAACACTTGATAAACTCCATTGAATTGCAGGTCAAGGTTCCGGTTTTATCAGATAGAATCGTATCGACCATTCCAAGCTCTTCGTTGAGATTAGATGTTCTTGCGTGCGCGGGTTTATCGGTTTCCTCGTAGTACATAAGAATGTCATTGTTGATGAAAATGCTCTGAAGAACTTTAACGATTTCGATAGAGACGTAAAGCGAAATCGGGATGAAGTAACTGTAGAGCATAACCGCAGTGAAGAAATGGTAAATCGCAGCCATTGGAGCTCTATCTGGATCAAAGAAGATCTCTGCATCGTCTGGTCTTAAGTACCATCTCTCTGTTCTTCCTCCATTTCTTACTCTATCTTCTCTTGTCTCAATACCAAAGACGATCGAGCCTATAAACGACATTAGAAACACGACACCGAACATCAAGTAGATGATTTTGTCCATTTTTCTCTCGATTCTGCTTCTCTTCGATGGAGGATCAGTTGAATTTTGAATCACCTGTTTCAGATTTTCAAATTCAACACTTTTAATACAATTTCTACGGTTTTGTTAAGTGAACAATAAACAGATGTTAAAGTTTGTACCTTTGTGTCGTGTCCAGTGAAGACAACAGCTCCGTAAACATACTCTGTATTTCTAAGTTTCGAATCTCGAAGAAGAAGTTGTTGAATCGACAATGGAGATTTCTGTTGTTCCAAATCTAAAGTTCCGACGAAGGTATAGAGATCTGCATTTGGGTCTTCACATCTCACAACAGCTTTTAAATCTTTGAAATCTGAATCTTCATGTAAAGCCGCTGAAGTCGCTTCTAAGCCTTGTTTCACTTTAAGATTTGTTTCTCCGTCGAGATTCATCGTCTCTACATAACAAATTGAATCTTCGTAGCTCGTTGACAAAAGCAAAAGATCCGCCGGAAAAAACTCGTCTTTTTCAACTTTTACTATATCTCCGACTTTAAGATTCCTCCATTCTTCTTGCCGGAATATTCCATTTCCGTCGTGAACTTTAACTTTCCTATTGTTCACTTCAATATCCTGAAAAAAAAAAAAATTTGATTAAAAAAAATTTCTATTGATTTTGATTAGGAAAATTCGATTTGAGATTTGAGATCAGACCTGTTGTTTTCGTCCCCAATCTTCGATACCTTCTTTAACCATACTTGCGGCGATGACGAAGCCGAGAGGTAACAGAGCACTAACGGCGCCGTAAGGAGAAAGAGCAGTCAACGATAAGATTCCAGTGACGAGGAAGTAGAAATTAGCAACGCGACGGAACTGTTCGAAGAGTGATTTTGGTATGAAAGAAGCTGGAGTGTATTTTGTTGACCGGACATAGTTTCCGGCGTAGTTATGCCGTTCCGACGCCGGAGAATTTGGTTCGTTACAGTAAACAACTCGAGAGAAACCAGGTCCTCCTATATGTGATTGATCTTCTTGAAAACTCGATTTACGACCTTTGAATGCGTATAAATTGTTCAGATGTAATCTTCTTCTCCGACACTTCCCCATACTTCTCTATCTCTCTCTGTCTGAAAATCTCTCGAAAAATGGCGAAAATTCAGGAAATGTTGGAGAGGGAAAAGAATGAAAGAATGAAGATTTCTATATGAGTGAGAAAAGAATGAAGATTGCTCAGATTTCTATATGAAGATTTCGGAGCTAAAAATGAAAATTTTGAGAGAGAAATGTCAAATATATGAGTGAGTAGTAGTCATATCATTTGATTTAGCAACTCGGCAATGAAGAGGAACGAGTTTTCGTTTTTTAAATGAAAAGTAAAACCCAACTTTGACGACGACTTTCAACGTATTATTTGTTGACGGAGTTTTATTTTTTTCTTTGTATGGTATTACAGGAAATTTTGAATATTTTATTCCAAAAATTTCTTCTTTTTATAGAAATTTATAATGGGAAGTGAAAATCATCAATATTGTAATCTACTATGAATAAAATCTTAGAATTCTAAAAATATATAAAAAATATATATCGGTCTGTTTTCTACTTTTTCTATTCATTTGTCCCAATTCTAGAAGAATTAATAAGGGTTAACATCTATTCCTAGGTTCCAAATTATCCCTTAATAAGCCGTGGACGAAGTCGTAGATGCTTTACTTACTTATCTTTGAAAACTTCTTGGAAAGGAGAAGAAGGGAAGTAGTTATATTGGATAGAGATTAGTGAATGAACGATATTTTTATTGATTGATTTTAATTGAAAGATTATTATTATATTATCAAACTAAATAATTGATTTCCAGGGACTCCTATCCCTATCTGGCTCGATTTCCTTATTAATTATCTTCTGACACGCTTATACCAACACATGTGAAATTTCATTTCCACCTCATAATTTATTGCCTCTTCAGCAATGCGGATTAATCTAATTGAGATTATTCAAGTTTAGGTTCTAAACCAAAGAAAAATGTTTGGCAAGAGAATATATTTCACTTTCACATCAGCGGTCACGTGGCTTAATTCATTTTAAAGAATATCTTAGGCAGACAGGCGTCTGATATATATATATATATATAAACACTATAGAGACATCTTCGTCATTACTTTTGACCTAAAATAAAATAAAACACACGGTATGGCGATGAAAAAAAGTTTACGTAGATTGGGCTCTGGCTGATATTTTTATAGGCCCAAAAATACAAGAAAATCTGCTCAAACAAAATCGAACCTTGCGTAAGTGACTTGAAAGAATATTAAGCCGGTAAACCGTTTCGGTTTATTACTCCGTCTTCTGCGTGGCGGTAATTTACCTTTTTACCCCATTCACCGACGACAATAGCTAATTTCACCGTACGATTTTGTACTTTTTAATTAAAAGTTTATAAAGCCGTTGTACTGCTGATTTTTCAATTTGGGAAAAATTAAGGTTCCAAATTTTTTGTTAGTTTCTGTGAGATCCTCTTTCGAACTATGTTCACGCCACAGAGAAAACCGTGGATATCGTATCCGGCGATGACGCCGAGAAGCGAAACGAATAAAATCGGCGGTGCTGCTAACCCTAGGAACTCTGATAGAAAAGGAAAGGTGGTTGCGTTTAGCGAGGAGCCTGTAATTTCGAATCTTCCTCCGCCTCCGATTGGAACGCTGACCGGAGAAGGCATTTCCATAGGGCAGGCTGATATGGGTGATTGGAGAAGGTTTAGGGAAGTGGGTTTGTTGAATGAGGCTTCAATGGAGAAGAAAGATCAAGAAGCGCTTCTTGAAAAAAATTTAACACTTGAAAAAGAGGTAACTTTTTATAAAATGTTTTGTATAATTTGATTGTTATGTTGCTGGGTTTGCTTTGTTTCCTTGAGAATCTATAGTTGCAAGAATAACATTTGGGTGAAAAACTGATATTGTAAATATGTAATTAGTGTAGAAGCTCTCATGTGTTAAGAAGTTAAGATATTGGTCTATGAGGCAATTGGTAACCTTTAGCTGTCATAAAGTTGAAATGAGTATTTTGATTTTTTTTTTATCACTTTGATCAAATGAAATTTATGGGTTCTCAGTCTTTCTGAGTTGCTTCACAATGATTCTTCTGTGCAGTTATATGGCTACCAGCATAATATGGGACTTCTTCTCATGGAGAACAAAGAATGGGTTTTGAAGCATGAACAACTAAATCAGGCATTACAAGAAGCTCAAGAAATCCTTAAAAGGGAGCAGTCATCACATCTGTATGCATTGACGACTGTAGAACAACGCGAAGAAAACTTGAGAAAAGCCTTTGGTCTGGAAAAGAAATGTGTGGAAGAGGTAGCATACTTTAACTTTAACTTTAACATTATCTTTAATAAAACAAAATCTTGTGTACTTATGTGATGCATTGATTTTTGGTGTCCTCTTTTCTGTTGAGCTTCCTTAGACACAAACTCTTTTTTCTGCGTTAGTTAAACGCTTTACTTCATTTGTGTTTTTAAATTTTCGTAGATATATAATTTATTTTGTTTTTGTTTGCAGCTTGAAAAGGCTCTTCGTGATATTCAAGAAGAGAATAGCAAGTTAAGGCTCACCTCTGAAAGTAAATTAGCGGAAGCAAATGCTTGGTTGCTAGTAAAGGGAGATCTTCAGATGTGGAAAACAAGATTTATTCTGCTGAAGTAAACTGGCAGAGGCAACTAGAAAGAACTCTGAGCTGGAAATGAGATTGAAGGAAGTAGAGACTCGTGAAACTGTCCTGCAACAAGAACGGCTTTCTTTTGCTAAAGAGTAAGTATAGATATTAGTTATATGATCGAAAAGTTCAATTCTTTCTGGTATTCTTACATGTATGTTGTACTGTTATTGCACCACAGGCGAGAATCATATGAAGGGATTTTCCACAAGCAAAGAGAATACCTTCATGAATGGGAGAAAAAGCTTCAAGAAAAGGAAGAATCCATTCCTGAACAGAAGAGAAGCCTGAATCAATGAGAGGAAAAGGTTAATGAAAAAGAAAAGAAACTGAAGCTGAAAGCAAAAGAACTTGAAGAATGGGATAGAAAGGTTGATTTGTCTATGTCAAAGTGTAAGGAAACTGAAGAGAACATAAACAAACGATTGGAAGTATTGACTACAAAAGAGAAAGTGAGTTTATAGCTTTTAAAAATGGCTTCTTTAATCTTGTGTATATTTCTTATATGACTTTGTTTATGGTGGTATACCATAGGAAGCTCGCACTCTCCAGAGCTTGCTAGTGGCAAAGGAGAAGGAGTTACAAGCGTTTGAAGGGAAGCTCATTGCTAGGGAAGGGGTAAGTTTAAGCTTTTGTAGTTTTTGAAACATCCGTTTATCCCTTTGAATTGATAACCGTTTTTATATTAATAGATTTCCTTGATTCTGATATCAGTTACTAAAGCTTCTGTTTGGTTTTTAACAGACAGAAATTCAGAAGCTGGTTGATGATCAGAAAGAGGCATTAGCTGCTAAGATGCAGGAATTTGAACTGGAGTGTGAAGAAAGAAGAAAATCTTTGGACAAGGAACTCAGAAGAAAGATGGAGGAGCTTGAACGACAGAAAGTTGAAATTAATCACAGGGAGGAGAAGTTACAGAAAGGAATGAAGCAATGAATAAGAAGTTTGACCGAGTGAATGAAAAGGAGATGGACCTTGAAGCCAAGTTAAAAACTATTAAAGAAAAAGAAAAGATCATACAAGCTGAGGAGAAAAAGTTAAACCTGGAAAAGCAACAGTTGCTTTCTGATAAGGAGAGTCTGGAGGACCTACAAAAAGAAATTGAAAACATCCGAGCTGAGATGATAAAAAAGGAGGAAATGATCCAAGAAGAACGCAAAAGTCTTGAACTCAAGAAAGAAGAGAGGGAAGAATACCTGAGACTGCAATCTGAACTCAAGTCCCAGATAGAGAAATCTAGACTCCACGAGGAGTTTCTTTCTAAGGAAGTTGAAAATCTAAAGCTAGAGAAAGAGAAATTTGAAAAGGAGTGGGAAATATTGGATGAGAAGCAAACAGAATACAATAAAGAACGAATAAAATTTTCTGAAGAAAAAGCAAAGTTTGAGAGGTTTCAACTGCTGGAAGGAGAAAGATTGGAAAAAGAAGAGTGTGCGTTGAAGGTTCAGATAAAGCAGGAACTGGATGATATTAGACTGCAGAGAGATTCATTTGAAGCCAATATGGAACATGAATGCTCAGCTTTACATGAAAAAGCCAAACTTGAGCACTCGAAGGTTCTTGACGATCTTGAAATGCTGAGAAGGAATTTTGAAATTGAGCTTCAGAAAAGAAAAGAGCAAGACGAGAAAAATCTACAAGACAGACTTGCTCAGTTTGAGGATAAAAGAATGAAAGAGCTTAGTGATATCAATCACCAGAAGCAGGCTTTGAATAGGGAGATGGAAGAAATGGTGTCCAAAAGGAGTGCTCTCCAGAAGGAAAGTGAAGAAATTGCAAAGCACAAGGAGAAACTGAAAGAGCAGCAAGTAGAGATGCAGAACGACATCAGTGAACTTAGTGCACTCAGCATCAGCCTCAAGAAACGTAGGGAAGTGTTTGCCCGTGAAAGAGCTCGTTTTCTAGCATTTGCTCAAAAGCTCAAGGATTGTGGGAGTTGTGGGCAGCTGGCAAATGAGTTTGTACTATCTGATCTCCAACAACCATATGATGAAGAAGCTGTTCTACCACCTACCGGAGTTTTGAGTGAACTTCCAGAAAGCTCTGATGCGTCCGACTCGTGTAATATCAAGAAATCTCAAGACGGAGATGCCTCTGGAAGTGGGGGTTCTAGAAGGCCCAACATGTCGATACTGCAGAAGTGCACTTCAAAAGGTGAAAAACCTGTGCCAATTGATCTCCGACCACATCCATGTAGTAGCTCAATTCCGGAGGAGGATGAGGGATATACAGACAGTAGAGTACAAGAAACTTCTGAAGGTTCTAGTTATCTGAGCTTCAAAGTGTCAGGCGTGGACGTGGTAGACCTAGAAAAGCGAACCCTGCTTTGAATCCTACAAGTTCAGTTAAGCGTGCCAGCCCTGAAGATTCCACAAAAGATGAATTGGGTGGTAGCGTTTCTGTTACTAGCGAGAAGACAACAGGCGGAGGTGGAAGGAAAAGACAGCATATTGAGGATACTGCTACTGGTGGACGTCGTAAGAGACAGCATGTTGAGGATACTGCTACTGGTGGACGTCGTAAGAGACAGCAGACAGTTGCTGTCTTGCCAGAGACCCCTGGCCAAAGACGCTACAATCTGAGGCGGAACAGGATGTAAGTTTCCTAACATTGTGACAGTAAGTTTTTAGGCTTTAAAATCGCTTCACATGATTTTGCTTTAGGTTGTGTTGAGGTAGAGAGTAAGGGGCCCTTGTATTAGTAGTATCGGTAGGTAAGAAATATAGTACGGTTTCATCATATTATAATTTATGCGTAGTATAGTCTTTATTGTTCACATTCCCTATTATTATTGTGTCTTAATTCTATTCATTGATTCGATTGCTTAAAATCTTATGAGTGAACAGTGTAGACCAAGTTCCAGCAGATGTTGAAGGTAATGCAGCTGGTGGTGAAGATGATGCAGATGTTGCTCCCTGTGCTATCAAAGGACAATGTCGAAGAAACTAGCGTATCGGTGGTGGAATCTCTTCGAGGTAGAAGATTAGAAACTTCGGAAGTTAGGGTTGAGAGAGTCGTAACGGTAAGAAAGACTTCCCTCTTTTTCTTTCTTTGCGAGTTCTGTTGTGTTTTAGAGTTTTACAACGTTTGCCTTGCCAAGAGACTATTCTGAATGATTAAAACCTTGCTGATAAATTAAGCACAAGACAAAATTTGGTTATACTTGCTTAACAATTTGGTTGTTTCCATTGCAGGTTGAAACAATTGCAGATGTTACTGCTGATAACAACGTAGGTGTTTCCATTGCAAATGTGGAACCAACAGCTAATATTGCGATACCCTCTGTTGAAGATGATCAGAAGCAGAGAACAGCAATGAGGATATGGATGAGGAACATGAGGATGGAGATGAAGAAGAAAATGAAGTTCAAGATGATGATGGTGATGATGGTGATGATGATGATGATGATGGATCACCAAGACCCGGTGAAGGATCCATAAGAAAGAAGCTGTGGACTTTTCTCACTACATAACCATCTCACGTGGATGATCTAAGAGATGTTACTTTCACATTTATTTTGTAGAACCTAGCTTCTTAGATTCAAAGAGAGACCCTTTTGATAGGGGTTGAAGTTAGAGAATTAGAGCAGAGGTGTGTGTTTAATGATGTATGTACTTTGAATTGACAGAACAGAAAAGTCAGAATCCAGAAGGATATTATTAATTACATTTTAATGCAAAAGGATTTGTTTCAGAAAAAGCAAAACATTAAAAAGAAAAATATTTGTCAACATTAAGTTCAACTACGCTTTGATATGTGTGTTTCTCTGCATGCACGCTTACATACACAATATTGTATATAGATATGTTCGTTTCTCAGCTTCTTACGGCATACGTTTAAACGATATTTGTTTGTTAATCGTAATTAAATGATATTCTTTTGTGAGTTGTTTCTCGTGGCCAAACACTACATCAAACGTAAATTATTACGTTATGAATTTTTAGTCGCTAAAAAAATTTGACTATGTATAAGGTACTGTTACGTTTGGTACTGTTGCGGCTTCGGTTGCGATCAATTAGTGTTTGTTTACCTATCGCAGGAGATTAGGCTGCCGTTGCGACCAGACACGCGGCTGTTAAACTAACAAAAACCACAGCGTCTAGCCGCAAATCGCAAACCGCAACCATTTACAACTATCAAACGAACATACCTTATGTATTGGAAATTCCATAAGTGCATATATGTATGGTTATGGGAACAAATGAAACCTGTACTTTATGTGACAAAAGAGGAACATGTAACCGAATTCTCTTCTTTTACTTTTTAACCATCTGAATTGTAATGAGAAAAGCTATTGCTTCCCAACGACCTCTCACTCTCTCTTCGATAAATAATAACAAGAACCAACCCAAAACCCAAATAGAGAAAGGACAAAACACATCACAGCTCTGTTTCTCGTGTTCTTGTTCTCTGTGGGAACAATGTTTAGGCAAGCGTTTTTTTATTCTCTTCTCTTACTATCTCTGCTTTCCAGGTGTACCGGAGATGAATCTTTACCTGAAGTAACCGATTTTGAAGAAGCTCCAATGGACAAAAGAGAACGAGAAGTCTTGTACTCTGCAATCCAAGGATTTGTTGGTGATTCTTGGAATGGATCTTCTCTCTATCCTGATCCTTGTGGTTGGACTCCAATTCAGGTTTTTCTGACAAATATATCATTCCTTAAAGCCTTATTTATTAGTTTCTCTACGGTACGGTCAGCTCTTTATTTGTCAGAGAACCATAGACTCTTGAAGATAATGAGGAGCTCAAGGTTATGATGATGTAGAAACATTTTATCTTTAGATGTTGTTGAATCTAACTTACCTTCTAAAAAGCTTTTGAATTGATGTGTAAAGATTTTTGTTTTCTAGCTGTCTGAAATAATTCTTCATAATGCTTTGTCCTCTTTGAAAATTTTCCATAATCGGATAGTGAAGTTTAAATGTTTCAATGGTTGTTTTATTTATATGCTCATTGGCCGACCAATCATTCCTTTATCTTGCAGCTAAGTTGCTCTTCGAAAAATACAAACAAAAATACTGATTTTGTTTTGGTTTCAGGGTGTTTCGTGTGACATCTACAATGACTTGTGGTATGTCACGGATTTGAGTTTAGGGCTTGTTTATGAAAACTCGCTTCCTTGCTCCTCAAGTCTTGAGATAAGGCCAGAGCTATTTGAGCTCAAGTACTTAAGATCTCTCTCCTTCTTCACCTGCTTTATCTCTCCCATGGTGTTAGCTCAAGAGGACTGGATCAACTTTGCATCTAACTTAGAATCGCTTGAGTTCAGATCCAATCCCGGTCTCATTGGGAAACTTCCTAATACAACTGGCAATCTCACAAAGCTGAAGTCTTTAGTGGTTCTCGAGAATGGGTTCAATGGAGAATTACCGGCGAGTATCTGCAACTTAAAGAGTCTAAAGCGGATGGTTTTCGCAGCGAACTCATTCGCGGGAGTGATCCCTAATTGTTTCAATGGGTTAAAAGAGCTCTTGATCTTGGATTTGAGCCGCAACTCTTTCTCAGGGACATTGCCTTCATCTTTTGGAGATTTGGTTTCATTGCTCAAGCTTGACCTAAGCAATAACCTCTTAGAAGGGAATTTACCTCAAGAAATAGGGGTTTTGAAGAATTTGACACTTTTGGATATTAGGAACAACAGATTCTCTGGTGGGTTGTCCAAGAACATTGAAAAGATTCAGTCTTTAACAGAATTGGTGTTGTCAAACAATCAAATGGGTGAGGAGGATATGATGGGAATAAAGTGGGAAAGCATGGGGAGTTTGGTGGTTTTGGATGTATCCAAAATGGGTTTGAGAGGTGAGATTCCCATTGGTCTAACCAATCTGAAAAGGTTAAGGTTTCTTGGTCTTAACAATAACAATCTAACCGGTTTTGTTCCATCAGAAAAGTTTGAGGCTTTGCCTTGTCTTGGTGCTTTATACATCAATGGGAACAACTTAAAAGGTGAGCTTAGATTCTCTAGAAAGTTCTATGAAAAGATGGGAAGAAGATTTAAAGCTTCGAAGAATCCAAACCTTTGTCAACCATTTGATACAATAATCTCAGAATCTCATAATCATTTGCTTCCTCTTGGGGTGAAGCCGTGCACTTAGACAGACAAAAGGATAATTCGACAAACGTGAAACCAGAAGAAGGAATTGAGGTCATCATCATCAAGCTATCTTTTTCTCATTTTGGTAAATATGTAAGAATATTTCGATAAATTGTTAACCAACTGAGCTAATGGGCCATTTTGATAAATTGTTATATTTCATTTTAGATAAGACTATGTTTCATATATATATATATCATACCGAAGACGAATCGTGAAACTGAGGCACACAAAACGAAAAAACAAATTTTGTAGGAACTATTTAATACAGTGCTCCGGATTAAAGTACGAGCAAGATGCCAACATATAGACTTAGACTTGTCCAAATAATTGCTCTCTCCTTGTCTCATAAAGAGGCGATCAGATATAATATAAATAAACGTGATATAAGATAATCATATGCAGTGTTATGGAAAAGAAGAACACATAATGCGAAGGCACCTGGAAACAAGCCAAAATGTTCTAGAATTTTGGACAAAAACAAAAGCAAACAAAGGAACACAACTCAATAAGGAAATTAATAATTAGTGGGTGTGATGGGACGAATAGTGTCCGAGTGTTTTTCTTCCAAAGAGATCATGTCAACAAAGAAAAAGTCACAGAAACGTTAGGAAGAGTCTAATAAATCAAATAGTTGATCCGTTGTTTTAGACAACCGTAGGCCATCTCTTGTTCAGTTTTTGGTCTCAAAAAATCGGCTGAAAAAAATCTCTGAAAAAATTACAAGATTGTCTTCTCCAAAGAAAAAAAATCCTTGAACGATATGCATCTAAACTCAATAAAATTCTAAATTCTACACGATTCCTCAAACCGTCTCCTAAAACCTCACCCTCACAAGTAGATGCTCTCAAAGACATAGGGACCCTTTGTTTTCAACTCAATTAGCTTCTCCTTTTAAATTCAGTTCCCATCCAATATTTTTTCTTTGCATGGATGGGTAATTGAATTTAAAATAACGAAGACTTTAATATGAGAAGTAGTTTATTTCACCTCTTCGTTGAATTTGCGTTCAGGTGAGAAATAACGAAGACTTTATGTTCTGTTGTTGACGAAGTCATATTTGATTTGTGGTGTAATCTTCTTTAATATGAGAGGGAGAGGGAGAGAGATAAAATGAAGTTCATCAATAGTAATCAGACATTGTTCTGTATTAACAATTTCTCTCTGTCTGGAAAAAGGCACGAATTGTTCTATATTAACACGTTCATCAATAAATCAGACAAGTTTTTTTGTCATTTTTTGGATCTGGATGTAACAGTTGTCAAATAACAAGTTAGGAATGACAAAAACAAAAACGTCAAGCTGTTCGATTCAGAACAATTCTCAAGTCAACAAACTGGAAGCACTTTTATTTATATGAAAGTTTATGCTCAAGAAAACTTGACATGGACCTTGCTTTTGGACGAGGCTCTGTGAAGCATAAGAAAATCCTCCATGATGTTCAGCTTTTTTCATCTTTTCTTGCCTGAACATGAACTTCCAATAGCTCAAGACACGGCAATATCGACATTGTAATCTCTTGCTAGATAACAATACAACATAACACTTCCGATGCTCTGTGTGAACAAAGTCTAAGCGAAGAATCTAAACATTTTTTAACCCCTTAATCAGATTCGTTAAATGGTTGTGACTCATAACGTTATTAAAGAACATAGTCTTCTCATCGTTTAGTTGTTAAAATTGATGTCTTTTGGTCTTTTCTTTGGTTTATGAACTGCACCACCACGTAAAGAATATCAAATAATTTTAAGAATTATATTAATAATTATAATTATTTATAAAATTCGTTTTATTTATTAAAATATATAAATAACTTGTAAATAAAATGAGGGTAGATTTTTCATAACGTATATGAAAATTAGTTGAATGGTCTATTTTTCAAATTATGAAACATAAACAGGACATTTTTCAAAAATTTCCAAAAAATTATTATTGAAGTATTTGCTAGTTAATACATCATATTAATAATAATACATAAATAATAGATAATAAATATTAAAACATCGCTAAATAACGATAACTATATATAGATAATAAAATTATAACAAGATGTTATATATTTTTAGTTGAATCCGGAACATATTTCAAACATGATTTTTTGTTTTTATCTGTCTTGTCCTATCTCGTTTCCATCACAAATTCAAGTAAGGAAAAAATGAAATAATTTGTGTGTGTGTGTTAATTTCTGTTTGCCCACCAAACCAATCCAGAACGACTTAAAACAATTCGGATAGAAAAGAATGCTAGGCAAAGTTTAAAAATCAAACGTTGAACGAGAAGTACAAAAGGTAATTAGTTCCAGAAAATAAAGAATTTTTTTTTTAAAGTACAAAAGGAAACCATAAGGATGAAAGTTGAGTGGCTCAATTATTACAAGCTTACAACTTTATTTATTAGGGCATAGCACAAAATTCGTAGCCCGAGAAGAAGTGAAAGAGACAAGAGAGAAGAGACCGGTGGTGATGGTCACGACGGCGACGATGGTAGGACCGCCGCACGTGGCCTGCCTAGCCCATGTCTTCATTTGACCAGTCAACGTACGTCTTCTTAAATTATTGAGATCCTTTAGTACATATGTAAAAGACTAAGGTTTATGAAGTTTAATTAAATTTCGAATACTACCATGAGTCTTTTTCATCTAAATACTTATATGCTTAGTGATGAAACGATGAGCTAATTCAATTGTGATGGCTCATGAAGCTTCGTTAGTTGCTCTAAATTATTAGCTTAGAAAACATAGCAGAACTGTAAGATTTAATCTGATTTGATTTTGAATTTTGACTGTGTTTCTCTTATATAGTCCGGTTCTGATCGGAATTTTTGTTCCAAAAACCTTTTAAAAAATCTGTGCTGCTCAACTGTGATGGTGTTAACCGGATCAGTCTGCGGGTTTTTCTTTAACATCTAATATATACTTTCATTAGTCTGCGATGTTTTGCATCCGTAGATAAATGGAAATTTATTTATTTTAAAAAATTATATTTTATTTTTCTTTATTATTGTTGGAGAAAATTTTAATTAATTCGTTAGAATAAATGGAAAGCAAAAAAATATAATAAAACATAGTGTGTTTTATTGATTCAATATTAATTGTAAATACCAAGATATAAGATAATATCAATCAATTTAAAAAATTTAATCGTGATAAAATTTAATTGTTAATAATTTTGTTCTTGTGTTTGCTCAAGAGATAGATAAATAGACACGTCCCATTGCACTGATCGGGGGCGTTCGTAGTGACTGAGGGGGTAGTGATTCGTGTATCGACTCCAATGATACTATAGTTCTGTACCATTATGGCAGAGGATTCGGATAAAATATGCACTTTCTCAGGAATGAAAAAAATTGTCTTGCATCACGGTTTTTTTATTTATAAAAAATTGCCACGATCCCTAATTCTTATAAAATTCAGAGTTATTAGGTTGTTTGCGATATTCGCAAATAACATTAAATTTGTCTTGATATAATTTCGTGAGATTCGTGTTGTTCTTATTTAGTATTTTATTATTATTTTGATCATATCGAATTTATTTTAGATTTTATTTAATTAGTTTTGATGATAAAATTACATCCAACAATTATAAAATGAAATGTTACTTTTTTAACAACTAGTAGTATTAGTTTATACTAATTATTCTGTCTTTCAAAATTCGTGAAACGGATGATTACTTAATACATCGAACTTTGTTTTCCTATTAGAATACTAGACGTGACAGTGACTTCCATCGTAAATATTTTAGCACCTAATGATATTTTATTTAATATTGTGTCCCTTCGTTACATATATAGTCGCTCGCAAGTTAGATATATAACTCCATCCCTCTTAGTGAATTAGCCATCACAACTGAATTAGCTCATCATTTATCTATTTAATCTACTACATTTAATTTTAATGATTAAAGAAATCAAAATCTGATAAAAACTATGTGTTCTAAATTATTATTTTATAAGAACTTATCGCTTAACATCAACATTGGGTAGAGACTCAATAAGTCTCTCAATTATATTATTTTCAATTATATTATTTTAACCTATTAAATATAATTTAATTATTTTATAAAATTAAAATTGTAAAGAAATAATAAAACCAATCATATACTGACATGTGTGAAAGGAGTCTCTAGAGAAATTATAAAGAGTTTTTATTTAAGAACCGATTATCTCTTCTCTCTCCTACTTTTTATTTTTTTTATTTTTTATTTTGTTGAGAAACTCTCCTATAATCTCCCAAATCTCCTAGCAGATGCTTTTATAATGTGCATACAATAAAGAATTTAGAAGTAGTATTTAACTTACTTTGATATTAATCATCACAAATCACAAAAATTTGAGCCAACCCATATAACATGTTGAAAAGTGATAGTTCACCAATAACTAAATTAAAAGTAGAGATAGATCGTCTTGTGTCGGAATTAAAATAGAGTAGCTTTTTGTCATCATAATAGATTAGTTCAACCCATCCGGATGGCCATCCCCATGCGTGGGGCAGCAAATATTAATCAACAATTAACTAAAGAAACATTCATTGTAACTTGTAATATAAAACCAAAGAAAAAGCAAATTATAGTTCTATTATTGCCGCCATTCAATAATATATCACATAAAGATATGTGTTGGTTTGACTAAATCAGGGATTTAGTTCAAGAGTACTTTATATGGTATCCTTAATTGCTTTAACCAAAAAAAAAGATATCATTAGTGTTCATAATTCATTTCGGCCGGAAAGCCTATATTAAACTGCATGGTGTAACCCTTAAACGGCCGGAATGTAAATAAAAAATGTGATTCGTATAAAAATGAAAAAGAATAGTATGAGCATTGAAATTGAGATCTCAAAACCTTAACTTATAACCCAAAATAAACTATAGAAGTAAGGGAGCGACAGTTTTTTAGATTACTGTGAATAATTTATATATTGCGAAGTCACAGAACAAAGCCAGAAGCTATTACAAAATTTTGTCAACTCTCTCTATCATACCGTCAATATTTACAATATTGCCCTTCCCTCCACTAAATAATCGAAATTTTCTGCATTTGCGCCAAAGAGCAAGATCGAATTTGCTAAACAAAGGCCTAATCAAAACAAAACAAGTTAAACCCTCAACCGATTTATCCACAAGATGGCATCGAATGAAACTCGATCCGACCCGGTTAAGCTCCAAACATCACGACCCGTCTCTCTCCAACACACGAAATCCTTTTAATACATAAAGATTGAGGACGATCTGAATCGAGTGAGAGATCAATCGTGCCAACAAAGAAGCATGACGACACATCTTCGAATGATGTAAAGCTTAGCTCTTTGTTCTTTAAGAACAGCTCCAAGGCCTTTACTCGATAACCTTCTCTTTGAACCTCTCATGCTTTTACTTGATCCCATCTTCATCTTCGATATATAGATGGACTTTGCAAAAACAAAACAAGTTTTTCTTTCCCTAGGGTTTGAGATATGTGTGTAAGAGAATTGGTAAAATTGAGGATACAAAGAAGAAAAGAGTCTTTTTTATAGAAGAAGAGAAAGATAGAAAGGTGACCCCACACACTTCTTTTTCACTAACCACTTGTGTGTGTTTGCCTTGTTGCAATTTATTATCACTGAATATTGAATGATTTATATGGTCACAATTTCACAAAACCCCCCAAACATATATGCCCTATTTGTCCCCGTTGTTGGTATGTACATGGCACACCATGCATGCCACGTGACGAATTTGTTTTCGATATATATATATATATATATAATTTGGTTAATTACTGTGCGGATTTTTCAACCAAAAGAATATGGTTACTCTCCTTCCACCTATGACCTATGTAACGTTACATTGCTTCTAGATTATTATTATTATTAATTTATGGGTTAACTATTGCTTCTAGATCTTAGCGGGGTAATTCGCAGATCCAATGATCGTTGAATGCGTTCAAAGGTCTAATTAATTTACAAACTCTCACAATAACTTTTGTCGTTAAGTTATTTTCAAAGAGTTACAAGTTTGTCATTTTATAAAAAAAAAATTCAGTGACGCCTTTTATTTATTTTTTGTCTTTTCGAATATATCAAGCCATTTTTCAGATGCAAATGGAGTGGCCCAATATTTTTTTATTGTAGTACTGATTTTTTTATTAAAATCAATGAAATGAGAAAACAAAATTTTGTTTTGCAACTATCATACTTAATTTTTAAAACAAACAGTTCTTTTCGTCGATTACAACATTAACATAGTCGAAGATATTTAATTTATTACAAATGATGACGAGTAGTCAATTAAGTCTAACGATATACAGTTCATGCGATCATACATTTACAATAATAATTTATACGAACAAATCTACGATATACATCTTTTCCCATTTAAAAAAAAGATTTATAATAAAATATATTTACTATAGAAAAATTTATCTATATTATCAAAAACCACAACATCTGGTTCTACCTAGAACACGGTAAATTTTAATAAAATTATAGATACATAATCTGCAAAATATTATCATTGAATTCAAGCTTTGGTGTAGATATATTAAATTTTTGATTGATCACTGGACCAAAGAGTTTTCACAACTAAAATGTTTAAAGACATATTTGTGTAAAATATAGATTGTTAAAAGAATGTAAAAATAATAATTTATGAAGTAGCATTGACCACGATTTAAAATAATGTTGTAGAGACAGTATGACGATAATAGTTCTGTTTTTTTTTAAATAATGATGTAGTTTTAGTAAATTGATATATTATAAAGTTAACTACATGTAGCTTATTTTTGATTTTTTAAAATTATTGTAACAAATATGTTTGAACCTTTTCTAATTATCGGTTGAACTAAATGGGGTTTTCAGAACAGAAGCTTCTATAAGGTTAGGAATGTTCAGCGTGACCAGGAAAAAGATCTCCAAGAAAAGTTTCAAACTCAGATCTTATACATGCAAAGATGCACTGCATAACTAAACATAAAAGTCTTGCATCTGGTTTTTTTTCAATTTATGTGGATGTCAATGAATCATGATTGTTTCTACAAAGCAGACTTCTCAAATCATTTAATAAAAACTTTGGTACAATCACTAAATATATTGCAGTCGATTGATCACATCTCAGAAGATAGATAATACATGAGTATCCAAAAGAACAATAATTTGTAGCGAGTTGGACCACAGTCAATTTTTGTGGACGATATGAATAGTTAGGTTTATCATGAATTATTTTAATTATTCTATTATATCTTTATTTTTATATACATGTTGGATCCACGTCAGTGTGCCAATCTATTAGACCCTCCATCCTTCCACGCACATTTTCAAATTCTATGGTCTGCTGTGTTGTAAGAATATAAATTTTGTTTTGCTTGCTAAACTATAAATTTAAACTAGAAAGTTAGTCTACGTTCAACTAATTTTTTTTAATTATCAACTCAACTATAACTTTCATCTAGATTTGTATTTTTTTCTTTTAATCATGTGCATTGGCTTGACAAATAGTTCGTATTTTTTTGGTAAATGTTTAATACTCAAACCAAAAAGGTATTTCTTAATTTACATATAGGATTTTCTTTTATCAAAACAATTTTGAGGAGTATTTTTCTTCACATTACATAATCGACTATTTCACGGAGGACACTTGTTGAAGTTCTTGAACCACACAACTGAAGTAGAATCAATCAGATCCTATAACTATTTCAGATATGGTAAACTTGTTATCCAAACTAACTCTCCACCGTTAATGAATCATTACCTCAAAATATCTGTCTTTTCGTATGTTTTGATCCTTATAAAGTGACCATGATGACGTGGCACGCATGTTGATATTCGTTTAGTGAGAATGTGTTGGGTAACGATTGCTATAATAACTTCTAACTAACTGGTCTTCTGGTGGCGCACGAATTATGATTATACCAAATAATTTTTTAAGTTTCTCATGCATCATTAACTAAGTTCATGGATCAATATATTATAAATGTTAACAAATGTCGATGGAGGATACTTGAAAAATTGAAGTAGTATTGGTTCATAGTTTTTTTTTCTCAATGGTGTTGACTTTTGTACACGTATATCTATTAAAAATATAAAGAAATATTAAATGCGTTTTAATCGGCATAAAAATAGTAAAAATCAGTATTAATGTAACCAAAGGAATAGATCAAACAAATACCTGTTTTATATTTGAAATATTTTATTCATATCCATTAAAAATCTTCAAAAACATTAATCTTAAAGATGAATAGAGTATATAAAATTCAATTGTTACTAATTCCCGGTTAGTAAGAATTACGTTTTAGTTTTGATGGATTTGAGTTGGAGTACAAGACCCTCTCTAGAGAGGGCTTAATAGTTACTGTACTTTTGATCAACTATTCGATATATTCCTCAAAGATATGGAACGCTGCTATAATTAAAACCATAAACAAATACACATACTCTTAAAATTTTAAAAGGTCGCAGCAAAATAAAACTTGTGGACTTTTCTGGGAAAAAAATAGAAGTGTGGGCTTCTTGAATAAAACAAAGGCACACATAAAGGTTCTTTCATAACCTTAAAAGTTAAAATCGCGGACAATGTTTCAAAATCCTATCATTGGCCCAAATACATTTAGCTTTGAATGTTTTACGGTCCTTTTCATCATGGGTCGATCATACTGTATATAAATCAACTTCCGTTTGATTGGATCCATCGTAAAATATATAATTCGAATAGTAAACGTCTAATCGACGAGAATTTAAATTTAAACAGTAGAGTAATTTTCATTTTTCCTTTAATATTGTCAAGTTTCAACACCACTTATCAGTTTGAATGCTTTGAGCTTTGAATTATAAACATAAATCAAAAATTTAAGTAAAAGGAAGTAAGAGGCGCATCTTATTTTAATGACGACATTTTTAGGCGTTTGTTGTTGTGTTGTGTAGTGAGTAAATGAGTGGAGACATGAGAGTGTGCCATAAATGACACCAAATACAACTTGGATATTGCCCAACGGTAAAGCCATTTTTACTCTTTATCGGATCAATTGTAAATTGTTCATTCATGTATGGTTATTTATTTTGGGTAAAAACTCGAAATTAGTAGTGGATACGAATTGGGTAAAGTTCAAGTAATCAAATACTCCAGATAATTTTTGAGCTCTATTTTCATTTGTTTGAAGAAATTATCCTTAACAAACGGATGATTGTTACGACTTGCTACCCTATCAAGTTCGAATAATTCGGATGTGTACGTTTCGGATCGAAGTCCCAGCCCACAAATCTAATGTGGTGAGCACCTGGTCCAACACCTAAGTATCAAACTCTAGTGCAAAACATGCTAAATAAATCTAGTTAGTATGAAACAAACGTAACAAATTTGAAGATTGGATGACAAAACGTAACATAAAACTATAGCATTTCTTGGAGATTTAAGAGTGAACCAAACCCTCCCACAAGAATACATTGGTCCATGACGAATATGATGCATAAATAAAGACGGAAGTTGCAACACAAATGTTTGGATGTTTTTGCTTTGTAAAAGGAATATTATTCTTCATAGATTCATTTTTATCACCCTTCCCAATTTTTATATTTACTTAAAATTTTCTCAAACTGTGGTGCCATGCATCCGTGATTTTGGATATCACATGTCTGCAGTGTAACAATATAAATTCTTTGGTTTTCAAAATGGATCTTGAAAATGTGTTCAAAATTTCACCAAGCCTATAATTAAGGCGCAGTTTTGTTCCTCCTAACATGCAATTTGTAGTATCAATTGAAACTAAACCATGTAATATATCGGTAGAATGGTCTGTCCTCCTCATTCTATCCACAGAATTGGAATCGAAGTTCTATGAAATTATGTGAACCCATTGTTCCACACTGCCATTATTACGAAAAAAGAAATTCAAATTCCCGCGAGCAAATGGTGTAGCCTGTAGAAAAGTCAGATCCCACCGACACAAAAACACAAATCTTTCTTCAATTATTTTCAAATAGAACTAGAGACGGACAAAAGTGGATGCCAATCAAAAATTTTGTCTCATTAGATTTGCACCATATTCAAATTATATATTTCCATTTGGCTTAGGCTGCTTACGACCTCAACAAAAGGATTCAAATAGTGATTATTTAGAAAAATTAAAGGAATACAAATTATATTTAAAAATATTGAATATTGTCAAACTAATATAATAAATATATTTTTCATTGGATGCAAATTTAATCTATTTCTTATTTGTAAAATATTTATTTAATGTAAAATCAATATTTGAACTTGCACACAGCGAGATTTGTTCCACCATTAATGAAAGGGAAATGAAATCGATTGTTTTCCACATGGTTCACTATGTATTGAATGTTTTTAATCACATATTTAAATTAAGGCCCAAATTTGCTGTGTCTATTAAGCCCAATTACATATATGCCCATTATTTATCACAGGCTTGGATTCAAAAAATTTGATCTATCGAACTGACTTTTAAACGAATTTTGGACACGAACAATAAAATATGTATGAAATATTTTGTCATTGACTTCAGGAAAAAATGTAATTTACACTTAATTTTACGCAGTCTTTTATTTATATTTGACTTTCTGCTGTCTAGATTCACAAAACATTTATATCGAGAATTGAAATCTCGTTTAAGCAGTTGAATATTGATAGTACTCTTAAATGTGATAGAAGCAAGAAAATTTCCATGTGAAGATTCTTAAATGCAAGAAAAAAGAAAACAAAAGTTTGACAGAAATTTGAAAAGTCAAAATGGAGTGGACAAGTGGCATATGCATCGAGACTTAGAGGGTGAAGACTTCAGATAATGATAATTTATTTTAGGTCGACCGTTAATGTCCCCGGGTACGTACAAGTCGGTACAACTCACTCTTGCGTGTATTAGGGTTTTTTGTTTTATTTTTATTTGAACAAATCTAGTGTGCGCCACAATTGTACATGTTTATTTTAAGCTATTCCATTTTCTTTTAAAAAAAAGAGAATGATTCTGCTGAATTATTATTTATACGATGGTTTTTTTTTAGTAAAGTTTTCATTTTTATGTGCATTAGTATGGTAGACTCCTAAGTCCTAACTTGATCTAATAATATCTAACAGCATTTTAATTGCCTATGTGCATGGAAGTTTTTGAACAACGAACCCACAACGTTTGGTAGAAAGACACGCAGGTTAAGATCGATCAAAGCAATTTTTTTCTGTTATATATAAAAGAAATAGTACTATTTCATTATTTATCCAGAATCGTTTAGATTAAAGCAATATATTTGTGAAGACCGTGCATTGTTCTTTTTTTTTGTTAAACAGTTAAATTGTGTATATTGTGGCTACTAAATTTGAATCCGTATACCGATTACATAAATATTCGAACAAAATGTTATCATTAAAAACTTTTTCCTTTCTTCTTAAGAATAATTTAGCTAACTTTCTTTTAGGATCTTTACAGATGCTAAAAGCAGATATATAAAGCTATGAGAATTTTTTACATACATATATATATATATATATCTACACAGGCTAATAAACATCATACATTTGAATATTAGTGACTTGAGAATTGATGGAAGAGGCCAAAAAGTCATATATATATATATATATATGCAAGCTGGCAGATAGACTTTGATAGATTTGAAGGAGAAGATTTTATAGAGATTGGTGTTATGTGGGAATTATAAAGAAGCGCAAGTGGGTACTTTCTTTTAAGACCAGTGACCCATCTTCTTATTTTGTTTCTAAGTTTAGTTATACAGTAAAAACTAATAAAAATCACATATAAGACATAGCATTTAAATTATCTATGCCCAAAGTCTGTGTCGTTATCATACCGATATTTGGTACCAAATAATTAAATAGAAACAGTATAATTAGAATTAAAAGCAAAGTTGCAATAATAAATTATTTTTATGATATGAGTCTATTGACTGATCTTGATTGTACGTTTTTATGTAATATGTAACCCGTATCAATGAATAAATGTAATTTTAGATATATATTAACGTAGCAAAACTTCTAGAAATGGATTTATGATCCGTAAATTTTGAGAATACTCTAAAAAGTAAAAGTATATAGATAAAAAAAATTGTGTAGAACGAAATCTCTAAATAAAGTCGATTTTTTTAGATTTGTTGAAATTTTGAAAAAGGAAGAAAAAGACAATATTTCTATATCCTTAATTAATTAAAAACTGAATAAAACTATAAACATAATTAGATTACTTATAAGAAAAGTACATGAAAATACACAACCCTTAGAAAGCCCTAATCATAATTAAAACACGATAACTACTAAAGCCAAAACATATAGTAAAAACAATACGTTTTTTAATCTAAAATCTATGCTACATAACCATATCTAAACTCTACAAAATCGCTAAAATGTTGTAAGCTTTGTCATATCGAACCTTCTCTAAGTTATTGGCTCGTCGTGCTTTCGGATTAGTTTGTCAACGCTTTGTATTTTTGTTTCTGAGACTTTCTTAGTTTATTTATCGTTATTTTTTTCATGGCTATCCCGCGCGCATATAAATACAAAAGACTGCGACTTTGCTTTGGACGTCTCCGAGCTCTCTAAGTTTGACTATTCGAAGATTATAAGGTTATTTAGCATTGGACAAGCAAAAAAAAAAGTTCTGTATTTACTTTGCTCACGACTACTCCCGCTATATAAAGTGAATTATTTGCTTGATATTGTATAGATAAATTTAACATCTTTCACTTACGAACTACTCCTAGTCTACTAATATATATACTTGAAAACTCACATGTATTTTAGAACAAGTTAATTACGTACGTAACTGTACAATCAAAGCCAAAAACCTACATTATAAAACTTATAATTGTCATTTTAACAGCGATATCTAGTCAAGTGAATATATTACCCTATATTATTTATAGATATGTGTCTAAGTGTCTAAAGAAAATATATACATTATATTATATATTAGTGATTAAAATCAACAGTTGTGTTATGCGTCAACATTCCATATAATTGTTTGACTTTCCATAATATTCATGCACTAATTGGCTTTGTGTTCGCAAAAGAAGTAAAGAAAACTCAACTTAATTTTGACAGTGAAATAGGGTAAAAGTTACTTCATTTTATTGTAAATCCAACCCCAAGTAGCCTGGTTTAGATGTAAGTCGTATTACTCTATACGACTTTTATTAATTTATAACTATATATACGAATATACGTACAATTTATAAATTTAATTTACTGATGAAGTGCGGAGGAATAGTGGTTGCAGTACAGTATGTTGCGAGCTTAATTATCTGCAACAGACAAAAATCTCCTAACTAAAAGATATCTATAAATTTGTACATATCTGCAAAATTACAAAGTATGTAAGATTTATTAATAATTAAGCAAATATTACGAACCGGTGGGACATTGTGTAAGATTTATCCATCTCTTTTGTTGACTTTGTCGCATTTTTCATGGGTTACATGTTGGTACCGTGAGTCTATATATTAACCTAATTACACAATGCATTTTATATATTACACAATGCATTTTCTAAGCACCTTATATAGATAAATTTTCAAATATAACAGAACAATGTTCATTGTTAATTAAAATGCTATTATAACTTATATAAAAATTGGTTAAGAAAAATAAACTAGTTTCTTACGGTAGATTCAATCATTGAGACAATAATGTACGAGGTTTATTTACAGATTACATGATTGATGAGTGTAGCTACAAAATTACTTATTAGTGACCGATAGGTTTGTCCAAAACTACAATCCCGGTTCTTGTATATGATATGGGGTATCAGGTTATGTATTGTCTATTTAGGACTTAGGCATTGTTAAAACAAAAAGTTACAAAAATAATCCAAACCTATAAACATTTTGTAGGAAAATAGGATCAAGTTAAACAAATTGAGAATTTTGTATATACTAAAAATGTTCTAATTTTGTATCTGTTTTTCCTTAGTTTATCATATATTTGGCTTTTTGACAAAAAAAACAATTATACAGAATTATTAAATCCGGCTAAGCCGGTTCAGACTGAAAAATCCTGCAATCCAAAGACATACCCGGTTTGGCTTCTAAGGCCAATAAAGTCTTTCGGCTCACTCTCATCTGATATCACATTCTCAACCAATGGGACGAAACTGCAGACAGAGATGGTGGACTCCACCTCTTTCTTTTTGTGTTAAAAGTGAGTCAACAAAAGCAACTTCGAGTTAATATGAGAAAGAAACTAGCTCGTGAACTTAGCTTACTTATATATAATGGCTAATTGTTCATGAATTTTTTTAGGGGTAGTACTAGTTTTTCATTGTTACTGTTAGCTTATTGTTTCTTTTTATTGACATGATTTGATTTTTGCGAGTCCGTGATTTATTTGACTAGCAATAAACTAATCAAATCGGACAGAAATTGATAGTTTTTTTAATGGGTATAAACAGCAAGAGATCGTTTTCAGATTTTTCTCATGATCTTAACTGATTACATCTTTGAACAATTAGCTGGTATTATATAATTTATATGTGTATAGTTTTCTATTATATATATATATATGATATTTTATATACATAAGATATAAAATATGACAAAAAATATAATCATCTGTGCTTCGAAAAAGGGCAAAAAGTATTATTAAGTAAAATGGTATTGCATAAACATTTTAGTGAGTAGTATATTTCTTTGGAATATAATTAAACTAAAAGAGTTTATTCATCACTCAAAAGTATTATAAGTATAAGCAATACGTAACATCAATATGTTTGATATAATACAAATATATATACATCAATATAAAAAAAATGTAATGATCATAAATAAATACGACACAGCAAACAAAATCTAGATATATATTGTTTAATTCGTGTAATTTTGAAAATTTTATATATTTGAATTCAAAATCTTTAAACAAAAGTATTTTACGGGTTTTAATTATTTTATTTTTGGGAACGGATTTTAGATTTCGACATATAACTTTTGGTTTCCGAAGAGTCGTTTAATTTTGTAGATTTTTTTGTATAAGACATTCTTCTTTTTTCTTAGCTGTTGTTACAATTATTAGTACGTGGAGATGCATGGTATCAAATAGTAATGGAAATATAATTTTTTGTTAAAATTATAATAGTGTTCATGTGAAAACATAATAAAATAAATTGCATATGAACTTTCGCTACGCCAATGTTTTTTAATTCTCACATCTGTGAAGTCCAATCACAATCAATAAATGTATTTAATTAGTCGTAGGAGATTGCAATATATAAGTTGGTTCTCCAATTGGCGTGGTTTACGTGTGAACAAAAGACAACTTGGCGAATCAAACCCGTGATATTACGTGGCAGAAAGTTCTTATCACTCCAAAAAATAACCTATTATATCCTCTCAAAGAATAAAATTCGATTTTGTCCTTTTTACTTTATTATTCTGTAATCGTGAACGATAACAAGATAAATCTCTGATCTTTCCCCAAGAAAAATATACAATTTTCAAACTAAAAATAGTTTCGAAATGATTACATACAATACACCTGCCGCTGCCACGCCTTTTCTTAGATAAGAGACATCTTTTCAACTATAAAAAATATCTAATAATTTTACAATATTATTTTCCTTACCAACAAAAAAATATCTAATAATAATGCGTTTTAGGCCGCCACTTGTACCCGCGATGTTGAAACCAATGATTTGGTGGTGCAGCCAAAAGTAAATTTATGGGTTATTTGTCTTAGTTATATATTGAACATATTATCGTGGTTATTTTCGGAGTTTCTTTTTTACAGACCTACTGTAAAAAAAAAACTTAGGATCATATCATTAAACTAAGTTAGATTCTTGATGGAAACTGATACTAATTCTTAAACTTAGTTTCGGTCAGTAAGGAAAAAATAACCAATTACAATAGTCATTTAATTTTTGTATAATACATACCTATTAGAGACTGAAAATAAATTTATTATTGTCACCAACAAAAAATTTGTCGGGTTTGAAATCTAGTGACAATACGGATAAGATATTAATATAAATCATTAGATTACATGTATTGTTCGACAACTTTTTGACTTATAAACTCATTTTCCTTTGGAAGTACTATGGCTCATTGCGAAGATAATAATCAGCATCATCCGTATCTGATTTTTATAAGATAAACTCATTTTTACACTCTAACTCGAGAACTTATATATCGAGTTATCTCAACGTCGCGAAAGAAAAATAGGACGATGAACATAAATACATAACCCACACATATTATTATATATTTAATAGATATGATATTATCCATTTGCATATTACATATATTTTACTTGGTTAATTAAACCCGTTCATGTGACGAGATCGACCCTTATAAGAACGAGAGATTCGATTTCGTCACGAACCCTTATCTGTTCGCAATTGTCTTTTTCGTCACGAACCCTTATATGCGATTATCTTAATAGTTTCCATTTTTATAAATGCCATAAATCTGTCATTCTCAGTCTCACTTTAAAAAATCAAAATCAATATATGTGTATGTGTGTGTGTTGAACTGACGAATTGAAACTCGGACTAAACATCTGTAATTGTAACCGTCGGTATTATGTTTTATAAAAGAAAAATGGTTGTTAGATCGACAACAAAAACGGTTTCTCACAATTTCTTGCATGTATAGATTTTTTTTTTTATATAATAGTATGTATCGATATATATATATATCCACACAAATTATAAAAAATTGATTATTCAGAATTACGAAAGTATTACAGTGTCTATCGTAATGTCCACACAAAATATTCAAAACATTTTTGCAACAGTATTAAGCAATGTGTATAAATATTTTTATGATATGACAATTTTGTTCAGTTCCTAATTCCAACTTTGTCGGCCAATTTTTCAAATGGTACCGGATTGAAATATATTAAATTAAAAAAGTATCCAATTAACTATGTTATATATTACCTGGCATATCGTTGGTAGATGGGTATTAAGATGGCGCAGCCATGGCCCATGAGCCATCTTAAGTCATTCTAACTAAAGCAATTACTATATTAGTTAATCTCAAACCGAAAGCGTTCTGTGTGGCACCAAACATAATTTATTATAAGTTTTTTAGAAAACATAAACTATTATTTTAAAATATTATCATATATCCCCTAACGATAATCGTGATGACTATAAACTAATAAAAAATATTTACATGTAGATCAACACTCGCTTTTCGAATTTATTTACTTGAGTGAAAAAATAACATTGTGATGATTCGACGATTTACTTTTCTTAAACCAAAGAGAATGTTCCTAAACACGTCACCTACGAAAAGTTACAGAGTTAGTTGACTACTCTCGTCAGATTATGGTGTGGAGATCTTAAGGAGGATACATGTATAAAGAACCATAATTGTTAACCGATAATCACTTGACATCATCGAAAGTTCAGTAGTGGAATAATAAAACATTAGATTTTAGGCATCAGTTGCAAGAAAAATAAAATAAAATTAGCCATCGATTTTTCACGTTTTTGTCTGTTATATTGTCACTCATTAGTCATTGCTGTATTTTAATTGTCTTATAAACGATGTGGTTTATATAATTAGTTACACGACGATCCATTTATTTTAAACTTATCAGCTATATTTTCGATCACTCAGTAATGCATTTTTCTTTTGTTTTTGCCGGCACTTAATAATGTACTTTAATTTTCAAGCAAACAGCAAGTTGTAACTCATTAAAAACGATCCATCAATTCACAATTTAATGTCGAATTTCCGAGGGACAGAATCCATGCATGTCCTACAAAATTATAATATTTCTATAATCACTTTGTTCTATTATATTAGATGTTTTAGATATTTTTATCTGTTTCATTTTATTCAGTTTTCAAGATTTTATGTAAAAAAATTAAATTTATATATTTAAATTTTGTGATCATTTATATTATGCAGTATTTTAGCATTGGTTAAATTTTTTTAACTAAATATTATTTTATGTTTTCAGTATAGAAAAAGTAAAAAAGAAAAATTACTTATAGTTTCTTAAATCTCATGCTTAGTTAAAACATATAATAAACTAAAACAGAAGGAATATAAACTCTATATGTTCTGATACTAGATGTTTTCTTTACTCTTTTGAGTAGCTAACATTTCTGTTTCCAAAATTTTATTGTTGTTACTGAAGAGTTTATTTTGAATTAGAAATGTATTGATAAATGGTCTTTTTCATGTTTCAGCATATTTCTAATAAGAGACTTTTTAATAATGACACATACTGTACAGTTGACAATATTGTCAAGTTCTGGAGGTCACATTTCAAAAGCTAACTAAACAATTGGTTTTAAGTTCACAACAATTGACTCTTTTTTTGGTTGCAACCCAAGGCTGGGCACGGAGCGGGTACTTGCCATTTTTGGTTGGCTTGGTACTTGTCCCGTTACTTGCAAGTAATAGAATTTTCGGCTTGATATTTGTATTCGTTCAAACAAGTACCCGCTCAAACAAATACACGTCCAAAATTCTATTACTTGCAAGTACTTGGTTTGTTACTTGGCCCGCTTTTTTTATCCGTTACTTGCAAATACCCATTTTTTTTAGCCATTACTTGCAAGTACTTGCGGGTACTTGCAAGTACTTGCGGGTACTTGCAAGTACTTGCGGGTACTTGCAAGTAATTGTGGATACTTGCAAGTAATTGCGGATAATTATGGACGGATAGCGGGTAACAAATCGCGGGTAACGGATAGCGGGTAAAACGGGGCGGGTATTAAAAAAAAATTTTCGGCTTGTACTTGTCCCGTTACTTGCAAGTAATAGTCAAACGCGGCTTATTACCCGATTTGTTTAAAACAAGTACCCGCTTTTGCAGGACGGGTACGGAGCAGGTCGGACGGATCGGGCGGGTAACAAATACTTGTGCCCAGCCCTATTGCAACCTTCGTTTTATAGAAAACAAAATAAAGATTTAAAAATCAAAATCACATGCCATCACTTCTCTTACTTTTGAGATATAGTTTTGGATTAATAATTACGTAGTTAACTAACTAATATAACCATCAGCTATTCCAAACAAAAACCATCAACAGCTAATCCAAAAGTAGAATTATATATATATATATTCTTCTAGTCTTCTGGACATGTCCCTTATCGTGTATCCAGAGAGAAGGAAACCTACGGCTACTTTGACAATTATAAACTATCGGCCATAATCCATCACAATTCTACTTTTATTAGCCTAATTTATTCCAAAACCTTTTCTTCTGTAAGATCAATTTCGTATATATTGTTAGACATTAATATCCATGTATACTCAGTATCAAAAACAGTATACTGTATTAAACTATTAGAAAAACATGTTTTTCTTGAGGCTCCATCTAATACTACTAAACCAGGACTCTTGTCTTGTTTATGGAGTTGCATGAATATTGAATACGGAATACCCAAGTAAACAAATAAAATATAAATTAAGCCAGCATGAGAAACGGAATCGTTGAGTTGGATACAGGTAGGAATCCGAATAATAAATAGGTTTGAAATGTATGCACAAGATGGATTTTTAAAAATAAAATAAGAATGGAACAAATTATTATATATAGAATAGCAGGCCAAAGATTATATGACTCTACCACTACAATACGTTAAATTTTTCAAAAATATTACCTAAACATATATATATATTTGTGACGCATAAAACAAGGGGTTCATGAATTTTAGTTTAGGGCCGGCCATGTAGAATAGTAAAGTTATTATTCTCCAAGCCAAAAAGTTGTTACCACCTTCAGTTAGGAATATTGTTTTTTTAAATTGATTTTGTAGTGTTTTAAAATTTATCAAATTAAAATTCTTATTGGTCTAAATTTTTTTAAATATAACAATTGATTAAGTTTATATTATGAAATTCATAAAGTATAAGAGAATCAAATATTACTTTATTGCTTTGTGCAAGAATAAACAATACAATCTATTGTGTGTATTTTGTTATGCAATTTATATTATATAAAATTAAACAAAACACTAAGTTACATTTTACAATAGATTTTTTTTGTAAAAAAGAATATACGAATTAATAAAAATATATTCCAACATATTCAATATGAAAGTTAGGAAGTTAAGAATATCCCAAACATTGTAAATTTATAATATAGAATTGGAAGACAGGTCGAATTTTGTTTGTTTGGGGTTACCGACCCCCCTCCCCTACCCATTCGTCTTTTAATCGGTATACAAACCATTATATGTTTATGCGTATTACTTGACAAAAACAAAAGGAAGGGACAGAGAAAATTTACTTCGGACAGAAAAAAAATAAATCAACGAATTGACAAGCTAATGAAGCTAAAGGACCAAGTTGAGGAAAAATGGGGTCGACCTATAGACCAATAACAATTCGTCCGTACCAATAATATCTCTTATATCTATGTTTGGTTGTTTCATTTTTTTTAGCATCATATATCATTTTGTTTTTGTCATCAAGCATCATATATCATTTATACTTTACATTTTAGTACTGTTATCTATTTTGTTTCTCGATAAATCACACATATCCAAGGTTTTCTACCTCTTTTTAAGAAATAAAATATAGTTCTGCCTCTTTTTCATATAATAAGACGACTTCTACTATCTTCGTGATATCAAAACATATGCAATAATACTAATCACAAACAATAATTTACAGAACATATGGAATTTCTCTCTTCTATAGTCATACAGGTTATACTACTTTAGTAAATTTGCTATCACTTTCAAAAACATTTTTTCATGATCAATTTGAAGCTCAAATACTTAGAAAGTTAGAATCATAGCAAAAAACATAGAGAAAAGAAAATTTACTTTTTATATAAAAAAAACATAGATAAACCATATCTCTCTTACGGAGACAAATTCCATAAGAAAAGAAAATTAAGTGAGCAACAAGTGCCACGTGACAGCATAATCAAATTCTTCTATAGAAATTTCAACCATCTCCTATGTTTTTTATTTTTTTTTGTCGCATATCCATTTAGAACCATTTTTAAATTCTATACTCAAAAAAGTTAGATCGAATTTGGAAAATATGTTGATAGTGATTTTCTATTATATTAAAAATATATTGTATCATCAAGTTAATTTTTGACTAATATCTCTTTAGTTGTTCAATAACCAAATAACCAAAAAACGGAAAAAATAAAAGTAATTGTCCTGCTGTCAAGAAATGCCCATATTATTATTCATCCACACAAAACACGTACAACCATCCCTCTTAGTGATTTGTCATGGGCCCACTTCCCATCCTAGTGGATCATATTAATACTAATATTTATAATAATAAATAACAAGAATTCAAATTGAAACCGGCAAATCAATAAATAGATAAAAAAAGATATATAAATCGCCAACATTTCTATTGGAGCTGTGAGAGCCGGTAAAATTCGGATCTCACGATATTTTGGAGTGCTCTAAGTGGTTCCCTAACCTAACTAATGGTAGACGAATACTTTGGCAAAGCAACAAATATATCAGATAAGATCGTAAGTTATCTATCACTTGTTAATTATTTTCAAACTATATTAGATATTGTACGTGGTGAAACGATGTTAGTTGCTAGACATATCATTACGTTAAAAATTTTCAGCCGATGAAAAAAATTTGGCGGTACATATAGTATTGTTGTTATTACGATCAATTTCTGTTCGTTTCTTGATGCAGGATGATGCAGCGGACGCTGCGATCAAATACACGATTATTAAACAAATAAAAATCATAGTGTCTGGATATAGATCGCAAGCGGCAGTGGTTACAACTTGCGGATTTCAAACAGATATGACCATTATATAATGCATACGTATTAATGAAATTAAATCACACAAGAATTCATTTTCCACAAGAGTCAAACGCAATGAAATCAACGAATTTAATTGGAAATATTTTTACCAATATATATAGTTGTGATGTTGTCGGTTGTTGGTTAAGTCTTGATTATAAATATTCGCAATTTATTTTTACCGATATATATACTCATTTATGAGAAAAACTGTTATGAAATGGGATAATTACAACAACAAAGAAGAAGAAGAAGCTTGACAGTTTATGGTTTTGGAATTTATCGAGTGCATGCATATACGGACGATAATCCAGATAGCGATACACATGTTTCTAAAAAAAGAAAATTAGGATAAGATTGAAGAAAGAAGAAGAATAAAAACATTTGAAAATGTAAAATAATTCGTAAGACAGAATAGAGAAGATACCATGCCAGATATATTATCATTGACTAAACATTTATTTGTAACCAAAAAAAAATCATCACTGAAGTTTAAGGAATAACAATCAGATTTGGAGACGAAAAATTAAAAGAGAAAACTACATTTAGCATCTGTAGAATCATAACATGGTTTTCAAATCTAATAATTTGTTATTTATTCTTATAGTTATTATCGTTACTATATATTATACTTATTTATATAAGCATCAAAACTCAGTGGGATGAACTTCACTAAAATGATGGCAATTTCCCACGTGGACCCTTTATCCAGTCATGGCCCACACATGGGTCTTTACTTTCCTATGCACACAGCCCACAACATATTCATTTCTATATTTGTTCGTATACTCAATTTTCTTTACATAAATAAAATCCCATAAAAAATAACGTATACAATATCCCAAAGGATTATTGTTCATGTGTGTTTCTACTATTTAACAGATGTTGAATTGACCAAATATAGTAACCTAAATTAAATGCAAATTTCGTATTTTTTTATTACGCTATTGCAAAATATTTCCACGAAGCTTCCTTTTGCCTTTTGGTATTGAGTCGACCCATACACACATGTGACACATCACACACACCCATATTACTTACCATACACCTGCCCATATACTATAATTACTCCCCTGAAACACGCATTCTACAAATATATATATTTTCTTTGTTACCGAGTAAAAAGTGAATATAAAATAATAATATCATAAGTGACACTTGCTGTTTCTTATTTCCCTCTCCAGCATTCTACTTCTTTATATACATACACACACACACATAGACACGCATACGTATACACAACACAACATACTCTCTCTGAAGTTACATTTCTCCATAGTTTCGAAATTCAAATCAAATCCAGATTTTATTTTTACATGGAAGTGAGTAGCGTAGACGAGAGTACGACGAGCACAGGTTCATTATGTGAAAATCCGGCGCCGGCGAAACCCTCGGGAAAGTCGTCGGTAAGTCTATACAGGATGGGAAGCGGATCGAGCGTCGTGCTAGATTCTGAGAACGGCGTTGAGGCTGAATCAAGGAAGCTACCGTCGTCTAAGTACAAAGGCGTGGTGCCGCAACCTAACGGAAGATGGGGAGCTCAGATTTACGAGAAGCATCAGCGCGTGTGGCTCGGGACTTTCAACGAGGAAGACGAAGCTGCTCGTGCCTACGACGTGGCGGTTCACCGGTTCCGAGGTCGAGACGCCGTCACGAATTTCAAAGACGCGAGCCTCGATGAAGGAGAGGTCGAGTTTTTTAATTCGCATTCGAAATCTGAGATCGTTGATATGTTGAGGAAGCATACGTATAACGAGGAGCTTGAGCAGAGTAAACGGCGTCATAACGGTAACACGGTTAGGGCAACGACGATGGCGTTGAAAAACGAAGGGGTTTCAACGACGGAGTTTAGATCGGCGGAGCCTCTGTTTGAGAAAGCGGTAACGCCAAGCGACGTTGGGAAGCTAAACCGTCTCGTGATACCGAAACATCACGCGGAAAAACATTTTCCATTACCGTTAAGTAACGTTTCTGTGAAAGGTGTGTTGTTGAACTTCGAAGACGTGAACGGAAAAGTGTGGAGGTTTCGTTACTCGTATTGGAACAGTAGTCAAAGCTATGTGTTGACTAAAGGTTGGAGCCGGTTCGTCAAGGAGAAGAATCTACGTGCTGGTGATGTGGTTAGTTTCAGTAGATCTAACGGTCAGGATCAACAGTTGTACATTTGGTGGAAGTCGAGATCCGGATCGGATTCAGAAGCGGGTCGGGTCGTGAGATTGTTCGGAGTCAACATTTCACCGGGGAGTTCAAGAAACGACGTCGTAGGGAACAAGAGAGTGAACGATACTGAGATGTTATCGTTGGTGTGTAGTAAGAAGCAACGCATCTTTCACGCCTCGTAACAACTCCTCTTCTTCTTCTTTTTTTTTTTTTAGTAATTTCTTTTTTAATTCCACTTTCGTTTCTTTTAATTGCATCGGTTTCTTCTTATTGATGAACTGTAAATTTTATTTATAGGAAAAGAAAAGTAATTCAGATCGATCAATGTCTCAATACTTGTAATAGCATGAGTTTTTTTTTTTTGTTTTTAATAATCAAATCTTACCTTGTTTCATTTCATTTCATGTGTATGGGAACTCGCATCTGTTAGTGTTGGTTTATATTAGCTACTCCTTATGGTATTTGGTGAAAAATACTCTAAACAATAACATAACCAAGAGTCGAGTAATAATTAAGAAAGTAACTTCCGAGTTGTGTATGTCAATATTTGAGGCGTTGTTAGAACATAACTTTCCGACAAATGACTGCAACATAAAATCAGTTTGCAGACTCTGCAAACATATAATCATATGAGTTATAGATTAGACTCTGATCCAAATAACATTTTTCTTTTTCTTTTAATCAATGTAAGACACGTTTAGACTCTGATCCAAATATAATCATATTTAACAACTCATTGTTGCTAAACAGACTTCTGTAAGACACGTTATGAAGCTTCGGATAAATTTTTGCTAGAGATTAATGGTATTTCTGTTAAAATAACATTTTCTAAATCTATCTATCAATCTTTTCTTTTTCGGCATATCGCAATCTGTTTATTTATTTCTAAATTTTTTTTAGTTTTATCTTTTTCTGGTTGCGATTAGCCGATCATGTATGTACAAACTTAGTTATAGCTAATTTTGAACGAAAATGAAATGTTTTAAACGAGTAACATTGCAGCTTTCTAAAATGATTGTTTCTTACGAAATGGTTTACCATACATGAGTTACAAGTTTTTTTTTTCTTGATAAATGAGTTTAAAGTTTGAGTATATTATGATAAATCTAAAAAACACCTCTTGCATACATTTTTTAAATATCTTGTCATAATCAAAAACGTCAGTATTTTCATAAATCCGCTCATGGCCTAAAGTAGCCCATTTTTGATAGAGCATAATGGGCTTAGGCAAATACTAAATTTTGTCGGTGATAAAATATATCAGGAAACATTTTTAAAAATAATTTATCTTAATTTTAAGAAACGTTAAAATTTATTGATTTGCACTTTGCAGCAATTTTTCTTTTTTGATATTTTGGGTTTAGAGATAAGTTGCGAAAATGGCGTCTTCAGCTCTTCTGTCGTCTTCAGCTCTTCTGTCCAGTTTCTCGCCATCGTCGTCTCTGCAACTCTGTTCTTCCTTTAACGGAGACTATTTGGCTTCGTCGAGGTGCTTTATTGGAGCTCCGGTCACTTCCTCTTCTTTATCATTCTCCGGTTCGTCATTTACCTGTCACTGTCTTGGTTTGCTCTTTTCGTTTCGTTATGGTTGTTACTCAAACCTTTATGGGGATTATAGCTTCGTGTTTATTTCATAGAAAATTGGAGGATGAAAAAATTATTGGTTATCTGATTGAAAATTTATAGGTTTCTCTTCTCATTTGATAATTGAAGAAATTTGTTGTATAAAATTTAGCTTCTCATTCATCTACAGGTAAGAAAAACTCATATTCTCCTAGAAAATTCTACGTTTGTGCCAAGAAAGTTTCTGGCTTGGAAGAAGCCATTAGAATCAGAAGGTAATTAAGTTTGTTTAACTATCTTGTATAAAAAAAAATGCAACCTTGATTGATTGCTAATATTTATGCGAATTTCAAGACTTTTAAGAAAGTGATACCTGTTTGTTATTATTAATTTGATTTACATTCTTTAGAATGAGAGAGCTTGAAACTAAATCCAAAGTTAAGAGAAATCCACCACTTAGGCGTGGAAGAGTATCGCCTCGTCTTCTTGTACCTGATCACATTCCAAGGCCTCCATATGTTGAGTCTGGTGTATTACCAGATATATCCAGTGAATTCCAGATTCCTGGTCCTCAAGGCATTGTGAAAATGAAAGCTGCTTGCGAGCTCGCTGCTCGGGTTTTAAACTTTGCAGGAACTTTGGTTAAAGTAAGATTTTTAGCTTTCTTGTGGATCTTTTGGTTTCTATGTTATGTATATATGGCCTGAGTTGTTTTTTTATATGGTTCTGTAGCCATCTGTTACGACTAATGAAATCGACAAAGCTGTGCATGATATGATTATTGAAGCTGGTGCTTATCCTTCACCTCTTGGATATGGTGGATTTCCTAAGAGTGTGTGTACATCGGTTAATGAGTGTATGTGTCACGGAATACCGGATTCTCGCCAGCTACAGGTCCTGAAGTGTGCTTTATACTGCTTTAAGCCGAGTAGATTTTGAAGGAATTCACATGTTTTAGCACTAACTATTTACCTCTTAATGCAGAGCGGGGATATCATAAACATCGATGTCACAGTTTTCTTGGATGTAAGTCATTTAGGCTTCTTATGTTAATCTGCATACATTTTTACTTTCACTTTGTTTGATTTCTTCATACAACTTGACATATCTTGTATATATTGAATTCTATAACACTTTTTGGGGGTTTGAAACTTTAACAGGGTTACCATGGAGATACTTCGAAAACGTTCTTCTGTGGAGATGTAGACGAAGGTTTCAAACGACTTGTGAAGGTAGTATTCTTCTTCTTTTTCACTGTGTTGTCTGTCTCTGCACGTTCACTATAAATGGGTTACGTTTTAATATGGTAATTTTTGTTGGTTTATTGTTCTGTAAGGTTACGGAAGAATGCTTGGAGAAAGGTATCGCCGTTTGTAAAGATGGAGCAAGCTTCAAGAAAATCGGGAAGAGAATCAGGTAGCAACCAAAACCATTCTTGAATCAATATAAACGTGCCAAAATGTATTATTTGAGGACACTAGACAATGCTGATAGACCAAACAATCTCAATGGTTTCAATTTCCTAACAGTGAGCATGCTGAAAAGTACGGCTACAATGTAGTGGAGCGCTTTGTTGGGCATGGTGTTGGACCAATATTCCACTCCGAACCCCTTATATATCATTACCGTAAGTAATCTCTTTCATTCCAAAATCTCTCTTATGCTTTCAGCCTTTTTTCTCTGTAGTGTAACCTGGAAGTATCAATCAAAAACAGTACTTAAATGCATATGAACAACTGTGATTTCATCATGATTGTATTCGTCAAGAATTCGCCTTTGGTGGCTCATTTTGTATCCAATCCGTAGGAAATGATGAGCCTGGGCTTATGGTTGAAGGACAAACTTTCACAATTGGTTAGCCATCTGTTCTATATTATGCCATGACTTTCATTTGCTTATGTTTACTATATAATAAAAAGTCCGATGGATGCGGTTCTGTTGCAGAACCGATTCTGACGATTGGAACCACGGAATGTGTAACATGGCCAGACAACTGGACTACTCTGACAGCAGATGGTGGAGTAGCTGCACAGTTTGAGCATACCATTCTGATTACTAGAACTGGTTCAGAGATTCTTACCAAATGCTGAAACTATTCACATTCATCATTTCCATTTTCCTTTAAAGTCCATAGTTAAAAGCATCAAAAAGGTGACTTTACCTTGTGAGAATTTCCCGGTTTTTTGTTTGCAGTACCAAATGACTAAATTGATATAATTAATCGTTTCCTGATCACAGCTCAAACCGTGATTACATTGCCGGTTCTATATCCAGAGAGATACTAGTAGAAGAAGCATGAACCAGACATTTTAAAAACGACGATATATTTCTTGACTGAAGCATTTATGGGCATCGACAAAGTAATCGAGATAACTCTCGACCATTTCTTCAACTAGAGAACATTTTTTAATGTATGTATATGAGAATCTCAAATCGACTTATTATTGTTTTAGATCTTCTCTTTTAATTAGCCGCGATGAATGCTATATAATAGGCTCTCTAGATCGCAAGATTGAGTTTGATATTTAAAATTTACCACATGTTCCGTCAAGTCTTTCTTTGTCCCTTATATTCCCTTTCAAAACAGTTCTATATGAGTTTTTTTTCCTTTCGGTCTTAATTTTATATTATGAGCATGTTTGATTGACAGGCGGCTGTAGGTGTAGTTGCAGTTTATGATATGCGGCTACATGCTGTAGTTCTTGTTCATGCGGCAGATAAACGAATACTAATTGACCGCAACTGCAACAATATCAAACGCAACAATAATAGATGTATTATTAAATTTTTTCAGCGATTGAAATTTTTTGATGCAATAATTTAGCTGTAGGAGATTACGATTGACAAACAAACATCGTTTGACTGTATGTCATAGTATTTGGTCGCAAGAGACTGTGATTAACAAAACAAATATCATTTAGCCGTATGTCACAATCACAGAAACCTAAAACTGAAAAACGAACATGCCTTATGTCTTCTTGAGAGTTGAAGAAGCTGAGACCCACTTCCCAAATTCACGCACATGCCTCTTCATCATCGTTCATTATCATTTATCACGATCATAAATGCATTGTACATAAAGAATCCATTAAAAAGAAACTCTAGTCTCTTCATAAACACTTCAATTAATTACGCAAAATTCAGTTTCTCTTTGTACAACTACTTATTATACATTTAACCAACACAGACAAGTCTACAATCATGGCTTCCTCTGCTGCAGCATCGATCTCTATGATAACTCAAAGGAATCCCTCTCGCAATCATCAGTCTCATCAAAGCTCTCTTCTGGGTTTCTCTAGATCCTTCAATAACCTAAGGATCTCCTCATCTAACAGCCCAGATTTCTCCTTACCGTCGAGATCCACCACTTCCTCCTAAACTGGAGGTTTCTTCAGAACCATGTGTACAGCAGCAGTGACAACTCCAGACCAAGTAAGTACCAAACTACTGATTATGATCCAATCAATAGACTTGAGAAAAAAATAGTGGAGACAAAACTGACCTTGATATTCAGAAATATTTTTGTGAAAACTGGTATCAAATTTAGTGGAAAACTTTCACATTTGCCTCACATTTAAGTACCCATATCCTGAAATTGGGAAATTTAGGATAAAATCTGTTGGATAAAATGGACTTCATGGTCATAACACACACCCAATTTACATACTTTATGAATTAAGAAAATTGGGATCAAACTTGGTGTAAAAAATCAATATTTGCCTCACATTTAAGTAACCTTTTCATGTATTATTAAGAAATAAGGATCAATTTAGTAGGAAATTTTTAAACCTTTATGCTCAATACTCATTAAAAATAAAAACTGATTTAACTATATTTGCGAAAATCTCAGCTAAAATCCAAGAACTGAACGTCTACGAGTTCAACGAAGGCGATCGAAACAGCCCTGCGGTTCTAAAACTCGAAAAAAGCCAGATCAACTTTGCCTCGGCGATCTTCTTCCCTTCACAAACAAACTCTACACCGGCGATCTCACAAAACGCATCGGAATAACCGCAGGTCTCTGCGTTTTGATCCAACACGTCCCGGAGAAGAAAGGCGATCGCTTTGAAGCTTCTTACAGTTTCTACTTCGGCGATTACGGTCACATATCAGTACAAGGACCTTATCTCACTTACGAAGACACGTTTCTCGCCATCACCGGCGGCTCCGGCGTCTTTGAAGGAGCTTATGGACAGGTCAAGCTTCGTCAGCTTGTGTATCCGACGAAGCTATTTTACACTTTTTACTTGAAAGGTGTTGTCGCTGATTTGCCGGTGGATCTCATCGGGAAATTTGTTGAGCCTTCGAAGGATGTGAAACCGGCGGCTGAAGCTCAGGCGGCTCAGCCTGGCGCCACAATCTCTAACATTACTAATTGAAATCACATTGTGTGCGTCTTTCTATTGGATCTTGATGGGCTGTTTCATTGTGTGTTACATTTTAATAATGGGCCTTCATATTAGGCTTTTTAATTAAATATTATAGAGCCGCGCTACTCGTAAACTTAAATGTCCGACGGGTGGGTATAAGCGCGTGAGTTCCACCGCCGAGATTTTTCTAAGTTATATTATATTCAATAGAAACTTTCTATATTTGGAAAGTTTGCTTATTAGGCGCGTGGCCATTTTCGAGCGCTAACTCATAATCGAATCTTTTTCTGCTTTTTTTTCACCGAATGCTTTATTTATTTTTTATTTTTCTTTGTGACCTTACAGATGAAAATAATTTAATAGTATACATATTTTATGAACTTGTATAATATACTCCGTATTCATAGACTTTAATCATGAACTTACAGTTTTTTTAAGTTATATTGAATTGGAGTACTATCAGTCCAACACTCCTTCAATATTTATGAGTTTGCAATTTCCAAAACGACATTTAATGCTCCGTACCTTCCAGGACCAAATTATTCAAAGTTTCATACGAGAACTTTTACTCGGAATTTTATTTTATTTTCGAATCGAGGTATATAAAATATGACAAGTAGGCTGACAATTTAACTATTTAACTATCTTAGCTCACGTAGAATTTGTTGGTTATATAGATTCAGAGGTTATACTTCCTCCAGTTTATATTAAACGCTGTTATAAGATTTTGGGTTTTTTCATATACATGTTATTTTAAAATTTCAACTTTTTTTTTCTGGATTAAAATTTAGGGTGGTATTTGGGAAAACCATTTACTGTATGCTACTTGAATCTATTTTGTAGCATTTTAAACTATAAATTCAGCTGCAAAACTATAGATGCATGTAATACTAAAAAAAATGAGTAAAGAGAAGAGAGATGGAGAGTGACAGAGAAACTGAAGTAACCTAAGAATTGTGAAGTTTCTCTCTCCAAGTGTAACATATACAAATGTGTGTAACGTTAGACATCACTACGTAAAGTGACAACAGACAGTTTCTGTCTTTGGATAAATCGAACTACCACTTTCTACAATTTAATTACCATTATATTTTACCTCCATTATTTATCACCAGAGATGCGCTCTTAGCTACACCGTTTTTATTTTCCTTGTTTTTGTCATATTAAAATTGTAGTTCTCATTTAACAAAATAAAAGAGTTATAGTAATTTGTCCTTGTTCAGTGTTTCACCATGCTTAGGAGTGTTGTAAGACTTAAACGTGTGTGTGTCAGTGTGTGTAAATATGTGATCTTTTGTTCTCCATCAATGATGGTAACTAAGTGTTATTATTTTGTTGGTCAAGGCAAGATAATTGATCTTCCGTTCACTAAATTGTTACAAGCCGGCCTTTGCAAAGTTTACATGGCGGTTGTATGATGTAGCTGGACCTTGATCTAATAAAGATTTTTTGGTTAGAAAAAAGTCCATTGAAAAATTTTATACCCAATTCACTAGCTAACGTTGAGGAAGAGATAAATACTCCCTTATCAAACACACCTCAATTATATAAACCCTAATAACGCCCACCGATCACAAAAGTGCCCCATTTAATCAGTAATTATCACCAGAGATCTGACCAAAACGACGAAAGTGATCATATCTAATCAATCCCATAGTTCTTCTCTCCACGAACATTTTCATCATTATCATCTTCTTCTTCTTCTTCTTCTTCATCATCTTCTTCCTCTTCTTCCTCCTCCTCATCATCCTCTGCGTCTCCAATTACTACAACACGATCACCCACAGTGTGAGCCGCATGACCGTCACCAAAAGCCCTAACGTGATCCTTAAGAGACCTCTTATGCTTAAAATCCGACCCACAAACGCAAAACCACAACTTCCCACAATTCTTCTCGTGTGTTCTCCAATCGCCTCTCACAGCAAACGTTTTCTCGCATTTCTTGCGGCAACGGAAAGGTTTGGCTCCGTGCTTCCGCTTGTAATGCGTTTGAAGCGTTCTAAAGTCTTTGAGTGGCTTTGATCTTGGATGGTCTATGTTGTTCTTACAGCCTTCTGCACAACAGTAACATGGCAGCCTTAGTATCGAAGATGATGATTTCGTCCCTCGCAAGGACTCTGGACCCTTTCGATATTGCGAACCATGGCCCCACATATGCATCTACAAAAAAAAACAATATACGACGAAAGATGTAATTCAAAAGAAAAAAATTGGTTATCTCATTTTCCACGTTAAGTTAATTTACATAAGAATATATGAGGAACATTCACTTATAGTTTTAAAGATATCTGGAGAGATTCTATAAAATATTTCTGACAACGTGAAAATTACATATATATATATGATTATAATCATAGTATTAATTACACAGATATAATATATGAGTTTTTCGCATGCAAGTTTCTTTTTTTAATTTCATTCAAACAAACTTTGCTGTAACAATATACTAAATCAGCTTGCAACATATACCATAGTACTTTTACAAAACAAAACAAAAACATATACCATTGTATTTATTTAGATAATAATTATCGTGGTAGTAAGGGGAAAGGAGATTGAAAGTTAAATCAAGAAAACTTCATGTAAATTATAAGTAAATCAGTTTAAACCTGCATGTTGTTGAAGCGGTTGAAAGTTTTGTTACAGACAGAACAAGAGAACTGAGTGGGACCGACAAGGATCTGAGAAAGTGAAGGGATCCAATACTGTCCCTGCCTCGCCGTTAAACCCTCTTGGTTGTTCCCACCGGTACTGGTTTCTTTGTCGGAAACCGGAGGACCGATACGAAGAGCAACGGTGACGCCTTTAAGGTTTGTCGATGGAAGATTAAACTGATCATGATCGATTTCATGATTTGAAGAAGGTTTAGTGTTGGCGGGTTTGTGATGGCTAGGGTATTGTTGGCCGGGAGGTCCAAGGCGGAGGACGACAGAGTCTTCGTCGCCGGAGATGCAATATTGGTCATTGTTATACATATTGAAGAGAGAGAAAGAGAGATGGGGTTTTGAGGAAATGGTGGAGAAAGACAATGGAGGCTGGACGAATTGGTAACTAATAAATGATTATGATATTTTGTACTTGCTTTGGTTTTTTTTCCTCCTCGTAAATTTACGTGTTAGGTGTTACGAGTTACAAACCCATGTCAGGCTCCAAAGATCTATATATATCTTCACTTTCAAAATAAATTTATTTTATACGTTATTTAATTGCAATGTTTTGGATGCTACTTTAACTTCTACATCTTAAAAAATGGATATAGAATATATATACCTAATATTCTGAAGGCTTCATTAATGTTTAAATTGTTAACATAAATATTACAATGTATATACTGTACTTTTATTAACACGATATAGTTTAAGAAATTATCAAAATATTTTTTCTCTAGTCAATACAATGTATTTGAGGATAAAATTTTTTTTAATTCACTCAAAATAGAAAATATAATCTACTTTTTGGAAGCAAAACAAAATTCAGAAAAAATATCATTGTGAAATGAAAGAATACGATAAAGAATTGTGTAATTAGTCTAACATCAGAACATTGTGAAAATTTTTAACTTCATCATCATCATGTATATACTAGATAAACAAAAATTTGAAATAAAAGGGTCATTTTATCCAAAAATAAATAAATAAATAAGTGGGACAATATGGCTACATATTTAACTTATTAAAAACAATATATTAAAAATGATGTGGGCATCTGTCATTATTAGCAAAGAATGTACTATTCACTTGGAACTCGCTCTCCTTTCTAGGATCTCAAAACCACTCTTCGTTTCACGATTTCTCTTTTTCAACTTCTTGTAATAAATTTTACAATTTAAATATATATTATGTGAGTGATCATTAACTCCCCTCACAAACCAAAAGAAAAGGTGAGAGTATACTCTGATACAAAAGAAAAGCTATAGACATGGAGAAACGTGGCGTTAACTGTAGATGCGAAAGCTTCTCTCTCTCCCCACTTTCATTCTGAACAACGTACTGAGATAGTGATAGTCTCTCAGTGATGATGATATTATTAAAGTTCCCATTTTTTCTAATGAGTCTTTGCTGCCAAAAGTTACCCTAATCTATTCTCAGACTTTTCACTTTAGTTTAAAATCTAAGGAAAGTGGAGAAAATTGCTTATTTTGCTTGTTAATGGAATTGGAATGTAAAGTTGGACGAAAAGTGTACATTTTTCTTTGCTTCAATGCTACAATTAATGCCAAAGGCCTGTGGTATTAGGTTTTTCTCTTTGAAAGAGGTTTCCGGTTTTGAATCTAAAGGGATTTCGATATCAAAATTATTAAAAAAAAGATTGATTTAATCAGACCTGAAAACATTGGATAAACCTTCGTAATTAAAAGCAAAAAATTGGGTTTTGACTAATAGAACTAAACTGTTGGATTAATTGCAACCAGTTTTGAAAGCAAAGCAGTTGTTTGCTCGTGTTACGAATGAATAGGATTAGGTTAATCTGATTGTTAACTGTTGGTGACTGTTCAAACAGAATCTTCTATCCTCGAGTAGCGCTTTATAAATAGTCTACAAGGCTTTTAACCGAGGTACTTTCTATTTTGATTAGACATATCGAAAAAACCTTAAAACAATGTCGTAGAGAGAGAGAGAGAGAAAAGAAGTTAGCAAAGAATCACACAAACATATAATATATGAAATCTTGGTCCGATCAGAGTGTTTCATTGTTTTGGTTGATTGAAGCAGTTAGATTCTGAAGCTTTAAAGGGTCCGAAGAAGAAGAGCACAAAATAGTACGACTGAACAGAACTGTAGCTCCCTCATCTCCTATGTCTCTCTGCTCTGTCACATTATATTAATTATTAATTGTATATTACGTATTTTTAGTATATTTATTTTTGTATGTAAATGCGAATTTGCGGAAGTGAACACATGAAAGGTATTTATCAATGAAACTAAACACAGGACACGGGAGGAAAAAAAAATGCCCACAAAGCACAAAAAAAATATGAAGCCATACTACATTGATAGCAGACAGAAGCAATGAACACACTCCGTACGGTCACTTACATGTAAAGGAAATAAAACAGTGTTGATGTTAATAGTATCGTTACTAACAAACATAAAGTGTTTGACCAAGAAATAGTATCTTACTAGCAAAAATAAAGTGTTTATTTAGCTAGACATCATCACATTGTCAATCGATTGGAGAGCTTGATTTGCGAAAAATCGAACATCAACATCTGGGTCTTCACTTAGCTCAACTAAGCATGGCCGTATCATCCTCTCCACAACCTTTCACAAACAAAAAAATAAAATTTAATATTTATCGATGTTTAGTGGAACCCTAAGCCGGTTCTTTACTTGTGAGAACCAAGAGAGTGCATTATTTTGGCGACATTAAATTTGATGTTTGGCACTCTGAGAAGAGAAAAAGAGAGTTATTTTTTCTCTACTTAGCAATTGGGAGTAATGAATCAAGTCAATGAGATTTCATGTTTAAAGAGAGAGAGAGTTGCCTGTCTTTAGATGCAGTTATTACCAGAGGCAAGAGTTTGGAACATGTTATTTCGGATCCCATTACTGGAGCGAGAAGTGATACTGCACGAAGACTAGTCATCCGGTATAGATAGTGTGGATTGTTCATCATCTCTAGGACCTGCACATGTAAATATACTTATGATCGATTTTAATCAAAGAGAAGAAAAAACTCTACCATACAATTAAGATTCCTAGACAAACCTGAGGAACTATATGCTGCATTGCCCATTCAGGACCAAATTCTTCAGCAAGACGCTTAAGATTGTTTGCAGCAGCTTCGCAGATTGAGTGAACCTGACCATAGAAAATATCCAAAATTTCAAACTGTAGAAAAGACGTATTTATCTATATGATGGTTCAATGAAGGTAGAGAGAGAGGGACCTTGTCTTGTAACCATTGCATGCAAAGAGAACCAAGCTTATCATCAAAGAAGCCTACACCTAATTGACTGGCCAACAAGGGAATATACTCAATTATAGCAAGACGTACTCTCCAGTGCCTGTCTTCAGCAAGTTCTACAATGGCTGGCAATAAAGATTGTGATAGTAGATCAATCCCAATAACCTGGCCATATCAAAAAAAAAATCGCATAATCATCTGAAAAATGGATGGATAAAGAAGTTGCCGTCAAGTAGTCTTTGAGTTGACCAAAACATGATATCTTGAAGCCATCAACATGCTAAAAAGGAGAAATTCAATGTTGTGCAACGAGATAAGTAACTTGGTCAAGTTTGCTGATAATGTTTAAGCGTACATCAGGAAATTCGTCTTTCAAGAGAGAAAGAAAGATTGGAAGAAGATGCTCAATTGTTGCATCCTGCAAATAAAATCAACGGTAAGTTAAAAACTGCAGATCCAACCAAAATATCTTGTATAGTAAAAAATCGTTAGTTTAGATTATGGTTGCGGGCACTTCCAGTCTTCCAGGCACAAATTACACAAATTCCTAGAGATGATAGTGACCACTGACCAGGAAGAGGAAGATATATGTACATGGTTTCATGATAGTATTCATGATATGAGACGCACATTTTAATGATTTCTAATACCGCTTACTTTACCCAATACTGGAGCCATTCCCATTATAACTGAGGCCAATGCAGATCTGACGTGCTGAGAAGAATCTGATGATAATTCCTAGGGGTAGATTTAAAGATAAGCTATTAGTAATAATCAAACACCCACTAACAGTATATTGGTGCTTTAAACAAATATTAAATCAACACAATCCTCTTAAGTGTGTACCTTTACACAGGGAAGAATGTGCTGGATAGCGAGTTCAGGGTTTAAAATGCGACAAAACTTAGTAACTTTTCCAGCAGCTGCTATCCGGACTTCAGCCTCATTATCACGAAGTAGACGAACGTATGCAGGCACCAGATCAGTCCTTAATACACAAGGCACCCAAGAACGAAATATATACAAGAATTAAGGAGGTCTATAAAGATAAATCAACAAACATAAACTTTCAAATACCAAATACCTAATACCTCTGAAGCTAGTAATCTAACGTTTGATATAGAAATGCAAAATTAACGGTCCATAAAGATTTCAATAAAACATTAAGCCATAACTAACTTCAACCATCATTGCTTACCTGGTTGGCTCCGGTCCTACAGCTTCACAAAGTTCATAGAGCTGATTTGCAACCATATAACGTACACGCCAGGACTTATCCTGCTCAGAGACAAAATAGCAAGATAAATGAGCACATACATATCTGCCTTACAGCTTTCCATAAAGCTCATCAGTAGAAAATCCTATCATATTCACACATTTGTTCACCTGCGAGAAATTGACAAGCACAGGAAGAATGTGTGTGACACAGTCCTGAGGCTCCAACAATTTCCCAAGAGCAGCACAACCCTCAACAGCCAATAATCTAACCGAATCTTGATCTGATATCAATGTCAATAAGATAGTTAAAAGCTATAAGATCATTATACAGATAAGACACTGAAACTGAGATGTGGACAAAAGTAGCGCTGCTTAGTTTCAGCTCATGCGTATTATTCAATGCATTAACCCTATAATCCTATTGCTGGCAAAACAAAACGATATAATATCAGAAAACATACCATCTTGCGTAAGATCCTCAAACATGGACATATGTCTGTCTTCATATGAGCAGATTCAATTGTAGCAGCAAACTTCCCCAAATTGGTTGCTGCAGCTCTGCGCACCATTGGCATGTCATCTTGACAAAGCTGACTGTATATTGATCTTAGCTCCGTCTTTACCAGATCTGGGACACTTGGGTATGCAATATGGAAAATTCCACACGCTGATACTCTGGCTGTGAACCACTCACCAGCTGAAAGTCGCTGTTAACAATGACGGTGTTCAGTAATGCTCAATTTGATTGCACATTAGGAGAATAGCAATCATTTTGGATCCTACACATGCATAAAGTCATTTATACAACCACAAGCCAAAGGAACGCTAACCAAGCCATAAATATCTGATTGATGTACTTAGATCACCCAAAATGGATGTAAACGACTTAACCTACTGATTTCCCATAAAAGCAAAAAAAAAGGGAACACTGAACAAGAGGCAAAAGCATATTTCCAAACTTTGGGCAACAAAGGACCCAGAAAAAACTATGTTCTTCTGATCGTAGAGGAGCTCAATTTCACAAGTCAGATTAAGTTAGACAGAGCACGGAAAGGAATTGACTAAATTGACCAAATATACTGATAACATAAGTAATCATCCTTATCTAACCTTAGCCAGAGGAAGGAAATGATCAACCAAGTCATTCTCCCTCATCTGAGAACCAATTCTGCAAAGTGAATCTACAGCTTATTCCCTCACGCAAGTTTCCTCAACGGTAGAGAGAATCTCCAGAGGCGGTAGCAAAACATGTGCATGCTCAACCCCTCCTACGTAAGGAATAAAAACCCCCAACTCTTCCGCCATAGCCAGAAGCACCTCATCATCATCGTCATTGTTTTCACTAAGAAATGGGATCAACTCCTTTCTAGTTCTCTCCTCTCCAAGAGCACGAGCAATGATAGAAAGCCGTCTAATGGAATTCAATCTAAGCTGAATATCATCATTCTTTAGCTCGTCTATAAGCCCGGCAATGGGGTATAAAGGCTCATCAACCATAGACATCCTGACCAAACTCAATCACTCCCTACGCTTCAACTGATCCTAAATCAACAACGATGTACATAAAGTCACAAAACACAGTGCATAGACACCACCAATATAAAACAAACTCAGAACATACATCTTTCAGAGTACAACTATATACTATACACAGAAATTTAAATCAACAAAAAAGCATAAAAATGTTGGAACTTGTGCCATATATGAGGTAATTCAAACGTAAGGCATTACTAACAATAAGCATCAGAATGATAGCTAATTTGCACCAAAAACTTACGAAACATCACAAAATGAGCATCAGAATTAAACATAATTAGAACGGAGAATTGAAACTTGGGTCCCGTTCCCATTTTTTTCCATAATCGAAGAAGAAAGAAGACCTAGTAGCATTCATTGACTAATAAAGAGAGAAGATCTAAACAAAAATTCGATTTGAGATTCCCATTTACATTCGAAAAAATGTTGCTGATTGAACAATGATCGAGATTTACCGAATTACGCTGCTTTCCCAGTTCCGTCCGATCTATCAATCACAATCAGGAGAAGACCGAGACCGAGAAGGAGCTCATTCTAGCCATCTCAAGCTGTCCACAGAATTGGGCCTACCAAAGATAAGAACTAAATAGGCCCGCATATTACGCCCATATCTAGTGATACGGTGCCGTTTCAATATGCCTCTCTCGTGTAAAGGAAGCTTCTCACTTCCTCGGAAAATATCAGTAAACTGGAAAAGGAGAAAAGTTGCTTTCTCGCTCCAAGTTTTTTATTTCCCGCGCATTATTTCGAAAAAATGGCTCCTAAATCGGATAATACAGAAGGTGCCGGACCTGAAAGAAATCTTCTAATTCTCTTTGATCTTATTCGATTATTTGTTCATCATCGTTTATCCGATCTGGGATTTTTTTTTATCTTTCTTCCTCATTTTGAATTTTCTCTTATTTAACTTGTTTCCTGAATTTTGAATCTGCAGCTATCGTACTCAACTTTGTGAATGAGGTGAGCAATTCTCTGCTATTCCATTTTCTTATCGGGAAACCTAAATTTTAAACGGAACACAAACAGTTACGACCATGAATTTGGCTTTGAAACTGAAATCGAGGCTAGGTTAAGATACACAGTGATGTTTACAGGATTTTTGAATCTGGGACTCAACCTAATTGGATCTTTTTTTTCTTTTTGTTACTCATCTTTGTGACGCTTTGGTATGTAAGAATTTGAGTTTTGTGTTAACACATGAATTTTTCGTTTTGAAATCAACTGGGTATTGAAAATTGGTAGATGTGGATTTTATATTGCAAGCTGTATTGTTATTTTGATGAATGGGTTGCTTGTTACATTTATGCTGCAGCAAAATCGACCTTTAAACACCCAAAATGCAGCTGATGCTCTGCAAAAGTTTAACCTTAAGAAGACTGCAGTACAGAAGGCACTTGATAGCCTTGCTGATGCTGGAAAAATCACATTCAAAGAGTATGGTAAGCAGAAGATATACATTGCTAGACAAGACCAGTTTGAGATCCCAAACAATGAAGAACTTGCTCAAATGAAAGAAGAAAACGCCACACTTCAAGAACAACTCCAAGAGAAAAAGAAAACAATCAGTGAAGTTGAGTCAGGTGTGGAACCTTACACTTGCTCAGTTCTTAAATCTTTAGATGTGATATAGCTGCTCGGTTAACATTATCTTCTGTGACATTATCGCAGAAATCAAGAGCTTGCAGTCAAACTTGACACTAGAAGAGATACAAGAGAAAGATGCCAAACTAAGGAAAGAGGTATATGTTCTTAGCTTTGGCTTTTGTCTTTCCTTTGAGTAATCTTGTAATTGGAAAATAGTTTTAAAAAGTGATTTCAACTGTGTACCAGGTTAAGGAAATGGAAGAGAAACTGATCAAACTACGCGAAGGAATTACATTGGTGAGGCCAGAAGACAAAAAAGCTGTTCAAGACATGTACTCGGATAAGATAAATCAGTGGCGAAAGCGTAAGAGGATGTTCAGAGACATTTGGGATACTGTAACAGAGAATTCTCCCAAAGATGTTAAGGAATTGAAGGTGCAAAATCATATATCTTCACAAGTTTTTTCTTACAGACTACATTAGCTTTGTCGTAATGTTTGACTACTGTTACTTGGCAGGAGGAGCTTGGAATTGAATATGATGAAGATGTTGGCCTAAGTTTCCAGGCATATTCTGACCTAATTCAACATGGTAAAAAGAGGGCCAGAGGACACTAATTTCCAGGTAAGATCTTTGAATTTCTCTCTGGTCAAATGTTTCTAGAAACTTTTCATGAATAAACAAATATGCAACTGTTCAATAACATCAAAAGCTTTATATCCATAAAGAATACAATAATCTTACACCCTTGACCAAAAAAAAAGAACATAAGAAAAAGATTATACAAGACTCATCAAACCGTAGATGCACCTGAAAATTATTATATTTGTACTTCTTAGTATCCACGAACCTGTCTGGTCCTGACTGAAATCGGACCCTTCAAACCTACTTTACGCATAATAGGATCTTCAACTGAATGAACCATGTGGTTCACATGTCCTATATCCGCTCTAGTCGAACCATCCTTAAGATCTCGCTCAGCTTTAACCTTAGTAGTAGCCTTAGTCTGAACACTAGATTGTCTTTCTTCATCACTATCATAGATAACAAAATCCTTCTCCAACAGCTTAACAGGGTCTTCCCTAAATGACATCACTGGGATATCATCAATAATTTCATCTGAATCAGACATCGACCTCTTAGATTCTGACCTCAAATCTCCTTCACCTTCTGAAAAATCATCATTACCTTCTTGTTCTTGTTCTGATTTCTTGTTTTCAGAACCCTTAGATGAATTTCCCCCATCAATGTTACCCGAACTGTCTGGTCCACGAGGAGAAAACTGAGAAAGCTCCACAGCCGCTCGTGCAGCCTCAGCTGCATGAGCTGCTGACTCAAACGCAGCTTGTGCAGCATCAGCCACATCTTTGTACTTCTTCTTTCCTCTCTTAACCGAATCAGATAAACCAGAACCTTCTCCCATCTCATCTTCTCCATTTTCACTTGTTAGCTTAACCATGAAAACATCTGATAATGCCTGCATAAATCATAAAATTTGATTAGACCATGATTGTTCTCTTGTTTCTTTGTGGTTAATTGCAGGTTTTCATACGTCAGTGGAAGTAGAAGCGTCTTCTAGTTTCAGAACAATGTTATTCTCTGCAGCAATCTCCTTCAAAGCCTTCATTCTAACTTCTTTCAGTGGATGTCTTGTCGACAACTTCTGAATTATCTATAGTAACACCAAAAAGAAACATGAAACTCAGTAAGTATTTTGTTCTACAAAGACAAATATATAATATAACGTATTGAATATAGTACTATGGGTTGAATTAAAAAAATTGCTTACTTTGGGATTAACCCCACAATTACTGCGCAACTCAATAGACCGAGCGGCAAGTTCTTTTCCAAAACGCGAAATCAAAACGTTACGAATCTCTTGAAGCTCAGGGAACTCTCCAATTCTAGAAGCTGCAAAGAGCAAGCCCGAAACTGCTTCTACAATCTCTTCAGGGCAGTCTCTGTTATGTTCGAAGAGGTGAACACGATCGAGCAAGAGAGTGAAGTAGCCATGGATGAAGAAGAGAACGTCGAGTGTGTTTTGGTCTTTGATGACTTGGTCGACTCTATGGTAAGCGTTCTCGTGGTGGCCGAGTTTAAGAAGCTCGGTGACATCAGAGATGGCTTGAGTGAGTCTGACTTGACGTTGGTTCTTGAGAATAGAGAGCCTTGTTAGGGCTAAGTTGAGAAGAGACTTGAACTTGCTGGTCTTGAAACTCCGACCAAGAAGAGCATCAAGCTTCTTCCCCATGGCCGAGTTGCAGAGGAGAGAAAGAGGGAGAGGATAGGTTTATATGATATTCATTTGAATTGGGAGTTATAAGAGGAAAAAAATGAGAAGACGTGTTACGACGACTTCTTAGCGACGAAGTTTTCCAGAGTTTGAAAAAATGATCTTGTAGAAGAAAATATGGTACGAATTACGCGATTTAATAAAAACAAAATCGGCCGCTATTGAATATCGTGGGCGATAATTAATGAATCCTAGACCAATTGGAAAACCAAATTTAAATTGTTGTAAGAAAAAAGGAGAACTATTGGTAATTGATTAATTAAAACGGGTTTGCATATTCAAATACGCTATTCTACTTAAGTATTTAGGACATTATTATCTATTTAAAGAGAGGTTAATAGAAAATCTTAAGTATATTACTACTCTTTTAATTTTCGATTTTTTTTATGTTTACCTAAAGTTATTAGAATATCTTGTGAATATAATTATTATACTTGAAGAAATCTTACTTTTACCAATCTCAAAACATGAAACTGGTACACTTGATTAAACAAATTGTCACCGGTATCAGTATCCACATCTGACCCGGCCATTACTTGGACCTAGTCTCAAAACATGAAATGCATGAAAGATTCAGGTTTCCCGTATTAAATTGCAGGCTTTAATTTTGGTATCATGTGAAATATGGACCCAACACTATTGTTTCATTACGAGAATGTTCGTGCTGTATTAATTAGTTTTCAAAATTATTAGTTGAAAACTACTTTACAACCAAGAAGACGTGTGGAAGAGCCTCTCAAGTTCCAAGTTTTTTGTTCAACATATTTGCTTCATCAAAACACATCTCAATAGTATCAACTTCCATCGTTATTTAATAAATTTTATTTAGAAACTATAAACTGTCACAAGTTGTGAAATAGACACAAGAGAACTGTCATTGTTACGGCTCTTAATATTGCAATTTAATTAAGATTGATAGGCTTAGAGGAATTATTAAATCGTGTGATCAACAATTAGAAAACACACGATTTCCTCTTTATTAGGTGTGACTACAATTTCAACAGCAGAGAATCAAAAGCTTATAAAACTACTACAACTCATCTTCAAGTAACTTTCCACAACAAACACAATTTAATAAAAGTAGATAACAATAATGTTGTTATTATGATAAAGAGAGGCTTTTTGCACTTCTGTTAGGTAGGAAATTTTTTGAAAAGAGCTGTTTAATTACAAAGGCAATCTTTTCTTCTAGACATATTTCTCCCACTGATCACAATCATCTCAAGACACTAATGTAAACCAAACACATTCTAAATCTTTTTGTAATTATAGACTTGTAAAACAAATTTATAATGCTACCTAATCTTTCTTTTGTACAGTCACAAGTCTTCCCTCAATCTCGAATTCAAGAACTTGCATCATTTTTCCTAATCTTCTAACCGAAAATAAAATAAATAAAATAGGCACCTCAAATGTCAAGACTGAATCATGAATCTGAGAACATCATTAACACTTTCTTTAGAATCTGAATCAAACAGTAAATTGTGTAATATACAATATGCATGTATCTAGGGCAAACAACATTATGAAGTTCACTTGCCCGTGATGAATGGGTGAGCTAATGCTTGTGACACTGCAAGTCTCTTCTCAGGATCAAGTGTGAAAATTTTGTCCAGAAGATCCCTGAAATGAACTAACTTTGGATCATCGCCCATAGAAGGTTTAATAACTGAACCAAAGTCTTTTGGCTTTGTGTTTACCAACAGTCTCTTTATTGTCTGAAAAGAAAAAGATAACCAATTACTAATCCTTAATTCAGAATAATTCAAATTGCAATAGTTATAGAAACTATAAGAAAATGATTTGTTTTTACCTTTCCAGTAACACAATCCTCCTCTGTAGCATAGAAGTTTAAGTCCTGATCAAAGTGCTGATCGATAAATGCTCCTTGTTAAACAAAACAAGGTATCATAACAAAAACTACAAAATCTGGAGCCTTCATATAGAGATTCGTTTACTATTCCGTAAGACAAGTTTCATTTGAAAAGTTTCACTAATTGGGATTAATCAAATACAGGGATTAAACACACTGTCCAATTTAAGGTTTACCTTGCGAGGGGACCTTTCAGTTCCATATGAAGGCGTAACATAACTTTCCCGGGTTTGAAGCTCATACAGACAGCAAGCATCTAAAGGATGGTCGTAGGAAAGTCCAAGAAGTAGAATGAAAAAGAGTATGAGCTTCAGTTATATACCCATGAAACAAATAGATTATCTATAAACAACAGCACCAGTGGAACTCACTGATTTCTGGAGCTCTGTAGAAGCGAGACTAACGAGATATGGTGTAACTTCGTTTTTACCAGCAAACATTGCACTACCCAAGTCACGGAGCTTTAACACGTTGTTTCCCTCATTCACCTGGGCAATCAAGGAACAACCAGATATTAGAAATGTGTGCATCAAACAGGAGAAAAGCACAGACAAGTTTAGCCTACCAGCACGTTGTTGAGATGTTTAAGGGATATGAATAACTGCTTTGCATACAGTCTAACAGCAGATAGATTAAGATCAATTTGACGACCAAACTTGTTCAAAATATCACGGAGATTCAGACACAAAGCAAAGGTGATTCCGATACTTGAAACTTGAAAGAAAACGAACGCAGTGGCGCTTATTCTCTAAGTCAGAGAGCCAGCTAGCTTCTTCAATATTCTCTAAATTGTTAAATGATACAAATTACGACAGAAGAAATCTAGACTTGCCCTACTTTCAGTTAAAGCGTTTTTGATTCAACCATACAAATAACAAGTTAAAGCTTGACAAACCGGAAACAAGGGCAATGAAGTAAAAAGGGCTAATAGAACAGACCGATTATTTTCGCGAAATCGGGTTTCGTACTACTATTCTTGGTATTGGCACCTTGTTTATAGTCAGTCATTCATTTTGAAGTTCATTACTTCCACCAATTCGATGTCTAGTACAATTCAATTTTCAAGTTATCAGTACAATTCAATTCAATTCAATCCGGTTAACTATAAACTGAATCAGTAGTATCAACTATCAAGACATAGTATTTATAGTAGTTGATTGTTTTGGGCTTTTTGGATTTTAACACATGCTTTCACGTGCCATCTATATCGCCTCGGTCTGTAGATGAAATCGTGACTTCCCCCTTTAAACTGAACAATATTAGGTGACCAAAAAAAAAAAAAATTAACAAGATTTTTAACACTAAACTTTCACATGAACAAGAAAAAAACTATGCAAAAAAGATCTGGGAAGAAAAAACAAACGAATTCGCTTATAATAATCTAGCAAATTACCCCTGCTAACAAAATATTTTAACTTTTCCTAACCCTAGTAATAATTAGATATTAACCATCGGTTACAAACAAATAGGGTAAAAACGGCAGGGAGGCCAAACGCTTTACAAAACGGCCTCGTTTTTATTTCCCACCTAATTAAGAAAAAAAACTCCGAAAAGTTCGTTTATTCCGCCGGTAGAGACTCCGACCGCCAAGAGAATAGATCGTCGGAATCAAAACAATCGTCGAAAATTCCCTCAACGGCCACGTAATCTCCACCTTCTCCGACGCCGCAACCAAAATCTAAAGAGCCGTAATTCGATACGTGGTCCTCGAATCCCCATAGCTCATCGATTCCGGACGAATCAGACGATACTCGTACCAAATCCGTTAACGTATCCGTCGTTTCCTCCTCTTTCGCGATTGGAATCGGAGAAATAGGTGGAGGCGGTGGTAAGCCAAGCTCGTCATCGGAAGCCTCTAGAAGATAACCGAGATCAGGCTGAGTTTCGCCGGTAGAGCCTTGCGCCGTCGTGGTGACCGTTGAAGACGCAGTTAACTCGTCTTCGAAACTCTTCATAACCGAGTCGAGATCTTGACTCACCGGTTCAGGATCGGAGTCATCGAGAACATCGAATAAATCATCTCTCAACCTCTTCACCTCCGGCGAATCAAGAACCGTGTTGTCAGACTCGTCTCTAACTCGCTTTTTCTCGGTCGACTCAGCCGAGTCACTTCGAGGTAGCCTATCTTCGTTAACCAACAACTCCTCCATAGCTTAACAAATACGGTTTAATTTTTTTTTCTTTTGTGTTCGGTGAAACTTTTTTTTCTCAGTGGCAATATCGAAATTAGTGAGAGATAAAGGTGCAGAATGGGAAGAAGGGAACACGAGATTTTATAGTAGAGAAAGAGAGAGAGTGTGTGAGGTAGGAAATGTAGAGAACGCGTGAGATGTGACCGATACTGAGGAGCGTGGGAGAGCGAATCCTTTGCAATCACCTTTAATTTTTTGTTATTTTTTTTTTTTTAAAGTTTTTTTCTGGTTTAATCTTTTTTTATATTTCTACAAATATTTTTGAAAACTTCCAGATGTCGCTCTCAAATTTTAAATGCATTATTAATCCGTTTGAATTCGGACTTGAAGTCCGGTCACGTTGCAGTGCACATGCCCAGTCAATTACGCCCTCTGGATATTCCTTTTTTTTATCTGTCCCTCTAGATATTTCAATGTGATTATCTCCAAAACCTTTTTTAGAAATTGGAATTTTCTAGAAAAAAGTCTCTAGCCCCCAAAAACATGGAATATTGAGTTTCTTTAGTTATTATTTCTATCATCACAATCTTCATTAACATTAAACTTATAAAATTAAAATTATAACAATATATGCTGAAACCAAAACTCGTAGTAAAAAAAATTTATACTTTTCTGGATTGCCGTGGAATTTAAAGAAAATTAATAGACGAAATATCATTTCAACGACGTTCTAAAATTTTAAGAAAAATAAATCAACTTATAACGATTAAAAATAAGAATTTTCAAATTGTAATATTAATTAAGTAAATATTAGATGATAATATATTTTTTTGTCAACAACTCCCACGTCTTGTTATGTTAACTAAGTTTCTTAGAGCATCCACAGTCGTAATATTCATAAGAGTTTTTTTTTTAAAATGTTTTAATAATATTGTATTTAATTTTATTAAATTTTTAATATTAATTATTAAATAAACAATGAACCAACAATATTACGATATATAGTATATATAGTTTTTAAAATCTTTTGAAACAATCTCTAAAATATTTTTCTTTTTAATACTATTTTATATGAAAATCTCGTAATCCCACCATAAATGGTCTTAAGCAACCACATTTTCTGCATATCCATAGCTTTAGCGTTTTATTTCAAACTCTTGCATCGTCCAGTGGCCATAGACTTTGGGTGGTCCTTTGGCACCCTATATTCAACTTCATTTACCATTGTACAGTTTAAACTGAAAAATATAAAGAAAATAATATATGTATACATATATACACATAGAGAGTAATACAAACCTTTTTGTCTATTTTAAATAACATTTGCTACCTTTTTGTCTTTTATTTTCTTTTAAACCATTGGTCCATGTCGAGTATGTGAATGCATTTTTATATGAAGATTTCATTTCATATTATCTATGCTGAATTCTTCTTTTGGTGATTTACACGTTAACGTAATAGATCTATTACGTTTCCCCCATGTTCATATTTAGAGATATGATATGACGCGCAGACAACATTTCCACTACGAGTTTCCTATTGTCTCATAATCTCATTGGTCTAATTTTGAAGACAACTCGGATGGGTTTTACTTCATGATATGTGAAACCCTTGAATGTTTCAACAGTTTTATAATTCCTTTTAATATTCAAGTAATTTTCCGAATAATTTTTATAACTTTGATACTCAAACAAAAACAACAACAACAAAAAAAAATTATTTCATTGCTTTGTATTAATCTAGTTAAGAAAACTTTAATCTAATGGGTTTTGTATCTTATTTCAAATATTTTTTAATATTAAATGTTCTGTAGTTTACTGGGGAACCTAGCTATTAAAAAAATAGGTGATTTTAAGTTTTGGAATAAGGTGTGGATTTAGGCAAAAGGCGATTGGTGGGCAGTGGGCATCTTAATGTTGCCAATCTACGTGGTTTAAGCAAAGCTGTGATTCTTTGGGTATACATAATCACATATATTTGTCTATCCATTACTTTCTTCTTCTTTTCTAATCGAACCATTACTTTAAAAAAAGAATATGATTGTATTATCAAAATTCAAAAATGCACGTTTCTCTCTTTTTTGGTATGACATTTCGAGCAGTCCAAATCAAACATATTGGTACGATTTTTGGTGGTGAATGACCTACAATTTATTTGCTACATATGTATACAAGCAAGAACATTATAAAGATTTTTTTTTTCTTTTAAGGAGTAATCAGAATTCAAACTTTGTATTAACGATGGAGTTTTGGTGCTTAGAATTAACGTAGTAGTTATATATGCATTTCACAGCTAGCTTATTGTTTGATTCTTAATAGATGAGATGTTTTTCAAATGCACCGATACTTTTATTTTAAAAAGTTTTCGATCGTCGTCTCTCAAAAAACCTTTATGTATATCGACTAAATTCAAATTCTGAACATACAAATGCAATACGTATGGGAAATGGAGACCTTTCAAGATATGAAAAAACCTAGCCTTGGTTTTGGATATCTGCACATGGTTTTCAGTCTAAACTTAATTCTTCAATAAAAATATTTTCATCTACAGATGGAGTTGGCCTGATGTCAAAGGAAAATTTAATAAAGGATTTGGCCTCTAATAACGAGCATTTGATTCAATTACTAAAGCAACATTCCCATTTTTTATTATATATTAATTAATACAAAATGAACATGGAATCTCAATCTATCATAATTTTGCATTTGACTTTTTCTATATGTATCATACAAACTTAAACCCATAAATTTCGTTTAAAAGGAAATGTCAGGTTTTATAAATACACATCCAGAGGGGAGGCTCCAAAAACTGAATGTGATCTCGAAAAATAAAAAAGTTAGATGATAACAAAAGTAGGTGCAGAAGACAAAATGTACCTCTTCGGATCAAACTTAGATAACCTCTGAATGTAAACAAAAAACCACTGTAAATGGTTCTTTATATTTTATTACAAACAAAATGAATAAACCACCGTAAATGGTTCTCTATATTTGCAAATAAAATGAATAAATTATTGGAAACATTTAGTCCAATCGGATCTTCCTTCGTGATCCATTCCAAAGTTTCGCGTAGACGCACGGCTGGTTACACGTATGTGCGGATGTATAAAATACAAGACACTGTTTTTTCTTTTCTTGTTTTGGTTGATACAAAACACTGTTATTATGTATATTCACAGTTTACTTGAAATAATATATTCATTTTACATTAATACAGATGTAATAAGTATTTACTTTTATTTTTTCATAATACTAGGTTTTATAATGTCAGATACTTTAAATATGTACATCCAAATATATTTAACTAAAAAATGTAGTAAACTCACATAATTCAATCCGTTTATCATTTTAACATTTTCTACACAAAGTAATAAACAAAACACTATTGTCGAAGAAAAACACTCTTATGTCTTTACAAAAAATGAATCTTAATATTGCATTTTTAATTAGCTTAGAATGAGTAAATTAGCTAGAATTTGAAAAATATATATAAGTTCTAAAAATATTTATTTTGAGACAAATTAATATTCATGAAACAAAATTTTAGTTAAAATCGGAAGATAAGCAAAATTTAATTTAAAATCGGTTATGACTTTGGTTATCAATAGTCTAACTTTCTAAAACATCTAGTGTACGTCTATTCTTAATTAAAACTATTAGAACTACATTGGCAGATAGGCTTCGACAAATTATAATCAGTTAGTAATATTTCAAAAACTGTCAACAATTAAAATTCTCTGATACAGCATAGATCCCCAGAAGTCTTCTTGTACTTAGGTGATTTGACTAATAAAGAAAAAATAAATTAGTTAAAGTGGAGGTGGAGCATAATTGTGTGTGTTGTGAGTGGTAATGCGCATGGTGTTTCATATCCAACTGGGGACAGTTTCAATATATCGTATGTTTTTTAAATCAACATACCAGAGCATATACTAAGGTTTTATTTTATATGTTTAAATTTAAATCGAAAGCAGTCGAATAAATAAATATATCAACTTGATTATTATTTTTGTTCACTATAAGATAGTATGGCCTAATTGTGTGTGTGTGTTAATTAAATTGTTGTTTACCAAATGCTTTAGTAAATATATCTGCTATTTTCTCTGTTGTCTTGACATATTTGGTTGCAATTATCTTTGCTTGAACTCCATTTCTAACGTAATGACAATCTACCTCAATTCATTCATGAAAAAATAGATTATTAGCAATGTGCAAAGCCGCTTGATTGTCACAGTAAAATAGTATAGATCTTTGTTGTGTAACGCCAAACGTTTTCAAAGGCGAGATAATCCATGTGAGTTCGCTAATGCCACGGCTATTGTCCGGTATTCTACTTCAGCAGACGAACACGACACAGTTTGTTATTTTTTTATTTTCTATGAGATAATTAATCCCCCAAATATCACCACATAACCCGTTAATGAGCGCCATGTTATTAGACAAGATGAATAATCAGAGTCACAATACAAAGTTAGAGAAAGATCACTGTCAACCGTAAGCAAAACTCCTATACCCGGTGCGTCCTTGAGATAACGAATAACCCGCATAGCAGCTTTCCAATGGCTAGTGCGTTGAACTGAGCCAAAGTATGTACCGCATAGCTAAGTTATGGTCGAGTGATTACCAAATAAACCAATTTACCAACAAGTCGTCTATACTTCTCCGGATGCGGATAAAATTTCCATCGTCCTTAGCAAGATCATGATTTTGTTCCATGTGGAAACATCCAATATTTTATCTGGCCGACTTCTTTTTCAACCTCCTTTTTATGCTTCGATCGTGTTCCTGGCGTCTTGATCATAATTTCTTACCAATTCATCATCATGGCTTTTGTTAATTCCGGAAATTTCTCAATCAAAGTTAATACCTTTACTTCAGTCTTCCTTTTTGTTCAACGCAAATGCCTGAATAGTCTGTTTTAGTTTGAACAGCCGTAGAGATAACAAAATAATGTCTTAGCCATTTTTGTGCTATTTAACTCAAATTATGATACGGCAAAAAGAATTATTATAAACTTACATGCTATACGTCCATATGCGATCATGTTTAGCCATATATATATATATATACATGTATATTTTTCTAAATAACTTTTAGATTTTGTTCGTATATATATACACTTCTTAGTTCTCTCGATTTGATTATAACACGAGCATTTGAAAATTCAATTTTGAAAGAACAATCTTAATGTTATTTTTAATACTGCGATATTTAATCAAACGGTGAGAAAAGTTGAAACTTTACATTATAAAATAAATATAAAAATTGGAACTCTAGTAAAAATTTAAAGCCGACAGCGTGAGGCAGACGACGTGCAGAGAGAAAGTGCCACGTGTAACACACCTTACACAGCAATCTTGACCGTTAAGTTTATTCCGACCAATCCATGTCACCGTCACAATCGCCATGGATCCACGCACCATGATAAATATGATTATTTGCTTCGATAGTCTTACATAACAAATAAATTTAATAGCTAACATTTTTTAAAAATAGTAGTTGGCCATATATCTATCGACTGTAATTTGTAACGTCTGACCAGAAATGGCTGTTTTAACGCTTGACCAGAAATTCAAACTAAATTAATAGATTCAAACTGTAACGGCGGATCTAAATAGAAAGTTTATTTTGGTGAACTTTAGCAGCTCATTAATGATTTTTTTGATGTGTTCTTAAATTGCTTGACAAATGGAATCAAGAAAAAATATATATACAGGCGCGGAAGAACAACAAAATTCATGCCGGATAATTAAAAACTATTCTGCGGATTAATTACTAATAGTAGAATAATATAAAAATTTATGAAATAATTGAAACTTATCAATATTTCTGATTTGTCACATAAGATTCATAATATATTAAGCCTTTTAACAAAAAAAGATTCATAATATATCAAAATATAGATTGGCAAAATTTAGTTTGCCTAAAAGACAACTATATTAAAACTATTATGGCACAGAGTTTATTTACCGCAACTCCAGCACATATAAAATATTTACTTTATGACCCGGATGTTTTATGTCTAATGACATTTACTTTATTTTATCTAATGCAAATAAAAATGTTTATTGCTGAACAAAAAATTTTGTTAAGAAAAAAAAGTCGATAATCGATTACTTTATTTTTAAAAATCAAGTAATTTGATTCAAGCCATATTACCTACTTTATATGCATAGCATAGTATAATCGATTATGTTTGTTGCGTACTTTCATATGACTCGTTAATAGAAAAGTAATGCATGATTAGGGTGGACAATTTTTAAGAAGAAAAGAGAGAGCGAAATTTCAAAAATAAGTAGTCAAAGATTCTTCTTTTTTTTTTTTTTTAATCTTGAGAAAATTAAAATACGATATTGACTTATGGCTCCATAGATGATGCTATAGCTTTCACGGGACACATAAATAAAGAAGTTGTATCCAATTTGAAAAAGTAGAGAACAATTTACGGAGAAGGTCCTAGACCTCTGTATCGAATTTCCAAAAATATAACCTGTTGGATAAGAATAAGTAATTATTTATTATTTTATTATAATAAAATATAAGACCGATATTGATAAGTCGATCAAACATATTATAAATATTTTAACAAGTTGTAACATAATACAACTTAACAATAGTGATTGACATCACCTTTACGATCATTCTAGTTCTCTTTATTTATAACACGTTCGTTTTTATATAAAAAAGTAAAATTTAATTTATGTTCGATTTATTTTATAATATCATATAACTTCACCTAATATTATGATATCATATAACTTCACCCAATATTATGATATTATATAACTTCACCTAATATTATGTTGTTTTGTATGATTGTATGTTGCTACGTCTATATATTTACTGATGTATCGTATGCTATTTTATACGATGACACCATTTTTTTAATGTCATTGGTTTACACATGAGTATTTTCATCAAATTTTCTGCCAAAGTTATACTGATTTATATATTTACCATTATATTTAAGAAAAAACTGTATTTCAGGATAAAGATATTTTAAACCTTATTCTATCTATTTTTAGTTTCCTCATAATAAAGACACCATTTTTTTGTTGACAAAAAACAATAAAGACACCTTCAGAGGCCTATATATGTAGGCGAAAAAGTAAATGATCTTAAAACTGAATTTTATTTTAGAAGATAGAAAAATACAGTTCAAATTGGTGGTACTACGAGAATAAATTTTCTGTATGGAAAATATAAAAGCCACGTCATTTGAGCAATTTGTTTTCCCCGTTACTTGTGTTTTTGTTTGTCCCATTTGCCTTGTGATATTTTCAATCTATATAGGTTATGATTTTTTTTTATCAATGGTTTTGATGAATCAGTTACGAAAGAAAAAAAGAATTACAACTCACACCGATTCACTATCTGCAATGACGTAATACTTAAAATAGTGATAGTCGTGCAAGTCACCATATTACAAATCCTGATTTTAAGCTTAAGCAGTTAAAGTTTAAAAGTTGCAATAAAGTTGTTTTCATAGTTCAAGATAATGATACTTTTTTTTTCCTTGACAAAAACAATGTAAAATGTGGAATGTAATATTGCTAACATAATGCAGCCTACGTGGGCCTGAATTTTAAAAGCCCATTGTATTAGCCCAAATAGTAATTAACGTACACGTTTATATACTCGTTAATAAACATGCATCATGCACAAATGATAATTCCTTAATGAATGGGAGGGAAAAAAAATTCATAAAATGCGTACACACACACATATATTTATATAACCAGCAGAAACATAAAAGAGTAACAATGCTGCAACAACCTCTTTACTTTCTTACATATACAAATGACTAACCAGTTTCTTCTTTTTATATTTTATTTATGCATAACCCGCCATACCGATATTTGAACCAGAGCGGTTTGCTTTGGAAGCAGGCGGTTAAGAGACAGACTTGGTAAAATACATGTAGTAGTAGACATTAAGCACCATAGTAGCAACTATAAACACTGGTCCTGCAATGAAAACTCCTTTACGCAATGATTCACACGAGAAGGTTTGCGCGCTCAAGTACTTTGTGTGGTATGCGTTCTTCGTCGCTCCTGCTATTACACAAGCTTCATCTATCAGAAACGTCATCCTGCAGAATTGTCAAATTTGGAATAGGGTTTAGAGATAAACTACTAATCCGTTGATGTTCAAAAGCTTAAAAATCACAATCAACCTTATGCTCTTTCAATATATTGTGGGACTTACCAAGAAGAGATGAAATAGATAATAGACCAAGCACGGTCACTTCCCGGGGCTAAAGGTCGACCAAAACACATACACTTGGTCACACCCATAAGTAATGATTCACCTGAGAGGAGAAAAAGGAAAGCTCCAACTCCATAACCAGTGGCTACATCAGAGTTATAAACGCAGTACGTTGCGTTTGTTATTGGGTCTTGGATTGGATTTCCCTGCCACAAGAAAAAAGAGAAGATTGACCTTAACATGTTATACAACTCAATCTATACTAAGTTACATAGATGTTTCTCTAGTCTCAGTCTACAAATATATGAACATATGGTCTCAAATGGTTCTTTTAAAGTGTCAAGATTCTGAATTTAATCTATAAGAATCATGAATTCAAATTAGAGGCACTTTAAAATCTACTTTCTAGTCCCCTGAATTGCAAGTAATTACGAAACAAATTCAGAAACAGAAATATTCAGCAGAATCACCCTAACGATTTATTATTACTTAGAGAGCTTGTGGAAATAGAATTCAGAGAAACAAAAACCCTAGCCGAGAGTAACAAAGTGGACAGAGAGAAGAATCATGATTCTTACGATGCTGCGGCGGCGCTCGGCGGCGATAGAGGACGAAAACCAGAGTCGAGCCTTTCCCTTCTCCCATATCCCCGGCGAAAGAGAGAGATTTTTGCAGAGAAGATGAGTGAGAGCTGGAAACGACAAAATTAAGTAAAGTGAAAACACGAGCAGACAGTGAGTGTTGTTGAAACAATAAACACACGCGATCTAGCGCGTACATCTCACTTTAGAAGATAGATTGAACTAAATCTTCGCGTGGAATGTGAGGAGCGTGGAAAAACAAGTTTGAATTTTGTGAAGGTCATTTTATACAGAGCTGGGCTTCACGGGCTACAAAGCCCGAATGATTCCCTTAAAACTTTAAGATTTTGATTTATAGAAGAGGTCAATTTAGTGTGTTTCTTGTTATTTGTAGACAGTAGTCACTATACCAAAATAAAGATGTCTCATCGCACCCGCTAAAAGCATATTACAACTAGTCTCTTAGAATCTTACGATTAAGATGATACGACCCGACAATACCCAAACTCGTTTATTTGTTAAGTGAATGGGATGGAATAGAAGAATTTATGAAAATGACATAAATATTATCGCAAAATATTTCTCTTTTGTTCACGTAAAGCAGGCCGACCCGCCCCGCCCCGCAAAAAACCCGCGGGTTTTTTGCTAAAATTTTTCAACCCAAATCCGTCCCGTCTCGCAGCGGGTTTTTAGAACCAAACCCGCACCCGCTCCGTATAAATCCGTGGACCCTGCGGGTTTATCTGCAAAAAAAAATCGGTATAAACAAAAAAAATCGGTATAAATCCGTATAAAATCGGTATAAACCCGAAAAACTAGCATAAATCCGGAAAAAAAACCTAAACCCGAATATTTTTTTATGCGGATACCCATGGGACCCGCAGGTTTTACCTACTAAACCCGCCAAAAATCTAATCCGCGCTGCAAAACCCGTCAAAATGTAGGCTCAAAATTAAAAGTCCAAACCCGCCCCGCGCAGACCAAAACCCGTGGACCACATGCCCAATTTTCAGCCCTATACACGATCACACGCACACGTCCCACGCTAAATAGCTAGTCCGACCTTACGTCGTTAAAATATTTCTCTTTTGTTCGTCTCTTATAGGGAAATATCTCACTATACATGTCGAATATCTGTCCCGAGTCGCTATATATTATATGTTGTAATTGTTTGTTTCTGTTTGTTGTTTACTTTTGCATGTAGTGTATAAATTTTCAAATAATTTAATAACTTTAGTTATATTAAGCAAAGTTGATACTTTAAATAATTGTAAATGTTAACGCCAAATAGAATATATTCTTCTCTCTTTTTTTTTCTTTTTTTCTAATGGCGAATAATATTCTTCTTTTGCGGATAGCGTTTGCATTTGATAAATAATAATAAAAATGTTCTATATTGCAAAGAAATGTGATTGATTCAATCTCAACATATCACATGTTTTGTTGACTGCAGGTGAAAGTTACATGGCATGTTAGTAGTTTAATTAATGGCTGGTAGTGGCACTGTATGATTTGATACTTTAAATAAATCGACTAATTTGAAATAAAGCATGCGAGATTTCCGGCCACAAAGTTTGACGAATCTGTTTGCTTGATTGATACATTAAAAGCGAAACAAAAGAAATCTACATAGTTTGATTATCATTTCCAGGTTGTAAGCAAGGAATCGAAATAGATCCGCAGACAAAGAAATAATGAGTTGTCACTTGGCTGGTCCGTACCCTAACCATTGCCCATGTACATTGACATTTATTGGTTTATTTATTATAATCGCAATTTTATTTTGAAGCAAATTACATGATCAATCACCAAACCAAATGAGATAAATAAAATAGTTGAAAATAACAATACTAGTATTATTGTAGGACACAGTTTTTGTTTACATTTTTATTCATAACACGTAATCTTAGAATTATCATGAATATCCATTAGATTCTTAAATTTGTTATATAAAAACAAATATGTGACATTATTTTTGAATATCAAAATTTTCTATAAATTTAGTAAATTTTCCGACTTAAAATCAAACAACTTTATTAATTCCACGTTCCAGTAACCTTGTAATATTTGCAAATGATAGGTAAATTATGCTCAACAAAGTTTATATATCTAGTTTACACATTTCAAGAAATTACTAAAAAATGAGAATATTTTTAAATAATGTCAATAACATGGTCTTCGGCCACGTTAGATTAACATTAAAAGTTATTGCATACTATATACTTTTGACGTAATTTATTCTTGTAATGTACATCTAAGCTAGGAAACTACGTATACAATAAATTACGTACATAAACAGTATCCCCTCGGACTTCGGTAGTTTTGATAATTTGTACTCTGTTAAATTATCCATAGTAGTTAAACCTACACAAAAATTAATGCAATTCTTTAAACTCTTGCATAATTATGGACATCTTGTTTACATACCGTATTAAACTCCCGTAAAAATCTACGGACGCATTAACCATAAACAAAAAAAACAGTTGAAACGTACAATGACAATGTTGATATTGTGTTAAGTTATCCACAATAATTAAAACTGTATCTACCACGATCATCTCTGATTACCCATCCTGCTCCTAAACGACCATTGTGGTACAAATTGCTAGCATAGTAACTTATCTTCACAGAGTTAGAGGGTGGCAGCTTCCACTGAACCGGTGGCGTAATTCAAGGACTGTGTGGTCGTAAGTTCGTATCATTATGTCGCGATGGGCTTTGGGTTGCGGAAATCCAATCATTGACATCATCCCTTGCTTTCGAAACCATAGAATCATACTCGAGTGAGTTTGTTGAAGGTTATGTCGTTGTGGGATTTTCATAGGTGCGAACATATCCAAAAAGGATTATGTTTATTCTCCTTCGTCACGGCGGAATCATAGGCAATTTATATAAATTTTATTGTTCCTTGTTTACACATTATACTTCCATAAAAATCTATAGATGCATTAATCACGTACAAAAAAGTGGTGAAACATGGACAATGTTGACTTTTATTTTTCCTTAAAAGTTATCTAAAATAGTTAAGCTATATTACAAATGCAAACCTCTCGAGCCCGTAAAATTTTGACGAATCACTTAAAAACTTGTAGCTCAAGAATTTTTCATTTATTATGAACACATACAATACGATATAACATATATCGAAACACATGAACGTGAGAAACGGATAATATACCATTCATCATCACTTATGTTTGTCACAAAAACAAGAACTAAGATTCCAAAATCATCAATTCCTATAAAAATTGCATCTGTACAAAAGAGACCAATAAAAAAGAAAAAAAAAAGGGTAGAAATGATGTCTTCACATTTCAAAACTCTTTCGAGCCTTTCCTTACCTTTTGCTACAATAAGGAAGAAACACTATGCACTTATTTTCACTAAAGACACCAAAATCAGTCTCATCTCCCCCTTTTACTTACAAAATTTTAAGAAAATGGACACCCAAAACCCTAAATTTATAACATCACTTTTTAAAAATCCCCCACTTTTTTTTCAACATTATCTACACATTTAGACCAACAAAACCCCCCAAATCCATAATCAATTCCTAAATAAAACCTTTCTTTTAGCCTTCTCTGTTAACATATTTGCAAATTTTGACTGCTCTTATGCAAGAGTCGAAATGCTCCTGTTGCTGCTGCATCTCTCACAATCGAATCCCACGACTCTAACCGCAGGACTGCAACCACCACCACCGCTCCTTGGAGAATTCGGTGGTGGTGGTTTGGTTGCTCGTGGAGTCAATGGAGGAGTAGCCACAGCGAGAAGCCCGTCTCGAAAGAGTGAGTCTTTTGTTAATGGGTTAGATACTCTATTTGGCGGTGACCCTGTGAAGAATAGCGGCGGTGTCATCACCGTCCTCGTCGGATCTTCCTCACAACCACCACCACTCTGTAATTACCACATAACCAAAACTAGATTATCACAATTCTAAGCATATTGAGGCCTTAAGCAGAAGGATTTTTAATGATTATTTTACCTTAGCGAGGATTAAATCCAAAATCTCGCTCCCTGAATTTGATTCACATAATTCCATCTGGTTACTGAAAAAAACAAAAAAAAAAAAAACCAAAATCAATAACTTTGATAAATTTTGAATTTCTATAAGAAAATTGAGAGTGACCTGAGTTGCCAACGGAGAGGACGAGAAGAGAGGTGGTTGAGAACACCGACACGACGAGGTTTAGGGCAAATCACAGCGTTTCTGAGATCAGAAACGGCGGAGTTTCTCCTCATCTCCTCAAACGAGTTTTGTTGGACTCCACAGCTGTTCATCTTTGCTGCTTCAAAGAATCAAATCAAATGAAAAAGAGAGATTGAAGAAGAAGAAGATTGCAAAAAATGTTATAAAATAATTAAAAAAAAGATAAGGAAGAGAAGAGGTGGTCAAACGGTAACGTGTTTCTTATGGAGATCTGCTCACACGACAGGATTATATTAATTAATTAGTAAAATTTAAGATTAGCCACTTGACAAATTCGACCAACTATTTTTTTCTTTTGTTGGAGGAAAATTATTAATTTAATAAATTATACTGATGCTGTCAAGATCATAGTGGAGACACATTTCTTCTTTTTTTTCTGTTTAATGTAAACTCAAAATGAACGAGAAAAAGTCTAAATCCAACAGTGAGAAATTCATCTCTGATGGATTTTTTTTTTTGAAAATTAATTAACAAACAGATCGAGAAGAAACGAAAATGAATTTATGTGATCTATAAGCCTGAAAATGAAATTGAAGATTTCGATAAACGCCAATGATCTCTATCGAAACAGATCCAAATACGAAAATAAATCCAGAAGAAAAACGTTGGACTCGTTTAGATACAGATCGATCTTAACACGAAACGAAGACTTAGATCAGAAATTCAAAGGAGTCAAGAGAGATACCTGAAGGTGGAAGAGCTGAAGAAGAAGAAGAAGAAGAAGAAGAGAGAGATCTGAAAGAGAAGAGAGCTCTTAGGTTTAGAGCAAAGTGCACAGAAGAGAGAACCTGTAGACAACAATGCTATGGGATTCCCTATTTATTTATTTTCTGATATTCTAAGGTAATTAATATTTTTGCATCTTAATTAGTTAGTTTGGACCAAAAACGCTTGTTTTAGCTTAATTTTTTTATTGGAAGTAAAAAGCTTTCCATAAATTGGTTTGAATATTTGCTTTCAGTTTCATTGTTTAATTTTTTTGCCTTTTTTGGGTACAGGCGGTGCCTAATCTCTTATTCACTCCTCGTAAGTCTCTGTCACCGACGAATTAACAATATTTTATTTACCTTCTAATCTCTTTACCCTTATTACTAATTATATATTTTGGAAAAACTAGCGATAGATGTTCATATAATTTATTTTTTTCCTTACAAATGGCAAATGATTAGACCAAATTCAGAGCAATACATTTATATTTTGCAATAATATTTGAAAAATAAAATATAAATGTTATATTTGCTAATAGAATGGATTCGTCTTTTTGGTTTCCTGCATGTTGACATTTGTCTATTGAAATTTATGACATATCTTTGAATAGATTTGAAAGTAAAAAGCTTTCTAAACTATTATGTTATTAGGTGATCAAAAACTAAGTAGTTAAGGAAATTATATCTCTCAGTTTTAAATATTTTAAAATAATTTGTAGCTCTATGTCTATAAAGAAAATCAGAAAAGTTTCATTTACGGAAATTATACATTTGTGTGACATATAAATTATAAATATATATTTTCTAACTATATAATTTTCTTTTTTATTTTCAATAATTTTTTAAGAAACATATATGAAGAAACCTAACAAATTACATTTACTAAAAAATTGATATATATATATATACACATATAAGTAAAATGAAGGTGGTACACATTTACAATTTATAGAAATATCAATTATAAGATATTTTAGGTTTAAAAAACAAGAGCGGTGAAAATTAGAAAAAATATGAAAATAAAAATGATAAGATTTGTTTGTTTGTTAAAGAAACTACAGTGCAAAATGAAAATTTACGAAAATAAAAATTACAAGATCTTTTGGATAATAAAAATGACGGTGGTGCAAATTAAAAATTAAAAATAGATTTTTTATATTAATAAAAATAACAGTAGTGTGAATGAAAATATTACAAAATAGAAAGAATAAAATGTTTTAGTTTTTATAAAAATGACGGCGGTAATTACAAATTTTGAAAATAGAAAGAGCAAGATTTTTATAGGGTTATAAAAATAGCGGTGATGTGAAATGACAAAATTATAAAAATAAAAATGACAAGATCTTTTAATTTTATAAAAATGACGGAAGTGTGAAATGAAAAAATTACAGAAATAATAATGCCAAGATCTTTAGATTTGTAAAACTGATGACAGTGCAAAATGAAAATTTACGGAAATAAAAATGACAAGATCTTTTGATAATAAAAATAACGGCGGTGCAAACTAAAAAGTAAAATTAGATTTTTTATATTTATAAAAATAACGGTGGTGTGAATGAAAATATTACAAAATAGAAAGAATAAAATGTTTTAGTTTTTATAAAAATGACGGGGTAAAAAATTACAAATTTTGAAAATAGAAATGGTAAGATATTTATAGGGTTATAAAAATGGCGGTGATATGAAATGACAAAATTATAAAATAAACATGACAAAAAATTTTAAGTTTATAAAAATGATGGGAGTGTGGAATGACAAAATTACGAAAATAATAACGCCAAGATCTTTAGTTTTGTAAAACTGACGATAGTGCAAAATTTTAAAAAATTGAAAATAAAAATCGTAAGACTTGAAATGACAAAATTATAGAAGATAAGAATGACAAATTTTTTTGAGTTTATAAAGATGGCTGCCGTGTGAAATAACATAATTACGAAAAATATTAATGACAAAACTTTTAGGTTTATAAATGATGGCAGTGAAAGAATATAACAATCTGATTCACCGACTGATTCGGAGCATGGAATGACAAGCTTTTTTGGATTTGTAAAATTAATAGCGGTACAAAATAAAAAACTACGGAAACATGAATGAAAAGATCTTTTACTTTGTCAAAATGGAGGAGGTGGAAAACTAAAAATTAAGGAAATAGCAATGACAATCTTTTTTATGGGTTTAAAAAAATTAGCGGCGGTGAAAATTTGGAAAAAAAATTGACTAATAATGAAAAGATCTTTTGGTTTATAAAAATAACGACAATACAAAATTAAGAAAACAATAATGATAATTTTTAGGTTTATAAAAGTACGACAGTGCAAAATGTTAAAATACAGAAATAGAAATTACAAGATCTTTTAGGTTTATAAAATTGTGACAGTACGAAATTATAAATTATGAAAATATCAATGATAAAATTTTTAGGCTACTAAAAAAAGACAGCGGTGCAAAATAAAGATGATAGTTCATTTAAGTTTATAAAAATGACGACGGTGTAAAATAAAAACAATTATGGAAATAGCAATGACAATGTTTTTAGGTTATAGAAACAATACGAATTTTCCACAAGTAAGAAGAGGATTCAACGATAGATTTTGATGACTAAAAAATTCTAATCGTTAAATTTTTGTAATGTTTTCAATTTGGAATTTGCGATCAATCGCTAAATATATTGTTATCACAAACGACTACTAAAAACATAAACGATTTAATGGCCGTAACATATTGTTAAGTCGTTAATGACTATAAAACGAATATGATACAACCTCTGATTGTGTGTTTCGTTGTCGCTGACGAGGCGATGAACATGAAATGAACAAAGCTCTAATTACTTGAATTGAGATGATTATTTTGTGAGATTTTAGTTTTTTTTGGTTATTCACCAACAAATTAACTGACGACTAATTTATATGTATCTATAGTAAGAGTTATTTAATCAGAAAAAACTAAGGAAAATACACATTCGCAGTTTATCTTATTACCTATAAAATAAGCAGAGTAAGTAGGTCGTTTGAACAGGTTTGACGAAAAGTCTTTGCCTGTTTCAGCAACCACTTTGATTTTGCCTTTGATCTAATAAGTAGATAACTGTTTCTTTGACAAGTCTTGTTATTGATGGTTCCTTCAAATTAGTCTTTTGGCTTCCCGCTGTGTGATTTTTGTTTTGTCGAGTCTCCTGCTGTTTTGCGGTGTTATTTACTTGTTAAATGCCATTCTTAGACCCATAAGGTATGGTTTGTGTAAGCCATGGCTTCTCGAGCTGTGTAGTAAAACCCTGTTTGATCTGTGGAAATGCTTTTAGCGATTATGAAATTTAGTTTGTAGAGAATTTGCTTTTAAGGAACTTAAGCTCTTGCAGGATTTGTCATTCAGTCGCATCCTAATATTTAGTGTAACTGAATCCTAACATGCAGCTGCATCCTAATATGTACCATCAGAAGCTGATATAGAAAGAAAGCTTAGTTGGAGGAGATTGGAGCAGAGGAGTTTAGGTGATATAGTTAGCACTATTCGATCTTCTTTCGAGGAAGCAGAGTAAGTGATGAAGTAATTCAGTCCTTTAATGAAGGTGGGTGGCTCACTGTGTTCTAAACTCGTTATTATCTTGCTTATTCATACAACAATGATGCAAACGAATTAATAAAATTACGAGTTACAACATTTGACAACACTTAGGTGGAGAATACAAACATATTCAATGTTGGTCCTTGTTTAAATAGTGATCAAGTCTAAAACTTATTTCATCTTTGCTCACGGCTCACATTCTCTCTGATTTTCACCTTCTACTTGGAGCTGAATCCAGAGATAAGGTTCTTGGAGTTTCTTATTTCTTTTTGTAAGGCAATTCATTTTCATTACAACCATTATATTCATCCTCAAATTTCTTATTACGTCGAAAACCTTTTACAAAAAGAATGTCTACAACTAATTACACTAAAAAAATAATTAAAAATTAAAGTATACAACTTATACTAAAAGTAATATATATACATTTACATATCTGATTATATTATGATCTGCCAAATCGATGTTAATGTTTAAGTATGGTTAGTTTAACCAGTTAGAATGTGTTGTTTCAAAGTGATCAGGTCCGAGTTTGTAGTTCATATTTCATACTATATTTGGACAAGGTTTTTAATGGTTTCAGACTCCCAAAAAGTACAAACAGAATAGCCATAATTTCACGGCATTTAAACAAAGCAATAATTACGGACTGTCTTTGAAAAGTCACAGGTGCATGTTTCACGACAAAGTTCAGGTAAACATATATATATATGATGGTTAATTTTCAGGGTTTTTAATATTAGTAAAGCTTTAATATTGCTGAGGGGACCATTGTAACAACTACTTTTAGCTCAGAAACCATAATGAGTAAGGACTACTGCCTCGGCTTCATCTCTTAATCAATTTTACGGCTTTTCTTACATTTCGTTGTAACTTCTTTTAGGCATGTAAACGAGTGAGTATTATTACTACGTGTAACGTTTGTAGATGTACAGGTTCCAAATTGGCATAATCTAACTCATCATGTCAAATAATATCGCACATGCCTACCGTTTTCAACATCAGGCTAGTTATGAGTTGTGATTGGACATAATCTCAACTCATGTCTAATACGTACCAATTTCATGATGCAATGCTTTTAATTCATATGTGATCCTATATTTAGCCCTTTTTTGTGTGTGAATGGGTTTGCAAGAATATATTTATGAAAGATATGTTTCAAAGTTAGTCAAAAAACTATAAAGAACTTAAACATTTGATCCTTGTTAAGAAAAAAACAGAAATAATTAAAACTAAAAAATGGATATTATACCACCCTTTTTTCCAACAATGGATATTGGATTAGTATACTTTTTTTGGTCGAAAAATGGATAGTATATTAAAAGTACTAAATAAAGTACAAAATGAAATTCAGAGGGATACACAATATCACACAAACTAATAACAATAGGGAATAATTTTTTTTTTCATTTCATGGAATAATTTACATTGGACTTGTTTTTATATGTATATGAGTGTGACCATTATACTATACACTTAAGGGGTATACCTTAACCCATAATGTCCCCTCAAGCTATAGTACTCATCCTGCATAAAAGTCACAAAGCCCTCGGCTTTGAGTTCCATGCTCATTTTTCTCATTTCTGGAGAGAGTGAAACTGATAAGAAGAGGTTTCACAAAGCTCTCTTAATTTATCTCCTTTCTTCACTCTCACAAGTTTTCATCTCTTAGGTCTTCTAATTTGGTACCCATGTAGGTTTCTCTCCCCTCCCTTCTCATCTCGCTTTCTCACTTTCATCTTTCTAATTAAATTTATATTTAATATTTTGAAAAGAATTTTTTTTTTGCAGGAGAGCTGAAGATAATAATACGTTAGATCTCAATAACTTTCCTGATGATTCTTCTCGCGACTTTTTCCCATTCTTTGAAGACGGCTCGTCTTCCTCTTCCTCTTCTGGTACACACTACTCTACGCTTATTCTAATCTGCCTTTTCTTTTACTATTTGAACTATTAAAGTTTTTAAAATAACTAAATTATTCTTCACCTTCTGCTTTGGCTGGTTGTTTTGTAATAAATGATACTAACTAGAGGCAAACCATAGTAACTAATTAAGGTTTAGAAACCAAAAATGTTTGATCTAATCATTACGATGTACTTAAGAAAACCTAATAAATTTATTATTGAGTAGGAGGGTTTAGAGAGAAGCAAGGTAAAGACGGGAAAGAGTATGAATGTAGATTTTGTTCACTCAAGTTCTTCAAATCTCAAGCTCTCGGTGGCCACATGAACCGCCACCGTGAAGGCAAGATCAACATCCCCTTATTCTCTATATCATGTATATATGTGTTTGCATATATGTACATATATATATACACACAAATTTTGTATTTTATTGAATTGTATTTGGTGAATTAGAGAGGGAGACAGAGTCACTAAACAAAGCTCGTGAACTTGTTCTTCGCAACGATACCTTTCCTCCTCATCAAGGACCTCCATCGTTTAGGTACTTTTAGTTTCTATTCTTAAACAAGTTTTAATTCACTTTCCTTTTAGTCTTACTATAAGTATCACTCTAGTTCATAAATTCTGTTATATTCTATATAGTTATCATCAAGGAGATGTGCATATAGGAGACCTAATAACACCATTCAAACCAATGATGTATCCACCAAGACTAATCTCCATCTCCACCTCTTCTTCCGCTCTTCCGTCTCCGCCACTACCGCCACTTGTGCAACCTTACCTTTATCCTCCGCCACCTTCACCGTTTCCTCGCCATCACACCAACGATTACTACATAGGCAACAACAATGGTTCCCGTCACCAAACCCTAACCAATAGCGTTTGCGGTGGTCGTCCACCGCCTGACTCGAGTTACACCTTCATCGGTGCACGAGTGGTTAATGGCTCTAGAGTTGCTCCTCCTCTTCCTCAGCTACCTCCACATCATGGGATGTAATCAAAGAAATGAAAACAAATGTGCTTTTTGGTTTGTTTTTTTTATGAAATGTTTAAACTTGATCTACTAAATAAGTGTTTAAGTTTTATCTATAGTTTTATGGGAATATTGAAATAGACACGACAAAGTAATTGAAAACGACAAAAAGTAAAATGCCAATTGGAGAGGGCGTGTTGATTTTTTGGGGTTATGTAAGAAAAGATTGTATTTGTATGAACGAGCAGCTTTTACCTATTTTTTTTGTTTTCTTTTTTTCTTGTCATAATACTTTTTTTGTCTTGAAGCTGTTTTGTGAGACACATACGGTGTTTTATCGTTCTATATAACCCATATATATATATTCTTTAGTTTTCATCTTTTTTTTCCACAGAATAAATATTAGAATTGGGGTCAGTAGTCTAGAGAGAGGAGAGATCAAGTAAGTTAGATCTGGATTTCAACTAGTTGAGTTCTAACTAACTCTTCCTCTGTTTGCTTCGGAGATGAATCCCTCTTTTTTTGTGGCATGAATTTGCATTTTAATTAAAACAGTTTTTTTTACTTCGTCTTTATGTTGGATTTGTTTGTTAGCCAATCATTAGATTCTACGTAGAGGTTTTGTGAAACGAGTTTGAATTAAATCATTTTTTCTCTTGCACCTTACTTATTACGCAAGTGTTTTATTTTTTGAGATGAACCTATAAAAATTTTAGACTAATTTTTTTTTGTCGTCATTTGAACATAGGACATGTTTTCCGAAAGTATTAGATGAAAAAAACTAATGAAACTGAGGTTTTGACTGAGTCTATTTGGTTATTACTTTGTAGCTATTAAGATTACTTTGCAGCAAAGTAATGATCAAATAGTCTCAGTAAAAATCTCAGCTCCGTTAGTTTTTCTTCATTTATTATTTTCGGAAAATATGTCATATACTTAAATGACGTTTTGACAGAAAAACTATAAGTCTATTCTAAAAAAAAGTATTCAAATTACGTTATAAATTAATTAAGAAAATCCAAAGCGTAAACTAAAAAAAAATTGTATATTGTAAATCAGTCAAACATATATATGATCACGAGCTCAAGCATGTTTATGTGATAGAAGGAGAAAAAGAGCTACACAAGAAAAGAAGAAATATATCATGTTTTTGTGAAAGAAAGCTAAACCCTATATTTGTATTTACAGTCTTTCCAAGAGTCATATGTATATTTTAAAAAATAAATGAGTAAAGAATCAGAAAGCGAAAGGAGAGAGAGAGAGATTGAGTGGATCAATATAGATATGTGTATGAGAATAAGTTAAGCTTATTAAAAATACATGTTGGCCTGAGACATAGACACAACTGTGGAAGGAATCATTGATGCAGTTAAGTTTCTTTTGTTGTAATCTGTCCTTTACAAACCCTATTCTCCTAAATCAGCTTTTACCATGTCATAGCTTTGCTCCTCAATTTCAACTCTACCCTACTTCTATATAAAAAACTGTATGAGTGGATTTACACATGTATCCACTCCATTTATTCGTATGTATACATATATAATGTGAACAATTATAAGGTTTATAATTCTCTATTTTATTGAGAAATTAACATTCTTTTAATAGCGAGTTATCCATATAAAATTTGTGTTACAAATAGAATCATTACCGAACTCTATATTAATTTCGAAATCTGTGATCCCCCGATGAATGTATAGCAATATCTACGTAAACATGTAGTACTATCAATCATTCTCCTCGACTGGTATAAAGCGAAATCACTTGATTATATCCATGTATATTTCATATTTATCACAAAGATGCCAAAAAAAAGAAACATGTATCATATGGGATTCGGAACTACAAATATAGAGTTCAATTTTAACAAGATACGTATGCAACATACTAATTTTGTCAAAGCACATATATGCATTTGATAGATCATAGATGATACGTGAATTCTATATATGTATAACATAGAAAATACCCTTATCTACAAATGTTTGTAAATCTAGTAAGATTGTACATATATAAATTGTACTATCAATGTAGTATTTTCTATATGGCTGCACGCCAACTATTTCTGAATAAACAAACCAAGAGAATTAAACAATTAAGTATTTGACATAACATTACATGATATTGGTGTGCATCTATCTAGAGAGTACTGATTCAAACAATATAGTTAGTCTTAGTATAATATCCCTGAAATTCATGAAAATAATTAAAAAGGAAAACATGAGACTTGTATAATTAAGAGGGAAACGGACAAGTAGGGGGCAAAGAAAATCAGAGGTGTTTCAAAAAAATGGAAGAGGAAAACGAAGCTTTTTCTATTTATGCAAATAAAAAAAGTTAGGTTCAATTACGGATTGCTATATATATATAAGCAATATTGTCTAACCTTCTAAGGCACTAAGAAGGTGTTGACTTTTATTTTCGAGTCCTCGACTTTCAGAACCTGATTGTGAAATAAGGCGCTAAAGTCGAATCGTCTCACTGAGAACTTTAAAATTTTCTCCAGAAAGACTCAAATCTTTTTCAATTCATCGTGACAAATCTCTTACCTTTGTTTCTAAAACCTAATCCAAAATTGCGAGGGTTGCTGCAGTTTCAGCTTCTAAATCACCAAGGAGGCTTTTGGAAGAAAATCTCATCTCTTTCTTGGAATCATGTAAAACCCAGAAACAGCTTCTTTAAATTCAATCACAAACTGTGAGTCATGAGTTACTACAGAATGATTATGTCGCTCCGAGAATCGTCACTTCATACCGTCGAATCACGAGAATTGATTACGCACGCCAAGTGTTCGACAGAATCTCTCAACCAAATGTTTCTGCGTGAAATGCCATGTTTAATGGGTATGTGCAAAACGATTTGTTCAATGAATTTTTGTTGTTGTTCAATAGAATGATAAGCGTGGGTGTGATTCCCAATTGCTTTACTCTCCCGTTGGTTTTAAAAGCTTGTGTGATGATTACCGATCTAAGACAGGGAGAGGAGTTACAATGCTTTTCTATAAAAACAGGGTTTACATCAAATTCTTATTTAGGAACTAAATTGATTGAGATGTAATCATTTGCAGGAGTGATAGCATCGGCCAATAAGGTGTTCTGTGAGATGGGTGAGAACACTATGATGATCTGGTTATTTGGACTTTGATGATCAATGGGCATCTTTTGAATAAGGACTCTGTCTCTGCTCAACGGCTTTTTGATTTGTCGCCTGAGATAGACATTATGCTGGGAACACTATGATATCTGGTTATATTGAATAGGGGAATATGATTGAAGCTAGGAGTCTTTTCGATCAAATGCCTTGTAGGGATGTCATGTCGTGGAATACAGTTTTAGAGGGTTACACAAATATTGGAGATATCTAACCATGTGTAAGCGTTTTTGAAGAAATGCTGGAGAGAAATGTGTTCTCTTGGAATGGTTTGTTCAAGGGATATGCTCAAAGTGGGTGGGTTTCTGAAGTGTTGGATTCTTTTAAGAGAATGGTAGATGAAGAGAGAGTTGTCCCCAATGATGCAACATTGACGTCAGTCTTATCCGTGGGCAAAGTTAGGAGCTCTTAATTTTGGGAACGGGTACATAAGTATGGAGAGAGTCTTGGGTATAGTAAGGTAAATGTTAATGTTAAGAATGCTTTGATTGATATGTATGCAAAATGTGGAGCTATGGAGATAGCTATGGACGTCTTCAAAAGCATAGAGAGAAGAGATTTGATAAGTTGGAATACCATAATCAATGGCTTAGCTGCACATGGACATGGAACCAAGGCCTTAGATGTATTTCAGGAGATGAAAAATTGCGGGATTAGACCCGACAATATAACATTTGTCAGTGTTTTATGTGCCTATACTCACATGGGTTTGGTTGAAGATGGCTTGGCTTATTTCAATTCCATGTTTACTGATTTCTCAATCACGCCTCAAATCGGGCATTGTGGTTGTGTAGTGGATTTTTCACACAAGCTGTTGAGTTTATCAATAAAATGCCGGGAAAGCAGATGCTGTTATATGGGCAACTTTACTTGGAGCTTCAAAGGTTTATAAGAAAGTGGACATTGGTGAACTTGCTATTGAAGAGTTGATCAAGGTTGAACCAAGAAATCTGGCTAATTTCGTGATGCTCTCAAACATATATGGAGATCTAGGAAGACTTGATGATGCTGCAAGGCTAAAAGTTGCTATGAGAGACACCGGTTGTAAGAAAAAAGCAGGTGTTAGCTGGATTGAGACCGATGACGGTTTAGTGAAGTTTTGTTCTTCGGGAGAGAAGCATCCTCGAACAGAGGAATTACAGAGGATCTTGAGAGAGCTGAAGAACTTCAATATCCTGCTTGATGAAGATGAAGAAGAAGAACCTCAAGAACATTTTATGTAATCTTGAATATTTGGATTTGTCCGTAGCTAGGATTGGCTATGAAGAAGTATCCGAATAGTATGTATTATTTAAAACATTTTACAAATAGTTTCCTGGATTTTTGTAGTGATACAACAAACTTTTACAGAGATATGATATACCACTTGAGAAGAGAAGGCGGTGACAGGAAGAGTTATATGACTCCTGGAATAGAGAACAAAATCGATATGTTCATCGAGGAGAAACTAGAGTTTAGGTTTGTGCTTTTCTTGAATAAAAAACCGTACTTTCTTTAATGCTTTGTTCAAGATTTGGCTCAATAGGAAGATCAGAGTCTCCCTACAGCCCATCTTCATGATCGTTTGAAACGTAGAGATGATATGCTAAAATCAATGTGGATGGTGTTTCATGATATGGTTTTGCAGAAATTATGATGATGCCAAAATTAAAAAAAAAAATCATACGAGAAGGAGAAGCCGTTACTAACTCAATTAACATAAAAACCGTTTCAGTGAACCCATTAGGTTAAAAAGCAAGAAATATTAAGAGAAAGCAAAGAAAAAGAAAACTACAAACTCCCATGACTAAGCATGAAAATAGGAACCATAAACGAAACTTTCTTCACAATCAAGATTCAAGAGTTTTTTTTCTCTCTTTTTTATTCAGAAAAAAACCCAGCATACAGTCTTCTCTCGAGAGTCAACTTAGGCCTTTGACATGTGAACGATAAGGTCGACAACACGAGTACTGTAACCCCACTCGTTGTCGTACCATGACACCAACTTCACAAACTTGTCGTTCAATGCAATCCCTGCCTTAGCATCGAATATGCTTGACCTGTTGTCACCCACAAAGTCAGTAGACACAACATCATCCTCGGTGTATCCCAAAATTCCCTTCAATTTGCCTTCAGATTCCTCCCTGAAAATATCAACCAACATCGTTTCAAGTAACTGAAGATCTTATGAGATGTGGTTAAGAGTCAGCGTTAGCTGTTTTTACTTGATAGCCTTTTTGATCTCATCGTAGGTAGCAGCTTTCTCGAGTCTGACAGTGAGGTCAACAACTGAGACATCAACAGTTGGTACACGGAAAGACATTCCGGTCAACTTTCCATTGAGGGCTGGAAGCACCTTTCCGACAGCCTTGGCAGCTCCAGTGCTGCTGGGAATAATGTTGAATGAAGCAGCTCTTCCACCTCTCCAGTCCTTCATTGATGGACCATCAACAGTCTTCTGTGTAGCTGAATCACAAACAAGCCATTATTAAGCTAAGTAAAAAAAAAGACAACAGATCTTCAGGAATCAATATAATGAAACGGAATATATTGATGTACCAGTGATGGAGTGGACGGTAGTCATGAGTCCCTCAACAATTCCAAACCTGTCGTTGATAACCTGCATTAACAGATTGCAAATTTCAATACAATTGAGAGAAATGATTCAACTTAAAATTCAGAAGGCAGAACAAAATATACTAAGTTTATGGATTGAAATAAGAAAAATAGACCTTGGCAAGTGGAGCAAGGCAGTTAGTGGTGCAGCTAGCGTTGGAAACAATGTCAAGGTCAGACTTGTACTCATGCTCATTGACACCAACAACAAACATGGGAGCATCTTTACTTGGGGCAGAGATGACAACTTTCTTGGCACCACCCTGAACAAAAATGAACCATATCATGATTTAAATCTTAGAAAGAAGTGCTCGAATCTTATATTATATGAAAAATAAAATCCAAAGCCATCAAAAGCAAACCTTTAAGTGAGCAGCAGCCTTGTCCTTGTCAGTGAAGACACCAGTAGACTCAACAACAAAGTCAGCTCCAGCCTCACCCCATGGGATATCCTCAGGGTTCCTGCAAAATTAAATTCCACATATCAGAATTTCATAAGTCAAAATAACATAACAGAGATCTACAGAAATATAAAATCAACCAAGATTAAGTACCTGATTCCGAAAACAGTGACTGGCTTCTCACCAAAGAGAAGAGTTTTCTCATCCTTAACCTTAAGTTCATGGTGCTTCCACTGACCGTGAACACTGTCATACTTAAACATGTACGTCTGCAACAAATCCATACCAAAAACCAATTCAATTAAAAGCGTTCATCCTCAAAGTAATCAAAACTTAAGTCACATATACTCAAACCGGATTCAGATCTATGTGATAAAACGATATGATTCATTATACACAATTCAAATAAATCAACATCGATCATAGATCAAAACGATGTAAAGGAAAACGAACCATGTACTCGGTGGTGATGAAAGGATCGTTAACAGCAACGAGCTCAACATCGTTCCGCTGAAGTATAACTCTAGCAACCAAACGACCGATTCTTCCGAAACCTTTAGCATATCAATCAAAAATCAGATTCCACAGATCCAAATTACTGAAAACTAGCAAAAGCCTAAGAAAATCACTCACCGTTGATTCCGATCTTAATCTTCTTGTCAGCTACACACAAACAAAAAGAGAAGTTAATATAACAAAGATCAGATTCAAAAATCATAACACAAAGCATCAACGTCGAAACGCAGATTCACAACAAGATCGAGAAGCTCACCCATTTCTGAAATTGATAGAGAAGGAGAGATGTAGATGAGATCGAATGTGAAAATAGTGAGTGAGAGTTTGGTGAGGCTTTAGGGTTATTTAAAAGAGAGAAGATCGTGATGATGAGAAATGAAGATCGAGTGGCTCAGAATTTTTCTTGGTCACAGATCAGATTCAGTATTTATTATTACTAGATTGTACATTACTTTTCTGCTTATTTACCATTTTTGCCACTGTTTTTCCATATCGTTTATAGTAGGATTAAAGATTTATGGACGGATTTGGGGAAACCAATGTCGCTTGCATTTCACGCGCCGGTATTGGAATATTCGAGGTTTAAATTAAGATCCTATGGGCCGGGCCTGTGCACGCAAGACCGCCAACGCAGCAGATTTTGTAATTACTCTATTGAACAGTTTCACTCGAACCATTGTTTTAGAATAATCAAGGTGAACATTTGACTTTAAAGGTATATATTATATATGAAGCTTCTAGATGTCTTTATCAAAATACCTTTTGCTGACTGTATCAAAACTATTAGAATTTGATGTATTATTTGTGTTCTATATTTATCAAATGGTGACTACATACCGAGACACATAGATGCTCCACTTTGAGAGCTTCGGTTGGTCAGATGAATGTGACAGCAAATAAAACATCACACCTTATGTAATGGTATGACTCTTGGCTTTTGCCAGAAGTCTCCTTCTTCTCCTCCTCTTGTTTTCTCTTTTATTTTCATTTTATTTGTGTTAGGTGAATGCTTATAAAACTCGTTGTTTTGGTTTAGATTTTCGGCAAAAGCAAGAGAAAAATAAGGTGTGAGATCTCTCATTCTCTCTAAAGCTAAGATGCTTAAATGGATCCTTGCATTCAATAAATATCTAAAATAATTATCGGTGGTCAACAATATATGATAGATATAATCTTGAGATCTCTCTATAACCCGCAAATGTGCTTGGACACACATGATATAACTCATATTCAAGACTTATATGACCCCTATATATAAAAAAAGAAGAGGACTAATATGACCCGTGAAGTGTCAGTTCTACTCTTAATAAGTATGACTTCAAAAACGATTTCTTGTATTTTGGCTTTATGTAAATTCAATCACGATGGTTTTTAAGAAATCGAATGTATCTTCAAACGAAATATTTAAAAAGATTCAAAACTTAACGCAGTAGTTTATTTTTTATCTGGAAATTAATATTAAAAATTTGGTGTCAAAATTCCTTAATTAGTGATTTTGTGGATTTTTCATATGGTATTTCAAAAAAAAATTCCACTTTATTGTCCGACTCTTATCCCTTTTATATAGAAGTGTCATTATTCACAATGTTCATAGTAATCGTAAGGAGAAAAGAACCAAAATATATCATTATCAAAGTGAATGTGTTAAAATTCGATTCTTGACGAAAGGAAAAAAAGAAAGAAAGATTGTAAAAAAACAAGAAAAAAGGAAAGAAAGAAAGATGCAATTATTGATGCAAACCCTGTCGACAAAAATAATGATTGATGCAAAGTTTAACGAATGGAATCTTATCCATGTAGACCTGCTTATAACTAATGTTAGTCCAGATACGTGATGAATTAGATCCAGATAAGATGGTATATTTATGCACGAACTATCTCAACTATAACCCACTTTATATGCATATATACTCTTTTATTTGCTTTTAATTTTGACTAAAGAGTGGAACTGCATAATAGTGAATTCAAGAAATTGTATAGGACATAATCAAATTTACACATTCAAGCTAAATTCAATCCAATGGACACCAAAGCTAATCAGTGTAAAGTCAGAAGAAAGTTTCGAGAAAGTGAAGAAATATGAGCTACCAATGCTGCTTATATTCAAGACGAAGCTGTCAAAATCCTATTTGTCAAATCTGACTTCTCAGCTTTCTGGGAAATTTAAGTGCCTGAACCTTGAATTTCTCAGAATCTCATGGTGATTAGTTGAAACACTAGTAGATACTAGTATCTTAGGCTATGTTAGTATGAGACTGATTTTTTTTTGTGAAATCGTCTAAAGAATGGCTTGAGGCTATGATGTTGCAGTGTTAGTGATAATGAGCAAGTTAACTTCTGAGGTCTTGGAAAGGTGAACCTTCTGAATTAAAACAGATAACGAGGTTGTTCGCAAGGTCGACACAATCGTTTCTTACAAGAAAAACAATGAGCTGAAAAGTGACTGACACCACACACACTCGCTCTTGTCTGAATGATATCTTCTCTTATGTTCTGTTCTTTTCAAATGTAACAGACCAAAACACTATTTGAGGTCTTATTGATCTATAAAGTGAATGCAAGTTGATATGACATATTTGAGCAAGTACATTCTTTGTTCTTCTCAGGGGTTAAAAAGAGGGAAATGTACAAAGGGAGATGAGGTAATATTTACAGGGGACTGTTTTGTGATGAGCTAAATGCTGATAGAATTGGACAAGAAGTTTTGTGATCCCATTCTCTCATCTCACTCCCCGGTACACTGCACCCGGTTGAAGATCATCCATGTTATCTATGTTCCTGAAACCATCAACTTGCAGGCATGTCCATCCCCGTCGAGCCAGAAAATCGCGGTAATCTTCTTCTGTGTAGAAGATTTTCTCTTCTGAATGAACTGGTAATTGGTTGGATTCATCATAATGGCAAACTCTAATGGCCAGTCCTGCAACATGGGTTTGGCATATTGAGAACTCAGTAAGCCGTATTTGGGGTCAAAACACACAGTTCAAACTTCAAAAGATACGAATGGTGGCAAATTTCATCTTACCCTCATCGAGATGGAGTAGATAGTTCCCTAAGGGCATGTCTCGATCAAGACAGCGAACAACCTGATCTTCATCTTCTAACCAAAAAGCCCGTCGAGTTCTTAACCCAAAAGCGGATCTGATTGTCTCTTTGATTGCTTCGGCACTACCATCAATGCCGATTCTTCTAGTATAGTCCCCAAATTTCACTGTTATGACCCTACCACCAAAAGGCTGACTATCACCTGCTGCTTGTATAAACATGAAACATAAATAAAGCTCTAATCAACTATAAGAGACAGACAAAATCAATCAAGCAGAGGCTGTGAAGCAACCTCAAAATTTGAATGGTCTTGGTTCTCAAGAGTTAGAAAACGCAGAATCATAATATATTACATTATGCTTGGAACACAGAGTTAAAAAACATATACTTGGCCTTTAGGAAAATTAATTTTGAGGCTTAATTTAAATAAGATTTTTTTTCTGAGACTTGCCATTTCCAGGAGTCTCTCTCCAATTCCAAGGAGGAACTCCATTTGCTGCAACAGCATCAACTGTAGTAATTGCAAGAGGATGACCATCATGATCGAGACGCCTTTCAAGGTTTAAGGCTGGCCTGCCATTGGCTGGAACATAGATATAAACACTTATCAAGAGTCAAGACACACACATTCTTTATAACTAAACTAAACCATCTAACAGAGAAACTGTCTGTGAATCCTACGGCTTTGTCATGTTCATCTCTTTGTTTCAATAACCTAGAACTCAGATTACTGATAACTTTTCTCTCGCAAATGCAACTCTTTGTTTCCAATTCCAAATGCTCACAAAACAAGTTAATAATATCTCTACTACTGCTCACTCAAGGAGGATATTTAGACCAATTTAAAAGACAAGCTTCAAGAGGCAATGGATAATCAAAATCTCGCCTCTTTGTATAAAGCAAAAGATACAATAACACACACAAAAGTGACAAGATCAGTACCTTCAACGGATCCAAAAGAAATGCTCGAATCATCAAAACCTACGATGAAAGATAAAGTTACCACTTAGACAAAAAGAAATCAAAAGCACAAAAGCCACAAAACCAGATTCATTACCCAAAACTATCATCTTCTTTAAAGACACATTAAAAAAACTCTAAAATGGCAGTCCAACTAGTATCTTCTCAGCCCTAAGCTATATTAAAGAATTTCCCAAATTGAAACAACTATCTTATCAACACAAACCCTAAATCACAATTAGATTTCCTCAAAAACGAATAAAAAACCCTAAATTTAGCCAAAAATGTTATACCTTTATCAGTAAATTGCATAAAGGAATCAACTTTAGCAGTTGTGGGTGGTGTATTAGGGCTCTTATTATACTGTGTAGTCACTTTCTTACTCCTCTCCCTAAGAATACCTTCAATCTCCTTGTAATAAGACATCTTCGCCGATCCATTTCCTCTATCATGATGCTTCGCTTTCTTAAACTCCTTCAACATATTCCTCCATTTATCAGTACACATAGTCGGAGATCGATCAAACCCTTTCTCTCTCATCTTCGCTGAAATCTGTTCCCAGAGATGTTTATTCGATTTGGAAGTATTGAAGAGACCATCCATACTTCTACGGAACATGATTAAGCTACGAGTTTCGTCTTGAACCCATGTCTCCGCTCGTTTCTTTGGAGCTTTAACTTCGTGATCTTCACTGCTGGATTCTCCGAGAAGAATATGTTGTTGTGGCTGAGGTTGGTGGAGATGATGATGGTGATTGTGATGGTGGTGAGGTTGTAGATCTACTGCTTCATTGGCGTTGGTGACATCGATAATCATATTGCGAGTGGTGATGGAGGAATTAGTGTTATCGTCTTTGTAGAAATTAGTAGGAAGAGGCTTGTCGGAAATGAACATTGCTGTGTTCCCGGAGAGATAAAGGGGATTGGGATGTCCTTTGTTCCCCGACCTCTGTCAACAACATACAAGCCCCCCCCCCCCCCCCGAGCACCAAACTAATGTGGCGACTATTTGACGAAAAGGCTTATTTTATTTTGTTTTTAATTTAGGTTTTCACTTTTCAGCCTACATATTTGGATTTTTGGATAATTACTCAATCCGTCGATGAGCAATACAAAACGGTAAAAAATATTTTTAACGCCAAAAAAAAAATGATAAACAACATTGTAATAAAATGTGTTAAAAAACATTAAAATAATAGCTTGGAAGAAATGAAAATATTCTTTTTTTCCAACTATATGTTGTCGTTTTAGTGATCAATAACTATAAAAAATGGATAAGATATAAACCACCGCCGGATTTTGTGGTTCCACGCTACCAACCCTCCTCCTGCCATGGACAAAAGAAAACTTTCAAACCTCCTCCTTTTCAAAGAAGAGAACTTGCTCACATCCATCCTTCTCCATGAGAGGTAAATTTGCCCTGTTTTTTTTTTCTTCCCCTTGATTCTGACGACTTGAAGAATCTTCAGATCCACTCTATACTCGTGGGCAAAATGAAAATGGCTAGCATGTATTGGCACTTCACAACAATCACGAAGCCTCTTGCAGCTGTGCCAAATCTTGAAGCTTTCGCCACCGCAATTCCAATCCCTATCAACCGCCGCAATTTCACTCCCTCCTCTACCACATCTCCCCAAATCTGATGATGGCTATCCATTGATAGGCCTAGCAAACCCATTAAGTGATATCAACCTATTACTCATCTCAGAGTATGTCCCTAATTTTTCCGATTTAGAATTTGGAGTGCTTATGTTTGTCCAAATTTGATCATCTCCAATCGAAAATTTTCCTCTGTGTCACCAACCTCATCCTTTATGGAGAGATCAATTGTCTCACATTTCTCCATTTTGGAGAGAACCAATGCACCATCTTCCTATTTTACGGAGAATGTTATTGAACGCTCAAGAGTCCTGAAGACATCACGAACTATTCGTTTCGTTCGATCTCCTTTAATGGCAGAAGAACGAGAAATCAAGTTCAAATCGATCTTCTCTGATTTTTTTTCAAAAAAGCTTCCGGTTTTTATCTATGGTCTAAACCGTTATCATATCTTGTTATTGCACTATTTCTTTAATTATGTATCTAGTGAGTATTATTTTCTGGCAAAGAACCCTCTGCTTATAATCTGAATTCGAGTTTGATCTAATGAGTTTGTCCCAAAAAACAAAAAACTATCAAAATGGTATGTTTTCGATGCAACGGTAAAATATTAACAATCGAATAAAACTTATCAAATATATTATTTCAAAGTATGCAAAATTTCATAAATTAATATAAATATCTGAATTCGAATCTACCTGTCTTTTGTTTCTTTGAATTTACAATGAATAGTAGTTTCAAATACTTGAATTTGGAAATCCTTGGGTTTAGCAGTTAAGTAGTTAACCAATGATTTAATGTTTTTATCTTATAGGTTCAAATTTCAGAAAATATGAATATTATGTAGATTAGTAAAGACAAATGTACAGAAGATTTATGCACCAAGAATCGTAACAAAGACATAGCAAACAACATTTTTTTAATATTATACAAATAAACATATTCGAATAGTTTTAAGAACTTTGATTTATACTCGATATTTGTCCATTATTGATTGTCCGGAAATGAATAGATTAAGCGGCATAGCTAAAAGGCGGAAATTCTTTTCTTTTTTTTTAATCTTAAGACAGTTGTATCTTGTGTGTATGTTATACACAAACCAAACACTAGCTTATCACAAATGGATAAAAAAAGGTAGACAAAAAAACGAGACATATGATTATGATTTAAGACAAACAATCCGAATAAGTAATGACAAAAGCATCCAAATCTTTAATTGAAAAAACCCCTTAAATTTTAAAACTATTATATATGCACACTTTACAAACTAACAACCCTTCATTTTGAGTTTTAACACTGATTAAGTTCGTTCATGTTTGCTGATCAGTTTAAAAAAATAAACGCGACTGAAGTAGAAAAACGCGATTGGAACACCATTAGATATGATCAGATTCTTCACCTTAGTTCAATCCACCTGTAACTATAAATACCAATCTTAACATTTTTACCAAAAAAAAAACTATAAATACCAAATCACAAGACAGTAGAAGCAATCGTATTAACAATAAAATTTCACATAATCATCTTTGTCATTACAAATATTAGCATGTGATACTTGTATCCTGATGTATCAAATTTTCTCACCTTGGCTGCCCATAAGAACAAATGTATCCAGTTGCATCAAAAGAAAAAGTAATGACATACACATACTCTTTTTGAAACGTTACGATGACCAAACTCTAAACCGAAACATTTTAAATTGATTTTGAACCAAGCTATAAACCAATTTATTATAGCTTTAGCTACCGAACCGGAAACTCAAACCCATTTTAACTGACATTATTACGTACAGCAAAACTATGTCGTATAATAGTGTTACCGTCGGCGAAAAAGTTTCGGTTTTTAGAACATTTTAAAAGGTGTGTCCGCTTGAAAAATTCCGTAAATAATAGAAGTGAGAGAGACCGAACCAAAAAAAAAAGAATATAAAAAAAAGAATTAATTAAATAAAAGTTTGATCAGCCATCGGAGAGAAGAAAGAATGATAGATAACTGGATCACGAGAAGAGACAAATTACAAAGAAGAAGAAAGAAAACAAAAATTAAGATGAAGAATTATTCATATTGAGGCAAAGCGTAAGAAGATTTTTTCTTTAATTTTGAAGTCAACAAACAACAACGAAGGAGGTTTTGGAAGAACTTCAATGTGAAATTTTTTGTAAGTTTATTGTTTTAATTATGTTAATATAAATCGTCTTTTGTTTTTTCTCATTTGAGTAATTTCTCCTATTGACCTTTTTATTTTGTGCAATCGGCCAACTTTGTTTGATCTTGTTGTTTTTTTCCGTCACTTTTCCCCAAAAATCGTAATTTTGTGATTTATCTTGTTTCGGTGGTTGTAAATGTATGATTTTTGGGTTTTCTGATTGCGATTGTTTCAGAATTAGAGGAAATTGCTGAAAGTTTCGTAATTTGAATCGGAGTGGCGATAGTTTTTTCTGGGTTTCGAGAGTGATTAAGGAAGAAGAAGAAAAAAGGTTTTTATGTATAATTTGTGAAAATTAGGGATTTCTCTCCATTTCAGGTTCGTGATTTTAATCACTTTTGGATTTATAGTATTATACCTTCAACATTAAAAAAATCTGTGTGTCTTGATTTTTCTCTGGATTTTGCTTCTTTTTGTTTTGCAGATGGAGTTGTTGTACTAAGTGTGTTGTTTGGGGGATGATCAGATAATCTGAGTTTAAGAAACAATGTGGAAACAGTTTCTAAGTAAGCTTCCTAAGAAGTCTTCTTCTAAGAACCCTTCTTCTTCATCTAATGCCATTGCATCTACTTCCAAAAGTAGTAGTGATAATGGCACTGGCAAATCAGTAAATTCTCACACCAAGAACGCTCCTGCTGTTAAATCTGCTGCTTCTCCTCCTGATTTAGCGTTTAAAGATGGGAATTTGAAGGGAAATGTGAATGGTTTTACGCCATATGAAGCATTGCCGAGTTTTAAAGATGTTCCAAATGCTGACAAGCAAAGCTTGTTTTTGAAAAAACTCAATTTGTGCTGTGTAGTGTTTGATTTCGCGGATCCAGCGAAGAACGTTAAGGAAAAGGAGATTAAGCAGCAGACATTGCTTGAGCTTGTGAATTATGTGGCTTCTCCTAATGGAAAGTTCAGTGAAACGGTTGTTCAAGAAGCGGTTAGAATGGTTTCTGTCAACATCTTCAGAACTTTGAATCCTCAACCGCGAGAAAATAAAGTTATTGATGCCTTAGACTTGGAGGAAGAAGAGCCTTCTATGGATCCTGCTTGGCCTCATTTGCAACTTGTCTATGAGCTTTTCTTGCGGCTTATTGCTTCACCTGAGACCGACACCAAGTTGGCTAAGAGATACATTGACCAATCATTTGTCACACGATTACTGGATTTATTTGATTCTGAGGATCCTAGAGAAAGAGATTGTCTTAAAACCGTTCTACATCGCATCTACGGTAAATTCATGGTTCATCGTCCTTTCATTAGGAAATCCATTAACAACATTTTCTATCGGTTTGTTTTCGAGACTGAGAAGCACAATGGGATTGCTGAGTTTCTAGAGATTTTAGGAAGTATCATCAATGGATTTGCTCTGCCGCTTAAAGAAGAGCACAAAGTGTTTCTGGTTCGAGCTTTGGTACCTCTCCATAAACCGAAATGCTTGCAAATGTATCATCAGCAATTGTCATATTGTATCACACAGTTTGTGGAGAAAGATTGCAAACTTGCTGATACGGTTATAAGGGGACTACTGAAGTCATGGCCCGTCACAAATAGTTCAAAAGAAGTCATGTTTCTAAACGAGCTAGAGGAAGTATTAGAAGCAACTCAGCCACCTGAATTCCAACGGTGTATTGTCCCATTGTTTCGCCAAGTTGCTCGGTGTTTGAACAGTCTCCATTTTCAGGTAATTGTTTGTAGCATTTCATATATTTTCCCAATTGCATTTACTGTTTGCTGATTCTGAGAATGATGAATGATGTGAACAATTCTTCACGAGATTGAAATGTGTGATATCTGATAGATCAATTAGAACCTGCGTGCTCATTGTTGAAGTTGTGATTAAAGCTCGAGTCTTTATATAAGAACAAAAGGTTCATGAGTCTTCTTTTGATTTTTTTGCAGGTTGCAGAAAGAGCATTGTTCTTATGGAACAACGATCATATCGAGAATCTAGTAATGCAGAACCGTAAAGTTATTCTTCCTATAATTTTCCCTGCATTGGAGAGAAACACTCAGAAGCATTGGAACCAAGCTGTTCATAGCTTGACGCTGAACGTGCAGAAGATATTTAGTGACACTGATGCAGAGTTGTTCAAAGAATGTCTTGCTAAGTTTAGAGAAGATGAATCAAAAGAAGCTGAAATTGAAGCAAAACGCGAGGCGACATGGAAACGGTTGGAAGATATTGGGATGCAAAAGCAAAAGAGTTCGTCGTAAGTTTTTTTTTAGTTGTAGATTGAGAGGTTTTGTTCCGTATTTTTCACGTTTTTACAACATTGGAATATTGGGGTTTTTTTCTCTTCCCAGAAAACTTGGTGAGAAAAAAGGTTCAGATTCATTTTCGTTGAAGAGATGCAAAAATGTAAGATATATTTTTTTTCTTCTTGTTTGTTTAAAGCTTGTTAATGGGTTCTCTATAGCAACATGAATCTCAACATATGAAACTCACTATAGATGGCAAAAATTTGGTAACAATAGAGTTTGATTCAATATCAACTGTGATTTAAACATGGTTATCTTCAGAAATGCTCAGCATCCAAATACATCAACGAGAGTAAACAAGCTTTTTAGATATTAAACTCTGGAAATAAGGGACAACTCTTTCAAAAGAAAGTTCTTTGTGAAATGAAGAGAAATTTTTTGTTGGTGGATCATACTTCCCTAGACCATTTTCAAAATAATGTGTGAATAGAATCTCCTTGTTCTTGCATATAGCCACCGGTGCTCCATCGCGGATCGTCAAACTCAAACCATCTGAATACCGTAAAGAACAAGAAAGAAGATCTATAGTATAAATCTTCACCCATGTGTCCTCCGTTGATGATTGCAAGCTCCAAATTTCTTATATCAATGGCTGCTTTCTTTTTGACACGCACAGACGATTATCCAAATTGCACAGGTTCATATCGTCTGGATGTGAACGAGCAATCGAAAAGTTTCAGTTTGAAGATCAAAAACTATTACTTTGGTTTAAGCATTGTATGGTTTTGCGAGCCTATAAACAGAACCGTTTGCGGATACTGGCATTTGGTAATCAGATATTCGATACCTTGGAATAGAAGTCAAGTATCTCCAAGCGTTTGCCCTAAAAATCGAAAACCTCACACTTGGTAAATCCTTGGTTTGGACTCGTGCGTTCTGATTTGAATTTATCAGAATTATAAAACCACACCAATTTATAACCACACAATGTGGCCTTTGCCAATGCTAGGATAGGGAGTCTCTTAATGTCTGTGATAGTTTGAGGAAATTGTCGGAACCACCTCGTGGTCCGGTTAACCACGTATACGGATGTTTCCCTCTTATTGTACATACAAACAAGACCATTTCAGTTTCCAGAAATTCTGGAGCATTGTCGTAGAGGGAAGATTCAAGACTCGACGAGAAGCGGATTCCAAGCACATTGTCCTAAACTTAGTTTATTTGTTTTCGAAGGAGGATAATAGGATTTCGCCGATTGGTCAATGCCGGATTGCCCGACGAACTTCAAGTGTCTCTCTGCGAAATATGGAGATTCAATGATTGATCTCCATTGTTTTGACACGGTCTTGTGTCGAACGTTTGATTTCATGGGAAGCCTCAAGAGGATTTCCTCTACGACGTCGTTTGGTGCTTCTCCTTGATCGTGATTCTCCTCTCTTATTCTTTGTGATGATGATGCAACCACTCTCGGCTCTTTCTCCATTCTTGAATTCTTGTTTTGATGATGAATAAATAGAATGCCTCTACTGCATCTCTTTATATTTAGGAAAAATAGAATGCGAAAATTTGTCATCCTACCTCATTTTAATTAGAAAGCATACATAAATGTAAACTAGTAATTATTTTAAAATCCAATTAACTATGGAAAAAATTAGTAAACTCACTGAATATCATCGTAAAGTTAAATTCATTTTTAATATTTAATATGTTAAATTAGTATTTGTTTTTATTTTTTATTTTTATTTTATCAACATGGATAATGTGGACTTTGTACATGTGTATTAGAAATATTAGCTAATATTAACAGAGTATTTTTTTTTTTTTTTGCATTTCAAGGCAAATGCTAATCTTGAATTGTGTTAATTAAGAAATAAGGATAATTGGTCAGAAAATTACAACTAATTGTTGACAAACAGTCAATTATATTTTAGACGAAAGGAACTCCAGTTTATCTCTTTATTATTAGCTTACTATTACACAAACGAAATTGAATAAAAACATTACCAACACACAAGAAAAGCTCAAACACCTGAAACTCTCATGATTCCCACTTGGTTCTCAACTTATCAATATGTCTAAACTCAAATGTCAAGACTAAACTCTCATCCATTCTCCTCAACACAAAGCTCTCCACCAACACATAACATCTATAGCTCTTCCAATTTGAACCACCTCCATCAAATCTCTCTGATTTCTTAACCACTGCTCTTTGCGGTTGGCTCTTCCACCCGAATCTCTCCTCTTCCCATTTCATCCTCTCAGTAACCACAGATCTCAAACCTATCTTCTTGTCTGCAACTTCAAACCAAACAACCCCATTTTCATCCACATTTGTTGTCTTTTTTCCAGTTTCTTGTCCCTCCAGCTTCACAACTTCTGGTTCCACTTCAACATTAACTACAACCTCATGGTTTTCGTTATAAGCGTTGTCGCAAGAGTAAACTTCTTCCCATCTTTGAACAAGAATCATGGTATAATAAGTTGAGCTCTTAAGCTGATCCTTTGCATCTCTTTCCTTCACAAATATGAAAGGGACATACCATTTGCCTACCACAACGCTTGTGTTCAGATCACTAGGAAGCTCAGAACGAAGCTTAGTGTAAATCCCTTTTGCATCATCTCTCAGACCATAGTCTTCGGATGTCGAGTACTCAACGGTCCAATACTTTCTCTTGAGGAATTCTGGTGGTACCCCGTCAGGAGCAACGGATGTTGCAAAGTAATTTCGAGATAATGATTTTGGTTGATGGATCTCGAATTGTTGGTATATGTCATAAGGATCTGCTTGTTGTGGTTTAGCTTCAGGTACATAACTGAAGCAAAAGCAGCAGGGGACTCTGTCTTCCTCTTTCGCATTAGCCGAAGCTTCTCTGCAGATTTGAGATTGTAAATGGTAATTTATGATAAGGGAAACTTATTTCTTAGATTTCTAGTAATGCTCTTAATGCCAATTATCGATTTTTCTGTTAAATTCTTGTATATGACAAAAAAAGCAAGAAAATAGTAAATTTTTGAGACTTTTAAGATTTCAAATTGAAAAGCTCAAGACTTTAGAGATACCCTTTAGGCAAATTAGAGATTTATCTGTAAAAAGGCTTGTAAATCACATGAACGCCAAAAAATCAAGAAAGTTGAAAATTATGCTTATATGTAAAGTCATACCCTGAATGTTTCCCACTTCGTTTAATGGCGTAGTAACGGTTTGAAGATGAGGGCTGATCAAGAACTGGAATGAAAACGACAGGATCGCGATAAGTAGTGGTCACGTTATTAACTGTGATGCTGTAATTCACAGTCAGCTTGGCGTTTTGTGGGAATGGTAAGCCTTTGAGTCCACTCTCGTAACAAGATCCGAAGCAACAAGTTGGCTTTGATTCTTCATCTTGAATTATAAGTACTTCGGAATTTGGACTTTCCGGCAACTCTGATTTGTTTCTTTGGCATTCCGACAAAAGCCTTGTAACATACATGTTTGGTTTTAAACGGTGAATGATTAGTTAGATATTATCAGTGGGTTTTGTGATTCGTATTAGCTGTGATTGGGTCTATATATAGAGAGAGTTGGATAACAAGAAACAAAACTTTATAACCCAAAAAAAAAGAATTAAATAAATTTTTACGCGGTTTTGTCTAAAGACTTTTCTAAGTTCTTGATTGACTTGGCTTTTATTTGAAGTCATATCTCATCGTTTTTAAAATCTGTGCCCACTTTGAATTCCAAAATTATAACCTTACCCTACTTTAATAAATTTGTTCACTTGAGCAATCTGTCAAACACTTGGTGTGCAGATTGTCAGAACAGAGCTTCTGTGTTGAGAGTTGAAACAAAACTTCAAAAGACGTAAACTTTGATGCAGATTGTAAGAGATTTCATGAAATTAATAAATCATAAATTGTAGACATGACAATAAAGAATGATTAGCTCAATCCCACTTTCTCTTCAACTTATAAAAATGTCTATAAACTTTTAAATGGCAGAATCAAAGCACGTAGACAGCAATTTAAAAAAAAAAGAGTATAAAAATAGAGTTTACAAAAGTTGTTGGAATGATGATTACAACATGTGCTACTATGTCATGATATTATAAATGATAGCAAAGGAAGTAGTTAAAAACAAGTAGAATGATCAACTGGGTTTAGGAAGTCCTTTTGATCGAATTCCAAAGAAGCTTGAAATCTACCTCATCAAGTGTTCTTTACAGTAACGTGAGAAGCAAAGTTCTTTGCCTCTGTGTTGTTCAACATTCAATTTCTCCCGCATTTTTAGTCGGCTAAGAGGTTAGCAAACCCATCATGGAGAATCAAGCAACCAAATTTAGATTCATTAGGTTAAATTTTACATGAAATTAACTACGACCTTAAGTTTATTATTACATGAACTTGCATAAAACTTATTCACCAAACTGATTACTGAACCAAAAAATGACACAAAAAGAAACTGAATTAATGAATGAAACTCAATCCCACATGCTCTTTAGCTTATCAACATGCCTAAACTCATATGTCAAGACCAAACTCCTATCCATCCTCTTCAATTCAAAACTCTCTATCAATACATAACATCGATAACTCTTCCAATCCGATAAACCACCTTCAAATCTCTCTAATCTCTTAATGTTAGACCTTTCTCCTTTGTTTACTCATCCGAACCTTTCCTCTTCCCATTTCATCCTCTCCACGACCACAGACCCAAGACCTATCTTGTCTTGTCTCTCGTCCCCTGAGACACTAAACCAAACAAATCCATCACCTTTTGTCTCTCTCGGAATGGTTTCTTGTCCCTCAAGCTTCACGACTTCTGTTTCTACGCCAACATCAACTACAACCTCTCCTCCTTTTTCGTTGTAATTAACATTTTCCCCATCTTTGTTTAAGAGTCATGCTGTAATAAGTTGAGCTCTTAATCTGATCCTTTGCGTCTCTTTCTTTCACGAATATGAAAGGAACATACCATTTCCCTACCACAACGCTTGTGTTCAGATCTGGAAGCTTGGAACGCAGCTTACTGTTAACCCCTTTTGCATCATCTGTCAAACCAAAGTCCTGGGAATCCGAATACTCAACGGTCCAATACTTTCTCTTAAGAAACTCTGGTGGTATCCCATTAGGAGCAACAAAAGTGGCAGTGTAATAGCGCGAAGATGCTCGGCGTTGATGGATACGAAATTGCTGATATATGTCATAAGGATCTGCTTCTTGTGTCTTAACTCCAGGAACATAGCTGAAGCAAAAGCAGCAGGGGACTCTGTCTTCCTCTTTTGCACGTGCCGAAGCTCCTCTGCAATTCAAAATTATAAGAAAAAAATATTAGGTTTTTTATGAATACCCTTTGTGCAAGTTAGGTCTTCCAGCTTCGGCACATCACATGAAAAAACACAAAAGAAATCTAATGACATAATAACGGTTCGAATATAAAGGCTGATCAAGAATGGGAATGAACAGAACCGGGTCATGGTAACGGCGCCTGTTCTGATTATTAGTTCCGGTTCTGTAAGTCACAGTCAGCTTCGCGTTCTGTGGGAACGGTAAGACTTTTGAGTTCACCAGCGTAGCAAGAGCCAAAGCAACACGTCGGTTTTGACTCTTCGCCTTGAATCACAAGTACGCCGGAGTTTGGACCTTCCGGCAACGATTGTGTCAAGTTCGACGAGTTTCTCTGGTATGCCGAGAGATGCCTTGTAACATACATCTTGAATTCAGAATCTTTCAGGTGATTGATTTGAAAGGCTGTGAGATGTGATTTGTTTATATAGAGCACCATGAATTAACTTTTCCAATGCTTTCCATCGCCTTCAAATGTCTCAAATCTCTTAATGCTAGACCTCATCTGATCGCCTTTCTTCGACCACCCAAACCTCTCCTCTTCCCATTTCATCCTCTCCAAGACCACAGACCCAATACCTATCTTCTCTGTCCCTAAGACACTGAACCAGACAACTCCATCTGAACCCACACCTTTTGTCTCTCTTGCAATCTTCTCTCCTTCAAGCTTAACCACTTCTGTTTCTACCTCCACATCAACTACAATCACACCATGTTTATTGTAAATGTTCTCACAGAAGAAAACCTCTTCAAATCTTTGGTGAAGGGTCATGCTGTAATACATCGATTTCTTCATTTGATCTTTTACATCGCCTTCCTTTACAAACACAGAAGGTACATACCATTTCCCAACTAAAACGCTCTTATCAAAACCAGGAAGCTCATAACGAAGCTTTGCATCAACTATGCCCTTTGCATCATCAGTCAAACCATAGTCTTGGGAAGCTGAGAAAGGAACCGTCCCAACTTTTCTCCTCAGGAACCGAGGTGGTATTCCATCTGAAGCAACAGATGTAGCGAAAAAATTACGGTTGATGATCCTCTTTGATGGATCTCAAATTGTTGATATATGTCCAAAGAAAGGCAAAGGCAACAAGAAACTCTGTCCTCTTCTTTTGCACTAACACAAGCTTCTCTGCAATACCAATAATAGGCCGCTAAACTTTTAATCTTGGCTTACTTAAAACTAAAGTGGTAAACGTTGATATATATAAAACATAAAACAAGAGAAAGATTCAAGCTTTAAACTTACCCTGTGTGTTTCCCGCGTAGCCTTATAACGTAGTAAAGATTGGAAGAAGGAGGCTGATGAAGAACAGGGATAAACGCAACCGAGTCAAGCAAGACAAGTCTGGCATCTCCGCGTAAATTGAAATCAAACCTCAGATAAAAAAATACAGAGAAGAAACAGAAACAGAGAAAAGGAAGAAATTTGAGAAAAGATTTAAGGAGCTAACAGAAAAGTTACTAACTTCCAATTTGGTACTTGACAGTGACACTTTTGTTCTGAGGAAACGGCAAACCATTGAGATCACAGCCAAAACATTTGCCAAAGCAGCATGTAGGCTGTGATTATTCATCTTGAATCACCAATACACCGGAGTTTGTACCTTCCGATGGAAGCAAAGTAAGCTCCGATGGGTTTCTCTGGTTAATGAAGTTCACGTCATTGAGACTGATCCCATTTGCTCTTGAGCTTATCAATCTGTGTAAACTCATATCTTAAGGCCAAACTCTCATCCATTGTCTTCAATACAAAGCTCTCTATCAGAACATAACAATGATAACTCTCTTCTTCCCATTTCATCCTCTCAACAACAACTGATCCTAAACCAATCTTTTTGTCTCCAACTCCAAACCAGACACACCCATTTGCTTCAACAGCTCTTGCAATATCTTGTCCCTCAAGCTTAACAACTTTTGTTTCTACTTCTACATTAACTACAACATCATAGTTTTCGCTTTTCTCATTCTCATAAGAGAAAACCTCTTCCCATCTTTGTTCAAGAGTTAAGCTGTAATACATCGTTTTTTTTAATCTGATCCTTTACGCCTCTTTCTTTCACAAATATGAAAGAAACATACCACTTCCCAACCATAATACTCATACCAAGACCAGGAAGCTCGGAACGAAGCTTAGTGTTGAGTCCTTTTGCATCATCTCTAAGTTCAAAGTCTTGGAACCTCGAGTATTCAACCGTCCACTCCTTTTTCGTAAGTTTCCATGGCGGGACTCCGTCAGGCGCAACAGATGTCGCGTAGTAATAGCGCGAGAATGGTTTCTTTTGATGGGTCATGAATTGTTGGTATATGTCATGAGGATCTAGCTGTTTTGGTTTAGTTTCAGGAACATAGCTGAAGCCGAAGCAGTGTGGGACTCTGTCTTCCTCTTTTCCACTAACAGACGCTTCTCTGCAACCAAAAGAATTAAAAAAACTTTTGACGTTATAGAAGAAGAAAGATTCAAGATTTTCATATCTTGCGGATTAAAAATCATACCCTGAATATTTCCCCCTTTGTTTGATAGAGTAGTAATGATTTGAAGATAAAGGCTTATCAAGAACAGGGATGAACATAACTAGATCACGAGAACTATCATCTCCTCCGATATTAAATCTGGCCGCTAGCTTAAGATTTTGCAGAAGTGGCAAACCAGTTAGATAAGAGTCCACGACCAAACACAAGCTGAAGCAACATGGACGTTTCTGTGAGTGTTGGTCTTGGATTACCAAGAATCCAGAGTTTGGACCATCAGGAGGAGGCTGTGTTAGCTCTGATGGATTCCTCTGGTACTCTGACAAAAGCCTTGTCACATACATTTCTTTTTTTGCTGATTTTGTATAAAAGTAAACCGAATCGAGTAATCGGTTATATGTTGGGACTTTGGAGAAATACTTGGATCATATTTTGTAGAATAAACAAATTTCATTGTAGGAAATTTCAAGGAAACTCATTTGATCTCGATAATGAATTAATGATATTGTCCATAACCTGATGGCACCTCAATAAATGTCTCTAAAATAGTATAAACAATGTCTTTGCCTCTCTGCATCATGACACTACTTTGTATCATGAAGATTCTGTCCAACTACTCTGACTCAAGAAATTGACATGGCAACCGATTCTAAGCAATACGCATCAAACCTCAACTACAAGTTTTCACAAGTCAAACCTTTTGTTAAGGGAATAGAAAAAGTGACAAAGTCTCCTTGTGGCAGAAGCAACAAGGATCCTACAAGACCAGACTCTTAAAATCACTAGAGAGACACTAAGATTGATTTTACCCTTCTTCATTTGCCAAAAGCTACCTGGTTTTGTTACTGTTTCGTATCGTGCCAGCGTCTGTGGGGAACGGCTCGCGAGAAAATGACTTTTGCCACTCAACGTTAATCACTTTTAAATTCAAGATCAACATCAACAACAATGAACAACCTCAACACATTCTTCATTGTGAATGTTCTCATAGAAGAAAACCTCTTCTTATCTTTGATAAAGTGTCATGTTGTACTGTTGTAGTATACATTGATATCGTCACTTGATCTATCCAGTAAGTTTTCATAGGTTACGAAATATGTTGACTTTTGTCTGGCAAAACTATGCGTTGATTTTTGTTTAGACTCTTAGATAGGTGAATCTCTTCCTAGGTAATGTTTTTGCGTCGTGTTAGGAAATAATAATATGAACTCAAACTCAACGTTTAATTTCTATAGGTTTTCAAATCTCACATACACTACTTTAGTCAATTCACTCGTATTACAAAATCCTCAAAAGGCCTATAAACCAAATTCAGTTAAGCAATTTTCGAGGTACAAAGTAGAGAACAAAACATACTCCTTACTGTGCAACTACAAATACTTTTCATAATATTTCACGCATAAATTTTCGTTTTTCCCCCATGCATAAATCCAAAACAAAAAACATTATACAAAGGGTCTACGTAAATTCACCCTATCCCGATCAAACAAAGACAACAATGAATTAGAAGAAATACATCACCGATCCAAACAGGTCCATATCGATCATTCGCCGTATCGATCCAGAGGTCCACATAATTTTTTTACCCTTTTAGGTTTCTTTTCAGGCTTCTTTACGCATGATCCTGTGGATAACAAGAAAAACGATACAGTTGAAGACTGATTGTGTCAAACAAGAATATCGAGGTTTCACAGATTTGTGTCCAGAATTTTCACCTGAAGCAGTAGATTCCAAGAGCCGCAGTGATCTCATGGATGACCGATGTTGCAAAGTGCAAGTATAATGCCACTGTTTTGCATCAATACAGCGTTGGTTTAGAGCGGGAAGATAACTGACTAAAGAAGAAAAAAATCAACAGCTAAACAAGGGATTTTCGTTTAGGAGCAAACCTGTGAATATGCAGTAGCCAAGAAGAACCCATATTTCATCGACTAGAGGAACCCTGAAAGATAAAGTTGCTCGGGTGTTAAAGAAAAAAAAACGATGAAGTTTGTGCGGGAAATTGTAAAGAGAGAAAAAACATACCCAGCATTCAATCTCGCGGTTAGAGCGTTTGCAAGTGCAAAAGGAAGATAGACTAGAGACTGCATTTTGAGTAATAAGATTACATAAAGTTTACATATCTAAAACCAGTAAGATGGAGAAATTGGCGAAAAGAAAAGTTCTCATATTTACCATGCACATGTTTGTTTTCAGTCCTTTTGGCTCATCACACAAGTGAGCAAGAATCATTCTTCCCTGAAAAAGAAAAATATAGAAACTTTTGTCCTATTACAACTTTTTTTGGAAAGACTGTAATATTGATCTAACTTGAGAGTTTAGAATCAAGAAATACCACTAGAAATCCAAATGCAAGTCCAGTTCCGAGTACAACTAAGTGAGGGTATGTTGCTATGAGATTGATTGGAGACAAGTAATCCCTGTAAGAAAAATAGGATCCATATAATTTTCACCGATGAAGGAGAGAAGGAACGCAAGTCTTTTCAAAATAGCATAAAACAAGATTACCATATCAAAACTCCTCCAAGAAGAACGACAAAAGGATACAGCTGCATCCGAGAATTAAACAGAACATTAATTTTGCAGCACTAATAAGTGTTATTGAATCAATTTGTAATTAGGAGATTACCATAGCCAATGCTAACACCATGCTCCCTTTTCTTGATTGAACAACTTTGTAGACATTTGACACACTGCAAAATGCAACCGCATAAAACCAGCTTAGAAAATACAAAGTTCACAGCTTAAAAAGGCCATCAATTGATAACTGAAGACTATTCTTTTCAATAATATTATTACTTTCACTTTTTGGAAAATAAATACTGAATCATGAGAAAAGAAAAAACTGTTATTTCTTCTATTTCATTGTACGTTGAGTATGTCATCTCACTTCCTGTGGCACAAGTGAAAATCAACACATAAGCTTGTTCAAGTTTGGAATACTCACTTGAATGCAACAGTTGGTATAACAGCAAAAACGACCATCATGCATAGTACTGCTCTGGAAGTTTGAATCGCTAAAAACAGAGAACAATCAAGAACTCAAAAATAAACTTTTAGGATGAAATCAAGAAAGCAACGCTGCAAGCAAAATTGGAGGAAAAGCTAATGCCGGAAATTTTTTTTACCATTCACAAATGGCACCCAACTAAATAATGGCATGGACTGCCCCAACTGCTGAGCCCACCATTCAGCACCTTTAGAAAGATAAAAAAAAGTCGAGACAAAGTAAAGACCAAACCCAACTACAATTCTTCCAGAATGAAATGGTTAAAGATTTGCCAGGCATAATCAATAGTCGTAAAGTTTTCAAAGATTTCAGACACGAAAGAAGCATACCAACGATGGCTGTGAAGAAGTGGCTGACATATATAAGTGCAAGACCCTCTGTAGGTCCATTGATGACTGGAAGAATTAGTGTGTTTGTGAAATAGCTAGAGAAGGGTAAGGAAAAAGTATTAGAAAGTCTCTACAACAATTTTCCACAATATTAATGTATTATGAGACGTAAGCAGGAATTACTGTTCCCATGTAGCTCCATAAAACGGAATAGCTGAAATAACCCAGAACCAGAAAGTATCTCTTCCACACATTGCAGTGCTTCCAAATGCCATGGCTTCAAACTGTTTTTTATTATAAAACCTTCAATATCGATTCCAAGACGAGTAATAGACGGAAACAAAAAGATAAATGGATTGTTAATTTGCATACCGCACAAGCAAGTGCATCACAACCTGAAATATTGGAAGACATGTTAGCAAAATGTAGAAACAAACTGAAGACAAATGATCAAAGGAGGAACAAGGGAAAAATAAATGACCATGATCGAAAAGCTCTCCTAGTGGGCTAGAGGAATTCGTTCTTCTTGCTTGCTTCCCATCAACCGCATCGAATGTCTAATAAAAGCTCCAAAGGTATCAGTAAAAAACTTAAAATACCTTCACAATCATGGTATTGAAGAAGTGAGAGACACAGACCTGATACAAGAATAGAAGTAAACCATGTGCGAAGTGAACCCATCGTGGAGGAGGAGAATCCAACTGAGGTGAATATATCTGAGACAGGAAGAGAAAAGTGTCTTCAAAATCAAATCCAACAAGAAAACAGCCGAATGCTTCAAGGGACTAAAGAACAAGATATTAATGAATCATGACTCACATAGCCTAGCAAGGAGGATGTGACTAGAAACATAAACCCCATAAGCGTTATCTGCAGAACAAAAAAACACACAAAGCCAGAAGTCTTAAACTTGAACCTACCAACAATATCATATAAACCAAAATGAACAAACAATAATAAATTATACCATGTTTGGTCTGGATATGGTCCAAAGAAAGTAACAGGAGAAACACACATGGAAAGGCAAGCAGAGTATAAACATCAGTCTGATTAACCTCATCAAGTAAAACTAAAATGAAGACTTTTTTATTATACCGAACGAAACAGTATCAAAGAGAAACACTTACGGCATCCATAGAGGGAAGACTTTGACAAATCGAGTCCAAAAAGGTTGGAGCACGTATTTGGCAAGATAAGAGTGATCCACTCCACTGTATTTGTACCTATGAAGAGCTGCTACACCATGAACTCCTATGTAACCCATTACTCTTTTAATCTATTGCTGATTCACAACAACAAAAAGAAGATTTTCTCAATTCTAATCCCAATATGGCAAATGGGTATCGTAAAAGACATTATTAAAGCATGGATCTTGAGAGTCTGACTGACACTTTTCAGATTTCTCTAACGCTAAATCAAGAAAATGAGCATAACCCGTCCACAAAAGAACAAAACTTTGCTCGAACTGAGACCAGACTTTCGAGATTTGGGTAGAATCTGATTTCGGATCTTTAGCTACAAAATGGATCAAGTGACGAGTACTTACGATGGTCCGGTGGTTCTTGGCAGCAAAATCAGATAAGAGGCTTTATCGTCTCGGTTGTCTGAAAAGAGACAGAAAGAGCTACGAAACCTCCTCTCTTGCCCTAAAGAGTGGCGAAGTGGGCGGAGAGGACAGAAGCTAAAAGAGAGGGCTTTGCGTTTCCTCCGTGTTTCCAACGTGTAAACGTTTCTTCTTTTTTCTATTTTGATTATTTTCAAAAGTATAATAATACTCTTTTATTATCCTTATATACAAGTCCTATTAATTTTGAGTCTCAAGTTGATAGACAGTGATGTGTAAGCATGTGATTTAGGACTGTTGGAATGTGTAATCTCTGGAGAGAAATGAAAAAGAAGAAACATCAAATTCTCTACAACAATTACAAACTCTTTTTAGACTACATCAATAGAGTTCACTCTTTCCACAATCATATATTATTTCCTCCAGCAGATTCACACCAAAAAATGTTCAGAGATGAACAGACAAAGACAGAGAGAGAAGGAGAGAAGGAGAGAATGAGAGTCGGATTCAATCTTGAAGGAAGATGAACTGAGCTCGGGGTGAAATACGGGGACACCTGAGCAATTCGACAACCATATCCATTTTCGCATCTTTAACTGATAAACTCGATGTTACAATGATTGTCTCCAATACTGGAGAAGTTCCCAGCCAGAATCTGATAAATTCCAATTCATTTCTGATGCCAGAACCGTCTGTCATCTTCACAGTTTCAAGTCTCGAGAATTTGTAGTCGAAGTACTCTCTGTCGAATAGGTCAAAACCTTCTTCTTCAAGAGGAAATAGTTGGATTGGTGAAACCTATAAAAATCAAATGAAAAAGATTACAGAAGATGATGAATTGGAGAATAGCAATTTATGGTCACATTAAGAAACTTTGAAAGAGAGAGAGAGTTAACATACCGAAACTTTGAGATCTTTAAGGTTGGGAGAGTGAGTGACCAAACGAAGAAGAACTAGTACCTCGTTGGCATCTTCAAAACTTACTTGGTAAAGTTCTATAGTTTTAAGATGTATGTAAGTTATTGGAAGCCTTCCCGGGTCATCTCCTATGCTCAAGTACTGAAATCAAAACCAAAAATATTTATAACTTTTTCACTAACAATAGTTGCCCAAAGTATTAGGATGAAGCATAAGTTACCTTTGTGAAGTAGATATAACCGACGAGCTTCTCAAGAAGGGACACACCGCTAAGGAACTTAACGAGATTATATCAGAACTCTGCTCAAAATCCATAACATCCTCATGCATGTACATTGAAACAGATATTGCAACTAGTTTGGGCATATTCTCGAGGAAAATGTCTTTGAATTCGCCGTCTAGAGACAAGTACATGAGATTCGGAGCTGATATACTCAAAACCAAACTGTCAAAGTAAGACAAAGACAAGAACTCGAGAAGCGGACATCCTGAGATCAGACTCTCAATCACCTCAGGAGCAACAAGGATTTGGTGAAGATTTAAACTCTTCAAATACGAAAACCCTTTAAAATACCGAGGCGAGGCGAACTCACAATGACATAACTCCAAACGGGTCAGCTTCAAACAGTTAAAGAGACATGAAGGAACCCTGAATTCTCCTTCACCTAACTCAAGAACAAGCTCCTTAATCCCATTCCTCGAAAGGAAAAGCAGCCACTGATCAACGTCAGGACGACATTGTAAGAAAGAAGTCGAAAGCTGAAACTTGTGGATAGGTCCTTGATGAAGAAGAAGCACTCCAGTTATGAATCTCACAAGACTGGTCTCAACTACAGAACGGCCATTGGAAGGAGAAACACATTTCTCATCAAACACAAGATCAGTGAGTGTAGACCATTTGCATCTCCATTTGCTTGATAAAACGCTTGTTCTTATTGCATCTCTAATCGAAAGACGAGTAAGGATATTCTCAATTATGCTTTGAGGTAGATCGCTTATGAAATCTGGAGATTCACCCATCTAAAACATTTAACAACTACAAAATCACATTAATACTCATTACATATAAAAAAGTTGTTGCATTTGATTTCGACCCAGAAATTTGATGAATTTTCACCTCATCAAACCTATAAAGCAGAAACAGATTCAATTCCCAGAAAACCCCCTTAAAACCCTAATCAGCACTCCAAATTTGTGCCCAATTGATTGTATAAAATCTAACCTTGATCTACGAAAGTGACAATAGATTAGATTTGCAATTTGCAATGCAACAAAACAAAAACATGAAATTGATTACCCAGAAAGATAAAATAAAAATCGAACCTTTTTGTCTCCTTTATCTGGTTTTGTTGAGCGATGACAGGCTTGATCGGTGGAACTTCAAAATGGGAAGTAGAAGAAGATCGCAGATTTTGTTGCCATCATCGTTTGTACTTAGATTTTCTTCCTTTTGCGATTAAGGCAGTGTTTGGCCAAAACTAATTTTTTAATCTCGCCGCAATCGCGCGTTACATTACATTATAATTACTCCCTCCATCTGATTCATATTAAGATCTAGTTTTAGAGTTTATAATTTTGATTTGAGTGTTGTTTTGTGTTTTCAATACATTTTTTTTTTTACAAAATTTTTGGCATTATTCCAATTCTTAATGTTATGACCAATGAAAAAAATGTATTATATTAATGAAAGATAAAAGAGATAAATTAATTGTTTTCTTAATTAGTATGCAAAATTCTTAAATTATAAATAAATTAAAAGAGAGTATTTTTTTTTTTTTGTCAACTATCGTTATTTTATTTACGTAGAAAAAAAACTATCATTATTTATTTATTTTGTCCTAGGCGGTACATTATACTATTATAGTGCTTTATTTACCTCTTTTTCTTGCATTTTTTCCTAACACAGCACTCATCAATCTTTTTGAGACCAAAACTACGGAGTAAACAAACCAAATTGAGATTAAAGACACCAGAACGAAGCCAACGATGAGTAACATAGTAACAACATGAATCTAATTGATAGATTATGAAAGGTGTTACTGTTACTGAAGTGATCCAAAACTAGAAACGAATACAATACAATAAAGAAAAGATCTTGAATTTGTTCAGTCTACAATTCAATTAAACTACAATTTCGGGTCGCGAAGAACCGGTTTCGGAATTTTTAAGAATGAGAAGTCCTTAATCCATTCAGTGGACTCACGTCTCCACTCTTAAACATCAATAAGTGATCAGACTCACAGAGACAAAAACGAAATAATCTGATATGTTAAGAGAATACGCCATTGCTTTTACATTTCATCATAACCAGACGAAAGTTCCTACCTTAGTGATCATTCGAGCTCATCTTCCCCTTCAGAATCTGCAAAAAGACTAAACCTTGAAGATCTCTTCTTGAATTCGATGATGTGAAAACCGACATTTATTATAATAAACTAAACTTAGCGGATCTGACACCTTCACTAAGCTTGCCTCTATCTTGTATTTGTTTCACAGGCATCCGATATATCAAAACCCACCAATAAATGTGAAGAACAAGCAAGCAATAGAGGAGAGTGTTGAACATGTAGTAGTAAAGTGGTATTTCGATTGGGTGCTAGTCCATGTCCAGCTCCACTATATTTAGACATTTTCCCGACTCCAAGAAACACATCACTAGCATCGTGAAGTGCCAGAATGACAGAACCAACGCGGGAGAAGCTATATAGATTAAGGAAAACAAGAAGCTGAACAAAACAATATTGGTCAAAAAGAAAAAGAGAATCAAATCTAGTTTCTTGGCATAAAATAGGATGTGACTATATACCTACATATGTATGAGAGGACAATAAGACTAAGAGTGGCGATATGATGACCCATTGAAACTCCAAAATCAGAACCCCTCGTTTCCCAAAAAATCAAAGCAAAGATGGAGTATGTATAGAACCCGGCCGCAAACATATATAAAAGCTTCAACTTTAACCTGCATAAGAAAGATTATATAATATGTCCAAAGCAACACACAAAAAATGGAGAATTGTGATGTAAAAGTGGGCAGCATTCTTACTTCATTTTTTGCTGAAGCAACAACCACAAGATATATACGAATTTAACAGCTTTAGGAGACAGACAGTTACCACATAGCCTCAGTTCTCAAAATTTCCAATTACCAAACCTCAAAAAGATAATAAAAATGAAGGAACCATTAATAATACGTGCAAGTGTAAAGAAGAGAAACAAAAAAAAAATTCAGTGGGAGTTTTAATGGAGGTTGAAGTTGGATCAAATTTGCATTTAAGTAAGAAAAGTGTATGTATGATTTTAGTTATTTTTCAAAGATGAATGGTAAGGTAATATTTCTTCCTCGAACCTTCTGAATCTTCTTTATAACGGTTGGATAAACTATTGATGGGTATCATCGATGAAAAACTAAGGATGATGGTTTTTTATTAGACTATTTGAATCTCAATTAATTCGTCTCATTATTGTGTTTCACACTCGTTAAAGCTTAGTTGTCAGTTACACATGCATGCTCGATATAAAGTATTCAGTATTATTTAAATTATTCGACTACAAGATATATTTTTTTGTCAAAGATAAAATACTCGTAGAATTCAATCTTTATATGTGAAAAAATATCTCTTGTTTCATTAACTATTTTAGCTGATAATTTTATTTATCAATTTCACGTCCAGTTTCATACTTTTAAAGTAGTGTAGTACTTTAGAACAAATGAGAAAGAAGAAGTAACAACATGAATCTATTTGATATATTATGAATGGTGTTACTGTTATTCAATCCAAATCTAGAAATGAATACAATACAATACAATATAGAAAAGATCTTGAATTTGTTCAATCTACAATTCAATAAAACTACAATTTCGGGTAGCTAAGAACCGATCTCCAAATGTCTAAGAATGAGAAATACTTAATCCATTCTGTGTCCATGAGTTGGTTCAATGTTGGAGATTTGAAGACTCAGTCTTCACTCTTAACATCCATTAGTGATCAGAATCACAGAGACCGAACAAAATAATCTGATATGTTAAGAGAATACACCGTGCTTTATATTTCATATTAACCAGACGAAAGTTCCTACCTTTGTGATCAATCAATCTTCGTGCTCATCTTCGCCTTCAGAGTCTGCAAAAAGACAACAACCTTGAACATCTCTTCTTGATTCAGATTGTACGAAAGCCGACTTTTATGATATAAACCAAACTTACCGGATCTAACATCTTCGCTAAGCTTGCCTCTATCTTGTATTTGTTTCACAAGCATCCGATACATCAAAACCCACCAATAAATGTGAAGAACAAGCAAGCAATAAAGGAGAGTATTGAACATATAGTAGTAAAATGGTCCTTCTATTGGGTGCTTGTCCTTATCAAGCTCCAAAACTACTTCATAGCTGCAGAAGAAATGTAATATATATAAGGCGAAAAATATTTCAAGAAAAACTATAGAAGGATATCAATTTCTACAAACCTTGTGCTCCATAGGATCCAAAAGGGATAGTAAATGAGGCGGAGAATGATCCAAGACAACACGAAAAGAATAAACGATGAACTTGCGATTCTTTCAGCTCCACTATATTTAGACATTTTCCCCACTTCAAGAAACACATCACTAGCATCGTGAAGAGCCAGAACAACAGAACCAACACGGGAGAAGCTATATCGATTAAAGAAAACAAGAAAATAAAATAAATGTTGATAAAATAAAGACTCAAACATAGTTTCTCAGCATAAACTAGGATGTGACGATGAAAGCATACCTACATATGTATGATAGGACAATAAGAATAAGAGTGGCAATATGATGACCCATTGAAACTCCAAAATCAGAACGCCTCGTTTCCCAGAAAATCAAAGCGAAGATGGAGTATGTATAGAACCCAGCAACAAACATATACAAAAGCTTCAATTTTAACCTGCATGAGAAAAATATATAAGCAAGCACAAGAAATGAGAACTGTAAGGTAAAAAATGTAAGACATTGGGCAACATTCTTACTTCATTTGTTGATCAGGCCAAGTCTGATCTCCAGGGCCTACCCAAAAGTACTTAGTGTTCATAAACCAAGGCTCATTGTAAGTCACAGATAGAGCAAGAATCTCAGCTGATAGATAGTAAACACATTTCCAAGCCGATTCTTTGAATTTTCTGATTTTCTTCTTTCTCTCGGTTGTGTCATCTCCCATATTCTGCCTATGTTTTCCATAAATCAAATGTTTTGCCAATTTCTACAAACACCAATCATCAAGTTCAAGTTATAAAAGGAACTTTCTCCCAACCCTACTTGAAAGTAACAACACATGAATGATGCGGACCAAAACACCGGAAAAAAACACGAGAAAATCAAAGAGAACAATCGAGTGACAACAACACCATACCTTCATTCATTCTCACATACATTCTTAAAAAGTTTAAATCATTCTTCACACCTATTAAAAAGAGACACTTTAAGCTACACTCATTCTTCTTAATAGAAGTTTTTTCTATACTTTTAACTGAAGCAACAACTTAGATAAGGCCTTGATGAAACAATACATTCATCAGATAAGATATCTATAAATCTAACATCGTTAGGAGAAAGTACCACAACACCTTATTGCCTCAGATCTCAAATTTCTAATTACCAAAACTTCAAGCAATGAATAATACGTGCAAGTGTAAAGAAGAGAAGATAGAAGAATCTGAAAGCTGTTGACCAAAAAGAAAAAAAAGAAGAATCTGAAAGCAATTTCCTTTAAAATAAATTAAAAAAATAGACAGAAATAAATGCGATTTCAGAAACACAGGCTACTCTCGTAAGACTATATTATACCTCGAAGACGAATCTATCGAGGAGAAATCGAATTGTAGGGAAGAACACTGCGAAGAGAGGAAGAACTCGAAAATCCTGGTACACCGGAGATGACTCGGCTTCCCAATTGATTGATTTCACCGATTCCAATAAACCCATCTCCGATTTTTAATCTCTTTAACCCGGTTTCTCGAGAGACAATCAGAAATTTAGGATGCAAAAACAAAAAAATTCTTCTTCCGGAGAAAAGAGATCTTTTTTCTGTAATCGAAAATTCAGAGAGAGTTTTTAATGCAAGTTGAAGTACAAAAATTGATTGATTCTTACCAACCATGTGAATCCAAGATTGGATCAAATTTACAACTTGGTAAGCCAGTCGAAGTCTACAACTTGTTTGGTCTATTCTTCGCATCAGTTTTGTCAACGCGTTGGTTTGTTCCGTCCGGCCAGTCTATAAATATTTGTAATTCTAAAAGTTTTGGAATAATGATTCGTTTCTTTTTAGCTGGCCATTAAAGTTTTGTAAATATCATTATGTTTATTCGAAATATAATTCGATAATTATTGCATGGAATCACCTTGTGAAAAAAATGATTTGTTTTTTTTTATAAAAAAAATTCTCTGAGATAGTTGAGACATATAATTCTGTTAGTCGCAAATATAATTGGATAAACTATTGTAGGGTATCACCGATTATGAAAGTTAAATGAAAAATTAAGGATGATGACTAGAATATTTGAATCTCAATTAATTCGGCTAATTATTGTGTTTCACAATCGTTAAAGCTTTGCCCACACATGCTCATGTCGTCGGTGATTATACTCTAAAAGCTTCTCTTCTCATCTTTCTATGGGTTTAAAGTAATACTATTTCTTGTGTATTTTTTTTATACAGATTGATTCCCTATTGTTTGTATTAGTATTATATATATATATATACATACATAGACTGATGAACATATAGTTTCTGTGATATCTTATTCGATACAGTTTGGAGTCATGGTTTAATCTATATGTATATAAAAGGTTAGGACCTTCGATCATTATTCTTTTAGATTTTAAAGCATTTTTTGATAATACATAACAGATGTGCTCTTGAATCTTATTTTTGATCATACTTGCCTAGAAATGATTTTGAATCTGCTATTTACTACTCTCTTTTTTTTTGGGTCAAAAATCTGATATTTTCACTAAAAATACATGTATACTTCACAACCTCTTTAGTCTTAATTCCGTTATTTTTTTATTAAAATGAATTTCATGGCAACTGTAATCCAAAAGTGATAGTAGTTAACGTTGGTCTTATGAGTCGAAGATCACGGCAAATTGGATAATAAGCTGACAACAAAAAAATCCACGAATGATCATGGCCTCGGAGTCGGACCTTGGCTGGAAAGTATTCATATTTATAAATTGACATTTTTATGTCAACACGTTTATTTTATTTTTTGATAAAAACGTGAACACAATTATTTATCGTTAATAATAAGTAAAGGTTTTTTTGTTGGTCATACAACTAAAATAATACAGTACAAACTATTTGCTACATGTCGATATTTTTGTTAAATACATTTTAAATTTGAAATTTAATTATGTATACTACTATATAAATGAGTCGATGATGTTTCGATATATTGAAAGTCACATTGAAACAAGAAGAGGTGACGCTTCCAAGGAGAAATGAAAGCGTTGACCCCAAGATGCCAAAGTTTGACTTCCCTTTCTCTCTCTTTCTGCTTCATCGATATTTCCCTTTTCTTCATAAAACGCCCATTTCTCTATGCATTTATGATCGATCCAGCCGCATCTTTATTATTCAATACTCTGTATAATAGTAAAGTCAAATATCTTTGTATAGTTAATTATCAGTATGGCTTTCTATATCTAAAAGAACACTTTTATCAACTCTTTCATATATTAGGGAGAAGAAGAGGAAGAAAAGAAATGATGAAGAAGAAAAGTAAAGTGTTAATCTTCTTCTTCACTCTAGTATTGGTTTTAAGAATGGCTTCAAGTTTTATTTCAAGAGAAGATGGTTTTGTTCCTCCTAAACCCTCTCCCTCCACACATGTAAGTACACTCATTTTCTGTTCTTTACTTTTTCTTTGATGGTCTAAAATGTTTTCATATTATATGGCACTATCATGAATTAGAATATGGTAATTAAGATCGTCTTTTTCACTTGAGTACACTATTTTGATTAATCAAGCGTTTAGATAGAGTCATTACCGGTTTATATGAAAATAAAAACGTTTAAAAATAATTTTGTATTTTATTTCATCGATTCAACATAATATCAACTTTTGGTTTGATATGGTGGTTACAAATCAAAAATTCTTTTCGAAATACTAAAAATTCATTGAAAAATGTAAATTAATAATTTCGAGTGATTCATCTCGCTACTTTTACTTTTTTTTGGTGGATTAGGAGAAAGAAAGAAACAGAAAAGGTGATGGAGATGGAGTAGAGTGCAAGAATTCAGACAGTGAAGAAGAATGTCTTGTTAAGAAAAGCGTAGCTGCTCACACCGATTACATCTATACCCAAGACTTAATCCTATCTCATTGAAACAAGAACAATTACTCATAGTCTTTTTATTTATTAAAAGCTATAAGCATAAGCAAAGTCTCCTTCACCATGTGCTCATGACTTCATGTTCTTTGATCCTTTATTATAGTTTTCGTTTAATTTCCATCAGTGTCAACTTATAATATCATAAGGTTGTTGTTACTACTTGTTAGAGACCAGATAAGGTACAATTTGACTAGACGACCAAAAATATATAATCGGGCTTTTTGAAATTAATTTAGTTGGGCTTTTATTTAATTGAGACAAGCCCATATAAAAGTTTAATAATAATTTTTTAGTGAAGAAAACATACAAAAAGCTACAAGAAGGGAAAGTAAAAGAATCTGTTTGATGCGATAACTAATTTTAGATAAACATTTTCTTTTTGGTCTTTTTAAAAATTTTCTCATAAAAACTCGTCTCCATTTCTACTTTTTTTTGGCAGAGGCACTATCACCAGAAGCCTCCACCTCCATTTGCCTTATTTCATATCAACTACCATCCACCATTTTTAAAATAGTGGTATATACAAAAGTTGACAGAATGATCTTATATTCATCCATTTTTTAAAACAATTCAGTCCGATACAAAATCCATTTCTAGGGGGAAAGAATGGTATTTATATCTAATCTCAACTAAGAAAAGACATTTTATCTCCACCCATGCTATTTTCATGTTTATTAGTCACAATATGAGATACCTATTATTTGCTTTTCTATTAATGTATGCAAATATATATGTTCTTATTTACAGTGTACTTTTGATATATTTATTGGTTTATTAATTATAAATGCGTTTTCTTTTGCAACATGGTGCATAATAGTGTGTAAACAATAGACATATATAAATGTTTACCTTGTCTATCCTTCGGCCAATTATCAATTCAAATATACTTCTACACTTAAGCATAATTATTTTTAACAGTAAAAGATAACATAAGAATAATTCCATTTCCACTGGATATAAATAAATATAAGATCATTATAAAAAACTATATAAAACTACGTAGATAATACTTTCTTTCTTTTTTGATAAAACTACGTAGATAATACTTACCAGTGGATATAAATAAATCATACTTCATTAGTGCTTTGTGATGTACATCTCTTCATTTTTATTTTGATGTGTTTCAGTTTAGAAGAATATACATGCGTCAGGTGAAATTTTGAAGATATAAGTTATAGGTGGGCTTATCATTTCGAGTTAGTGATGCTAAAATGGCTAGAATATATATGCTAAATAAGAAAAAGGGGTTAATGATTAAATGGTTGGTAAAATTGAAAAGAAGAAGGTCCACCATTTTAAGCAATCGATTTCTTCTTAAATCTTTGTTTGCTATGAATTTTTTTGATGATGCAAGTCTATATATGCGGCGAATTGACTTTTAAGATTTGTTAGGTATCGTCATTTAAACCCCGATAGTTCAATATATTGATAATCGAAATGATATTTCATATTATTTGAATTTTGAGTTGTAAAACTCCACACCGGGAAATTCAGCAACATATTGGTACCAACAAATTTATTGGTAACTAATTATAAGGCACACTTTCTTACAATCATATAAATATATAAAGAGAAGTACGGACATAAAATAATAATAATAATAAGCAATTCATTAGTTTTCTTGAAAGTTACATTTAACGGATCAAAATTTCGTGTCGACCAACCAAATATAAAAAACATTATGTCATTCGGGAAAAACTATTGCCCCCAGTGGAATTAATTTACATCGTGAACCTAAATTTAGTAATATTTCTTTGAGTTACCCCAATGTTATTTTAAATTTTGATAGTTTTAGAGGGACTAATATTATTTTCCCATATCATATAGTTCATACATTTTCTAGTGGTAATTTATAATTTAAAAACTGCTTTAAATCGGAGAATAATATGATATGAGTTGTACGCGTATGATCGTCATTAATATCCTTAAGTAACTCAAGTTGGCTAAAAAAAGAAAGATGTATAGAAGAACATTTTTTCTCGACAGAGAAGAACATTATTAATAATATTATATATCATATAATACAATATGATCCTTATGAAATCTACATTCTTGACACAAGTAGAACAATGATCAAGACAATCAACAGAACTCAAAATCTCTGTCTCTTTGGTTTGAATCTGATCTGGAGTTTGATATCGAATCTTCGAGCTCTCTTAGAAAATTGTTGTCGTCTTCATTGTTTGACTTAATCTCAGAGATAAGCTGTCTGAGATCAGAAGTTTCCTCTTTAAGCTTAGCGTTCTCCTTCAAGGCAAGCTCATGGCTTTCAGATACGCGGTTCAGCTTATCGATAAGACAATGGTTATCAGTGCGAAGTCTTATTACTTGGGACCAAAGCTCATCGAGATGTCTCTGCTTTCTCATCCTTGACCTACGAGCAGATTCTCTGTTAGAAATCATCCTTCTTTGTTTCCTCTCATCAACGATGAGGCTTTGTTGGTGATCTTCGTCCGATGTTGAGTTGTTGCTAGTCATTGGATCCTGACCATTGGATGATAAAGAGTAGTTGTTATTGTTGGTCAAACCGTTAAGGTGGTAGAAGGAGGAAGAAGAAGTAGGAGAGGAAGGCATGTTGAAGTACTCAGACTCTATGATTGGTGTTTGGTTATTATATTTTTCCGGTGATAGATAATGGAAGTATCCAGCAAGTTCCGCCGGAATCGTGTTCATGATCTTTGCTTTGATCTGTTTCGAGAGATGTATTGTGTTACTGAAAGATCGTTTTGTGAGATGTTTTAGAGAGAGAGATATATGTTTTGTGGGAAGTGGTCTTGAAGTAAGAAGAAGAGAGGGAGAAGGCTTTTATAGAGGTGGGAGGAAACGGAATGAGTTATATAGAAAATAGTGTTGAATGTAAATCATTTTCTAATAAATATATTAGATACGGAAAGAATAGTTCATGTTAAAAGAGGTTGTAATACCATGATTTGTAATACCTGATTTCGTAAAAAGAAATATACTTACTTACTTAATGGTGGTACAAAAATAATTAATTTGATTACGTATACGAAAAATATATTGTTTTGGATTATTTTTTGGTAGAACCACAAAGTTAATTGGGTTTAGGTGGTCTTAACTTTTTTTTGGTGGATTAGTGGATTGATAGGTTTTTTCTCAGCCAAATTATATTTTTTTTGTTGCATATGGGTTAAGAACTTCATTCACATTTCAATAGCTTTCTAGTATTTTATTTTTTGGCTGACTTCATTTTGTCAAGTTAGATGAATAATCAAAATTACAATTTACAAACAACTTGTGTGTGTGTGTTAATTATTAAGAAACACGTATTATTGGTTTGTGCCTGTGGACGCTAAAAGAGGAAAGAAAGATAATAATTTGTCTCTATCTCATATATATTATCTGTGAGCAAAATAGTATGTACTATTTCTATGAATTTTATAGTTATACTAATTAATATATAGTATTTGCACTCCATAGTGAAGGAGAACATGATATTTAGAAAATAGCAAAAGTATTTTGAATCATGTGAGCAAGATTGAATTCCCAACCATTTTGGATTATTTTGTCATTCCTCTAAGGATGGGTGATTTATCCATAAACTTTTTTTTATGGATATATAGTTTTCAAATAGAATTTATACTGATATTTCATATAATTTAAATGCTAAAGTGCATAAATTTCTTGTCCGTATCATGACATTTTGACAAATTTTACACAAAGATATATGTAATTATTTGCTCTATAATTAAAGTAACATGTTAGTTTTAGTTCCGAATGTAGTTTTGCAAAAGATCATGACACATATAAATTTAAATGGCTAAAAATATATATTTATTTATAAAGCAAATTGCATAAATATATAACACATATATTATCCAGTTTTGATAGGATTGGAGAATGTTTGTGTTTGTGATTTAAAGAATGAGATACAGTTTTATATATACATAACAGCTAAATATATCTACATTAGAAATATAACTTATCTAAATTTTATGATATATATCTAAATCAAATTAATTTTTGTTTCACTATGATTTTAAAATATTCTTTGGTTTATGGGTTTCACTTCATAAATAGATTTTAACGGTACACAATACTTGATCTGCAAAATACACATTTTGCTTTTCTAATATTCTTCTGCGCGATAAGCGCGATAAACTTGGTATGCCAAATACAAACTATGCAATAACACAACACAACACATACGTCGTGGATAACTTGTCGAATATGGGACAGAAACGAGTCAACGGACACTCCATAATCCAAAATAACACTTTAACAATTCCGTTTAAACTTCACCTTAAATAATAGAGTGGAACTTCAGCTTTTCTTTATATTGATAAAAAGAATAACATCTCACAGGTACAACTTATGCAAGTCCATAAACAATTTTCTTAGATTTGAACGGTCCACAAATCATACTAAAATTAACATAAAGCATGAGCTTTCCAAACAGTTTTCTATAATGGTTAAAATATAACCAAACTCCCCCATAATAATAGAAGTTAAATAGATTTAAAAAGCTAAGAAATTCTACTTTAAAAATAAATTTCAGTTTTTATTTTGTGAATACCCATGAAAACAATACACTTGTTTCATAATGCTTTAGCCAAAACTATATCCGTGTTTTTCTTAAATCCGTATCACATGGTCTCCAAATAACCAACACGTTAAAGAATTTTCCACTTAATAAACCTAACGAATTTTCTTGCAAGGAATAGAAATGAAAACTAAAAATCCCAACGTAAGACAACCAAAATCTCACTAAAACTAAAAGCATAAACTAAGATGAAAACCAAAATCCATTCACTTTTAATTAAAAACTCCAACGTCGACACCACACCACATCATCTTCAACATCGAGATCATCGCCGGATCCTTCTTCACCAATAATTACAACCCCATGATCTTTTTAGAGAGTGAGATCGTATGAATTCTAATGCGGAAGTCTTTTTTTTTAACCCCGATCCACTAGATTTGGATCAAAGAGTCTAATACCATAAGTTTAGAGATTGTTTTGTGTTTGTGTTTTAATTAATAACATACAATTATATACATATATATAAGAGTTAAACATATTGAAACTAAAAATAGAAGTTAACTAAAAATAGAAGTTATCAGTTTAATTTTTATCTCACTACAATTTTAAAATCCTTTTTTATTTGGATTTCATAAACTTCATGGATTTTACTTTATAATAGTCCACAATGCTTAATATGTAAGATATACATATTGCTCATCTAATAAGTTTCATCCTTTTTTATGACAGAAAAAAAAAGTTTCATCCTTCTTTTTTTTTTCTGGGTCAACCATCCAGTTTCATCTAAATTGCGATTTATCACTACAATACTGTCGTACTAAACAGTTTGACACATAGAGACTTAGAGAGGGGTAGCCATGATTGTCTTATGTCATATCACCAAGACACCAACCATAAATATTTTTCGCGTATTAGATAAATTACTGTGGAAACTTCTGTAGCAATCGTAGTCTACTTTTGTTTATTTTTGTAACCCGCTAATCATAGCCTATATATTATTATGTTCATCACAAGACAAAATATTATAATATTTCCGTAACTGTTGTATAGTTATTACGTACTTATTTCCCTGCACCGAGTACAAACACTTTTTTTCTGGTAACTTTTTACCACTGGTCATGGAAAATGATACTGTTTGTGAAAAAACTGAAGGAATCAAATAAGGTGGGGTTTCCACTTGCTACTTTATTTCAAGAAGTTTTTTTTTTTATGATCGGAGATTCTAAATTGAATTGTACATTAATTTTAAGACTTTGCATCTAATGTAAAATCAACGGTAGAAGAAGATAAATTATATAATATACACTGAAATTTCCTTATAACCTTTTTCCCATTAAACTACTATTTTTTTTTTTTTAATAATCAGCCACATTTTAAAATTCTAAACTCATTGTAAAATCAATCTAAGACTATCATTGTAAAGCTAAAATTCTTTAGTCTCGTAAACTCCATCTCCAAATAAACATACTGTATAGATTAACTCAAGATTGCTTTTGCATTGTGTGGTGTGACGAAATCAATTTTAGTTTGTTTCCCTTTAAAAAGGTTAGATCATACTTTTGATTTATAACTCCCCTAAATATATCATTGAGTTTCCATTATCTGGTAACATTCATTCGTAACCAGTTTGGTGAGTCATCAACTACTTTGTACTAGTATTATATTACTTCTCAGCGAGTTTATGCGGTGATACGTATACTAATAGTTTTTTTTGTTTTGTTCTTATGTCAATTAGCTATATCTATGTCATGAATCTCATTATCTATTGCGATATTGACTAACTTGACAACTGTTCGAGCTAACGCAAAATTAGATTCTAATTTTAGTACTTCTAACAATCCGTAAATTCAATCACTAATAGTTTTTTTTGTTGTTCATGATTAATAGTATTAAAAATAAAATAAAAATGTCTGTGTGTTATTATAACAGACAAATGGAATTGAGTTATATGTCTCTAATCCACAGGACCACAACTATTCCATAGCTTTTCAATGCATATTTGTTTCCTAAATTAATAAGTGATCATTAATCAAGTCAAATAAAAAATGAATTAGGTGTTTTCCCACTATTGAACTTAACTAGTATTACATGCTTTCATATTAAAAAAATTCAAAAGATAGGATAAGTTTGAACACAAGAGACCCCCCCCCCCTAGGTAGATCCATTTCTCTCTATATATGTCAATTAAATGAACAAAGTGATTTAAAATAATTAACAACTTAATAAACTAAAGAAATAATTTCTTTTCATGCGTCTTCCTTTACTACAATGTTTTCAAATCCCGAGCGAAAATGAATAGAAAGTCTGCAGAGGCGTTGGGTTAGTTTGGTCCGATCGTGGTTTCAGTTTAGCACCTTTAAGATATAAAATCAAATAATTCAAGGCACATTAAAAATAATTTCTCTTACAAAAATCTCAGATTATGTTATTTCTAATCTATTTTTAAATCAAAATTATTTTTGTAACAAATTCTCAAATTAAGCCTTTTATGTAATTTTTGTTTTTTATCACATATATTGGAATCTTGACCGCGACCACTGTTTAAAATCCTTATACTTTTTAATTACTATTCAACCGGTAAATTCAGCATTTACCAGTAATCGTTCCTCTATCAACATAACTCCAATCACACCTTATATTCCAATCTTCAAAAACGACTTTAACGAACTTATGTAATCCAAACCAGTAATTCGCATCCTCCGTATTCAAGTGTTAGCAGTTGTTGCCAGAGAGAAGGTATAGATTCCCAAACATGTTTAATCTATTATGTTAGTTCATTGTCTAAAAGAAATTTGCCAAAAAAGAGACAAACGGGAACACTGATAAGATTTGATGTGATAAATCAGACATGAAATTGTAAAGAGTGGGTCCAAACATTTCGTAGTGACGCCTCATGGCCGGCGCACCAATTCACCGAGACACAACTTAAACATTTACTTAACATGCTTACTTACTTTTTTTTTTTTTTTTGAAGATAACATGCTTACTTACTTTCATAGTCTATTTCACAATCGAGTTCACTAAATGATTTTTTTTAAATTGGTGCAATACTTTGCATTGACTTTAGAAGACTTCGGCGAACTTTAATTTGACCCTGTTAGTTTTGTCGACGTGGGCAAAATAACGATTTAGTGTTCATTCATTATTGGTAAACGTTCAGTGGTAAATTGTTGGTGACATTTTGTTTACAATTAATATCTCGTTGTTTACAACTCAATATTCTTGTGTTTGGTCACTTATGTTGTTTGTCATTGTTGGTTGATGACAACGATGAAACGAATGTCTATCGTTCAGTTTAAAATATTTTAGTTTTTCGTAACACTTTAAAATATTTTAGTTTATTCTATAAATTTATCCTTTTCTATCGTGTGATTTTACTTAGTTCGATACATTATCAATCCACTTGTAGTTTAGTTTATATATATGATCATGTGATGGATTAATCCAACTAAAAGTCTTTTCCACAAAATAAATGATCATGCAAATTATTAATGGTTTTATTTTATTGATTGTGGCTAATGGTTATTTTTAGGAATCACCTGTAGTATTCACAAGAGACTAAATGACTAAATATCCATAAAAGGTGTACAGTATACAAATTTTAAATTGAAAATGTGAATAAAAATATTTTTAATCTCGAAATCATAATAGTTTGTATAAAAGGTTATAAATATGTATATAAAATGAATAAAGTGCATTAAAAATTCAAGAAAGTTTTCATGCCTTACAAAAAATGTTTTTAAATTTTATTTCCTCTAAATGATTTGAGAAATAAAATAGTTAAATTTGTCGATGTGTCACAAGTACATTGGTTCTCTGATTTTTTTAAATGACATTATTTTGTAAGCGATGACGAAGAAACAGATTATATTAAAATATATGATTTTGATTAATTTAAGTATTTAGTAGATGAGATCTTCATTTTTGTGGATATAAGAAACATAAATAATATACATATATATATATATATATATTTGTATATTTAATATCATCTAGTTCCATCGAGTTGACCATATATCCATCTAGAGATTTGTTCCGCAACATAATCAAGAAAAAATAAATTCTAGTCGACGTTATGAGATAAAAGTTTTTAAATGATAGGACATCACAATGAAGGACTGTGTTCAGCACGCGTCACCGGATAATTTCTAATTTATATAAATAAATAAAACAGTTTTTCATGTTTGTTTTGGTAGCTTTCAAGTTTCAAAATTAACCATTTAGAGAGACATTGAGAAGAGTACAATTTGATTGTTTAAGTGTACAATTTGATTATTTTAAGTGTACCATTTTGCAAATAGTATTATGACGACTGTCTCCACTTTCCCCACTTCACCACAAAGCATCCCCATATTTATATAGTTTCCCTTTAAATATTTGATTGGACTAAAGAGGATAAGCTTGTCATTTTTTCCCCTTCATGTTAAAAACTTGTGTTGTGTGTTGATTTAGACCCATCTTCGTTGTATGCCTCAAATATCCCTCTAGAAGATGTCACTAGCCCTTAAAAAGTAATCTCTAAAGATCACTATGTTTTTCTCTGTCTGGGAAGTGATTTGGTATCAATTTCAATTATGCGGATCCGGTCATACCTAATCAAGTAGTCATAGTTTTTTTTTTCTCTTTTTCTTTTTTTGGTCTCCTTAATCATAGTTTTCTCAGTAATCATATTTTTAGACATAATTTCGTATTGATATTATATTTTCATAAAAATGTTCACACGATTATTAAGTATGCTTATAGCAAAAATTTAATATCATATCTTTTAAATTATCTTATCTAACATGCTGTTGTTGTAAGATATAGTTTCAATAGAACGCAAAATTCTAATTTAAAATTTTTAAAAGTTTTACATCGTCATTAACAAATTTCTTGCAATACAAAATTCTAACTAAATTTAAACTTTTACAAACTAAAAAAAAAACATTTGCGTACGGCTTCTCATCTAGTTGATGATTAACCTTTTGAACGTAATTAATCTTCCTCGTTTAAGCAATCAAAATTAAGATAGTGATCCACCCACACTTTCGCCACTAATTAATTTAATCAACTGATCTAGTTAAAAAAAATTTTTGGGGCTAAACCTATCTTATTAAATTACGTAAACCATTTTGCCAGTACGACAAAAAATTTTTTTGCCAATTCTTTGCTGTGTTTAATGTTGACACGTGTTATCCCCATCGAATTACTTAAATTATTAAACATTAACACTATCAAAGAATTTAATTAATTTAAGGGTTTATAATAGGCCACGGTCAAGTCAGGTTCGTGTTACCTAAACCTAGTATTAAGATGCCTTTGTCTCATCCTGTAACGAGAAGACAGTGCCATAATACCGTAACGTGTCTCTATCCTTCCGTATTTATATACTAAAGGACTTGGGTTTTTTTTCTTTCAAAATATATAAAAGAAATCTATTGCGATCTTTTCTTTAATCATAATCTCCATTAGATATTCGTAGTTTTTTATTTTTTGCTAACTGAAATAAAAAAATTTCCAATTTATTACAAAGCTTTTTAGATCTTCTGAGTTTTAAGTTTGGCCTAAAAAAATTTTCATTCGAGTTAACAACACTTAATTTATAACAAAACTTATTACAAGCACTTAATTCTATTACTGAAAATACTAAACATATTCAAATAAAAAAGTTTACCAACAAAAATTATTTTTAAAATTTTAATTTTTGATAGTGCTTATAGCCTTTTTATTCATATATTTAAAGTATCACTACACTTAGAAACATATTTGATCACGTGTAAAATATGAATTAAGTAGTTGATTTTTTTGTATAAAACAATATAGCCTAATTTACTTACTTAGTTTTAGAGTTTGTCTGAAAATTATTTCCGAGAACATCTTCAGTCTACTAACTAGATTGTTTTTAGCAAACTTACTAGATTGTTGTAATTGTTATTTGGTAACATCTTATCACGTTTTCTGTAAAACTATTTAAAATTTGAACGCCAATTGGAGTCACGACTGTTTACCGAGAAGAGACAGTGTAGAGTGATCGACTTTGACTTGAAGAGGCAGATTATCAAAACAGTTTTTCCAAACATTGCATATCAAACCGCATATTTAATATATTGAATATTAAAACAGTATTGCAAAAGAAAAACCGAATTCAATATTATTATTTTCCCCGACGAAGGAGAGCCACATAATCATCTCTGATGTGCCCACGCACGAAGAAGCCAATTGGTAAGCGACAAGAAAATGTAAAAGATATATTACAAAATAAGTGATCTTGGAGGAAAAACAAATGGAGACAAGGTTTGGCATTTATTTAATTAAAATAAATAAATCATTGGCACCTTTGAACCTAACTGCTGCGAAGTTGCGTCAGCAAATGTCAACTTCTAAACGTTGGAAACTCCATTTTGAATTGGAAGATTAAATTATCATTTTTACATCATGTAAAACTATAACTAAAAATAGAAGGTCTACAAATAAGCAAGTGATACTTATGATTATTAAGAAGCGATTGAATCATATTTTTTAATAAAAATAAATTAAACTAAAATATCAATAATATCTTTAAAATATTTTAAAGAAAATTTATAATGTAAAAAATAAATATTGCTTTTAAAAGTAAAAAAATCAATCTCTAAACTCACGGGACAACTTTAGCTAACCCACAAACAAAATAATTTAGTTAAAAATATAAATAATTAATTTTAAATAGATTTATTTATGAATTTTCATATTTAATTTATTACATAGTAGGAATTTTATTTGAAAATTAACTATAACCTATAATATTTTATACTATTATATATTTAATTTATATTTGAAAGATATGTTCTACTTTTTTTAGGAAATAATTAAACAAAATAAGATTAAAATTTTAAAAAACTACAGATTGATCCTTAAAACCTACACGATTATAATGAGGGGCAAAATAGGGCTAGTACTTTTAAACTCGAAATCTTTAGATCCACCAAAATCTACAAAATATTTTAATCCGGCAAATTAAGGATAGATTATCCTCTTTTACACCCTTACTTAATGAGGCCGATCATTATGTAGCTTTTGAACTTATGAAATCAATTAACTAAATAATAACTTCAATAATTAATTTTAACAAAAAAAAAGATAATTATTTCGTCTTACCAATATTATTTTACAAAATTCATATATGTACTACGAATAGTCAAAGGTTTTTTATTGTTAAAGCATAGTCAAAGATTCTTCTCAAACCACAATTCCAAATAACTGATACCAACAAAATCACACAATCTCAAATCTTGATCCTCAAGAAACAACAATGTCGGAGATCGCCGGAGATTTCTTCAACCACGGAAGAGAAAATTCCACACACCAAACCGCGAGAGGAATGTCTCCGGTGAACTTGACGTCTTCGAAGCCACTCGATATTTCTCCGACTTCAACGAACCAACTACGATTCAGAAACAGAGCATTGTTACAGAACATCGACAGAACAGAGTACACCCTGAAACAGAGGAGCAGAACCGCCTTTTTGTTACTTACACGATTGAAAATTTGGAATTAGGGTAATGTAATCGTGTTTCTTTTTGTGAAACCGTATACTCTCGGCCACTTTTAATTTCCACCTTCTAAAAAGTTATATTCGTCCATTCATATAGTTTAGGGCGAATTTGTGTGGTAGCATTCTTGAAGTATTTTATTTTGAAACTAACAGTCCAATTTAGTCAATTGGGAATCTCCCATTAGGCCATAACTCAGCAAAAAAATAAGAAGGTAAAGTACAAATCCAACTTCTTAAAACCATAACAGCTCGATGCATGACACCACCAGCTCCTTTTTCTGAAACCCTAGCCGTTCATCCTCATCTTAGCAATAATCTTTTTACTCTACCATGACCACACCCATGCATCATGCAATTTGTCTATATCTTAAAAACATTTTTTTCCAACACATCTTGAAGTCAACATTTGCGGATGAATTAATGGGCCTCCAAATTATGCAGCTTCATTTCCCCACCACTACTAACCTACTATATGAAAACTGAATATACACATTTTTAAAAGTATTATATGCAATTAATACTCATAACATATTTTTTTTTCTTCTATATAACAATACTCCTAACAGTTGTCAGAGCATGTTGTAAAAAGCCGCTATAGAGCATGTTGTAAAAAAGTTGAAGAATGAAATAATGGATGTGTTCTGTCCTTGACTAATTAAAACACCCTTAGTCAAATTAAAGAAATCATTATAATTTTAAAATATTCTCTGATAGTAGAGGATGTCACTAACAACAAATTTTTATTTTTATTTTTTAAAATTTATTCTTTTAATATGTAGTATATATATATATACATGAATAGAAAATATGTATATATTTAATCGATTGATTCTTTTTAGTAATTTTTATATTTATTTTTCATCCCAAAATATTTTTCGGAAAGTAGTATGGAAGAGATATATGTAACTAGTTTTTAAATTTAATTTATATATTAAAATATATCATATATTAATATATATATATATATTATACCAAATGATGGTAATAATATGTTAATTTTGTTAATTTATGAATTATATCTTGATTTATTGATGATATACAAAAGATTTATGGGAGTTTAAATTTTGTTATTTCCATAATAATCTGATTTATTAACTATTTTTAATTATTATTATTTTTTATAATTGTTCTCGTTTATCCTTAGCACTACTATTCAACACAGAAACAATGATGTCTTTCAAGTATAATAAATTTATTAGTTCAAACAAAATATATGTTTGTTAGTTTATGCAGTTTGTTATAGAACATTGTGTACGCGGGTTCTCTGTTTACGCTCGATATCTGTCTAATGTTACATACTCTTAAAATATATTTGCATTATATTTTACTTATGGTCAGTAAGGTTACCAAAGAAGGAAGATTTGTAAAGTATTAAGGAAAGCTAATCTAAGAATATTACGTTGATGAATGAATACCACAATCACCATTTAATACTCCAAAGTTATAATAATCAAATTTAATCAGTTCATATGGAAAGTTATACTAACGCTTTTTTACGAAAGTTCATCGATCTCTTTGCCAAAGCAACAAGTAAAAAACAATGGCCAGATTCACATTTTCTTATGCAGTCACGATTTTGATTATGTTTCATCTCGCATCAATCTCTTTTGCTTCTTCCTATGGCTCATTTCAGGTAAACCACAAATAAAAATATTTTATTAATATTTTTTAATCTACCTAAATTCAGATTAATCTTTAGATCCAAAGATGCCGAATTCTGCAAATTCTGCGATATTTATAATTCATCAGAATTTTCTTAGAGGAGATCAAATCAAAGAAATGTTCACATTTTTAAGGGATACTATAGTGATATTATCATTTTATGTTACAATTTAGAGTTTTTCCTCAGTTCAGCTCCGTGACCAATGCTCGTCGGACGTAGAATGCGGTGTAAGACTTGGTTGTTTTAAATGCGCATCGATGTTGCAAGATGCGTTAGATCAAGTATCACAGATCAATTCTCCGTTTTGGTAAGAAACAATTTATGAGAAAAGCTTGGAATTTTTTCTCTTTTTCGTTTGAGTATAAATTTATATGATAAAGTATCGTGTTTAAGATATACTTTACAAAGAAAATCATAATTAATAGTTTAGTGCTTTTATCAAAAAACATATCATGAAACTGTAAACAAAAACGCAAATCAGAAATGTTTACTTTTTGGTTCAGAGTGGTGTTCGAGCTCTGATGTTGGATACGTACGATTATGAATGGGACGTACGGTTGTGTCATTCGCTTGACGAAAAATGCTTTGAGTTCACCAAGTTTGTAAGTTCAGTCTCTAAGTTTTACCAACTATAAAATGAAACCGAGTAAAACTAAAACGACATTTTAGCAAGATAAAATGTTTGAAATTAAATTGTACTTTTTACTCAGTATGAAACCAGAGGCTGGTTTCGAATATAAAATTACAGAACCATATTAGGTTGATTTGGTGTTTAAACTCTTATAGTGCGTGATGTTTTAAAAAACAAAATGTAATGCTTTTATTTAACATCTGTTGGAACTTGTTAACACAAACGTAAAACTTAAAATTGATCAGATTTTTCTTTTTTTCCCTTTGCGTTTGTGTTTTCAATTTGCAAATACTAGCTAATTATTTAAAGCTAAAATATCGTGCTAAACATCATTTTAATTAGTAAAAACTGGGAAGATACATATTTATGTTTGAAACAATTGAGCCCTGGTTTTGTCTTTGATTCACCACGATTTTTATATGTTTTTCGAAAGAAAAAATATATACTTTTGACGTTAATATTTCTCAGACCTTTTTGGAAGAGAAAATATTCTAAGATGTAATTTTCAGTATGAATGATTTGTTTTTTTTCTGCTATCATTTTTAGAATCGGGAGATAGATACTTTCAAGGAGATATTTGCGTTCTGGACAGCGAATCCATCATAGATTGTGACATTATTTTTAGAGGATTACGTAAAATCGCCAAACGGATAAACCAAAGTTTTTACGGATTCCGGTTTAAAGAAATTTTGGTTTCCGGTTCAAAATATGCCTCAGGAAGGCCAAGATTAAAAGATATGGTTGCCAATTAACACCGTTTAATCGTTCTCACTTCAGCTAAATCTAAGCAAGAAACCGAAGGAATAGCTTACCAGTGGAATTACGTATTGGAAAACCAATGTGAGTGTGCTGAGATAGCAAAGTTTCGGTTTAATTTTAGTTGGTCTAGAGATAACCGATTAATTCCAATGTGGTATTAATTTTCAGCTGGAGACAATGGAGTTAAGCCATATGAATGTAGCAATATAGCAGAATCTGTACTCTTAACCGATAAAACCAAAGCTTTGGTTTTGGTAAACCATTTCAGGACAGTTTCGGTTAAGGTCTTGAGCTGTAAGGAGAACTCTAAACATCTTATCGATACCATTCAGACATGTTCTCTAGCCGCAGGGAACCGATGGGCAAATTTCATCGCCGTCAATTTTACGAGGTGAGGTTACATATTATTGTTTAAATTTATATTATTCAGTTTTATAGATTGGAGCTATCAATTGTAGAAAAAATGAGTGAATAATTTAATAATCTTTTTATTGGGTCGATGCAGAGGAGTGATGGAGGAGGAACATTTCAACCGGTGGATAAACTAAACGGAGAGCTTCAATGTGAACGTGATGATGTTCATGCTTGTTAATTTGTTATATAACTAATTACTATGGACGTATGGATAAATACTAAAACGAAAACAAAAAACGAATCGAAATCAAAATACCATTGAGTGTATTCTGTATTATTCAATTTTGCCGTGTAACTTTTTTCAGTCATATCAAATTATCAATAAACGAAACCAGACATATAATAAGTTCTTGGGCCGAACCGTCAAAAAGCCCATTAATATCACAGCGATTAATTCTTTCCAACCAAAAGAAAAAATCGTTGCTGTCTTCTTCCCAATCTCCCAGAGAAAAAACCAGTAAGCGAGAGAGAGAGGAGCTCGAAGAGAAGGTACACAACAATGGCGGCCGTTCAACAGCAGCAAGCGATGCAGAAGAACACTTTGTATGTAGGAGGTTTAGCTGATGAAGTTAACGAATCGATCCTTCACGCCGCGTTTATACCTTTCGGTGACATAAAAGACGTGAAAACGCCGTTAGACCAGGCGAATCAGAAGCACAGATCCTTCGGATTCGTTACTTTTCTTGAGAGAGAAGACGCTTCCGCCGCTATGGATAATATGGATGGTGCTGAGCTATATGGACGCGTTCTTACTGTGAATTATGCTCTCCCCGAGAAAATCAAGGGTGGTGAACAGGGTTGGGCTGCACATCCACGTAAGTTTCCGATTTCTAATTCTCTTCTCGTTTGATTGTGACCTAGATTTGGTGATTTGAGCTATTTGTTGATGTTGATTTGTCTTCGTTGGGGGTTGTGAATTAGTTTGGAACTGGAGAATTTGAAATTAGGATTTGCAATTAGCGTTCTGTAGTTCATTGATTCTGAAATTAGTTTACTTAATTGGTTCTTTGCTGACTTGAAATTCAGCTTCAAGTCTATGATGTTGCTAGTTTCTTGGTAATCTCTGAAAATTGAAAAATCATCAAATCTAAGATTTAGATTCAAAACGTTTAAGTCATAATGAATCGATAAGTTTGCTTTTTGATTGTTCGTCGTTCTGCATATATGATTTCTATGTTCTTGGTTAAGCAGAGAGTTTCTTTGTTTATTTCTCATTGCCTAATGACAAATGTGTCTTCTTGGTTGCGTTGCTTTTTTTCAGTTTGGGCAGATGCAGACACGTGGTTTGAGCGGCAGCAACAGGAAAAAGAAATGTTGAAGATTCAAGCCGAGAACAAGGCTGCAATGGAGACTGCCGAGGAACTTCTCAGGAAGAAATTGGCGGAAGACCGACAAGGCGAGATGGAAGAAGATACAGATATCAATGTTGATCTTATGGCCAGAGCCGAGGCCGATGCTCTAAAGCATGATAATGCACAATGAAAGTAAGCATTACCGGTTTCTCTTATGCACCTTGTCGTGTAGGATAACAAACGCGTTTGTCACCTGAGTATCAGTGTCACAGTATCACCTCATAGAGTTTGAGGTTAGATTGTTTCTTGAAGTTGCTGACCATGTTATTGTTATAGTTAATACATTTGGTAGTTTGGTGAAACTTGAATGGTTAGAAAAGTAAAAAATTTCATGTCTCTTAACCGGATGCTCTTCATACAAAAAAGGTCATCACTGATAAAAAGAACCGTTTGCTTTTGAAACAAAGAAGAAAATCTTAATCCTACTCATAAAATTTAAACCTGTCAAGTTTAGATCCGGCTTGTTTATCCATAAACCAGATCAGATTCCCATTGCTCGGGTGGACCAGCCTTGCAGGTAGAGAGAAAGACCTGTCTGGTAGGGTCAAATCATCGATTGCTAAGTGGATAGCATTGGCTTTGGATTCCCCTGTTGCTACTACAACAACATTAGCAGCTGAGTTAATGACGGGCAAGGTGAATGTGATTCTCTCTGGTGGCGGTTTAGGAGAGTCGGTTAGGAACGTAAGCCAATCGTTCTTCACTTCAAGTGCTGGATGGTTTGGGTAGAGCGAGGCTACATGCCCATCCGAGCCCATCCCAAGCAAGATCAGATCAAACTTGGGACAATCACTGTTGGCAGATGCAGTCACGGTTCGTGTTCTCACCATCTGTCTGATGGCAAACTCATACTCTGTTGCAGCTTCCTCTGCTGAAACTGTGTCGTTAATGGAACAAATATGTCTCGGAAACACATTAACCTACAAAAAAGACAAATTTGCAACTCTCAGAACAAAGTCAACAATATAACAAGACAAAACCACACACAAAGCTGTCTTGGATTAGTTTTCTTCTCAAACAAGCAACAATTGGGGAAAAAAGTCAATAGATTGCAGATTCAAGAAAACCAGAAAGCCACACGATTCTTCTATCCAAAAGTTATCAAGAACCAATCCAAATATCTAACCTTGGAGAGGAGATTATCCTTGGCGAGCTTGTAGTTGCTATCGTCATGACTCTTAGCTACCACGCGCTCATCCGCCCAGAAAACATACCATTTCGCCCAATCTACAATCTTGTCGTAAGGCGGCTCGATCAGTTTTCTGTTAAATCATCCATTAGAAGATCAATCAACGAGAATGAAAATGGGATCTTAAAAACTTTTTTTAGGTAAAAATGTATATTACCCCATTAAGCTAATGAGAGAGCCTCCTGATAACACAATGCAGAAAGCACCATGATCTTTAATTGATGCTTCTGATATCTCAGCTATATAATCTACCAAGTCTATGCTTAGTTCCTCCAAATTCTCATGAACCCTAATTTCTCCTCTGTCTTTATGAGTCCAAGTCAGTGCCATATATGCTTCTTTTGTTTTTCACCAGTTTCTCAGCAACTATAAATGAAAAAAAAAAAAAGGGATTTAAGAATCTAAAACTTTAAGAGAAGAAAAATATCAGATTTGGATAGGGAGAAGTATATATAATTCACATTTTGGAGATAAAGAAACAGAGATAAGATTATAGTTGTGACTCTTACACCAATTACAATTTGACGACAAATCCAAAAATATAAGATAAGATAAAAATAAAATAAAGTTAGAATCTTCGAATTAAAAACCAATACCAACAAGAACTGGAGCACATAGATAACAGAAACATGAACCTTTTCAATCAAGAATCAAAGTAAATTTCAAATAAAACCTAAAGAGGAAAAAGAAGGAAGAGAGGATTGTTAAAGAGGAGTAAGAGAGAAGATAGCGATGATGATTTGAGTGAAATGGGTTAATGATATAGATTGTACAAAACACCAAATAATAATGATTATATAATTTCACATCAACAACACATAGGCCACATCTACATACATACATATATATATATATATACATAAATGGACATGTATTATATGTGTGTTGTGTGTAAGCAACGGATTTGCTAATCAGCCTTTATAATAAATAATAAGAAAAGGCCTCTTGGGAGAATACAAGAATCAGCAGAAATAAATTTTACCTTCTGGGTTTCCACGTGCATATCGTGATTAAACACACACACACACAAAAAGAAAAGATAAATTCGAGAATTCTAAGCAAAATTTGTGATAAAAAAAGTATGGAAATGTTGGATATTTAAGAAGAATTTAAGGTTTGCGACGAAGAAATGGAAAAAGAAAATGGTTGTGCCATTGAAAAAGGATTTACAGAGAAAGTGGTTTTTTTCTTTTCTTTACTTAACAGAGAAAAGTTTATTTTTCTTCTGGGGTGTTTCATCGAATAATTAGTCCAAATTATAGATGTGCAATTAATAAATAAAATATATTAAGAATTCCAAAAGAAGTAACCAAACAACTGTCAGTTCATAAAAGACAAATGGACCAATCAATTCTAATGTCTTGTCGATCGGCAAGTAATGTGGATAACTTCGTTTTCTCTTATTTTTTTAAAGATTTCTTTCTTTGGAATGATTAAAATATTTTAAGATAGGCTTACTGAAAGAATATCCTTAATTATTTTGTCAATAATTTAAATTATTTATAAGTAGTAGACTAAAGAAAATGTATTTGTAAGATAATTAATGACGTAAAATGTACAAGTGGTCATTTGAAATTAGACCGAACATAATCAAAGAAATAATTTCAATAACCGTCGGATTTCATATATCTCCAAACCAAAAAAAAAACGAATTAATATTCCTTATATAAACCACATAATGGTTGATAATTTTTTCGAATCAGAATGTCAGTACTCATTCTGAGTTCAAGATCTCTGCACTAAAAGTTTTAATCAAGCTTGAATATAATAATAGTGGTGCATGAGTAATAGTTTAAGAAACTTGATATTCAATTATATGTAGTATAAACTGTGTCGACTTGTGGGGAGTTTTTTTTTGTCAGAAGTTCAAGATTATTTATGTTTAAAAATCACACTTGTCCATAAGTCATACTAAGAAAATGAAAATGTATACATATTGGAAGACGGTTAAAATAATGATCTTGGTGTTCTATTGCTACGAATATTGGTTGGATTCAGGTTTCAAGTTTGGATTCGGATAAAATCCGATTGGGTTAAAAGTTTTGGTTTTAAAAATTTACATTTTATTAGAATAATTTGTCGGATTCGAATTAGATTCGGGTTTCAGAGTTAAAACCCTAAAAATCCGAAAATTTCGGGTTTAAATCGGGTTCAGATTCAGATTTTTCGAGTTTTTTTAGATTTTTTCGGATTTTTCGAGTTTTTAATTTTTTTCGGGTTTTTTCAATTTTTTTGGTTCGGATTCGGATCGGGTTTATGTAAATAACACATGCAAAATTCACATTTATATGATAGGATTATCGAAATAGAGTATTTTTCCATGGATAGTTATGTATTTTCGGGTTTTGGATTAGGTTTTTGGGTTTCGGTTTCGGATCGAGTTCGGATACATGTTTTCGGATTTATGAATTTACATTCCAATAAAATAATTTACCAAATTCAGATTTAGATTTGGATAAAAAAATTTGAGTCGGTTCGAATCGAATGCTTAGATTCGGTTTTTTTGTCTACTCCTAATTATGAATATGTTCTTATTATTTTTTTATGAGAGGGTCTCCAATGATTATGTTATTTATGTGAGTAAAGAATGTCATAAACCAAAATTTTGACTAAACTCCATCTTTTTCTCTGCTATCTACTCCAATTGCAACATGGATTTTCGTTTAATTGAATATAGTCTAATTCATCACATTTTCCGATGGAAGATTGATTCTTCTGAATAAATGCACACTTAAAACCAATGTTTTAACTGTAATAGGTGTTACCAACCGCATATGTTAGCATAGTGTAACTCATTGGTGAAAAAAAGATATATTAAAATACATTTAGTTATTTATATAGTGGCCGACCCACTAAGGAAATTCTAGGGTCGCATGATCCGGTTAATTAAAAACTAAATGTGAATGTTGAAAAGCTTAGTAGTAAAATTGGCGCACCATTGCATTCTCATTCTGGTTAAAACGTACACTGCCCCCTAGTAACTATTTAAGTATTTATGCGCTAAAATATGATGGCATATGGGAAACCCCACAACATGACACTTCGACACTTACCTTATGTGCCCCACTTTTCAGGAAGCTTAGGCACTTTAAAAACATACACCTTATATGATAAGGGTAAATATTATCTTGTGGTCCAACATTGGATTTTACACCATTTTAAGAGTTGAATCACGAAGGACCCAACATCACCAATAATTTTTTAGGTCACAGTCTCCCTCGTTCTTTTTGGATAAAATGTGCTCCTTGTTTTTTAACTTTTCCATATTCTGTTAAATAGTTAAATATGATATATTATAAAACATATATTTTCAAGGGAAAGAAAAGTTAATCAAGTTCAATTATACTTTTTAAATTAAATTATCTTCCATTTTCAATTTTCTTTTCTATCATGTCTTTTTGTGATTGTGAAACTCCATCACTTCTTATGTTGACAATATTGGGTCATAGTTATCAAAGTAATACCTTATATATACTATATAATAATTACTAATCTAATGAACCACTAAAATGAATAGTTCATGATCGTGCATAAATCAGTGTACTACATTAACTTGGCCAAATAAAGTTTTATACCAGCATAAATTAATTACACAATGATTTAACTTGTTTTTATTCGTTAAAGTAAAGTATTTATTTTTGTGGTTGCAAATTTGATCAGAAAATATTGATTTCTTAATACATTATCACCAAGCTAATTTTTTCTGTCAGAGATTGGTTTAAACACTGGTTTAAGACATTCAATTGTCTAAAAATGATATTTGAAATATACAGATTAAAAAAAAAAGCTTATCTTGAAAACATATCATCTCGATTTACCAAAAATAATTACATATCATACAACTACATGATATCGACAAAAAACGACTACATGACTACATGATATTTCTAAATCCTTTTATTTGATCACCAAAATATTTTTGGATTTACGGTCACTAATTCTCTACGATCACTTTTATCAAAGAAAAAAAATTTATCTACCATCAATATTCGAACTAGTGATTTTGAGATTATTTCTACTTACTAGATTTCCTGTCACACCAACAGAATTACATTCGCTGGGATTACTTTTTGTATGCGTTTAACTTAATAGTTACTTCTATTATATATAACGATGTAAATATAAATAATATTTTATATTTGGATACTAAAACCTCAAGCTTAGGAATTTTAGAAAGGCTACATTTTTTTTTGCCGGATAGTGATTTGACCATTGGGAATAAACATGACCATGGTTTAAATGTGGACTAACTAACTATAGTCCTAGAACAGAAATTTAACTTTGGGAACGTTAACTCGTATCTTCTACTTGATAGATTCACTTTTGGCGAAGTTATACTTGATCTACGAAAAGTAATATACCATCGATATGCCTTCCGGTTGGGGAGACTTGGCCCTTCCTACAAACATCAACGTACAAAGTCTTTAGGGAACTCGTCGTATAGGAGAGTTCATAAGTATCGAGATAGTGAACACATAATTGCTCGTGGTGATTCCACAGAACCTTCAATTGATGGTATTCATGAGATTTTTAGAAAGTAGCGTAAAGCTAGAATCTTAGATCATAGAAGATTTCCTGAGGATATTAGAGTGAAAGTGTAACATGTGGAATAAACTAATGGTTAAAATGTGATATGGAGGTGTCGCTTCAGAAATTCTCCAACTTTCAGATCAGAATAATACCACGAACCTAGTTAAATAATTTAAAATAAAAAATTGTAGACATAAAAACTGGTTATTGAGGACTCAATATGCTTATTTAGTGTACTTTCTAGGAATGAATATATATATGTAAGGTTTTGAGAAAATGTGAAGGAGCCACTCAATATTGAGATAGATGGAGACTAGTACCAGCAAAATCCATCTTTGCTAAAAATACATATTTTAGTGTCACAGTCCGATTGTGATAGTATACGTGTATATATAATATATATTTATACATATATTTTTTATGATCACTTAAATTTAATTTAGATAATCTCATCTAAATGAATCATGGTGCACCGTATCATTATGTATTTTATATCTCTATACTACTAAACCGACGGGTCTAAGTGTTTAACTAACTCTTTTTCCAGATAAGTGCATAACAAATTATTGAAGATGAATCATTACGTTTTTAATAGTAATTAAAGGGGAAAACTAACAAACTGAAAAAGAAAACAGGGAAAATAAAGTACAATGATTGTAAAAATGGTTAGAAAATTGTTTGCACATGGACACAACACCGCATTGCTTCCCTGACAGGCAAAGAGGCCAGACAATCTCCCAAGTTGTGGGACACATGGCTCCTTCTTACACTGGTTTTCCAAATTGAATTCGAAAAACTGTAATGAATTTCTTGCAGATAATAAGTAATATATGATTCCCAAGGTTCAACTATCGGATTTATGAGGCTGTATGATATGTAAAAGAAAGATAAGTATATGGACTAAAAGATTGCAGTGTATATTTATTTTTTTCAACGGCAAGTTATGGTGTTTTGTAATCTCTTTCAAGTTTTGTTTAGATTCTTGTAACTAGGAAAAAAAGAAAAAAAAAACGTATTTGAAACTTACGGTAAAAAACATATTTGTAAAAGTATATTCAGTCAAATTTTGTCTAAATATAGTGTTTCTTTCGCAAAAACTAAAACTATTAATTTTCAGACCAAATCAGAAACTATGATCATGAAATCTAATGATATCCAAGTTTATAGTCTAATTTACCGTCCACACTTGCTGTTTTTGTTGTTGTTAAAACGCTGAGTTACTCAATGCTTAATATGTATATCTTTCTAAAATATAGAGAAGAATCTCTAACAACATTTGTATTCAATTTTAGATATTGAAGTTGTTGGCTTTATAAATAATAATAAACTTTAGAAAAAAAAATTCTCATTAACCGTCAATTAGTTTAACTATAAGAATTCAAGTTGTGCGTATAATATTTTGATACTTTTAATAACGTGCAACAACTTCATTATTACTCTGTCAATATCATTTTATTTATTTATTTAGTGTATAATTTATCTTTTCAACTTGCAGGTCTTTGATAATAACCAGCACATTTTCTTTAGTTCTCTATAGGTTCACATGAGCATATAAAAAATATGAAGAAAGAAAGCTTAGAAGAAGCAACAAGTTGGTCAAGCGAAGATTTTAACCACTCAAAGCGACAATTAAAACACAAACAATTAATTCAACCCATCAACAGCATATGTATATATATATATATACTAAAGCAAATAGATAAAAGATGAATCTATTCGGTAAAGTTTTTCACATATATATAAGAAAAGTAGAAAACGTACAGCATCTTTCATAAAATAAGAATATTTTTTTTGATAACTGGTTTTCTAATATAAGTATATTGATGCTGATTCAAACCCTTACCACCTCGTCGGTAACTGAAAACTCTCCAGCAAATTTCGCATACCAATTTCGGAATTTATAATGATTCACACCTAAACGATTGAGGTCGCATGACTGTGATCTTAATAGCTACTTTAATCCAACAAATATAAATTTAGTATTACTATGATATTCGGCTATAGCAGGTGAAAATAGGGCTATTATTCTAGAAAAAATAATTAATTTATCATATTCTTTAGTAGGTCTACAGACAAATTAATTGAGGAGGGCTATAGCTAGTTTGATACAAGTTTAGGTCCATAAATTACGAATTTTATCTTTTTAGTTGGTGATTGTGCGAGGACATGACGACCATACCCCTTAAAAAATTCCCTAAGCAATTGCATGTTTGTGTGTTAAATAAAACTAAAAAATGTTCGTGTGTTAAATAGAGTTTATATTTTGTTTTGTTTTTCCTGTTAAAAAAGTTTGTGTTTAGTTGATTGCTGACTACTGTTATATTCTATCTCAATTTGAGAAATATACGATCTAGATAAGTGATGATAGTAATCTAATGCTTGTGTGTCGTTGCTCTAGGTCTAATAAGATCCTATAGTGGATGTCTACTCTCCTACATTAAAAGATAAGTTGAGAGAAATTGATACGTGTCACTCACTCACTCTATCAATAGATGGAAGGAAAAAATTGATACGTCGTTTGCAAAAACAAATGTCGAAAATTCCGCTAGTCAGCAATAACTTTACATGAATATTTTTTTTAAGTTAACCATACACACATATTTATATAAATATATATTGTGTTTTTGTCTATCCATTTATTATTCTTATCGTTTAAACAGTTCACTCAGCTATTTTTTATAAGTTTCAAAATATAATTAAAATATTTGTACCTTAGAAAATATTTTTGGGTACAATTAGTTTGGATGAACTTCTGAAAGTGCTAAATACTTTCATCTTTATTTTGTCTTGTTATTTGTTTCTAAAAATAGTAGCCAATTATAGGCTGGTTAGACCCATACAAAAACGACCTCAATTAGCCCATCTATCAACAGCAATAGAAATATAAATGGACCGCTTTTTATTTAAAGCCTAGTCTTTAAGAAGAGAGCCCATTAACGTCCTCGAAAATTTCATAATAGAATACAGCTTTTCAAATTGTTGTTGGAAAATATTGACAAAAAAAATTGTTGTTGGAAAATAATACGCAGTTGAGGAATTGAAGTGAAAAGTGTGACGAAACCTAGGAAAAAAAGGAACCTAGATGTTAAAAAAAAAGAAGAACTTGTCTACTTTAAAATGACGTTATCGATTTACCTAAACGCCGTGAGTCAACAAATTACTTCGACCATATTTTATAAGATAATCAAGGCTTAATAATTGAATTCTAATTACATACTTGGCCATGATTGTGGGTAGACCGGTACAGTTATTTTTATTCTTGCGAGTGCTATTGAGTAATGAGTGGCGCAGAAAATACATAGCCTTTTTGGGCTTTAATGTATTGAAAAAGGGTTAAAATCACGATTGTTTTAAGTTGCGAGTGAATATTTGGCTTTAACAAAAGCATCTAAATTCGGCTTTTAGAAAAGAATCGTAATCATTAATTAAGCCACTTGAAGATCAACTAAAGCAACTATAATTAATGACCTAATTAGTGTCTACAACCCTAAGAGGCTAAGACAAAGGATCCAATTCTCTTGTCCAATGAAAGGCAGAGACTATCCAAGAGGGCGTCGCCCATGGATTTTTCCAATTTTATATCATGATATTCCTAGTGAATGAAGATTTCTAAAAACTGACTATTAATATTTAAACTGGACTTTTAAACATTGGAAAAGAAAAATCTTTCATTTAGATACACATATAGAGTGGTAATTTTTTGGCAGATTCCCCAAGGTGATAGAGAGGGGATAAATGATAGAGAGGGGCTTCAGATCATGAGGAAAAACCTTGTCTACCTCATCTCCATTTGTAGCCTTAGATTTAGAAAAAAATGGGGCACATAAATTTGTTTTCTTTTTAACAAGGAAATTTCATATTTAGTCTATCCTTTCATAATATTTTTTAGACGTAAACTGTCATTTTTAAACGAGAATTCAGTTCAAAGATGTGAGGCTTAGCTTCATCTGGAATAACCAAGTTATGACCACTAGCCGACCACACACTTAATTATGATTTCTAATTTTATTAGATCTTACGAGTGTGTCATTTTTCTCTCTCTATGAATTCTAGAAAAAAAATTGTACAATAAATTGACTCCCAAGGAAGTGGTTCTCATGAGACCGATCAGAATAACATGTATAAAAATAACTCGTTAAAATCTACATTATCGTATAAAGAAAATCAAGTACTTTCTTAAAATAATGAATCAACCGTCAAATGAAATCAAATTAGACGAACATAAACGATGAATATTAAAAGCAAAACGATGAGTTTATTTTGCTATAGTTCGTTTTTTAAAAATAAATATATTCACTCACAAACAGCATTGTTTCAAATAATTTATTGATATTACCTTAATATTGATCAAGCAAGCATCTAACGATTTAAGAATTTATATACTAGCTAACCTAGAGAATCTTGGAAGGAAGCATATTTAAGTGACCATATAACTAATTGTCATTTTTAACATATGTGTCGTAACATTCTCCTTTTTGTTCCAACCCGCCTGTGGTGGATCAATCATATCTACAATGAAATCATGCTAGAGAATAAGGAAATTTTAAAGAAATAAAGAGATGGGAAAGATATCAACTTGCACTTATTTTGAACTAATGAAAAGTTTTATTTATTGGACAATTAAATCCTAAAATGTATAACTTTTAGAAGATTTAATTTGCATTTGTTTTCTCTAGTTAAAAAATGCTAAAGAAAAGAAAAAGCAATAAAGAAGACCAAAATTATAGCACTGTAACGGTAAAAAAAAAGTTAGATTTACCCTTCTTTTTTTTCCTAAAGAGATATTAATTTGCACTTTTGATAAAATAAATGTTTTTATGTCCCGTATCAGATTTCAATTATACATGCCGCAGTTTAAATTAAATATCGGTAACTTCTAAACGTACGTAATGCTATTTTAAGGAAAAAAAATGTAGTAACACTTTTATCGAATTGGAACCAACAATTTTTAAACATGTTGAACTAATTATGTATCGCTTTTATTTATCATAAAAGGCAAACATCTTTTTCTTTTCCAAAAGCATAAAACCTGTAGCTACGCTCTTCTATTATAAAACTAATTAATCGTTAGTTGAACGCTAACAAATTGTCTTAAACTTAAATCTTTGTAATGGTTTGAAAGATAATATGAATACGTCACTGCCCCTAAACATTCCAATTACTTTGTTTATATCTCAAAATGTATTTGATTTACATTCTAATTGGACTTGTATTTTCTAATGTGATTATGCATGTAAACGAACTACGAATCAAAAGAAGCATTAAACGCCTTTATCTTAGAAAATCAAACGCTTATATATTGGCATAATAATTATGTACAAATATCTTTTAAAAGATGATAAAAAGTTAAGTTTTCTTCATGGAGTTTTCCCATATTTTAATTCTTCCATATATAATTTAGTTTGGAGTACATCGGAATTATAAATTGCACTTTGAATGAATATTTTTGGTTTAAAAGAATGAATAGTTAATCAACGATGGATAGATTCATAAACAAAAAAGAGGAACGTCGAGGATACGATCTTGTAATATATATATATATATATTAAAGCAATGACTCATAAATTCTATCTAATCCATATATACAATAAACATTTCTGTTAAAAATATAAATTTTGGTGTAAACTTTAAATGGTGTAGAATTCCTATCGGACAAACATTATTTTTATAAGAAAAAAAACAAAGAGAGGAATAAATTGAATTACGAATGTTGTTCTTGACCTCTTTATCTATCATATTTTTGTCTACGTCATTTTCAAGCACATTTTAAATTTAATTTCAATTCTTTTATATGTGGTTGATAATCGGTCCCCTTAATAATCTGACAATTAACAAAAATAAGAAAACTAATAATGTTGCAGACGTAACATCTAGCGTCTAAGCAGTTGTAGGCTTGTAGCGGGCGAACATATACGTATATGTGTGCGAAAGAGAGTACATATTCCAAAATTGAGATAAAACATATTTTTCTAAAATTACAGTAATAATCATGTTATTTTCTATGTAAAATGAAAATTTGTTGTACTATATATGTTATCACTACACTCAATTCTTTCAATCTGATAGTATATTTTAGTAATTTATAAAACTAAATAATGAAGATCACATACCTTTTCCCACCTTTCAAATTGGAACTTTTGATCATGTGGTAATGATGGATCAACATGTGTAACAAGAGAAAATCACTTGTTCATCGATCTCGTATATAATACTAAGTACATTATATAATAGTCCAATGTCCAATGATTTATTCACATGTTAGATATTTGGATCAGGCTAGAATCTACATGCTAACATAAACAAGTGATATTTTCATCTATGATCATGTCATTAATTACTCAGTTTCCTTTCTATCAAATAATTTAATCATAATTTAAAAAGAACCAGATCACTAAAAAAAATTATTGTGATTCATTGCGTTTCGGTTAGATGGCATCCGTGATTTCAATTCCTCTGGATTCCACAGTCCCACTAACACAAACAACTAAGAATTTACGCATAACTGATTCAAATATAGTACGAGATCGAAAAACATATGTAGTACAGATAGCTCATGATGCATAAACGTAGGTAATCAATTATATATATATATATATAAATACTGAAAGCAAACCCCTAAGGGATAAGATAACTTACATGAGGCAACACAAAAGGAAAATAGAAAACTCAAACCCAAACCCTAAAGAAGTTCGAGGAACTTGCCAAATCCCTAACTTCCTTCTCAACCATTATTATTATTATTAATTATTAATAATACCCATAATTAAACAAGTGTCCCACCACATGATTCATCAAGCAAACACATTCCTTGGGAGAACCTTGCACTTCAAGGGTTTCTTCATCTCCATAGACAGCTTGAGAACCTCAGTCAGTTCAACGTCACACGAACCGTTGACCCATTTGAAATTTTGAACCAATTGAGCAATCCAAAGATAAACCGTAGCTAGACCCATTGCTTTACCGGGGCAAACACGACGACCCGACCCAAATGGAGCCAATCTAAGATCCGATCCCATGACGCTCATTTCCTCACCACCAATGAACCTCTCAGGCTTAAACTCTTCAGGGTCTGACCAGATTTTGGCGTCGTGTGTGATGGCCCACATGTTGACCATAGCTATGGTTCCAGCAGGGACAAGATTGGGACCTACGTGGACATCGTGAATCGCAAGACGGGCCCACGAGAGGAGTGGTCCAGGTGGGTGGAGCCTTAGGGTTTCTTTGACAATAGCTTGAAGGTACGGCAGTTTTTGGATGTCGGCGTCAGACAAGGATCTAGTGTTGTTACTTGTAGCAGAAGTGATCTCTACGTAGAGCTTTGCTTGGATGTCTTGGTGCAAAACCAATCTTGCAACCACCCATTCAACTAGAATTGCAACTGTATCTGTTCCTCTAAATATCATTTCCTAAAATAAAATGAAAAGATTAAAAGTTTAGATACCAAATATTAAAAAACTCATTCAAAGAAAGTTTTATCCCCAAACGAATAGTCAAAGATCTTACCCAAAGAACAGCAATCATGTCAGAATCAGACAGCTTTTCATCTTTTTGCAAACCAAGCAAGACATCAACGAAGTCATTTTCCTGTTCATGGAGATTGTTGCTCCTCTTCGTCTTGTGTTTTTGAATTAATCCGCCGACATAAGTGTCCACTTCAGAGACCAAAGCTCTGCATCTCTTCCTCACTCCTTGGAAGTCAAACCAACGAAGAGCCCAAAAGTGATCACTCCAATTAAATATCCCAAGCAATTCATAACCTTCACTCACAAGCCTTTCCAGAAACATTCCATCTCCATTAACTTCATCAAAGTCGTAACTTTCACCGAACACGGTCGTCATTACATTATTCAAAGAACCAAAGTGAACAATTTTCTTCACTTCAACTTCACCACTAGCATCAGACGTAACAACACTCTTAATTTTCTCCACCATCTTCATACCGATCCCAGCTCTAACACCTTCGAAACTCGCGATTCTTCTCGGACTGAATAGATGCGTCGCAGAGATTCTCCTCAGGTTCCTCCAATACTCACCATACGGTGCGAATCCCATGGCACGGTGGAACAGAAGCTCGTAAGCTGACTCCTTAACCGGCCGGTCCGCAAAAGCAGAGCTGTTCAAAATCTCTTTAGCCGTCTCCGGTTCACTAGATATGACGAAACGGGAAAACCCAACGGAAAACGCCATCAAAGGAGAGGCCTTGAAGCGTTTAGCGAGAGCGGCGAGAGCGCGGTGGGGATTAGAACCGGAGAAGACGGAAAGAGAACCAGATGGACCCGGAATAGAAACCCGGGTCTTGGATGACCTGGTCCAGGCCCATGCTAGCCCACCTGGCGAGAGAAAGAAAGCAACTGTGGCAATGAACAGAGAAACCCAAACGAAGGCTTCGAAAGTAAGAAGGTTGAAAGAGTTAAAGAACAAAACGCAAGCTTCTGGAGACATGTTTGTGTGTTATGAAAGAGAGAGTGTTGAGAGACAAGTCTTGAGAGCTTATGAAGATATGAACTGATGTGCATGGGAAGGGTGTTTATATAGGTGGTGCTCTTTTGATGATTAAAATTATTACTATATGCTTTTTATTTTATTTTTTGCTCTTGTTTGTATTTACTTATTTACGAAATCTTTTGAAAATTGCCATTTAAAAATGAGTGGAGCTAATTAACCAAAACTTAATTATATTTTATTATAGAAAAAGGAGAAACAATGCTAAAGAAGAGAATCAAATGGGAATCGCAGCCGTCCTTGCCACTCTTAGCTCTTAATTGTACGGATTTATTAATTTGTTTAGCTTTAACATACTTTGTATTAGAAGTGTAAGACTAATTCACACCCAAAATCTAGCTAAAATTTGAGGATTACCACATATTTTATAAAAAAATACAGTACTTAAGCATCCAATCGATGTGCCACAATTCCAATACATCTTTTTTCACGCTTAAGATGGACATCGGAAGTGGAAAATTTGTGGGACTAAACATTTACAGGTGACGTCACAATAAAAAAATTGAGCCTATCTTTAATACCATATTATAAGTGTCGATCTGATTCATATCCAAAAACTAATTCAAGAGCCACATATTTTATAAAGATCACATTACTCAAGCATCCAATGGATGTGTAACAATTCCAATAAAGCCGTAGAATCAAAAATTTACCATCACAAAAACATGTGAAATCGTGATTTAAATTCGGTGACTCCATCGTTCCACAAAATTAACGACTACAATCTAAATACCCATAATAATTTATGAGTTATTAGTTAAAACAGTTATTTTTTGGGTTCAGAGTTAAGTAAAAATATTATCAGTTATTCATTCACTATTCCATTGAAATATTTAACGGCAAATATACTGTTACCAATGGAATTTCGAACACTTTTAAAACAGAAAACCTAAGGAAATGACTTCTGGATTACTGCTATTTTGTTTTTCTTAACAACAAAAAGGGTAAAAAAAATAAAAAATGGTAACACCGCTGCTTTTTTACACTCATAAAAACTGAGTAGTACGTTCGAAAAAAGACCGAGTAAAACAATAAGTTTAAATCGAATGGTGCACTTAAATTCGAAGGCGTGCTCACATGACGTACAGAACAAAAAAAATCTGATCGTTTATGGCTAAGCGTTGGGGGCATGTGCATCTAAAATGTTCGAGGCTTTTATTTCACTATTCGATTTTGAATAGAAATGGTTGCGCCTAAAAAAAAAAAACGAATTAAAATTACGAGGCACGTGGAAGGAGTCAAATCAATAGTGAAGTCAATATCAATATCATAATTGTAAAAGAAAATCTTTGCCGTGTGATCTTAGCATTAGAAGCCTCCCGTGATACACTGTGCTCTTCAATTTTTACTTTCATTTTTGTAAATTTACATTGCCAATTTTCTTTGGTTTACACTTTACAGGTTGCAGAAGAAAAAGAAATTAATTAGAAGTTGTACTAGGATTTATCTAGAGAGAAGAAAAAAAGATTTTAAGGGAGACAAAAGGGCAGTGATGATTAAGAAAATACAGCAGCAAGTGTAGAAAGCTGACGTTCTAGTGTAAAGCTCTGTGATCTAGTGTAGCTTAGGCCTGCTTCGTTCAGCTACTTTAATTTACTGTTTCGTATTTTATTATTTATCAGCGAAACCCAATTCGCTTTCACATTTACTGTATCATCGATAGTAAATGGATGTCTGAAACAATTGATTATTTAATTATTTTGCAGTTCGAATTTTCTTTTAGTAATTATGAACTTTGATTCATGTTGACCTATCAAATTGTTCTGCTTAAAAACTATTTACCTATATTTTGTATATGAATTTAAAATTATATAATATTTAAAATATTACCAAATGAAGTAACCATTGAACATAAATTGCAATTTCATCAAAAATATGTATCTAATAATTTTATCAATAACATGATTAAAAGATAAAGATTTTGGGAGACCATTCACCAAGAGTGATAATTTAGTTTATAAAAAAAATATCGCTCCATAGATTTCAGTTTGATTTTGTTTTGTTAATAAAATTTTTGGTCCGAATATTTTCTTTCATTCTTTACATTTGCAATTCCATAATATTACTAACTAAACCCCTGACCATCTCAATATAAAATTAGCTTTGTGAAAATTTGTCTACCAACTTTATACTTGATGTATTAAAATATTTCGCGCATATATATATATATATCTCAATTTCTGTGTATAATTTTAATATTTATAAAATCTTTATTTTATATAAATGCTCTATTTGCACATGTTAAAATTGACCCTGTTCAAATATTGTATTGTAATTATAAAAACATATTTAGTTACAAAATAATTTTGTAATTTAATCATTCTACATATTCATAGGTAAATTTGTTTCAGTTATATTTTATATTTATTAGTTTCGCCATTTTTCATTATAATTTTACAAAAATAATAAGAACTTTGTTTTGTGTTTATGTTTTATTGACAAAACAAATATATGATAATATTCTACCTCAAATATTCCAAAGATTTTGACTAACAATTACATGTACTTAGCTAAACATAAAAAATTTACAATATTTACTTGGAAGACATAGCGTGAATATATAGTTTAAGCAAAAAACAAAAAACTATGTTTGTATTTATATTGGGAGAAACACGGAACATTACGAACAAATCACTAGTGACATCAATTTGTTTCGTTTAACAATTTGAAAATCACATTTCAAATATTTTCTTTCATTATTTACATTAGAAATATCATAGTATTAGTGTAATTTTAAAATAATACATGTTCATTATACAATTTTATCATCTCACCATCTACATGTACAGTATTTAGACACAACTTTTTTTAAAGTTTTAGATAATATTTGTCACCAAAATACAAATGTATGAGTTCAACTATTTGATGACTTTGATTAACAAATACATGAATGCATATAATGCTTTCACGACAGTTTTTTAAGAAAGAGCGTGAAGTAGTTTAATAGGTTTTTCAAAACTATTTTAAATTTGACCAATAAAAACATGAATACATAGAAATGAAGTTACAACTCTAATTTTCAAAAAACATATGGAATAATTTAAACAAATGCGTTTATGTATAAATTATAATGATTTGATCAAAATCATAGCATCAAATAGCAAAATAAGACCATCAAATATTAATATTTATTTGTTACTGATGAAAACATATGTTAGATAGTTTTTCGAAACTAATTCAACTATTTAATCTATTTTGATTAACAAATACATTAATACAAATGTAATTAAGAACTCATTTTTATAAACAAGAGCGTGATGTAGTTTAAGCAACTACATTTATATAACATGAAAAAATTGATTAAAATTGTAGCAAAACTATAGTATGAAGTGTTTATATTTATTATGAAAATATTTAATCAAATACTAGTTTGAACAAGTGTGTGAAGCAGTTTGAACAAATGCAATTATGTAGCAATATAATTTGATCAGAATGTAAAATGGAATAGCAAAAATCAGTGTATGAAATTGTCATATTTATTTATCACCAAAAAACAAATGTTTGGTAGTTTTTTTCAAAACTATTTCAACTATTTGATAGATTTTGAATAACAAATATATGAATACATAGCAATGTAGTTACAACCTCTTAAAAACAAGATTATGATGAAGTTTAAGTAAATGTAATAATATAACATGAACTAGTATAAATAGCAAAACCATAGTTTGAAATGTTAATATTTATTTGTCATTGAAAATTAATGTTTGATAATCATTTTGAAACTAATTTAACTATTTGACAGATTTTGATCAACAAATACATGGGTACAACATTATTATATAACATATATATAAATACATAAAAATACTGTTACGACTTATATTTGAAAACAAAAGCGAAAATAGTTCAAACAAATGTAATTCTTTTTTTTTTTGGTCAACAAACAAATGTGTTATCTAGCATGAAGTAAGTTGGTTACAAATTTACAATTATAACATGAATTAGCGATGTTATTGTTATAATCTTTTTTATATATAATTTAATTCTAGATATAACTTTAATTATATTTTGTTCACAACTCCATAACGTTATTAGTTAAAACCTATAAATATATAATATAAAGAAAAAATTATGATTATATCACTATTGAGATTACTAGTTTTAGATGCACTTCAAATATTAGTTTTCGTTTCTCATTTCACAATTATTTAATATTACTAGTTAAAACTAATATTAGTTGACCAAGACCTTTACGTAGGAAATGCACAGGAAATGCACATACCAATAAAAAAACTGTGAATAAAGAAGACTCTGAAAGGTTCTGAAAACTTTGGGAGGACTCTAAAACTTTTGGAACTGTTGAAAAGTGCATAAAAAATAAAAGCGAAAAAGAATCTCGGAAATCGGAGTCTAGGTACTGTAAGGTAGGAGAAACACATCTGCTGAAGTGGGAAAAATATGGGAAACCGATGAAATTAAATGGAGAATGAAACTCTAAACTAGCTGAACTGAAAAGGAGAGCATGTTTTCTTATTTTTATAATTGATAAAGACACGACATCATAAATATATTTTACATTTGACAACTCTTCTACGTAGGTCCCAAAGAAATTTTACAGTAACGATAAGAATAAATGAGATATCTTATAGTTATGCGCGTAACAAGTAAAAAACTTCTAGTTCGGTTCAAACATAACCGAATTGATCTCATTCTCCTGTCACCATGTTTTGGTTCTCTTTCTCCTTGTATGTAGGTCCCAAATTACAAAATTGTTGGCATGTGATTTAAGGATATGGATTGGGTAGATATTTTAAGAATCAAATATATGTTTTTTTGGTTAAACATATATTTGATACGTAAAATGTATATTGATTTGGATAGATGATCTACATTTCAAAATGAAAATTTAAATTTATGATGGATATATCTAATAATATGCACGTATTCATTAGTGTGATTTATATTTTGAATTAAACTTCCGTTTGCTAGTTAGAGAGAAAACTATGCTTCCCTGGATGATATTTTTTTGTTTCATAGGATTTTGTGTTTTAATTTTTTTCTTCACAAAAATTGATGGTTTCTATACTCTGCAAAGCATGCATGTGCATACATTTACCAAGAATTGTGGGTGTGTATGTATGTATTTGTATATAAGAAAATCCTACGATTTTTGAAAATTCAAAATATTAAAGTGGAATATCTCTGAACAACTCCTACTCCCATAAGACATATAACATATTAAAAACGTGTATTCGTATTTAATTCATCAATATTTAAACAAAATGACGTTTCCTAATTAAAGGAGAGTGGAATAATTAAGCTATGTTACCATGATTTAAAGAAAACAGTGTTTGAAAACAAACATATACTAGAAAAGACGATAAAAAAATGGTCCATTAGATATAACCAAAAAATATATATGCAAAAATCTACACCACAAAATTTCACTAGATAGTTAAGTGATTTTTTAAATTTATGTGTGTTTTTTTGGGATCTTTATGGTTACATCTTATTGAAAGGGAAAACAACCTTAAATTTAATGGACATTTTTAATTTAAAACTTACAAAATCAAGGAGCACTCTAAAAAACACCAACTGTTTTTCCAAAACACCTCAACCTTTGAAAATAACAATATCCTTTTGTATGTCAAGATTTTAAAATATTTAGTTTTAATACCTTCCAAAAATTATTTACTATATCTTCCAATATGTACTTGTTTATCACGTGCACGATATATCGGATCACTCCGATTCAGGGGCTTGCGAACCGAAGCCCATTCGTTAGTTGTTTATTGGGCCGAATATACTTGACAGAGAAACTCACACTATCAACACATCAAGATTCTTAAGAGAAAATATGTTTTAGGGGTTAATTTCATTTTCTTTTTCTTTTTGGGTTAAACGGGGACAATTTTTTCTTTCTCTAAATTATTATTACTCTTATACATATGAGTATATTTTGTTCAGTGACTTGATACATTCACAAATCCCTCGCGTGTTGCAGAATCCTTCTCAGGTTATTTTCAGGAAAAAATACACTCGAAAACTGAATAGTTTGAATAAAAAATAGATAATACATGAGATCATAAGCTATTCGTGAATGTATATAATAATACATTATATATATATATATATATTTACTTGATTTTACTTCAAATTTAAAATATTGTGTCCAAAATATATACTCGCAAATTACTTAATTTAACTTCATATTTAAAAATACAAATGTTCAGGTTTACATTAAAAGTAGTAAAACTATACTCAGACTCACCTAACAAATATACAAAATTCTTAATTGGAAGTATAAAATAAAGAAATAATAAAAAATTTACTCAAACAATACACTCGAAAATTACTCAATTTTAACTCATAATTTTCTAAAATATATAGAATATACTCACAAATAAAAAAATTGGTGCAGCCCCCTAAAGAGTAAAGACTATTAATTTAAGTATACGTACAATAAACTCAATTTCAATAATGTTTTTTAGATATGTTAAAATCGAAGAAATGTTCTGGATGCACAATTCCAGTTAAAGTATTTCTGTATTTGAATCCAATCAGCGATGAAACATAATAGATAATATACCATAGCCACCAATCAGTCATCACTGCGAATCATTAGCTAGTTTATAAACTAGTTATAATAAAAGAGGCCTCTGTAGCATAGTGGTATTGCGTTCGCTTCGTAAGCGAAAGGCCGCGAGTTCGATCCTCGCCGGGGGCTTTTTGTACAATACTTTCGTAGCCACAATTTCCATTACTCGACCATATAATCGTCAAAAACAATTCAAGGAAATTCCCTACTTACCATTAATAATAGTATAATTTTAGTGAAAAAATCTGTAGAAGAGCCCTACAAAAATCCCAATTCTCGTCGGAGATTTCGTAAGTAAAAACCCTAGAAGAAGCCATATTTATAATTAATATAAATTTATTTATCCATCCCTTGTGTGTTCCTCCTCTTTGCACTGATCTGAGATTTTGGTTCTGCTTCTCTTCTCATCTTCCAAGGTATTGCTTTTGTTCATTGTTCATTCACCAACTTTTGTTCATTTTAAAATTTTTATGAATTATATTTATATACCATGGTTCATTTTGGGTTTAATGTTTCGGCCTTAAAGTCTTGTCCTTTCTGGTGGAATTAAGTTTGCCCTTTGTTTACATTTCTTCAAAATCTAGTAGCTTTATAGATCTATGGAGTCCTAATGAATATTTCACTCATTTTTTTTCTTATAACATTTCTGTCATTATAGAAACTTGATGTGTAATCTCAAGTCTTGGTACTCATTTTAATTTATGGATTCACTTGTTCCAAGTCTTAGGTTATGCAACTAAACTCTCGGTAAGCTTATAAGATGTACTGATAATTGTGAATGGCAATGTGGGTTTTTAATTTACATTAAAAAGTCTCTTGTTTGATTCAGTTATAATTCAGTACTTGTGGTTCTTTTGAGTATGTTTTAGTTTTAATTTCGACATACTTGTTTGATTGTTTCTCTGACTCTTATTAATCTGTTGGAATAGGTAGAGATGGCACTCGAATCAGATGCTCCATTGGTGGATCCACACATTGTTGGCAATGCGTTTGTTCAAAAGTACTACAACCACTTATATGAATCACCAGCGGAAGTGCATCGATTTTATCTTGAGGATAGTGTTTTAGGCCGCCCTGGATCTGATGGAGAGATGGTTTCTGTCAAAGCCTTAAAAGTAAGCTACAGTTTTCGATTGGATGAATCTTGTTTGTTGTAATTTGGAAGCAAAGTTTTGATTTTTAGGAGTTTCTTTAACCTTGCTTGCAGGCTATTAATGAGCAGATCATGTCCTTTGATTATGAAAACTCAAAGATTCAGATTTTGACTGCTGATTCGCAAGCATCTTACAAGAATGGAGTTGTTACTCTAGTCACGGGTTTACTGACCGTAAAAGATGGAGAAAGAATGAGATTTTCTCAATCTTTTTTCCTTGTGCCACAGAAAGGAAGCTACTTTGTGCTAAATGATGTCTTTAGATATGTCTCTGATGAGATTGTTGAACCAGAAGCTAACAAGAAAGATGCGGAGGAGACTATTCCTCAAGTAGTCGAATCAACAGCCACTATCTTGGGTGAGTATTGGCCATTGTTTTTCAATTGAGTATATCAGATTTACATTTGGGGTTTAATAAGAATATTGATTTTGATCGTCAGAGCCGGCGAAAGAAGTTGCAGAGCCAGTTACTATCCCTACGCAACAACCTTTGGTGAAACAGACAACTGAAACTACAGTGAAAAAACCAGAAAGAGCTGTAGCAAATGGACATCTCAAAACCCGCGAGGAAAAGGTTGTGAATGATACCAGCAACGGTGTGGATGCTCCCAAGAAGTCCTATGTAGTAGTTGTGAGTTCTCTTTATGTGTATTATTTCATTCTAATGACTCAATCTTGCTATAATCTAAAGATTCACAACTTACACTTAGGTCCAATCCCTGGCTCAAAATGGAGCTACATTCAATGTCAAAGCTTCTCCTTTGAAGCCTAAGCCTGTTAAAAAGCCTAATGCTGCTCCTGAATCCAAAGCTTCTGGGCCGGTTCCTGAAAACACTTCTGCTGAAACAATCGACCAACCAGGTTTTTTATTCAATGTTTTAACATTTCAGGAAAACCTGATTCCTTTCAGTTTCTTCTATGTCTTAAGAGGATTTTCCCATTTTCATGTATCAGCTGAAGGTGGTTCCATATTTGTTGCAAACTTGCCTATGAATGCGACACCCGACCAACTCAGTGAAGCATTCAAAGGGTTTGGTGCTATTAAGAAAGATGGTATCCAAGTTAGAAGTTACAGGGTGAGTTGTTATTAAATGGATCTTTAGAGGAAACATGTTTTGCTTTGTTCCATGGCCGGAAACTTTTTAAACCCTCAAAAATGTTTTCATTTTTCAGTTAAAGGGAAACTGTTTCGGTTTTGTGACATATGAATCTACTGAAGCTGTGAAATTGGTCCTCCAGGTATGTTTAAACATTTACGAATTTCTTGCAATCTCTTGATTATAAATTGGATTCTTCCTTCGATGTCCTAATACAAACCTCTAGGCTCACAAAGAGTCAGCCATCAGAATCGGAAACCGAAGAGTTTCTATAGAAGAGAAACGAGGTAAGCTAAAGTGAATAATTGCCTCCAAGTTCATAACTTTAGGAAGTAGTAACCAAAACGTTTGATTCCGCTTGCAGGCAACAACGAATATGGCAGATCCTCAACGCGAAACGGAGGATATAGGAGCGAGAACCGTCACAGAAATGATGGTTTTAGGCCTAGAGGCAATGGTTTTAGTGGAGGGCGAGGCTATAGAAGAAATGGATATGAGAGACGGGGAGAATCACGCAATGATCAAAGCTGGCCGTGAAAATGCTCAATCCAGAGGCTAAAAAAGTTGAGTCCTTAAAAAGCTCTGTGTGTTATTTGTTCATTTGAAACTGAGAATTTGAAGTTTTATAGAGAGAGAGAGAGAGAGAGAGAGAGAGAGAGAGAGAGACATTATAAGTTTTTGGAGTTATGTTTATCTCTTAGGCTATAATTCCTTGTTTCATTTGAGATTTTGTTTGGGATACTAATTTTGACGATTACTTCTTTTCTATATGATAAATCTGCAAGCGTTACTTGGACCGGTTTACTAACCAAATTATCTTCACCTGAAGTAAACCGGAAGCTCGTTGTAAATTGAGGACCAAGGCGAGTATTCATTTTTTTCATTCAATAAAGATATTAAAATACCTCAAATCAGAACAAACTAAAAAACTGAATTTTCGAAACCAAAATGGGCACCCTTAACTTATGGGCTTCATGGGAAAGTTGACGGGGCCTTCCAACGGCGTCGTATTATAGGTTTTGCAAGTAGCTCTTAATATATGAACCAACAGGTGAAAGACACGTTACATTTTGGTTTTTATGGTTAAAGATCTTCTTGTCGGTCCCCACTTCACTCAACAAAGACCCACCAAAGATTCTAAAAAATCTTCCTTGTAATTTATAGATTTCATTCTCCAACCTAACTACTGATGTTCGGATATAAGTTCGGATTTAGTTTGATTTTTTGAATTTAAAGATTTACAAATTCAATAACTATTCGAATATTTACAATTTTTTATTTGGATTCAATTCGATCTCATTCTTTTTCGAGTCTGAGTTCGGTTATCCAAAATATTAAAAAAATAAAAATTGGTTAAATTAAAATAAAATTTTATTAATTTTTTATAAATATAACTAAAATTTTTGACATATTTTATTTATTTTGATCTTAAAATAATTAATATTTTTTGTTTATCTTTATAATTTTGGATAATTGGATTATATAAAATCTACTATAGTTAATATTTTTAGTATATAATTACATTTTAGATATTTATTCGGTTCTTGATTCGGATCAGATTCGTATTCGGTTATATGAATATAAAAATTTTAAACATATTTTGATATTTTATTTGAATTCGAATTTAATTTTTTTTATTGGATTCGGTTTAGGTATTTGGATTTGGGTTTTTCTCATACCTACTAACTTAATCACTGAATCAATAAAAAATAGACTTTTTACTAAGTTAGCTCATTATGTTAATCTAACCCTTCCCCATCAAAATATTCGTCAATAATTAAACTTTACCTTAATACTTTAGATTAGTTTTTTAGTTTACTAGTTTATTGAATTGGCCTTTTAGAGTAATTTAATTACTATTACTTTTTACATGGAGTGTTATTCTCCGTTCACTTTTTCACAAGCAACTTGCTGCGTCGTGGGTCCTACGCTCTACCCACGTGAGTGACGTTGTCGAGTCGCTGGATTTATCATATTCAATTATATGATGTTATAGCTCTCGAAAACAAAATTTTAAAGAACAAATTTTATGTGAAATTAAAATCAACGATACCACTAGTCTCAAATCTTGTCATTGTCTTACTCCTTATACGAAAATATACTTGTTCTATGGATTATTTATGTATTTTTTGTTAGGTTTCTTTTGCTTAATTAATACAGAAAATTTGAGAAAAATAAAATCAACGATACCAATCTAAAAGGACTTTGGCTTTGGATACGGAATCACTTTATTTTTATTTTTAGGTATTATCTGATTTTCGAGTTTGAGATTTTTACTTTAGGAAAAGAAAAAGAGAAAACGGATCTTTTACCTGGGAAACACGTGTCGTGACACTGGTTAACTCAGTCACTTTACGACACGTTTCCTGAAGCAGCACTAAGGAACGCCGACGTAATCCACCGGCCACGTGTCGTTCAGGCAGCTCCCTCGGCGGCCACTTGCCTCCTCTCAGTCAAGGCCTGTCTCTCTTTCTTCTCCTTCTCTTCTCTTCTCTTCTCTTCAATTTCTCTTTTATCTCACTAATGTCTAAAATAGTTTTCTTCTTCTTCTTCTCCGTCTCTCTCTTTGCTCTTCAGTTTCAGTTAACCTCTTCGTCTTCTTCTCCGTATCTGGTAATAGCTCCAGCGAGTCTTTTTCATTCCATAAGTTGAACTTTATAATAAATTATTGTATCATCTCTTTCAATTTTTTGAAATTTATGTTATCAATTTTAGATTTTTGACCGGATGTGAAGAAATTCAGAGTTTTTCATTTCTTCTTCATCAAAGAAACAAATATATCCTTTCTTTTTTGTCTGTTGTATCGGAATCCATGGGTGAAGCAAGTAGACAACAAAGGGCATGGAACAGAGAAATGGCGGTGACGACAAATCTTTCTCTAGACATAGATAAATACCCAAGAGATCTGTTACGAGGTTTCATGTCTGAGAACGGCGGTGGAAGAGCTATTCACGGTGGAGAAACAAACTGTGAAGATGAGGAGACTGCGATTGAGCTGAATCTAGGTTTGTCTTTAGGAGGTCGATTCGGAGTAGATAAAACTCCGAGAAAGCTGAAACGATCTTCTTCTGTTTTGGACACTCTGCCGTTTAACGATTCAACGGTGACTGAAATGGAGGCTGAGCCGGAGAATTACATGGTGGGTTTAGCGAGAACGATATCGTTGCCTGCGGAGATGGAAGAAGAATGGAGGAAAAGGAAAGAGATGCAGTCACTGAGGAGAATGGAAGCTAAGAGAAGGAGATGTGAGAAACAGAGTTTCAAAGTTGGAAACTCTGATGACCAAACCGTACCGTTTGAGAGTGAGAGATGGGTTACTGCTGGTAAAAGTGGGTTTTTGCAGAGACATTTGGTTTCTTCTAATAGACAATTCTATGTTGATTCCGATGGAGGAAGAGCAGTAGTAGTAGGAGTAGGAGGAGGAGGTAGCTCATCGAGCTTGTCTGAGCTAGACAACAAGAATCTACAAGGTAGATTTCAATACATGCATTTTATTACATTGTTGGTCTTAAACTTGAATTAGTAACACTATGGTATAGTGGAATTATGGATTTAGTTTTATATAAACTTGCGAGAATGATCAGAATGTGTTGCAGGATCATCTAACAGCTGCAATGATGAAATAAGCCCGAAAATCGTGAGGGGGTGTTCATCGAATAGCGGAAGCAACGGAATAGAGAAACCGAATGTGATTGGAGCCAACAAAGCGAGTGAGAATGAGAATGAGAATGAGAATGAGAAAGGAGTGAGAAGAGAGGACTCGGTGGATAGGAAAGGTAAAGGGATGGCTACTGGTTTGTTTGACATGCCGTGTGTGTTTACGAAAGGGGACGGGCCAAACGGAAGACGTGTTGATGGGATTCTATACAAGTATGGAAAAGGAGAAGAAGTGAGGATTATGTGTATTTGTCACGGCAGTTTCTTGACACCAGCTGAGTTTGTTAAACATGGTGGCGGAGGAGATGTGGATCGTCCGCTTCGGCATATCGTTGTCAACACTTCTTCTTCGACCTTTTAAAATTGAAGAATCAGTACAAAAACCGGATGGGTTTTTTTTCTTCTTTGTTTTATCTTTTTCTTGTTGTTTTTATTTTTGAATCTCTGTTTTTTTTGGCTATAAGACATGAATGCCAAAATCTCAATCTTAATTGTGTTTGAGTATTAAGAGGAAGATCAAGATTCTCATGTCTTTTAGGTGTAATACTTGAGAACATCAAAGAATCATCAAATGATTAAATGATTCTTACTTGAGCACCAGCGTCTAAGATATAGATTTGATCTATTCCGTGATGATAGATAAGCCAAGAACAGAGTACGTATAATTGATGTGTAGAATCACAAATGGACACAAAATTCATCACCAACACAAATGGACTAAGCAGTTGTTATGAAGCAAATGTTGTTGAAGGGCAACTATCAACAGCACAAGCCAAGATATCTCTGTAATCTCTTGATATTGTGAAAGAATCATGGGCTCGTCCGTCACTACTCTTCTTGTACTCGAACAGAAGACGAGAGTGATCAAACGCTGCAAGTTTAAGGAATCCGTAATCGTAATCTCTGAAGAGACTCCAATTTGGTTGCAGATCAGAGAATTCAGCAACAATGTGGATTGTCCCATTCAATGGACCCTTATAGTTGTTCTTCTCATGATTCGTACGTACACTCTACACACACAAAAAAGCAAATATAACAATGACATTATTCTCTTATTAAGACTCATTCTTTGATAAGTTCGTAGAGGATTTGGATTACCTGGTAAACCGGGCATGTTCTCTCGTAGTTATGTGCATGGCCATAGATTGCAATATCGACTTTGTACTTCTGCCATAGCTTTCGAAGGTTGTCTTTTCCCATTGGTTCGCCAAAAGAGCCTTCTTCTGCGTAGTACAATGTGGAAAAATAATCGAGCACGCGATGAGCTAGGAATATCAGCCAAGGCTGTTTTTTTTCTGTCGACTGATTCTAAGCAGTGCTCAATGAAGGTGTACTGCTCTGTTCCTTCTCTCCACTTCTCCATTCATGTTCTGTATCAGCCACACAGAACCTAAACATTCCGTAGTCACTTGAGTACCAGAACTTAGCTCTGTTTTGAGCAGGAACATAGAACATTGTCTCAGCTGGTACCTCCAGAGTCTAAACCATCGTAAAATGATCACGAGTTGGACCAGTCACGCTCATGGTTTCCGCTGCACAATGGATTACTCACAGTTACTTTAGATGATCAAGAAAGCTAAGAACTTTGTCAGAAAACAAAAAGGTTAAAATCTTGCAATCATGTATGGAACAGTGGAAGCAATTGGCTCAATCTGAGCTGTGAATTGGTCCCACTGTGAAAGATATCCATTTGCATAACAGATATCTCCAATGTGGAAAACTGCATCGGTCTTCTTTAGATCTCTAACAAGTTGCTTTGTGGTATTGAGAGAAGCGCGTTGGACATCATTGTACTCGTTTGAGCCATCAACCTCAGCCTGCAACAACATGGCACAAGAAAAGGTAATGAATACGGTTTTGACTTTTGAGACTACAACAATAAACAATCTGATATGCTTTTAGACTAAAAGATCAAACCTTTCCCATGTCTCCAAAGATAACAACTTGTTGGAGAGAGTTTTGTCCCGGGAAAGGAGACGATTTGAATTGATACTCTTTACTCCAGATGACTTCAACATCTGACAACCTATGCCCAATTCTGTAGCTATGCCTATATAATAAACAAATCAAAGCTCAGTGATTCATATACACCACATTCCTCCATGAAACTAATTCATCTGTTCAGAAAAACATAGCACATACTTGGAGTTAGGCCATAACTCTTTGAGAAAAGCTGTGTGTATGTATCCGGGATCACGCCATCCCACCGTTCTTGCTGGAGCACCGCAGATACTGTTTCCGGTGAATGTCAATGTCCCAGAAGGTGAGAGTTTACGCTCTCCTCCCTTAATGCCCCACTCAACAACAAATTCTGCTATGTCAGAATTTACGCTCTCCCTGACATAGCAGAAAAGTGTTCTTAATCGATTTACGCTCAAATAACAGAAAGGTGTTATTTGAGCGTAAACTCAAATAAGTTGATTTTCTAATACAATAAGAAAGGTGTTCTTAATCGATTCTCTTTTACAATACTGCAGGAACAAAAAAAAATGTTTAAAACTCTTACTTTCAATCTCAGAACTAATTTGATAAGAAGGAATGTGTTTAACTACTTGAAATCTGCAGGAGAAAACACTGCAATCCAATCATCATCTGATGGTCTCGGAGAACTATATTCAACCAACACCATTTCACTATGTTGACTCTACAAAACAAAGAAATTTTTTTGCATTGGAGATTAGAGCATTTCATCAAAAACTATGAAAAGAAGAGAGTGGTTATTACATTAGATCCAAGAAGTGTTGGGGAGGCTTTGACATAAGCTTTTTTCATGGAGATGGAATGTTATTTTATGGATAACAATACCTGATAAAGGTTGGTCTTTATGAGATTCCACTTCTTGAATTGCTCCAAGAACTGATACTATAACAATCACCAAGATTGCAATAATCGATTCTGTCATGTTCTTTAAGACTGAAACACAAATGAAACCACATGTACCAAAAATTGAACACTTCTGGTAAATTCAAGTGGGCATCGAAGAAAAAAAACAAAAAATCTAGTTAATAAGAGCTTCTTCGGCTGAATTTAGAATATCCAGTCTTGAGATTCCCACAAGGCCAAAAAACTCGTTCAAGACTTTGTTCGTCAACTGTTAATTTTCATGACAATGGAGTAGAGTTCACATCAACTTTTAAATTTGATTCCCCCTGTTTTGACTTGCGCATCTACATTTGCTATAGTTTAGGCAAGTCGAGATATAGTGTCTGAAGAGAAAATATATATTTTCCTTGTGTTTCATAACGTTTTTAGGATTTAATCCGGTCTACATATTGTATACGACATATTGGTTAACAAGCTATTAATAAGTTTAAGATAGTGGAAACGAAAATTAAAGAGCATTATCTCTACTTTCCAGTTTTTTACTTCATTGCCATGAAACATCCGTTTGATTTTTTACCTATGCTTAAACGTACACATCTAATGGTTTATGGTTCATGTATGCCTACGTAATATCTTGACGAGCCGTATATATCACTTTCCATGACAAAATTTTCCTTTCGAAAATTATGCATGGTTTTAAAGATCCTAAACACAATATTAATTTGTGATGAAAACCAAAATATTTCGTTAAATTTTCTCTTTCTGTAATTTGAATAAATCAAGGCAAAATTCTTTTACCATTAACACATCAAAATTCTTAAGATATATTAATCTTATTCAACAAATCACTTTCTATAAGATATATATACACTATTATCATTTTTATTTCGATGGTGTGGTGGAGGTCCTCCTCCGGCACAACCTTTATGTTCAGGAATACAATGCTGATTAGAGTACTCTACTTTGCAAAACAGTTTACAATCATCGTTTCAAGAATCTCCAACAGTAAGGTTTTGTCCTTAGACATACGGAAAATATAAGAAATTAATCTTAAATAAAATTAGTAAAGTGAAAGTTAATATTTAAAGTAAAATGATCTCAAACATACAAACATTAAATTGGTTTGATTCATTTTTCTGCTGGGTCCATTCTTCCGTAAGTTATGTATAGTTTATGTTATGTGTTTTTCTTCTAGTCGTTGTCTTCCGTAAGTTATGTATACTTACGGAAGACAACGACTAGAAGAAAAACACATAACATAAACTTAAAGAAACTGCTTTTCATTCTCAAAGTTAATGTTTTCCTTTTGCTTGCAATTGTGAAGTGTTTTCTTTTTGGTAACTCTTTCAACTGTGAAGTTGAAGCTATTATTCATCGCTTTTTATAGTTCAATTTAGGTGATGGTTTGACTAAATTTTTTTGAAGATTTTGTTTGTATATAGCCACGTGAAAATATTGTAGGTGTAGTTACTACTAGATTTGACAAACCAAAAATAGTTACTATCAATAAAAATTTTAAAAACTTAAATCTGATTTTTATCAACGACAAAGCTTAAAAATTGATTTCCAACGAATAGCTTTATTTAGTTTTGTCTCTTTGTTGGAAAATATGTATTAGAAGGAACGTTAATAATTTAACACAACAAAAAAAAAGGAAAAGATGGAGGAATTCGAATTTATAGATGCGTCTCGGTGTTTGATATTAACTCTTGAGCGTATTGAGATAAAAGGATTTTATGAATTGGAGGAAGATGAGATGGAACTAGTCGGTTACTTTCTTAATAACTCAGTAGAAACTCATTGTGAGTTTCATCGGGCCGTCTCTTCGTGATCAAGAACCAGAAAAATTTATCGAAGATGTTCGTTTGTTGTGGATTGGGATGATGCATAGTCATGAATGAGCCCATGAGCATTAATCATGAAACTTGCAGTTAAGCTTTAGCATTGTTAATCGTTGCTAGACCGATTTGTTTGCTCTTCTTAGTTCTGGTTGAATTCCTTAATTATAGTATGATACAAGTTCTTTTCTTAATTGAGATTTTTTTGGAGGTGACTCTTTAATGATATTGCATTGTCTTAAAGTGTAGAAGAGAAATGGTGATAAAAGCATTGGCAAATGAGTAGGAACGTTGAATATTATATGTTGGACTACAGCTATGTGGGTCCCTCTGATCTCTTGACCAATAGGAGCACGTGTATGTTTTAAAATATATTAATTTACAGTTTCTCAATTCTACAATAGTCGATTTCGGTTTGATTAATTTGGTATCACAAATGGTACCGATGCAAACCATATATGTCTGATTCAATCTCGCTTTGAAAACAATTCGATTTGTGTTTCTGATGAACTTAATTCTGTATATGTGACTATTCGATTAGTTGGGTATGAAAATCCAAAGCCAATCGAAGCTACAAACAAATATTTCTATTCAATTCCGGTTCAATTAATAATGTAATTTGATTTAGTCTGGTTCGGTTGGTTTGAAAACACAATAAATATAGGCTAAAGAACACGCAAAATTTCTTTACTCTTTGCTTTCCAGTCACGGTTTATACGTCTCTCTCTCTCTCTCTCTCTCTCTCTCTCCCACCTGATCAGAGGAGACTCGTCGTCATTATCGCTGCTCTCCATAGGTTCGCATCATCTTCCTCCTCTCCTTCACGCTTGATTCTTTAAATTTCGTTTAATTCGCATTTTACAGACTTTTTTACTAAATTTTCTGGAACTTTTTCCGTGAAATTCTCCCTTGAGTTGTCATTTCGTTTAGTTCACTCTCCATTTTGTGTCTATCTTCATCGGGGTTTGTGTTGTGAGGAGACTCAATTTCTATTTTCGTCTGATCTTCTCTTTTAGTTTGCGAAATTCCCGTTGGGTTGAGTTAGGGTTTTCACTGGGTTTTGTTTTGATCTTCGTTTAATGGAATTATGTGTCCTTGTAGTTCACTGGTTCGTTTTGTTTACTCATCATTTTTGGGGAATTTTGTAATCCAATTTCAGATTTAGGGTTCAAGGATGGTTTAAGATTGTATTTCTTCTAATCAGCTTCTTTTTGGTTTCACTGTGGAAATTGGGACGTTTCTGTTGTTGCAGGTTGCAATGTATTCAAGAGCAGAGATGCGAGATATGGAGGATAGATACTACAGTGACATGAAAGATGGTACCAGGAAGGTCAAAATCTCAGAGTCTCTGTTTAGATGTCCCTTTTGCTACAGAGATCGAAAGCGTGATTACGAGTTTGACAAGTTGTTTCGTCATGCTTCTGCTATTAGTCGTAGTTCCCACACTAAGGATGGGCGAGAAAAAGCTCGACATCTTGCACTGGAGAGATATATGAACAAGTATCTCCGCCCTCGGGAAAGAACAGATCATACTCCAACACCAGATATCTCTTCTCGTCCTGAAGAGGAGTTTACCGGAAAGTGGAAATCTAGTTTGTCAACTACTGCTCAAGGAGAACTGGCAAGCATTGAAAAATCTAGTTCACCATGTGTTGCAAAAGCTGAATCAAAGTCTGTCTCAGGAGATGATCCTGGGCAAAGTGGCGAAGAAAGACCAAAATTTTCTGATAAACCCAACTCTTCTTTGAGCTTGCCTCCTGCTAAAAGAGTTTGCCTCACTGCTGGTGCTAAAATGGGAGAAGAACCTGTCCAACAAATTGGTCTCAGTCATGGTGCTAGGTTTGCTCCAAACTATCCTCAGAGCCTAGATTCGTTGGGTGCTGGTAATGGGGATCAGATGTTTGTGCATCCCTGGAAAGGTATCTTGGCGAACATCAAAAGAACTTTTAAAGAAGGGAGGTATGCTGGTGAGAGTGGAAGCAAGATAAAGGAGGAACTGTCCAGCAAAGGGTTTAATCCCCACAAAGTCACGCCACTGTGGAAAGGAAGACTTGGTTTTACTGGTTTTGCTATAGTTGACTTTGGTAAAGAGTGGGAAGGATTCAGAAATGCTACTATGTTTGAGAAGCATTTTGAAGTCAATCAGTGTGGGAAGAGAGACTATGATGCCGCGCGTGATCGTGGTGATAAAATCTATGGTTGGTTTGCAAAAGACGATGACTACTATTCCACAATTGTTATTGGTGACCACCTTAGAAAGCAAGGGGACTTGAAAAGTGTTTCTGGTAAAGTGGCAGAAGATCAAAGAAAGAAATTGATGCTCGTCTCAAACTTGGAAAACACACTGGAAACCAAAAACAGTAGCCTTCAACAAATGGAGAGCATATACAAAGAAACCAGTTCAAAGCTTGAGAAAAGAATGAGAGAGAAGGATGAAATGATCAACACGCATAATGAAAGTAAGTTCTCTTATGATGAAGTGAATTTTGTTCTGATTGAGGTGCTCGGTCTTGTATTTGGAAACTTATTGCTTTTACTTTTCAATGATTAGAAATGAGTAGTATGCAGCAAACGGCGCGTGATTATTTGGCCAGTGTTTACCAAGAACATGAAAAGGCATCTCAGCATCTGGAATCTCAAAGGATAGAATATGAAGAACGGGAAAAATATCTCGATAAGTGTCAAGCACAGACTAAGACCGAGCGAAGAAAGCTTCAATGGCTAAAACATAAGGTTAACATTCACATCCTTTTTACAACTTTGCCCATTAAACTATCTTGATATTAGCAATAATTCGTGGAATCTTTCAATTTCTGTCAGAACTTAATGGCTACTCAAGAGCAACAGAAAGCTGATGAAGACATGATAAGATTGGCAGAACAGCAACATGTAGGCTTTATTGTATGATAAATTATGCACTTTCAAAGCTAATGTTTAAGTTGCTGTTGGTCATAGTTATAAAGTTGGCTGCTGTTTTACAGAGGGAGAGAGATGAATTACGTAAGCAAGTTCGAGAACTTGAGCAGAAACTCGACGCGGAACAGGCATTAGAATTGGAGATAGAGCGTATGAGGGGTGACCTTCAGGTCATGGGACACATGCAAGAAGGTGAAGATCCAGATATGAAGGAGAAGATAGAAACGACTAAGAAGGAACTGAAGGAGAAAGAAGAGGAGTGGGAATTCCAAGAGTCGATCTATAATGCTCTTGTTGTAAAACATGGCTACACTAATGATGAGCTACAGGATGCACGCAAGGCTTTGATTAAGGTAAGCAATTCTCAGCTTCTCTCTATCTCTGCCCTTCTTCCTTGGATGGTTTGTTCTTTTGATTGTCTGGTTGATCTGGTGAGACTGTGCTATTGCAGCATGGCTTTTCCTGGGAATTTTTGATACAACACTTAGATGATACTGGAAGTAATTTGCCATTTTATGTTTTAATAATTGCTACTAACCATGTTTTAAACACGTGCAGTCACTGCGAGAGGTGACCGTACGTGCTAACTACATTGGTGTGAAGAGAATGGGAGCATTGGATGAGAAACCATTCCAACAACTAGCAAAAGAGAAATATCCAGCAGAAGCTGATAAAAAAGCCGCAGAGCTCTGTTCCTTGTGGGAAGGCCACTTGGGAGACTCAGCTTGGCATCCAATTAAGGTCGTTGTAAAAGACGGAACCCCCAAGGTAACAACAATACATACGCCTTTTTACCTCTTTACACAATGTTACTAGATGGTATCTTAGCTCCTGCAGTGGAAGAACATGAGACAGAGACTTATATGATTTTGCAGGAAGAACTGAATGAAGAAGATGAGAAGCTACAAGAACTGAGGAAAGAGTTGGGTGAGGAAGTGTATAAAGCTGTGACACAAGCCCTTAAAGAAAGGAACGAGTATAATGGAAGTGGAAGATACATAGTCCCTGAGCTCTGGCATTTCAAAGAAGGAAGAAAAGCAACTCTCAAGGAAGGAGTGCTTTATCTGCTCAACTTGTGGAAATTGAAGAAACCGAAGCCCAAGCGTAGATGAAGAATCTCATTTATAATATTTAACGTCTTAAGAACCCTCTTTTGTTGATCTATGTTATTAACCCCGGCTCAGTTTTCACTAACTACCATTAAAAATAAAGTTAATTACGATATTTGCCATTGGTATTAAGAGATTTTTAGTTATAGAAAAATACACATTAAAAGGGTATTTAATGTCTTAACATAGATTTTCATGCTAATCTATGTTTAGATATTCGGATCCATAATAAAAGAACGCAGATCTTTGAGTTCGACCGTGTAAATACAAACAAAATATATTAGGTAGTAATTTAATTAATTACTCTCTCTTTTCCAATTAATTTTTCAATTAAATGATAGTAATTATTTGTATTAATTATTCTCCGTTCATTTTTATTGGATCATATGTTTTATAAATAATTAAATAATAACATTATCTTTATAATAAAATTATATAGATTTATTTCACATATGTTATTATTTGAATTTTTTAAAACGAATATGATCAATCCATATTCATAAAACTTTGAGCCATCTTCGCATAACCTCCAAGCCCACCGCCAAACACTTCATCGTCAAATCATCCATGCCATAAGCTCAAGCTAGCTTTGATGCAATTGGATAATGTTGAATATCTGGAGCTCTATTGTTGGACGGCACGAGGCAGTAGTCTTTTCAGAATTCCATAGGATCCTTTTCTGTGGTTTCTCATGTGTGAAGCAGTGGATCAAATTTGGAAGGAGCATGTTACACCAGCAAGGGAGAGACTTCTTATGGACACTCTTGTAGATCTTGCTGACATTATTCCTGCTGAGCATGACATAGATTTGGTATACATAACAAAACATATCGAGAGAGTTTTCAGGATGTCGGAGCGTCTACTCTACCAAGTTTCACCTATTTACCTTAGGATCTCTAAAGATGTCAAGCTTTTTCCCAATAGCTTTTTGGATTTGGAAGCTACAATTGCTGCGAGGTTCAAGAGAGGAGAGATGAGCACAAGAGACCGCATCTACCTTGCTTTGGTGATGTATCAGGGAATCCCTCCCGTGGACGACATTCTCCTCCACTACCTTCTCCGACTTGAAGCTGAAGATGAAACCCCTGAAGAAGCTCTTCTCCGTGAATTCATCAGGGATTTTTGAATACTTTTGTTTGAGCTGCTTCCACTTACCTTGCTTTGATCTATGGATTTTGATTACTTGTGTTTGGGCTTCTCTGAAAATACCTTACTTATAAGTTTATGTGGATTGAGACTTACCTTGCTTTATCTTAGCTAGCTCAGCGTATTCCCAATCATCAGCTGTAGTTTCATCTTTTCTACTAGTATGCCCATAATATGCTGCGTGAATCTCACAGAAATAGTTATCGGGTTTGGAATGTTTAAAGAAAAGAATCGTATATATTGCTTCATCGAAGATCTTGTACAATTTACAGTTACGCTAACGTTTACAAGGCTTATTATACATTTACTTATTAGTTATTACAAATACAATCAATAGGCTTCCTGTTAGGTTGTGAGGCTTTCTGGAGATTACTTGGTGTGTCATGAAGAATCCTGAACGTTCTTGTCACGGTTATTGCCAATCGTGCTTTACCTGAATTCCTGCAGAAATAGTGTTGTGAATTAGGCAAGCCTTTTAAGTACATGAATCAGAAAATGTATAACAAAAAACCTAATAATTTTCTAGCAAAGAAATGGTTCTTGATAAGCAAAGTTTCTACCTTCATGGTTCCTCTGCCCTCAAGCTCCACAAGAAAGTTTTGGTCCTGTGTTTGTCTTATCGTCCCTGGCTCTACCAGTTTCTTTCTGAATAACTGTAGCACTGAAGAGACTAGTGTCAGTGTATAAACCGATGAAAAGGTAGGAAAGAATAGTTGGACAAAAGCAGCAGAAGAAAAATAATTGCATTTACATGAATAATGAGCTCACATCCTCATTTAGCCGATGCAGATCTCAAGACCTATAACTGTGCTTCCACATCCTCACCTGCATTTAAATATAGGCTCTTCATTCTCATTGGAGTCTCTTGGCCTTTGATTTAGCATAGTCTACTGCAGATAGGGAAGCTTCAGTTGGCTCAATCCCCTTTTCCAACATCTCTTTCTTAGGTGTGTCTGCCTTAAGTACATACCCATTCCTACGAAAACCAGCTATTAGTGTTGCGTTAGACACAAAATCTGGCTTTATCCCGCTTTTTCTAATTTGATCATAGATCATTTGCGCCTCTTTAAGATTTCCCGTCTTACAACAACCAGATATTAATGCTGTGTAAGGTGCAGCATCAGGCTCCACCCCACTTTCGATCATTTGATCAAAGATCCTTTTCGCCTTTTTAAGATCTCCAATCTTGCACTGCCAATCAATCAAAACAGTGAAGTAGTAAACGTCTGGTTTAACATCAAAGACTTTCATTTCCCTCGTCAGATCCCATTCTGGATTGTTACTGCGCAAAACTGTGTATGTTACCACATCAGGTGTGATTTCTCTTCTCTTCATGTCTTTAAAAAGAGCATAGGCTTTCTTCCGGTCGTTTAACCAGCAATATCTGTTAATCATGATTGTGTAGTAGACAACGTCTGCTTTAACATCAAGGACTTTCATTTCCCTCTTCATATCTAACTCGGGAATGCTATTGAGTAAAACTGTGTATGTTACCACATCGGGTTTGATATCTCTCCCCTTCATGTCTTGAAAAAGAGCATAAGCTTGCTCCAGCTCGTTTAACCGGCAATAGGTGTTAATCATGATTGTGTAAGTGAACAAATCAGGGATTATCTCGTTAGCAACTAAAACTTCAAAAAACTTCCGGGCTTTCCTCACATTATTAACTCGACACCAAGCACCAATTAACTTTCCATACATGCTCTTCGTAGGTTCAATTCCAAGTTTCCACATTCTAACCAGTAAGTCTTGAGCTTTGCCGATATGATCATTCTCGGCGCAAAGACTAGTGAATAGTGTGAAATACACATTCTTGGGCAGTGGAAATTTCAGTCTAATGAAATGTTCAAAGGCTTGATCAAGACAGCCAGCTTCACAATAACCTTTCACTACAATTGCATCATTATCTCGAGATTTATGTTCCAAACTCTCATAGAAAGAGCCAGCCTTGTCTATTTTGCCTGCAACAATCAGGCCTTGAATGACCATGTTGTGTGTAATGGAAGTGGGTTTTACACCACGAGCTTCCATTAGTTTTAGAATTTTGAATGCCTCTTCTGCAAGACCGTTCCTAGCAAATCCACCAGCAAGTACGTTATATATAGCAATATCAGGTGTTTTACCTGTTCCTTCCATTTCGATCATCAAATCAAAGGCCTCATAACATTTACCTTGTAGACAGAAACCAGCTATCAAAGTCGTGTAGTTGATGACATCAGGAGCTATTCCTTTATCCGTCATTTCTCGGAACAACTCAATAGCTTCTTCTACTTTGCCAAGCTTTCCCAAAGCATCAATTGCAACATTGTAGCAAACTCTATCAAGAGCAATGTTCATCTTTCTAAACTCTTTAAACGTATCATAAGCTTCCGAGAACTTTCCCATCAGACAACAGCACTGAAGGATTGAGCTTACAACCACACAATTTATTCTTATATTTTTCTCCAACATTTTATCAAAAATACCCAAAGCTTTAGGTATATTCATATTCTTGCGATGTCCCTCAATTATCGCAGAGTAAACATACAAATCCGGATCAATCCCACGTTCCTCCATGTCAAGAAGAGCGCTTTCAGCAGCATCTATATTCATCTCATTACATAAACCACGAACCACTCTGCGATATGCAATTCCAAGATCCCTCTTATCCACCAGAATATTTGCACGCATCAGTGGTTGGAGTAGAAGATAAGCTATACCTGTCATCAGATTTAAACAGAGTCCTTCGATGAAATTCATATAAAACACACGAGTATTCCTCGTCTCTGAGTTTAACAGTCCACTAAGAATCTTTTCTACTCCTTCTGTATCATCATTCCTACACAATGCTTGAACCACAAGCACATAAGTATGTGCATCCGCATCCAACCCAAGACGCTCAATTTCCCAGAAAACACCCACCACCATATCAGTTTTCCCAGAAGCAATCATACGATTCAGCAGAACATTCAATGCCTTAACATTTGGAGCACGTCCTAGGGAACAATAAGCCTGGAAGAAAAGATCGATAGCTTCGTCAAACATTTCAAGATTAGCATAAGCTTTGACCAATGCAGTGTAGCCCCGAATCAACAATAGCAATGACCTTGTTCCATCCTCTTCAACTTCTCCAATGGCCTTTAACAAATCCATGACACTGAAACCACGTTCCTCATCTCCTTTTCTGATGAGTTCCACAAAAAAAGGATCCAATTTCTGATCCAAACTCCAACCACAAACGATTCGGATCACAATTGCATAAGCTTTGACACTAGGCAAAGCCCCATTTCCTTCAATTTGTTTCAGAAACGACAAAGCAAGATAAGGATCATCCTTCATACTTGTTAATACCCGAAGAACTCCAATTTCGTTTAACTCCAATGCTTTACAATCAAAGTTACCTTCTTTCACTTGCTCAGAGTGTGAGATTGTAGGTTTCTTCGAGGCAAGTGCAGGAACCACGTAGAACCTCGAAGAGGGTGCTCTTCGAATCAATACTCTCACATGTGAGAGTAATGGAATCGGGAAAACCCGCATGGAATACTTCCCAATCCTGTGGAAGCCGGAAAACAACTGACAGAGACTAACTGAGAAGAGATTTTCCGACAAAGAGACACTGACGAGAGCTTGTACTTGGAGCTTCAAAGATTTTCTCAGGGTTTTACATTTACTCTAGAGAAGGCGACAAATCAATCGAACCGAACCGAACCGTTTCCAAACCAAAATTATTTTTCAATTATTACTGAACCAAATTTTGCCTATACCTTTGGGCTTTGTTAGTACTAGAAATAGAATCATTCTTTTTATACCAACCCAAAACCTGAACCGGAGTCATTTTTTAAGCAATCGAACATTGCAAGACGTGTCTATTAATAATACCGAATCTAACCGAAAAAATCGATTTCCAAACGGAGAGTATTTGAGACCGAACCGAATAACCGAAGTAAAATTGTTTTCACTGGTACGACCTATCAGCCCGAATTCTCTGACCCGTAAAAGATTTGGGCCATTACCGCCCAGTCGTTCATGACTTTTATTACAACCGCATCCTTAAAACCCTTAACATTTAGAATCAATCTCTGTCGATATGATGCTTCGTCGAATCTTTTACAAGCGCGCACGGTCAGTCTCTATCCCTGTCTGATTATATTTTCTAGTTCAGAGTTTTGTAAGAGAGATATCGCATGAAACTCTGGTTCAATTTTGATTTTGCGTGTTCGTTATCATCTAACCCAAATCGAAGTAATTTGGAGGAAAGATTACTTTTTGATTCTTCTTTCTTACCATTGTTTCGATTTTTGTTGACAGTGATGATCTAGCTTACTGTCATCGCTTGTTTCACATTCCGTATAACGAACCAGAGCCTGACTCAAAGGTAATTTCTGAAATCATTGGAATAGTTTCAAACGTATAAGAAGTATCAGTTACGGAATCAACTCAACATTGGCGCAAGAATTGGCAAGATTTGAGAAAGAATAGATTAACAGCTAGTAACTTTTCACGTGCTATTGGGTTTTGGCCTGAGGGTAGACGAAACCTTTGGTTAGAGAAAATAGGCGCAACGAAACAATTCTCTGGAAACCAAGCTACGTTTTGGGATACTGATAATGAGATCGAAGCACTCGAAAGATACAAGAAGCTAACGGGAAACGAAATCCTCATGCCTGAATTCGTTATTTATAAGAAAAGCGAAAACATTGAAGAAAATTGGTTAGGAGCTTCTCCAGATGGATTGATCAATGTAGTTAAAGATGGAGTAACTTCAAATGGTGTGTTAGAAGTAAAATGCCCGTTTTATAACGGGGATAACTCAGAAATTTATCCATGGAAGACGGTTCCTTGGAATTGTGTTCCGCAACTTCAAGGCTTAATGGAGATTGTGGATACAGATTGGTTGGATTTGTATTGTTGGACTCGCAATGGAAGTAGTCTGTTTAGAGTTTGGCGAGATACCGAGTTTTGGGAAGATATGAAACCGGCTCTTGTTGATTTTTGGGAGAAGCATGTTTTACCAGGAAGAGAGATATACAATAACATTGATATAAAAGATCCTCAAGTGAAGATGAGAGAGTTTATGCCGAAGCATTGGCATGAAGATTGCAAGAAGATTATGCGTGGAGCTGAGAGAATCAGCGAAAACACTAACTGTTTGTTCTATGAAATCGATGGGAAACTTGTAGATTGAATGTTGTTTTGCTTGATTTTGGAGTTTAGAAATACCAAATGACGCTCTTGTAATGAGCTAGGTACATATCATATAATCGTATTCTTTGTTTCTTGTTGTCTTAACAGCTTTTGTTACATCAGAATATTGGTCATTTTTGGGATGCTTCTCATGTTTTCAGTTTTGGCCATTATGATTGTGTATATGAATGAAAAGTTGGACGGTTGGATTTAGGGGCTCAAATAGCCATTGTCTAAAATATGTGGCTGCGATTCGTCTTTATGCCACGTCGGATAAACTTCCAATCAAAAGATAAAAGGACAGCGTTTCATTCAACTTCTATTGACGAGTTGATCAATGGTTCTTACTTGCCACGTGTCATATCTACTCTATCAAGTACAAACCGCAAGTGCGAAGTGAAACTGAGTTACAGAGAGAGACGCATCGTGTTATGCTATCAACGGCGACGGTGACGGCGGTTTCTCGGCCAATTTTGAAGGTGGAATGTAAAATAAAACGGCAGTTCAAAGTGACGGCTGAGAAATTTCCGACTTTTCTGCCAAGCGATGTTGAGAGAATCAGAGACACGTTTGCTCTTAAGCTCGCCACCAGAATCGAGAGGCTTCCCGTTCAAGTAAAAATTCTTCTTCCTAGCTCATTTCTGCGACCTAAAATTTTAAACTCCAAAACGTTTTAATTGGAAGTATGATCCTTGATGATTGAGAATTTGAGCTTCTTCTCACAACTAGATACCATTGTCTTACCTGCAACTGTGTCATGACACCATTAAGTGAATTGACTTAGATTTCACTGTCTTACTTTCAGTTGAGTTAAACATTTAAAGAAATGTAAGAATCAAGAACCTGTACATTTTTTCTCGTTGGCATGCAATGTGGAATTGTATAGGTAAGCTTCAGGGAAGAAAGTATTATGAGTAGTTGCGTGACACCGCTGATGCGGAATGAGACAAGTCCTGTTGTGCTTCTGCACGGATTTGATAGGTACTAATTAAATGTTGCGGTTTCTTGAGTTAGTATCTTGAGTTTAAAACTCTTGTAAACAGTTCTTGTTTAGAGTGGAGATACACTTATCCATTGCTTGAAGAAGCCGGTTTAAAAACATGGGCATAAAAAAACCTTGGTTGGGGTTTTTCTGATTTAGGTTTTTACCTTTCTTTTCTTTTACTTCCTTTCCCTTTTTCTTTTTCTCTTATTCTCTGAACTTTCCAACGTTTTCGCCTATAAACACTCATTAGTTCATGCTTCTCTTTAGGGAAACTTCCACAGTGTGATGTAGCGTCTAAAAGAGAAAATTTTTACAAGGTTTGTAGTCATTACCTTTACTTGTGTGCTTTGTTTAGTTAAGGAGATTTGATATGGATCCCTTGTATTGATCCATAGTTTTGGAAGTCTCATATTAAAAGGCCTGTGGTTTTGGTTGGACCGAGCCTAGGTGCTGCAGTCGCAATTGACATTGCGGTTAACCATCCAGAAATGGTACTTATAAAACCATTAAGGAGTTTTCATCGATTCCCAAAAAGAGCTTTATTAGTAAACATGTTCAGAAGAGATTAACTATGAAAAGAAATATGAATATTCAGGTTGAGTCCTTGGTTTTAATGGATGCAAGCGTTTACGCAGAAGGTACAGGAAACTTGGTAACTTTACCCAAAGCAGCAGCTTATGCTGGGGTTAGTTCTAATCACATTTTATGCATACAAATCCCCTGATTGTGCTGGAGTAAAACTCTTCGAATCCTTTTTAACTTTATGGGTTTTTTGGGTATATATGAACTTGGGTTTTCAGGTACATCTACTAAAGAGTATTCCATTGCGGTTATATGTAAATTTCATTTGTTTCAATGGTATCTCATTGGAAACTAGTTGGAACTGGACAAAGGTAAACAAGCCTTTCTTTGAAGTCCTTATCCATAAACTAGCTCTCAATCTGATGTTTCTCTTTAAGCGCAAATCTAGATTGGTCGCTTGCATTGTTTATATCCTTGGTGGGAAGATGCAACTGTGAGTTTTATGACAAGCGGAGGATACAATGTAACTCCTCTTATAAAACAGGTACTTTCTTTATATCACTATTCATTTAGATATCGGAATTAGATGAAATCAAGAAGAGGAACTGTGCATTCTTGTTCAACGTTTGCTCTTTTCTTTTTCTACTCTTCATCTTCTGTTGCAGGCTACTTAACAGATTCTGTCTGCAGGTTTCACAGAAGACACTGATACTATGGGGAGAGGATGACGAAATCATTAGTAACAAGCTCGCTTGGGTTAGATTTTTATCTCTGTTACCATATTTCAAATGGTCTCTCTTCCTAAATCATTTCTTCTTCAATGCAGAGACTACATGGAGAGTTATCAAACGCACGTTTTGAACAAATATCAAACTGTGGACATCTTCCTCACGTCGAAAAACCGGCGGCTGTCGCTAAACTGATCACAGAGTTTGTTAGAGAGACTTGCCGGCGTAAAGAGGTTGAAAGTATATCTTAGAGGCTCTAAGTTAAAGCCGTAAGGCCTTTATTGAAGGTGTATTTTTCTTACCAAAATCTTGTCTCTTAAATTGTGTAAATGATACTTCACTTCATTCATTGTTGGTTGGTCTTTTCGAATAAATAAAACAAATCTTTCACACCAAACTTCTCCATTTTTTTAAGTCTGTGATTAATCAATGGAAATTTAATTGAAAAGGTTATTTTTTTTATACAACCAACGTGTTGGTAAGGTCGTTGACAAGTCTTATCATCATAAACTCACAACTCCCATGTCGTTTGATTCCATTCTCATCGATGAGACTGATGTTCTGTTTATTTTGTCTTTTCTCCTTCACTCAAGATTTGATTAAAGCAACCTTTACATAGACGAAAACCCAACAAACGCCTAAACGTCTTGTTTCACCCAAAAGAGAATCAAAGACTAACAAAAGTGGATGTCTCTGTCTCTACACGTGGCAAAATCCCAACCTTACATCAGAACCAATAGAAACACTAGCGATGAGAAACAGAGTGTGAAAACAGAGGAAATGACCAAACTGGAAGCACCATTGCCTGGGTTAAAGACTCCAGTTGGACCAAACACAGGAGGAGTTCCTGGAAATGGAGTTCCTGGAAACGGAGTTCCCGGAAACGGAGTTCCTGGAAATGGAGTAGTTCCGTTTGTCGGAGTTGTTCCAGTTGGTGGTGTCGTTGATGGAGGCGACCTTGTAGAGCTAATACAAAATAGGAAACAACTTCACATTTTTGATGTGAATAAGACAACTTTAGGTTAATGAAAGTGATCATTACATACCTAGGGCTTGAAGGATAGATGCAACCACTAACCAAATCTGCACAAAAAGAAGATCATCAAGATCACAACTTTTCTCATCAAAACCGTTATAGACTTTACCTGAAGGTGGGTTTTGACTGATAGTAGCAGTGCCGGTAAAATTGCAGCTTCCGGGGGCTTGAACTGCGTTTTGGAAATAGCTGTTAACAGCCCAATCACAGTGGCTTTTGATGGTGTTGGGTTGAAAACATGAACCCTTATCCTTTATGGGAATACAATCTGCTAAGGTTCCACATGCATAGTCTATTGATGTTTGAAGCTCTTTGTCTCCTATCCCATCGTTGCATAGACAGTAAACTGCACCTAGAAAGAAAGAGAGAGAGAGAGAGAGAGAGAGAGAGAGAGAGAGAGAGAGAGATAGGTTTAGATTGAAAAGATCATTACTTTACATAAAGCTTGATTTCAGGAAAATAATAATTAATCAGAAAGGGAAGAAGAAAGATTTACTTGAAGATGTAGTCAAGGCCAAGAGAAGCAAGAGACCTAGAAGCACTCTCATGTTGATTAGTCCTTAGATCGTTCTTTGGGAGAAGCACAAAAGAGGCTTTGACCTTAAGATCAAGAACAAGACACACACCAAAACCAAGATGATGTCTTTAGAGAGACAGAGAGAATTGAAGAGTACTTGAAAATGAAAGATGATTTAATAGATATTAACAAAAAAAACCTTGTCCAAAGTTCCTGTATTGACCAAATTGAAATAAAATAAACATTATTATTTGAAAATTTTATATAGGTAGATTTATAACGTACGTATAATAGAAAAAGAAAGAGTTGGAAATTGACACATTGACAAACTAGGAGATATGCGGGGCCCCTCTTAGTTGTTGTTGCATAATGCAACGTAACTTTGGTGATTATGTATTTGACGCATTTTTTTATCAATATCATATAATATTGCTCATTTTATTTATTCGTAGATTTGTTGTTTCTAGATTTTATACCTTTTTCAAAATCATAACGCTTCAATCTTTTAATGTAGTATTGTTTTCATCCATAGGTTTCTATTTTTTCTATTATAATTAATTTCTTCGATGTGAGTCATCTTAACGAGTACAATAAAACAGCTTCTAAATTTACATCTTGATGAGTCACATATTATAAATTGGATATGAGTCACATCTTGATGAAACATTTCTAAAATTAATAATACAATACTAATATCTTAAAAGTGGTGCGTACGTACTTCTGCTGTACACGACTAAAACGGTTATAACTTACCAACGTGTTTTTTTTTTGTTGTTGAAAACTTACCAAAGTGTTTTTTTGTTGTTGTTGAAAACTTACCAAAGTGTTGGGGTTGAACTTAATTAACAATGGGTTTGATTAGTTAGTGCCTTAGTGCAAGTCTTTATTTAATGGATGCATTACTTATTATGGATACCATACACACTCATCATCAATTCATCATAATATATACGAGCAGGCTTATAGCCAAGTTAGATGTTACCGCGGAGTTTAAAACTTTTTTACATTTTTAAGCGGAGGTAGAGTAATTGTATGTCATTTTGTTATTTCGTTCCCAAATGAATAAATTTATGTAATTATATTTGGATCAACATATGAATCATATAGGTGATATTCAAATACGTTATTGCATTAAACAATTGGGGATGTAGCTCAAATGGTAGAGCGCTCGCTTTGCATGCGAGAGGCACGGGGTTCGATCCCCCGCATCTCCATTATTATCTACTTTTTTCAGGTATTTAGAATTATTTTTAAACAGTCTTTGGTATTTGATTCGTAAGAGGAAAACGAGAGAGCCTTCGGAAATAATTACGAAGATAACTGCAATGAAGGACAATGGATGAAGGAAATAAGTCTGTAGTTCTGTTTGCAAACAAAAGAAGAAGAAAAAAATTGTAAAGAATGTTGTAAATCTGATGAGTCTTCCGCCATTACAAAATGGCAGTCTCCATTTTCATCTTCTTAAAGACAATGTTGATGTTTCTCCAGAATTTGCAAGCATCATTTGGATCTGTGAAGCAAAGTGAAACTCTAATGATAAAGATCAAGAATTTTGTTGGTTCTTGAAGTTTTAAAGCTCAGAGATTTGTTGAAGTGCAGAGAGAGAGATTACCAGCAAGAAAGGACTGTATACTAGTGTTGATACTGCAGAGAAGCAAATTTTTTGACAGTTTGCTAATTTTGCTTCTTAGAGTTACTTTTTCATGGAAGGTTTTTGACAAACAAGGAGCCGTTGATCACTACCGTCTTGAATATCGATGACTCGTGCTTCCCAACGTACACGAGCAGCAAGTGTACGCGCCATCTCTATCACTCCAAGCTTATCGCTAAGAACAACCCATCCCTATCAATCAATCAATGATTCAGAAAAGATTAAGTTTCTCTCAACTTATGATTTCCTAATTAGGATCTTATGCAGGACTGTGGGAATGTGGATAAGAACCTCAGGGCGAAGAATCCGGTCCATCTCCAAGAACAAGTCCATTAGGCTGCACCGTTCTGAGCTAAGATGTGTGAGAAGTTCATTGGCATGAAGCATGTCATATGTTCGCGGATAAGTAGGGAATGGTTCACACCTGCGCAGCAATAAATGGCAAAGAAACAATTATTGTTTCGGGCTTACATGTTTTAAGCAAAAAGGAGATAAATGTGATGAACAACACTCTCGAGTCTTATATGGAAACATGCTCACCAGTCATGTCGAACGCCTGCAAAACCTCGATCAAGTATAATAGGAAGAGTATTACGTGCATTGACTGGGACAACATTCATCACCCAAACTGATTTTCCTTGGTTAAGTAAGGCGAGATTCAGATTCCCATAATGAGCATTCATGTCCATAGTACTGCGTATCATGTAAAAAGGTGGGATAGGATCTTCATCGCCAGGTCTTTTTGGGTGGTCTGAGAAAATCAAAGGTGTAAGCAAGGACCAATAGTTTTTAAGGGCTGATCTCCACACTTGTATATCCTCGACGAATTCTTCAGGTTTAATACCTGTTTGAAAAAACATTATCAGAGAAGAACATTACTCGTCGAAAAAGTATGAGCAATGGAAACAGAAAGAACATCACACCACAATCAATAGTTACCATGAATTTCAAGTTGAGACGAGCTTGTTCCTGAAGCTGTAGACTTATTCTGAATAGGAATCCAGCGTTTACTTGTGGTTCCACTTATACATGGAACAAGGGGTTGGTAATAGGGAACACTATCATCATCTTTGCAAAGAGGTATAGAAGCTTCCGAGCTGCAACAAGGAAGATAAAGAAAGAATGACATCAGTGTGGCTGATGTTCTTATCCTCACCGAGATGAAAAAAACAAAGCTTCAGGACTCTTGTTCTTATCCTCACCGAGATGAATAGCAATTTAAATCTGCTGTTTTCTGCCAAAGAAACGTCTCATCTTGCTGAGCTGTGAGACTCCAGCAGATTTTCTTAGATAACTCATCCACTCGCGTTGAAATACTTGTTTTCTTAGTGTCAGGAGAATTTCCCTGTGCTTTGCTTGTAGGAGAAGTTAAAACAAAATATCCTCCGGGCTTGAGAACACGATCCACTTCCAAGAGTAGCATTGCATCTGCTTACGGTGAAAAAATTGAAAGCATAACACTGTCATCCTATATAAGTTCCATTTCAAAGACCCAAAATCTTAACCAAAAATAAGTAAAAGACTATGAACCATTACCAAATAAATACCTTTTATATCCCAACTAATCCCACATCGAGCACAGTGGACCATGTCAAATGATAAAGCTGGATATGGAAGCTGTTTCGAAAAGAAATTTCCAACCACTGCAGGAAGGCCTCTCTCTAGAGCTAACTGGACTTGGCTACCACTTGCCTCATACTCTGCTATACATATAGGCATCAGCTTCAAAGACACTAGATGTGCACCAAAGCTACCAAATCCACAACCGATGTCTAACACAGTCCTTATCTGCAAGAAACGGAAAACAATTTAAAGAGTTTTCAGTGAAAACAGAACAAAAAAAAAACGATCAATGACAAGAGGAACTAGAAAAAGAAGAAAAGACAACTCACACCAGCTTGGAGAAACTCAGTATCGCTTCCTAATCCAATCATCTCAGCAATTTGAAAAGAGTAATCTTTGACCCCGTCAAAGATCAAGCCATCTTCTGAGTGAACGTAATTTGATTCTCTTCAAGCAACATTAGCCTAATGATAAATATCAAAATAGATTAAGATGGTACAACATTAGCTGAAACTGCGTAACAAAATTTGTCTGATTTAACCTTTTGTGATCTCAACACCTTTTAGTTATAGTTCCTGATGAAAGAAACTGATCCTTGGTAATCTTCACATTCCCTGCCCATATAATATCTCTACCAACCGGCCATCGAAGTGGTATTTTATAATCCCTTGGAGGAAGAACAATACATCTTTCCTCTTCTCTTGCAAACTCACAATTTCGATCAGCAAGTATATTTCCTGCTACGTTATAACAGGGAACATAGTTCTCTCTTTCTTTACCACATAAAGGAAACTCTTTTAACCGATTAACCCCTAAAGAGAAAGACCTTAGATCTAGATAATCAACAGCTGCTTGTTCCTTAATCCTCCAATAGTTACTATAAATGTTGTTTGGCGGCACTGGCGTTGTTAAAGTTGTAGAAGAATCATCTGAATCTGATGTTGAAGGTATTAAAATGGTAATTAGAGCAACAACACCAAGGATTAAGAACAGTAACCCGCTAATCCGTGGTCTCAGACCAAAAACTGAGGCAAGCTTCATGTCACAGGATCAAAACAAGAGGTCTCTTGTAAGCAAATCTACACTCTTTTAGTCCCTAAAAGATTTCTCATCCGATTACTCTCACTTAGTCCCCAAAAAAATTCCAACTAAAATTACCTAATCAAACCATAAGATTCACATTTAGAGGCAACATTTGATTCACCAGGAGAAATACCCAAATCAGGAAAGAACATCAGTCACTGAATGCCAAATTTAGAACCAATAACATACGAGTCTTGGTCAAATCCAGATGTAGCCAATTAATCATAAGTCAGCAAATCAACAACCTGCAACCAAATTTCTCAGATCAAAAATCAAAATTTCCTAAAAAAGAGAGAAACTTTTACCTTTTTTAGTAATTTAAATAATGAAAAATGCAAAGGAATTTCCTTTGCTGGACGTAAATTTATAGTTATGGTAAGCGAAAGGAGCCAAGAAAGAACCTCATGATTCAGTGGGAAAACTCAATCTCAAATTCCTATAATGAGATCTCGAAAATGGCGAAGAGGATCAGAGATCAGATCAAAAGGAAAGCCGGAAACAATAATCGACGAGGGTTGTCGAGAAGAAGGATTTAGATTTCAATCAACAATGGCGAAATGAAACTCCAGTGTGATATGAGAGGACTGTAAGCTTTTTCTGCTCTACTTGGTTTATGATTTTATATGGATAATTAAATATAAGCCGCATTATTAAATGTATGTCGACAAAACAAAACTTTAACCATTTTTGTTTACATTACTTTCTTAATTAATTAAGCTGAGTGAACAGCTATAACTGTAGATTTTTACTGTGATTTAAATTAAAATAGAAAGAAAATCATTGTAATATGGCTCTTTTGTATCGTTTTTATTTACAGGAGAGAATCAATTAAAAAAGAGAGCTGGACATAAAATTAGAAAATTATTTAGCCTTAAACTCCCAAATTACCTTTCAATGTTACTTTAATGTTACCCTAAACCCTAAATCCTAAACCATAAAATGTAACGATTTGTTATTTTTAAAACGAAGTTGAATTATTGAAAGATGTAATTAATTTTGCCAACAAAAATATAAAATTGTTTTAAAATTTATAATCGAGAAAAAAGATGCATCCAAACATCAAATGCAAAGGGGTCGTTGTCCTTTGAATTTTCAATGTTACATAAACAAGACAAAGGACTTAAATAATTGAAAAGAGATGTCTTTGTTACTTCACTTTCTCACTAAGCAAACATTATTACAAAAACAACTGTTTAAATAAATATCATATATGGTTGCATAAAAAAGCAAAATTTCATTGAACAAAAGGGATCAAACATGACTTGAGGTAAGAAAATCGAAACCAAACTGTAAAATGTTTTTCACCCACTCAAGCGTTATTACCTCCAAACTCTCTGTTCAAGTAATCAACAAAACGTCTCTTTGCGCTCTCTGCGTCAGTTGGTAACGGTGGCCCGCTCAGACTCGATTGACCCATCAATTTTACAAACGTTCTTCGAAGCCTCCTTAGTTCCGGTAGTCCAATCGGTCTGCAGATTTCGATTGGAGGTAGTTCATTGCCAAGAGTAACTCTGCTTATAGCCCCACCAAGAGCTTGCTGTTCCACGATTGCATTGATGATTTCTTGTGTCGCTCTGTCTAACTCGTAAAGAGAATTTGCTTCTGAGAATCTAGCAGCCTGAGTCGCGATACTCGGTTGGAGAATTCTCACATCTTGGGTTTTCGAATCAACAGTCTTGGTAAGATATGTCACAGCCTCTGAAATCACAGGAGAGGATTTGTCTATTACTTCTCGAGAAGGATATAGCTCAAAGAGAGGTGAATCCCATCGGTTTCTTCTCTCAGGTTTCTCGAATCTTCTCACCAAATCTTCTAATATACCATCATCATATGAAGCCTCGCCTCTATCACTGCGTTCTTTATTCCATTGCCTGCAATGAGCTTCATCAACATCACAGTAAAGAACACAATACCTAATCCCGGCAGCACGAGCGATACACCAAAGCTCGTATCTGTAACCTTTGATGCTGTTCAAGGAATCTACAATAACAATGTCGCCTCTCGAAACTGATCTATCAACATCTGACCTGAGCTTTCCTCTCAGGTTCTTCTCTGCAGGCATGCTGGCATAGTTTTGATTGCGGTCTAGATGAAACGAATCCTCATCAATGATTCTGACATTCTGTTTCGTTTCAGATTCTTTCAGTGATTCGACTAAGGTCACTGCAGCTATTGATTTCCCACTGCAAGGTTGCCCACAAATCACAACTAGCGCCATTGGTTTTAATCGGCACACAACTTATTGAAGTAAACACACTGCCTACAAAATAGAATCAAAATAGTACTTAAGATTCAAGCTTTAGGTTAATAACAATCATCCAAACAGCATAAGAACATCAACGCATAACAAAATAATAGGCAAAGACACAGATTCGAATACAAAACTAAATTCCAGTTAAACGTTATCATATCGGATTCAATCCCCATAACAAGTTAAAGCATCCATCTTTTATAGTAGCTACTTCCACAATTAGCAATTCAGACGACAACTCAAGCTAATAAAACATTAACAGAGCAAAATCCCACGAAAATTAACAACAACATGAATCAAAAGGGCTAAGCTTTATACTTACTCAGATCCAAAGAGAGGCAGAGAAGGAATCTACTCGGCTATACAGAAAGCAAATATCGATACTGTTGTCGACAGGTTGGATAAAGTAACAGAGATACTGGTCGCGTAAGAATCTGATTTGGGAATTTATCAATCTAGGGCTTATGAGAATTAGAATATACCCGGTCCAATATGCTTTTCACGGTTTGAATGAATATCAATTAATGTTGGCGTAAATCAACTTGTTCCGGTTTAGAAGATAAGATACGAGCCGTTTATACTAACGCAAGTTGCTAGGCACGTTGATGATCAAAACGGCGAGGGTGATTTTGTAATTTATTAAGGAACAGCTCATTCGATGTTTTCTCGGTATCCGAAATTAATCCGGGTTTCAAAATCGGGTATTTCCCCTAATCCAAAAGCACGAATTTTCAACCCTAGCCGCGTTCGAAATTCCCCTAATTTTTTTACCTACAAAATTTTATTCGAATTCTTGTTCAGATCCCTTCCTTCTTCCAGATCGATCTTCAAATCTATTGTAATTTTCCTTTTCCTCTTGATTTGATCTTTCAATTGATACCTGTTTTGTTATCATCCCTTCGTTGTGGTCTAATCTAGGGTTTGACTCATCGGATTTCTAGTTCCAGATCTCTTCCTTTTGTTTTGATGTTAATTTCCTGCAATATATTTACCAGATTTGTTGTCAATTTCAGTTTCCCCCAAAAAAAAATTATCCGATTTAGGGTCTCGTGATTTCAATGTCCTAGGGTTCGTCAATCTGTCGATTAATAAAGGGCCTTTGTCTCTTTTCCTGATAATTAACCGATTCTTTGATTTTCGATTCCTGATTTGATGATATAATCCGTGAGTTGAAATCTAGGGTTTAGGGTTTCTTCAAATTTGGTGATTTTTTAATTTACTCAAATTAAATTCGGGGTAAATACTTTTTCTTAATACACTAATTAAATTACAATCAGTGCTTACTGTTGTCACTAGTCAGTGTTGGTCTGTGGATGTTAGTTAACACTTGGATAAATCCCTCTAATTGACATAGATAACCTTCACGTCAAGTAACTAAATGCCCTTGGTTCTCATTTTACAGGTTGAAAAATGGGTTTTAAGCGCACTTTTGATGCTGAGGATGTGCATGAGCTCAACGTTAAGCATGCAAGACAGATCAGTTATCGCAAGAAGCTGGCCAAACTAGATGGAGTTCCATATCGTGTTTCACTGGAGAAGTCAGGTCTCATAGGTAATAACAATGTGCATCTTGCAGAGGATGTAACATGATAAACTCAAGCACCTGGCTTAATTATTATTTCTTATTATTAGCAGGCGAGGATATAAGTGATCTCGGCAGGTTTAAATGTGAGGATATTGAGAAGGGGTTTAAGACCAATGTGCCATTCTCTTGGATCTCAACTGGTTTGTCTGTGGAAGATGCTCAGTCTGGAGCTACGACTCAGTCTTCCCTTTCTCATGAATCTCCCGAGTTGGATTCCCCTTGGAAACCAGTTTCTCCGGAAGAAGATGTTTATTGGTGTCCGGTTTCTCCTAGGAAACCAGTACCAATCGGGCCAGATTACCAAGCTGATATTCCTGAATGTGTCAAGGAAGAGGCCCAGGATCAGTCGGGTCATGCTATTGGTCATGATGAAAGACAAGTGATGGGGAAGTGCGTAATTCCAATGCCTGACTGTGAAACCGAGGTTTGCAAAGCTGGTAAAGGAAGAAAGGAATGCATTTGCCTGGATAAAGGGTCCATCAGATGTGTGCAGCGGCATATTATGGAAAACAGGGAAGACTTATTTGAAACTATTGGTTATGACAAATGTCTCAGTTTAGGTCTCTGCGAAATGGGGGAGGAAGTTGCTGGTAAACTAACTGAAGATGAGGAAGATCTTTTCCACGAGATTGTTTACTCCAATCCAGTTTCACTGGACCGGGATTTCTGGAAACAGCTAAAGTCAGTGTTTCCTTCACGAACCATGAAGGAAATTGTGAGCTATTATTTCAATGTTTTTATCCTGCGGAGAAGAGCTATCCAGAATCGTTCTAAAAGTCTGGGTGTTGATAGTGATGATGATGAATGGCAAATAGAGTATGACAACACCTTTTATGGTGCTGAAATTCCATCAGATGAAAAAGCTGAAAAAAGCCTCTCAAGAGACGCAGAAGAAGACTCATCCACGTCCTTTGAGTATCAGTCCAATGTGATATACTCTCGATGCCCAGTTAGAAACAGAGAGGAATCTGACATTGGGAATTACTGGCGCCACTGCAATGATCTTTTGGATCATTCTTATTCATTTGATTCTTATGATTCAATACTATCAGATCATTGTTGGAATAAGAACATTGATCTTCTTCCAACTTCCAACATCATTGAGGAGCTCTTTGGTCAAGACCCATGGGATGATTTCTCTAGAGGAAAGTAAATGAGGAATGGTTCTCCAATTCTCCAATCTTACTCTGTTCTAGTTCTGAATCTTGTTTATGTAAATGCATTATTTAAGAAATCTAAAAGTTGGAAAGCATTCAGGGAATCCTGTATAGTTTATGCCCTGGAAGCTTTGTGTGTTTTTGATACTTTAGGTTTATTTATTTACCTTTGTAAATCAGAATTAGATTTTGTTGTAAGAAGATGAAGAAAAATTCTTCAAACTGTTTAATAAACTAACATTTTGTCATATCTTTATTACAGATTTTAAAATTTCAGATCTCACTTGCTACACCTAAAGAACAATCCGTAAGATTTTGGAGTATATCAGAAAGAAACATTCTTTGCAAAACAGGAGAAGCATAGGACGTGATGTGGAGGTCGATCACTTGTCCTTGTCCGTCGCAAATCCTTTCAATGGTACAGTACAGAGAGAGAATCAAAACATCAAAACAAATTCTCTCGATCCGTTCTTGCAAACACATATCTCTGTCACAGCTTTCTATTTTTGGATAACCATTTTCCTTTTCCTTTCCTTTTAACTTTCTTAATCAGAGTTGGTAAAGGTAACCCATCAAATTCTATTTTCTTGATCGAAAAGTTTTCAATCTTTTTATCTTAAAAAGTTGCTGAAATATTTTGATCAATCATCATTTCCATTGTTAAAATAGATGTTTGGGTTTTTCAAATCTCCGGGGAACAACAAAGGAGGAACAATCAATGCAGGAAGAAGAACATCTTCAGAACCAATCCTGATAACACCTGATTTCGACGATGAGATATCGTCACAAGACAAATACAAGAACGGTTTCTCTACTCCCGGTGGTCTGCAGAACCAGACAACAGAAGAATTAGAGAACTACGCTGTTTGTAAAGCTGAAGAAACAACCAAAGGTGTGAACAATTGTCTTAAGATCGCTGAAGATATAAGATCGGATGCTACAAGAACGCTCGAGATGTTGCATCAGCAAGGTGAACAGATCAATAGGACTCATGAAATGGCTGTTGATATGGATAAAGATCTCAGTCGGGTAAAGCTTTTTCTATTTTTTCTTACTTTTCTTTGATCCCAAAAGGTGAAATGATCTGTTTTGTATTTTATGGGGTGTTGATAATAATAATGTTTTTGAGATCAGGGAGAGAAGCTTTTGAACAACTTAGGAGGAATGTTTTCAAAAACCATGGAAACCTAAGAAGACTAAAGAGATCTCTGGACCTATGATCACACCAGGTTTTAATTCTTCTAACCTAATCCGTAGAGGCTAGATTCCACAAAAATCTTGTTTTGCAGCTTTTAAGATTAGAGAAAAAAAAAGAAGAAGCAATCGTACGTATACCATCTCAATCTTTATTATTATTATTTGTTTTGATAATTCTTGATTCTTGAATGGATGAAATTATGTGTGTGATGATCATGCTTCGTATGATGTTTTGAGTTTGAAGTATAAGAGAAGAACCGATCCACACCTCATACATAACTCATAGATCAATCTCAATCTTAATTGTTGTATGGTGATTATGTTTTGGTTGAACCTTTAGATAAACCGTCGAAAAAGAGCGGGAATAACAAGGAAGAGCGAGAGAAACTCGGTTTGGGTGGGAAAGGAAGATCGAGCAGCCAACCACCAGTAGACCAACCAACAAACGCATTGCAGAAAGTCGAGGTTTTGTCTTCTTTTTACAAATTTTGAATCTTAAAATTAAGTTTTTTTTTTTTAAATGTATGTTTAATGCAGGAAGAGAAGGCAAAGCAAGATGACGAACTCTCTGATTTGAGCGACATTTTGGGTGATCTTAAAACAATGGCCGTTGATATGGGATCTGAGATTGACAAGTCAGATAACACCAAATTCATAAATATGTATACGTATCTTCATACATGTTTATACGTATGTTCGTAGAATACTAATTACATTGCAGGAAAATTGCAGGCAAAACAAGGCTCTTGATCATCTCGGCGATGATGTTGATGAGCTTCACTCTCGTGTTAAAGGAGCTAATCAACGGGCACGTCACTTGCTTTCTAAATAAACACCTTCCACATAAATATTACTATTCATTCTTTTCTTTTCTTTTTTACTTTCCTACTGTTGATTTTTTTCTTCTTTGTTCATTCTTTGCTGTACAATTGTGAATATTAACGCATTTGATTCAATTATTTTCTAAAACATAATTTTCCAGACAATATTATAGGAGTCTTTTAATCCTAATAAGTTGAATAGATTCAAGTTAAATCAAACCGATCCAAAGTAAATTTACCTTAAAATACGAAACCAAAATTCAACTTTGATAAAAATAAAACTAAACTAAATTGATCCATCCTATACTTGGTCTCATTTTGGTTACAAATATGCTTTGACCAAAAAAACTAAACCGAACTGAAACCTGGTTTTTCACAATCAGCACTTCAATGATCCGATTAAGTAGCCTCTGCAATTCTAAACTGTTGTGTGTATATATATATATATATATATTAGTAAATCAAAATGCATATACTCATACAAAAAAAGCCCTTAAATCTGTAATATCGTAGTAATTCATCAGATAAAAACTCTTCATATATATATACATATATATATATATATAAGCACAAGAAGACACTATATAATAAGAATCAGTGTTATTACAGTGTACAAAACTTATGTTTTCTTCCCAACCTAAGTTGTAAAGAAACATGGTTCTTACCGCAAATCAAAATCGTGCCCCTAAATAGATAGACTCAGTTCAATATTATGTCTCCTCGTTCTTGACTGGGATCCAACTGTTATCAGACGACGATTTCTTTCTCCGGGTAATAACCCCGATTATGAACCCTAAAAACACACCCATAACCATCAAGCCTGCTCCTTTGACATACCAAGAGACATTAGCTTCGGATTTTCCCATAAGTATAGAAGAAGCAGCAACGGTTTTTAGACTTTCGGTTTTAGTACTGTCTTTGCTCCCACTGATTACTTCCCCAGTTACTAACATCTCAACAGTGTCGTGAACTTCGCCATCGTGGTTACCCACAAATGAAACAGTGAGCTTTTCTTTGTTTGCAACTAAACGAGTGTATCCAAACTCACCCGTCTCGGCTGCCAAATCGATTGCCAATCTTGACCAGCCATACCAATCACAAGATGAACCGGGTTTCCATACCACTGTTTCCCGCAAGTGTTGTTGCTTATGGGACAAAACCTTTCATATCTATGAACATGTCTCCATAGAGCAAGTGTGACATTGTTTTTCACAAACAGAGGTTCCAAATGCTCAACCATCTTTTGTCTAATCATAGTGTCTCTAACCACGTTTCCACTTGTAATCTCTGACATTCAATGCTCTTTATTATAGATCAAGCAACAGACTTCACATATACTTAGTATCTTTGTCATGATCTGCTTGTCTGTAGAGGTGCTGGCAGCAATCACCTAGTGGGGAGTATAAGAGATCTTATACGCATAGAAGGATGCTTTCCAGCTCTTAGAAACCTGTAAGTGAGTTTGAGAGTTAAGCCATCAAAATTAATTGTTTGCTAAGTTAAATTTTGGCTGTAGGTTTCTCAACAGTAATTACTTCACTGGAGAATTCCCAAACAAGCTTGTGAATCTAACAAACCTGGAGATCTTGTGAGTACTTGATCACATCTTTTGATTTATGAACACCACTTGCATATTCTATCTCCCCGTAGCTTATCGATTTAAGTTCAGGTACTTGTCTTACAACAAAATGACTGGAGCAATACCCTCTGCACTTGCCAATATACCAAGGCTAACTTATTTGTAGGCCTCTCTCCTCTGTTAAATTCATAAGTAAATATTGTTCTGAAAGAACCATGTACTCTCCTGCATCCTTAGAGCATGTTTTGATTCAACTTCAGGCACTTGGACCACAATCTATTCAGTGGAAAAATCCCTCAAGCCTTCTACAAGCATCCGAACCTAAAAGATATGTAGGTTCATAACCTCTCTAAGGTCTCTTTGTAAAAGATAATATATAGCACCCATGTTATAATTTAATTCTTGTGGGTGTATGTTGTAAGTACATAGAAGGGAATGCGTTCAAAATAGATGAAAAGGCAATTGGCGCATACAAGGTCCTCGAACTTTCTGACACAGACATACTTGTTTAGTTATGCATATTACAACTCTCTTAGTGTTGTAATCTGGTTATTTAAGATTTATTTTCTATGTTAAAGCGAGATTGTAATTGATGTATTTTCTGAATGTAAATGATTCCTTATCCATATATGAAAATTGAATTTAAAGGAATCTGGTTTGTTCTTTTCACTGTCGTTTTGAGAAAGCAAAGAACCAAAAAGCTAAAGAGGGGAAAGAAAGAAAAAGTGTTCTTTGTTTAACGTACACACCTTTATGATCCAAATATGAAACTTGCATGCAAAGCAATAATCTCAAAAACCCTTCAAAAAACCAAAACCCTCAAACATATCTAACCAAACCTTCTCAAGTCCTCCCACCATATTTTTAGTTTGAAATGGATACCTTGATCAAGCAGACAAGGTAAATCTCCAAATTTCATCTTTTCTATTCAATCACACATACATATATATTCATATATTGATGTAAAAAGTTGACATCTTTGTCTCAGGAGGAAGTATCCAGCTTCCCAAGAGAAAGCTAAAGAGAAAAAGGTGCCAGCAAGGAAGTCTGTATCATTCAAAGAAGGTTTCACAAAATTCTGCTTTTGTTATTCTTGATAGCTTAACTAACTTTGATGCTTGATTAATTTCACATTAGGGCTTATCATGTTCTGTGTGTTGGTAGATAAGAAGAAGTCCCCAAACTGGTTACAGAAGCAGTTCTCAACGCAAATGAGCGGCCAAAGTTATGACCCGATCAGCGACATGGATTATGCTGCTGCAGTTGCAGCCACAGCTTATGCCATAACCACTTCTGAAGAAAATTGGCTACAAAGTTATCATGTAAGGCTTCTAATAAACGATTTTTCATGGTAAGTTGGTAAGCATTTTCTCGTAACTGGACATTTTAAACAAAACAGAGTGGCCTTGAACTTGGAGCTTCTTCGTCAAGGAGCAAGAGTAGAAGAGAAGATGAGTTGCTTTTAGAGGAACCAAGAAGCTTATCAAGCAGATTCTTAGGTGACAGTTACAGAACAACTCAAGATTGTCGTTAAACTGAAAATGTTTACTTGATGTTAGAAATTAGTTTACATATTTGTGATGATACAGGACAACTTTCGTTTACAGAATCAGAGACGAAAGATCGTAAACTTCCCACGCAAAAGTCCCCAGTGAGAAAGTTCTCGTCGGTCAAAAAGACTCCGACTTTCGCCATGAACTCGAGTGGAGATCACACCAAACAGAGTGAATATTCAGGGGAGAAACATGAAAGACAGAGAAAACCAGTTTCTGAACCGCTTCGGATACAACCACCGCTCAGGACACGATCTGAACGTCGTGCTCCACAACCACCACCTCTTCCTCCTCCATCACCTCCGCCTCTGCGGCTCCCACCTAGGGAAATCAAAAGGCAAAGTTCTGGGCATACTAGTCGAAAAGATGATTCTACAGCTGATGCTTGGGAAAAAGCTGAACTAGCTAAGATCAAAGCAAGGTAAGTCTCAATACACGAAAACTTATATATGTGTGTTATTACATTACCACTCACCATATGTATTACACAAGCAGGTACGAGAAGTTAAACAGAAAGATTGACTTGTGGGAAGCGAAGAAGAGGGACAAAGCTCGAAGGAAGCTGGAAAAATCTGAGGTTGATAATATAAAATGACTTTGTATAATCTAATCTAATTTATCATATGTTTTTTTCTCTAAGTGGTTGGTACATGAACAGCAGAGTGAACTAGAACAGAGGAGGAAGAGAGGATTGCAGAAATTTAGAGAAGACACAGAATACATCGAACAGATTGCTGCTGGAGCCAGAGCTCAGGCGGAGAAACAGAGACAGAGTGAAGAGTTCAAGGTGAAGGAGAAAGCCGAGGTTGTCCGTAGTACCGGTAAACTCCCTGGAAAAGAATGTCTCTGTTTCTGACTAAAACAGAGGGCTTACATAATAACTGTAGCTATGCATCTCTGTGTGGAATGATATAATTTTATTAAAAAGAGAGATTTTATCCACTCTGTAATCAAAGACAATCGACAATATTCCCCGCATAACCTCCTTTACTATTCTCTAATATTAGAGATAACTTGGGGAGCACAATGTAAATATTACTTTTCCCAATCTTAAACTTTCATCTCTTTAATGGGTCGGGTTTCATTCCTTCAGCAATTATGAAGAAGAAAAAGTTGGTATATTGAGTTTCTTTCCACGATAATATTATTCTTTGTGGCGAGAATTCCTTTTTCTTCCCACGCAAGCAATCATGTGTTCAGCTTGTGTGCGAATATGATTTGTTTTTCATTCTTTTGTTCTCAAGAGTACCCGTGAGGTCTCTGTTTTTCTGTTGTTTCCACAATTTGTCGTGACTTTGTGACATTGTTTTGGACTTTCTCCAAATAAACCATCACACTTTTTTTTTTCAAAATTTTTTTTTATTTAAAATTTGTGCAGGTCAATTCTACCAACTCTAAAATCACCTACTTCATAAAATATACTATATTTTTTTGTTTATGTAATCTTAAGACAAACATTTCTCTCATAATTACTCTCACTCTCCTAACTGTTTTTTTCTTTTTAAAGGGCTTGACTCTCCAAGCTGTCATCACTGCCATCATGCATGCCCAACTTAAACGAGTAGGACAAAAATGAGACGGCCCATGACCAATTCATAAAATTTATTTTTGTATGATGGTGATGGAATTTAGGATATTCACATTACATGACATTAATGAAATTGGGGAAAAAAATATCTAGTTTATTTGGGGTTTGGATTAGATTTTGGAGACAAAAAAATTCGTAGATATTTATGTGATATCTCGTATTTATTATAAACACCATTTAAGAACACCACATTGGCCACTGTCTAATAATAATTGATCACTAAATGACTTTTTCGACCACGATTAACAATGACATCAACTTTAGTTAGCGACTTAGCGTATCATCGACGAACAAAAATACACCTTTTTGACATCGGACAATCTTATTAAGAAATAGTAGGACTATTAAACTGGGCAGACTAAAGTGATTATTAGATTTTAATTATTAATTGTGATTATATATCTTTTTCTTTTTATATCTTTCAAATTAGAAACTGGTTTGATATTATAATCTCCTTCTTTCCTCCATAATTTATAATATACATTCGCATTGCCATGATCCCGTTATTTAATTTTGAAAAGCATATCCGATCCTTGTACACTTCCTCTCTATATATACACATATCCACCACCTCTTAACTCTTACATCCAACACAAAATTTAGTTATTGTCTCGTAATATTCTTTTTTGGGAAACAAAAAAAAAAGAATTTCCTCACCGATCAGGTAAAAAAAATTCTCCGACACGAAACCGGAGGGGCCAGACCACAACAAGCCCGCGGACGGAACCGAAATAACCAATAGACCAGCTTCCAAAGCTGAGCTCATGGCGAGTGCTAAGGTTGTAGCAGAAGCTGCTCAATCCGCAGCTCGTAACGAGTCAGGCAAACTCGACAAGGGTATAGCCGCCGGAGCCACCGCTGATATCTTAGACGCTGACGAGAAATACGGTAAGCTCGATGAAAAGAGTGGCGCTGGTCAATATCTCGAGAAGGCTGAGAAGTATCTCGTTAGTAATTATGTTACATCGTTTATGTTAGTATGGCGAGCGAGTGTAATAATAACTTCAGGTGATCATGAATATACTCTATCTTTGTTGTGATTATGCTTAACTTGTTGGTGTTTATTAAAGGCAAATTAGAGAGCGAAAATTATAATCTTAGGGATTGGAACTACTTTTTTGTTTGCCTCAACAAAACTTAGCATTAGCCAAATTTCGGTGGTGCACTTAGGGTTTATCAACCTGTAGAAGATACTTTGCCCAATTTGGCACCAAAGAGTAAAGTTTAGATACATTTTTTTTTGTCGGCCATATTGTCATAAGCTTAGGTACATAATTCGATGACGAAAGAGATTAGTTTCTATATCATTAGGTTTATAATTTAAAAACTAGATGTTTTTTTTTGCCATAAAAATTACGATAGATGTTTCAAAAATTTGTATATAAATTAATGTCTCATTTCGTAATTCATTCATACCAACTAAAATTTTAACGGATCATAATTTTACATTAATTGATAAAATTCAATAAATGGAGAGGTAATACATTATTGCAATTTGCAACTAGTTTTCTCAAAATGAGTCAAAAATCTAAATCATGCAACTTCAAGAAACAGAGGAAATAATACCATTAGTAAATGTACAACTTAAAATGCATGAAAGGAAAACAAAAATGCATGAAAGGCAAAATTTTACTTGCAAGACATTTTCATATTCAATCTAGAATCTGCCCATTAACTTCATAAAACAAACGCTAAGAGCTATCCACAATCCTCTCAGTCCCACGCAAAATCAGATTACACCGTTCATGTCTAGATTCAGGCACAAAATCACTCAGTTCCACTGAAGGATTCGTTACAACAGAAGTCTCAAACATCTCTTTCCCAGGTACAACATGTTTCACCCAAAAATAAACAAGTGTTACTTTGATATCATCCCAAAACAAAGAATCTCTCTGAATCCTAAACAAACTACTCCCATTAACAGTCCAACCAATTTCTATCCATAATCTCCATCAAACCCTGAGCTTGTGGAACATAATACCAAGGAATAGCCTGTGTTTTATCTCCGTCATAAAATGGACATTTCACTTCAAGCACACCACTTGAACATAACCCATCTTTAACCACATGGATATCTCCATCTGGAGAAGCTCCTATCCAATCTTCTTCTTCTTCTTTTAAGGCTACTACGAACTCTGGTAAGAGAAAATCATGTCCTGTTAATTCATGGTATCTATTGAGTGCTTCAGACTCTTTGATCTTGGTCCAACATGTAGCTGCATTGCCTGAAATATTGCTCAGATTTTCTCTAACCAAAGTTGAACTCCACGGTTAGGCCAAAATCCAATAGTTTGAGCAAATGTATTTGATGTTAACCGGTTTTCTCTCTGTTTTTCCCAATTTTTACGCCAATGTTGCATACAAGGTGCCTCTGTAAACGAATAATTCGAGCTCATGAGCTCAGATTTGTTGCTGCTGAATCTTTTTCCTTGCAAGTATTCAAAATCGCCAATGCAACATAAATTGAAGCATTTGAAACAACAAATTTCTATTTTTTCAAATCTATAACAAAATTAACCGTGAGAGCTTCCAAGTAGGACGACGAAACATCGTTGAGCAAGAGAAGATTAAAAAAATTTAAAATTTTGACTTTGGAATTTCTGGGGATTAATACGAATTTCGATTTTAATAAAAAGAGGATAAGCAAAACTTAAAAAAATTGAGCGCTTCGGTCGGGCGGTCCAAACTTCCCGAGTGATGACGTGTCGTGAGAGGATATGTTTGACTAGAGTTGGAAATGTCGTTTGCGGGTTTTTATCGTGGAATGTATTCGGATATTATTTATAGAGATCACATTTTTGTAAGTCTAGTTAGATAAAATTTACATTTTTGTGGTTTACCGAATTTAGGATCGCAAGATTTATAAGACTTATATTTTTAAGTTCGGTCCAATAATTTTTAAACTAAACTAAAATTTGGATAACTACTTAAATTTAGAGCAAACACCCAATCAAAATTTATGTGTATGTAGATTTACGGATTTATAGATACATGAATTTGTGAATCTATCTTTAAGATTCACATAATTTAGCAGGATGATCATAAATCTAATAATTATTATCCACTGTTTTGCGTAACAAATTCAAACATTCTTAATTTTCTTCAAAATTTACGGATTTTAGATTTACCCGATTTACGGATTTTGGATTTACCCGCTTCCCATGGCATACACGCTTCGCATGGCTATTAGTTTGACGAGAATCATCTCTCACTAGCATTCCAAAATTACCCTTATGTGTTGTGTCATGTGTATGTGTGACATCACTCATCGTTGGGCCATGTATTGCAACTTGCAAGTTACTGAAATAGGCCCATAGATTATTTATGTGAATCGAACCGAACCGAACTAGAATTTATATATAAACCGAAACGGTTCACACTGAGAGATCAAAGAACGACGTCAAGAAAAAAAGGAAAAAGTTCTAGAGGAGAAAAAGAACTTCGGTTCAGAACTTTTCCAATTTTTCTGCTTTACAAAAACCAAATTTAACATAGATCGGTTAGATATAGTTTTTATTGGTCACAAATTGGTTTTTAATCAAAATCATTCTAAATTTTCAAATAGATTTAAGTTTCATTTTGATTTTATTCCCATTCAATTCTTTTGCATATTAAGAACCAATTAAGAACTTTATTCGATATCCATTCATCGGTATGGAAGACCACTAAAAGTAGACAACAAAATTTGGTTATATGAATAAATATCTTCATGTATTCACCAAGCTTTAAAAAAAATAAGTCGATTAAGATCTCTATCAAAAACGGTCTCTTATATAAAGTATTACATCTCTGTCCATACCACGACGTTTTGAAAAGAATCGTACTCGTACACTAAGAATCTCATGGTCACTCTCACGTGAAAGGCGCGTGTGATGATGAACGTTGGTTACTTGCAGTTACAGTTGAAGGACATCGTTGTCTTCTAGGCCTCCTTGTCATCTTACCCCAACCTGCAAAGCTTCTATCTTCTAAACCCATTACAACTTCACCATTGTTGCATTGATTGCTGACAAGTTGTTGAACCGCAGAAGGAGCTGGGGCTGGAGCCTGAACCGGGCAATAGACTGGTTCAGGGATTGTTATGACTCGTCTTGGTCTTCCTCTTGAACCGGTTTTCTTCCTTGCTAAACCGGTTGGAGTCCAGGAGCTTCCTGTTGCTCTCATGAACCCATCAAACATATGAATGTCTTCTGTTACTTCGTGTTTCGAAAGAGACAGAAGTCCCGGGAGAATGTCTCTTTGGAAGTCTCGTCTCTGTTTTCCTTTTCTCGCATTCCCTCTTCTTGGTCTTTGGCTCGTGACCAGCGCAGTTCCTGAGGTTTCCTCCAATTTGAGGTCTTCAGGGACTAATGGCTTAGGCATGTACTCTTCTTTTGAGATCTCACATAGTTGCAGGGTCATTGACTCGAAGTAATCAATCTCTTCGATAGAACGCGTTTGATTCTTCGAGAGAGTATAGAGCTTTTTGTCTAGATTCTCTCTGTGAGTATTTACTGTTTCTGCAAACCAGTGAAGGATGATGGTTTCAGGAGCTTCTGCTGAAGCAACAACTTCAACCTCTTTATCTAAGCAAGCTGAAGCGATGTCAACTATTGTTTCCGCTGCTATTTTTTCAAACTCGGGTGGTTTCTCCGCAGTTTTTCCCTCAACCGGGATTTCTTCTGACGGTTTTTTCCTAGAGATATCATCATTTTCTTCTTCATCATCAGACTCAGGAACAGCAGGAGCTTCCAAATTTATCATGGGTGCCTTTGAATACAGACTTGAACTGGTAGGAACAGAGCAGTTTTCGCCTTCATCATCACTTACAGACATATTCAAATCAATTGGACACCTATTACTACCTGAAACCTTTGTCCCGGTCTGTTCCTCCGTTTGCTGATCTTCATCAGAAAGAGGATCACACGGTTCGTTCATGTCTAGCATCCTAACGTTATGGACTTTTCCTTTTTCTGCATTGGATTGATCTCTACAAGTAAATCCAGGAATTGCCGTGCTAGCATTGATCTTCACAGTCTCCGATTTATTGGAACAAGAACCAGACTTTAAACTCTCTAGCCACACAAGATTCTGAACATTGTTTCTTGCTTCAGCTTTGATATCCAATGGTTTCAGAGAACTCAGAACGGCATCATTACCCTTCAGATTCCATTTTCCATCAGCCATCTCAGAGTTACAAACAGACTTGAGTTTATTAAGCCATGGTAAAGTAGCCAGGTGTTCTTCATCCTTTCTGACTTCAACAACAGAAATGTTCGAAAGTGTCACATTTAAATTTAAATCTCTCACAGACTTCATCTCCGAGCCATTTAAATCCATAAATGGATTTGCTGAGCTGAAATCATTTCTTCCTCTGTTAGGATAATTATAGCCAGTCCCAGAGAATTTCGATTTTGATGAAGAGGAACACTCATTGTAAAACATGTTGTGGTTTAACCGACTGTTATTCCCGCACCCCGAGTTAAATCTAGAATTGCTTTCAAACTGCAATCTGTCTCCAAGAAACCCTTGTTTTTGAGCATTACCACTCAGTGTGTCAGAGAGGTTTAGAACCGGATATCTGTGCGCTGAAGCAACTTTCAGAGGGAATCCGAAGCTAGGATTTTGCCAAGAAGAGTTCAAATGGTTCCACGAGACTTCAGAATCTGGAGGGTTACATGGATACAAATGGCGCTGTTGGTGAGAAGCTAAACTTGACTCCAAGTGATTTTGACGAATGACGACTTCATGACTACTATTGGTATCAGTATCAGCCTCTAGGTCAATAAACGTTCTTTCTTTCCAGAAGCCTGCCTTGTTAGATGGACCAGAATCAGGTAAACTCATAACTCTTTGTGAACTGTTCATCAAAACTTGCATAGGCTGAGACGACGAATCCAGTGGCTTGGCCGGTTGAAGAAATGGAGCAGCAGACTTGTGTGTGCCAGTATAATGATCTGCAAATGGTGGATTTCACATGAATGCATGGGAAAACAAAAGCAAAACATGCATAACCATAAAAGCAAATCCAACAATGGCATTTTCAACTTAATGGATCATCTTACCAGTTCTTGATGGCTGATGTGGCCAAACATTTGGTTTACCGTTCTCATCTGAAGGCAGAGAGATAACAGGGACATGCTCCCTTACCCTACCCGAATTCAGAGATTTTCCATAGTCGCGAATATGGCCTTGAAACTCGCCATTACGCAAGTCCCGGGAGTGGTCACAAGCAAAGTTGTTTGTTTCTTGAGAGCTAATTGGTTCATTTAAGTCAGCCAAACCATTGCTTCCATTCAACCCATATCCAATTCTCAAACCATCTCCGCGAGATTCAATCTTCACATCTCCATTAGGAAGCTGACTCGATGTGCCACAAATCCTGTGATCTTTAATCTCGACAACTTCTTCATTGTCATCAATGTAATCATCAGCTGGAAGACAAAGATCTATCATCTTTCTTCTGATTTTCGTCGGTCTAACCTCCGACATTTCAACATTTTTGGAACTAGCTCCATTTTGCCATGAAACAGGGCCAACAACAACCCCTTGAGAATTGCTTCCTTTCATGGGAGAATGGCCATTATCCTCAACCACCGACATGGATGGTCTATTGTAAACCGAATTCGCCAAAGGGAAACTAGGGATTTTCCATTTACGAACATCGTCATTAGTAGCTTGAGATGAAAATGATGCATCAGTTGGAACCCATTCTTTATTCAACTGTTTCCTTTTCAGTTCATGCATCATATCTTTCTGTATCCTGTATACCCGGTGAAGTTCCAAAACCTGGTTAAAAGATCAAATTCACAAACTATAATCAGACAAAAGCTAGAGAGCAGAGAAAGATCACAGCGAACGTCTTCAACTAAGTAACCTGTGTCTTAAAAACAGCTTCGTGTTCAAGCATTGTCCTTCTCACCACATCTTCGTCATACCCAAGTATAGTCTGCGACGGGAAGCCATTGTAGCATTGATCATTTGCTGCCGAGGGTTTATTGTCACCACAGAACAATGGCCATCTACAACCGTTAGAATCTTTGTTGAGATCTCTCATAGAGTGATGATATCCACTAAATAAGCTTTCACAGTGCACCTTTGTTCCCATTCCTGCTCACAAATATCTAAAACCTCAGTCTTGACTAGAGATGAACAAATCTGATCCAAAACATTGAAATTGTCCACAAATCCTAATAAAAACACAACAAGCATTAATCACATTTCTTCCGGCAAAACAAGAACTTTACAACTCCATGAGCTCTATCTAGTTCAATCTCAATAAACCCAATTCTGATTCCTCAAAAGTCAAACATGTACAAGAAGAAATCATAAATTATAACTGAGGGTTTTGACTCAGTGATAACTAAACGTCGTCTTCAAACAGATGAGTTCTAACGCAGACGAGTCAAAAAAATGAATCAAATCGAAATCTAAAGTTAGATTACAAAGAATCTGCAAAAAAATTAGGACAATATTGAACCAAATTGTCAGAGAAAATAAATGCTTTAATCTAGTGAACCTCGAAGAAAATTAAGCAGAGGAAATTGAAATCCCCAAATCATCAGACAAACAAATAAATAAAAAATCAAATTATCAGAGTTTAGAAATAAAAAAGGTTTTTTTACCTCAAACCCACATCCTCTTATCGCCAAACTTGCCTCAGAAGATAAAATGAAGATTTGAACAGAGTGAAATTTTTTTTTAAAAAATCTCTGAATCAAAAGGGAAAAATAAGAAAAATAATCGAATTTCTCTACTACGGGAAGATTGAAACAAGAAATAAAGTAAGGGTATGATAGTTATAGCGTAAACACCATTAATAGAAAAAATTAGATCGTCACCTTCGATCTACTGGGCCAGTGCTCTTCTCTCTCATCAAACAAAAAAAATGATTGAAGAGAGGAAAAAGAAATCTGCTTTTATGGTTTGGTTGTTCTTGTATGTGAGAAGAGGGATAAAAAAGGATGTGTTTATAGAAGAAGAAGAAGAAAGATCCCAAAATCATAAAAATAAACGAAGCTTTGTAGTTGTATTTGTATTTTTTCAACAGTGACATGAAATTATTTGTCAACATCCGGTCTTCTCTTTCCTTTTATTCTCTGCTTTTTTCCACCTTTTTTTTGTTTTTGTTTTCCTTTTTAACTCCCTTCGATTTATCTAATATTATTCTTGCCATTTACTATAATTAATAAATTTTACTATAGTAAAGTGAAAATAAAAGGATGAATGGTTTTACTGGTAATTTTTATTTTTAGTGATAAAATTGAATTTTAAAAAGAAAAAAATGATAAAGAGTTCGTTGAGAAAACTATTTTACAGGTATACCCATAGATCCATGTTTCTGAACAGTCTCGGAAAAGGCTACCAGCACCTCGAATGATCTACTTACTTATACTTATCTTTGTCGAGATTCAGTTGGTCTTCAGTCTACCACTCCGTGGGTACAAGACCTTACATTGTGTAGTAAGGAAAATAGTTGCTGAAAATGTGAAATGGGTATCTTCGAGGTTCCTCTCCGTCTTCTTTGTTGCTTTTCAATGCTTTAAATAGATAATATATATATAATTAGTTTTAGAATTAGTAGAAAGACAGATTTATGCTGATGTGTGGTTATCTTAAATGAAAAATAATGTTAAATCATTTGAAGGAATATTATTTGTTCTGGGATTTTTCTTGTGATTTGTAAATCAAATATTAAAATAATTGAATGTATGCTACATCTTAAATTTAGGAACGTGTTAGTTATTGTAAATTAATTGGATCTTTTTAAAGGGAACTACAGATTAGTCGATATACTAAAATTGTCTAGATTGAGTGTTTTAGTGGGTTTAAAATTTTGAAAATTTTATAAATATACTTATTTATATATGAAGTAATTAATGATATGAGGTAAAATGTTGTTTACTACGACTAACACTCTCTATATGGTATATCATTAATTATATCAGATATAATCAGATTAAACTATATAGTGAACAAACTGAAAATCCAAAACGAGCATGTCGTCAAGGATAAATAATTAAATATCGTAAATCCTTCGCCCATTCATTACGCATTCTTTGTTTAACACATTTTTTTGTTAGGTCTAAATTTTTTCAAATATATATTTGAATAAAGCAGTAATTAATAAACTATTGACAGCATACAAAGCGTGGGTCCCGCCTAAAATCTTCTTTTTCCCAGAGCTCTATGCCTCTATCTCGTTGGCTACGGTCGAATAATATTTTTTTTTTTGATAAAAACGTTTGAATGATTTCGTTTTTATACCGAAATACTAGAGCAACTCCATTAGTGATATCGCAATTTTTCACAAATAAAAAATAAAAATAATAGAAACTAAGAGACAGAGGTGAGAAACGGTTTCTCTATGGAAAACATCTATTAGATACTCATGCTCACATTTCATTTATTAATTGGTTCATCTTCTTTTTTCTATTTAAATTTTAATTATTCAATTAAATGTTTTTCATTGATGAGAATGCTCTTAGAAGTTTATAGTCTGTAAAAAATATTTAATAGAAATATATTTAATAACTAGAATTTTAAATCATGTATATTTTTGGATGGTGATTTTTAATAATGAGAAAATAATATTCAAAGGGGAGTTCAGGATATTGATCGGGTCCATGGAGCCATAAGCTTTGAAATTCTAAAGAAATATAGTATACAATAACCATTAAAAAAAAAATTTAAATACAAAATCTATTATATTGATATGTTCAGTGTGTTGTGTACCACATTGAATGCCCCCAAACACTGATTTTTTATTTATTATATTGAATATTTTTAAGTATATGTTTTTTAAAGTTAATGTTTTTAATCCAAAGGTTGAATTTTCAAAGATGTTTTGATTCCAGATGTGCTTAGAGTTCTGTTACCAGCAAACATATATTATATAAATAAAAGTTTTTTAACAATATATATATATATATATATATATATATAATATAAATAATAATGTGAAAATGGCCTTTAAAGGAGTAAGAAAATAATTATCGCTTTTTCCTATCGACGTGACCAGAACTCTTAATAATTTGAATATATACACGATACTTAATCCAAGTTCGGCTCAGAGGTAAAGTTGGTAAACCCCATGCTTTAACCCCAAATTATATAAACATTTTTTTCCTCAAATTATATAAACATGTTTAGGGGGATCATTCTAAAATAAGTCTTTTTTGTTTTCTTGATTAGAAGAATCGATTCACGGGCCCACAAAATAGAATGATGTTTCTTCTCTTTTCACGTCCTTTATTGGTTTAATAATTTTGTTCAATCTTATTGGTTTAAATTTTAAAATTGACTCCATTGATTTAATAATAATAATATTTAGATATCATTAAAAATTTGATAGATAGAGATTAAACTATTTTAACAAATAAACTGGGAAAAATTAGACAAATGATTTTTTATGAGAATTAGAGATTAATATATATATATATATATATTTAATATAAATTAATTAAAATATTTATATATTGTAGTAAAAATTTTAAATCATAATTTTGTAATCTCGGTTTAGGCATTCAGAATCTCAGGGCCTGCCCTTACAAATTTTAGCTCACACAAACTTTGTTATTCGAAAATATCTTGTTTAGTAAATTTTGGTTTTAGACGTAAAAAAAAAAGTTTGGTATTCCGTAAAAAACTCTTCGGCTGTTGTATGGCATGGCATCATTTTGTTTTGTCTCTTATGCCACAAGGCACAAACCCACATGGTTAACCCGTATTTGTCTTTTTTTGTAGGTAACGTCGGGAAATTTATGAACCTGCTCATCTTTCACTTTTCAAATCCAAGAATAATATGATCGCAAGAATAAATAAACTATAATATCAAATATATATATATATATATATATATACATATGATAGATCTACATGCGTTAACTAATTTTATATAAAAATATCAGTATAACTTTTTTACCCAAGTTTAAGAAAAACTTTGCTTTCGTTTTTTTAAAAACTATTTTAAATGCATATCAGAGAGTTGTCAAAACAAAACAAAAAAAATGTTGGGTTCAAACTTCGATACCACGATACAACATCTTCAATACGAAGCTTTTAAGCTACAGAAACTGACCAAAATAACTGGTAGGCTTAAATAATAGATGGAAGGCCCTATCTTATTATAATACATGTATTCTAAATTTATAGTGCTTTTATTGGGTTCAAGATAAGTTGGGAATAGACTTAAAAGTGGTCCAAAGTATACTTTCGGAAATGTCACTCTCATCAGAAAAAAAAATCAAGATTTATAAACTGACTATTAGTCAAGGGTCCTATCATAGTTCCTAGGTGTTCCCCACCAAATTGATTTCATTGAGAATCAAAGAGAAAAAATTATAAATTATAAATATACATATACACATGCAAGTATCCACAGAAAAGATTTGAACATTTAATTCAATGTACAAACGACACAGAAAAACAGATACTAATCTTCCAATATCTATTGTTTTTTAAACATTTGTTCCAATATTTTCTAACGCCACTTAAATGTTAATTTTTCAGAGAGGAAAGATTTGTAAATTTAGCATATATTTGGATACGTGTTTCATTCATTTTCTGAACGTAACTCAAATAAATAAATAAAAGTTCTACTAAACAATTTTTTAAAAGAGAAACTAGTTTTTGAAAAAACAAAATAAGTACTTTATACGAAAAAGGTAAATGGAGGAGACAGAGTAAGAGAAAGTGCTTCCTTTACATATCTGCAGCGTGGACTTTCTACTGCGAACCCAAAAATCTTTAGAAAGGTATATTGAACGAAAAAATTGAATGCGATTCAAGTTTTAATAAATTTTCATAAGATTTAGTTAAATTTTGGTGAATTAGAAAATTTGTTATTAAATTTTATGAAATTTCATCTAAAATTATGAGTGATTTTTGTATTTTTAACAAATTTTCTTTTTAAAAGCTCACATCAAACTTTTAAATCCTATTATTAAAATACTTCAAAAACAATGAATTTGATTGTATATTTTTAAAATTTCCAATTCAATTACATTTAAATTTTTAAAAATATTTTAAAGTTTATGCTTGAATAATATATGACACAAATCACTCCAGATAGATATCTTGTCCAATACACCCCGTTAATCTGTTTATGTTTTCAGATCCGTTTTAGGAACAGACGGAAAAAAAAAAAAAAAAAAAAAAAAAAACAGGAACTCTCCATTTAAAAAAGAAACAAAACGGCAAAAAAGCGAAGTGAAACACGACACGGATTCACACAGACACAGATATTTACAAATAGGATTTAGATAGATAACAAAAAAAATAAAAAAAAGTTTATATTGGGTTGTTGGGTTTTTTTCTTTCTTTCTTCTTTGCTCTGTTTGTTAATTTAGGGGATCGATGTCGGAAAAGGAAGAACTTCCGTCGACATCGAAGTTCACCGGAGCTCCGTCACGACCAACTTTATCTCTTCCACCACGGCCGTTTAGTGAGGTGTTCTTTAACGGTGGCGTTGGATTTAGTCCTGGTCCCATGACTCTGGTCTCAAATATGTTCTCCGATCCCGATGACTTTAAGTCTTTCTCTCAGCTCCTTGCCGGAGCCATGGTTTCTCCGGCGGCTGCTACTGCTGCCGCCTCTAGTGATTATCAGAGAGGTGTGAGTTCCGGTGAAGGGACTAGTGGTGATGTTGACCCGAGATTCAAGCAAAACAGACCCACCGGTTTGATGATTTCTCAATCGCCGTCGATGTTCACCGTACCGCCTGGTTTAAGTCCGGCGATGTTGTTGGATTCACCAAGTTTTTTGGGTCTTTTCTCTCCAGTTCAGGTTTCAGATTCATCAACAAATTTTAATTTTTTTATTTGGTTAAAGTTTGAAAATCTATTTATGGAAACTGAAAGTTTATGCCTTTCTTTGGAGCTGTTTCTTGTTTTTTTTTGTTTTGTTGGCTGCTGAGGAAAAAAAACGTTTTTGTTAGCAAATCTAGGTATATATTCCAACAAATTATAGATTTGTATCCCCATTTTGCTGGAAAATAGGATAAAGAAAGAAAACATTCATATCTTCTTCTTTTTTGAGGTCAAAATTGACGACGTCAGATTAGAATTGAATTAGGGCTTGTTAGAGATTTGGGGATTTCTCTTAAAGGAAGGAACTTTGCAACTCAACTTTAGTGAAAAGGTAGTGTGTGGATCAAATACTCATCAAGATTTGGGCTTTGCTCAAGTTTTATATATTAATCCTCAGGAAGATTTCCTGGTGCCACATCTGAAAAATCCTCTTCTTATGACCTGATATGTTTGATTCTGCAACTATATGTTCCTTTTAATAGGGTGGTTTGGTTTCTCTGGCTCTCCTGTGTCTTGATTTTGAATCTGTCTACCTTTTCCAACGTGTGCTCAGATTTTGTTTGTTTCTAACCGAAATGTAACAATGTCCAGGGACCATATGGAATGACGCATCAGCAAGCTCTAGCTCAAGTCACTGCTCAAGCAGTTCAAGCCAATGCTACTGTGCAACCTCAAACGGAGTACCCTCCTTCCTCTCAGGTTCAATCTCAGATTCCGACCTCAGCTCCGAATTTTGCAGTACTAGCTCAAAGAGAAACCTCAGATGTAACCGTCATTGAGCAGAGGTTACAACAGCCTCTAAATGTTGACAAACCAGCTGATGATGGCTATAACTGGCGAAAATATGGGCAAAAGCAAGTTAAAGGCAGCGAGTTTCCTCGAAGCTATTACAAGTGCACCAATCCAGGATGTCCTGTCAAGAAGAAAGTTGAGAGATCTCTTGATGGACAAGTAACGGAAATCATCTACAAAGGTCAGCACAATCATGAACCTCCTCAAAACAAGAGAGGAAACAAAGATAGCACCGCGAATCTAAATGGGAGTTCGATAAATAACAATCGTGGGAGTTCTGAATTGGCGGTGTCACAGTTTCAAACTAGTAGCTCCAACAAGACTAAGAGAGAGCAACAGGAAGCAGCAAGTCAAGCTACGACAACAGAACACATGTCTGAGGCAAGTGACAGTGAAGAAGTTGGTAATGGAGAAACTGGTGTGAGGGATAAAGATGAAAATGAGCCTGATCCCAAGAGAAGGTAAAGTTATAAACTTTGTTGATAATAAATAATCCATATTTTCGGTTTTTAATTGAGAAAGATCTTTGAAGGTACAGAAGTATTGAAGTTCGAGTTTCGGAACCAGCTGCTGCTGCTTCACACAGAACCGTGACAGAGCCTAGAATTATTGTCCAAACGACGAGTGAAGTTGATCTATTAGATGATGGATATAGGTGGCGCAAATATGGACAGAAAGTTGTCAAAGGGAATCCTTATCCCAGGTAATACACGAAAATCATCGATTGGTCTAGCTATTACACTCTTTGAATGTGGAATCCGGTGATCAATATAGCTTTATGTCTTAAAACATTCTTGTTAATGTTCTCTTTTTGATCCTTAGGAGCTACTACAAGTGCACAACACAGGGATGTGGAGTGAGGAAACATGTAGAAAGAGCAGCTACAGATCCAAAAGCTGTAGTAACAACATATGAAGGAAAACATAACCATGACCTTCCAGCAGCTAAATCAAGTAGCCATGCCGCAGCAGCAGCACAGTTGAGGCCAGAAAATCGACATGGCGGTTTGGCTAACTTAAATCAGCAGCAGCAGCCCGTTGCGCGTCTAAGGCTGAAAGAAGAGCAAATAGCTTGAGAGAAGATATAGAAAACTCTGTATATCTCTTATCATCTCAAATTCCACTCTGACCATTTTCATGATAACGCTTTCAACTTTGTTGAAGTTGAGAACATTTGTTGGCCACAGGTTTCTACATACACTTGCCTGAGAAATCTAGCAGTTTACAGGAAAGAGAAAGAGCTTCAGAAGGGATTGTTCTTCTATGTTCTGGCTGGTTTAAAACTTAAAAAAGTTGTTTTAGGTTTACTGATTTCTGTTTACTAATGTGAATTCTTTTGTACCTGAGGAAGAAAATTACAGGGCTTGGGACATTTTGTGCTGTATCTTTTGTGTTACTGTTTCAGAAAATTATAGGTTTACATTTTGTGTATGAAATTATCTGTTGTAATACCAAACTGTGTTTTCTTTTGTTTATTATTATATTTTTTCACAACGGCTATGACCCATATTTGCTTGCTATTGTTTATCTCTCATATCTAATCATTTGCTTAGTGAAATTTACAGAGCAATTGTCGTCAAAGAGGTTTTGAATAATGGAGTAAGAATTAGTGACGTCTGTACAAATGAATATTTTTCATGAGATTAATAAATTCCGGAGCAAATTTGCTTTTTCCAAAAAAGACTGATTTTGTTTCTTCTTCTTTTGTCTCTACAATACATATGTGAAAACGGGTTTTGCTTTTGTCTCTTTGTTCTCCCATTGATTGACTGATTGATTGATCCTTCTCGCTGTGTTATTTTGTAGTGAATCAGATATTTTCACCCATCATTGTTTGTTAGTTAGAAGCGTTGGAATCTGTCCGTGATTCACGAAATCAATCTTGTTCAGCCTGACACAACATAGTACTTGCTCTGGAAGTTCCTCTGGTGATTGAGCCTGTGTTATAAACAACAAAAGGTTTACTTGAGAAACACTCCAACAAAACAGACTACCAACCAAAAGTTTGGGAGATTAATGTTCCAAGTACCTGAATAGTTAAACCCAGATCAAGAATTCCATTCTTGATTCTATCCCTGAAAGATTCGAGTCCTTTCCTCGATATGTAACTGAATCCGTGTATATCCAAATCAATCTCAAAGTAGTTTGGTCCCTGTCCAAAATGATCAACGCATACATATAATATTACCACAAAGCTCTGGAAGTGAAATCTCAGATAATAGCTATTGAAAAGTAGAGAAAGAGCTGTAATCTAACCCGAAAGAAATCGTGTTGAGGACGAGAAAGAACTGGTCTATCGTTGTAAGCTGTGATAAGTTTTCTCTCAGTAGAACTTAGCTGAAGATCTTCAGGATTCACCAACCCTGCCATGATCTTTAACCTCTCTCTGAATGGAACTGTTGATTCTCTTGCGAATCCTTTTACTTTCTCCATTTCATCATCCATAAATCTCTGCAAAAACCAAATCTTTATATATCTCTTTTTACAGAAACATATCAAGGGATAGGATTCATCATTATCATCATACCTTGATGGTTTCTTGAAAGTGAGACGAGATTTCTTTGTGATAATTCTCATTCAGTCTGAAGTATAAGACTAAGCTAAGTCCTTCACCATCATAGTCACCAAATATGGAGGTTGGATACATTGGAAGCTGGATGTTCACAATCAAGAGATTGGGGATATCACAGACTTGTGATGACGCCGGTTTCAAATTAGGAAGCTCAATGTGCTGAGCAATGTGGTTGATCTTCTTTGGATACGCGAAAAGATCGATTCCAATTGGTGTGTAAGGACTACAGTTTGGTGCAGGACTCTTTTGTTTATCTCTGCAAATTATTTAAACAAATACAATCAGAGTGACTACAAAAAAAAAAACAACTGTTTTTCTTACTTTCTTGATCTAAAATTTGAATCCTAACCTGAAGAAATTCAATCCACGGAGCTTGAAACTCGAGGGAGAAACTTCTGACCAGCTTCCTTGACTGGTCAGCTTCTCTCCTAGAGAATGTTGAATCACAGAGCCCGCTTTTGGATGGTACAAGAGCTTCTCAGCTGAAGCTGATACACATTTTGAGACAAAAATCATCAGAAAGAAAGTTAAAAAAGATTCAAACTTATAAAGAATTTGATCATTTCTTCTTCTTACAGAATTCAGATGCAGTTGATTTGCTGCTATCAATAGATGTTCTTCGCACAGAAACCATAACAAATTTTGATGATTTCTTCCTGTGATCTTGATGATCTTTACAAGTAGTAGTCTTGAAGGTTTCATGATGAGATTCATCAGCCACTTGGTTTCTCTTTATACTAACTTCATTCTTGCTTGAGTATGTCTCACCTTTGCTTCCATCTATTTTCAGATAACTTTCGTAGAATTCTTCATACTGGAACACTTGTCCCATTGCAGAAGGATTTGCATCTGCAAAATAAAGAAGTTCATGTTTTTCAGACACAGTCACGAACCAATGTTTCTAATCTTATCAAGCAAAACTTTGTACCTTCAAAGACACAGACACTACTATTTGATCCATCATCAGAATCAGAATCGATATAACTAAAGGAATCATACCAAGCTTCCTCATGCGACATTCCTAGAAATAGATTAAAACACTAATCAGATTCAAGAAACACACAATATTTGAAAAAAGAAACAGAATCAAGATCTTGAGAATGTCGTTTTATACGGTTTCCATCGATTTGGCTGCAGTTCCATTGAAGCTGAGTTAAATGGAAGTTAGAATTAGACATTTCAGCTCTCTTACACATCATCTTGGCTGCGGTTTTTTCGAAATCAAGATGAACAAATTCGTTCACCACAAAATCTCCAACACTCGCATTGCTCATGCGTTTCCTAGGAACATCAGGCATGGAAGCTGAGATTTTGGACCGACATTTGCGAGATCTGCCACGTTTATGCTTCTTCTCTTGAAGCTTGTTGCTTAGTTTTCTCTGGGAAGAAACGCACCCACCCATTTTTTTTTGAAGAATTTCTACTTCAACATTCACCAGCTAAGCTCAAACAAATCAAATTTTTGTAAGGAACCTGTTGAAACAATCAAAGACATATCAGAGAGAGTAATAAGACCACACAACAATATATGATTCTTGTCTGAAATTAAAATCAGTTGCCAAAAAAGATTTGAATCTTATTACCTTTTATCTTTCAGAGAGGTCACTTGTAAGAACTTATGTTTACATAAGAGAATGCATCAACATTCATAACAATGGGATGTTGATTCATGTATCCTCAAGACCTTCATTAAAAAAAAAAAGTCGATTAAAGGCTAATTTTTGATCTTATTGATTAGCAACCATCGATGACTTAACAGATACAACATTTGTTTGAAACGTGAAAGATAAGAAAATCTTGAAAACACAATTAAGCATTGTTTTTGGAGACTAACCAAAACTCATATCATTTGTTAATTATAAAATGAAGAAAACAAACAAGGAGAAGAAGAAGAACAGAGGAAGGGGGAAGAAGAGGATGTTTGAAAATCCTCTGTTCGTCTTTCTCTTCTCTGTCTTTTTTTGATGTCAAATAAAAAGTGAAATTAAATCTCTTAAAAATAACATAGAAAGCGACATCTTAAGAGACAATAAAGAACCGCACCACTGTTTCTTAAGTAACCCGTTTTCTTCGGATCCCTTCCCAAGTCTTCTTCCCCGTTTTAATCATTATATTATTACAACAAGAAAGTAATTTTGTTTTGGGATCATTGACCCTTGAATTTCGCGGCTAAGAAGCAGCGTTTTAATTACAGAACAGATGAGTTATTGTCGCCATTTATGGAAAATTTTCTTACTTTCTTAACCTGTTTTAATAGTCTCTCTTCTTCCTCATCGATGTTAACAAATCCATTCATTTACGGATTTTTTTCGCTTACTTCAATAAACATTTGTTTCTTTATTTCAAAATTTTGATTACGTGGTTTGACAAAAGAAGGCTTTTAAAATGGTAAAACGAGTTAAATATTTTTCCTATCAGATTTAGAGTTTAAAAGATAAATTACACTATTTCATCAAATTAGAGTTAAGAAAGTTAACAATAGTTATAACAGATATAAAATATCTTACTATGGTCATCGGACACTTAATCAACATATCTTTAAAAAAGAGGTTCGTATATGAAGTTCTCGAGGGTCACCTGCTTAATTTATAAGTTGCATCTTAAGATTTGTGAAAAATGTTAAACGATATTTATAACAAAACCTAAGAACTAAAATAGTAAAATATGCAGTTTAGCAATATGTGTTAATATCATTCATCGATGTGCCATTCATCACCCGAATTCAAATCCACATATTACATATTATTTTAAAAAAACAAAGATAATCTGATGACAAAAAAAAAACAAAGATAATGTATAAATTGACCTATTACACGAAATTCCTCTCACCAAAATTAGCTAATTAATGCATGCTGCCAATTAGTAACCACACCACCATTTTTGCCCATGAGAAACACACTCCATGCATAGTATACAATTTATCATTAATGTATGAAGGATTTATAGAAATTATTTTATACACATGGAAGTATACTATATATAATTTATATGTTTCATAATAAGTATTATTTTATATTTTGTTGCTTAAAATGATTTTTTATATGAAATATCGAAAATAAGAGTCTAACTATTTTTATAGTGATATAAGTAAAATATTTGATTTGTCTTTTAGTTTGTATAAAAAGTGTCAAAACAATCTTTATATTGAAAGCGGATGAAGTATACTAGTTAAATGGGATCCCTAGTTATATATATATATATAAGAAGATTAATTGAATAACAGCTTATTAGTTAGTTCTAAGTCCTTTTCATAGGAGACTAATTAGTCTATGGAGATATATTCTCAACACTGAAATTTTTAGATTTGTTAAATAGTTTTCAGTATTTTTCCTTTAATTTTATGCTCTTCTGGTTTAAGCTGCTGTGTGAAAGAGACTTAGCTGATTCTATACGTGGATCAAATTTATTTATCAACTTTAATTTTTAAAACTATATAGCTCCAATGAAAATTATTTAAAAGTAGGTGAGTTGTTCATTTTATATTATATTTAGGACTGCCTAAACTTAGACCAATTCCACTCTGATTTATGTGTCTTTCTTTTCTTATTTGTATTTGTTACATCTGTTACATGTAATTTTTCGATGATAAAAAACAGTAGCCAGCTATTAATATCTTCTTATGTTTTGATAAATCAAGCTATTAATATCTGAAAATTCTATTTGCACATATTCATTTTAATACATTCGTACTTTTACATATAGAATAAATTCTTTTAGTTGATAATGATATTGTTTAAATTAAGGAAAAAGTCTCAATAATAGATTCTTGAATTTCAACTGTGATATTGACGGCTTATATATTTTATATAATTGATTTATTTTTATTAAACAAAATTTAGAATTTTTGCCTATGATTTTTTTTAGGTTTGTGTGGGAGAATAATCGTATCCAACTAAACAAATTAGCCGCGTTAAATTTCACTAGAAAACTGATTCAACTACGATAATTGACAATGTTCTAGCTAGATTTAGGATTAGCTATTTATAATACATTATTATATGCAAGAGATGTTAATAATTTCATTTGATGAAACAATAATAATCAAACGTTGATTAACAAACAAAGAAGAATCAAACATTTCCAGAAAAATAAAACTTAATATACTGAAAAATTAGCCACCTTGAACATGTCATAAAACAAAATTAGTCCATGCAAGAAAAATTTAATAAAATTTTCTTTAAAAATATTTACTATCATGAAAGATCAAGCAAAAAATAATTAACTAAAAATGGTGTTTGGACAAAAATAATTCCAGGCCGAAGATTTGTATATGTTACTTATTGTTTAATTGTTTTTTTTTTTCCTGACGTCTACTAATGTTTAAAACACATTATAGTTGACGTAAAAAAAAAAAAAAAACTATATTGTTTTATTTCGTTTCTCCCGATTATATGTATATACATATATATTTGGGTACTGTATTATAAAAAAGTGTGGAGTATAATAATAATTGGAAGAAAACTTGTTGGAAACAATTAGGCCTCTAATTGCTTACCCACACGATACAGAATTAGGTAAGATGAAATAACATTTGGGGTGCATTTTTCTAAGCAAACCAGATCTAACTTAATCATAGTAAACATTTACATAAATGTAAAATATTACTAGCTTTTTCAAAAGGATTAACACGATTATTTGACAATTCTGATATATATATATATATATATCAGACTTACTATATATGTAATCGAACATTTTCGAAATAGTTTTAATTCATTTATTTTATTTTAAGTTATATGCTTTCTAATCGAAAATATGATTTCAAAAGATTTTAAACTTTTAAAACAATAAAAAATATTTTAAATTTGATAACTTGTTTGTTGAAGTGTTCATTACGATCTTTTAATATATTCTAACAGACTATTTTGCCTTTGTATAACTTAGTTGAATAAAAGAGGCCTAATTAACCAGGGACTAGTCTACTGAATGTTACAAAATTTTTTGACAACCGCTTATAGTTCAACTTACCATTTAATTTGCAAAAATTTGGCAGCTGTATTGTTTATATGTCGTTTAACCAAAAAAAAGAAAGAAAATAATTTAGATGTCCACAATATGTTTTGTCAGGGTCGCTAAGACCCAGATAATATGACTACGAATATCTATTTATATGTGGGAACTATACACAATGTACATACATTTATTTACCTGTTTAACTATCTATATTTAAATATAGTTAACAGCATTTTAAAATTACAGTTTACTGAGGGAGCTCTTTTGCCATAAATAATGTTTACGAAGAGTGAAGATGAAAGCTTTGAAGTCCAATTAAAAGGCTTGAGCAGCTGTAACTGTAGTTGGTAGACTTATAAACATCGATCTTAATGTATATACTTACTTACATGATGACACCGTAATTAAATTTCTTTAAACAACTTTCTCTTTTATCGAGTTGTAGTCGTAATGTCTACTAGAACCACTCGAATAAAAATTCCTTTGAAAAATTAAAATTAAAAATAAACTTGATGACAAACGAACTTCAATTTTATATGGTCTATTGTTTAAAAAATATGTGCTGAAATAGAGCCAAATCAGGATAACACTTTTTGAATTTTAATATACACACGCTGTAAAACTTCAATATATCATCATAGTAAAAGGGAAAAAAACAACTATAAAGCTCGATTATTTGTTTGATTTATATATTATTTTAAATAATTTTTAATACAGGAACCGGTGTAGTTACGTGGATACCAAATATATCATAACATTTAATATAAATTCAAGAAGCAGCAGATACGTTCCAAACAATTACTTGAACGTGTGCTATACCTTAGGAAACGTTGCCAACTGGCAACTCTGTATTATTCCAAAATCTATTTATCTATAAATCTAGGGGTGTATAGGGATGTATATATCATGAATATTTGTTTGATATTCAATGTTATTTTCAGATATCAAATACCTGGATGTATGTCAACTAAAAAAACACTCTTAATATGAAGTTTATTTACATCTGAATTATATGAATGTCTAATTGTTGACTGACGAAACAAGAATATTCTGGGGAAAAAAACGAAATTTTATTTACAAAATAGTGTCATTTTAACATAATCACTTGTAATGAAAATACCTATACGATTGTCGTCCACAACTAACATATAGCCATCCATTTAGATATTTATGTTGTGCATATGACTGATCATAGACTGGTCTCATATTATTAATTTATATTTAAATGGTTGTTCAATTTCTTTTGACACTAACTAAACATGAAAGAGACATGTCCTTCGGGTGTAAGAATACCTAAACAGACAAAGCAAGAACTCACAATATCTTATGATTATAAATGTGGAGAACTGTAGATATAAAAATGTCTATTGCATACTAATTCCTTACATAGTTTATGTTAGCAACTATATATTAATAAGTTTAATTATGTTTTCGGTTTTAAAATTCTAAAAAGTATCGTCTCCCACTATCCGGAGGGGCAAAGGCGGGTTCCTCAACAGCATCAAAGAAAAAGAATTACTCAACTGTTCTACAGAATTAATTATAGAAAACTAGTATTACAGTTGTCTATAACATAAACTTTTTAGGAAAAGAATTCAAAATGACTTGATTTCCAGTTTTTGAAAATGACAAAAGTGGTATGATTTTTTTTCATTAATAAAAGCATTAGAGAAAAAAAAAAAAACAAGTTATATAGTGAGGTCCATAAAACAAAAATATGCCGTGCTTTAGGTTGAATAATTAAGACCCATAAATGAATAAACGGCTCCAATAATTGGGCCCATTTCTTTTTATAATTTGAAGCCCATTTATAATATATTAGAGTACGAAGCTTCAGAAATTTGAGGGTCTAAAGTATTAATATATTAAAGTACAGACCCTTTCTACCAAATATGAGTAAGTATTTGGGTCATACAGGGGTTTTCGGTAAATTACACCCCTTACTTTTTTTTTTTTTTGCTTTCTTCGCCATTGCTCCCTCCCCGAGATTTTCCGATCGTGCTTTCGTCAAAAGCATTTTTGTTTCTCGTCGTCGGAGCCCGACGACAGATCTCTGTATCGCTGGAGAAACAGTAAGTAAAATTCCACAGATCTTCTTCTTCGAATTTCTTCTTGGTATACTACTGTTTGTATCGTTCCCTCAGCGTGCATTAATGTCCGTAGTGATTACTAGAAATAGAATCAAAGTCAGAAGTCACCTCTCTTTGTTATTCAGTTCCTGAAGTAGATTTCATTCTAGCTTCGCACGAAATTTTTTCGTGTTATTGATTCGCATTGCTGGTATTTTTGCCTAAATTCTGAGATTTAGTGAGACCTGTTTCGAGTTCTATCGTCTTGGTGTGATTTTGCTCATCTGAAGAACTGATAATAGTTTCTGAAGTTTTGTATGGATTCATGATACTGTCACTGGTCAGCTGAATCATGGTTAAGATTTTTCTATCGGAATTAGTGAATCTTAACTTTATATGCCGGTGATGTTATTGATGGGTATAGTGTTATCAGGTTTATTGATGATGTAACGAAGTGGTTATGAACTTTTATATTTAGGGATTCGTTAGTTCTGTTTTGGGCTCAATTTGTAGATTTTAGTTGATTAGCTGCTCATAACACTTGTAATCGGATTTGTTTGTTTTTTTGTTGCCAGTAATGATTGAGTTTGGCCTCTATCTGTGAAGGGTATATACTCTGGCTGTATCCTCTTTATATTCTGCAAGGAAGATTGTGAGCATCTAAGTGCCTTGGGCCCTGCCTGAAGATTAGAGCAGATTAGATGGGTCGCCTAAAGCTGCATTCTGGAATCAAGGCCATTGAAGAAGAGCCTGAGGACTTTGAGAGTACTGATTCAAGCAATACAACCACTTTAGCATGCATGATTGATACGGAAATTGCTGCTGTTTTAGCGGTTATGAGAAGAAATGTAAGATGGGGAGGTCGATACATGTCTGGCGATGATCAACTAGAACACTCGTTGATTCAGTCACTTAAAGCTCTTAGAAAACAGGTGTTCTCATGGAACCAGCCTTGGCATACGATTAGTCCCATCTTGTATCTTCAGCCCTTCCTAGATGTGATACGATCGGATGAAACTGGAGCACCGATAACCAGCATTGCTTTGTCATCAGTTTACAAGATCTTAAGTCTGAATGTAATTGATCAAAATACTGCAAATATTGAAGACGCTATGCACTTGGTAGTTGATTCTGTGACAAGCTGTCGATTTGAGGTGACAGATCCTGCATCAGAAGAGGTTGTGCTAATGAAGATACTGCAGGTTCTTCTTGCATGCATGAAAAATAAAGCATCAGTTATGCTAAGCAATCAGCATGTCTGCACTGTTGTAAACACTTGTTTTCGTGTTGTCCACCAAGCAGGAATGAAAGGTGAGTTATTGCAGCGTGTAGCTCGCCACACAATGCATGAATTAGTGAGGTGTATCTTCTCGCATCTCCCAGATGTTGATAGAACAGAAACTGCCCTTGTAAACAGAGCTGGAAGCATCAAACAAGAGGTACGATATTGGTGTCTTTGTTATTTCCTTTCTGGCTGATTAAAGAACACCGTGATGATACAGTAGTTAGGTTTCTTCACTTGTACGAAAAAATCGAAAAAAGGAGGGAAGCTATCTCTTTATGAGAAATAACAGAGAATGATAGATTTTCTTATTCTTTAAATATAGGTCTGCAGCCTACTTCAAAACTTCAAAACTGTGTAGACGCTATTCAGATAAAAATTTATATTTTTCCTACTGCGAGTCAAAGAGCACTACTAATATAACAAGACCAGTAATTCTGCGGCTAGTTAATAGTTAATTTGATACGGAAGAACTTCCCCAACAGATGGTGGATTATATGCCTTTTTCTTTTGATATGTATATATATCAATATTGTACAGTAATAAGTGGTACTGTTTTGCATGGTTGCAGAAAGGTGGAGTAGACAGTGATTATGCCATTGTGAGTAAACCAGTCGAGGATGGAAATGCTAATTCTGAGTATGATACCGAAAATTCTGCGGCAACTTTTACATCTGGTGCTCAAAGTTTAATGGATGATGGACCAGTTGGGCCTGGAAGCAGAAAGCCCGCTTCTCCATATGATTTGCATATAATGACAGAGCCATACGGAGTCCCAAGTATGGTGGAAATATTTCACTTTTTATGCTCTTTGTTAAATGTGGTTGAACATGTTGGGATGGGCTCCCGATCAAACACCATAGCATTTGACGAAGATGTGCCTCTGTTTGCGTTGAACTTGATCAACTCAGCCATCGAACTGGGTGGATCGTCCATCCGCCATCACCCAAGATTGTTAAGCCTAATTCAAGATGAGTTATTTCGTAACTTGATGCAGTTCGGCTTGTCGATGAGTCCCCTTATTCTTTCGATGGTTTGCAGCATTGTGCTCAATTTGTATCAACATATACGTACTGAATTCAAACTGCAGCTTGAGGCATTCTTTTCCTGTGTGATTCTAAGGCTTGCTCAAGGAAAGTATGGGCCCTCGTATCAGCAGCAAGAGGTTGCTATGGAGGCTCTTGTGAACTTCTGTAGGCAGAAGAGTTTTATGGTGGAGATGTATGCCAATCTCGATTGTGATATAACTTGCAGCAACGTGTTTGAGGAGCTATCTAATCTTCTATCAAAAAGCACATTTCCTGTGAACTGTCCTTTGTCCGCAATGCACATTCTTGCTTTGGATGGTCTAATCGCTGTCATTCAAGGAATGGCCGAGAGGATAAGTAATGGATTGACTGGTTTGGACTTAGGTCCTGTCCATCTTGATGAGTATACTCCTTTCTGGATGGTTAAGTGTGACAACTACAGTGATCCAAATCACTGGGTTTCATTTGTCCGCAGGAGAAAATATATCAAGAGAAGGTTAATGATTGGAGCAGATCATTTTAACAGGGATCCAAAGAAGGGGTTAGAGTTTCTCCAAGGGACACATCTTTTGCCTGACAAACTTGATCCCCAAAGTGTAGCTTGCTTTTTCAGATATACTGCTGGGCTTGATAAGAACCTTGTTGGGGATTTTCTTGGAAATCATGACGAATTCTGTGTTCAGGTTCTTAATGAGTTTGCTGGGACTTTCGATTTCCAGTACATGAATCTGGATACTGCACTCCGTCTCTTCTTGGAAACTTTCAGGTTGCCCGGAGAATCTCAGAAAATACAGAGAGTACTGGAGGCGTTCTCTGAAAGATACTATATGCAGTCTCCTGAGATTCTCGCGAACAAGGATGCTGCTCTTGTTTTATCATACTCTATTATTATGCTCAACACTGATCAACACAACGTTCAAGTAAAGAAAAAGATGACAGAAGAGGATTTTATTCGCAATAACAGGCATATCAATGGAGGAAATGATCTACCTCGAGAATTTTTGTCTGAACTCTATCACTCCATCTGCAACAATGAGATCAGGACTACTCCAGAACAAGGTTCAGGCTTTCCTGAAATGACTCCCAGCCGTTGGATTGATTTGATGCATAAATCTAAGAAAACTGCTCCGTATATTTTGGCCGATTCAAGGGCTTATCTTGACCACGATATGTTTGCTATCATGTCTGGTCCAACCATTGCTGCCATATCAGTTGTTTTTGACCATGCAGAACATGAAGACGTTTACCAAACATGCATCGATGGATTCTTGGCTATTGCTAAAATTTCTGCCTGTCATCATCTTGAAGATGTGCTTGATGATCTGGTTGTATCTCTCTGCAAATTCACGACTCTGTTAAATCCATCAGCTGTTGATGAACCGGTTCTTGCATTTGGTGATGACGCAAAAGCAAGGATGGCAACTATCACTATTTTTACCATTGCAAACAAATATGGAGATTATATCCGAACTGGTTGGAGGAACATATTAGACTGTATCTTACGGCTACATAAACTTGGACTTCTGCCAGCTCGTGTAGCCAGTGATGCAGCTGATGAATCTGAACTTTCATCTGAGCAAGGACAAGGAAAGCCTCTCGCGAATTCCCTATCTTCAGCTCATCTACAATCAATGGGAACTCCGAGGAGATCTTCCGGATTGATGGGAAGGTTTAGTCAGCTTCTTTCACTTGATACAGAAGAGCCAAGATCACAGCCTACTGAGCAACAGCTTGCGGCTCATCAACGAACACTTCAAACAATTCAGAAATGTCACATTGACAGCATATTTACTGAAAGCAAGTTTCTACAAGCTGAATCTTTGCTGCAGCTCGCGCGTGCTCTCATTTGGGCTGCAGGTAGGCCTCAGAAAGGAAACAGTTCTCCAGAGGATGAGGATACTGCAGTTTTCTGCCTGGAACTGCTTATTGCAATCACTCTTAACAACAGAGACAGGATCGTTCTCCTATGGCAAGGCGTCTATGAACACATAGCTACTATTGCTCAGTCAACGGTGATGCCCTGCAACTTAGTGGATAAAGCTATTTTTGGTCTACTTCGGATCTGCCAGAGACTACTTCCTTATAAGGAAAGCCTAGCTGATGAGCTTTTGAGATCTCTTCAGCTTGTGCTAAAACTGGATGCACGAGTTGCCGATGCCTATTGTGAGCAAATTGCAGCTGAAGTCAGCCGTCTTGTGAAAGCCAATGCTAATCACATCAGGTCTCAGGCGGGATGGAGAACAATCACATCGTTACTCTCCATCACAGCGCGGCACCCTGAAGCTTCTGAAGAAGGATTTAGTGCCGTGTCCTTTGTTATGTCTGAAGGAACTCACCTGGTTCCAGCCAATTATGTACTTTGTGTCGATGCTGCAAGACAGTTTGCTGAATCCCGCGTGGGACAATCTGAACGGTCTATCCGTGCCCTTGATCTAATGGGAAATTCGCTAGAATATTTGGGTAAATGGGCTCGCTCAGCTAAGGAAAACATGGGAGAAGAAGATTTCGGAAAGATGTCACAAGATATTGGGGAAATGTGGTTAAGGCTTGTTCAAGGACTAAGAAAAGTATGTTTAGACCAGAGAGAGGATGTCCGAAACCACGCATTACAGTCATTACAAAAGTGTTTAGGCGGGATCAATGTAGCTCATAGCATGTGGTCTCAATGCTTTGACAAAGTAATCTTCACAGTTTTGGATGACTTACTTGAGATTGCTTCTGGGTCACAGAAAGACTATCGAAACATGGAAGGCACATTGCTTCTCGCAATCAAACTTCTCTCCAAAGTGTTTCTTCAGCTACTCCAAGAGCTATCTCAGTTATCAACCTTTTGCAAGCTATGGCTTGGCGTTCTAACCCGAATGGAGAAATACATGAAAGTAAAAGTAAGGGGCAAAAAAAGCGACAAGCTTCAAGAATCCGTGCCAGAGCTTCTCAATAACATATTGCTTGTGATGAAGACAAGAGGTGTGCTTTTGCAAAGAAGTGCCCTTGGTGGAGATAGCTTATGGGAACTAACATGGCTTCATGTTAATAACATTGCTCCTTCTATGCGACTCGAGCTATTCCCTGATCAAGAATCCACACAGCTTGGTGATGATGAAACCTTATCGAATGGCTTATCTTCTCCCGAAGCTGGAGTAAACACAACTGGTTCGTGACCTTATAAATGTGATCATCAGGTGAGTTTCTAAAAGCTTTCTTCTGAACATCTATATGACTGTAATCTTGCTACTTTTTGTAATATATACGTGTTCCTAATTCAGATATTCGAATCAATTAATCCACCCACATAATTTCTTTTTTTCACTCTAACTTTGGACACTTGGAACGCGTTAGAAGGTCTTGGACATCGGTGGGACCCACCAAAGAAAAATATCAGCGGATTCGGCGGTCAGCAGAGTTGTTCAGCTTCCACGAGTTTTTTTTCTCGTTAAGCCGTTTAATTTACGTGTAGAATTTCTCAAAACTGATTTTCCCGAGAAAATAAGAAAAGAAAATCGTTAATTCCTCCGATTGACTTAGAAAGAGCAGAAAAGTTCAATGGATTCGCTAACATCTGTTTCTCCTTCCATAAAACTCGCTCCGACCACCACTACTACGATCTCCGTTTCAACTTCACGATCCGTATTGATTCGTCTTCGTTCTCCCCGTTCTTCTTCCTTTTCCGGCTGGTCGAGCTCCGGTAGACGAAATTCGATTTCGAGAAAAAGACTCTTCGTTAGCTGTAAATCGATCGACGGCGGCGGAGAATCAGATAAAGCTGATAAAGCTGAGTGGCGATGAAGACGAGAGCGAGGAAGTTGAGAGGGCGCTTCACTCGGACGGTACGATCCCTGGGACTCCCGATGAATTCGTAAGGCAAGTATCGTCGCGGGCTTACGACATACGTCGGAAACTTGAGCAGACGTTTGATTCCACCAGCTATGACGGTATTATCTCTAATCGCATTTTCGAGTTCTCATTTGGCAATTTGATTTGCATATCTATGTTAGCTCCGGAACTGAGCTATTTCGTTTTTGTGTGCTTACGCTCTTAGTTTCTGCGTTTACCTTGATTGATACTTCCGTTGATGCATATATCAGCCTTTAAGTTGTACAGAGCTTTTTTGAAGTTTGTCTGGAAAATCGGGTAATTGCATTAGTTTGAAATCCTTAGTGTGTTTGTTTAGTTAACAGGAATCAATTCGTTGTGTTGAACAACTTCAGAAATTAGTCACTTTCTCACACACTACCAGTCAAGCTCTTCATTGATAGATGTAGTGAGAGCTATGATTCAATAATTCAATAATTGGTGTTCTTCTGATTCAATAATCACGGTTTTATCGTCTCAACTTTCATAGAATCCTGATGCAATATCAAAACCATAAGAGCTTATAGGAACGGAGCGAACACAAGTTTTATATTCATGTTAAGCTTTTGTTCATCTAAAGTTCATCTAGTGCTCTATATCTTGCTTGGGGGATTATGTTGACTAACCTTCTCTCACTGTGTCTTCTCAACAATCTCAGTGTTGGAGTCCAACCCATGGAGAGGAGACTCTAAGCCTGTATATGTACTTACACAGAGAAAACCAGATATGTACCATGAAAACAAGAACAAACCACAAGTTTCAATTCTATTCCACTCAAGCTTATTTTATAGTTTGGATTTCCTCTCACTTGCACGACATTAGCAATCCTTTTATAATAGTGAAGTAGAGAAAGAGCTTGGACCGTTGTTCTCTAGTAGGATCAGTAACCAGAAAAAGCAGCCTAGAGCCGAAACTAAATTTGATATGCTCGTAGAAGACATCCGAAAGAGCTTGGACTGTTGTTCTCAATGCATCACTTCCAAGACCCTATGAAACCCATAAAATGTGATATCTTTTCTATCTCAAGTGTTTTGAAGATGTGAATGAGGCTGTTCGATACTGTGACCTATTACAAGGTGGAGGAAAAGGGTGCGAAGGCGTTGCTGAGATTGGCCTCATCTGTAAGATTATGCAACAAAGATATCATCTCAGTCTAGGAATTGTTGCCTATAAATTAAACATTTGAATGATCTTTATTTGCTTGTTTCTTTTGGGCTGAATAGGTTTTTGATCTTTGCCGGAAAAACGAGGTCCTTGGCAGTGCTCTTCCGCCGTGGAAGAACTCCACTCACACCTCAGACGCTGGAGCGTAATTTAGGATCCCGCAAGCGTTCTATTGAGGACTTAGAAGATGGTAAATAGCTTGTAAAAATAGTTTCAAATACTTTGTATAAATTAAACTGTAATTAACAGTTCATATATATACTTATTTTCTTGTGATCCTTATTGTTTCTTGTATTTCTTTTGAAGTTGCTCGCTTTACTCGGAACATATTCGAAGTTAACAGTTTACGTCCGGTTATTATAGATCTTTTATATAAGAAAATACGGAGACTGTATTCTAATGTATTATCAAATGCATTTAAAAATTACATGTCTTAGAAAATGTATGATATAAATTATAATGATTTTATAAAATTAATATTAGTAAAATTATTAAGACGATAGTAATTTTAGTTCGTTTTGGATCTCTGTTATTTTTGGGTTAGTCTTCGTCACAAATACCATCTAACAGTAATATTAGAGTACGAAGTTCTTAAACAGCAGAAAAATTCATATTCAATCAGTAGTATCTTGATCAAATGTCATGTTCTGTAGATTGACGATAATTTGAATATTTGATTTACCTAAGAATGACCAAGATATAAGTACTTTATTTTTTGTAGTGTTGTAAACTCGTTTACTATATTCCGAATTAAAGGTACATAAGAGTTTACTTTGAACTTTCAGATATTATATTTAAGATTCTAATTATAAGAAATAATGGATGTGAAACGGTTTCATTAATACAAGAAAAGGTATACGAAAGGGTGAGTAACTTCGAAATACAAGCCGGCACAGAACTCTAAGAGCCAAATTTAAAATCAACAACGAACCGAAACTTAAATGACATTGAAGCAACCATTGTGCTGTGACTCTATGAGTGTATATATACATGGTATATGAAATAGACGTCTTCAGATGTAATTATGGAGATTTCAGAAAAATGGATGAGACACTATAGTAGCAAACACCAAATTCTTCTTGTCGGAGAAGGAGACTTCTCTTTCTCACTATGTCTAGCTTCAGCTTTTGGCTCGGCCACAAACATCACAGCGACTTCTCTTGATTCTGAATGTACGTAAATATGAACATATCTTCTCGCATGACTTATAATATCGAAGACTTAAATCAATAAAATCTTACATGTAGATGAGTTGTGCAAAAAGTATATGAATGCGATGGACAATGTAAGCATATTGAAGAGGTACGGTTGCGATATTCAGCACCAGGTTGACGTGCACACGATGAGCTTTGACAATAGTCTAAGCCTGCGACGTTATGACCGCATTGTCTTCAATCTCCCTCACGCAGGGTCTCGTTTCTTCGGCCGTGAATTTTCCTCTCGCGCCATCGAGTATATATACATACTCTTTAGTTTATTTTCACAATATAATTTACGAATTGAGTCCAAATAAGACAAAACACTACGTTTTGGAGCAGGAGTCACCAAGAGTTAGTGAGGGGGTTTCTTGAGAACGCTAAGGAGATGTTGAAAGAGGACGGGGAGATACATATCACTCACAAGACAACATATCCGTTTAGCGATTGGGAGGTAGAGACTCTGGCTATGGAAGAAGGTTTGGAGCTTTTTAAGGAATCGAGGTTCGAGCTGAGTCATTATCCAGGTTATATGAACAAGAGAGGGAGTGGTGGACGTAGGAGTGATGATTTCTTTCCTGTTGGAGAATGTTCTACTCTCATGTTTATCCAATCCTAGCTTGTGTGTATTTCAATCTCTTTATCATCGTAATTTTGCAACTATTAAAAATATTTTGGTTCTACTTTTGGATGGTTCCACACTTTCACTAATATTATTTTTTAGCATTAGTTTCGTTAGAATGAAAATTCTGAACTAGCTTAAATAATTTCCTTAAATGAGTCTTGTCTACATGTCATTTTTCTATTGTGAAATCATAGCGCAGCCTTCCAACTTCCAAGTCGGTCACTAAATTTTAAAGACCGTAAATGAGAGTCCGAGATAACGGTGACAGAGATAGAAGTCACTAAAATAGGCGGAGAAAAAAATCACAACTTGACGGCTAAGTTAACGGCGACGATCTACGTTCACACACGCAAGACAAAAGAAGAAACAAAGCATCATCATCATCTCTCTCCGGTTTCACAGTAAATAATTGATTCCTCAATCACACAAAGAAGCAAATTCCAAAATCCAAAATATCACTAATAATCACATCGCCTGATCTATCAAATCGAAACCCTTTTACCTAAACCTCATATTTTTCCTTTTTTTTTTCTCAATTACCTGAATCAGCTTGAGATGAGCTCCGATTCGCCGGCGGCTGGAGACGGTGGCGAACAAGCGGCTGCAGGAACGAACGTGCCTTCACCATCTTACGACAAACAAAAGGAGAAGGCACGTGTGAGTAGAACATCTCTGATTCTTTGGCACGCGCACCAAAACGACACAGCTGCAGTTCGGAAACTCCTGGAGGAAGATCGGTCTCTGGTTCACGCTAGAGACTATGACAAACGAACACCGCTCCACGTGGCGTCGCTTCATGGATGGATCGATGTTGTTAAATGTCTGCTCGAGTTTGGTGCTGACGTCAACGCTCAGGATAGGTGGAAGAACACGGTAAAGACTTTTCTTGAAGTATCTTAACTTTATTATGATTCTTTACCTTTGATCTGAACTTTTTTTTGTTTGGTTTTGTGTATTTGAAGCCTCTGGCTGATGCAGAAGGAGCTAGGAAGCAGAAAATGATTGAACTGCTGAAATCTAATGGTGGTTTATCTTATGTGAGTTTTTGAATTTCTTTCTGATCTCGTTTAGCTTTAGGTTAGACATTGTTCAGTTTGTTCTTTAGGGAAGGTACTGATTGCTATTGAATGTTAACTTTCTTTTTGCAAAAGTTAGGAACTTTCATGTTTTCTTGGACTGGACTTTATCTCTCTGAAGTGGCTGCTTAATGCAGTATTGTTTGTTATACTTGTTTTCAGAGATTCGAAGAGAAACTTTAGAGTTTGTATTACTCGTCTTTTTTGTTTATTGTGTGGATCGCTTAGTCTTTGTATTTGGCTGAGTAAATTCTCTATGCAGGGTCAAAACGGAAGCCACTTTGAACCAAAGCCTGTGCCACCACCAATTCCAAAGAAGTGTGACTGGGAAATTGAACCTGCGGAGCTGGATTTCTCAAATGCCGCGATGATTGGAAAGGTTTGTGTTTTGAAGACAAGTTTTGTTCTTAAGTTAAGCATTCTCTGTGTTTAGCTCAGTACAATGGAGTTCGTGCAGTGGGTTTCTTTTGGCTAATTGGAGGTTGGTCACATTCTTTTAGGGTTCTTTTGGTGAGATTGTGAAAGCCTATTGGAGAGGAACACCAGTAGCTGTGAAACGTATTCTTCCGTCTCTTTCAGATGATAGACTGGTTATGTAAGTTTCCATCTCTCTCTTCTGTTTCAATTTCCAATTCGCCACTATCCAAGGAGTTTCCTTGACAAATTTTTTTTTTGCTGATATATTGGTATCGGTCTCTGCTAAGATTCTTGTGTTTCATAAGTTCCATACTTGCTATAATGCAGTCAGGACTTCAGGCATGAGGTTAATTTGCTAGTTAAGCTTCGCCATCCGAATATAGTGCAATTCTTAGGAGCTGTAACTGAAAGAAAGCCCCTTATGTTAATCACGGAATACTTGCGCGGGGTAGGTTTTCGCTATTCGCTGTCTTTGATCTCTGCATGTTTTCGTCTTGGCTAACTAAATGTTTCATCATTTTTCAAAGGGAGATCTTCATCAATACCTCAAGGAAAAAGGCGGTCTTACTCCAGGAACTGCTGTCAACTTTGCATTGGATATCGCAAGGTACTTGAAGCTTAACATTTGAGAAATTATGCAAAAAATTGTTTATCATATTTGGCCTGAAGTGTTTTTTAATTTGTTGCTAACAGAGGAATGACATATCTTCACAATGAACCAAATGTTATCATTCACCGAGATCTTAAACCAAGGTAATTATAGTTGCTTCATAGCTCCTCAGTTTTTTACTTTAAAGCCTCTGTTCGTAACCTGCTCCTTGCATTTTACATTTCAGGAACGTTCTTCTGGTTAATTCCAGTGCGGACCATTTGAAAGTTGGAGACTTTGGGCTTAGTAAGCTCATAAAGGTTCAAAACTCTCATGATGTCTACAAAATGACTGGGGAAACCGGAAGCTGTACGTGTTTATAGTAAAATCGGAAGTCGTCTTCTTCTTTTGTTTGTTCTTTCGGTTCTCTAACTTCGCCTCCTTTGTTTCTCTTCTTCGTGCAACAAAATCAGACCGGTATATGGCTCCTGAAGTATTCAGGCATAGAAGATATGACAAGAAAGTTGATGTCTTCTCCTTTGCAATGATACTTTACGAGGTACTAAGACCTTTAACTATAGAAATATGTCTCTACAATAAACAGAACCAAAGTTCAGAGAATCTAAACCTTAATTTAATTCCCACATTGTATTCCAGATGCTTGAAGGAGAGCCACCGTTTGCAAACCACGAGCCATATGATGCAGCAAAACATGTATCTGATGGACACAGACCTACATTCCGTTCCAAAGGATGCACACCAGATCTAAGAGAGTAAGCCAAACCCGAGGCCATATGCACCGGTATTTCTCTACCAGTTAACTAACTGATTTTCTCTTTCATAGGTTAATCGTTAAGTGCTGGGATGCAGACATGAACCAGAGACCGTCGTTTCTGGACATCCTCAAGAGACTTGAAAAGATCAAGGAAACTCTACCATCAGATAACCATTGGGGCTTATTCACTTCATAATAAACCAAATCTTTATTTAAAAACAAAAACAACCAGAAACAAGAAAAGTATCAATTTGTTTGCTTATTATTCCCTGTTTTTTGTCTTTTGTAAAGATTGTTTCTTTTTCATCTTTTCATTTGTTTTACAGTAAAACGACATGAAAGAATGTGGCATGAAAGCTTTTGTTATTTCATGGATTTGATTGAATTTGTAGACATGTGAAGATCATATCAGACAGGATAAGTGTCTGTCACAGCAAAATCCAATAACTTTGCTTGACAGAAATGAATTCAGTTGTATATAAAACTAGAGTCTTAGAGATTTCATACAATCTCTGTCATCGATATATAGAAATGGTATTTAGATGAGCTTTTTTTTCTGGAAGAAAGTCTTCAAATGCCAAAACTGAAGAGCTGCGACAGATGAACACACTGCGAGCGATATAAAACTCAACCATGCCATCTTTGAATTTGTTGATCTGTTCAGTTCGTGCATTTCTTCTTCCCTGCAACACACCAGAAGAAGATGGGTTGAGTTTTGAGTTAATCACTTGCTCAGATTGACTTGAAGAGAGGACAGGTTTTGATGTTAAATTACCTGTCGCGGAGATAGAACATCTCTTCGTGGATGGAATTAACGGTTTCAAATAACTTCTTAACCTCAAACTCCATCGTCTGCAAATAACATCAACATCCAATCATAACAAGGTTAACAAAACAAGCTTTAAGAACGCAACCTCTTTGATGGGTTATATATATGTCACCATTTCAATCTTTGTCAAGCCTAGTCCTATTACTTTCAAGAACTCCTGAATGAGCTGAAGAAACCAAACGGATTTAAATTTAAACTAACTAAATCTCTTTTCTCAGATGCCCTTATTAGTTGAAATTGAACCCTAGACTCAAATTCATGGCCTTGTTAGAACCAAACCAATGCACCAACATAACCTAGAAATCAAGACTACATAACATTTCTCAATTCAAACATCCGGCACAATGCTCAATTCTTCATTCATGTCATAGAAACATCAATCTATTTCGTCTATGAGTTTAGTTTGACTAAGTTGAGACTTTATGACTAAAAATAACAAATTAAAAACTTACTTCGACTTGGCTCTTCTTGGCCACATTCGACCAGTCTCTGGTATGAATACCCGTCCTCCAATCAAAGTCAATGATCAACATCGTCTCCGGTTTGTGATCAACGGCGGAGAAGCAAGTAATGTAATCCCCTGTTTCTATCGCTGAGAACGAGAACTGCCCTGCATCTACTCCGTCCGCTTCGTGATAAGCCGTCCCTTGCGGTGATGTAACCTATATACATCAACATACTAAAATTACCAGAAAAAGAAATTGAAGCAAAATGAGATTAAGATCGGGAGATTTGTAGATGTATTATTACCCTAACGGTAATTTTATGGGAAGCAGGAAGAGGATGATCTTCGTTAGGGTTTACGATGCTATATTTGCCGACGGACATGGCGTTTGCGTGAATCTCCTCGGAGATGCATTTCGTGTGCCCAGAAAATAGCTCGTATCGCATAGAGAGCGTCACGGGAGATAAAATGGAAATGATCAACAGTAAAATTGAGCTCCGATGAAGATCCATGGCGGCTCCGATATAGAGAGAAATCGATCTGACGGGTTTATAAGTTTTAGTTATTTTCTTGCTAAAGGAAAGGCAATGAAAGTCAATACGTACATTACACACGTGTAAGTGTTTCATTCGTCAGAATACGTGGACTATATTGTAACTAACACCCGACTCGTTTAGTGGGCTTCAAAATTAAGGGCCCAATACAGTAGTGGACTTATCTTCTCGATAACCTCGTAGTATTTAGATTTTGTTGGAAAAGAATTGTACCAAATCTTTTGTTAAAGAATAAAAATAGTTAGTATAACTTTCCTTGGAAGGAATGTTAATGGAAAGCAAATGAATATTGAGGGAAAGTGTCATGATTTCGTTTTAGTTCATTCTTATCTGATTTCTATGTCTTATTATTTAATTAAGCTTAAGAATCGTGATTAGTGCAATAAATAAATGATGATAATAAATAAAGTACGGAAAACAATTAGGTGAATTCGTTGACGAATGACAACGACTATTAAAAAAAATAAAGAAGCAAACTGTGTCATCTTTCTTTCTATATTATATAAGATGTTTTCCGAGTTGAATATTCTCGCAATATTCATTTAATTATTATTATTTTCCCTAATAAGACACTATGTTTTCTTTCTTTTTTTAATTAATAAGTTGACGAGAGTGAAAGAGAGGCAAAAATGATCAAACGATTCTGAAATTTCTGATCAACCCAGTTAGGAATATTCAAGCATTCAGAATTATGAAATAAATTATAATATATCTATGCAACAAACTTAAATTTCTTTCACGGTAAGGAAGAAAATGAATTAGATTTTCTCGGGAAAACAATAAATAGAAGAGTTATTAACTTATTCCTTCCTCTCACCGTAACCACCTCATTTTTTTCCCGTCTCCTGATTTTTTTTTTTAATTTCGAATTTACTCGGTCTCGAGTTCAAAGCTTTGACAAGGAGAGAGGAAGGTGTTTCTGGAGCATTTCATTTCGCGTTTGTCATCTAATTTAATTCCTACATTTTCAAGAAATATATTCCGCGGAAATTTTGACATCTCACAAGATTGCGAAATTTAGGTTTCACGGTTTTATCTCATGAAGCGGCGACGAAGATCGTCGGAGGAGGGAGATGGAAGTTAGATCGGAGAGTACTACTCAGGCGCGAAGCGATAAGCTTCCGCCTCCGGCAGTTCCGAAACCTCGCGTGCAAGTATGGTTCGTTAGAGTCTGCTCCAGCATTTTGGTTTGGACCTGTTTGGTTCAGCTTTTCGCCGCCGGGGAGCTTTGGCGTTCCCGGATCTTCACTGGTTTAACCAATCAGATTTCTAGATTTTCAGCCCCTGTGGAGCCATTTCCATTGCCACCTCCTCTTCCTGCCCCGAGTCAGTTTTTTTTTTTTTCTTTTCTGGTTTCTCTATTTGGGGCATTTAGGGTTCTATTTCGTCATAGTGTAACGAGATTATCGATATTTGCAGGAAATTATACAAGTAATGGTATTTTACTTGTGTCCTGTAATGGTGGATTGAATCAAATGCGATCTGCGGTTAGTTATCTGATCTTTTTTCAGACTTGATGTTTCAAAATTCTGATGTATGTTGTGTTTCAGATTTGTGATATGGTGACTGTTGCTCGGCTATTAAACCTCACTCTTGTTGTTCCAGAGCTTGACAAAACATCTTTCTGGGCTGATCCAAGGTACTGTATCTTTAGAGGATCTCTCGTTTTTGATATTCGTAACATTTTTAGCTCTTTAGGAATCTGAAGCACCTTAGGTTTCGTTTGCAGTGGTTTTGAGGATATTTTTGATGTGAGACATTTCATTGATTCATTAAGAGATGAAGTTCGGATCTTAAGGAGGCTTCCAAAACGGTATAGCAAGAAGTATGGATATCAAATGTTTGAAATGCCTCCTGTGAGCTGGTCTAATGAAAAATATTACTTGAAGCAGGTTTGTGCTGTTCATGAGATGTGTGATGTTTTGGTTCCTCCACTATACTTATGGCAACAAATAGCAAGCATTTGAAATTTCTTCATTTCTTGTTGTGTGTGTTTGGTCTCCCTGATGAATTCTTTCTTTATTTGACGAATATACACTCCTACAATCTGCATATGTAACTGGTTAAATTTCTTGTTCAGATATTGCCTCTTTTCAGCAAACATAAAGGTGTACACTTCAATAGGACCGACACCCGTCTGGCAAACAATGGTCTTCCGCTCACACTCCAGCGGCTCAGGTGCAGGGTGAACTTCCAGGGACTAAAGTTCACTCCACAGCTTGAGGCTTTGGGATCTAAGTTAGTTCGAATTCTACAACAAAGAGGTCCATTTGTGGCTTTGCATCTGAGATATGAGATGGATATGTTAGCTTTTTCTGGCTGCACTCATGGTTGCACTGAGGAAGAAGCAGAAGAACTAAAAAAGATGAGGTTTCTCTTCACAAAATTTGTCCTGAATTGGTGCTCTGATTACAGGTCTTTTACAGCTCTTTTGTTGTTAATGCGTGAGTCCGTTCTGTGTGCTTAGGTACACATATCCCTGGTGGAGAGAGAAAGAGATAGTCTCAGAGGAGAGGAGGGCGATAGGCCTCTGTCCTCTAACGCCAGAGGAGGTAGCATTGGTTCTTAAAGCATTGGGATTTGAAAAAAATACACAGATATATATTGCAGCTGGTGAGATTTATGGGAGCGAGCATAGACTCTCCGTTCTAAGGGAAGAATTCCCGAGAATTGTGAGTTTACTAGTTCCAGTTTCTCTTATCTTGTTACAACGAGTGGTCAGCTGCATCTTCATTATATATTTACTTTTTCTTATTAGTTTTGCTCACATGTGGTTATAGGTAAAGAAGGAAATGCTATTGGAGTCAGCGGAGCTGCAACAGTTTCAGAACCACTCGTCTCAAATGGCTGCTCTAGATTTTATGGTATCTGTGGCCAGCAACACTTTTATTCCCACATATGATGGAAACATGGCAAAAGTTGTGGAAGGTCATCGGAGGTAGTTATTTTTGGTATCGAATACAGTCATTTTCATGAAAACTGACTAGATCGTGTTAAGAAAACCATACATGTGATTCTACATAACCACAATCGGTCTATCTAATTTGAATTTGCAGATACCTTGGATTTAAGAAGACAATCCTGCTTGACCGTAAGAGACTCGTGGAGCTACTAGATTTACATCACAACAAGACCCTCACGTGGGATCAGTTTGCAGTAGCGGTCAAGGTAGCCCATGAGAGACGAACAGGGGCACCTACACATCGAAGAGTAATCTCTGAAAAACCTAAGGAGGAAGATTACTTCTACGCAAACCCTCAGGAATGTCTATGTGAAGGTAAAAATTGCCACGACCTGTTTGGCCATAGAAATTCCAATTTAACAAATTGAAGTCATGTTTTTAGCATATTATCTCATTGCTTCTGCAAGAGGACGGCATGCCAAACACTTGAACGGGAGCTGCGTAGTTCCTTCCCTGAGTCTTTTCAATTTTGTTTGTAATTTTTTTCAGTTTTCCTGCATAGTTGCTGATCTTGATTTATTAGTTTTACGTAAGTTAAGATGTAACTAAAAGAAAATGCTGTCTCATCTTATAGAATTTTGCAAAAAGGTTGCTTTTGACAATAGCATAACATACAAATTGTGGTCTCGCAACTCTTCTGTCTCGAGGTTGATTCAAACTCTATGCGGCCTGAAACCAAACCAGTAAAAAAAATTTCTGGCCCTGAGTTTGTTCTGCTGGATAAGCGATAAGAACAAAGCTAATTCTCATTTGGTTTCCCAGAAGATGATATCCCCTTGCTCACCAACCAAACCAAGATCTTTGAGCCTTCTCTCTTGGTAATATTCTAAAATATCAAGCTCAACCTCTCTATCCTTGAAGGTTTGGTCAATCTGCTGAAGCACCCTCTTCTCACCAATCCTTACCTTGATAGCCATTTCCAACCTAGGATTAACCTTTCCTTCTTCCAGAAACTTCTCACCTGCAAAAGATGAGCAAGAAATGAGTGTTAAGTAGCTGCAAAGACAGTACAAGTAAAAGCTCGAACATATATATACCTCTTCAATGGTGGTACTAAAACCAGACATAGCAGATTTGTAGGCATCTCTGACAACACGGCATATAAGTTCCTCGTTTGAACGACTTACAGGCAATTCAAGATGTCCCCATATGGCGTTTCTGAAGATAGATTCTAGTAAGAAAGCATCTGAACCGCCAAGAGCCACAAGCCGAAGGTACTGAAGCATGCCAACGGGAAGAGTCTGCCCCTCTACTATGTCAAAGTACCCGGTCTCAGCCATACCGTTAGTCTCAGCTATATCCAACTTATCCCCAAAGAAAGGGTCTGATTCTGGTATCTCCATTGTTAATGTATATGAGTTCCAGTTAGGGTTTGATTCCACAAAACCATAGTCTAGAGCAAGTTCTGCATTGCTTTTGTTCAGATCGTACTGAATGTTTACCTGTGGAAGAGATCATCCACACAGCATTAAAATACTTGTTCTTACACTCTTGAGGGGTAAAACTAAATTACAGTGTTAGAATCTTACCTGCTCACCTGCTTTAACATAAACAGGTGACTTCAAGGAAAATAAGAGATCTGTAGAGAAAAGGCCAGCTCCTTTGATCTCGTATGCATTGTCTTCTGTTGTTATCGCGGGGTTGTGGTTTACCTGTACAAAATCAAACACTATAGTTTATGCCAAGCGTCAATGGATGAAGATTCTTTGCTGAATTTTTAACGAAGACAAGAAGATAGTCCAAGGCCAAGAAGGCCTGCTTCTGTTCTACATTTGGTGGATAGTTTCCAAGAGCTTACCAAATCTGCAAGAGGAATCAAGACAAGGTTTTGGCCACAGAGGCGAGAATCCCAAATGCCCAGATGAAGTCATCAAGTGTTAGGCGGGATGAGAAGAGATCTTTGTTGGGCAGTAATATCTCTTGTTCCAGTTTCAGGAACTCATTCTCCACATACTCTTTCACACCCAATGTGATGCTCAACAGTTGAGTTCCTGAGCCAAACAACAGAAACCACAAGTCTAATGTTTTGCTTAGTGGTTCCCTTAGTTCATCATCAGCTGCTACTACTCAAACCAATTGGTATGAATCTAAACAATGATCTCTAAAAAGAGGGTAAAAGAATTGACCTTTGAGCTCAGCAAGCAGCTCAGCAAGCTCCTCTTCTGATCTGTACTGGAGACATTTCATGAAGAAGACATGTCATCAGCTAAGTTTTTATCATAGAAACTAAACTTTGAACACACAGAGAAGCTCTTAGGACAAAACCCACCAGAAGACAGTAGAATTAGTAGATTTAGGAAGAATGTCAAAATAAACTCTCCATGAAGAATCTTCTTCATACTTCTCTCTGATTAAGAACAGAGCTACTGAAATCCAGGGCTTCAATCCACCGCATAAAGGTCCGATTTTGGAACCCGTTACAGTCTCTGGGTTTATCTACAACCTCTTGGGAATCTCCAATACAACCTCGTTTCTTCCAATATCACGTCTAGCTACAAGTCCCAAACCTTCCGGTACCACCGCAGGTTCTGCCACAGATTTCCCGGAGACGACTCCTAGGTCTCCGAGCCATTTCCAGAAATTCCGAACATTTTCCGGCAATTCTGAGCTTGAAGCGGAAATGGGTCTCACCAAAGATTTCTTGGATCGAGGAAATAGAAATGAAGACTTTTGAGACTTTGATTGACGGAAGACGGAAGAAATCGTAACGCCGGCGACGGATACGGCGGAGGCTGTCATGGTGGTTTACCGTTGGCGGGTAGTATCAGTGAAACAGAGTGTGTGGATAATACATAATCACCAGACATCAGTTTTGTTTTTTTTTTAATGAGGAAAAAAACATTTTTTATACTTCAGAATATAAAAGGCCCATTGTTGTAAAAAAGGCCAAGGTCTACATTCAGCATTGGAGAGAACAGATCTATATAATTAACATTTGTCAACTTTTGGCCTTTGCTTTTGCGTAATTATATTTATGTTCACTATTTACCGTTTTCATCAAAATTTAGTTTATTTTGTCTGACTGTCAACTATCCAAATTAGATTTTTTTTTTAATGGAATTTGATAGACACTCTATCATAAATTATAATTGTTTCTTTGACCAAAGGTTTTAGCCATCGATGATGACTTTGATCTTGGCATTTGTAGTAGTGAGTTCTTGTTCCACCAGAAGTCTCAGTTCTTCTCCAATTCCCTCTAACAGCTTGTGCTTCCAGTAATGGAGAGGGAGTCCTTTAAACTCAATCCAGAATGGTATTTGATTTGGGAAGGAGGCTGATATGACAGGTTCCCACCTTTAGAGTATGACCATCCATTGAAAATCTGAACCACTTAAACACTACGATTATTCAAAATTTTGGACATTGCATAATATGCATTCTCTGTTCACTATATTCCATTAAAAAAAAAAAGAAGAAGAGAGAATTTACTTTGGAATGCAGTAATCACATGTAAGACATTTTCAATATACACATTAAGTGGCTCCAGTTAATTTTGTATTTAAATGATTTCAGTTTGATTGTGTGTTTAAGTGTTCGAAGCTAATTTAGTTATGTGCCGAAATGCTTACAAAAGTCATTGAATATTCAAAAATACAAAATCATTGACCAACGCGAAGAAAATGATTTTATTTTTAGAAACTTATAGTTTGGACGTAAAACCTAAAGTTAATGACAACGTTTGGCGGAGCGCGCGACAATAACGCCGTAGCTCAGTAATCGCTCTCAAATATAAATCAAAGATAAAAAAAATATATAATATTAATAAAGAAAAAATAAAGAAAAGAATGTGAAAATACTTTTAACGTAAAGCCACCCAGTCAATACGGTGGATAACATGGTAGGTCGGATCAACTTAATTCAGGAATTGGTCACAAAATTCATCTTTTCTTTGTTCTTTTTTTCCACTTCTTTTCTTTGTTCTTTTTTTCCACTTCTTTTCTTAGTTCCTTCCTTGTCAAACAAATATATTTCTTACTTTTAATTTTGTTTGTTCCAAGTCTCTTAAATAACGCTGCGTTCTGTTAATCTTTATAACTATCGCCATATTTTAACTGTAATTTATTTCCTAAATAGGTGTCAATATATTAAAGAGTACTTAGAAAGTAAATGGGCCTCTCAAGTATTACCAAATTCCAACCGAGATAGAATATGTACCTAAAGTCCAAGATTTCTTTGTTGATATATAAGGATCTAAATCAATTTATCTTAGAAAATAAATCTACATCCCACATTTGAAGTGTAGAAAATAAATGTCTGATATATAAGTTAAATCAATATCTAATTAGTATAAGATTTTTTGAAAAATAACTCAAAAACAAATTCGTATCGGTTTGGTCAGTTGGGCTAAAACTGATAATTTCATATTATTAGAGAATTAGGTTTTGTTGGAAGGCAGATTACAATACCTAAAATTAAAATGATGGTCACTTTATTTCTATTTTTCCATACATAATCGAATGTCCTACATCGGAACATTATAAAATAAAAATTTAATTCATAAATTATTTTAATTTCATTATAAAAGAAAATTTTAATATATAAATTATTTCAATTTTAATTAGTACAAAGCATTTAAAAAAAAATTCAAAAACAAATTCATACGGATTGGACCAGTTGATCCAAAGAAAAAATATTAGATTATTGAAAAGTCCAACAATATATTTATCGCCAAAAATATTTTACAACTGAAAATATACGAATCTCGAAAATTGATCAAAACAATGATATTTATCTTTATTCTGTTTTGTTTTCTACATGTTGCTTTACTTATTGTGTTTATGTTCGCATTTAATTTATTAAACGATTTTCTTCTCAGTGAAAAATATATGGTATTCATTTTTTTGTTTGGTAAAGAATATAAACAATGGTTTCTGTCAAGAGACTTGCGGGTAATTTATTTAATCTCTGAAACGCTAACATAAATACTATCTTGGGAGGTAGGAAATACAACCTTGAATCAAATTGATTGAGTAGAACCTTGGGGAGGCTGTGTTTATATAAGTTATTTGATTGGGGTCTTGGGTCGGATTAAATTATGTCGGCTGTGAAACACTAAATGATCGATTGTAGTGTGTGTATTTCTTAATGGTATAACTTAATGGTGATAGCTCTGACTACCTTCACGCATGTTGTACATCTTAATGCTCGTCAATTCTTGGTTATACCATATTCAAAAGATCTGCATGTCTAAATAAATAATCATTTGTGTGAAGGCGCCAGAGTTATTTCTATGAACTCCCAAAAAATAACAACATACCCTTTGCTCGCAATGCGCTTGGCATATTTGCGAAGCATCCACGCGTTGTTTTGTTATTCTGTCTTTTCTCGTTGCAAAATTTTTACCTTCAACAAACAAATTTCAAAATAATAAATTAACATGATATGATACTTTAACGACAACAACAAAAAATAGTTTTATCATGTGTTTAAGTTACCATCTGAACCGAATGATACAATATTATCATGCACTTTTCTAATTTCTTGTAAATTATCTTCTTATTTTTTCACTTATACGAAAGAAATTGACATTAATTATAGATCCATGAAACGTGATTTACGTTAACAAAATAATGAGATATAATTCCACTAGGATTACATATACACATAATAACATTTGCATATAAAATCCTTGGCATCAACTATTTCGTCACTAATTTAACAAAAAGAATCACTTTCTTTTTGTTACTTTAGTTTTGTGAAATGACAATAATACTAACGAACCTTGAGCCACTACGAATATTATTTTTCTCGAGACGACACTGATTGATGGATTATTTCAATTCGAAAAGTCAATATATTTTTTATAAAGTTATAAAGTTAAATACTTTAAATTTTCTAATCATAATTTTTATATAAACTTCAAAAAAATACAGTTGTTTACTTTTCAACTTGTCTCTCTTTTTTCTCTCCCGTTTATGTATTTATAGGACTCTTCTGTGTTCTTCACTCAAACATAAACCAAAGAAGGAAAAACACACGCACACACATAAACCAGAGAGATTCAAGAAAGATAGATTCCAGACGAGAACCGAAATGAAGTTCGGGAAAGAGCTCTCGTCTCAGATGGTGTCAGAGTGGCAACAAGCTTACATGGATTACAATTTTCTCAAAACTCTCCTTAAAGAGATCATCCGATTCAAACACAGAACCAACAATGCACATCCTCGTAGTGGCGCCAAGAACGATGGAGGATTCAACCGGAAAATGTCTCTGCACCGCGCGTTTAGCGGTTTAGTCTCAACGCCAGGAAGGCAAAGACGCGTTAGTATTCATGATGTCGAGGACGGTATACAATTGACGGAGCCGAAGTCAACGACGTCGGGACCGATTCTGGTGAATGCAACCTCCAGTCACAGTTACGAGACAACGTTTCTGATGGCGGCGGAGGAGGGCGGAGAATACGAACTGGTGTTTTTCCGGCGACTTGACGACGAGTTCAATAAGGCTCAGAAGTTTTATAAAGAGAAAGTTGAGGAAGTGATGAAAGAAGCGGCGATGCTAAACAAACAAATGGATGCTTTGATAGCGTTTCGTATCAAAGTTGAGAATCCAGATGGGTGGCGATGGGAGGAACAGACGGTGGAGATTACGAGATTGGCTTCCGATATCGCTACTTCCGCGGCGGCTCTCTCTGCTTCTACTCCCGCCGGAGCTAAATCCAGTTAGTAATCACTAACACCTATCTACTCTTCACCAAACTTACTTACTTAGTGGATAGAAAAAAAACAGGAACTAAAAATTGTTGATAGGTCTACTTTTTATATTACCAACCATATTTTTTATAAAAATGAACTGGATTAAATTTGGTTTAAATTTTATTTCCGGCTTAATCAAATCATACTAACATATTGTGAACCGGATTAAAGTTGGCCTAGTTTTTTCCCGGGCTTGAACAATAAACATAAGTAAATTTTTGATATTTTTAAATGATTTTTGCTAGTGTTACACATTCTCACTTACAAGTGAACTGTGATATTCAATAGAATTGTGTTCTTTTTTGTTTTTGTTCTTTTCCGTTCTTATCAACTTGAATTTAAGTATTCCATATGAACTGCTTTTGGATTTAGTGAATTCTCATTCACTTTAGTCTCTTGTTTCAATTTAATATCGATCGTTTAGTCCCATCTTTCAAAGTATAAAGTTTGAGTGGTTAGTATTTTTTTTCTGTTTACAAGAGTTATTCTATATTCACGTATGAGATTTGTGCTCTTATACACACATGACAAGTAATATCATCACAACGTATGTTTTTATTTAAAAATATATTAAAATGATGTAAAATTAGATTAAAAATTCAGTTCTCAAGCTTCTAAACATTTTTGCTTATAGGCAGTATCAATTTTTGGTAGGGCTATTACGGATCAAGATCCAGAATTTTTGGAAAATCTGAATTCGGATATGCAGACATCCAAATTTGAAAAAAAAAAATTTGATAAATATCTGAATATTTTTTTAAAACGAATACAAATATACTCGAATATTCATTTTTCAAATACCAATTTGGATCCAAATATCCAATCCTAATAATTATGGGCACCCCTAGTTTTTGCTATGATGCCCCCTATCATTTTATATCGCACTCACTGTACCAAAATCTGGAATATAATTGGTTAAAATTTATTTCTGGTTTACGTAAATCGTAAGTGTAACCGTAATTAACTAAACCGACATTTTCAACTTGTACTGAAAGCTCGAAATGGAGAGCATATGGAGGCAATACAGGAAGGAGGCTCGAGCAGAGCTGGGCTAATGGAAGATGATGAAGACGAAGAAGAAGATAATGGAATCTCGGTGGTATCTACGGGAATGATCGATGATGTGTATACGAGCAGGATGAAACGAGTGAGACCAGCTCCAATAGATGTTCTTGATCGAGTCAAGATCAACAACACCAAAGAGACGCCTCGTTCCACCATTAAAGGATTTCTTAACGTATCGAAGCAGAACGAGTTAAAATTCAGCAGAGATAATCTGATGAAAGTCGAGGAGAGGCTTAGGCGCGCTTTCATCGAGTTTTATCAGAAGCTTCGGCTTCTAAAGAGCTATAGGTACGTATGGGTTTTAGATTTGTGGATTTTTTTATATTACTTGATGGATTTTGATTTGAAACTCGCTTGCGTTTGTGCAGTTTTTTGAATGTATTGGCGTTCTCAAAGATATTGAAGAAGTATGATAAGGTAAGATTTGAGATTTTGATTTTGGGTTTTTGTATGTTTTAGAATGACTGAAATGTGTTCGACGAAATGTCTTTTATAGATAACTTTGAGGGATGCAACTAAGCCTTACATGAAAGTGGTTGATAGTTCATATTTGGGCAGTTCTGATGAGGCAAGATGTTTATGAGATTTTTCTTACTTTTTGATCCAATTCCTCTGTTTTTTTTTTTTTTTAAATCTCGTATTGATTTTCTCTGTTATGACAGGTTATGAGACTCTTGGAGCGTGTTGAAGCTACATTCATAAAGCATTTTGAAAACGCTAATCGAGAAAAAGGAATGAACATTTTACGACCTAAAGCCAAACGAGAGAGACATAGAATTACATTCTCCACTGGTAAAATCAGTAACTTTCATAAATTGGGTATTCAGTTTCAAACTCTGTGGTGCTTATGAGGAAGTTGGTTTCAGGTTTTTCTGCTGGATGCGTTTTCTCTCTTATAGTGGCTCTTGCTGCTATTATCCGCACCCGACATCTCTTGCAGAAGGAAGGCCAAAAGGATTACATGAATACTATGTTCCCACTTTATAGGTAAGAACTTAGTATCTTGACCTTCTTAAGAATTTATATATAGAATTTGAGTTGGAATGTATTGTTTAGATGTTGTCTCCCTTGCTGTTTCTTGCAGCTTGTTTGGGTTTATCGTGCTTCACATAATTATGTATGCTGCTAATATATACTACTGGAGGCGATACCGAGTAAACTATTCCTTCATATTTGGGTTCAAGCAAGGAACTGAACTTGGATACAGACAAGTCCTGTTTGTGGGTTTCAGCATCGGAGCCTTTGCATTGCTCTGTGTTCTTGCCAATCTTGACATGGAGGCAAATCCCAAAACAAAAGACTATCAAGCAAAAACCGAACTTCTTCCTCTTATCCTACTTATCGTAAGTTCCAAAACCCCCGAAAATTGGAGTTTTGTACTCATAATCAGCCATTAAAACAATAGCATAATAACTCTGTGATGTTTGTTTTCTACTTTTGCAGGCTATGTTCATGGTTCTAGTCCTGCCATTCAACTTCTTTTACCGCTCGAGTCGCTTTTTCTTCCTCACTTGTCTGTTTCATTGCCTTGCAGCTCCTCTTTACAAGGTAAATCAGAGATGGAATAAGCTCATCGACCAAAGAGAATGTTGTAAATTCCTATTCCAGTTGGTATTGAACCGTCCATTTTTCGTTTTTTCATTTGCAGGTTACATTGCCTGATTTCTTCTTGGGGGATCAATTAACTAGCCAGGTTCAAGCGCTTAGAAGCATCGAGTTCTATATATGTTACTATGGTTGGGGAGACTACAGACACAGAAAGAACACTTGTAATAAAACTAGTGTATACAACACTTTCTTCTTCATTGTTGCTGTCATCCCTTATGTCTCTCGCCTCCTTCAGGTACATAGGTTCTCCCCCCCCCCCCCCCCAAAAAAAGAAAAAGAAAAAAATCCAACATATAGCATTCAATAACGAAACTTGTTACTATTACAGTGTCTGCGACGGCTATTTGAGGAGAAAAACCCGGAACAAGGGTACAACGGAATCAAGTACTTCTTGACTATAGTGGCGATTTGCTTGAGAACAGCTTATAGTATCCAAAAAGGTCAAGTTGCCTGGAGAGTTTTGGCGGCTATCTCCTCAGCTATAGCTGCAATATTCTCTACTTACTGGGACTTTGTCCATGATTGGGGTCTTCTAAACCGGAAATCCAAAAACCGCTGGCTTCGAGATAAACTCCTCATTCCTCAAAAGAAAGTATACTTTATCGCGATGGTGAGTCTCAAAAAAATAATTTTCCCATCAAATCAAAGATGTTTCACAGCTACTGATCTTAGAACATATATCAGATTTTGAATGTTCTGCTGAGATTTGCATGGATCCAGACGGTTCTGGATTTCAACTTCTCCTTCATGCATAGACAGACGATGGTTGCCGTTGTTGCTAGTCTTGAGATCATTCGACGTGGTATATGGAATTTCTTCAGGTGAAAAAATACTTCAAAACTCACATTACCACAAGCTGTGTTACGTTAATTATATTCAATCAGTAACTCTCTGTTTTTGTTTGGTTTGTGGAAAACAGATTAGAGAATGAGCATTTGAACAACGTGGGGAAATACAGAGCCTTCAAGTCTGTTCCATTACCGTTCAATTACGATGAAGATGACGATAAAGACGATTAGCAGTTTCAGTAGACCCGTGAATACAATACTCTTCAGCTACCATAGTCCATCAAACTGTTTACACTGTCTCGTTTTGTTTTTTTTCTGTTGTTCTTGTTAGATGAGAATTGTAGAGATGCATCAAATGCATCAAACAGAAACTTCGATATCTATACAGTAGTCTTCAAACTGTTCATTTCAGTTGATATGATTCTTTCTATTCAACTTCATACCCAATTTGAATCTACTCTGGTCCTAGTTTGCAATCAAACACAAGGTGAACCAGAACAGTTATATTCACCGTTTTTATCTATCATAAAGAAGAAAAACAGAGCACCGTAAAAATAAAATGATCAGCTATAGATCCAACCTCCAATATACTAACTTGAGTTTACATAGGTAACATTCTGATGGAGATTCCAAGATTATGAAACATGTTACAAAAAAGGAGATTGGAGACATGTATCGACCATAATCATCATCATCGTCATCATTCACATTTCTTTAATGTTCTTTCTTTCTCAAATTATAATATTATTAACGTGTGACTCTAATTCAAATGTTTTGAATTTTAAATTGTGTGCGAAATATTTATATTGTTGTCGTTGAATAGTCAAGTATACAAGTCTTATTCACTAGTCTCCATTACATATAAAAAGAGTTGTATATGTAGTCAAATATACTCTCTAGTTTTCACATATATATAAGTATACGTAGTTGTATGTAAAAAAAAAAACGTTTTCGAGAACGAGATATACTCTCTAGTTTTCACAGAGTTATTTGTTTACTTTCATTTGTTCTCTCTAATATCCATTCAATTTATTTGTAAAATAAATATATAATAAATTTTTAATCAAAAATATGATAAAAGGATGTTTAATTTTATTTTTTTTGAAACTTACACAATGAAATTAAGTTCAGTATAAACATTATATGAAAGTCTAAAATAGCTTTAGAAATATATTTGTTTTCTAAATAAATTGATCCCAATAAAAATAATTTTTAGATCCGTCACTGACTATGATGATCTTTCCTTTCACCACCTGCAACCCTATATTACAGTCTCCAGACATAGGATTACGAAAAATGTAAAATATGTATTTTGGTTATCAAAAAAATTTAGTTGGAGTATTTGAAACCTTGGTCCATGAAATTTAGGCACGGTCCGAATGACTCTATATACCTTGGTACCAGAGGCACTTCGGCGATTTTGATTACTTTAGTTTTAATCTTTATTTTGAAAAACCGTGTTAAGTTTGAGATGGGAGACATCCGAATGACTTTTCATTAATTTAAACAGTTGTTCAGATTTTCAAAACCGGCAACAAAGCTATTTCAGCTGTTAATTAGACTGTTGTTGCCAATTTCAACAGTTGTTCAAAACTTCAAATGACCAAAACTAACATCTAAAAATGTCTTGTTGCCAAATTTGAACAATTGTAATTGTAACTGAATAGTTATTAAACGACACTTAGAAATTTTACAAATGCCAACAAAACTGTTTCAGTTAAGTAACTTTTTGGGTCAAATCAAGCACATACTGTATATATTCTAATATAAAACCGTTAGTCGCGCTAAGACTTGCGCGGTACGGAGCTTTTTCTTTTTCCAATGTATTAAAGAAATAAAAAAAAAGACTTGCGTGGTAATAGCCCTGGGACTCGGACCTTCACACCAAAATCGCAAAAAACTCAGTCAACACTATGGATGACATGGCAGAGGGATGGACACATTTGATATACAACACCCTATTTTTCATTTTTTAATATTTCATATCTTTTTTTTTTATCTAATTATTCAACACTCATTTATACAACATCCACTTACAATAGTTTTATCTTAAAATATACAACACCCTACCTCTATTATTTTTATTTTCTATTTTTTTATTTTTTTATATTTTATCTACTGTTTTTTTTGTGTGTCCAAATTCAATGAAACAAGTGTCTATTTATAAATGATAAAAAATGACGAATTTTGATATAAAAAAATTAAAAATATATATTAATTTACGTTCAATAATTAAGTTTAAATAATTTAGAAGAGATAAAATCTTAAAAATCTTAATAACTAATGAAAACGTGACACATGACATAAATAGACCCCATTTTTTTGTGTCTCAATGTGTTGTTAAATTACAACACTCCATCTTTACAACACCTTATTACAACTCCTATTGCACCTTTTAAGCTGTTGTAATTTTATTTACAACACTCCATTATGGATAGTCTAAGTAAATCATTTTATTGGCCTTTTCTTCTTTGCCTTTTTACCTTTTTGCCCTTTTTCTTTTGTTTCTTGTGAAAGTTCATATAGAATTTCGTTTTTTTCTTCTGGGGTTGATTAAGGATTTATTATGTTATGGGTTTTGATTCATAGATAATGCATTTTTTGGACTTTGTAAATGCAAATTTATCGTAGGTTCTACCGCATTTAAGTTAAAGTAATTTTCATAACTTTTTGTGTTATGATATAACTGTTCACCTAGAGGGTACGAATGCAAAATTTTGTAGATTAGTGCTACTATTTTTAGGAAAATAATTTAATTTAATTGCATCTGGTATTATTTATACTTAAAATTACACTGTTCAATAAGTATTATTTTTTGGTTAAAAGCCCTGGCTATTTGACCAACTGATATTAACTGTTTAAAAAAAAAAATTATCTTCTTAATAAGTATTTGTCAATCTTGTATTTCATATTCTCATTTGTTTTGGTTTTAATATTCTATTCTCAATTTTTTCACGCACGTACGTAATTAACGTTTACATCCATGCAATTTAATTTACGTTCATAAAATAATGAGATATAATTCGAAAAGGAATATTTTATATCACATACTTAGTGTAAATCATTTTCATCAACTACTTTCTTCACTTTTGTTTTCATGTCCAAGGATAATATTACCAATTTACCATTGATCTGAGCCGCCAAATGGGTCTGATACACCGCGTCTAAGGTGGTCCACTACGGATACAATTTATCGTGCGACACTGTTTGATGGATTAACTAGAATAGAAAAGGTCAATGTTAGACTAATCTTTATGAATCTTTGATAGTGGACTAATTAATTCATATTTTTTAATCTTGTACCTATTGTTCTTCAACGGTTAAATCAGCGCTGTCCTAGAACCAAACTACGATGAAAACTGAAGTATAATGTTTGATTACACGGTGGTTAAAATAATATCGAAATTATATTACAGATTGTTGTACTGTTAGAGCATTGAAAAATAAATTTAATAATAACTGAAAGAGCATTTGAATTTGATTTTTTTTTTATCGTCAAACTCTATATATTAAATTATCGATTTAATAATTTTTTTATCAGAAAAGCCAATAAACAGCTGATGTGATTACATGGGAAACAGGTTGTTCGGATTAATGTGATCCTATTGATTTCTATTATCCGGACAAAATTAAAATACACAAAAAGACAAGTACAATGCAGATGCATAGAACTACACTCTAACATACATAAACTAAACAAACTTGATAAAGCCGACCACGCCGCAGGGATATGCCACTCGAAGTGGTGCAAGACTTGCCGAAATATGATGTTCAGCTTCCTCAAGAAGAAATACCACACGAGATACATTAGTATTCGTTGTATTTTGAGACTCTCAATTTGCGCATGAAGTGCCGAGGCACTCGATCCCTGAAGAGGGTGGTGACAAGAGGGACAGGAAAAGGCTCCCGCGAAACTGAGGTGAATAAGGGTTTAGATACTAACTGAGAGGGGGGAAATCTTTGCATTCCAAATACCGATGACACAAAGTTAATAAAATCAAACTCCAAATAAACGGCCAAGAAATAATCTGTCAATCTTCGTGATGATGTCAATCCAAATTTCAGGAGGACTCCCCAACTTCTCGAATCACTATATCGAAACATCAAAACAAAAGGATTAATCAGACCATTAACTGGGCCTAATTTTGACTTGGGCCTTGAGAACAACTTAGCCCAAGCCAAGAAACTTCTTAATTCCTTAGGCAATAGGCCCATTATTTTTAATTGGCCAGACCAACTCCACTCTTCATTCCACGTGGGCCCCTTCCTCTGCTCCTCCAAGGCGTGACCATATCCTACCGAAGGCTCCTTGCAGCTAGGTCGATGGCGGCGACTGTCGAAGATGAAAGGAGTCTCAAAACCGGAGGTTACGGTGGTGAGCGAGCGGCTCGCTGAACCTGTGCTCCGCCGTGATGCAGTACGGTCTTCGGTCACACCAGTCGAGAAAGATATCGAGATTAAGATTCCTTGAGCCTTTCCCGCAGAACGATGCAACCGAGATGTTGACGGAGTGAAGGGGTTTTCGGCAGCGAGATCTGCAGCTTCTATGACAAAGCTTCATCTTTCATCAGAGAGAGAATTCGAGACCACGATGAGGAACCCTGATGCCAAATCGACTCTTCGTGGGGTGTTAGATTGGCCACGGGAAAAACAAAATTCATTGGTAACATTACCACGGTAATTCGCCGGAATGGAAGTCTCGAGGTCACGCAGGACTAGAGACCAAAGGAAACTACCGGACTAGAAGCCACTTGATGATCCGAGATCATCGATGTAACCGAAAGTGAACAAAGGTTCAATCACCGACAACGAGATTGATCGACAGAAAAGAGAAGCTTGGCTCGTCGAAAGCCTCCGCCGAGGAGACATAGATGAGAGGGGCTCGATGGTAAGGTCTCCGGCCACCTGATTTGTTGAACCTAGGAGTCTCTGTTGGTCGGGAACATGGCTGTCAACCTGAGTTGCCGCCGCCTTAACTCGACTCCACCGCTTCAACCAGGGTCGTCGCTGCAACTGCGAGCGAAGATGCGTTGTCGTCGGGAGGCAAAAAAGTTCTAACGGGACAGAGTCAGATCTGACCTGAGACAAAGAAAATGAGGCAGAAGAGCATGGAGGAAGAATGGCCGCCGTCCTCAAGCATCGACACCAGCACCATACCTCCGACAGAGTTTTCACCTGCTTCAAGCTGCACCACCGTTGAACTCCTTTGTAGGGTGAGAGGTGGAAGCGGCGGATGAGCAAAATTGCTAGGGGGTAGCTCTGCCGGTGTCGGAAATCACCGACAAACATAGGTCGCAGACCAAATAGATGAGATCAATCCCCAACTCGAGTGAAAAATGAAGAAGAGTTTGAATCTCTAAATCAAAATCCAAAGCTCCGCCCGAGAGTTGATCGAATTTGCATGTTACAAAGCTCAGAGTTAACCGTGAGGAGGGCCGGAGACTCGGAGATAACACCACCACTGGAACAGGGAAGTGAAGCCAAGCGAGGCCACCATCTAGAGACCGTCCAGAGAAACAAGTAAGGGAGAAGATCCGACGCCGGTGATCCTTAGCTCCACCGGCGTCGGAGGATAGTGGAGGAGCACTAGTGTTCTCGATATTCGTGACCGAGAGGATTTTGAAATTCAAAAAAATACCATCCTCAGAGCTGCTTTTGGAATTTCTAATTAAAAAATAATTTTTGCAACTTTTACGGGATTTTATCTTTTTCCTTGAATGGCTAAAACTGGAGCATTTGAACGTGGTTTCTATATTTCGAATTTCTATATTTGAACGTGGTTAGTTGCCCTCTCTGACGCTGAGTCCACGTTGAAGCCAATTCAATAAAGATGATGAAAAAGCTAGAAAGTTTTGACCCAAGAAAAAAAAGCTAGAAAGCTCCTTACTTTAATTAGAATCAATATTTCTAACTATAATCTTTATAAAAATGTTTAAAAAATCATAAGCTTGTCTCTCACTCACTATATATGTGTACATAGGTTTCCTCTTCAGACACAAACATAAACAACAAAGTTTGATTAAAAAAAATATAAATCAGAGAGATTCAATCAAGAAAGATAGATTCGAGACAAGAATCGATAAATGAAGTTCGGGAAAGAGTTCTCGTCTCAGATGGTGCCAGAGTGGCAACAAGCTTACATGGATTTCGAGTTTCTCAAAACTCTCCTCAAAGAAATCCTCCGATTCAAACGCAGAACAAACAATGCAGCTCCTCATGGTGGCGCCAAGGACGACGGAGGGTTAAACCGGAAAATGACTCTGTACCGCAAGTTTAGCGGTTTAATCCCGACTCCGGGAAGACACAAACGCAGTAACACTCACGATGTTGAAGAAGGTGTACAATTAACGGAGAAGACGCCCACTACGGGGCCGATTCTGGTGAACACATCCTCGAGTGGCGGTTGCCAGACGACGTTTCTGATGACGGCAGAAGAAGGAGGAGAGTACGAACTGGTATTTTTCCGGCGACTAGATGACGAGTTCAATAAAGTTCAGAAGTTTTACCAAGAGAAAGTTGAGGAAGTGATGAAAGAAGCGGCGATGCTAAACAAACAGATGGACGCTTTGATAGCGTTTCGTGTCAAAGTTGAGAATCCAGATGGGTGGCGATGGGAGGAACGGACGGTGGAGATGACTAGATTGGCTTCCGATATCGCTACTTCCGCGGCGGCTCTCTCTACTTCTACTCCCGCCGGAGCTAAATCCAGTAAGCAATCATTAACACCTATGTACTCTTCACCTAACTCGCCGACTTTGTAGCAAGAAAAAAACAGGAGTTAATCATTGGCCCAATCAGTTTGATCAAGTTGATAAATTATAATTAACAAAAATAAACTAAAGTTGGCTAATTTTCTTCCCGGCGTGAACAATAAACAAAGTAATTTTTGATATACCTTTTTAGTTTGACTAACAAGTGATTGTGATTTTCAATAAAAAAAATTGTTTTTTATGAACTTGAATTTAAGTATTCCATATGCTTCCTATTGAATCTGGATGCTTATGGATTTAATGAATTCTCATTCACTTTTTTAAGTATGGACTGTTTAGTATATTCAAACTTCAGAGTATAAAATTTGAGTGGTTGGTATTTTTTTTTTGTTAAATGGTATTTTTATTTCTACTTGAATTATTTTATATTCATGTATTAGTTTTGTTAACAAAATTTCTTTAATGTAATGGATATATACACATACTAATATCCAATCATAACCAGTCACCACGTATTGTTTTCTGTTTAAAAAAAAAAATTTCCGTTTTGGAGCTTCTAAAACACTTATATGCGTATCGGGTTTTGGCTTTTTGCTTACATGCCATATGCCACCCACATCATTTTATATCAAAACTGTAATAGAATAGAATAAATTTTACTTTCGGTTTATTTAAATCGTACGTGTAACCGTAGTTAACTAAACCGACATTTTGAATTTGTAGTGAAAGTTCGAAGTCCAGCGCCTATGGAAGCAATACAGGAAGGAGGCTCGAGCAGAGCTGAGCGAATGGAAGATGATGAAGACGAAGAAGACGATAATGGAATCTCTGTGGAGTCTACCAGAGGGATCGATTATGTGAATACGAGCAGGATGAGAGGAGCGAGACCAGCTCCGATCGATGTTCTGGATCGAGTCAAGATCAACAACCCCAAAGAGACTCCTCGTTCCACTATTAAAAGAGTTCTTAAAGTATCCAAGGAAACTGAGTTAAAATTCAGCAGAGATAATCTGAGGAAAGTCGAGGAGAGGCTTAGGTGTGCTTTCATCGAGTTTTATCAGAAGCTTCGGCTTCTCAAGAGCTATAGGTACGTATTAGTTGAGAGTTCTATGGATTTTTGATGATTGGTGGGTTTTGATTTGAAACTCGATTATGTTTTTGCAGTTTTTTGAATGTTTTGGCGTTCTCAAAGATATTGAAGAAGTATGATAAGGTAAGATTTGAGACTTCGATTTTGGAGGGTTTTGTATGTTTTAGAATGACTGAAATGTGTTCGACGAAATGTCTTTATAGATAACTTTGAGGAATGCAATGAAGCCTTACATGAAAGTTGTTGATAGTTCATACTTGGGAAGCTCTGATGAGGTTAGAAGTTTATGAGATTTTTTATTACTTTTGATCCAATTCCTTAGTTTTTTTTTTCTTTTTTTGAAATCTCGTTTTGATTTTCTATGTTATGACAGGTTATGAGACTCATGGAGCGTGTTGAAGCTACGTTCATTAAGCATTTTTCAAACGCTAATCGAACAAAAGCAATGAACTTGTTACGACCTACAGCGAAACGAAAGAGACATAGAACTACATTCTCTACAGGTAAAAAATCAGTAACATGCATGAATAGGGTTTTTAGTTTCAGACTTGTGGTTCTTATGAGATAATTGTTCTCAGGTTTCTCGGCTGGATGCGTTTTCTCTCTTATTGTGGCTCTTGCCGCGATCATCCGCACCCGAAATCTCTTGCAGGAGAAAGGCCAGAATGATTACATGAATACTATGTTCCCTCTTTATAGGTAATAACTTAGTAACTCTGCCGGCCTTCTTAAGAATTTATATTGAGCATTTGAGTTGGAATGTGTTGTTTAGATGTTGTCTTCCTTGCTGTTTCTTGCAGCTTGTTCGGTTTTATCGTGCTGCACATCATCATGTTTGCTGCTAATATATACTACTGGAGGCGATACCGAGTAAACTATTCCTTCATATTTGGGTTCAAGCAAGGAACTGAACTTGGATACACACAATTCCTGCTTGTGGGTTTCAGCATCGGAGTCTTTGCGTTGCTCTGTGTTCTTGCCAATCTTGACATGCAGATAGATCCTAGTACGAAAGACTATAAAGCTTTCACTGAACTTCTTCCTCTCATCTTACTTATCGTAAGTTCCAAAACCCCCGAAAATTGGAGTTTTGTACTCAAAATCAGTCATTAAAACAATAGCATAATAACTCTGTGATGTTTGTTTCCTACTTTTGCAGGCTATGTTCTCGGTTCTAGTCATGCCGTTCAACTTATTTTACCGCTCGAATCGCCTTTTCTTCCTCACTTGTCTATTTCATTGCCTCGCCGCTCCTCTTTACAAGGTTAATCAGAAATGGAATAAGCTCATCTACCGAAGAGAATGTTTTAAATTCCTATTCCAGTTGGTATTGAAACGTCCAGTTTTTCCCTTGCAGGTTACATTGCCTGATTTCTTCTTGGGAGATCAATTAACTAGCCAGGTTCAAGCGCTTAGAAGCATCGAGTTCTACATATGTTACTATGGTTGGGGAGACTACAGACACAGAAAGAACACGTGTAATGAATCTAGTGTGTACAAAACTTTCCTCTTCATTGTTGCTGTCATGCCTTATGTCTCTCGCCTCCTTCAGGTACATAGTTTCTCCCCTCCAAAAGAAAAATCCAACATATAGCATTCAATAACGAAACTTGTTACTCGTACAGTGTCTGCGACGGCTATTTGAGGAGAAAAACGCGGAACAAGGGTACAATGGAATCAAGTACTTCTTGACTATAGTCGCGGTTTGTTTGAGAACAGCTTATAGTATCCAAAAAGGTCAAGTTGCCTGGAGAGTTTTGGCCGGTATTTTCTCAGTTGTAGCTGCAGTATTCTCTACTTACTAGGACTTTATCCATGATTGGGGTCTTCTAAACCGTACATCCAAAAACCGCTGGCTTCGAGATAAACTCCTCATTCCTCAAAAGAAAGTATACTTCATCGCGATGGTGAGTCTCAAAAAAACAATTTTTCCATCAAATCAAAGATGTTTCACAGCTACTGATCTTAGAACATGTATCAGATTTTGAATGTTCTGCTGAGATTTGCGTGGATTCAGACGGTTTTGGATTTCCACTTCTCGTTCATGCATAGACAGACGATGGTTGCCATTGTCGCTAGTCTTGAGATCGTTCGACGTGGTATATGGAATTTCTTTAGGTGAAAAAATACTTCAAAACTCAACATTATCCGACTCCACAAGCTGTATTGCGTTAATATTAAATTACTTAGTAACTCTCTGTTTTTGTTTGGTTTGTGAACAGATTAGAGAATGAGCATTTGAACAACGTGGGGAAATACAGAGCCTTCAAGTCTGTTCCACTACCGTTTAATTACGATGAAGATGACGATAAAGACGATTAGCAGTTTCAGTAGACCATGAATACTCTTTGGCTACTAATGTCCATTAAGCTGTTCACAATGTCTCTCTCTCTTTTTGTCAGTCAAATAAGAAGTGTAGGGATGCTTCAAATGCATAACATAAGGTTCAATCTTTCTCTAGTGGTAAATCGTGTAAAGAACATACAATATTCTTCAAACTGAAACAGATATGAAGTTGTGTATAATGTTTCATCTCTCCCGACAAATGCTACCAAGGCGAATTTTTGAACAATAATTTTCTGTGGAGGAAGGCTATAGTCTATATATACTTGAAGGAAATTTTGACTGAAGCATAAAGTCCAGAGATGATCTGAAACAATAATTCCACAGAAGTATGCAAAGTCTTAGCATATGTGGGCATAAGAATAGAAACTAGCAGTAACTTGCAATACAAGATAAGGACAAAATTTATTACCTTGAATAATCTCATCCTCTTTATCAAGGGTCGTCCATAAAACAAAAGCTTTTAAACGCTAAATATGCTATTTAAAAATAATTATACTATTATTTTAAGGTCACCTCTTCTAGAAAATACATTTTGGTGTGTAAATTTTAACATTTTAGTCATATAAATGAGCTTAATAATTTTTTTTTTGCTTTGGGCCGGCCTCATCTGTTGAGCTTTGATCCTCAGAGCAACTGTTCCTCATTATCTTTATCATCCTTATCTTCTTCTTTTTTTGTGTCGCATTTACCTTCCTCATCTCTCTGCCTATTAAAAGATTTGGAATCTAGATTCCTCTCTCGCAGCCAGTAAAAATGATATCGCATACTATCTATACAAACTTAAAAGATTTATTAGAAAAAAGTAAAGGAACATCGAAGCTCAAGCCCCATTGGTCTAATAGAACCGTTGTAAATCGGTAAAAACCTCAGTATATATTCTTTTCGACTGATCTCTGTTACATAACTGAGAGTTTTGCCATCTTCGTTTTTCAATTTCTTCATTTCTCTCATAATTTCTAATCAATTTTTTTTCTGGCGCATAAGATACCATGGCTATGAAGAGTTGGTTGAGGTTGTATATACAGTGGCAAAAGAGACCGCTTTCAAAGTATTTACGACGCCGAAGGATGCGAGGTTTCCGAAAACACACTACAACAAAGAGATTCACAAAGAATCTGTTGATGGAACAATTTAATAACGTGAGAATATATACTTTTTTAATAATTTATTATTTTAGAAAATTTCTTATATAACATATACATATATAACAACAATACAATGTGTAAAGTACAATCGAGTAATCTCTATATAATTTAAATTTAAATTCATATACATAATAAATACTTTTCTGATCATTTATTGTCGTAGAAATTAGCGTTTCCTATTTTTATGAGATATATGTGATTTGTAATTGTAAAAACACAAAAAGGGAAAATTATTAATAAATAGCAAAAAGTGAATGTGCGATATATATTTTATAAAATAGATCACAAAGGAAACTTCTCTCCTTTTTCTAACTAAACTTCTTTGCACATTAAAACGAAGATAGGGCTATTGCGATCGGATACGCCGTAGTGTTATCGAATCATTTCCAAATCAACATTGAACTTGTTTTATTAGTATTGGACAATTTTTTTTTGTGAAAATTGATGTATAATATTATTTAAACTTTTATATCGTCGGCCCTAGTATTTCTAGGTATAGTGGCAGATCCAACCAAACAATTTACCCAGTGCAAACAGTAATCACATATAAAAATATTTTTAAATAAATAAATGTTCATAGAAAAGCATTATAATTCTAGCTTATATATAGAGTCAAGAAAAATTAAAAATTAAAAATTCCCAAAAGACACTGTAAAATTGAAATAAAAATCATAACAAACAAAAAAAATACTTCCTATAGACAAGTTATGTTGAAGAAACAAACAAATTGATTTTATATAGACACACTGTACTGATATCCCGAAGGTGTCCAAATTGATCCGTATGCTCATATGTGTTAGTAAATCATGCATCCTTAGGCGTTGTTAAAATCTTTGGCGCAACCAACATGAAAATCAGTTTCTAAAATTGGTTTCGTCATAGTTAAATGAGTGACACAAAGAACATGATTATTTTTTTTTAAATTTTCGATCATGCTTTGAAGATAGTCACAAAATCACACACATATATATAAGATTTAGGCATTAGTATTTCATCAGTTTGATTTTTGGATTTAAATTGGAAGTGTATCCAATCATACATTTTGAATGATTTGTATTTAAATGATAACATGAATTTTTAAAATGTATTATAAAATCTAGTGTTAATTAGATTAGTGATTTAAAAATGTTTATTCAAATCCATTATGATTGGAAATATTTTAAGTAGTGGACTTTTGTGATTTCAAAATGTTTAACTGGAGTTTTTTAATTAAAAATATAAATATCCAAATCTCATGATTTTAATAACTTTCATAATTCACCAAAATTCATTTAAAGACCTTTTATGTTTTAGATTAGCTTATTAAAAAGCCCATACAGTATTTTCATTTTCTTGTTAAAATGATCCTTTCTACTTCATATTTTACTTTTTCATAAGATGGAGATAAAGACGATTAGTACTTTCAGAAGACGGTGGATACTTAGTTAGCTAGCAAAGCGGCAAAAGCCCATCAAACTATATACATCGTCTATTTTTGTTGGTGTAGTGATGCATAAAGTTCGTTCAAACTGTTCATTTCAGTTTATATGATTCTTTCTTTTCAACATTGCTTTTCCTACCTACAAGTTTGCAACCAAACACACATTGAATAAGAATAGTTGGAAAAGACTTTTGTCACACCAATCATATCTTTTCAAAACATACTAACATTTTAATATTTGAGATTCATCTAACCAGAAAATTATGCAGAGACAATGCTGGCCTTTGAATTCTCATTCAAACCAAAGAAACTTCAGATGAAACCCAATAAACGCTCAAAGCCGATGATAAAAGTCAGTGATTCTTGGCGGCTACAAACTAAGGTCTCCTTAAACATGATTGTTGAAAGCATAACTAATAATATAAACATCATGATAAACAAGGTAAGCAAAGAATCATATGGTCATATCTATGGAGGTTGTAACGGATATGAACTTGTGTAGAAATTTCATATCTTCCTACAAATGAGAAACACGACATACCGGGCAAAACTGGGATCTGTACAGATTTTCATCTTATAGGAGGCTACAAACAAACAGAGCATCATCGATAACGAACTGAAGTGGGAAAACAAATGCTAGCATCGTAAGCACAAAGTGAAACACATAAAGAAATAAACTTTTCTGTTTCATGATGAACAGAACTTTCAAATGAGAAATAGCTTAGCAAACCACAAGGAAAGACGAGATTTCATCACTGAAACATTCATGGGCATCAACAAAGTAATGAGCTTTAGAGCAAATTATATCTCGAATCATATAAAAAAAGAAAAGTATTCATGAAGATGGAAACGTTCACATAAAAAGAATTGATCTCAATCAATCGACTTATTCGCACACCCACAAAATGGCAGATTAATTAGAGAAGAAACCTCGATAACCTTTATCAGTTACGAATCTAATAACGAAATACGAAATGACCTCTGTTCCTAAACGAACAATTTTATCCCCAAATTCCAAGATTTTGATATTCCCATAAACAAGAAACCATGAGAACTCACCTAAATCCTTCTCAATCATCCTTGAGCTTGTTTCCTCGCAGCCACTTCCTCCTCTGAAATCTCCTCTTTTTCCTTGTTCTTCTCAGCTTCGAGCTCCTTCTTCACCTCTGCTTCAGCAGCTTTCTCCGCCGCGAGAATTGGCTGATAATAATCAGAATGTTCATCCATACATTTCTTCAGCATTGAAGTGACTTCCATACACTTAGTAACGATATCTTCACCCTTCTTCTCAGCTTCCTCCACACAATCTTCCCAAGCTGTAAACGAATCTTTGCAACCTCCTCCTTTCATGAACAAGCAAAACCCACACTCTCCTTCCTCTTCACCTTCTGCATCTCCTCCTTCTTTTGATTGATCCGAATCTTCTACTGGATCTCGCCAAACTGCTGAAGAATCTCCCAGTTCTTCCGATGGGGACGAATCACTCAGTTTCTCTGATGGGACTTGGTTGTTTTGAGATTTGGGCTCGGGATTCTCCATTTTTGGATCCGTGGATGGTATGGTTCCCAGTTTTCTCAGTCGATCGGATCTTATGGAATCGGCGATTCAGATGGAGAGAATCAATCAAATTGGATTAAGGGTTTTAACTGTTAGGCTGTCTCGGTGCCGCCGCCGACTCTTACAGCATAATCACAACTTCTATGTTAAACCCCCTTAAAAACCCTTGGGATCATTTTTTAAAATATATCTTATATTCATTTAATTCGAAGGATTTTAGATTATTTAGTTTCTATTCGATAAATATTATGAAACGAGTTACAAAAAATTTTAGGTTATATTTTTATTTTTTAGGTCAAATAAAATTGTTTGAATAAATATAATGAAAAACCCTGTCTAGTTTTGAAAAATATTCAATTTTTTTTGACGTCATTCAAAAATAATAATAGTTTTATGAGATTATTGATGAATATGTGTGTGGTGCCCATTTTAAAAAGATGAAAATGTGTGACTTTTTTTAGTAAAGTTTTTTTTTATTGTAGGGTTTTCTTAATATTTTGTAAGAATCCCTTAACGAGTAGTCAAATTGTTTAGTTTTATTCTCACCAAAATCAAACAACTTGGTCAAGAGGGCTGCGGCTTTTGTATGAGACTTTCGCCTAAAAAGTGTTCGGAGATTAATAGCCATATGACATAAACATTTTCGATACCGGATTTAAGTAACAAACCGGTTGACCAAACAAAAGAAGAACAAACCGAACCAAAACCTTTGTTAAATCGTTTAAAAGCTACAAACTATTTAGATCAACCAAATTGAATATGATTAACCCAAAAAAAAAAGAATATGATTTGTCCACAAAACAATTTAACAATGCTACATGAAGAATATTGTATTGTTGGGATCTCAACATCCCAGTGTTTGTTGCTAATTAAAAACAACTCTCTTGCACCATTCTTCGTTAATTACTAACTTGATTGTGCATATAAATCGAGTACAAACGCCAACATCAATTTTTTTTACTGTAGTAAAGGAAAATAAAGATATTAAGTAATCATTATTTAAGTCACTTTCAGAGTACGTCAATTCTCACAGCCAAACACATTAAGGATATCCATAAAGATATAAGAGTTGTAAACACTTTTGACAACTCAAAACAATAATTGAAACTAAAATCCATAAAGATATAAATGGCAGTATCTATCATCAATAGCTCATGATAATAATCTTTATTTGCTTACTACTTTGGTCGGTGATGTTACTATCATTCTCCAACATCTTCAAACACCAGCTTCTAGGTGCTACAATCTACAATAAAATCATTCATCTTTTGGGTTTCACATTCAGGAATGCTCCTTTTGACTTAATATCTCATATTCAGAAATGCTCCTTTTGATAAGTTAGGAGGGCTTTTAACAGCTGATTTTGATGAAGGTTCTTGCTTGAGTATGTCAGTCTTCCTTGTATCGCAAGCCTTCGCCTTACAAGACTTCTGAATATCTTGTCTCTAAGCTTAGAAACTATGAGATGCTTCACAAGCGCTGTGGTCCAGATACAGATTCTTACAAGAGAGCTGCAGAGCAGATTGGTTATGCTCTTGAGAACGGAAACAGAACTGTTGGTGAATGCAAATATATTGTGTGGGTGGCTGTTTATGGGCTTGGAAACAGAATACTCACTCTTGCTTCTGTGTTCCTCTATGCTCTCTTGACAGAGAGAATCATTCTTGTTGACCAGCGCAAAGATATTAGTGATCTCTTCTGTGAGCCTTTTCCGGGTACTTCGTGGTTACTTCCTCTTGAATTTCCATTGATGGGTCAGATAGATAGCTTCAACCAGGAATATCCGAGTTGTTACGGGAAAATGTTGAAGAATCATATCATTAACTCGACTACAATCCCATCCCATCTTTATCTTCACCTTCTTCATGATTACAGGGATCAGGACAAGATGTCTTCTGCCAAAAGGATCAATCTTTAATCAACAAAATCCCTTGGCTGGTTGTCAAATCCAACCTTTACTTTATTCCATCTCTATGGCTGAACCCTAGTTTCCAAACTGAACTAATCAAGCTATTCCCGCAGAAAGACACCGTCTTCTACCACCTGGCTCGCTATCTTTTTCACCCAACAAACCAAGTTTGGGGCATGGTCACTAGATCCTACAATGCTTACTTATCAAGAGCTGACGAGATACTCGGGATCCAAGTAAGGGTTTTCAGTAGACAAACTAAATATTTCCAGCATGTAATGGATCAGATTGTATCATATACACAAAGAGAGAAACTTTTACCTGAAGCAGCAGCTGCACAAGAAGAATCACAAGTCATGAATATGTTGAAAACCCCTAAACTTAAAGCTGTTCTAGTCACATCTCTGAATCCAGACTACTCTAATAACCTAAAGAACATGTATTGGGAACGCCCGACTTCAACAGGTGAGATAATTGAAGTTTATCAGCCAAGTGGAGAAAGGATTCAACAAACAGACAAGAAGCTTCACGACCAAAAGGCCCTTGTAGAGATGTACCTTCTAAGCTTAACTGATAAACTTGTCACAAGTGCTTGGTCTACATTCGGATATGTTGCTCCAGGTCTTGGAGGATTAAAGCTATGGATACTCTACACACCAAAGAAGTTCAAAACTCCTGATCCACCATGTGGTCGTGGTGTGTCCATGGAGCCTTGTTTCCTTAACCATCCGGCTCATGGATGTGAAGCCAAAAAGAGAATTAACACTGCCAAAATCGTTCCTTTTTTGAGATATTGTGAGGATCTTAGGAACTATGGGCTTAAGCTAGTTGATGATACAAAATATGAGTTATAGAGTTTCATTTGAAACAGAGAATATTCGATGAATTTCGATTGTATGTAAAGGCAAATGTCTTAAAAATTTAAACTTGAAATAATCAAACCATTCGTGTATTGTGGGTTACTTACTTACTCGATTCAGACGGTCTGGTCCGAAACGTGACTACTGCAATGTTAACCAAACAGGACCTTGACCGTCGGATTCGTGTTCCCAGCATTGATTGAACCATATAATATACATATGCAATGATTTTGTTTTTTCTATAACTGTTGTTACATGAAGAAAAAAAAGAAATTGTCTTGTATATGCAACTCATAAACCTTCATCTGTTGGACATGAGATAGATATTTTGAAAATGAATCTAAATTGATATTTTAGAAATATTATTATCCAAATTTCAGAATTATAAACTAATTGGATTAGACTTTAAAATCATGTTTAGATTTTTTCCAATTTTAATTAATAGTAACCATCAAGCTTTCTTATTACTATTTACGTATATTATTATTGACCACCTGTATTGTTGGACCCATAATTAACATAAATGGGTATCACTTTTGTTGAACCCATATTCATATGGTTATGGGTAAAAAATGTGAATAAGAATTTGAGGCCCAATGTGGTTTCATGATAAAACATGAAAATGTCCCACATTGGAACTTGGGAAAATTCTTCTCAAGTATAAATATAGGATTGTCTCTAGCATTGGTTAACATGCTATGGAGACACAAAGGGGGTTATGCAAAATACCACACACGCGCGCGCGCCGCGCCGTGCCGTGCCGAGCCGAGCTCGGGCTTGGGTCTTGGTGAATGTGGGCCTTTGGCCCACGTCAAAGATATTCTTTTTGGACCCAATTAGTCCACAACTCGAATAGAACGAGTCAAAACCGCTCCGGATTTTTCGCCGGAAATCTCGCCACGTGCATGACTCGTAACCGCCCTCGCCTTCCTTCATTTTTCGGCCGCCTCCATTCTTCGAGTTTTATCGTTTTTTTTTTTCAAACGAAAAATCTCTCTCAAAAAATTCACAGAAAACTCCCTCTCGTCTTTCTCTTCATCAAAACGTAAGTGTCTCGAGAGTATACCGTAGATTCGTTGTTCGCATACTCCGTTTATCGAGTGTTGCGATTACGGTTTTCTCGTGGTTGTATCCTGGGATTCTTAATCGTTGAAAACCGTCACACTACGGGCGATTATAAGAATTAAGGAAAGAGATCAAATCTCGCCTCCACGCTTTTTCGGTTTCTGAACTAAGTTTTCGTCTCGTTTTCTTTCCGTAATTCAAAGTTTTATTTCGCAGTTTTCACATCCGGATTTTCGCATCCTACAATCTTAATTCTTATAAATCCGCTTTCTGCTTATCGCTTAAAACGGATTGATAATTGCGAACAATTCTTCAAAGTTTTACGAAAATGAAAACAAAAATTTTTAGAAATTTTCTTACGGTTTTTACAAAACGTTTCCCAAATCTTACGGATTTTAAAAACGTTTTCAAAAAACCATTTACGATTTATTTCGGTTTACTTACGGATTTTCAAAACGTTTCTGGATTTTGATTTAACTGGTGGTTATTTTGAAATCCTGAAACGAATTTTTATTCGGATTATTAATCGATTCAACGCTTCTGCGGTTGCTTTTTAGCGATTTGGCGGAACGTTATAAATCGTAAACGCTACTTTATTTTGACGAAACGGTTTACGCGGTTTGTTTCGCGAAACGCATTCTCAAAATAGGATCCTCGTGATCTGAGAAAAAAAATATATATATATATATATATTATCGTTAGAATTACGCTTAATTGCGAATTTGGAGCGATATTTATTTATTTTCCAAGAGAAAAAAAAATACTCGTTTGAATTACGCTTTATCGCGAATTCTAAAAACGTTATTTATTCTCGAAAAAAAAAAACAAAAAAAAAAAAAAAAATTAACGATTTGTAGAAACAAACGTTATTTTTTTTTTTTGGAAAAAAAAAAAATTAACGATTTGTAGAAACAAACGTTATTTTTTTTTTTGGAAAAAAAAAACAATAAATAAATAAATTTAATATTAAATACGTTTTGAAAAACGCATTTAATTTTTTATTTTTAGCGATTTAAATACTTTAAACGCTATTTAATTATTTTTCCTTTCTCAATTTTGACATTTATTTGTCTGTTGTGAAAAACAGGAAAAAAAAAATGTCTACCGGAACCGTTGATGTGACTAACGGAGGTCCTGATGCTGGAAATCAAATAAGTGAGACGATGACCCTACACGGGAAAGGTCTTCCACTTACCGCGCCTGATGTCCCGAATGTTCCGAGTGCTATTGTGACACCGGAAAAATTCGATGGCTCCAACTTCAAGTCGTGGCAGCAAAAGATGCATTTCTTTCTGACTACGCTAAAATTGGAGAGGTATCTCACCGAGGTTCAACCTGTTGTGCCTCCCGGGAATACTGACGTACACGTTTTGGCTAGTGTCGATACGTGGCTCCATGGGGACTATCTGTGCAGAGGCTACATTAAAGCTCGCCTGGTGGATCAGCTGTACAACGTTTACAGTGAGGCCAAAACTTCCAAGGAAATTTGGGATTCCTTGGATAAGAAGTACAAGTCTTTCAATGTAGGCTCGGGAAAGCTCGCTACGGCGAAATTCCTGAACTTCAAAATGGTGGACTCTAGGCCCATCATGGAGCAAGTTCATGAGCTGCAACTGATAATCCAAGAGATAGCTGATGAGGGCATGAAGATCTGTGAAACATTCACAGTGAACTGCATCATGGAAAAGCTACCTCCGTGCTGGGTCGACTTCAAAAATTATCTCGGCCACAAGCAAAAGGCTTTAACTTTGGCAAATCTCATTTCCAGGCTGCAAAATGAGTCGTTCAAACGCAGGGTTGAACCGACTTTCACTCACAATGCTAATGTAGCTGAGTACAAGAACAAAGGCAAAGGAAAATTTGTGCCTAATTCAAGCAAGGGGCCGCCTAAAAAGGTTGCACCTCAAGCCTCCACGAGCTTCAAGAAGCAAGGTGCACCAAGCAAGTTCACCGGAAAATGCTCTTATTGCCACAAGAAAGGGCACAAAGCCGAGGAGTGCTTCAAAAAGGCTAAAACGCTCAATCAAGCCAATTTGACGGAGAATGACCTGTGTGCGGTGGTTATGGAAGCAAATGTGGTTGATGAAGAGACCAAAGAGTGGTTTTATGACACGGGTGCAACTACTCACATCTGTTTTGACAAGACAATGTTCAGCACCTATCAGAAGACCAAGTCTGATGCCGGTATGAAGATGGGTAACAAGTCTGTCTCCAAGATTGAAGGCACTGGCAAAGTGGTGTTGAAGTTCACCTCTGGACATGCCATAACTCTCACCAACGTGAGGCACGTGCCAGACATGAGGAAGAATCTCATCTCCGGATCTCTACTGAGCAAGCATGGCTTCGCCACGAGCTTTGAGTCCGACCAGCTGATTCTTAGGAAGAATGGGGTGTTTCTGGGTAAGGGGTATGTTAAGGAAGGACTTGTGAAAATGTGTTGTATCACAGTCCTTAAGAACTCTGATGTATCCGTTTCTGAAGTTTCAATGAATAAGAAACCAGTTGCTTACTTGGTCGAGTCTTTTAATATTTGGCATGAACGGTTAGGACATGTGAATTATAAATCTTTACAAAGATTAATTAATTTGAACTTAATTCCGAAATGCAAATTTATCAAAGATAAATGTGAGGTATGCGTTCAAGCGAAACTCACTAAAACACCTTCACCTCAAGTCGAAAGAACAACCGAACCTCTCGGTTTAATCCACACAGATTTGTGCGATTTAAAGTATATACAAACCAGAGGCGGTAAAAAGTATTTTGTAACTTTTATAGACGATTGTACAAGATACTGCTATGTATACTTACTACATAGTAAAGATGAAGTCTTGGAAAAATTCAGACAATATAAACTTGAAGTCGAAAATCAACTTCAGAAAACTATTAAAATAGTTCGAAGTGATAGAGGAGGTGAATATGATGGTCCATTTAATGCATTTTGTCAAGAACAAGGCATTATTCATCAAACAACCGCTCCCTACTCACCGGAATCTAACGGAGTTGCGGAACGAAAAAACCGAACTCTGAAAGAAATGATGAATGCAATGTTGCAGGAATCTGGGTTACCCCAAAACCTGTGGGGGGGAAGCACTACTTACCACAAATTATATCCTCAACAAAATACCGCACAAAGTAACTGGCAAAACGCCATATGAACTCTGGACGGGTAAAGTACCTTCGTACAAATACCTGAAAGTGTGGGGGTGCCTCGCAAAAGTCGCAGTGCCGCCTCCCAAAAAGGTTTCAATAGGACCTAAAACCGTAGATTGTATTTTCATCGGATATGCACACAATAGCAGTGCTTACCGGTTTCTGGTCCATAAATCAGATATACCGGATATTCATGTAAACACAATTATGGAATCAAGAAATGTATCATTTTTTGAAAACATTTTTCCGTGTAAAGATAAACAAAATCCAAAACGAACTCGCGAAGAGGTTGAACCAACGAACGTGGCAAGCACTTCTGGTACTTCATTTAATGAATCACAAGAGGTTGAAAATGAACCTCGACGGAGCAAAAGAGCCCGAAAGGAAAAATCTTTTGGTGACGATTTTTTAATGGTATTTCTCGCAGAGAATGAACCAAAAACGTTCACAGAGGCCATGTCTACTCCGGACGCACCTTCATGGAAAGAAGCCGTCAATAGTGAGATCGACTCCATTATGCAAAACCATACATGGGAAATAACCGATCTACCCCAAGGGTTTAAATCACTAGGGTGTAAATGGATTTTCAAAACCAAGTTGAAAACCGATGGTTCAATTGATAAATACAAGGCTAGGCTTGTGGTGCAAGGATTCCGGCAAAAAGAAGGCCTGGATTTCTTTGACACTTATTCTCCGGTGACGAGAATAACCTCCATCAGAATGCTGATAGGAATTTCCGCATTGAGAAACCTAGAGATACATCAAATGGATGTTAAAACCGCTTTTCTAAATGGTGATTTAGAAGAGGAAATTTACATGAAACAACCTGAAGGGTTTGTCGTTCCTGGACAAGAACACAAAGTCTGTAGACTTGTGAAGTCATTATATGGACTTAAACAAGCTCCAAAACAGTGGCATGAAAAATTTGACAACGTAATGATGTCAAATGGCTTCAGCATTAATGAATGTGATAAGTGCATTTACATCAAAGTTACTCCTAGCGGGTATATTTTGTTATGCCTATACGTGGATGACATGCTCATTATTGGTAGCAATAAAGACATAATCCAACAAACTAAGAACATGCTTAGCGGCCAGTTCGACATGAAAGATATGGGTTTCGCAGATGTAATCCTAGGGATCAAGATCACTAGAACTTCTGACGGAATCACCTTGTCTCAAACTCATTATGCTGAAAAGATTCTTGATAGATTCAAGAAATACACAACCGGGACTGCAAAAACTCCTGTTGATTCTCAACTCCACTTGACCAAGAACTCGGGTGAAGCAATTTCTCAAGTGGAATATGCTCGTGTTATCGGAAGTCTTATGTACTTAACAAATTGCACAAGACCCGATTTAGCACATGCGGTAAACGTATTAAGTCGCTACACGAGTAATCCAGGTCATAAACACTGGAAAGCCATAACAAGATTATTAAATTACTTACAATATACAAAAAGTTATGGGCTGCACTACGGTAAAGAACCGGCAGTTCTGGAAGGATACAGTGATGCAAACTGGATTTCAGATTCCAAGAACTCGAAATCCACGAGCGGATACGTCTTTACTTTAGGAGGTGCAGCGGTATCTTGGAAATCTTCCAAACAAACCCTGCTGGCTAGATCAACCATGGAGTCAGAGTTCATAGCTCTTGACAAAGCCGCAGAAGAAGCAGAATGGCTTCGGAACTTCCTGGAAGATATTCCACTGTGGGAGAAACCAGTTCCGGCATTACGTGTACACTGTGATAGCCAATCGGCCATAGCCCGGGCACTGAGTAACCTCTATAATGGTAAATCTCGTCACATCAGAAGACGACACAAAACCATTAGACACTTGATCTCAAGCGGTGTAATAACGATCGATTACATCAAATCAGCCGATAACCTAGCGGATCCATTTACTAAAGGTTTGGCTCGTGATCAAGTTTTAAAATCATCAAAGGGAATGGGTTTATTGCCTACAAACTAAAGATGATGTTTGATGGAAACTCCACCTACGTGACTGGAGATCCCAAGATGTAGGTTCAAAGAGATAACTAAATCAAACAAAATCTAAAAGCACTGATAGACTTTTATGTCATTACTCAATTCCCAAGATGATAAGCAGTGCTTCCTGTATATAAATAAGGATAAGCGTTAGCTTTTAATGATTCGAGTTCATAGCTTTGTATGTGGAGTATTACAGGATACTTCTTAAAACAAAGATTTATGGGGAACACCTAGTGAGTGTGAAATGAGGCCGTTTCTAGGAGAAGGAAGTTCAGGCTATATTCTCTAAGTTCACTCACGAATAACCAGGCAAGTTCACGGCAAAAAATGAACACAATAGAGAACAAGGTTCTACGAGAAAATGAGCTGCGTTATAACTGTTGTCTCGGTTTACATAAATATCCGGGTGGTTCAAGACATCATGTTCACCTCCTGGCCAGTAAACCCGACAGATATTAACAATGAGTGGTTCAAGGCTGAAATATGCTACCATCTCAGACACAGTAAATTTTCGTTTATACTCTCGAAAAGTCCTTTTATCGAGTCTGTCTAGTCTGTCCAGTCTGTCAAGTCTGTCCAGTCAGTAGAGTTAGTCGAGTCTTCATATGTTTAGAGTAATTCCTATTCATGTGGGGGATTGTTGGACCCATAATTAACATAAATGGGTATCACTTTTGTTGAACCCATATTCATATGGTTATGGGTAAAAAATGTGAATAAGAATTTGAGGCCCAATGTGGTTTCATGATAAAACATAAAAATGTCCCACATTGGAACTTGGGAAAATTCTTCTCAAGTATAAATATAGGATTGTCTCTAGCATTGGTTAACATGCTATGGAGACACAAAGGGGGTTATGCAAAATACCACACACGCGCGCGCGCCGCGCCGTGCCGTGCCGAGCTCGGGCTTGGGTCTTGGGTCTTGGGTCTTGGGTCTTGGTGAATGTGGGCCTTTGGCCCACGTCAAAGATATTCTTTTTGGGCCAAGTTTTGGACCCAATTAGTCCACAATTTTCGTTGACTTTTAGTCAACATTTTACCAAGATATTTTGCGTCCAAAAACTCGAGTTCAAACTCGAATAGAACGAGTCAAAACCGCTCCGGATTTTTCGCCGGAAATCTCGCCACGTGCATGACTCGTAACCGCCCTCGCCTTCCTTCATTTTTCGGCCGCCTCCATTCTTCGAGTTTTATCGTTTTTTTTTTCAAACGAAAAATCTCTCTCAAAAAATTCACAGAAAACTCCCTCTCGTCTTTCTCTTCATCAAAACGTAAGTGTCTCGAGAGTATACCGTAGATTCGTTGTTCGCATACTCCGTTTATCGAGTGTTGCGATTACGGTTTTCTCGTGGTTGTATCCTGGGATTCTTAATCGTTGAAAACCGTCACACTACGGGCGATTATAAGAATTAAGGAAAGAGATCAAATCTCGCCTCCACGCTTTTTCGGTTTCTGAACTAAGTTTTCGTCTCGTTTTCTTTCCGTAATTCAAAGTTTTATTTCGCAGTTTTCACATCCGGATTTTCGCATCCTACAATCTTAATTCTTATAAATCCGCTTTCTGCTTATCGCTTAAAACGGATTGATAATTGCGAACAATTCTTCAAAGTTTTACGAAAACGAAAACAAAAATTTTTAGAAATTTTCTTACGGTTTTTACAAAACGTTTCCCAAATCTTACGGATTTTAAAAACGTTTTCAAAAAACCATTTACGATTTATTTTGGTTTACTTACGGATTTTCAAAACGTTTCTGGATTTTGATTTAACTGGTGGTTATTTTGAAATCCTGAAACGAATTTTTATTCGGATTATTAATCGATTCAACGCTTCTGCGGTTGCTTTTTAGCGATTTGGCGGAACGTTATAAATCGTAAACGCTACTATTATTTTGACGAAACGGTTTACGCGGTTTGTTTCGCGAAACGCATTCTCAAAATAGGATCCTCGTGATCTGAGAAAAAATATATATATATATATATATATATATATATTATCGTTAGAATTACGCTTAATTGCGAATTTGGAAACGATATTTATTTATTTTCCAAGAGAAAAAAAAATACTCGTTTGAATTACGCTTTATCGCGAATTCTAAAAACGTTATTTATTCTCGAAAAAAAAAAAAAAAAAAAAAAAAAAATTAACGATTTGTAGAAACAAACGTTTTTTTTTTTTTTTTGGAAAATAAATAAATAAATAAATAAATTTAATATTAAATACGTTTTGAAAAACGCATTTAATTTTTTATTTTTAGCGATTTAAATACTTTAAACGCTATTTAATTATTTTTTCTTTCTCAATTTTGACATTTATTTGTCTGTTGTGAAAAACAGGAAAAAAAAAATGTCTACCGGAACCGTTGATGTGACTAACGGAGGTCCTGATGCTGGAAATCAAATAAGTGAGACGATGACCCTACACGGGAAAGGTCTTCCACTTACCGCGCCTGATGTCCCGAATGTTCCGAGTGCTATTGTGACACCGGAAAAATTCGATGGCTCCAACTTCAAGTCGTGGCAGCAAAAGATGCATTTCTTTCTGACTACGCTAAAATTGGAGAGGTATCTCACCGAGGTTCAACCTGTTGTGCCTCCCGGGAATACTGACGTACACGTTTTGGCTAGTGTCGATACGTGGCTCCATGGGGACTATCTGTGCAGAGGCTACATTAAAGCTCGCCTGGTGGATCAGCTGTACAACGTTTACAGTGAGGCCAAAACTTCCAAGGAAATTTGGGATTCCTTGGATAAGAAGTACAAGTCTTTCAATGTAGGCTCGGGAAAGCTCGCTACGGCGAAATTCCTGAACTTCAAAATGGTGGACTCTAGGCCCATCATGGAGCAAGTTCATGAGCTGCAACTGATAATCCAAGAGATAGCTGATGAGGGCATGAAGATCTGTGAAACATTCACAGTGAACTGCATCATGGAAAAGCTACCTCCGTGCTGGGTCGACTTCAAAAATTATCTCGGCCACAAGCAAAAGGCTTTAACTTTGGCAAATCTCATTTCCAGGCTGCAAAATGAGTCGTTCAAACGCAGGGTTGAACCGACTTTCACTCACAATGCTAATGTAGCTGAGTACAAGAACAAAGGCAAAGGAAAATTTGTGCCTAATTCAAGCAAGGGGCCGCCTAAAAAGGTTGCACCTCAAGCCTCCACGAGCTTCAAGAAGCAAGGTGCACCAAGCAAGTTCACCGGAAAATGCTCTTATTGCCACAAGAAAGGGCACAAAGCCGAGGAGTGCTTCAAAAAGGCTAAAACGCTCAATCAAGCCAATTTGACGGAGAATGACCTGTGTGCGGTGGTTATGGAAGCAAATGTGGTTGATGAAGAGACCAAAGAGTGGTTTTATGACACGGGTGCAACTACTCACATCTGTTTTGACAAGACAATGTTCAGCACCTATCAGAAGACCAAGTCTGATGCCGGTATGAAGATGGGTAACAAGTCTGTCTCCAAGATTGAAGGCACTGGCAAAGTGGTGTTGAAGTTCACCTCTGGACATGCCATAACTCTCACCAACGTGAGGCACGTGCCAGACATGAGGAAGAATCTCATCTCCGGATCTCTACTGAGCAAGCATGGCTTCGCCACGAGCTTTGAGTCCGACCAGCTGATTCTTAGGAAGAATGGGGTGTTTCTGGGTAAGGGGTATGTTAAGGAAGGACTTGTGAAAATGTGTTGTATCACAGTCCTTAAGAACTCTGATGTATCCGTTTCTGAAGTTTCAATGAATAAGAAACCAGTTGCTTACTTGGTCGAGTCTTTTAATATTTGGCATGAACGGTTAGGACATGTGAATTATAAATCTTTACAAAGATTAATTAATTTGAACTTAATTCCGAAATGCAAATTTATCAAAGATAAATGTGAGGTATGCGTTCAAGCGAAACTCACTAAAACACCTTCACCTCAAGTCGAAAGAACAACCGAACCTCTCGGTTTAATCCACACAGATTTGTGCGATTTAAAGTATATACAAACCAGAGGCGGTAAAAAGTATTTTGTAACTTTTATAGACGATTGTACAAGATACTGCTATGTATACTTACTACATAGTAAAGATGAAGTCTTGGAAAAATTCAGACAATATAAACTTGAAGTCGAAAATCAACTTCAGAAAACTATTAAAATAGTTCGAAGTGATAGAGGAGGTGAATATGATGGTCCATTTAATGCATTTTGTCAAGAACAAGGCATTATTCATCAAACAACCGCTCCCTACTCACCGGAATCTAACGGAGTTGCGGAACGAAAAAACCGAACTCTGAAAGAAATGATGAATGCAATGTTGCAGGAATCTGGGTTACCCCAAAACCTGTGGGGGGGAAGCACTACTTACCACAAATTATATCCTCAACAAAATACCGCACAAAGTAACTGGCAAAACGCCATATGAACTCTGGACGGGTAAAGTACCTTCGTACAAATACCTGAAAGTGTGGGGGTGCCTCGCAAAAGTCGCAGTGCCGCCTCCCAAAAAGGTTTCAATAGGACCTAAAACCGTAGATTGTATTTTCATCGGATATGCACACAATAGCAGTGCTTACCGGTTTCTGGTCCATAAATCAGATATACCGGATATTCATGTAAACACAATTATGGAATCAAGAAATGTATCATTTTTTGAAAACATTTTTCCGTGTAAAGATAAACAAAATCCAAAACGAACTCGCGAAGAGGTTGAACCAACGAACGTGGCAAGCACTTCTGGTACTTCATTTAATGAATCACAAGAGGTTGAAAATGAACCTCGACGGAGCAAAAGAGCCCGAAAGGAAAAATCTTTTGGTGACGATTTTTTAATGGTATTTCTCGCAGAGAATGAACCAAAAACGTTCACAGAGGCCATGTCTACTCCGGACGCACCTTCATGGAAAGAAGCCGTCAATAGTGAGATCGACTCCATTATGCAAAACCATACATGGGAAATAACCGATCTACCCCAAGGGTTTAAATCACTAGGGTGTAAATGGATTTTCAAAACCAAGTTGAAAACCGATGGTTCAATTGATAAATACAAGGCTAGGCTTGTGGTGCAAGGATTCCGGCAAAAAGAAGGCCTGGATTTCTTTGACACTTATTCTCCGGTGATGAGAATAACCTCCATCAGAATGCTGATAGGAATTTCCGCATTGAGAAACCTAGAGATACATCAAATGGATGTTAAAACCGCTTTTCTAAATGGTGATTTAGAAGAGGAAATTTACATGAAACAACCTGAAGGGTTTGTCGTTCCTGGACAAGAACACAAAGTCTGTAGACTTGTGAAGTCATTATATGGACTTAAACAAGCTCCAAAACAGTGGCATGAAAAATTTGACAACGTAATGATGTCAAATGGCTTCAGCATTAATGAATGTGATAAGTGCATTTACATCAAAGTTACTCCTAGCGGGTATATTTTGTTATGCCTATACGTGGATGACATGCTCATTATTGGTAGCAATAAAGACATAATCCAACAAACTAAGAACATGCTTAGCGGCCAGTTCGACATGAAAGATATGGGTTTCGCAGATGTAATCCTAGGGATCAAGATCACTAGAACTTCTGACGGAATCACCTTGTTTCAAACTCATTATGCTGAAAAGATTCTTGATAGATTCAAGAAATACACAACCGGGACTGCAAAAACTCCTGTTGATTCTCAACTCCACTTGACCAAGAACTCGGGTGAAGCAATTTCTCAAGTGGAATATGCTCGTGTTATCGGAAGTCTTATGTACTTAACAAATTGCACAAGACCCGATTTAGCACATGCGGTAAACGTATTAAGTCGCTACACGAGTAATCCAGGTCATAAACACTGGAAAGCCATAACAAGATTATTAAATTACTTACAATATACAAAAAGTTATGGGCTGCACTACGGTAAAGAACCGGCAGTTCTGGAAGGATACAGTGATGCAAACTGGATTTCAGATTCCAAGAACTCGAAATCCACGAGCGGATACGTCTTTACTTTAGGAGGTGCAGCGGTATCTTGGAAATCTTCCAAACAAACCCTGCTGGCTAGATCAACCATGGAGTCAGAGTTCATAGCTCTTGACAAAGCCGCAGAAGAAGCAGAATGGCTTCGGAACTTCCTGGAAGATATTCCACTGTGGGAGAAACCAGTTCCGGCATTACGTGTACACTGTGATAGCCAATCGGCCATAGCCCGGGCACTGAGTAACCTCTATAATGGTAAATCTCGTCACATCAGAAGACGACACAAAACCATTAGACACTTGATCTCAAGCGGTGTAATAACGATCGATTACATCAAATCAGCCGATAACCTAGCGGATCCATTTACTAAAGGTTTGGCTCGTGATCAAGTTTTAAAATCATCAAAGGGAATGGGTTTATTGCCTACAAACTAAAGATGATGTTTGATGGAAACTCCACCTACGTGACTGGAGATCCCAAGATGTAGGTTCAAAGAGATAACTAAATCAAACAAAATCTAAAAGCACTGATAGACTTTTATGTCATTACTCAATTCCCAAGATGATAAGCAGTGCTTCCTGTATATAAATAAGGATAAGCGTTAGCTTTTAATGATTCGAGTTCATAGCTTTGTATGTGGAGTATTACAGGATACTTCTTAAAACAAAGATTTATGGGGAACACCTAGTGAGTGTGAAATGAGGCCGTTTCTAGGAGAAGGAAGTTCAGGCTATATTCTCTAAGTTCACTCACGAATAACCAGGCAAGTTCACGGCAAAAAATGAACACAATAGAGAACAAGGTTCTACGAGAAAATGAGCTGCGTTATAACTGTTGTCTCGGTTTACATAAATATCCGGGTGGTTCAAGACATCATGTTCACCTCCTGGCCAGTAAACCCGACAGATATTAACAATGAGTGGTTCAAGGCTGAAATATGCTACCATCTCAGACACAGTAAATTTTCGTTTATACTCTCGAAAAGTCCTTTTATCGAGTCTGTCTAGTCTGTCCAGTCTGTCAAGTCTGTCCAGTCAGTAGAGTTAGTCGAGTCTTCATATGTTTAGAGTAATTCCTATTCATGTGGGGGATTGTTGGACCCATAATTAACATAAATGGGTATCACTTTTGTTGAACCCATATTCATATGGTTATGGGTAAAAAATGTGAATAAGAATTTGAGGCCCAATGTGGTTTCATGATAAAACATGAAAATGTCCCACATTGGAACTTGGGAAAATTCTTCTCAAGTATAAATATAGGATTGTCTCTAGCATTGGTTAACATGCTATGGAGACACAAAGGGGGTTATGCAAAATACCACACACGCGCGCGCGCCGCGCCGTGCCGTGCCGAGCTCGGGCTTGGGTCTTGGGTCTTGGGTCTTGGGTCTTGGTGAATGTGGGCCTTTGGCCCACGTCAAAGATATTCTTTTTGGGCCAAGTTTTGGACCCAATTAGTCCACAATTTTCGTTGACTTTTAGTCAACATTTTACCAAGATATTTTGCGTCCAAAAACTCGAGTTCAAACTCGAATAGAACGAGTCAAAACCGCTCCGGATTTTTCGCCGGAAATCTCGCCACGTGCATGACTCGTAACCGCCCTCGCCTTCCTTCATTTTTCGGCCGCCTCCATTCTTCGAGTTTTATCGTTTTTTTTTTCAAACGAAAAATCTCTCTCAAAAAATTCACAGAAAACTCCCTCTCGTCTTTCTCTTCATCAAAACGTAAGTGTCTCGAGAGTATACCGTAGATTCGTTGTTCGCATACTCCGTTTATCGAGTGTTGCGATTACGGTTTTCTCGTGGTTGTATCCTGGGATTCTTAATCGTTGAAAACCGTCACACTACGGGCGATTATAAGAATTAAGGAAAGAGATCAAATCTCGCCTCCACGCTTTTTCGGTTTCTGAACTAAGTTTTCGTCTCGTTTTCTTTCCGTAATTCAAAGTTTTATTTCGCAGTTTTCACATCCGGATTTTCGCATCCTACAATCTTAATTCTTATAAATCCGCTTTCTGCTTATCGCTTAAAACGGATTGATAATTGCGAACAATTCTTCAAAGTTTTACGAAAACGAAAACAAAAATTTTTAGAAATTTTCTTACGGTTTTTACAAAACGTTTCCCAAATCTTACGGATTTTAAAAACGTTTTCAAAAAACCATTTACGATTTATTTCGGTTTACTTACGGATTTTCAAAACGTTTCTGGATTTTGATTTAACTGGTGGTTATTTTGAAATCCTGAAACGAATTTTTATTCGGATTATTAATCGATTCAACGCTTCTGCGGTTGCTTTTTAGCGATTTGGCGGAACGTTATAAATCGTAAACGCTACTATTATTTTGACGAAACGGTTTACGCGGTTTGTTTCGCGAAACGCATTCTCAAAATAGGATCCTCGTGATCTGAGAAAAAATATATATATATATATATATATATATATATATTATCGTTAGAATTACGCTTAATTGCGAATTTGGAAACGATATTTATTTATTTTCCAAGAGAAAAAAAAATACTCGTTTGAATTACGCTTTATCGCGAATTCTAAAAACGTTATTTATTCTCGAAAAAAAAAAAACAAAAAAAAAAAAAAAATTAACGATTTGTAGAAACAAACGTTTTTTTTTTTTTTTTGGAAAATAAATAAATAAATAAATAAATTTAATATTAAATACGTTTTGAAAAACGCATTTAATTTTTTATTTTTAGCGATTTAAATACTTTAAACGCTATTTAATTATTTTTCCTTTCTCAATTTTGACATTTATTTGTCTGTTGTGAAAAACAGGAAAAAAAAAATGTCTACCGGAACCGTTGATGTGACTAACGGAGGTCCTGATGCTGGAAATCAAATAAGTGAGACGATGACCCTACACGGGAAAGGTCTTCCACTTACCGCGCCTGATGTCCCGAATGTTCCGAGTGCTATTGTGACACCGGAAAAATTCGATGGCTCCAACTTCAAGTCGTGGCAGCAAAAGATGCATTTCTTTCTGACTACGCTAAAATTGGAGAGGTATCTCACCGAGGTTCAACCTGTTGTGCCTCCCGGGAATACTGACGTACACGTTTTGGCTAGTGTCGATACGTGGCTCCATGGGGACTATCTGTGCAGAGGCTACATTAAAGCTCGCCTGGTGGATCAGCTGTACAACGTTTACAGTGAGGCCAAAACTTCCAAGGAAATTTGGGATTCCTTGGATAAGAAGTACAAGTCTTTCAATGTAGGCTCGGGAAAGCTCGCTACGGCGAAATTTCTGAACTTCAAAATGGTGGACTCTAGGCCCATCATGGAGCAAGTTCATGAGCTGCAACTGATAATCCAAGAGATAGCTGATGAGGGCATGAAGATCTGTGAAACATTCACAGTGAACTGCATCATGGAAAAGCTACCTCCGTGCTGGGTCGACTTCAAAAATTATCTCGGCCACAAGCAAAAGGCTTTAACTTTGGCAAATCTCATTTCCAGGCTGCAAAATGAGTCGTTCAAACGCAGGGTTGAACCGACTTTCACTCACAATGCTAATGTAGCTGAGTACAAGAACAAAGGCAAAGGAAAATTTGTGCCTAATTCAAGCAAGGGGCCGCCTAAAAAGGTTGCACCTCAAGCCTCCACGAGCTTCAAGAAGCAAGGTGCACCAAGCAAGTTCACCGGAAAATGCTCTTATTGCCACAAGAAAGGGCACAAAGCCGAGGAGTGCTTCAAAAAGGCTAAAACGCTCAATCAAGCCAATTTGACGGAGAATGACCTGTGTGCGGTGGTTATGGAAGCAAATGTGGTTGATGAAGAGACCAAAGAGTGGTTTTATGACACGGGTGCAACTACTCACATCTGTTTTGACAAGACAATGTTCAGCACCTATCAGAAGACCAAGTCTGATGCCGGTATGAAGATGGGTAACAAGTCTGTCTCCAAGATTGAAGGCACTGGCAAAGTGGTGTTGAAGTTCACCTCTGGACATGCCATAACTCTCACCAACGTGAGGCACGTGCCAGACATGAGGAAGAATCTCATCTCCGGATCTCTACTGAGCAAGCATGGCTTCGCCACGAGCTTTGAGTCCGACCAGCTGATTCTTAGGAAGAATGGGGTGTTTCTGGGTAAGGGGTATGTTAAGGAAGGACTTGTGAAAATGTGTTGTATCACAGTCCTTAAGAACTCTGATGTATCCGTTTCTGAAGTTTCAATGAATAAGAAACCAGTTGCTTACTTGGTCGAGTCTTTTAATATTTGGCATGAACGGTTAGGACATGTGAATTATAAATCTTTACAAAGATTAATTAATTTGAACTTAATTCCGAAATGCAAATTTATCAAAGATAAATGTGAGGTATGCGTTCAAGCGAAACTCACTAAAACACCTTCACCTCAAGTCGAAAGAACAACCGAACCTCTCGGTTTAATCCATACAGATTTGTGCGATTTAAAGTATATACAAACCAGAGGCGGTAAAAAGTATTTTGTAACTTTTATAGACGATTGTACAAGATACTGCTATGTATACTTACTACATAGTAAAGATGAAGTCTTGGAAAAATTCAGACAATATAAACTTGAAGTCGAAAATCAACTTCAGAAAACTATTAAAATAGTTCGAAGTGATAGAGGAGGTGAATATGATGGTCCATTTAATGCATTTTGTCAAGAACAAGGCATTATTCATCAAACAACCGCTCCCTACTCACCGGAATCTAACGGAGTTGCGGAACGAAAAAACCGAACTCTGAAAGAAATGATGAATGCAATGTTGCAGGAATCTGGGTTACCCCAAAACCTGTGGGGGGGAAGCACTACTTACCACAAATTATATCCTCAACAAAATACCGCACAAAGTAACTGGCAAAACGCCATATGAACTCTGGACGGGTAAAGTACCTTCGTACAAATACCTGAAAGTGTGGGGGTGCCTCGCAAAAGTCGCAGTGCCGCCTCCCAAAAAGGTTTCAATAGGACCTAAAACCGTAGATTGTATTTTCATCGGATATGCACACAATAGCAGTGCTTACCGGTTTCTGGTCCATAAATCAGATATACCGGATATTCATGTAAACACAATTATGGAATCAAGAAATGTATCATTTTTTGAAAACATTTTTCCGTGTAAAGATAAACAAAATCCAAAACGAACTCGCGAAGAGGTTGAACCAACGAACGTGGCAAGCACTTCTGGTACTTCATTTAATGAATCACAAGAGGTTGAAAATGAACCTCGACGGAGCAAAAGAGCCCGAAAGGAAAAATCTTTTGGTGACGATTTTTTAATGGTATTTCTCGCAGAGAATGAACCAAAAACGTTCACAGAGGCCATGTCTACTCCGGACGCACCTTCATGGAAAGAAGCCGTCAATAGTGAGATCGACTCCATTATGCAAAACCATACATGGGAAATAACCGATCTACCCCAAGGGTTTAAATCACTAGGGTGTAAATGGATTTTCAAAACCAAGTTGAAAACCGATGGTTCAATTGATAAATACAAGGCTAGGCTTGTGGTGCAAGGATTCCGGCAAAAAGAAGGCCTGGATTTCTTTGACACTTATTCTCCGGTGACGAGAATAACCTCCATCAGAATGCTGATAGGAATTTCCGCATTGAGAAACCTAGAGATACATCAAATGGATGTTAAAACCGCTTTTCTAAATGGTGATTTAGAAGAGGAAATTTACATGAAACAACCTGAAGGGTTTGTCGTTCCTGGACAAGAACACAAAGTCTGTAGACTTGTGAAGTCATTATATGGACTTAAACAAGCTCCAAAACAGTGGCATGAAAAATTTGACAACGTAATGATGTCAAATGGCTTCAGCATTAATGAATGTGATAAGTGCATTTACATCAAAGTTACTCCTAGCGGGTATATTTTGTTATGCCTATACGTGGATGACATGCTCATTATTGGTAGCAATAAAGACATAATCCAACAAACTAAGAACATGCTTAGCGGCCAGTTCGACATGAAAGATATGGGTTTCGCAGATGTAATCCTAGGGATCAAGATCACTAGAACTTCTGACGGAATCACCTTGTCTCAAACTCATTATGCTGAAAAGATTCTTGATAGATTCAAGAAATACACAACCGGGACTGCAAAAACTCCTGTTGATTCTCAACTCCACTTGACCAAGAACTCGGGTGAAGCAATTTCTCAAGTGGAATATGCTCGTGTTATCGGAAGTCTTATGTACTTAACAAATTGCACAAGACCCGATTTAGCACATGCGGTAAACGTATTAAGTCGCTACACGAGTAATCCAGGTCATAAACACTGGAAAGCCATAACAAGAGTATTAAATTACTTACAATATACAAAAAGTTATGGGCTGCACTACGGTAAAGAACCGGCAGTTCTGGAAGGATACAGTGATGCAAACTGGATTTCAGATTCCAAGAACTCGAAATCCACGAGCGGATACGTCTTTACTTTAGGAGGTGCAGCGGTATCTTGGAAATCTTCCAAACAAACCCTGCTGGCTAGATCAACCATGGAGTCAGAGTTCATAGCTCTTGACAAAGCCGCAGAAGAAGCAGAATGGCTTCGGAACTTCCTGGAAGATATTCCACTGTGGGAGAAACCAGTTCCGGCATTACGTGTACACTGTGATAGCCAATCGGCCATAGCCCGGGCACTGAGTAACCTCTATAATGGTAAATCTCGTCACATCAGAAGACGACACAAAACCATTAGACACTTGATCTCAAGCGGTGTAATAACGATCGATTACATCAAATCAGCCGATAACCTAGCGGATCCATTTACTAAAGGTTTGGCTCGTGATCAAGTTTTAAAATCATCAAAGGGAATGGGTTTATTGCCTACAAACTAAAGATGATGTTTGATGGAAACTCCACCTACGTGACTGGAGATCCCAAGATGTAGGTTCAAAGAGATAACTAAATCAAACAAAATCTAAAAGCACTGATAGACTTTTATGTCATTACTCAATTCCCAAGATGATAAGCAGTGCTTCCTGTATATAAATAAGGATAAGCGTTAGCTTTTAATGATTCGAGTTCATAGCTTTGTATGTGGAGTATTACAGGATACTTCTTAAAACAAAGATTTATGGGGAACACCTAGTGAGTGTGAAATGAGGCCGTTTCTAGGAGAAGGAAGTTCAGGCTATATTCTCTAAGTTCACTCACGAATAACCAGGCAAGTTCACGGCCAAAAATGAACACAATAGAGAACAAGGTTCTACGAGAAAATGAGCTGCGTTATAACTGTTGTCTCGGTTTACATAAATATCCGGGTGGTTCAAGACATCATGTTCACCTCCTGGCCAGTAAACCCGACAGATATTAACAATGAGTGGTTCAAGGCTGAAATATGCTACCATCTCAGACACAGTAAATTTTCGTTTATACTCTCGAAAAGTCCTTTTATCGAGTCTGTCTAGTCTGTCCAGTCTGTCAAGTCTGTCCAGTCAGTAGAGTTAGTCGAGTCTTCATATGTTTAGAGTAATTCCTATTCATGTGGGGGATTGTTGGACCCATAATTAACATAAATGGGTATCACTTTTGTTGAACCCATATTCATATGGTTATGGGTAAAAAATGTGAATAAGAATTTGAGGCCCAATGTGGTTTCATGATAAAACATGAAAATGTCCCACATTGGAACTTGGGAAAATTCTTCTCAAGTATAAATATAGGATTGTCTCTAGCATTGGTTAACATGCTATGGAGACACAAAGGGGGTTATGCAAAATACCACACACGCGCGCGCGCCGCGCCGTGCCGTGCCGAGCCGAGCTCGGGCTTGGGCTTGGGTCTTGGGTCTTGGGTCTTGGTGAATGTGGGCCTTTGGCCCACATCAAAGATATTCTTTTTGGGCCAAGTTTTGGACCCAATTAGTCCACAATTTTCGTTGACTTTTAGTCAACATTTTACCAAGATATTTTGCGTCCAAAAACTCGAGTTCAAACTCGAATAGAACGAGTCAAAACCGCTCCGGATTTTTCGCCGGAAATCTCGCCACGTGCATGACTCGTAACCGCCCTCGCCTTCCTTCATTTTTCGGCCGCCTCCATTCTTCGAGTTTTATCGTTTTTTTTTTCAAACGAAAAATCTCTCTCAAAAAATTCACAGAAAACTCCCTCTCGTCTTTCTCTTCATCAAAACGTAAGTGTCTCGAGAGTATACCGTAGATTCGTTGTTCGCATACTCCGTTTATCGAGTGTTGCGATTACGGTTTTCTCGTGGTTGTATCCTGGGATTCTTAATCGTTGAAAACCGTCACACTACGGGCGATTATAAGAATTAAGGAAAGAGATCAAATCTCGCCTCCACGCTTTTTCGGTTTCTGAACTAAGTTTTCGTCTCGTTTTCTTTCCGTAATTCAAAGTTTTATTTCGCAGTTTTCACATCCGGATTTTCGCATCCTACAATCTTAATTCTTATAAATCCGCTTTCTGCTTATCGCTTAAAACGGATTGATAATTGCGAACAATTCTTCAAAGTTTTACGAAAACGAAAACAAAAATTTTTAGAAATTTTCTTACGGTTTTTACAAAACGTTTCCCAAATCTTACGGATTTTAAAAACGTTTTCAAAAAACCATTTACGATTTATTTCGGTTTACTTACGGATTTTCAAAACGTTTCTGGATTTTGATTTAACTGGTGGTTATTTTGAAATCCTGAAACGAATTTTTATTCGGATTATTAATCGATTCAACGCTTCTGCGGTTGCTTTTTAGCGATTTGGCGGAACGTTATAAATCGTAAACGCTACTATTATTTTGACGAAACGGTTTACGCGGTTTGTTTCGCGAAACGCATTCTCAAAATAGGATCCTCGTGATCTGAGAAAAAATATATATATATATATATATATATATATTATCGTTAGAATTACGCTTAATTGCGAATTTGGAAACGATATTTATTTATTTTCCAAGAGAAAAAAAAATACTCGTTTGAATTACGCTTTATCGCGAATTCTAAAAACGTTATTTATTCTCGAAAAAAAAAAAAAAAAAAAAAAAAAAAAAATTAACGATTTGTAGAAACAAACGTTTTTTTTTTTTTTTTGGAAAATAAATAAATAAATAAATAAATTTAATATTAAATACGTTTTGAAAAACGCATTTAATTTTTTATTTTTAGCGATTTAAATACTTTAAACGCTATTTAATTATTTTTCCTTTCTCAATTTTGACATTTATTTGTCTGTTGTGAAAAACAGGAAAAAAAAAATGTCTACCGGAACCGTTGATGTGACTAACGGAGGTCCTGATGCTGGAAATCAAATAAGTGAGACGATGACCCTACACGGGAAAGGTCTTCCACTTACCGCGCCTGATGTCCCGAATGTTCCGAGTGCTATTGTGACACCGGAAAAATTCGATGGCTCCAACTTCAAGTCGTGGCAGCAAAAGATGCATTTCTTTCTGACTACGCTAAAATTGGAGAGGTATCTCACCGAGGTTCAACCTGTTGTGCCTCCCGGGAATACTGACGTACACGTTTTGGCTAGTGTCGATACGTGGCTCCATGGGGACTATCTGTGCAGAGGCTACATTAAAGCTCGCCTGGTGGATCAGCTGTACAACGTTTACAGTGAGGCCAAAACTTCCAAGGAAATTTGGGATTCCTTGGATAAGAAGTACAAGTCTTTCAATGTAGGCTCGGGAAAGCTCGCTACGGCGAAATTCCTGAACTTCAAAATGGTGGACTCTAGGCCCATCATGGAGCAAGTTCATGAGCTGCAACTGATAATCCAAGAGATAGCTGATGAGGGCATGAAGATCTGTGAAACATTCACAGTGAACTGCATCATGGAAAAGCTACCTCCGTGCTGGGTCGACTTCAAAAATTATCTCGGCCACAAGCAAAAGGCTTTAACTTTGGCAAATCTCATTTCCAGGCTGCAAAATGAGTCGTTCAAACGCAGGGTTGAACCGACTTTCACTCACAATGCTAATGTAGCTGAGTACAAGAACAAAGGCAAAGGAAAATTTGTGCCTAATTCAAGCAAGGGGCCGCCTAAAAAGGTTGCACCTCAAGCCTCCACGAGCTTCAAGAAGCAAGGTGCACCAAGCAAGTTCACCGGAAAATGCTCTTATTGCCACAAGAAAGGGCACAAAGCCGAGGAGTGCTTCAAAAAGGCTAAAACGCTCAATCAAGCCAATTTGACAGAGAATGACCTGTGTGCGGTGGTTATGGAAGCAAATGTGGTTGATGAAGAGACCAAAGAGTGGTTTTATGACACGGGTGCAACTACTCACATCTGTTTTGACAAGACAATGTTCAGCACCTATCAGAAGACCAAGTCTGATGCCGGTATGAAGATGGGTAACAAGTCTGTCTCCAAGATTGAAGGCACTGGCAAAGTGGTGTTGAAGTTCACCTCTGGACATGCCATAACTCTCACCAACGTGAGGCACGTGCCAGACATGAGGAAGAATCTCATCTCCGAATCTCTACTGAGCAAGCATGGCTTCGCCACGAGCTTTGAGTCCGACCAGCTGATTCTTAGGAAGAATGGGGTGTTTCTGGGTAAGGGGTATGTTAAGGAAGGACTTGTGAAAATGTGTTGTATCACAGTCCTTAAGAACTCTGATGTATCCGTTTCTGAAGTTTCAATGAATAAGAAACCAGTTGCTTACTTGGTCGAGTCTTTTAATATTTGGCATGAACGGTTAGAACATGTGAATTATAAATCTTTACAAAGATTAATTAATTTGAACTTAATTCCGAAATGCAAATTTATCAAAGATAAATGTGAGGTATGCGTTCAAGCGAAACTCACTAAAACACCTTCACCTCAAGTCGAAAGAACAACCGAACCTCTCGGTTTAATCCACACAGATTTGTGCGATTTAAAGTATATACAAACCAGAGGCGGTAAAAAGTATTTTGTAACTTTTATAGACGATTGTACAAGATACTGCTATGTATACTTACTACATAGTAAAGATGAAGTCTTGGAAAAATTCAGACAATATAAACTTGAAGTCGAAAATCAACTTCAGAAAACTATTAAAATAGTTCGAAGTGATAGAGGAGGTGAATATGATGGTCCATTTAATGCATTTTGTCAAGAACAAGGCATTATTCATCAAACAACCGCTCCCTACTCACCGGAATCTAACGGAGTTGCGGAACGAAAAAACCAAACTCTGAAAGAAATGATGAATGCAATGTTGCAGGAATCTGGGTTACCCCAAAACCTGTGGGGGGGAAGCACTACTTACCACAAATTATATCCTCAACAAAATACCGCACAAAGTAACTGGCAAAACGCCATATGAACTCTGGACGGGTAAAGTACCTTCGTACAAATACCTGAAAGTGTGGGGGTGCCTCGCAAAAGTCGCAGTGCCGCCTCCCAAAAAGGTTTCAATAGGACCTAAAACCGTAGATTGTATTTTCATCGGATATGCACACAATAGCAGTGCTTACCGGTTTCTGGTCCATAAATCAGATATACCGGATATTCATGTAAACACAATTATGGAATCAAGAAATGTATCATTTTTTGAAAACATTTTTCCGTGTAAAGATAAACAAAATCCAAAACGAACTCGCGAAGAGGTTGAACCAACGAACGTGGCAAGCACTTCTGGTACTTCATTTAATGAATCACAAGAGGTTGAAAATGAACCTCGACGGAGCAAAAGAGCCCGAAAGGAAAAATCTTTTGGTGACGATTTTTTAATGGTATTTCTCGCAGAGAATGAACCAAAAACGTTCACAGAGGCCATGTCTACTCCGGACGCACCTTCATGGAAAGAAGCCGTCAATAGTGAGATCGACTCCATTATGCAAAACCATACATGGGAAATAACCGATCTACCCCAAGGGTTTAAATCACTAGGGTGTAAATGGATTTTCAAAACCAAGTTGAAAACCGATGGTTCAATTGATAAATACAAGGCTAGGCTTGTGGTGCAAGGATTCCGGCAAAAAGAAGGCCTGGATTTCTTTGACACTTATTCTCCGGTGACGAGAATAACCTCCATCAGAATGCTGATAGGAATTTCCGCATTGAGAAACCTAGAGATACATCAAATGGATGTTAAAACCGCTTTTCTAAATGGTGATTTAGAAGAGGAAATTTACATGAAACAACCTGAAGGGTTTGTCGTTCCTGGACAAGAACACAAAGTCTGTAGACTTGTGAAGTCATTATATGGACTTAAACAAGCTCCAAAACAGTGGCATGAAAAATTTGACAACGTAATGATGTCAAATGGCTTCAGCATTAATGAATGTGATAAGTGCATTTACATCAAAGTTACTCCTAGCGGGTATATTTTGTTATGCCTATACGTGGATGACATGCTCATTATTGGTAGCAATAAAGACATAATCCAACAAACTAAGAACATGTTTAGCGGCCAGTTCGACATGAAAGATATGGGTTTCGCAGATGTAATCCTAGGGATCAAGATCACTAGAACTTCTGACGGAATCACCTTGTCTCAAACTCATTATGCTGAAAAGATTCTTGATAGATTCAAGAAATACACAACCGGGACTGCAAAAACTCCTGTTGATTCTCAACTCCACTTGACCAAGAACTCGGGTGAAGCAATTTCTCAAGTGGAATATGCTCGTGTTATCGGAAGTCTTATGTACTTAACAAATTGCACAAGACCCGATTTAGCACATGCGGTAAACGTATTAAGTCGCTACACGAGTAATCCAGGTCATAAACACTGGAAAGCCATAACAAGAGTATTAAATTACTTACAATATACAAAAAGTTATGGGCTGCACTACGGTAAAGAACCGGCAGTTCTGGAAGGATACAGTGATGCAAACTGGATTTCAGATTCCAAGAACTCGAAATCCACGAGCGGATACGTCTTTACTTTAGGAGGTGCAGCGGTATCTTGGAAATCTTCCAAACAAACCCTGCTGGCTAGATCAACCATGGAGTCAGAGTTCATAGCTCTTGACAAAGCCGCAGAAGAAGCAGAATGGCTTCGGAACTTCCTGGAAGATATTCCACTGTGGGAGAAACCAGTTCCGGCATTACGTGTACACTGTGATAGCCAATCGGCCATAGCCCGGGCACTGAGTAACCTCTATAATGGTAAATCTCGTCACATCAGAAGACGACACAAAACCATTAGACACTTGATCTCAAGCGGTGTAATAACGATCGATTACATCAAATCAGCCGATAACCTAGCGGATCCATTTACTAAAGGTTTGGCTCGTGATCAAGTTTTAAAATCATCAAAGGGAATGGGTTTATTGCCTACAAACTAAAGATGATGTTTGATGGAAACTCCACCTACTTGACTGGAGATCCCAAGATGTAGGTTCAAAGAGATAACTAAATCAAACAAAATCTAAAAGCACTGATAGACTTTTATGTCATTACTCAATTCCCAAGATGATAAGCAGTGCTTCCTGTATATAAATAAGGATAAGCGTTAGCTTTTAATGATTCGAGTTCATAGCTTTGTATGTGGAGTATTACAGGATACTTCTTAAAACAAAGATTTATGGGGAACACCTAGTGAGTGTGAAATGAGGCCGTTTCTAGGAGAAGGAAGTTCAGGCTATATTCTCTAAGTTCACTCACGAATAACCAGGCAAGTTCACGGCCAAAAATGAACACAATAGAGAACAAGGTTCTACGAGAAAATGAGCTGCGTTATAACTGTTGTCTCGGTTTACATAAATATCCGGGTGGTTCAAGACATCATGTTCACCTCTTGGCCAGTAAACCCGACAGATATTAACAATGAGTGGTTCAAGGCTGAAATATGCTACCATCTCAGACACAGTAAATTTTCGTTTATACTCTCGAAAAGTCCTTTTATCGAGTCTGTCTAGTCTGTCCAGTCTGTCAAGTCTGTCCAGTCAGTAGAGTTAGTCGAGTCTTCATATGTTTAGAGTAATTCCTATTCATGTGGGGGATTGTTGGACCCATAATTAACATAAATGGGTATCACTTTTGTTGAACCCATATTCATATGGTTATGGGTAAAAAATGTGAATAAGAATTTGAGGCCCAATGTGGTTTCATGATAAAACATGAAAATGTCCCACATTGGAACTTGGGAAAATTCTTCTCAAGTATAAATATAGGATTGTCTCTAGCATTGGTTAACATGCTATGGAGACACAAAGGGGGTTATGCAAAATACCACACACGCGCGCGCGCCGCGCCGTGCCGTGCCGAGCCGAGCTCGGGCTTGGGTTTGGGTCTTGGGTCTTGGGTCTTGGGTCTTGGTGAATGTGGGCCTTTGGCCCACATCAAAGATATTCTTTTTGGGCCAAGTTTTGGACCCAATTAGTCCACAATTTTCGTTGACTTTTAGTCAACATTTTACCAAGATATTTTGCGTCCAAAAACTCGAGTTCAAACTCGAATAGAACGAGTCAAAACCGCTCCAGATTTTTCGCCGGAAATCTCGCCACGTGCATGACTTGTAACCGCCCTCGCCTTCCTTCATTTTTCGGCCGCCTCCATTCTTCGAGTTTTATCGTTTTTTTTTTCAAACGAAAAATCTCTCTCAAAAAATTCACAGAAAACTCCCTCTCGTCTTTCTCTTCATCAAAACGTAAGTGTCTCGAGAGTATACCGTAGATTCGTTGTTCGCATACTCCGTTTATCGAGTGTTGCGATTACGGTTTTCTCGTGGTTGTATCCTGGGATTCTTAATCGTTGAAAACCGTCACACTACGGGCGATTATAAGAATTAAGGAAAGAGATCAAATCTCGCCTCCACGCTTTTTCGGTTTCTGAACTAAGTTTTCGTCTCGTTTTCTTTCCGTAATTCAAAGTTTTATTTCGCAGTTTTCACATCCGGATTTTCGCATCCTACAATCTTAATTCTTATAAATCCGCTTTCTGCTTATCGCTTAAAACGGATTGATAATTGCGAACAATTCTTCAAAGTTTTACGAAAACGAAAACAAAAATTTTTAGAAATTTTCTTACGGTTTTTACAAAACGTTTCCCAAATCTTACGGATTTTAAAAACGTTTTCAAAAAACCATTTACGATTTATTTCGGTTTACTTACGGATTTTCAAAACGTTTCTGGATTTTGATTTAACTGGTGGTTATTTTGAAATCCTGAAACGAATTTTTATTCGGATTATTAATCGATTCAACGCTTCTGCGGTTGCTTTTTAGCGATTTGGCGGAACGTTATAAATCGTAAACGCTACTATTATTTTGACGAAACGGTTTACGCGGTTTGTTTCGCGAAACGCATTCTCAAAATAGGATCCTCGTGATCTGAGAAAAAATATATATATATATATATATTATCGTTAGAATTACGCTTAATTGCGAATTTGGAAACGATATTTATTTATTTTCCAAGAGAAAAAAAAATACTCGTTTGAATTACGCTTTATCGCGAATTCTAAAAACGTTATTTATTCTCGAAAAAAAAAAAACAAAAAAAAAAAAAAAATTAACGATTTGTAGAAACAAACGTTTTTTTTTTTTTTTGGAAAAAAAATAAATAAATAAATAAATTTAATATTAAATACGTTTTGAAAAACGCATTTAATTTTTTATTTTTAGCGATTTAAATACTTTAAATGCTATTTAATTATTTTTCCTTTCTCAATTTTGACATTTATTTGTCTGTTGTGAAAAACAGGAAAAAAAAATGTCTACCGGAACCGTTGATGTGACTAACGGAGGTCCTGATGCTGGAAATCAAATAAGTGAGACGATGACCCTACACGGGAAAGGTCTTCCACTTACCGCGCCTGATGTCCCGAATGTTCCGAGTGCTATTGTGACACCGGAAAAATTCGATGGCTCCAACTTCAAGTCGTGGCAGCAAAAGATGCATTTCTTTCTGACTACGCTAAAATTGGAGAGGTATCTCACCGAGGTTCAACCTGTTGTGCCTCCCGGGAATACTGACGTACACGTTTTGGCTAGTGTCGATACGTGGCTCCATGGGGACTATCTGTGTAGAGGCTACATTAAAGCTCGCCTGGTGGATCAGCTGTACAACGTTTACAGTGAGGCCAAAACTTCCAAGGAAATTTGGGATTCCTTGGATAAGAAGTACAAGTCTTTCAATGTAGGCTCGGGAAAGCTCGCTACGGCGAAATTCCTGAACTTCAAAATGGTGGACTCTAGGCCCATCATGGAGCAAGTTCATGAGCTGCAACTGATAATCCAAGAGATAGCTGATGAGGGCATGAAGATCTGTGAAACATTCACAGTGAACTGCATCATGGAAAAGCTACCTCCGTGCTGGGTCGACTTCAAAAATTATCTCGGCCACAAGCAAAAGGCTTTAACTTTGGCAAATCTCATTTCCAGGCTGCAAAATGAGTCGTTCAAACGCAGGGTTGAACCGACTTTCACTCACAATGCTAATGTAGCTGAGTACAAGAACAAAGGCAAAGGAAAATTTGTGCCTAATTCAAGCAAGGGGCCGCCTAAAAAGGTTGCACCTCAAGCCTCCACGAGCTTCAAGAAGCAAGGTGCACCAAGCAAGTTCACCGGAAAATGCTCTTATTGCCACAAGAAAGGGCACAAAGCCGAGGAGTGCTTCAAAAAGGCTAAAACGCTCAATCAAGCCAATTTGACAGAGAATGACCTGTGTGCGGTGGTTATGGAAGCAAATGTGGTTGATGAAGAGACCAAAGAGTGGTTTTATGACACGGGTGCAACTACTCACATCTGTTTTGACAAGACAATGTTCAGCACCTATCAGAAGACCAAGTCTGATGCCGGTATGAAGATGGGTAACAAGTCTGTCTCCAAGATTGAAGGCACTGGCAAAGTGGTGTTGAAGTTCACCTCTGGACATGCCATAACTCTCACCAACGTGAGGCACGTGCCAGACATGAGGAAGAATCTCATCTCCGGATCTCTACTGAGCAAGCATGGCTTCGCCACGAGCTTTGAGTCCGCCCAGCTGATTCTTAGGAAGAATGGGGTGTTTCTGGGTAAGGGGTATGTTAAGGAAGGACTTGTGAAAATGTGTTGTATCACAGTCCTTAAGAACTCTGATGTATCCGTTTCTGAAGTTTCAATGAATAAGAAACCAGTTGCTTACTTGGTCGAGTCTTTTAATATTTGGCATGAACGGTTAGAACATGTGAATTATAAATCTTTACAAAGATTAATTAATTTGAACTTAATTCCGAAATGCAAATTTATCAAAGATAAATGTGAAGTATGCGTTCAAGCGAAACTCACTAAAACACCTTCACCTCAAGTCGAAAGAACAACCGAACCTCTCGGTTTAATCCACACAGATTTGTGCGATTTAAAGTATATACAAACCAGAGGCGGTAAAAAGTATTTTGTAACTTTTATAGACGATTGTACAAGATACTGCTATGTATACTTACTACATAGTAAAGATGAAGTCTTGGAAAAATTCAGACAATATAAACTTGAAGTCGAAAATCAACTTCAGAAAACTATTAAAATAGTTCGAAGTGATAGAGGAGGTGAATATGATGGTCCATTTAATGCATTTTGTCAAGAACAAGGCATTATTCATCAAACAACCGCTCCCTACTCACCGGAATCTAACGGAGTTGCGGAACGAAAAAACCAAACTCTGAAAGAAATGATGAATGCAATGTTGCAGGAATCTGGGTTACCCCAAAACCTGTGGGGGGGAAGCACTACTTACCACAAATTATATCCTCAACAAAATACCGCACAAAGTAACTGGCAAAACGCCATATGAACTCTGGACGGGTAAAGTACCTTCGTACAAATACCTGAAAGTGTGGGGGTGCCTCGCAAAAGTCGCAGTGCCGCCTCCCAAAAAGGTTTCAATAGGACCTAAAACCGTAGATTGTATTTTCATCGGATATGCACACAATAGCAGTGCTTACCGGTTTCTGGTCCATAAATCAGATATACCGGATATTCATGTAAACACAATTATGGAATCAAGAAATGTATCATTTTTTGAAAACATTTTTCCGTGTAAAGATAAACAAAATCCAAAACGAACTCGCGAAGAGGTTGAACCAACGAACGTGGCAAGCACTTCTGATACTTCATTTAATGAATCACAAGAGGTTGAAAATGAACCTCGACGGAGCAAAAGAGCCCGAAAGGAAAAATCTTTTGGTGACGATTTTTTAATGGTATTTCTCGCAGAGAATGAACCAAAAACGTTCACAGAGGCCATGTCTACTCCGGACGCACCTTCATGGAAAGAAGCCGTCAATAGTGAGATCGACTCCATTATGCAAAACCATACATGGGAAATAACCGATCTACCCCAAGGGTTTAAATCACTAGGGTGTAAATGGATTTTCAAAACCAAGTTGAAAACCGATGGTTCAATTGATAAATACAAGGCTAGGCTTGTGGTGCAAGGATTCCGGCAAAAAGAAGGCCTGGATTTCTTTGACACTTATTCTCCGGTGACGAGAATAACCTCCATCAGAATGCTGATAGGAATTTCCGCATTGAGAAACCTAGAGATACATCAAATGGATGTTAAAACCGCTTTTCTAAATGGTGATTTAGAAGAGGAAATTTACATGAAACAACCTGAAGGGTTTGTCGTTCCTGGACAAGAACACAAAGTCTGTAGACTTGTGAAGTCATTATATGGACTTAAACAAGCTCCAAAACAGTGGCATGAAAAATTTGACAACGTAATGATGTCAAATGGCTTCAGCATTAATGAATGTGATAAGTGCATTTACATCAAAGTTACTCCTAGCGGGTATATTTTGTTATGCCTATACGTGGATGACATGCTCATTATTGGTAGCAATAAAGACATAATCCAACAAACTAAGAACATGCTTAGCGGCCAGTTCGACATGAAAGATATGGGTTTCGCAGATGTAATCCTAGGGATCAAGATCACTAGAACTTCTGACGGAATCACCTTGTCTCAAACTCATTATGCTGAAAAGATTCTTGATAGATTCAAGAAATACACAACCGGGACTGCAAAAACTCCTGTTGATTCTCAACTCCACTTGACCAAGAACTCGGGTGAAGCAATTTCTCAAGTGGAATATGCTCGTGTTATCGGAAGTCTTATGTACTTAACAAATTGCACAAGACCCGATTTAGCACATGCGGTAAACGTATTAAGTCGCTACACGAGTAATCCAGGTCATAAACACTGGAAAGCCATAACAAGAGTATTAAATTACTTACAATATACAAAAAGTTATGGGCTGCACTACGGTAAAGAACCGGCAGTTCTGGAAGGATACAGTGATGCAAACTGGATTTCAGATTCCAAGAACTCGAAATCCACGAGCGGATACGTCTTTACTTTAGGAGGTGCAGCGGTATCTTGGAAATCTTCCAAACAAACCCTGCTGGCTAGATCAACCATGGAGTCAGAGTTCATAGCTCTTGACAAAGCCGCAGAAGAAGCAGAATGGCTTCGGAACTTCCTGGAAGATATTCCACTGTGGGAGAAACCAGTTCCGGCATTACGTGTACACTGTGATAGCCAATCGGCCATAGCCCGGGCACTGAGTAACCTCTATAATGGTAAATCTCGTCACATCAGAAGACGACACAAAACCATTAGACACTTGATCTCAAGCGGTGTAATAACGATCGATTACATCAAATCAGCCGATAACCTAGCGGATCCATTTACTAAAGGTTTGGCTCGTGATCAAGTTTTAAAATCATCAAAGGGAATGGGTTTATTGCCTACAAACTAAAGATGATGTTTGATGGAAACTCCACCTACGTGACTGGAGATCCCAAGATGTAGGTTCAAAGAGATAACTAAATCAAACAAAATCTAAAAGCACTGATAGACTTTTATGTCATTACTCAATTCCCAAGATGATAAGCAGTGCTTCCTGTATATAAATAAGGATAAGCGTTAGCTTTTAATGATTCGAGTTCATAGCTTTGTATGTGGAGTATTACAGGATACTTCTTAAAACAAAGATTTATGGGGAACACCTAGTGAGTGTGAAATGAGGCCGTTTCTAGGAGAAGGAAGTTCAGGCTATATTCTCTAAGTTCACTCACGAATAACCAGGCAAGTTCACGGCCAAAAATGAACACAATAGAGAACAAGGTTCTACGAGAAAATGAGCTGCGTTATAACTGTTGTCTCGGTTTACATAAATATCCGGGTGGTTCAAGACATCATGTTCACCTCTTGGCCAGTAAACCCGACAGATATTAACAATGAGTGGTTCAAGGCTGAAATATGCTACCATCTCAGACACAGTAAATTTTCGTTTATACTCTCGAAAAGTCCTTTTATCGAGTCTGTCTAGTCTGTCCAGTCTGTCAAGTCTGTCCAGTCAGTAGAGTTAGTCGAGTCTTCATATGTTTAGAGTAATTCCTATTCATGTGGGGGATTGTTGGACCCATAATTAACATAAATGGGTATCACTTTTGTTGAACCCATATTCATATGGTTATGGGTAAAAAATGTGAATAAGAATTTGAGGCCCAATGTGGTTTCATGATAAAACATGAAAATGTCCCACATTGGAACTTGGGAAAATTCTTCTCAAGTATAAATATAGGATTGTCTCTAGCATTGGTTAACATGCTATGGAGACACAAAGGGGGTTATGCAAAATACCACACACGCGCGCGCGCCGCGCCGTGCCGTGCCGAGCCGAGCTCGGGCTTGGGCTTGGGTCTTGGGTCTTGGTGAATGTGGGCCTTTGGCCCACGTCAAAGATATTCTTTTTGGGCCAAGTTTTGGACCCAATTAGTCCACAATTTTCGTTGACTTTTAGTCAACATTTTACCAAGATATTTTGCGTCCAAAAACTCGAGTTCAAACTCGAATAGAACGAGTCAAAACCGCTCCGGATTTTTCGCCGGAAATCTCGCCACGTGCATGACTCGTAACCGCCCTCGCCTTCCTTCATTTTTCGGCCGCCTCCATTCTTCGAGTTTTATCGTTTTTTTTTTCAAACGAAAAATCTCTCTCAAAAAATTCACAGAAAACTCCCTCTCGTCTTTCTCTTCATCAAAACGTAAGTGTCTCGAGAGTATACCGTAGATTCGTTGTTCGCATACTCCGTTTATCGAGTGTTGCGATTACGGTTTTCTCGTGGTTGTATCCTGGGATTCTTAATCGTTGAAAACCGTCACACTACGGGCGATTATAAGAATTAAGGAAAGAGATCAAATCTCGCCTCCACGCTTTTTCGGTTTCTGAACTAAGTTTTCGTCTCGTTTTCTTTCCGTAATTCAAAGTTTTATTTCGCAGTTTTCACATCCGGATTTTCGCATCCTACAATCTTAATTCTTATAAATCCGCTTTCTGCTTATCGCTTAAAACGGATTGATAATTGCGAACAATTCTTCAAAGTTTTACGAAAACGAAAACAAAAATTTTTAGAAATTTTCTTACGGTTTTTACAAAACGTTTCCCAAATCTTACGGATTTTAAAAACGTTTTCAAAAAACCATTTACGATTTATTTCGGTTTACTTACGGATTTTCAAAACGTTTCTGGATTTTGATTTAACTGGTGGTTATTTTGAAATCCTGAAACGAATTTTTATTCGGATTATTAATCGATTCAACGCTTCTGCGGTTGCTTTTTAGCGATTTGGCGGAACGTTATAAATCGTAAACGCTACTATTATTTTGACGAAACGGTTTACGCGGTTTGTTTCGCGAAACGCATTCTCAAAATAGGATCCTCGTGATCTGAGAAAAAATATATATATATATATATATTATCGTTAGAATTACGCTTAATTGCGAATTTGGAAACGATATTTATTTATTTTCCAAGAGAAAAAAAAATACTCGTTTGAATTACGCTTTATCGCGAATTCTAAAAACGTTATTTATTCTCGAAAAAAAAAAAACAAAAAAAAAAAAAAAATTAACGATTTGTAGAAACAAACGTTTTTTTTTTTTTTTTGGAAAAAAAATAAATAAATAAATAAATTTAATATTAAATACGTTTTGAAAAACGCATTTAATTTTTTATTTTTAGCGATTTAAATACTTTAAATGCTATTTAATTATTTTTCCTTTCTCAATTTTGACATTTATTTGTCTGTTGTGAAAAACAGGAAAAAAAAATGTCTACCGGAACCGTTGATGTGACTAACGGAGGTCCTGATGCTGGAAATCAAATAAGTGAGACGATGACCCTACACGGGAAAGGTCTTCCACTTACCGCGCCTGATGTCCCGAATGTTCCGAGTGCTATTGTGACACCGGAAAAATTCGATGGCTCCAACTTCAAGTCGTGGCAGCAAAAGATGCATTTCTTTCTGACTACGCTAAAATTGGAGAGGTATCTCACCGAGGTTCAACCTGTTGTGCCTCCCGGGAATACTGACGTACACGTTTTGGCTAGTGTCGATACGTGGCTCCATGGGGACTATCTGTGTAGAGGCTACATTAAAGCTCGCCTGGTGGATCAGCTGTACAACGTTTACAGTGAGGCCAAAACTTCCAAGGAAATTTGGGATTCCTTGGATAAGAAGTACAAGTCTTTCAATGTAGGCTCGGGAAAGCTCGCTACGGCGAAATTCCTGAACTTCAAAATGGTGGACTCTAGGCCCATCATGGAGCAAGTTCATGAGCTGCAACTGATAATCCAAGAGATAGCTGATGAGGGCATGAAGATCTGTGAAACATTCACAGTGAACTGCATCATGGAAAAGCTACCTCCGTGCTGGGTCGACTTCAAAAATTATCTCGGCCACAAGCAAAAGGCTTTAACTTTGGCAAATCTCATTTCCAGGCTGCAAAATGAGTCGTTCAAACGCAGGGTTGAACCGACTTTCACTCACAATGCTAATGTAGCTGAGTACAAGAACAAAGGCAAAGGAAAATTTGTGCCTAATTCAAGCAAGGGGCCGCCTAAAAAGGTTGCACCTCAAGCCTCCACGAGCTTCAAGAAGCAAGGTGCACCAAGCAAGTTCACCGGAAAATGCTCTTATTGCCACAAGAAAGGGCACAAAGCCGAGGAGTGCTTCAAAAAGGCTAAAACGCTCAATCAAGCCAATTTGACAGAGAATGACCTGTGTGCGGTGGTTATGGAAGCAAATGTGGTTGATGAAGAGACCAAAGAGTGGTTTTATGACACGGGTGCAACTACTCACATCTGTTTTGACAAGACAATGTTCAGCACCTATCAGAAGACCAAGTCTGATGCCGGTATGAAGATGGGTAACAAGTCTGTCTCCAAGATTGAAGGCACTGGCAAAGTGGTGTTGAAGTTCACCTCTGGACATGCCATAACTCTCACCAACGTGAGGCACGTGCCAGACATGAGGAAGAATCTCATCTCCGGATCTCTACTGAGCAAGCATGGCTTCGCCACGAGCTTTGAGTCCGCCCAGCTGATTCTTAGGAAGAATGGGGTGTTTCTGGGTAAGGGGTATGTTAAGGAAGGACTTGTGAAAATGTGTTGTATCACAGTCCTTAAGAACTCTGATGTATCCGTTTCTGAAGTTTCAATGAATAAGAAACCAGTTGCTTACTTGGTCGAGTCTTTTAATATTTGGCATGAACGGTTAGAACATGTGAATTATAAATCTTTACAAAGATTAATTAATTTGAACTTAATTCCGAAATGCAAATTTATCAAAGATAAATGTGAGGTATGCGTTCAAGCGAAACTCACTAAAACACCTTCACCTCAAGTCGAAAGAACAACCGAACCTCTCGGTTTAATCCACACAGATTTGTGCGATTTAAAGTATATACAAACCAGAGGCGGTAAAAAGTATTTTGTAACTTTTATAGACGATTGTACAAGATACTGCTATGTATACTTACTACATAGTAAAGATGAAGTCTTGGAAAAATTCAGACAATATAAACTTGAAGTCGAAAATCAACTTCAGAAAACTATTAAAATAGTTCGAAGTGATAGAGGAGGTGAATATGATGGTCCATTTAATGCATTTTGTCAAGAACAAGGCATTATTCATCAAACAACCGCTCCCTACTCACCGGAATCTAACGGAGTTGCGGAACGAAAAAACCAAACTCTGAAAGAAATGATGAATGCAATGTTGCAGGAATCTGGGTTACCCCAAAACCTGTGGGGGGGAAGCACTACTTACCACAAATTATATCCTCAACAAAATACCGCACAAAGTAACTGGCAAAACGCCATATGAACTCTGGACGGGTAAAGTACCTTCGTACAAATACCTGAAAGTGTGGGGGTGCCTCGCAAAAGTCGCAGTGCCGCCTCCCAAAAAGGTTTCAATAGGACCTAAAACCGTAGATTGTATTTTCATCGGATATGCACACAATAGCAGTGCTTACCGGTTTCTGGTCCATAAATCAGATATACCGGATATTCATGTAAACACAATTATGGAATCAAGAAATGTATCATTTTTTGAAAACATTTTTCCGTGTAAAGATAAACAAAATCCAAAACGAACTCGCGAAGAGGTTGAACCAACGAACGTGGCAAGCACTTCTGATACTTCATTTAATGAATCACAAGAGGTTGAAAATGAACCTCGACGGAGCAAAAGAGCCCGAAAGGAAAAATCTTTTGGTGACGATTTTTTAATGGTATTTCTCGCAGAGAATGAACCAAAAACGTTCACAGAGGCCATGTCTACTCCGGACGCACCTTCATGGAAAGAAGCCGTCAATAGTGAGATCGACTCCATTATGCAAAACCATACATGGGAAATAACCGATCTACCCCAAGGGTTTAAATCACTAGGGTGTAAATGGATTTTCAAAACCAAGTTGAAAACCGATGGTTCAATTGATAAATACAAGGCTAGGCTTGTGGTGCAAGGATTCCGGCAAAAAGAAGGCCTGGATTTCTTTGACACTTATTCTCCGGTGACGAGAATAACCTCCATCAGAATGCTGATAGGAATTTCCGCATTGAGAAACCTAGAGATACATCAAATGGATGTTAAAACCGCTTTTCTAAATGGTGATTTAGAAGAGGAAATTTACATGAAACAACCTGAAGGGTTTGTCGTTCCTGGACAAGAACACAAAGTCTGTAGACTTGTGAAGTCATTATATGGACTTAAACAAGCTCCAAAACAGTGGCATGAAAAATTTGACAACGTAATGATGTCAAATGGCTTCAGCATTAATGAATGTGATAAGTGCATTTACATCAAAGTTACTCCTAGCGGGTATATTTTGTTATGCCTATACGTGGATGACATGCTCATTATTGGTAGCAATAAAGACATAATCCAACAAACTAAGAACATGCTTAGCGGCCAGTTCGACATGAAAGATATGGGTTTCGCAGATGTAATCCTAGGGATCAAGATCACTAGAACTTCTGACGGAATCACCTTGTCTCAAACTCATTATGCTGAAAAGATTCTTGATAGATTCAAGAAATACACAACCGGGACTGCAAAAACTCCTGTTGATTCTCAACTCCACTTGACCAAGAACTCGGGTGAAGCAATTTCTCAAGTGGAATATGCTCGTGTTATCGGAAGTCTTATGTACTTAACAAATTGCACAAGACCCGATTTAGCACATGCGGTAAACGTATTAAGTCGCTACACGAGTAATCCAGGTCATAAACACTGGAAAGCCATAACAAGAGTATTAAATTACTTACAATATACAAAAAGTTATGGGCTGCACTACGGTAAAGAACCGGCAGTTCTGGAAGGATACAGTGATGCAAACTGGATTTCAGATTCCAAGAACTCGAAATCCACGAGCGGATACGTCTTTACTTTAGGAGGTGCAGCGGTATCTTGGAAATCTTCCAAACAAACCCTGCTGGCTAGATCAACCATGGAGTCAGAGTTCATAGCTCTTGACAAAGCCGCAGAAGAAGCAGAATGGCTTCGGAACTTCCTGGAAGATATTCCACTGTGGGAGAAACCAGTTCCGGCATTACGTGTACACTGTGATAGCCAATCGGCCATAGCCCGGGCACTGAGTAACCTCTATAATGGTAAATCTCGTCACATCAGAAGACGACACAAAACCATTAGACACTTGATCTCAAGCGGTGTAATAACGATCGATTACATCAAATCAGCCGATAACCTAGCGGATCCATTTACTAAAGGTTTGGCTCGTGATCAAGTTTTAAAATCATCAAAGGGAATGGGTTTATTGCCTACAAACTAAAGATGATGTTTGATGGAAACTCCACCTACGTGACTGGAGATCCCAAGATGTAGGTTCAAAGAGATAACTAAATCAAACAAAATCTAAAAGCACTGATAGACTTTTATGTCATTACTCAATTCCCAAGATGATAAGCAGTGCTTCCTGTATATAAATAAGGATAAGCGTTAGCTTTTAATGATTCGAGTTCATAGCTTTGTATGTGGAGTATTACAGGATACTTCTTAAAACAAAGATTTATGGGGAACACCTAGTGAGTGTGAAATGAGGCCGTTTCTAGGAGAAGGAAGTTCAGGCTATATTCTCTAAGTTCACTCACGAATAACCAGGCAAGTTCACGGCCAAAAATGAACACAATAGAGAACAAGGTTCTACGAGAAAATGAGCTGCGTTATAACTGTTGTCTCGGTTTACATAAATATCCGGGTGGTTCAAGACATCATGTTCACCTCTTGGCCAGTAAACCCGACAGATATTAACAATGAGTGGTTCAAGGCTGAAATATGCTACCATCTCAGACACAGTAAATTTTCGTTTATACTCTCGAAAAGTCCTTTTATCGAGTCTGTCTAGTCTGTCCAGTCTGTCAAGTCTGTCCAGTCAGTAGAGTTAGTCGAGTCTTCATATGTTTAGAGTAATTCCTATTCATGTGGGGGATTGTTGGACCCATAATTAACATAAATGGGTATCACTTTTGTTGAACCCATATTCATATGGTTATGGGTAAAAAATGTGAATAAGAATTTGAGGCCCAATGTGGTTTCATGATAAAACATGAAAATGTCCCACATTGGAACTTGGGAAAATTCTTCTCAAGTATAAATATAGGATTGTCTCTAGCATTGGTTAACATGCTATGGAGACACAAAGGGGGTTATGCAAAATACCACACACGCGCGCGCGCCGCGCCGTGCCGTGCCGAGCCGAGCTCGGGCTTGGGCTTGGGTCTTGGGTCTTGGTGAATGTGGGCCTTTGGCCCACGTCAAAGATATTCTTTTTGGGCCAAGTTTTGGACCCAATTAGTCCACAATTTTCGTTGACTTTTAGTCAACATTTTACCAAGATATTTTGCGTCCAAAAACTCGAGTTCAAACTCGAATAGAACGAGTCAAAACCGCTCCGGATTTTTCGCCGGAAATCTCGCCACGTGCATGACTCGTAACCGCCCTCGCCTTCCTTCATTTTTCGGCCGCCTCCATTCTTCGAGTTTTATCGTTTTTTTTTTCAAACGAAAAATCTCTCTCAAAAAATTCACAGAAAACTCCCTCTCGTCTTTCTCTTCATCAAAACGTAAGTGTCTCGAGAGTATACCGTAGATTCGTTGTTCGCATACTCCGTTTATCGAGTGTTGCGATTACGGTTTTCTCGTGGTTGTATCCTGGGATTCTTAATCGTTGAAAACCGTCACACTACGGGCGATTATAAGAATTAAGGAAAGAGATCAAATCTCGCCTCCACGCTTTTTCGGTTTCTGAACTAAGTTTTCGTCTCGTTTTCTTTCCGTAATTCAAAGTTTTATTTCGCAGTTTTCACATCCGGATTTTCGCATCCTACAATCTTAATTCTTATAAATCCGCTTTCTGCTTATCGCTTAAAACGGATTGATAATTGCGAACAATTCTTCAAAGTTTTACGAAAACGAAAACAAAAATTTTTAGAAATTTTCTTACGGTTTTTACAAAACGTTTCCCAAATCTTACGGATTTTAAAAACGTTTTCAAAAAACCATTTACGATTTATTTCGGTTTACTTACGGATTTTCAAAACGTTTCTGGATTTTGATTTAACTGGTGGTTATTTTGAAATCCTGAAACGAATTTTTATTCGGATTATTAATCGATTCAACGCTTCTGCGGTTGCTTTTTAGCGATTTGGCGGAACGTTATAAATCGTAAACGCTACTATTATTTTGACGAAACGGTTTACGCGGTTTGTTTCGCGAAACGCATTCTCAAAATAGGATCCTCGTGATCTGAGAAAATATATATATATATATATATATATATATATATATATTATCGTTAGAATTACGCTTAATTGCGAATTTGGAAACGATATTTATTTATTTTCCAAGAGAAAAAAAAATACTCGTTTGAATTACGCTTTATCGCGAATTCTAAAAACGTTATTTATTCTCGAAAAAAAAAAAACAAAAAAAAAATAAAAAAATTAACGATTTGTAGAAACAAACGTTTTTTTTTTTTTTGGAAAAAAAATAAATAAATAAATAAATTTAATATTAAATACGTTTTGAAAAACGCATTTAATTTTTTATTTTTAGCGATTTAAATACTTTAAACGCTATTTAATTATTTTTCCTTTCTCAATTTTGACATTTATTTGTCTGTTGTGAAAAACAGGAAAAAAAAAATGTCTACCGGAACCGTTGATGTGACTAACGGAGGTCCTGATGCTGGAAATCAAATAAGTGAGACGATGACCCTACACGGGAAAGGTCTTCCACTTACCGCGCCTGATGTCCCGAATGTTCCGAGTGCTATTGTGACACCGGAAAAATTCGATGGCTCCAACTTCAAGTCGTGGCAGCAAAAGATGCATTTCTTTCTGACTACGCTAAAATTGGAGAGGTATCTCACCGAGGTTCAACCTGTTGTGCCTCCCGGGAATACTGACGTACACGTTTTGGCTAGTGTCGATACGTGGCTCCATGGGGACTATCTGTGCAGAGGCTACATTAAAGCTCGCCTGGTGGATCAGCTGTACAACGTTTACAGTGAGGCCAAAACTTCCAAGGAAATTTGGGATTCCTTGGATAAGAAGTACAAGTCTTTCAATGTAGGCTCGGGAAAGCTCGCTACGGCGAAATTCCTGAACTTCAAAATGGTGGACTCTAGGCCCATCATGGAGCAAGTTCATGAGCTGCAACTGATAATCCAAGAGATAGCTGATGAGGGCATGAAGATCTGTGAAACATTCACAGTGAACTGCATCATGGAAAAGCTACCTCCGTGCTGGGTCGACTTCAAAAATTATCTCGGCCACAAGCAAAAGGCTTTAACTTTGGCAAATCTCATTTCCAGGCTGCAAAATGAGTCGTTCAAACGCAGGGTTGAACCGACTTTCACTCACAATGCTAATGTAGCTGAGTACAAGAACAAAGGCAAAGGAAAATTTGTGCCTAATTCAAGCAAGGGGCCGCCTAAAAAGGTTACACCTCAAGCCTCCACGAGCTTCAAGAAGCAAGGTGCACCAAGCAAGTTCACCGGAAAATGCTCTTATTGCCACAAGAAAGGGCACAAAGCCGAGGAGTGCTTCAAAAAGGCTAAAACGCTCAATCAAGCCAATTTGACAGAGAATGACCTGTGTGCGGTGGTTATGGAAGCAAATGTGGTTGATGAAGAGACCAAAGAGTGGTTTTATGACACGGGTGCAACTACTCACATCTGTTTTGACAAGACAATGTTCAGCACCTATCAGAAGACCAAGTCTGATGCCGGTATGAAGATGGGTAACAAGTCTGTCTCCAAGATTGAAGGCACTGGCAAAGTGGTGTTGAAGTTCACCTCTGGACATGCCATAACTCTCACCAACGTGAGGCACGTGCCAGACATGAGGAAGAATCTCATCTCCGGATCTCTACTGAGCAAGCATGGCTTCGCCACGAGCTTTGAGTCCGACCAGCTGATTCTTAGGAAGAATGGGGTGTTTCTGGGTAAGGGGTATGTTAAGGAAGGACTTGTGAAAATGTGTTGTATCACAGTCCTTAAGAACTCTGATGTATCCGTTTCTGAAGTTTCAATGAATAAGAAACCAGTTGCTTACTTGGTCGAGTCTTTTAATATTTGGCATGAACGGTTAGGACATGTGAATTATAAATCTTTACAAAGATTAATTAATTTGAACTTAATTCCGAAATGCAAATTTATCAAAGATAAATGTGAGGTATGCGTTCAAGCGAAACTCACTAAAACCTCTTCACCTCAAGTCGAAAGAACAACCGAACCTCTCGGTTTAATCCACACAGATTTGTGCGATTTAAAGTATATACAAACCAGAGGCGGTAAAAAGTATTTTGTAACTTTTATAGACGATTGTACAAGATACTGCTATGTATACTTACTACATAGTAAAGATGAAGTCTTGGAAAAATTCAGACAATATAAACTTGAAGTCGAAAATCAACTTCAGAAAACTATTAAAATAGTTCGAAGTGATAGAGGAGGTGAATATGATGGTCCATTTAATGCATTTTGTCAAGAACAAGGCATTATTCATCAAACAACCGCTCCCTACTCACCGGAATCTAACGGAGTTGCGGAACGAAAAAACCAAACTCTGAAAGAAATGATGAATGCAATGTTGCAGGAATCTGGGTTACCCCAAAACCTGTGGGGGGGAAGCACTACTTACCACAAATTATATCCTCAACAAAATACCGCACAAAGTAACTGGCAAAACGCCATATGAACTCTGGACGGGTAAAGTACCTTCGTACAAATACCTGAAAGTGTGGGGGTGCCTCGCAAAAGTCGCAGTGCCGCCTCCCAAAAAGGTTTCAATAGGACCTAAAACCGTAGATTGTATTTTCATCGGATATGCACACAATAGCAGTGCTTACCGGTTTCTGGTCCATAAATCAGATATACCGGATATTCATGTAAACACAATTATGGAATCAAGAAATGTATCATTTTTTGAAAACATTTTTCCGTGTAAAGATAAACAAAATCCAAAACGAACTCGCGAAGAGGTTGAACCAACGAACGTGGCAAGCACTTCTGGTACTTCATTTAATGAATCACAAGAGGTTGAAAATGAACCTCGACGGAGCAAAAGAGCCCGAAAGGAAAAATCTTTTGGTGACGATTTTTTAATGGTATTTCTCACAGAGAATGAACCAAAAACGTTCACAGAGGCCATGTCTACTCCGGACGCACCTTCATGGAAAGAAGCCGTCAATAGTGAGATCGACTCCATTATGCAAAACCATACATGGGAAATAACCGATCTACCCCAAGGGTTTAAATCACTAGGGTGTAAATGGATTTTCAAAACCAAGTTGAAAACCGATGGTTCAATTGATAAATACAAGGCTAGGCTTGTGGTGCAAGGATTCCGGCAAAAAGAAGGCCTGGATTTCTTTGACACTTATTCTCCGGTGACGAGAATAACCTCCATCAGAATGCTGATAGGAATTTCCGCATTGAGAAACCTAGAGATACATCAAATGGATGTTAAAACCGCTTTTCTAAATGGTGATTTAGAAGAGGAAATTTACATGAAACAACCTGAAGGGTTTGTCGTTCCTGGACAAGAACACAAAGTCTGTAGACTTGTGAAGTCATTATATGGACTTAAACAAGCTCCAAAACAGTGGCATGAAAAATTTGACAACGTAATGATGTCAAATGGCTTCAGCATTAATGAATGTGATAAGTGCATTTACATCAAAGTTACTCCTAGCGGGTATATTTTGTTATGCCTATACGTGGATGACATGCTCATTATTGGTAGCAATAAAGACATAATCCAACAAACTAAGAACATGCTTAGCGGCCAGTTCGACATGAAAGATATGGGTTTCGCAGATGTAATCCTAGGGATCAAGATCACTAGAACTTCTGACGGAATCACCTTGTCTCAAACTCATTATGCTGAAAAGATTCTTGATAGATTCAAGAAATACACAACCGGGACTGCAAAAACTCCTGTTGATTCTCAACTCCACTTGACCAAGAACTCGGGTGAAGCAATTTCTCAAGTGGAATATGCTCGTGTTATCGGAAGTCTTATGTACTTAACAAATTGCACAAGACCCGATTTAGCACATGCGGTAAACGTATTAAGTCGCTACACGAGTAATCCAGGTCATAAACACTGGAAAGCCATAACAAGATTATTAAATTACTTACAATATACAAAAAGTTATGGGCTGCACTACGGTAAAGAACCGGCAGTTCTGGAAGGATACAGTGATGCAAACTGGATTTCAGATTCCAAGAACTCGAAATCCACGAGCGGATACGTCTTTACTTTAGGAGGTGCAGCGGTATCTTGGAAATCTTCCAAACAAACCCTGCTGGCTAGATCAACCATGGAGTCAGAGTTCATAGCTCTTGACAAAGCCGCAGAAGAAGCAGAATGGCTTCGGAACTTCCTGGAAGATATTCCACTGTGGGAGAAACCAGTTCCGGCATTACGTGTACACTGTGATAGCCAATCGGCCATAGCCCGGGCACTGAGTAACCTCTATAATGGTAAATCTCGTCACATCAGAAGACGACACAAAACCATTAGACACTTGATCTCAAGCGGTGTAATAACGATCGATTACATCAAATCAGCCGATAACCTAGCGGATCCATTTACTAAAGGTTTGGCTCGTGATCAAGTTTTAAAATCATCAAAGGGAATGGGTTTATTGCCTACAAACTAAAGATGATGTTTGATGGAAACTCCACCTACGTGACTGGAGATCCCAAGATGTAGGTTCAAAGAGATAACTAAATCAAACAAAATCTAAAAGCACTGATAGACTTTTATGTCATTACTCAATTCCCAAGATGATAAGCAGTGCTTCCTGTATATAAATAAGGATAAGCGTTAGCTTTTAATGATTCGAGTTCATAGCTTTGTATGTGGAGTATTACAGGATACTTCTTAAAACAAAGATTTATGGGGAACACCTAGTGAGTGTGAAATGAGGCTGTTTCTAGGAGAAGGAAGTTCAGGCTATATTCTCTAAGTTCACTCACGAATAACCAGGCAAGTTCACGGCCAAAAATGAACATAATAGAGAACAAGGTTCTACGAGAAAATGAGCTGCGTTATAACTGTTGTCTCGGTTTACATAAATATCCGGGTGGTTCAAGACATCATGTTCACCTCCTGGCCAGTAAACCCGACAGATATTAACAATGAGTGGTTCAAGGCTGAAATATGCTACCATCTCAGACACAGTAAATTTTCGTTTATACTCTCGAAAAGTCCTTTTATCGAGTCTGTCTAGTCTGTCCAGTCTGTCAAGTCTGTCCAGTCAGTAGAGTTAGTCGAGTCTTCATATGTTTAGAGTAATTCCTATTCATGTGGGGGATTGTTGGACCCATAATTAACATAAATGGGTATCACTTTTGTTGAACCCATATTCATATGGTTATGGGTAAAAAATGTGAATAAGAATTTGAGGCCCAATGTGGTTTCATGATAAAACATGAAAATGTCCCACATTGGAACTTGGGAAAATTCTTCTCAAGTATAAATATAGGATTGTCTCTAGCATTGGTTAACATGCTATGGAGACACAAAGGGGGTTATGCAAAATACCACACACGCGCGCGCGCCGCGCCGTGCCGTGCCGAGCCGAGCTCGGGCTTGGGCTTGGGTCTTGGGTCTTGGTGAATGTGGGCCTTTGGCCCACGTCAAAGATATTCTTTTTGGGCCAAGTTTTGGACCCAATTAGTCCACAATTTTCGTTGACTTTTAGTCAACATTTTACCAAGATATTTTGCGTCCAAAAACTCGAGTTCAAACTCGAATAGAACGAGTCAAAACCGCTCCGGATTTTTCGCCGGAAATCTCGCCACGTGCATGACTCGTAACCGCCCTCGCCTTCCTTCATTTTTCGGCCGCCTCCATTCTTCGAGTTTTATCGTTTTTTTTTTCAAACGAAAAATCTCTCTCAAAAAATTCACAGAAAACTCCCTCTCGTCTTTCTCTTCATCAAAACGTAAGTGTCTCGAGAGTATACCGTAGATTCGTTGTTCGCATACTCCGTTTATCGAGTGTTGCGATTACGGTTTTCTCGTGGTTGTATCCTGGGATTCTTAATCGTTGAAAACCGTCACACTACGGGCGATTATAAGAATTAAGGAAAGAGATCAAATCTCGCCTCCACGCTTTTTCGGTTTCTGAACTAAGTTTTCGTCTCGTTTTCTTTCCGTAATTCAAAGTTTTATTTCGCAGTTTTCACATCCGGATTTTCGCATCCTACATATATTGCATCTACATGTACTAAAAAATGGAAATAATCTTATTATCAGTTTCCTATAAAATGGTCAATAGCACTACTTTACCTATTAAAATCTTAACGCATATCACATTTGACAACAACAAAAATGCGTATCACAGAATTAAATGGAAAATATTGTTTCCCCGACATAAATTTGAACCAATATGCTTTCTACGGAAAGAAAGCCAAATAATATATAATAATTACTATTGACCTACATATATTACCAAAAAAATATGGGAATAGTCATAGAGGCATAATCATATTACGATTTTCTAGAAAATGGCCAATATTATGTTACCTAGCTATTTGAATGCTAATATACCTTATTAAAATATAGTGATTTATTTTTATGCAGATTGAGATCTCAATCTCATTAAGTTTTATATATGAACGGTTACTATTAAGTTCTCTTTGTTGAAAAATATCATCTGTTCTTCTCTTTTGTCTTTTTTCTTTTTCATTTCTTTGATTGTTTTGAACCAAAAAAAAAAAGGGGGGGATGAATTTTTCTTAAGTTACATGTGTTTTCAGTAAAAATATTTCTGGGTTTATAGTTTGATAAACATTATGGATACCAAGAAGCCATCCGATTCATGTGTTAGAGAACAAACATATTGTCAATGCATAAAGGTACGTTATGAATTTTGTAAATTTATATGTTTTCTGTTCATATAGTACCCATTCAAAAAGTCATTTGATAAAAATCTTAATCTCAGGTTAAAGTCTTAATATTATAATTTCATTAGAGATCTTAATATATATAGTACAGAGTAAACGACTCTGGTGAAGGTAGTTTGAGTTTGTTCTTTTTCATCAGGATGTATTGGTCTATCAATTAGATAAAACCAAATCGAATTTGTGTACTTTCTTTGTTCTTAGTCAACAATGCGAACTTTCGGATCTGAGCAAGATTATTTTTAATATAATAAATTGATATGATCTGTCAATTGAAAAATAATACATGACTTTGTATAGATTTCAAGGTCTCAACCTTATGACCCTTGTTGCTAATTCAAACAACTCCCTCACTGGCCATTTCTTGGTTAAAAATATATACAAACAATTTGATGATTCACATAAATCGAAGATCAAGACTTTGTACATTAAACAAAAGTATAGTCACGTTCGGAGTTCGTTGATAATCACAACTTAACAGTGACCCATTAGAGTATCCAAGAGTTGTGTAAATAACGTTTCTTCACCTTTAAATCACAATAAAAGTTGTAATCACGCTAGATATATATAACTCTTTTTGAATCATCTCCTAATTATAACTGATCAAACTAAAGTCAACATGATCACATATTTCAGATCTCCGCTGAAGCTTTCAGGGTTTTGGGTTTGAAGATGAAGATTCAGATTCTGATAACAGTCATCATCTGTTGCTTATTAATTTGGTCTGTAATATTAATATCGAATTCATACAACTTCAACAATCAACTTCTTGATGCTACAACCAACGGTAAACACAAAACAAAATCATCCATCATTTGTGTTTTTGTTCGTTAACTCAAAGAATTGCTCCTTTTGACTTTATGTTTTCATTTTCTTGTAACAGAATCAAAAAAATCTGAAACACCGAGGGATAAACTGATAGGTGGGCTTCTGACAGCGGATTTCGATGAAAGTTCTTGCTTGAGTAGGTATCATCAATCTTTGTTGTATCGCAAAGCTTCACCATACAAGCCTTCTGAGTATCTTGTCTCTAAGCTAAGAAGCTATGAGATGCTTCACAAGCGTTGCGGTCCAAGCACAAAAGCTTACAAGAAAGCAACAGAGAATCTTGGTGATGATAATGAGAATTATGCAAGCAAATCTGTTGGTGAATGCAAATACATCGTGTGGGTTGCGGTTTACGGGCTAGGAAACAGAATACTTACTCTTGCTTCTGTCTTCCTCTACGCTCTCTTGACAGAAAGAGTCGTTCTTGTTGACCAAAGCAAGGATATAAGTGATCTCTTTTGCGAACCATTTCCAGGTACTTCATGGTTACTTCCTCTTGACTTCCCATTGATGAAACAGATTGATGGCTACAACATGGGATATTCTCGTTGTTACGGAACAATGTTGAACAATCATGCAATCAACTCAACTTTAATCCCACCGCATCTATATCTTCATATACTACATGACTCAAGGGATAATGATAAGATGTTCTTCTGCCAAAAGGATCAAACTTTAATCGACAAAGTCCCTTGGTTGATTGTCAAAGCCAACGTTTACTTTGTTCCATCTCTATGGTTGAATCCAACTTTCCAAACCGAACTAATGAAGCTATTCCCTCAGAAAGAAGCGCTCTTTCACCATTTGGCTCGGTATCTTTTTCATCCGACGAATCAAGTTTGGGGCTTGATCACAAGATCCTACAATTCTTACTTATCAAGAGCAGACGAGACGCTCGGGATTCAAATACGGGTTTTCAGCGATAGAGCTGGATATTTCCAACACGTAATGGATCAGATCGTTTCTTGTACACGAAGAGAGAAGCTTTTACCCGAATCAGCTGCACAAGAAGAACCAAAAGTCAATACAAAGGAAAGACAGAAACTTAAGGCTGTTCTGGTCACATCTCTGTATCCCGAGTACTCTGATAACTTGAAGAATATGTTTTGGGAACGACCAACTTCGACAGGAGAGATAATTGAAGTTTATCAGCCAAGTGGGGAAAGAGTTCAACAAACAGACAAGAAGCTTCACGACCAAAAGGCGCTCGCCGAGATGTATCTTCTAAGTTTAACTGATAACATAGTCACAAGCGCAAGGTCTACATTTGGATATGTTGCTCATAGTCTTGGAGGGTTAAAACCATGGTTACTTTATCAGCCAAAGGATGCTAATGCTCCTGATCCACCATGTGTTCGATCCACGTCGATGGACCCTTGTCACCTTACTCCTCCGTCTCATGGATGTGAACCTGAATGGGGAACTGACTCGGGGAAGGTTGTTCCTTTTGTAAGGCATTGTGAGGATCGTGAAAACGATGGGCTTAAGCTATTTGATGAGTTATAGGTCTTATTTGTTATATAGCTTATTTCATTGGATTATTGAGTTATTCAAACAGAGAATCATTCCATGAATTCTCATTGAATGTTAACAGTCCTAATGTTATCTCTTTTATAATAATCATTATTAGTCCAGGTTCGGTTTTTGGTTAAATACAAAATAATAAGTTTGTATGCTTGATGGAATATCTTACAGTTAACAGTTTAGAATTTCATCCTCTCTGTTAATATGTTAATGCATAGAACAATTAGTTTTCTTATAACATTTACAAGGCTTGTCTAGTTTATAATAGTAACAATTTACATTTACTTACACTTAAAATCAATAAGGCTCCGTGTTAGTTCATATCCTTGTGAGGTTTTGTGGAGATTACTTCCTGTGTCATGTAAACACAATAAGTAGGAAAATTGCAGAGTTAATATCAGAGTTTTGAAAATCCTCTGTTTCAGAGCTTTTGAATCCTAATAGTTCTTGCCGTGTTTTACCTGAATATTCCTGCAGCAGTAGTGTTGTGAATTAGGCCAGTTTATTGCAAATCTTTTCACTAAGTGTACGAATCAAAACATCATTTACTAAATGTATAACATAAAACCAGATAATTCTTTAGGAACGAGATGATCTGTGATAAGCAAAGTTTATACGTTTATGGCTCCTCTGTTCTCAAGCTCCATAAGAAACGCTGCAGTGCCATCTTTGTCTTTTTCCTTCCCACGCTCTACAAGTTTCGTTCCAAAGAAGAAGAAGAAGTGCATTTTACATAAACACTCACATCCTCATTTATGCCGATGCAGATCCCTAATTTCTTGTCTAACTGATAAAGAACTCTGTTTTCAAGACCTATAATTGTGTTTCAACATCCTCATCAGAATCACACCCTGACCTTTCAAATATAGGTTCTTCATAGACTCTTGGATCGTTCTCGAGATCGGATTATATTGACCTTTAATTTAGCATAATCTACTAAATTCATGGAAGCTTCAGATGGCTCAATCCCCTATTCCGACATCTCTTGCATAAGTGTGACCGCCGTACGTACAGATCCATTCCTCCAACAATCAGCTATTAGTGCAGTGTAGGGCACAACATCAGGCGTCAACCCACTTTTAATCATTTCATTACAGATCCTTTTATATGTATATAAATATTTTTCATTACAAAATCTATACAGATATTACTCATAAATTTTTTAATAAAAGATTTAGTAATAAAAATAAATTTTAAGGGGTATAAAGTGACGTAACAAATGGCGTAAGACGAAAGATATTCTCTCTCTGATCATTGATCAAGGCAGCAACTGAATTTGACAAAGACGTTTCAGCGAACAGAAAGAAACAACTATATGAAAACTTTATATCGTATAATGGGTTCATGAATCTAAGCTAAAGCGTTATTCACGTGGAATGGGGAAAAAAATATGAAAAGACACAGTCCCGTCGGAATAAATTAGGTTGGTGGGTTCACCTTTCTTTCTGGCTAGATATTTACTTATCACTCACTCGACTAATTTGAAGTATGCGAATCCAAACCGAGCCGAAAAATAAATAATTGATCAAACTAAAACCAAATTTTCTTTAAAAATTAATGTTATATTTATCTAAATTCCAAATCCAAGTCGGAACTAAAACCTTACCAAACCATTCATAATAGAATATATATATATTAATTTGGATACTAGTAATTATAAATTGAAAAAAACAAAATCCGAATTAAACACCACTGTTTAGAAGGAAGTTAAGCAATTTATTTAAATTAGGACTTGAAACCCTAGCAGGTAAAACAATACAGATATATCTTTATTTCTCGTGCTTCGGAAAATTTGACAAAGATACTGCAGTTTTCTGCAACCATCTTAAAATGCCGATTAGATCATTTATCAAGGGAGTCCTTCATGGGTTATAAGCTTAAGAGCTTCTCCATCATGCAATTTCGTAGTCATTCTAATATTTCGTATCCCTTCGTGACTAATAGGCTTATATAGTCGAGGATGTTCTGCATCCACAAAGGCACTTGGAGGTTCCAAATCTGTATCCACTGGTCCTAATAAGAACGAGGCGATAGAAAACCTCATTGTTGCTTCTTTGCATTGCACTCTATGCTTCACATTGCACAATCTTCCATTGCTCCATATTGCAGCCATGTCTCCGAGGTTGATAGCAAGCGTGTTTCGCAACGGTTCTATGGGAAAAAATGTTCCTGAAGAACAGTCCATGGCTTCAAGCCCACCAACATTTTCATCATCTTGAAGAATTGTCAAGAACCCCGAATCCGTGTGTAATTGCACACCAAGTTTCCCGACTGCTTCGGGTTTGAAATGATATTTGTTAATCCGAAACTGGCTTGGCCATCCTCTAAAAAAGTTGGTCTCAACCAGCCCGTAACTCTCTGCTAACCTCCTTGCTAAATCCTTTGCAAGTCCATTAATAGCTTCCGCATACTTTACCATAATCTCCCTGCAAACCCAAAATCCATCAATGTTACATCACAAGAAGTCTTTTGAGACAAAATAAAATAAAAAGAAGAAACCTTTGATCCGCAGAAGCGTCGAGTTGGTCACAAAAGGTATTGACAGCTTGAGGAGAAGCCATGTCATAGAGACCCAATGCTTCATAGTAAGGATTGATTTCATTTGGAACCCTGTAACCACTCCCTACTAGCACATCGGTGTTACGCAATTTCACCTCATATGGACGTTCAAAGAGATCAATAACAGTCTTCTTCATCTCAGACATCAAAGACAATGAAACTCCATGGTTAATCACCCTGAAACATCCCCATCTCTCACTCGCTTCACGGATTTTCTGATTCAGAATCTTATCAGAAACCTCTTCCAAGTCTATTGTCGGCATGACTCCATATAGTTCCGCCATTATCTTCAAATGGAGGGGTTGAAAAAAACAGAGGACTTTCACTACACAACACAACAATCAAAGTCCAATGTTATAAAAGAAAATGTTAGTTTCACCAAAGACAATTCTATCAGATCAAATCACTACAAGTAGTCTGAATTCGGCAAAGACGTTCAACGAATCAGAAGAACAAGTTTAATACTTTTTTTTTAATCCTAAATTGGTTAATGATCTATAACGTGTCGTTTCAGACAGCTAAAACAAGAAATTTAAATCTAAATCGAAGATAATTCATCCCTTTTACTGGATAGATTCGATTACGTCTAAATTGAAGAAATCCAGAACTGAATTATGCGTACACAAGATGATTCATTTCTTTTACTAATTCTTCTGATTACACATCAATTACGTCTAAATTTGATTCTCTTCTTTATCTACTCAAAGAGTTATCAGAGATAAAATAAAATAACCTTAATTTCTTCGGGGATCTTGTCTCTAAAATTTTTCCAGAAAACCAAGGAGTAGATGATGAGGGAAGTGTCTTATTAAAGGCGACAAAGTAAAAAGCAATCGGAGAGCGAAATCGATTTTGAAGTTTAATCAGATCTACACAGACTTTTCTACTGACATAGTTGTGTTTTTTTTTCCTCGCAAGTCTGCTTTAGACTATTAGAGAAAAAAAATTGACGTCAATATGTTTGCGCAACGTTTTCCACGCGCCAAATTTCTAGATTTCTTAAGACAGGTATAACATCTTTAAACTACATTAATTCATTCATCCATAATCTTGATACAATACATGATTTGCAAATTTTGTTTTCTATCTAATACATGAACAAAACTTAAGATACACGAACTTTACTAACCAAAAAATTGTATGCATTTATATATCTTCAATAATATTTTTAGTATATATATACGTATAGCTATATGTGCCAAACATCACAAAGTAATTTTCTAAAAAAATTGTGCTTTATAATCGAATTCACATATTTTATTAAGTATTTTATTTACTTCTAACTTTATAGTTTAAAAATAGTTGTTTGCTTAGGATGTCCAATCTAATTTAAATTAATCAACTTGATGACAAAAAAAATCAGCTAAAACTTTAAAATATGAAAAATATTTGGGCCTACTATTTTCGAGCTCAAATGTATATTACTCTTCTCACCTTAATCACAAACTGATAGGTGCTACGTCTTAAGTTTCTTACAAGATGCGTAATAAGAACTAACGGATGCTACTTCTCAAGTTTCTTACAAGATGTGTAAGAACTAAGAATCCAAATCTCAAATTGCTTTTCCAGTTTCTCAGGTCTAGAAGGAAGAGAGACGTTCGAGTTGCCTAAACGTCTCGTAAGAGACCCATAACACGAACTGCCATGGTCCAAGCCTTGCCCATGTCGGGAAAAAAACTTTCCATAAAGCTCTTATTCCTTCAAACTTAACCGTCTTAACCAAACACTCGTAAGAATTTCTATACACAGCTGTTTCACCCTGGTTCATCATCCTCGTCTTCACCACATCAGCCGGACAACTCAGTGTTGTAGAAGCAAGACCCGACATTATAGAAGCAAGAGTGTGGGCGTAAATGTTGTCCTCAGAGATCATTTTTTCGATGACAAAGTGTTTGGCGTGATCATAGCAAGCTAGTTCTCCCATATTAACTAAAAATTCTCTTTGGATGTTTGGAAGAACACCTTTCCATAACCCTATTACTCCTTCTGATTGTAGAATCTTGGTGAAAGCTTCGATTGGTCCCGAGTATCTCGGATTCAAGCCTTGACTCACTAATATACCACTACCTGCATTTCTAGTATGAACACAATACGAAAGCATTTTAGTGTGGTGTCAATTCTAAAGATATATACAAACTAGAAGATCTCTGCACATTGCAACATTCGCAATAGAATTCCAGCAGAGTAAGAACATTCGGAAAAAAAGCCTGAAATGATCCAGAGATCCACGAGTTTCCATTGGTAATCAGTGATCTAAGAGAACTTAGTTTGTAACAATAAGCAGAGAACAAGCAAACCTATAATTTGGATTAAGGATCTATGAAACACATTGAACAATCCAAGATTAAGATCTGCATGGATTCTCATCTTCAAACCAACCTAAAGTAGCAGCTAACTTTGAAATGACACAAACGCAGAAACCCCTAAAATTCAAGAAACATGGGACAAATCTCCTTCTTAATTCCTTCTTCGACGAAGCATTATTAATGGAAACTAAACATAGAGATCGATTATTCAATTCTAATAGCTAAATCTACTCTAAGCAACTGTTAGGCTGATCAGCAAATCCAGATGCATATTACAGTCATTAGGAGCAAAAGATCGATGGATGAAGAAGCAATGTTACCTGAGCTATAACACCAGAAATTCCTCCGACGAGAGCCTTTGTGGCGAGAGGAAGAGACTCGCCATTGTTAGCTTTGGATCTGACGATGACCCCCTTCAAATTCTCGTACCCAATGATTCTGATAGACGTGTAAAAAAGGTGTCTGATAATCGCCGGAGATAGACCTTTATAGAGACCAATCACTCCTTCCTGCCTCGCAATCTCCGATACGACTCCGATGGCGCCAATCCGGTGCGCACCAGAAGAGGATCCCGATTCCCGAACCATGGAGCTGCATTCTGGTCTTTGTGAGCATCGGAAATGTAACTGTCTCTGTGACCATCGCAGATAGTGACGCAAGCAGGATCCTGGTTTGGGTCGGTGCTTCTTCGGCCATTCGGCTCCACTCCATTTTCACCGGATCTCAGTGAGCATCCCAAAACTGATTCTATTATGTAACGACGTCGTTTCTTTACAAAATTATTTTTCAAAGCGTTTTTTTCATTATTAAATATAAAACTTTAGAGATAAAATCCGACGTGGCAAAAGATGAATCGAGTATATCCCAAACATTATGATTCTCCGGTAGCCAATAATAGTTTTTGCGCTCCTCCCATTTCATATCCTTAGAGAAAGAAAAAATCAAAAAAATCAAATGAGCTCCTACACCACCAACACTCCATCACCGTATCTTCTCCGGCCACATTACCATCGCCGTGTAAATCCACCATTCTCTGTCATATGCTGCGCCGGAGAATCCCAACAAGATATCTTCACTCGCCGGAGAACATTGACGTCACTTATAATATTCACCACCATGGGCGGGGCCGCCGCCGCTGCCACGTCATCAGCGTTAGCACTGGAGAAATGGGGGACAAGGTCATTCATAAAGGAGAAATATTTTATGCCGGGGCTATCGCCGGAGGACGCGGCGGCGCGTATAAAACAGACGGCAGAAGGATTAAGAGACATGAGGGAGATGTTGGACCACATGTCGTGGAGGTATGTGATATTCTATATAAGATTGAAACAGGCTTATCTGTCTCAGGATCTGACCAACGCCATGAACATCTTGCCGGAGAGTCGCCGGAATGATTACGTTCAGGCGGCAAACGAGCTAGTCGAAAACATGAGTGAGGTAAAACTTAATTAATATTTACTATATTTTGTACAGAATAAGTAATTATAGGATTTGATTTTTACTAACGCTATTTTTCTTTTTTTTGCTTCGTTTGAATTTACAAACATAATAAAGAATGTATGATATTGGTTAAAATATATAGTTAAAGTACATTATATTCCATATTTTAATTTGAACAATATTTAATAGTATATTTGTTAAATGATTTTGATACAATGTAGTTGGATTTTTACGTGCGGACGCCAAAGGTGTATGAATCGTATCTCTACTACGAGAAGACATTGAAATCGATAGACAACGTGGTGGAGCTTCTTGTTTAATTGTATTGCATATATCTATCTTCACATGTCGTCTCTGGACTCATTAAAACATTACATTAGATATAAATTTAAAGACCTTAATTAGTGTAGATTCAATACACATTTAATTCCACCGTGATTTTGATGCAAAATCAGATCGATATTTGCATAAATATCTTAAAGGCGCGAAAGGGAGATAGCGGAGTTGATAACAATAAGCATGAGCAAGATCAATGCGCAGAAAGAACCGATGAGAGATCCCGAGATGTGTTCGCAGAATCCGTCAAATTGTTGGCAGATCGGTGGCCAATTAGCCGTTGTATTTCCCTCGTGAGCTAAATAAACGGTGGCTGTTGCTGCAGATGCACCAGAACTCACCAAAGCCAGCATCACCTGATTATACATAGAAACAATAAAGGGGATTCAAACATTTTAAGTGATAAGATATAAAATTATATATAAGGGTTTCATAAAAGTGTTAGTTTTCTTGGGTCACAAGTTAGTTGGATATTTTTGTGCCTCTGTTTTGTTATCCTATGATCTTAGATTCAACTTTAGTGTTACAAAAAATGGATCCAAATAGAGATAACCTGTCTAGAACCAAAGTTCACTTACAACTAACACATACTATATTTATCCAAAGTTTATCTACCCATAATATAACTTTTTTTTTGGTACTAAGCCCATAATATAACTTTCAACCACAAACAGTAAGATCATAAAGAGAGACTAAAAAAACACAGAGGGAGAGATTTACCGTGTCAATGACGAGCAAGATGATTCTCGAGGTTCTAGCTTTAGTACTGATGATATGAAAGATACTCACAGGTAGAGAAAGAACCAAATATCCACCAGCAATCGCGTTTGCAACCACGAAAAACCTACGAGACAAGAGCAATATTGTTATATATATACTCAATCAAATCATGATTAACCGATATTGATCATTGTATATTTTACATGAGCGTTGGTAAGTCGCTGTATTTAGCCTTGAGGAGTGTAAGCTGAGTCAAAGAGACAACAGATTCTTGTGTTGTTCCCATAGCGAGTGCGCTTCCTATGGTTCCAAAAACAGCAAATAACCGCAGAACGAATCCAAGAATCAATATTCCTTTGTTTATGACCAACTTTGGGTCAAAAGTTATAACTTTTCTAGGCGATGTTGATGTTTCCCCAGATTCAATCTGATTTGCTTCCCTAGCTTCAATCTGCTTTGGATCCAAAATTATAACTTTTCTGGATGATGTTGGAGTTTCTCCAGCTTCAATCTCCTTTGCGTCTTCCATTTTGCCTCTGTGACTGTTTACACAAAAAGGGTCTGCAATTTATATAAATCTTCACAGTGAGGACAATTCAAGAAGTGGTTAAGACTTTGACACAGCTGATTCTAATGAAGAATATAAGAAAATTTAAAAAGGATAATTAAGTTTGGTATTCATAAAAAGACAGAGCATTTAGGTTTTTTTTGCTGAGGACATATAGTGAGCAAAGATTTATTTGTTATCTTGTCTTGTGTTTATCTTCTCTTTACCTGCTCTGTTTTATTACATCTAAGTCCAACAACCTGAACCATTTTTTTGGCATTATATCCATGTCTCCTCAGGTTTAATATAAGCAATTAACTTTGAAGTGTCTCCTATTTTGACTGTAATTTTATGATAATGATGAAAATATTTTTTATTCATCGAGACAGAGACAAGCTCGAACCAGTGAAATGAGAGCAAAGGCAACAACAAAAAACAAGAGACTTCAGACATAGATCTCGAACATAATAAAAGAAAATCCAGAAGATTAAAGCTTCCAAAGAACTGCAGATTTATATCAGTATAAATCTCTCATTCATTTTAACATTTAGATGTAAGATTGCTTAAAGCCACGAGGCTAATTGATGGTATCTCTTTCGTTTTCATAGGCGTTTGTTTAAAGATGAATCAAATGGTTATTTTGCATTATCCCACATCGACAAGTTGGAGAGGCTTTAGTCATAGCCTTTTAGTATAAAAAAGAAGCTGACTGTAACTTGTAACCTTGACCATTCTCGGCCTTTTGGCTAAGATCAAATGTGGAAAATGTTCTAATCGGTTTGATATCTTATATGTGGGCCATCCACACGATAATAACTCTATTTGCTAAGAGAGAAGGCCCACTAAGATAGCTTTCTATTTGGGCATTCGTTAGTCGCCCATGTGATGCACTACTGCACGGGCCTGGCTCATCCCGTCAATCAAATTAGTTCCAATTTTCAAAATCCGAATTTTTCGTAACTGTTTCATTTTCTTTTGTGCTTCAAAACGGAGGAAAAACTTGTAACATGGAGAATTTTTTACAGAAATGGTTAAAGACTTACTTAGAAGCTTGAGAATAATCCAACCCTTTGCTGCCATTTTAGGGTTTTTCTGCTAAAAAATCAGCAATTTTCTTTTTGCAAGATTAACTTTTGTTTGCAATTTGTGCAGGTCAATTTTATAAAGTCGTAGCAGCACTTTCGTCATCGAGAAGTCAAAGACTTATGGGAATCCAAATGTCGAATCCAAATCCCAGGATCTAGAAAGCTCTAATGGGGACCAATCGTGTTCAAATCAGGAAAACAATATGATCATGGTGAGCGATTTCTGCAATTTTTGGATTCAATTTCTGGGTTTTAATTTCTGCAATTTCTGAATTCAATTAATCTTCAATCAAAAAATTGAAACCTTTTTCTCAACAGTTATTGTCGATCTCTAAATGCGTAAGCTTTGTGCAATTCGCTAGCTCTTTCAGGGATCGTTCCTGCGACACGTCGAGATCCAAATTCCAATGAGCAAAAAATTGGCGGACGAAGTTAGAATCACGTGATGACGAAGATGAAAATAGCGATGAAGAATTTGACGAAGAGTGAAGAGAGGCGGCCGGTGATGATGAAAGTGGTCGGGGACGATGATGATCGACGAATGAGGATGAGAAGAAGATGTCGACCATTTTAATAAAGCTTCTAACATGTTATTTTCTTTAATTTTTTGTAATTGTTTGTATGATGAATGATGATGACTCTAATTTCAATTTTGATTTCATGAAATGGAATTTTAGTTTATCTTCAAATTAAGACCAAATCAAGAACAAAATATAATCCCAAATATCCAGATGAAGAAAACACACAATTTTTTTTCATTTTTTTAATTTAAAAAATAAATGTAAAAGTAAAAACTAGCTCCGTAAAAAACAGCAACATTTGCAATAAAAAAACGAGTAGTTTTGACTCAAAAACTACACCGTTTTGATGTTTTTATTATTTTGTAACAACAGTATACAGAAACACGTCGATGATATGGATAAAGATTCAATTACAGGTGATTTTTGGATTATTGAGTTAATACGATTAATTTGCAAAATTTTCAAATTAAGATTGATTTTGCAAAAAAAAAAGGTTGATGGTTTTTAACATAAACCATTTTTTTCTCCTCGTTTCTGCAATGCATGATTAAGACATTTTTGCTACAAATTTTTAGACAATTACAAATACAATATTCCTTGTAATACCCTTTTTTTAATAAGTGTCTTCGAACGTGGTTAGTTAAAAGATTTGTATACTCTTAAACAATTAGTTTAAGAATAAACTACAATTCTACAACGTGACGATCTTTTTTAAAATATGTTTCGTTGACCAAAAAATATGTTTCTTTCATTATGCAAGCAATTGTCAAATTTTTGATTTTTAAAAAATTTGACAACTATTAAAACATAGACAAATCAAATAGGCTTTGTTTTTAAAAATTTATCGGTACTAAATAGATATGAATAGTTTACAACATTGTGCATCAAATAATTCGTTAGACACCCCCCACTAATCAATAGCAATACTTTTGGTTTGTTATTGTACTTATTAGTGTTAGGATACAGAATGAATTTTGGAAATCAGTCGGATGGTTAATTTGGAGTATTCATCAAAAGAACTTCAAGTTTTCCGATTAAGACGTCTCTGTTAACGAGGCAGCGTTTGGTATCCAAAAGTCGTGGATCAACCATCACTTCAAATATAAAAAGCCAAGTTGGCGTATTGATCCGAGTGGCGGAAGAAAAAAAAAGAATTGAACTCCAAATATTTCCAAGGCATTTCTGATATGCTTAAGTTAACTAATTTTAAAAATTTGGGAAGGTATTATTTAAAACGTGCGTTGTGCACCATGTGAATACGTGACCCAAGTTTCAAAAAAAATTCCCAAATATAACCGAACTGAACTAATGTACATAATAACATTTGATTATTTGCTAATTAATACTTTGTAAGAAAGGTTCACATGATGGTAATTGTTAGTAATTGTTAAGAATCTGGATCTGTCCGCGATTAGCGTTAAACGTGTTATGTTACTAATCTTAGATCTTTTCTCTTCTTTTTTTTTTTTGCCGTCTTTGATAAAAGATGTCTTTCAGAAACGGAACACAAACAGAGTAAGTGTTACAAAAGAAACAGAGCTTCGAGCTCCTCAACAAAAACAGAACACAAAGCTCTTTTAAAAGAAATCGAGCACATATTCGCTCGTAATCAGAAAAAGACCAACCCGAAGGAGCCCTCAAGTACTTGATCAAATAAGGCATATATTAGCCTTTAACCAAAAAAATATATTATCAAATAAGAGCTTACAATAGAAAATTAAGCAATAATGGAGAAGGAAGGGACGTGGAATTATAAAGAAGGAAGGAAGGAAGGAAGAGACATCCTAGTGCAGTTCACGTGATGCTTACCGGTCAACCAAACCAGCGCAATAGAGTTTGATTTGATCTGATCTGGTTTAATTGGAATATTTCATAAATTAATTAAGCAATCAATTTATTTTTTATTGCTTTTTTAACATGTTTTATTGTTAAAATATATACATCGGTTCTCGCCATATAGCACTATTTTTTTTTATCCCAAAAGATTGTTTACGTATAATATATTTTATACGGCATGTGTAGAAGACACCATATAAAAAATTCATTTGATTACAAAAATTTTAATACTCCAATATTGTGAGTCCCATTTTTCTGCCCAACTACTCTAAAAGTTACCAATCAAGACCCTATATTATTTATAGTAGATGGAGTTCACTCCTTGAGTTATCTGTGTTCGAACGGCCACTTCGAACTTCCATCTCAAACTCCCATTTCAAAATCATCAGATTCTAGAGTAAGAAGAAGAAATTGATAGTGTTTTACGTTTTTATATTTTTCTTTCACTACGTTTAGATCTCATACTATTACTATTGCTAATGATATTAATTATCTTGTCAGTTTTCGTTACGGTTTTTTTTTCACTACGTACAGATCACATGCTAGTGATATTGCTTATCTTTTCGTTACGGTTCCTTAAAAGTTAATGCAATGCTCGTTCCAGGTTGTAAACTGAAACTAATTAAAGATGGATGCTCTCAAGGTTCAGATCCTACCAGACGACCCATCATCCCCGTCGTCAACGTACACCCTCACTAAGCCCAAGTCAAAACTCACGAAAATGAGTATCCTAATAATCGCTTCCGTGTCTGTCACGTTAGGGTTATTATTTGCTTTCAGTTCAAACTCAGCTCTATTATCTAGAAGTTTGCTCGAGATAAGTTCTTTCCGGTACAGCGTCATTATCGATGCCGGGAGTTCAGGGACCCGTGTTCATGTGTTCGAGTACTGGTTTGAGTCTGGGAAACCCATTTTCGATTTCGGAAAGGAACATTACGCTAGCCTGAAGCTGAATCCTGGTTTGTCGGCGTATGCCGATAATCCGGAGGGAGCAAGCGAGTCAGTGACGGAGCTTTTGGAATTCGCCAAGGGGAAAGTTCCCAAGGGAGTGTTAAAGGAGAGTGATATTAGGTTAATGGCAACTGCTGGGATGAGACTACTTGAATTGCCTCTTCAGGAACAGATTCTTGAAGTTACGAGAAGAGTTCTTAGATCTTCCGGGTTCATGTTTCGAGACGAATGGGCTTCTGTTATCTCTGGTTAGTTTTTTTGATGTTGTATTAAGGATTTTGATTTCATTTGTTCTATTTTTAGCTTAGTTGAGTGATTACTAAAAGTGCTAATAATTGGAAAATGATTCAGGATCTGATGAAGGTATATATGCTTGGGTTGTTGCCAATCACGCACTCGGTTCTCTTGGAAGTGATCCGTTGCAAACAACTGGGATTTTGGAACTCGGTGGGGCTTCTGCGCAGGTTTAGTTTCTTTCCTGTCAAATTTCTTAATATGGATGTTGCTCCTTTTGTCGATTTAAACATGTGAGTTTGGATTTAAAAAAAAAACATGTGAGTTTGGATGTTATTAATTGCGTCTGAAACAGTTACTTTTATTTGGACTCAGTGAAAATAGAGTTTTATTGTACAAAACTATTAAAAGACTAAAATACCTTTAGTTCTACTGTAGCTTAAAGCATGTCATTTTTATATTAGAAAGAAAATATTGTTGCAAATTGCAATCATGTCATATATGAAAATAGCTCCTAAGACTTTAAAAATCCTCGGAGAACAAGATTGCAACAATATTTTCTTTACAAACGAACATCTATACATTAAAAAATATACAACATCCAGATGCAAAAAAATAGTTTAAGAAACGAACAACAACCGGATGCTACATCCAAATGTTAAATCTGGATGCACACCCAAATCAAAAGTAGGAATTAACGGACTTGTTGTAATATCATTTATCGGACTTAAGCGATGACTGTTTGTCCATTTGTTTAGATAACATTTGTGTCAAGTGAGATTGTGCCTCCTGAGTTCTCCCGTACGATAATCTATGGAAATGTTTCATACACAATCTACAGTCACAGCTTCCTCCACTATGGGAAGGTAACTTCTGAGAGCAGAGCATTTTTCTTCGAGTACTTGTTTATTTTGATTCTTCCTTTTTAAAAATTGCTTGGAAACTTAGTGTAATTTTGTCCCTATTTAATTCTTTTTAATTTCCTCAAAACTGTAGATAATGCTGCCAAGAAAGAAATATTTTTTTCTACCAAAAAAAGAAAAATAATTTTATCCTTTGTTAATTATATTCAGGAAGCTATTAACTTTTTGTCGCATTGCAGGATGCGGCACAAAAAAGGTTATTGGAATCACTGCAAAACTCAGGTTAGTTGTTGATAAATCCTAAAAATAATCACTTGCTTATCGAACTTGAAATTTGTTTAAAGCTAATAATTGCACTTTTGAGTTTTTATCAAAATAAAATAAAATAATAATTTCACTTTTGAGTTTAGGCAAATGAAGTAATCTTCTTTTTAAATCCACACAGCTGCAAACTCTACAGGGGATAAAATAGTTACAGATCCATGTACTCCAAAAGGGTACATCTACGGCGCAAATTCACAGAAATATATATCCGGATTCTTAGCTGATGAAAGCAAATTTGAAGGCTCCCTTCTAGCTGCTGGTAATTTCTCAAAATGTCGATCGGCTGCGTTTGCACTTTTGCAGGAAGGAAAAGGTAAAAGAACATTCTATTTGTATACCTGAAGATCGTTCCTAGTGTCCATTTTCTTGATCTCTGATTGGTGCAGTTTTGGTATTTTTAAACAGAGGACTGTCTTTATGAACATTGTTCTATTGGATCAACATTCACACCTCATCTTCAAGGAAGTTTTTTAGCTAAAGCAAGTTTCTTCTACACCGCCAAGGTATAATAATTAATCCCATGACGTCAAGATTTATGTCTGAAGTTTTTTTTTTGGTTTTGGTACAATTTATGTCTGAAGTTGTTGTGCCTGTTTAAAACATTGCTCATATGTTTCTGTCTGATGAATCAGTTCTTTGAGTTGGAAGAAAAGGGTTGGCTGTCTGAATTGGTTCCAGCTGGGAAGAGATTCTGTGGGGAAGAATGGTCGATATTAAAATTGGAATACCCAACAACTACAGAAGAATATTTGCGTGGGTATTGCTTCTCATCAGCATATATTATCTCAATGCTTCACGATAGCCTTGGTATTGCTCTTGATGATGAAAGGTATACTTGTTATTGCATAAGCTGAAGATTAATCAATGTTAAAAAAAACAAAAAAAAAGATCAAACAATTATTGGTTTTGGGACAAATGATATGAAACAAAAACTATGGTTTGTTGTTTTGTCTGCAGAATCAAGTATGCGAGTAAAGCAGGAGAAGAAGACATACCACTAGATTGGGCATTGGGCGCCTTTATCCTAGATACTGTCACACCCACTTCTGATTGCCGTAAATCTAGAAAATTTCTTGGCTTTAAGTAACGCTGCCAAGTACAAAATGTATTATTGAAACTGTGTTTTTATTTTATTTTAACGTTATTATATAATCAAGATAATAAATTTAGAAAAATGAAATGTGGGCTTCTCGTTGTTGGGTAAACAAGTAAACAACAATTGCTCTTCTTGGACCGCGTTAACTACCCACCTAAGAAGGACCCGATAACCAAATGGGTTTAGTGTGACCCGACCTGGTCCGAATTATGAGGAGTAGGTGTGTAATTCGTAAAAAGGCGTTCCACTCTATCCACCAAATTTCTTCTCCAGTACGAAAACGGAGACTGAGGCCAGCGACGACATTCATCGGCAGCGGTCTCCGACTCCACTCCCGGTCTCTGATTACTCACCGATTAGAATATTAGATTGCGGAATTCAGAAGAACAATGCTAATTCAGAATTCGAAACCAACCAAATTGAGTATCTTGCTAATCATCGCTTCCTTCACAATCGCGTTGGGATTATTAATCGGTTGCTATTCAATTTTAAACTCCGGAAGGAATTGGAGAGTTTCGCTCCGGTATAGCGTCATTATCGATGGCGGGAGTTCAGGGACCCGAATTCATGTGTTCGGGTATCGGATTGAATCCGGTAAACCTGTTTTTGATTTTAGAAATGAGAATTAAGGTAGTTTGAAATTGACTCCTGGTTTATCGGCCTATGCTGATAATCCGGAGGGAGCAAGCGAGTCAGTGACGGAGCTTGTGGAATTCGCCAAGGGGAAAATTCCCAAGGGAGTGTTAAAGGAGAGTGATATTAGGTTAATGGCAACTGCTGGGATGAGATTACTTGAATTTCCTCTTCAGGAACAGATTCTTGAAGTTACGAGAAGAGTTCATAGATCTTCTGGGTTTTAAGTTTCAAGACGAATGGGCTTCTGTTATCTCTGGTTAGTTTTCTGAAATCAGTTCTTCATTCAATCGAATGCCAGTGTTGTTTAAGACTGGCCACTACATTGTGAAAGTAAAGTAGAGTGTTTGGTTAAGATGTTCAGGGTTACCTTTATTTTGGTGCTCTTGTAACTCTTGTTGTTAGCATTGGAGTGGTTTGGATTAAAGTAACTCTTTATTTTGGTGCTCTTGTAACTTAAGTATATATTAACTCTTGTTGTTGCAATAAGGTTTTTGATTAAAGTATATATTAACTCTTGTTGTTGCAATAAGGTTTTTGATTAAAGTATATATTAACTTAGTTTAGTGATAGTAAATGTGCTCATCCATTGGGGATTTTTTTTTTGGTAATTTCCATTGGGGATTATTGCCGCTAAATTACCTTTAAGTATATCAGAAAATTTCTTGGCTTTAAGTAACGTAGCCAAATGCAATATACGATACCATAATTTTGTGTGTTTACGTTAATTTGTGTTTGAAACTTGTATTTTATGTTAAATGTGTTTGAAACTATAGTCGTCATTACTTTTTGTGATATAAGTTAGCTACTCATAATAAATTGAACGCCAATATGTGGTGGTATGTGTGTAATTTCGGCATTATAAGAAAACATCCGCGACCTTAGAGTTGTTTGAAATGTCAATTATAATTTCAATATTTTGTTTTCTTTTTAATTGACTTTACGTTCCTTGAACTATTCAAGTCTACAACAAGATAAAAAATAATTAATTGCCACCAGTTTCTTAGCCCGAATTCTACGTAGAAAATTCATTTATTACTCCATATAGAGTAGGTCTAGAGAATAAAGTTCATACTGCTGATCGATCGAAGCCAATAATATATATTCACAATTTTTTTTTACAAGTTTGTGTAGACCTCATTTTTAATTTAAATTTGTTGCGACTCGGTGATAAATCGTTTCCAAGCAAGTCCTCACTATTTCGATTCCACATTGGTGTTTAGGCATTTTCCATTATGTTTTACAATTTTCTTTATATTTTTTTTCTTTCTAAAATTTTCTTCTTTTTACGGCCTTGATTTTGACGCAAAACTAATCCATAATCAATGATATTAAGATTCGAAAATCCTAAAAACAGTAATTTCTTGGTAATCCAGGCTAATTAATAAAGATTATATACAAAAATAAGAGAGAGGGAGCCTATCTGCATTCACTATCTGTGACAGATTGTATATATAGAAATATATGTATACGTGACCCTGTCTTTCCTTATTGATTCTTTCTTTATTGAATATACTTGACCGTTTCTGTAACTCAACGGTCAATAATTTTCAAACCGTGCATCTAGGACTATATATGTTCGACATATATGTACCCGATCATTTATGGTCAACCATGCTGATATGTTTTAAAATGCGACTCTTATAATATTATTCAAGCCAGTTGTTTACTTAGTGTAAACAAAACCAAGTGTTTACTTATTTTAATGAATCTTAGTCTTCATAGTTGTATCTTGTTGTTAACCCTATCCATTCTCATAAAAATACATATTTTAAAGTAATATATATAATAAAGTGTATTATACATTTATACTACTAACATAACATAGCAATACTATTACTCAATATGTATATTTAAAATTTAAGAATCTAAAAAAAAACAGAAAATAAAATGAGAAATTTTTCAAAATACCATATTTTTGACAAAAATACCATCATTAATTTAATGTTCCAAAAATACCACCAAAATTTTTAGTTTTCAAAAATAACACAAACACAAAAAATTGATTTTATAAAGTTTATAATTTAAATTTTTGGGTTTGGGTTAATTAATTTAGATATAGGGTATATTTTGTAGGATTTAGTGTTTAGGGTTTTAAAACCCTAAACCCTAAATCCTAAAAGCATGAGGTTAGGGGATTTGTGCTATACAAGAGAATTGTTTTTTAATAAAATGTTATATGTGACATAAATGAAATGTGTGGCAAATGTGGCACAAAAACTTTATTTATGTTATTGAAGAGAATTGCCCAAACAAAATATATTAATTTGTTTGAAAATCTATTTAAAATGTCGGTTTTAAAGTAAATTAATGTAAAAGAAAGACTAAAGTGATATTTATTAAGAAAACTGACGAGTTTTGAATTGATCATCGGACTAATATAATATCTATGATGATATGCTGTATTATTGGAGTTATATGACTCGGTTTAACTTTTAATTAAACAACTTGATTATATATTCTTTTAAACCCAAACTATAATCTATGTAGTTACTAAGACAAAGACTACTAGATTGCCACAAGGAGCCGTTATACTCTGGTCAACGGCTATAATTAACGGAGCCGTTAATCTTTTCAGACGACGTTACCCCTATCTATCTCCCGCTATAAAAAGCGATTTTTCCATTAGCTTGATTTACGGGAAAATCTTTGTGAAGAAAGTTTTTTATCTTCCCCAGAAATTTTTTTTCTGGGTTCAAATCAAAAGCCAGAAAAAAAATTCCTATTTTGGAAATCTCGATCTTAGCTGTTTTCCTCAGCGTGATCCCTTGAATTTTCTGGGATTCATAACATATGTGTCTGATTAGAGTTCATATGCTTGTGATTTTGTTTTAGGGATTTCAATTTTGGATTTAGTAGGAGTGGTGGTTTTTGGAAAAACTGAGATAATGAGTAATCACATGGTTGTGTATGTTGATGGACTGATGCGACCTGTTCCGTTACCTCCGGTTCTTGCGGAGGTTGAGAATATGAGATCAGAGTCGTCTGGCCTCACGGCTGCGGCGGCGGAGGTTAATGCAATTGATATCTACGACGGAGATACTACGGAGGAGGAGCTGATTTGGTCGGCAGAGTGCCGTATTTGTCAGGAGGAATGTGCTATTAAGAATCTCGAGAGTCCATGTGCTTGCAATGGCAGCCTTAAGGTAGTTATTTTCTCCTTGTTCATCTTCACACTAAGAAGCTATAAAAAGCTGAGTATTGATGGACTCAACTTTTATGTTTTTGAACAGTATGCTCATAGAAAATGTGTTCAACATTGGTGCAATGAAAAAGGAAACACTATATGCGAAATCTGTCATCAGGTATATATATACAGCTTTCTCTCGATACTCAGCCAGCCGCCTTTTGTTGTGATTCTTAGGGTTTAGATAGGTCTGATGAAACTTATCAGAAACTGAACCTTGATAAGAGAAAACAATGTGACTATGCATTTTTGTATATGATAGAGCTTCCTGAACCATTGAAGCACACATTTGTTAATAGTAGTGGTGATTAGTTTAGGACCATTCGTTCTGATTCTCGCTTCAATCATTTTTGCGTTATTGTGCTGTTTTGGAAGATAGTCAAAGTAGAAATATTCAGATAATGTACGACTTTTAATGGTTTCTCTTGAGATTTTTTCTCGATGATTGAGAATTCAACTCAAATTAACACCCTTTTAACTTCTCTTATTCCAGCCATACCAAGCTGGATATACCTCTCCACCACCTCCACCCCAATCTGAAGAAACTACTATTGAAATTGGGTATGATTGATTTCGTAATTCTGCTATACACTTAAGGTTTGGTTATATATGTATACGACTTATTGACTTATTGGTCTGTTTTTAGTGGAGGATGGACAATCTCAGGTTTGGATTTACATGATCCACGCCTCCTGGAAATCGCAGAAGCTGAACGCCAGATTTTAGAATCAGAGTATGATGATTATACAGCTTCAGATACCAGTGGAGCTGCATTTTTCCGTTCAGCTGCTCTAATTGTAAGTCTAAAGCTTCTCAACAAGTATCAACCACCCCCAAGTTTTTTTACTTAAGCTCTAAAGCCAAGAAACATTCCTCTTCTCTTATGCAGTTGATGACTCTTCTTCTATTGCGACATGCACTGACTATACCAGATTATACAGATGGTGAAGATGACCCTTCATCAATACTTTCTGTATGTTAAAATCAAGTTACCATTTCTTCTTTTTTCCCAGCATATATCAGAAATTTCATATCAGCTTCAACTCTAAACCACAAAATCATCTTAAATCTCTATGCAGTTTTTCTTACTTCGAGCTGCTAGTTTTCTTCTTCCTTGCTATATCATGGCATCAGCCATCAGTATCCTGCATCGGCGTAGACAAAGACAGGAAGCTGCTGCCTTGGCCACTAGGTTTGCTTTGGTGCTCAGATCGCGCCAACCCAGAGCCGTGGTTAACTATTTGTCAATGGAGCCGTGATTTAATAGTTTTACACCAAAAGTTTCAGGTAATATGCTTTTCAGTGATTTCATCAGAAAAAGGTTAATGAATTGCTTTTAAAAGAGTAATTTTGCAATGAGTGGAAAGAAGAGAGGATTTATTGAATCAAAGTCTCTTCTTTTCACTTCTTGCAGAGCAATTGACATTATCTTTTCTGATGAAATCGTTGAACCATATGTGGTGTTAAATTATTTAAGATTGAAACATGGACCATCACAAGATCTACATTGAGGTCCTTCTGAATCAGCTTTCTTACAAGTTTCAGCGTAACGAGGAGTGTCTTAACTTAGTGCAGAGTTTTTTTTTTAAGTAAACGATTCTGTGTAGCTAGAATTAAGAGTTTCTGATTTTGTGCATTGGATCAATTGAATGTGATTTATATTTTTCTTTTTGGAATGTAGTATTAAGTTTTTGAACAACATTTAATTGGAAGATAGTATGTCACTTTATAGTGGAAAGACCCGAGGCACAAAATGAGAAATCTGTGTATATTTCCAAAAATATCATCTCTATCACTTTCGTTCATACAATACCATCATATTTGATAACTTTTGCCAAAAACCCAAATTATTACATAATAAAGTTCAAATTCTTTTGTCGAATACAGAAAGATCAAATACATAATGAAGCTTTTTCATGTTAATTTCGGGCTGAACAAAGAGCAAACGCTCAAAGCTAGCTTGCCTGCAATAGTTAGTTAAGGGCTGATCGGTCCTTTTAACATTGTAGTGATCATAGAAGGGAGTTTTTTACCTGAAGAAAAGTGAGCAGCAAAATAACCCCTGAGTTCCAAAAACCGTGAATGACCATCGGGGTGGTGAGATTGCGGGTTTGCGCATATGATAATCCCAAAACACTTCGTAAACGGAATGGAAAAAAAGGAAACTTATTTTCATCCAGAGATGTTACAACCATGAGAAGATGCTAATGCTATTGTTTTGAGTTATGTTTTTACCTAGAATAAACAGCTGCGGGAATTCACAGGGTGTTAGATGGGCGAGGGCAAACGCAGGCACGCAGCTGAGCTGATAATGATCGCTATTGGGGTCGGGACCCTGATAGGCGGAACAAAACAAAATGCAGTAAGCTCTTTGTCCAGAACAAATAAGAAGAACAAGAGTTTTTACCATTTGGTAAGAGAGACCATGAAGAATCCTCGAAACACGGTCTCTTCAAGAAGTGGAGCAAGGATTCCAGTAATGCCCACTAAGCTTAAGGTGCTGCACAATCATTATATGAAATGAGATCATATTCTAGTATTAATGAACATCACAATTTCTATTTCTTTGCAAAAATTTAGTTATGTTTGAAGATCCAATTAATGGGAGAAGCTTCATCAAAGAGTCTACCTGAAAACATCATACTAGGCGTCATTACTATTTATCCATCAGATATTCCAGAAATAAAAAACATAAAAGATGGTTTTGAATTCTCCTAACCTCCCTTTCGGGTGTCTCTGTCCTGAACAAGGATAAAGCAACACCTGTTAACGCAATAGCACCAACAGCACCAACCAGACCAATTCCACCCGACACGAGCCATTCTTTTTGCAGGTTGAAGGGTTGTCTCAAATCTGAAGATTGAACAAAAGGTCAGATGCCAATAAAAGAGCAAACAGTGGAAGACAATGCCGATGAGGAAAAAATAAAATCAAAATACCATAACGAAGAATATCTTCAGGAAGTGGTTCGAAATATGATAGCAAGTACCACCGCAGTTGTTAAGCTGCAAAGAATTTAGATAAAGTTATTCAACATAAGGCATTTTGAATAACTTAACAACGCAGAGAGAGTGAGAGAGATAACCAAATTTACAAAGTAAATGGCTATGCTATGTAATTAGAGCAGACAAAGAATAGTAGTTTTTGGTACCCTTGATCGAGGAAAGAAATTTCTGCCTTGTCGTCCAAGCTCAGTTTCTCAACATCGATTCCTAAAAACGGTATGGCTGCCATCTCGGTTAATCCTGTCAAAACAAAACTGCCTGGGAACAAAATTAATCTCACTCCATACTCAAAACTAAAAGATTTAACCAAAACAGAGACATTATCAATCAGATCAATCTACTCAACCATCACATTTATCCTTACACAGTCTATATGTCATCAAACTCTCCAACCATAATTCATCTAAAGGGAAAGCTTTTTAATGATTTCAGAAAATGGAGAGTACCTTAATGCACAAGCAAGCGAAGTTAACGAAACTGTCTGCCATTCCCATGGAACTTCCCATCTCTAAGTATCGGCCACTCTGAGCTACCTTCTTGTAACTAAAAAAAAACAATCAAAATTCAAAGTCTTTACTTAAAAATCTTTAACATTTTTCAAAATCCAATATAATCTGGATTCCATTGAACAAATAACATAGAGCTCAGCTGCCTCAGAAACAATTCACCGGAAACCAAACAGGAATCTAATCAAGCTAAAAGCCATAAAATAACCTTCTCCTCTCCTCCAGACTCGTTCCCAGAGTTGAAAATGGAAGCGGATCTCCATTTCCTCCGATTAACCGCAAATAACCGCAGGGTAGTAAATCTCGGAGAAAACCGGCTCAAACTGCTGCGGTTATAAGACTCCGAAAGATAATTGGAGAAGCTGCAAAGAGACGAAGATTGAGATAAACACGACAGTAACTGCGAAACCTTTTTGAGTTGTGTCTGCCTGAGTGATCTTTTTACTTCTTTTTTTCAGCTGTTCGTAGTTTCCACACAAGCAACAATTTTGTCAGATTGAGGAAGAGATAAAGGTCCGACCAAAACGGGTCGGGTAATTGATAGAAAATCAAAACCCAGTTAAGGCCCATTTATGTCAAAATAGGCCCAAAAACATTAACGACCAACTCGGAAGGAAGGTCTTTGTCAGTATTGTTACAAAATACGTACATCCCTCGTGTCTTGTAATTTGTAATTTTGTTCCATGGGAGAATCACATCCACTTATTTCATTTTTTCTTTATAACCAAGACAAAACAAATAATTAATATTTTTTCAACCATTAGCACAGAATCACTGGCAAATAGGCAATATGTGGAACCCACACGACACTGCAATGAAGAATTGACACTTAGAGAAAACCAGTAATTCAAATCTAAATCATCCACAAGAAAATAGTAATGCAAAAAAACAAAACAAAACACAGAGATGGCAACCTTAACTTTATCTTCTTCAACTCCAAACATATATTTTAATTTCATGATGAACAATAATAACAGTAACAATCTCTTTGGTCCTTTCTCTTCTTCTTCTTCTTCTTCTTCTTCTTCTTCTACTTCTTTCTCTTACTTGACAAGCAAAGAAGATTTTCTCACGCAGAAGAAGATAATGAGTGGTATGAACATGAACATCAATCCAGAAGAACATCATGATGTTCTTGGAATTAACAAGAAAGCTTCTGAAGATTTGGAGATTAGTGTGTTTGGAGCTGAGAAGTACTTCAATGGAGATATTGATTCTGACCACAGTCCTAGACTTGTGTCTCCTCTGCCAATTCCTCAAGTTTCAATCGAGAGAATCTTCGTTGGTCCCAAGAAAAGCTCGAAGAATTCATCCGCAACTCCAAGTCTTCGGTCTGAATCCAGCTGGAATAGCCAGAGCTTGTTGCTTCAGAACAAGTTTGAGAAGAGGAACAAGAACAAGAACAACTCTAGCTGGAGCAGCAGTTACTTGCAGGAGAAGGATATTATTAGTAACAATCAAAAGGTGAGTAATAAGAAGAGTTTTCTCGCTAATCTTGGCTGCAAATGCGTCTGTTCGAATTGGAATTCAGTGGATGTCGTTGACAATAAGAGAAGAAGCTCTGGTCTGAAGAAGATCAAGACTCAATTGAGTTTCTCTGGAGATCTAAGGTCAGAGATGAAGATTAATCAACAACAGCAGCAAGCAATCTTAGAGCAGAGGAAGTCTCTGGAAATATTTGGATCACATATTGTTGAGAAGAGAATCATCCAGAAGAAATTTCCATGGGAATACTCGAGCTCTTCGAAAACAGAGGAACATGTGACGTATAAAGAAGAGGAAGATGGGAGTTTGAGCGATGTAAGTACGGATCTTTTTGAGATTGAGAGCTTGAAAGGGAAGGCAAAGCCCTTTCTTTCAAGACAAGGAAGCAGTGATCCAGACTCACCTAATGGTTATGCACCAAGTGAGGTAAGCATAGCGTGGAGCGTAGTAACAGCAAGTGTAGCGGATTTCTCTGTTATGTCTGAATGTGCAACTAGTCCTGTCAAAAACCGGTCTTTTCAGATTCCTCGAATCCCTATAATGGCCAAATCAAATCGAGAAACAGCGCCTCAGAGACGGAAATCGAGCAGTGGTGGTTTATTATTGGGATGCAAGAGTCATAAATCTGTAAGAGTTTCTGGTGATTCTTACACATGCGTGAACAGAACACCGAGTTATGTTCCAAGATTCCCTGTAGAAGCTAATCCAACAAGTATGGAAACAAGGAGGAAGATCAGCAGTAGTTCGGTTTCTCACATGCAATCGCCTTTTCTGTATACTTAATGATGCCACAAAACCGAGCTCGTTTTGCTTTGCATGTAATGTCTATTGAGTGAAAAATATTTGCTTTGCTTATACCATCTTCAAATTCTTGTACCTAAAACACTAATTCTGATCAAGTTGCGTTTTCGAGGAGATAATCGAGCTTGCTCAACGGGTTTATTAAGGAAGAATGTTGATAGAGGACTGCAAATCAATCGTCCCAAAAACTTTTGCTGACAGCAAATGAGTAAAGATGAAATGTGGTCCAAGAACTCAATCTATTATCGCCTGAGATTTTTTAGAGACTGCATCATGTGAACACTACACACTATGGGCCTAATCTGGAATTAAGACATAACCAAGAATGCGAGTCCATGTGATATATGCAGTGGGATTATAACCTTTTGTTGACTCAGCAATTCAGGAGACATAGTTAAATAGAGCGCAGAGACTAGACGCAAAACACAATAGGTCCACCTCTGTTTCATGTGTTTGTCTCAAGAATAGAAAGATACCTGATTTAGTTTAAATTTAACGGTTTAATCAAAGTCCGTACCTTAATTGTATCATTGATGATGATATGTCTCTGTAACCAACTACTGAGGAATGTTAGGTTTTTGGAAAAAGATTGATTGTTGTAATACAGTTTAAAGTTCTAATCAAGAAATAATCTTTTGATCTTAAAACCAACACATTGAATCCAGTAAGGTACTTAAATGGCATATCAGATTTCAAGTAAATGTCAACCATGTCCCAAAGTATCAATGGATCTTGTAGATAAGCATTGTATCCTTTTCAAAGGTCGATTTTTTCAATAACTGAGCAATCACTTCATTCGTCTATGACTCTATGATACTAACTAGATAGAGAAAAATTACTCAGTTGCCATGGAGAGGATAAGAACAACAAAAGCAAGAATCCATTTGCGTAAAAAAGAATCAATGACTGTGAGTGTGTGTTTGCGAATGTCAGCTCCTAATAAAAGAGAGGGATGAGACTCTCACAGGTCTCAAAATCTGAAATTATAAAGCAGATGATAACAACAGAGAAGATCTGAAATTTTGGCTAGTACAAAATGAATTTACTGCCAGCTTACACAGAAAACATATGGCCATAAATTGAAAAATAAAAGGATAGCTTGGAATTGTATGTACAGTTACAAGTACAGAGAGGTTACGGTGGTTCTCTAACGAGCAAATGATGCAGTGACTTAGCAGTGACAAGAGCAGCCCCAAAAGAAAGAAAGAAAGAAAAATTACTCATCTTTGGATACTTTGATTGGCCGTGTTTCAAATCCTCCATTGGCTCTTTTCTCAAGTGAATAAGGCAAGTAAGTACCAAGAATCCTATCCCACATGACAAAGAATGGCTGCGAGAAGTTGTATTTACTTCCATAGAGTTGGTGGTGAACATCATGATAAGCAGAATTATTACTGAAGAAGATGTGAAATGGATTTCCCGGAAGCCATAGTCCACAATGATCATCTACTGTTTTGATGGTAGCGAAGGAGAAGAAGAAGATGGCGGTTCTTGGGGACATACCAGAGAAGAGGAAAGACAAAGCACCACCAATGGTGTCCAAGAGAAGACCTTCAAGTGGATGGTTGTATAAAGCTCCATACGCATAAGGCACGATAAGGCGATGGTGTTGAGAGTGGATGTGCTTGTATAAGAACTTGTTGAGGTGCATATATCGATGAATGAAGTATTGCCAAGTGTCAATTACAAGCATAGCAATGATAAACTGCCTAGCCAGAAGTAGAAGGGAAAATTGCTGCGTTGGAGCAGCATCTGCATCACTTCCTGTTATCTAAAGAAAGAACAAAATTTCAGGTAAACAAGAAAAGAATGCTTCATGAGGCTAATATATGAACCTCCACCAACAAACATATCCAGAGTGTAGCATAACCTGCGAACAACTACAAACCTCAAACGGTTTCTTCCAATACAGAGAAACATCACAAGCTCATGACTCTGAACACAAGAATAATGGTCTAAACTTTGCACATGTGAATTAGAGATGAAGGAGAAAGATAAGTAATCCTCCAACAACTTTTCAACTGTTGGACAAGGAAATCATAAGTCTAGACGTATTAGCTTGGACATCAGATGTTAACAAATTCACTATGTAAAACAGCAAGAAACAGGAGATCCAAGTTTTAATTCCTCAAATAATCTCCAGTCCTAACTCTGCAATCTTTTGATTTCAACAGGTTCATGGCAACAAAGGTGTCTTTTTATCCATTCAAAACGACCAGTTTGAAATCCAGAAAAACCCTAACTCATTATAATCTATCAATGTTCACTAACCACCACATTAGATCAACATAAACATAGCATAATCCGCAACCAAAATCCTATTAAAGTCAATGATTTGCCACAACGAAAGAGAGAGAGAGCTACCTTGAAGAGAATAATGGAGATAATGGCCTGTAGAGTCTGTTGAAAAAGTACGCCCTTGACGACGGCAGATTTGGTAACGAGATTCTTCTCATCTTCGTCTACCTTCGAATGCAATCTATATTTATCCAAAGATCCTAAACAAATGTACATCCCTGAATACACCCAATACACAATAATCGGCACGAATGTGCCCAGAAATTCATCCGAAATCGCGAAACCTATCATCATTTCTAATTCTAGATCTCCTCCCTCAGCTCGAGAAACGAATATCAAACACCGCCTGAAGAATATCGCATCACTCTTCGCTAATTCCTCCCTCAAGAGCTAAACTACACGAAGGAGATTTGAATCTTCTTCTTCGTTCGCTTCGGTGTTTTCTCTCTGTTGCTCGTTATCGACGAAGACAGCGAGGATGAGAGAGATGAAGAAAGATCTAATATCATTTCCGGGTGGGACCCAACTATTCGGGATTTTCCACGTGGCGCAAATGGAATGGTCAAAGCGTCAACGGGTTTCAATTTTAATGTGTGCTAATAATCTACATTGTATTATATGAAATGCGAAAAGTATAAATATGATTAGATTTATGAATTAAAGTTGAAAGAAGACATGCCTAAGAAACATAAAAGTCTAAAGAACAAAATCATTGATTTGCCTCTCTCTTCTCTCTGTCTAATTGTGGAGACATTGGGTGGCTGGCTACCTCGTGGGGTGGCAATAATTTGGTATTTATTTTATTTATTCTCAGTTCCTAAATTACACATTTCAATAATATATGTTAATATATACAGTATATATCAGTATAAGCTTTACATTTTCTAGATTAAATTATGAAATCAGATCGGTGGTCAGATTTAATTTATATGAAAAAATCGAAGTTTTTAAGTACCATCTAAGTAAAATGATTGATATAACTTAACCCTGCTCTAAATGTAAATCAACAAACATAATTAATTATAGTATCTGATCTTATATAAAATATAATGTCTAATATGAAAAAAAATTACACCAAAAAATAGTAAATGTAACACTAACAAGATAAGTAAATAACGAATCTAGTGTTACAACTTACAACTAGTGCACAAGATGAACTTGGCATTGATTCATGACAATGACACTGTTGATTCTTCCAGGCCTCCAGTTTTAAGACACTGTTGACAATGAACTTGGAAAAATTGGGACAGGACAGGAACAAATAATGTAACTTTTAAGACTCTTCTTTTGTCGGCTCCGATGATTCTTCCAGGTCTCCAGTTTCTTCAACAAGCTGGTTTAAGACGGGACAGCAAATAACAGGCAATGTCATCAAGTCGCGTAGAGTCAGTCAGTGAGTGAGATACAGAGAGTGAACTTACCAAAGAACCGACTTGCTCATAGGCTCTCATTACTTTTGGATCTTCCTCGTATTCGTATCCCAATTGCAGAATCCGTGGCCCATTGACTGACCAAAATGCCTTTCGACCTGCCTCCTGCAACATCAAAATAAGTTTTGACATATCGGAGAAACTTTTGTAGGTTTTTGGTTTGGTGGTTCTTAACCAGAATTCAGAAAGAAAAAAAAAAGAAAGTGAGGTAAAGACTTGCTGTACCTGTAAGATGATCAAATATATAGCTTCGAGTGTCTGAACGCGAATGTCGGGATCAGTAACTGGTTCTCGCTCAATGGAAAGTGCACTTCCAAGTTCAGGTGGCATTTTTGAGATATCTTGCTCACTGTATGTCTAAGGAAAGGGTGAACCAAATGATCAAAAACTGTTTTCAAAATAAAAGAAGAAAACTTTGTTTAGCAACAACATAGCAACTATAGAGCAATATCAATAAACCTTGCTGCCTGCAACTGGTAGGAGCAGCGCGGGCCAGAGAAACTCTGATATCAAGAGTATATTCTGAAGTTGGTTTTTGGCTTCAAAAGAGCAGTTACGAATAGTCCCAGCAACCTGAAAGCCGATAAGCATACTCCATGATAAATTGTTCTGGGGGTAGATTAAGCAACACCTTCATGAAAGAGTAATCTGCCAAACTCTTTTGAACATACCCCTTTCTTTCGCAATTGATTAGTTGAATCAAACTGCCTAACAATCTGTTTTAGTAGTCCTCTCTTTGGCTCCAGTAACAATTTCCTCCCATCTTCTGTTTTTGATATGTTGACAAGGATTGAGCCAACATGCTCAAACTGATCATCTGGTGCATAATAAAAACTAAATTCAGTAATTCATTCCTCTTTTTACCAAGTAGCATTGGAATACGATTAAATTGTATAGAATTTATTCAATGGTCCAAATGTAAACATTAAGGTGTCAGAATCAGAATAGAAATGGGGCAATTTATGACTCAAACACCATTAAAATTGTAAACCTTTAAACCTTACCGAGAATTAGATATATGAAACAAAAACATGATATAGAATAATGAAGTTTCAGACTATCGTATCTAGAAATAGAGGCACATTATAACCAATGAAGGACTAAAGTGGCAAGAACATACCAGCAGTTTCACCGGAAGACCTGCAAAATGATCGAACAAGCTTCATGATATATAGTCCATGCATCTTCTCATCGTCAATCTAAGAAAAGCATAAAGTTTTACACGATTAGACTACCAAACGACAATCCCCACTCGTCTCAATTATACAAATTTAACTTATTCATTCAAGAATATATGGTAATCTACAAAGATAAATGACCTGAAGCAAGGAAGAAACGCCATTATCCAACTGAGTGAGATTAACCAGAAGCATAACAAGCAATCTGGTAATAAAAGACTCTGGCTTATACAACATGTCCATGGCCACTTTGATTAAACCCATTTGAATCATCTTCCCAGCCAATTCAGAGTTCTGAGAAAGATTAACAAGAGCTTGAGCTGCTGGCTCTGATACCTCCTGAAAAATTAAAGTCAAAACATTTCAATCTCTATCAATACCAATCCAGATCCAGGAAAACTCAGTGCGTCTTTAGCGTTGATTCAGTGACCTTTCTTTCATTTAGAAGCTTAGACAGTGATGGAAGAAGAATCTCGGAATAATTGGATAGAGATTGTAAACCTTCCTCCGAACCAGTTAATCCACTAACAATTTCCACCGAAGCTTTCTTCACCTACAAGTTTTTTTCTTCATATAATCAGAATTCAATTGAAAATCATCGTTAACAAAGAACCCTAGCATCTCAAAATTGTCAACAGATGAAACCGATGTAAAAGCTTACAGCCGGAGATGGAGATGACAAAAACTCTACAAGCTCTTCCAGCTCCGTCGCCATATCTCTGGTCTACGAAGAACGGCGAACACGAAAATCCTCAGGGTTTTTGTTGCACGACAAAATCAAACACTCTAGATTAGTCAGAAGGTTTCAAGAACCCAATTTGAGAAAAGAGCAATTGCAAATGAACCCACAGACTAATCATAATTTCCAAATTAAGCATCTAATTAATAAAATCTTCTGTATATAGTCAAGTCTTTGACGATAGCTGCGTATATACTGAACTTTAAAGTCGTTTCGTTTCGACTCACAAATTATTAGGGGTGGGTATGCTTTCCATCCCGTCTCGTCCCGTTTTTTTTTTCGATCGGAACTTTTCATCCTATTTTAAAATATATTTTTTTATGACACAAAGTTTTTATTTCTATTTGGATACAAAAATAAAACGAGAATTCTGAAATCATATTCGAGATAAATTATATATAATAGATAATATTATATATATTCCATAAATATAATAATAGAAAATAAGAAATATTGAATGCCATAAATATAATATTTATTCTTTTAATATAAATATTTTAATATTTTGTATGTTTAAAAGTGTGTTTTCTTAATTACCTATTGTTTTTTTGATTTTGTATGCATAAAACTCATTAAATCCGAATTTTTTTTTTATTTCTGTTTCTGTAAAATTTCGTCTCAAATTCCCGTTTGCCCACCCCTACAAATTACATAGAAATTTTTTTTAAAAATACGCTATTTATGTTTCATAATTAAAAAATACACCATTTTATTCTTTGAAAACTAACTTATTTTATATGCAATATGGTATTTTTTTCCTCATTTGAATCACAAGTCACATTTTTAATTAACAAAAAAAATTCTAAATAACCCTACCGTTTTAGCATGAGAGAGTTTGCTACACAGCGTTATGCCTAATTGATCATCCGCTTTTATTCCTTGTAATTTTCTTTAACACTTAGTTTCGACGTCAAGCTACGACAACATACCTCTTTGTAGTTACCTGCTTCATTGGCAAAAGAATATATAGATTATTTTCCTATATTTTCAGAGAAAATGTATGTTTCATAAGTTAACATATCAACATTCATTTAAAAAATAATTCAACAACTAATTACGAGGAAGAAATAAATCTCATCGTTTGTATGTGGATGTCATTGCCATTAAACTAGAAATTAATAAGCCAACACGGATACAAATCTCAAAACAAAAGCAATTAGATAAGAATGGGAGATCAGTAATTAAGATGAGCTCACATTTTCCTTATGACATCCACCTACTGATCCAAGAATAATCAAATTTATCGATGAATTAAGTCTAAAAAATATCATCATAAAGCCAATTGAGTAAAGCAGAAACCAGATTCAAAGAGGAGAAACGAAATTTGTAAATGAAAGTAGAAGCTTAAACCCAAAAACCAATCAAAATCCAATAATGACATGATTATTTCCCAAATGACGACATCTGTCGTGCTTTTCATTACTTGTTCTCCAAAACCTTTAAGATTTTTTTTCAAACGTTATTTAGTCTATTATTAAGTTTTATTAAAGTTACTTTGGTAAATTATATTAGTTTAAAAATAAAAATAAAGAGAGGATATTTTCAAATTATAGAACATAAATAAGGTATTTTCCCAAAATTTCTCAATTACATATGTTTCGGTTATTTTGTAAATGTTAGTTAGTTTGAGGGTTGTTTTGAAATTTTCACCTAAAATCAAACCAGGTACATCTTTCATCTTTGTAGAGTAGAAGAAATCTTCACATTTCGGGTCGAAGAAGAAAGATGAAAGCTTATTTGAGATGTTCACGAGGAAGCTATCTAATTGAAGCCATGAGACCACTCTCCGCCTCTCTCCCCTCTTCTTCTGCCTCTTTCAGCACCGGTTAGTTTCTAATATTACTCTGTTTCCCAATAAGAATGCAATTGGATTCTGTGAGATGCATTTGATTCAATTGAGTATTCTTTCAATTAGGGTTTTTTTCTGAAGGCAAGCCGATCAAGAGAGCTTATGACGGATTGTTGCTTGATGCTGGTGGCACTCTTCTGCAATTGTCGAAACCTGTCCATGAAACCTATGCTTCCTTGGGCCAAAAATATGGTCACTTTCTTACACTCTTTGATCTGTACAAAAACCAATTTCAGATGATTCTCAAGCTGTTGTTTTTATTCTAGTTCAGGTCTCAAGACAACTCCAGCTGAGATCAAGCAAGGTTTCAAGAGAGCTTTTGCTGCTCCTTGGCCTGAAAAGTTACGTTACCAGGTCCTTGAATAATGAATTCTCTTTTTTGTTCCTTTCTTTCTATCAGATTCGATCTTTCACCTATAAGCCATCGTATTAAAACATCTTTCATTTGTATTGTCAGGGAGATGGAAGACCGTTTTGGAAGCTAGTTGTTTCGGAGGCTACTGGTTGTTCTGATAATGACTACTTCGAAGAAGTCTACCAAGTGAGTATCGAATGAAAGACTTCTTTTTTTTTGGCTTTTAAGTATTCTTCAGGTTCTACACATTGATGCCTAAATGACGGATTAATCTTCTGTTTTTCTCTTAGTATTATGCGAATGGTGAGGCGTGGCATCTCCCAGAAGGAGCTTATGAGACAATGTCACTACTGAAAGATGCTGGAGGTTATCATTATCACTTTGAAGAACTCTCTCCTTGTTTACTTAGATTACTTTTTGTATTCGTTATTGTTGATTTCTGAAATTGGTGTTAGATGATTGCAGTTAAGATGGCTGTTGTGTCTAATTTCGATAACCGGCTAAGAAAGCTATTGAAGGATCTTAATGTCATAGATATGTAAGCTTTTGTCATGTTCTATTATTAACCCTGAAATCTGAGTGTTAAAAAGTTAACACAATAAATGGTAAGCGTTTATAATGTTTGCTCTATTGTAGGTTTGAGGCTGTGATTGTATCCTCAGAAGTTGAATACGAGAAGCCTGATGAACGAATCTTCAAATCCGCGTTAGGTATAGCATCCGAAACTGAAGTGTTGTTTCCTTTGAATTACAAAAGGTTTCAGATTGAAAGATTCGACAACATATGTATATATAATAGAGCGTGTCACACGCAGAGCAAATCAACGTAGAAGTAAACAGAGCAGTGCATGTCGGAGATGATGAAGGAGCAGATAGAGGCGGAGCAAACGCCATCGGTATTGCTTGTTGGTGCGGCAAAAATACTTTTGAACTTCTTCTTTTTAGGGTTTGTCAATATTCTTAGTGTCAAATCCTTTATGACACATACTGTTTTTGTTTGTCTGTTTTCTTTGAAAAATTAGGCTATGGGGAAAGGATGTGCATACATTTTCAGATATACAAGAGCGGATCTTGGTTTCAGAACTCTAAGCTTCAAAGATTTTGTTCTGCAACATATTATAATATATATCCGGGTAAATTTTCAGACCTTGGGTCGTGTATGCATTTACTCAATCAACAATTCAACACTGTAATCTGTTTCTTTATAAGTTAATCACCAATGAAAAAGCTGCAAGCTTGGACAACAAGAATCTACAATTTAAATCAAATGGATGGATCACGAGAAGCAAACAAAAGAAAATTGTTAAAATTTACAAATATAGATTAAACTCTTGACATAACAAACAAGATTTATACTAAAGGGGGGGGGGGTCTCTGAAAACTGAAACAACGGATTTGGTTTTGGGATTATATATCAGCAGGCGAGTACCATATAAATGAACATAATACAATAGCTTATTCCTCTTCAAAATTACTAGTGGTGATAGATGAACAATATTCACTAGCGAATATATTTGTTTCCAAGTCTTGTTCGCTGAATTGAACGACCATATCGCTTGTCGGGCCCCTTCATAAGCCGATATGCACAAGCGGTTATTCAGGTTGCATATGATGATAAATTTACGAGCTGCTTCTGCAAAAGGAGCTTGAGAGATGACTTGAAAAGTTTCGGTATGAAGATCGTAAGGTAAAACTTTTGTTTCTTCACGCTCGGTTAACCAATAAAGCATTCCATCTAAATACAGATGGTGCGGGGAAGCAATAACCCGATAAGGAGAAGAAGAAGTAATATACCTCCAAGAGTTGGTGCTAAACTCGAAAACTTCGCATGCAGTAGCGTTTTCTAAGCCAAATTGTGAAGAGTTGTATAACCAAACCGGTTTGTACGTGCCCTTGATCCTGTCTTTACCAAATCCAGGGTTAGGGAATGTGTACTGAGGATAAATAAAGTTGTCGTCAATAAAGAAGTCTTCTTGTAACTCGATCTGGATCGTGAGTTGTTGAATACCAGATAGAGGAAGAGGCCGATACCATCTGGTGGTGGGATTGACAACAAAACCGGATTTTTTGGGACCGTACAAACAAACCAGACCGTCACAACTAACTACTCTTACAAACAAAGAAAGTTTTGTTGTCCAAAGGAATAGGGATTTTGACCGATGATGATGAACCCAACACCAGTGTTCTTGGAGGTTCTACGTCGACATATGGTTTTCCTGATTGGTCAATAACATGGTTCCATACAGACACCATGAGAATGTCTGGATCTTCTGATTGCTGACCCTGCTTCAACTGTTTTCCTTGGAAGAATTCGTATTCGATCGTTGATTTCCATTGCTGAGATTCAGTCTTTAATATCACCAGAGATTTCACCGCAAGTCCCTCGAGAATGCGCTCTACAACGTCGTAGGGCAAGCAATTTTTTTTTACATTCTTATGTTGATGAAGAGATACAGAGAGATCGCTTATTTATATCATCTATAGGGCTCGAGGGTTTATGTAAATCTCGGTCCTTTGCTTAAATCTTAATATAGACAACAGAGAGTTTTTTAGCTATGATTTAGATATCATAAATCGTATTTATTCTTTCTTCTTTTCTTTTTTGCTGTCATAGAACATCATATTCTAAAAATATAAAATAAAATCATTAATTGAATACCATAATTATTTTTTAGATTTCCAGTCAACAATATTCATTCCATTAGTCAAATAAAAACAGAAAAAAAAACGAGATTATACAATTTATGGACTGTAACAAGTCTCTTTTATATGTTTTGAGCTTTGAGAAAAGCCCATCACTTAAAAACCGCAACAACTCGAGGAGAACCTGAGTTTTTTGTTGACCTAGAAAATATCGGATATATAAAATTGAAACCAGTTTCTAGGACATTGGTTTTTAGGTCGAGCAGCCGCGCTTTTCGGCAGAGGAGGGAAAAAGAGAGACGCCATGGGAAGAAGTAAGTTTCTCGATCTATCTTGTGCTAATTCTTAGGGTTTCTATCTTCTTCCAGTTATCAGTTTGGCTTACGTTATCGATTTGAGGCTATTAGCTTTCCTCGGTTTTTAGATATTAAAACAATGAAGCTGAAATCTGAATCGTCGCAGGTGTTAGTAGCTCTATTTTCATACGAATTCATAGATTTTGTTCTTAATCGGAGTAGAATTATTGATTAGAGCTATTTGATATGACAAACAATGTAGCTTATGAAAAAATCTGAATCTCGTTGTAGGACCAGCAAGGTGTTACCGTCAGATCAAGGGTAAGCCATACCCAAAATCTCGGTACTGTCGTGGTGTGCCAGATCCCAAAATCAGGATCTACGATGTTGGAATGAAGAAGAAAGGTGTTGATGAGTTCCCATTTTGTGTCCATTTGGTTTCATGGGAGAAGGAAAATGTCTCAAGTGAAGCTCTTGAAGCTGCCCGTATTGCTTGCAACAAGTATATGGTGAAATCTGCAGGGAAAGATGCTTTCCATTTGAGGATTAGGGTTCATCCTTTCCATGTTCTCAGAATTAACAAAATGCTTTCGTGTGCTGGAGCTGATAGGCTTCAGACTGGTATGAGAGGTGCTTTTGGTAAAGCTTTGGGTACTTGTGCTCGTGTTGCTATTGGACAGGTTCTTTTATCTGTTCGTTGTAAGGATGCTCATGGTCACCATGCTCAAGAGGCTCTTCGTCGTGCTAAGTTCAAGTTCCCTGGTCGTCAAAAGATTATTGTCAGCAGGAAGTGGTATGTTAAAGATTGGTCCTTTCACTTGTGGGTTTTTGTATCTTATTGTTTGTTTGATTTTTTTCATGGTATTTCAGGGGCTTCACGAAGTTTAACCGAGCAGACTTCACGAAGTTGAGGCAAGAGAAGCGTGTTATTCCTGATGGTGTCAATGCTAAGGTATTAATTATGCATCAAATTCTCGCATTTTGATTCTCTGGGTTGTTGAAACATACTTTGTTGTTTAATTTAACAATGTTTTGGTTTCTTTTGCAGTTCCTCTCATGTCATGGACCTTTGGCAAGACGTGAGCCGGGGACTGCATTTTTGCCAGCTCACTATTGAAGTATCAGAACTGTGGTCTCCTTCTCTCATCAGCGGTGGAGAATTATAATCAGTCTGAAACTTTTTTAATTATCCTTAGTTATATCTGGTGTTGTTTAAGATACTAGTTGGATCTTTTGTGACGACTCTTTTGTTTAAGCTCTGAAATGATTTTGTTCCTTAGCTGTTTATTTTTCCTTTTTTGCAATTTTTTGTCTTTGAGATGTGATTGCGAATGCTTCCATCTTTAATAACTTGGTACTTTATGTTTTTAATCAAAGAAATTGAATCTGATGATTTGAAGTTAAATCAAATGATTTGAAGCTGATGGGTAATTATGTTTAAATCAATTATGTATTAAATATATAGATGGGTAATTTGATCATTCTTTTACATTTTCCTATTGATTCTTTTTTCTTTTCTCTTTGCCGGCCTATTGATGTTTCTTTATTTATTATGGACGTATATATACGTACATGCATTTGAAATTAGCAAAGCTTAGCTAGCTAATGTAGGTGGGTGTCCCTTTTAATATTTATGATCTAATATCTCATGAAATATCTAATGCTGAGTGATCCAAACGAAAAGGACAGAGACCTATATGTCAAAATCAGATTTTTTTTTTGGGCAAACAAGATCTTCATTCATACTTAGAAGTATACATGATAGATATGCGTATTTGGATTCTTTTTATTATTTTTAGGCAAACAAGATCTTTATTCATACTTAGAAAGATACATGATAGATATGCGTCTTCGGGAACGCAAGCAAAACGACATTAGAACAAACAGACACTAAAGATAATGACACAAACTTGATGAACCTTAATAGAAAGTCAGGAGAGGTGTTGAATCTATCTAACATGAGTATATCCATAAAAAAAACTAGTCTTCAACCTATAATCATTAACTGACATTAGATTAGTCAACATAACTAGTGACCTTTTGAAAAAATTCATAACCTCGATTAGGACATAAAACAATTTTTTTATCATAGAGATCGTGATAAGCACACCTCTCATAGAAAGGAATAGTGAAAATATTCTCTCTTTTGCTTAGGAGGGTGAGAAAAATCTCTCCTGTCCACGGCAGGGGGGAGGTTGAAACCATGGAACCGACACTTCTGACGGTGGTCTAAGTCGGGACTGGTACAGGCGCTCAGATCTGACAACGGGTTCCGATCGTGGGTGTTGCAAAAACAGCGTTTTAGAAAAGGTCTAGAGAATGTCTATGCAGGACAATTTGAGCTTCAAATCTAAGAAACTTATTAGGTCATTAAAATCCCAAGCTGCAAAGTTGTTGCGCCCGGCCCATGTTAACTTCATCTTTCGAAACATCTTGCTACGGGTTTGACCTAAATTGGTCTGCCTTGAGGGACTACGACGGCAGCTGACGAAGGCGGTGTAGCCATTCGGAGTAGCCGGTTTTTTACGCCGGTCAAAACCGCACAGCCACATCTCATGGTCGGGCGGAAGTAAACAGTCGTATCATTCTCTCCATGTTGGAAGAGTGGACCTGAGATAACCCTTCAGATCTGGTCGAACGAAATGATATGGAACAAACTACCATTTTCATGTTTAAATTCATCTTTGTTTTTAACTTTTAAAATAAATTATTGCAACCATTTTCTGAAAAAAAGAACAAAAAATCTCAAAACAGAGGGATAATGTTAATAAAATAGTAACAGATGAGTAAAATATTAAGTTGATGGTAATGGTTTTTGAACAATTAATTATCTCTCCTCTATAAACCCTAAATGCCTAATTTATCTCTAAATCTACCCTACAATCTCCTAAGATACGGGCTACCCTACTAATTTAAGATCTAATATCAAGTAGTATATTACATTTGCGCAGTAATAGTTGTATTATAGTGGTTTATTTTTTTACACATTGGATTACCTTATCTTATACCACTACATTTACTAAATTGGAAGTGATGAACTTCTCGACAATAAAATAAACCTAAAAAGACACAACGATTGGACACAACTTCTCTCACTCTGGTTTTTTAAAAAATTAAGTTTGACTAATAACAATTTTGTTTGCATACAACATACTTATTGTATTGGAGACTAAAAAGATTTCTGTCACACATAGGTTTGTGTCTACAATCAATAGAATCAATCTCTCCTTCGCAAATAGAGATTTTGGTGTAAAATCCACCCGCTATAGTTTTACGAGAGAGATTTAATTTTTGCATCATCTCTTATCATAAACATAATTGCCCTAAGAAAAAAACATAATTGCCCTAAAACAGAGAACAAAAAAAAAGAGAGAAAAAAATTGAAAAAGATGAAGCTATCTTTTTCTACTTCTCTTTTCTGCAGATTGAGAGGAAAAACACAAAACACAGATAAAATATTTTGAAGAATGATGTATAAAATTCCAAGGAAAAAAACATTATATTTAGAAAACAAATTCAACAACTTTTTAACAGAATTGGAAAAACTCTAGATTTTGAACTTTCTCCACCAACTTATTAAAAACCCAGTTTCTGTTCTTTCCAAGAATTTAACAAATACCACCAAGATGATTGAATTGGAAGAAAATTCTTTTATAACCAAAATAAATAAGAAAACAAAAAAAAAAGACTGCAATCTTCGACCTCCCCAGCAGGAGAATCATAAAAATCTTCTGAAAAATGATAGTAATCAGCAACCCATCACTGCGCAATTGTAAACGAAATTCGAAGAATGTTTCCTACTGAGCAATGTCCATAGAGGGGGACTTGGATCACTCTTTGGTATCCAAGAATTCAGCTCAATGAACCCTCCACCTGAACTCTTAGGTCCACCAATGACAATTAACCTCTCGCCGCAAGCTCTAAACGCTAATCCCCAACCGTTAACCGACTCAGCTCTTTTAGGCAATCTCCCTAAACTAAACCATTTCTTACTCTCCTTATCATACTTCCTCACTTCCATATCAGCATGATCCGCTGCATACAACTGATTATTCACAACCGCAACAAGAGGTGGCGCCTCTGCTGATACTTCTTCTGGCGTTTCCCGGCTCCTTGGAGGCGACATTTCTGGGATCTCAGTCCATTTCTTGGTCTCTAAATCAAACTCCTCACCGCAAGTAAGGACTTTGGAGTCCTTTCCGCCAATTCCTCCTATCACATAGAACTTCCCATCCATGAAAACACCTGAACACATCTTCCTCGGTTTGTTCATCTTTGGAAGTGTAGTCCAAGTCTGAAGCTCCGAGTTATACATCTCTGCGGAATCAAGGATTTTGCCAAGAGAAGCAGAACCACCAGCGAAGATCGCAATCTCTCCTAAACTCGCAGAGCCAAACAAACACCTCGGAGTATTCATCCTCATACCAGAAGACCAAGAGTTAGTCAAAAGACTGTATTTATATATAACATGAGAAAAAATATCATCTTTGCCTAAAACAAGCAAATCAGTGCCAACAGCGAGCGATTCTTTATCAGCATACATGAATGTAACACCTGCAGGCATTTTTGGTAAATTCATCCATTTTCTTTCAACAGGATTGAAAGCAACCCATTCCAAGAGCTGGCAAGAGAAGTAAACCCAATGTTCAACAATCTGGTTTTGCCTCCTGAGTTTGTAAATCTCTCCGGACTTAACCACAGACCTGAAACTCCGGTTTAAGGAAGCAATGGAACCGTAATCAGACCTCGAGGAACGGATCAAACAGCTTAAAGAACCGTCCCTGCCAAGAATATTGTTGATAAGTGAATCGCCATCACCATTGTTAGAACCAGATTGTTGTTCTTGATCTTCATTGGCATCATCATCAGACGAATCATTCCCAAGAATGTAAAATCCCATCAATTTGAGAGATTTTCTTGGTCTGAGGTCGTCTTTGAGCTCAACATCACCATTCAATGCTCTTTTGCCATTTTGAAGTTTAGATTCAGAGGAATCTTCTACTTCTGGATACATGTCACGCCACTTGGATTCTGAAAGACGAGAACTTGAGGAAACCCTCGATATCAAATATGTCCGATCTTCCACCATCTTATCTTTCAACCAGATCGGTACCAAACACGAATGCAAAAAGGGAAAGAGAGAGAGAGAGATAGAATAATATCTGAGAAATCCCAAAAACAAATGAAAGTCAAAGTCCATAGTATTCTCATTGTCAGATAGATCATCCAAATCCCAATGAGAAATGGATTCAAAACAATAAAAAAAATGGTCAGTTTAATGAAACAAGCAAGAACATCAAAACCCAATTGACAGAAAAATATTGGTAGCTTCAAAAATACCAAATTAGAAAACCCAATTTGATCCGGAAAAGAAAAATAAAAACCCACAAATATCAAACTAAAGAAATCACTAATCTGAACATGATTCCTCCACGGAGCAGCAGAAGAAAAAACAATGGAGAATCTTTCAAAGGAACAACGAAGAGAGTTGGAAGACATTATGTAATACTTACGGATTGGATTGACGAAAGCAAAAAAAACCAAAAAAGATTAGAAATTTCCTTTAAGAATCTGTCATCTCTTGGAAACTTGAGAATAGGAGTGAAGAATGAGTTTCCTTGAGGGCTCTCAAAGTTAAAATCGTTGGAGGTCGAATTCAACTTCTCTCACTTTTTGTTTACTTTTTTTTTTGTTGGGTTAAACTTTTCCCTTTATAGAAAAAATTTTGACCCAAAATTTTTTTTTATGGAATATTAATTAACTAAAATTATTCTCTTTCCATATGACGTCCAGAGTCCAAATATTCAGATAAGATTTTCGTAAAAGGAAATATTGTTGTAGTCAATAAACGTATTAAAAATCAGTAATTTTCAATCTATTTATAGTTTTGTTTTCTAGTGTTCAGTGTATTTTTTCTTTTTTTGGTAATGTTCTAAAGTTTTAGTACTTTACCTGTTATTTTCTCCTCTGGTCAATGGCAGTTAAATTGCTTTGTAGTAAAAACTTTATGTACAAACGTCATTTTTTTTATTTTTGTTTTTACTTGTTTTACAAACGTACATCATACACATTTCTTTCATTTCTCTAACCCAAAAAAAACAAAACATTTAAATAAAAAGAGACTTCTTTGTAATATAACTACGGAATTATGTGTTGAAGCTTAAGCTAATTTTTAAAGTCTATGAAATTTTTATATATAACGTATATTTTATGTGACCATGTATTCTAATTAATATTCTATCTTCCACCGAAATATATCCATACTCTACAACGATTATTATTGTTCTATTATGCAAAAATTACGATTGAAATCACGCTGCTACAACTTGAAACTACAACAATTTCATCTGGTTTGAAATTGTGTCAATGGAATGTAATTAGTGCCTGAGTGGTATATGCATTGGATTGTACGACAAATAAAGGACTAGTTATAAGCATTTCCACAATATAATAGTAATATTTAGGAATAGCCGAATAGAAGTAATACCTTTTCACTAAATATAATACCTTTTATGTTTTCCTAATATATAATTTTTCAATTAAAAATATTGTACGGGAAAGAGAACGTAAGAATAGCTGAACATATAAATTAGGAAAGCGAGAAAGCTGTCGACAAAGTAATCTAGGGTCACGGAGCACGTGTCGACGCACGTAGGAGTATATATTTTTTTTCTCACAAATCATGAATTTAGTGTATTGTTTTATTATATTACCATTGTTACTTGTATTACCGAGATTACTGCATTACTAGAGAGGTGGGCGTTGAGCCGTTGACCAGAAAAGAAATGAAAAAAAACTGATGTGGTTGGCTCTTTTATCAAAAAAAGTTCCACTACATATATCGTTGGTCGAGGGGATTTGTCAAAGCACGACAAAAATCTATTAGCTTCTACTTACATAAATTATTAAATTAAAGTCAATTACAATAACAATATCGATTATTTCGGGATCAACTATTCGTTATGAACTTAGAAGTGTATTGAATTGAATATTTAAATTGATTTGAGTTTTAAAATATAGTGTAATAGGATTAATAATTTTAAAATATATAATTAAATTTATTGTTATTGAAAATATTTTAAAAATTGGATTTAAAAATTTTATGAACAATTCCAATATACTTTTTTGATATAATCAATTCCAATATACTACTCCAGCGTTCACATATTAAACATGTTTTAACAAAGAAATTGATAAAAACATTAATCCTCTTAGCGGGTTAACGACACATATTTTTGAAAAATAACTGATTTTATTCTTCTTTTTGTTCGCCCTTTATGGAAACGAAACACATTTACCGGTGCTAATTATATAACGAAAATATTGTTAATGAAAGCTTTACTATTAATGTTAACACGTAGCAATACGTCAAATTCAAAATTTATATTAAAAAGTACGTCAAATTACATATTAAAATGTTAGTAAATATTCCATATTAATATTATTATGCCAGGTCCAGGTGTGGGGAAATGAGTCCTCCATCTAAGTAGCCCAACCGTTCCGACAAGAGCAGTTGCGCCTTTTCCTAAAGTCCTTACTAAACCACCCCCCTAGCGACCACGGAAAGCAGAGTCAGTGATTACATTACTTGACGAGCCATCATCCGATGCGTGACAAGCCACGCTACGACTGTAATCACTATTGAGGAAAAAGACAAAACTGCCAACAAAATATTAGGTTGAAAATTACAAGTTACATTACAACACATTCCAGTATTTTCTTCTCTTTACCAAAAAATTCCAAAAAGTATCGTGTGTGTATATATATTTGTTTTTTTTTTAAATGTTTCTTGTTATACCAGCTCATTGGTTTTTGAAGTATCCGTCGTAAGGAGATGACGTGATGGCTCCTAATATATTTACCCTTTATTTTTTTTCCTCTTTTGGCACCTTGTCATCCAAGTCAACGTCGACTTCCATCACGTGCTTTTCATAAACTCAAATTTAATAGAAACGAATCTTAAGTAGATAATTAATCTACTATTCTATATTTTTCCTTCTTGCCGTTTATATGATAATTATCTTTAACACACTCATTTTTTTGGATCTTCGTATGCAAACGTTGTTGTGTTTTGCTTTGACTCAGAAATTGTATGTTGCAGTATGGGTTAATAGTCAATCTATTAACTAAATATGTGGCCACTAATATAATACATAGAAATTTTATGATTAACAGTCATTATTAATTGATTCTGGTATCGGTAAAATTAGTTGTCGGTCTGGAAAAATGTATAAAACACAAAGGATCAGAACTTCGGGATTTAACCCCCCAAAAAAAAAAGGTTTTTTCCAGGTTTGTACTGGCAAAAGATGTTTAATGTTTTGTGAAACAATTACAAATATGAAGATTTTTTATTGAAAAGAAAAACAATGACAAATATGATCAACGACTAATTATTTTAAAAGACAAAGATTTACATATGAATAAGCTTTCTATATTTATTACTAATATTTGAAGAAAGAGGGGAGATATTACCTTGGATGTGATATTTGAATCGACCAAAAATCGAGTCAATTAAAGACAGAGAAAACACTATGGTTTACGAAAATTAGGTAAGATTGATTAAAACACGTTGCAGTCTTGTAGATCCCCGAATTGATGTAATCTCAGTATCAAAATCTTTCTTTGACCTTCACTATGAAATTCAAATCCGAATCAAAACGTCTAACCATAGAATAGATCCATTAGTCCATAGTCAACTTCATAATCGTATATGGTAAAGATAACGGTGTTCTTGGACCAATACTCAATTATCCCCTGTAATTTAGAACATTTATAGAGTAAAGATAATGGTCTTATCGATATTCTTCTTAAAATATAATGGTCTTATTGATTTTATTTTATATAATCGTAATACTCGAAAGTTCCATATACTTGAACGTTTGGTGCTTGGTTGTATGAAAAATGTAAAAGACATATTTCTAACAATGAATTTTTTGTTTTCTATGAAACGTACATAGCAACAGAGTCGCAAGATACAACCATTAAAATTATATATATATATATATAATATTCTTGAATTAATCTGAAAATTTTAAGTAGTTAATTGTGATACACGTGGCCGTGAAGAGAAGTGGCAAGAGACAATGGGAGATGCAGTAAGAGAGACGTAAGTTTTAATTTTGCCAACGGCTCATATCCAAGAATAATAATGTTCTTTGTGATTTTTTACCAATACATCAAACATTCGTTAAGCACACGTCTTTTTATGTTTCCCCTTTTTTCAGTTTGGTAACTCTTTTCTCCTTCTGTTAACTTTTTTCCGTTGAATTTATCTCATATATTAATAATTCTATAACTATTTAAAAAATATTATCACGGAGAAAACTTTTACCTGAGGACAGTTGGATAAATAAACAACATCTAAGTTTTATCCAACATGAATATGCCAAACAAAGGTTCTAGGAAAATATGTAAGTTGCAAATAATAGTGTTTTTCTCTTACTGAACCAATATTATCTAATTTGAATCAAAGAAGATGATTTTAGAAATCCTGATAGTATTTCCATTTTAATTGGTTATTATGTTACATGTCTAAGAAATCTGTATAGAAAACGAAGTTTACTAGAAAATTTGAAAAATATTGAAAACTTAAATTTATTTGAAAATAATTAAAATGTTATATAAATTAAATTCAAATCAAAAAGGTACTAAACTTTAATTTAGTCTTCACTAAAAAAATTTCATATATCTTATAAAAAATTTAATCCTCGAAAATTAAAAGCTGTAAATTGAAAGCAAATAAAAAAACATCATCAAAGGGATACATTGATCTCTTTTTTGTGTGTAGGTTATGTACTTCGTTGTGGTTTTTCTTATATTGTATGTTAAAAGTTTTTATTTCTTAACATGCAACAAATAATTATCTATTTTTATAAACTGTAACAAATGAACAATTTCTTAAGGTAGCATCGGAATTCGGATAGATTGGTTGTGTAGAAGCAACCATACTACATTATTAAACAAACAGTCAAACAATGTTTATAAAGAAAAAACAATTTGTGAATATGGATGGTATGGTTTGTTTGTGCTGGAAAATGATCCAACCCTATTGGGCCTTCCGTGCAAGAACTTTTATTGAGAATTGTTTAAAGGCCTGATAAGTTTGCTCGAATGTTGAAATGATGCCGTTTCAATCTTTGAAAAGGTAGTCCCTCCCACTCCCATCTTTAAGCTTCTCTGTGTGTTGGTCAACCAACAGGTAACTTCGATCCATCGATTTCTTCGAATTTATTTTTAGATCAAATGTTATACGATGTGCCAAGAAACGATTTGATGTTCTTGATGCATTTTGCAATCCGTTCTTGTTAATCTTGTTCCAGAACTGAAATTTCAAATCATGTAAAGCTAAATCTTTATGAGGTTGAGATCAGAAATATTATGTATATACTTAATATTCATGAGTTTCTATTTCTATAGTTCCCGAAGTTTGATCACGAATTCGAAATGATCCATCTAGCTGAAATTTTATCGGGGTTTTTAGCTTCTAGCTTCTAACTAATCATCTTGTGGCTCTGTTTCGAAGGATGCTGTAGAAAACTTATACTCTTTTTTTGGTAGAATAAGCAATTGAAGAAGATGGATCATCAAAATGGATATGGTGTGGAAGTTAGTGGGTTATCTCCATCTGTTACTGAGAAAGATCTTATCGACTTCTTCTCTTTCTCTGGTACAATCGAATATATTGATATTTTCAGGTGTGTCTTTTACTTTCAGCAATTTTGATATTTCACATATGTTTTTCAGAAGATAAACTCTGTTATGTTTGTTAACGAGATCAGGTCGGGTGAGCAAGCGTGTACTGCTTATGTGATGTTCAAGGATTCTTATTCTCAGGAAACTGCTGTTTTATTCAGTGTAAGTGTTAGTTTAGATTTGATTCATTTTTCTTTGGGGGTCTATTGAGAATCATTAACTTCTTTGGAATTCTTGAAATCTTCAGGGCGCAACAATATTGGACCAGCGTATTTGCATTACTCGTTGGGGACAGCATCACGAAGTATTTGACTTCTGGAATGGGACTTCGCGAGGTTTTGAAGATGAATCAAACTCACATGTATGAATCTCTTTTTACATTTCTCTCTACTTTGTTGTTAAGAGTTTGATGCTTGTTCTCATTTCTAAAGCTCTTTCGTTCTTCAATCATGTAGCCTTATGCTCAACGAGGCGAGTTCAACGCTGGAGAAGCAGTGATAAAAGCTCAAGAAGTAGTCAAAACAATGTTTGCCACTGGATTCGTGTTAGGCAAAGACGCTTTAACCAAAGCTAAAGCCTTTGATGAATCCTACGGCGTATCAGCTGCGGCGGTGGCTAGAGTGTCCCAATTGGAGCAGAGGATCGGTCTCACTGACAAAATCTTTGCCGGAGTTGAAGCTGTCAGAATGACTGACCAAAGGTACCATGTTTCAGACACAGCTAAATCAGCCATATTCGCCACGGGAAGAACCGCAGCGGAGGCTGCAACTAGTGTTGTCAATAGCAGTTACTTCTGCAGCGGAGCTCTTTGGCTCTCCGGTGCACTAGAGCGGGCGGCTAAGGCTGCGTCTGATCTCGGTAGCCACGGCTCAAGGCAGTGAATAGACCCACGACCACATCAAAACCGTCTTCGTCTGTGAATATATTTGATGCAAAGCTGATCAGGAATGAACTACTGGCAAATATAGGTGTAAAAAATACTTATATATCAAATTTTATCAAAGCGAATACTATCAAGCAACTTAAACAAAGTATACTCGCACGTGATGTGCTTGTCTAAACTTTTTTTTTTTTATGCTTGTCTAAACTTAGTTACATTACTAAATCTAATAAGAAGCGATCACATATTTGTGTTGATATTTCTTTACGATATTCTCTTTCACAACACAATTGCCCGTCTATATGTTGATATTTCTTTCACAAGACATTTGTGTTGTCCGTCTATATGTTGATATTTCTTTCACAAGACATTTGTGTTGTACACATAAAGATCAACACATTTCTCTTCAACACATTTGTATCGATATTTTCTTTGACAACACAATTAGTTTTTTTTTCAACACGTCATATCTATTCATGTGTTTTGTCGATTCTTTCACTATATTTATCATGTATAACGGTTTGATAGATTAGACTCGGTAGAAAATAAGTCAAAATTAGGCAAAAGACAAATTCATACAGAGATAACCTTGATTGAGAGTTGCAAATTCTTATAGTGTGTCATACTTAAGTGATAGGTAAGAATCGCAATATTTGAGTTCGAATACGGAAAAAAAATTTAACATATTTGTTAATCTGTTAGCGAATAATATTTCTAAAATTTAAGCATCGTTAATTTCGCTTTTTATGTTGTATCATTATTTAATTTCGTTGTTTAGAATATATAATATAAATATTATCTCTGTTATTTTGTAAACTATTGATCGAAGTAATAATAATAGTTAAACGTTAATTTAACATTTAGTTAAAAGATAAAAATATTTTAGATTATGTAAAAAGATTTCTTTATTATTTACGCAAAACCTTAAACATCTTTATGGAACTAAGGGAGTATTTTCCACGTTCCACGGTTGATATTGATTCAATTTTATTACAAGTCACGAAAATATGTATGTGTATATTTGGATAGAGCTTTAGCACGTGCCACAATTTGTGCCAAAGATCGAATCCGAAAAAAACACAGAAGTCATCATCTTCCGCTCCAATCTTCCCAATCACTCAAATCATTCTCTCATGGCAACTTCGTCCTCAATTCCGCCGTCAACCGCCGTAATATCCGTTGTTCGTAAATCTCTCCTCCTCTCTACTACCTTCTCCTTCCCCGCTTCTTCACTGTTTCCCTCCACCAAATTACCACAACGACACATTCAGAGATTACTCCTAGCTTCTTCCTCCACCGCCGCCGTTCCTTCCGATTCCAAACCGGTGAAGACCTTCTATTTCGACGGCGGCGCTATTACGGAGATCTATTAGCTAATCTCGTCCTCGGTCTAACCTTCCTGTGGCTCCCACTAACCTTAGCCGCAGTATCTCGAGCGTTTAACCTCCGTTACGGGTTCACAAATCTCCGCGTGACGGTAATATCGGGACTCACCGGAGAAGAGCGGAGCGAATTCTCATACACAGTGATCAAAGACGTACAAGTTGTGCCGAGGTTCATCGGAGAATGGGGTGACATCATCATAACGTTGAAAGATGGAACGAAGGTGGATCTTAGAAGCGTGCCTAAGTTCAGAGAGATTGCTAAGTACTGTTTAGCCATGGCTGATCAACCTGCTGTTTTGAAAGAAACTGGCGGCAAAGGCTTTTGATCATTTCTTCAATTTCTCACATTCTGGGCCTTGTGTTGTGATTTTTTTGCAATCGAATCATTTCCATCTCCATATTTGATACTGGTTTTTGCAGCGAAATATGTGTGTCGTATTGGTTTTTTTCAAACGACATGAGGTTGTTATTATTAAGTTTAAACGGGACGGTGTGTACTCTATATTGCTTAGACGGTGTGATGTTCGTATAACAGCGTGCAGTCCAAAATTTCAGAAGACAAACGGCAAAAATTTTACACTATTGAAACACAAACGGGACGAGGTGTGACTCTACATAGCGGAGACGGCGGGATGTTGATACTATTGAAACAGATAAGTCTTCTTTAATCTGGACAACGGTCCAAATAATCTCTTCTCCGTATAGCCCAAGACTAAATGGGCAATTTTAATTACAAACCACAATTTTCTTTTAATCATAGAAAGAGTTCGTATCAGAATCTGTTTGACGACTCGTTTGTATGACCAGGCCTTTTGTCATTGTGGGTTCTTTGTGATCTTAGTGTTATCGAATATTTTTATTTGTAATCCCTTAGTTCTAGCAACTGTATCTTGTATATAAATATTGAGTCATACTAAGAGAAACTAGTTTTTGTATACATATTTTTAATTTAATGAATATTGTCAAAAGTAATCAGTTAACCAGTTCAAATTATTAAAAATACAAAATAAAACTAGTTCAAATTGAGATTAAACACATACAAAATAATATATAGTTATATATATATATATAATTTTACTATCTAAAAATATATCCGCGCTACGATTGGATAATCATATAGTTTTGTAAAAATGTACGCACAACTGTATAAAGCAATATGCGAAATTTACTAATGATAGGCATAGCGGGTTTATATATGGATTACCTTTTTTCATGGCATAGCGGATTTCAATAAAATAACAAATGGGATTTACGTATTAATTATAGCTTCCTTTGTTAATAATAATTTAATTTAACTAAAAGCGATAAATTCAATCTGGATGACAAACCGAATTATTTTCTGAATCACCGGTTTAGTAGATCGACCGTGGATTGATCCAAATCAATAATGAATCAACATATTAGTAAATTTTTTATAGTTTATTATATATAAAAGAAAAAAATATAATTGATGTTTGATAATATGTCAACAATAATTTTAAACACAATATATCTTTTTAATTTTAATATAAACAGAATATGGGCGGCGCATAGTGGAAGTTTGGTCAAATGTCAGGCTAACAAGCATCCTTAAATTGGGCAAGGATGGTTTTCTTACACCCTCCTGTGTTTCTTGTTCTATTTTATGCCCATTTTCCTTTTACTATAAACTGAGAAATCGATGACAATATATATATATATATATATATATATATATATATAAACTGAGAAATCTCTAGTGGTTAAATAGACTTTGAACGGATTTCAGGAGAAAACATGTGATATATGCTAGCTTTCAACAAAATTAAAAAGAAATAATTAGGATAGGAGGAAAAATAGAGTGATATCTGAAAAATAAGAAACCTTAATATCTATCCAAGAAAATTTGATGATTAAGGCACCATAACCAAAAAAACCCGAAAATTAGTATTAAATTTGAATACGGAGAACAAAGTAAAATTAGAATGAACATTGGATTCCTAGAAGCGTTTAGTTGTAGCCGTGTAGGTAGGTGTAGGAAGAAAATAATTTAAAAGAATAAGAAGAATGGTTTTAGTGGTTTAGAAAAGCTGGCTCAAATTTCTGAAGTAAAGCCCCATAAAATGTAGCAATCCCAAGCAATTTTAAACTCTACTAAAATTTTCCAAGTTCTATATGTTAGCATTGCAATAAACGTTAAGATTGGCGATTGTCAATAATAATTCCCAAAAAGAAAAGTCTTAATAACTTTTTCTTTGCACGTGTGGCGAAATTATATGATTTTATTCTTTGTCGTGAGGATGAATATAAGTCTAATTCGTTGGCGAATTTATATGATTTTATTCTTTGTCGTGAGGATGAAATATTATTACCGTTTCCACTCAAAAAATCAATTCTCTCGCTTCATTGATTTAGTGATAAATTTAATATACTTTAACGATGTATTCTATAAAAAAATTATGTCGATTAATTTAACAATCTAAGAGAAGACTTATGAAAAAGTTTAAATTTTCCGAACTCGACAAAAAGTAACTAGTTAAGGTTTTTATATGTATATATTTTTTTTGAAGAGGATTTTTTTATAGAGCATTGTTTTTATAAAAATATCCTATTGTCTTTTAAGTTTTTAGTCTAGGTTTTGTTAAATAAATTGAGTTCCATACGATGTGGCGAATAAAATATAAAATGCATCTTAATGATGATAAGGGAGAGGCATGATACCCAAACCCACGAGCACGGCCTACTTTTGTACATAATGGTCAAAAGATACACATTGTATTAGAAAATACGACTTATTTGTTCACTATACTTTTTAATAAGAGTCGATCGTGACACATTAATTGACTTAAAGATGGTTTAATCCTCTAAAGTGACCAACATGGCTGATTTTGAATTCCTAAAACATTAGGGTGTAAAAAATTGTAGATGACTATTAGAATAAGAAGACATAAAAAGATAAAATTTATTCGTAATTTCAAACTTAACTTTTAGAATTAAACAATTACCTAGTTGATGATCTTATTTATGTGTATATATCAAGCATATATCTACATCTTAATTATATTGCGATAGGTTGCACAAAAAAAAATTGCGACAATAAAGTTTTTGAGAATTATCTAGTTTGGTGTCTATATAGTGAACATCGTTTCTTTTATATATTTAGTTATTTGCTAAACCCTAATTAAAATTGGATATATATATATATATATATAATTAAAGCGAATACATTTTTTATTAGAAAGGAAAACGAATGGTACGTATAACATACCGCAAAAACAACAAGATAAATGAGCAGATTAATTTTTTTTCTTTCTTTTGCTTTCGTATGTCCCTTGCAAACTTAATTTTTGTTGGTCTGCGACTTCGAATCTTAGTATCCTACACTTCGGCCAACGTTAATACGAGTCTCGGTTTGGAAGTATAATATAATTGCTTATAAGTTATAACTTAAAATTCTGATACGAATTCGCACAAAAGCTCAAGTGGATAAAGCTTGCTGTGGTCAAGTTTGTTACACGTAACACGAGTATACGTCTGTCTAAACAGAGTTATAAGAAGAATATTGAGTCCACAGATTGACCTCATCAGATATAGTTTGACTTCGTTAATTAGATACAGTCGCCTCAACATTATTGATCTCACTAAAGATGTAATGGACTAGTGGTTTAACATTTGGAGTTGATTGCATTGTACCTCGCACTTGCCAATTATCGAGTATTTAATTAGTTGTATATATCTGTATGCATCATTCACTCACAAATTCACAATCATATTCTGTAATTAATAAATCGTTGAAAAAATAAAATTAATACAGTTACCTAGAAGTGCTTACTATATTTAAATCATGTATCATATTCATTCAAAATATATTGTTGCATGCATGAGCGGTCGTCGAAGAATGATACAACACGTACATACGTTCGTACACGTATCTATACACAAACATGTTAATGAACCGAAAACCCCAAAAAGAAAAACGCACATGTTAATGAATATATTCTAATTAAAAGAAGAATACCATTAATAAACTGGGCTGATAACTGGAAATAGGAAACATGTGTGTTATTAAACAGAAGAGACCATTACAGGTTTTTCGTTGTCTTTGTTAAAATGTTTGAAATGTCTTTTCGAAAGAAAATTTAGAGAGATATAAAAGTGAATTAAAAAAATAGAGCCCAAAGAAATAATCTTGATATGCTACGGAAATTTTCCAAATGAAGTTAACGTGAACGTTTAAATTTAAATCGCATTACAGCTGAAATCAGATTTGAATCCATACACAAATTCTACTAGAGAACAAATACTTTCACCTGTTATAACAATTTGTATAGTTATGACTCAATTAGGAACTTTTTGTATAAAGAAGAAATTCACATCAATCTTTTAAAAAGTACCTCCTCCACTTATTAACAAAAGAGAAGTCTCACTAAAATTTGAGTAAAGCCTTTAGTGTATGTTCCTTATTTTGGAAGTCTTTGTTCCTAATCTCGTATGTCAAATATTATATATGTTAGTTGCATGCACTAATTGTTAAAGTAGAATACAAAATAGAAACTGAGACGAGAATTAAACTTGGGCCTAAAATTATAGAGCTGAGAGAATCAATTAAAGCGGATATAAATACACAAAGGGTGTGGACAAAAGAGAATTAAGTAACAGTAAAAAATAATACATTTTTCTTACAACAACTGTTCATAAAAAATGTGATATGTCAGAGGTGCTTCGCTGTCTAACTCAAATCCAAGGCACCACGCGCTAATGTATCGCTTCTATCTCATGTTCCAATTAAAATCCGACAGTTCAAAATCAATAACTGTTTTTTGGGTTGATATATTGAGAAAATCCGACAGTTCATATATCAATATTGTGAGTACAGACTAACAGTGGTATTAAACTTTTTTTTCTGAAAAATATGAAAAGAGTGGTAATAAAACTAAGACTTCAAAATAGCACTATTAAACTTTTAGTGAATTGTTAATCATGGAGTTTCTTTCTACGATATTTCTTTTTTATATAAATTTAAATACGAATAAAAACATGAAACATGCACGTTCATTTTGTTTGATACAAAATTTAAAAACAAATTCTAAGTAAGTAAATCATCTTCTCGAAAGCGTAGATAAAATTCAAGAGAAATTAATGACTTCATCATTTGAATTATTATTTATTTGAATTATTCACACACACTAAAGAGTTCAAAGTAGCAAAGTAGTAAGCAATAATAAGCATTCGTCGTGACTGGTGGGAGCTTCGGTTTGGGTCTATCTAAATTAAATTGAACAGCTCACTGGACATGACTTTCTAAGTTTCTCAATGCATTGAGATTAAAAGAAATTAATTCGGGAAATTTTAAAAATTTGAAACTTGGAAGAATCGAAACCAAACGAATAATGGCCGTTGAATCACGTAACTTGTCATGTACCCTCTTTAACAAAACACCAATGAAATGTTGCAAATCTCAATCGCCGACTTTAAATAAAAAAGATCCAGAATACATTCTATTAAATCTTTTATACTTTCTCAATATATATACCCAAGTTTATTCGTTTCTATTAAATTTTTCTTTTTATTAATATCCTAACAGTAAAAGAATAATTTTAATAGTTTAATTGATGAATTTTGGGAGAAACCATTAGAGTAAAGGCATTCAAACAACTAAGAGAATAGTTTCCATAAAATCGTACTTGAAACTATAACTTTAAACAAATTCCTCACAACAACTGATATATATATATATATATACACATAGAGAGAGACCATATAATGTCATAATTCAAATGCATACTTCAAAATATCGGTGTATGAAACCCATAAAAGAAATCATGTTCTCGACCAAAACTCTAGACCCGTAACATAATGGCAACTGTTTTATTATAACATATATATATATATATATTGCATACAAATATATATATATATATATATATACATATAAACAATGGGAAAATCAAGAACCTAAAAAGTCTATAAAATAAAATAAACAAAAATGGGAAAAAAAGAGACAAAGGAACACAATTGGTGAAGAGGGAAGGCATTAGTGGAGAACAAGGTCATGGCTTTCAGCGTTACTATTTTCAAACTTGACTTCATACCCGCGCACTTACTCACTCATCCATCTGTTGCCTTTCATTTCTCTTTTATTTGTTTTGTCTTTTTAAATATCTTAAAATTTGAGAGTTTTAAAAAGGTTTTCATGTGGAGAGAGAAATAAATTAATCAGATTAAGAATCGAGAGAATGTGTTCTTTTATTTTTTTTCTTTCATTTTTAATTTAATAAAAACGAAACCAATGTGTTCATGATTCATGAAAAAAAAAGTTTTTCTTATTTAAGAACCCATTTTCTTTAAGCCCTTTTGGAGAAACTCGATCTCTGTAAAAATATTTAGAATCAGAGGAATGTTAAATCGCAGTGGAGAATAAAAAAAAAGCAGATAAAACTTGAGGGTTTTGAGTGACGAAAATGAGTTCCTTTGTCTTTAATTAGGATTTTTTTTAAAAGGCAACGGAGCGTCGTAGTAAAAAGGAAAAATAATAAACAGAGAGGAAGAGGAAATATAAAAAGAGAAAGAGAGAGAAGTTAAGAAGCAGAAAAAAAATGGAAGATACGAAGAAGAAAAAGAAGAAGAATATTAATAAGCAAGATTCCAAGAAAAAAGAGCGTCATATTGTTACTTGGACACAAGAGGTGATATGATGATGAATACATATATATATATATATATATATTCATATGAATCTCTGTTTCTTTTGCTCTGTTTTTGATTGATTCTGAAATGGTTTTATTATGGTGTTGCAGGAGGATGTTATTCTACGAGACCAAATTACTCAATATGGAACTGCAAAGTGATATATTTTTTTTTTCATTCAACTCAACTGTTTATTTTCTAGAAATTTTTTTTTTTCCTTTATTTCATGAGAAAGTTTTGACTTTCAAAGATTGTTGAAATATTTTATCCATTGCGTTTTTGGATGATATTAGTTGGGCGGTCATTGCATCCAAGTTCAAAGACAAAAGCACAAGACAATGCAGAAGAAGGTTAGTTAATCTATTCAATCATATTGATCAGTGATCTGCTTATCTGTTTTCGCTAGGCAAAATCTTTCTGGGTTTTTGTTTTTGAATCCGGAGATGGATTTATGTTTGCAGATGGTATACATACTTGAACTCTGATTTCAAAAGAGGAGGTTGGTCCCCTGAAGAAGATATGCTTTTGTGTGAGGTGACTTCTTCACTTACAGACTTTCATTACATGGATAAGATTTTTAAGTTTGGTGTTTGGGTTTATGTCTGATCATCTTTAAGTTGTTGTGTATGATTTCTTAGGCACAAAGAGTATTTGGGAATAGATGGACTGAGATAGCAAAGGTGGTTTCAGGCAGGTAAAATCAAAGCTCAAGCTCTAATGGTGGGTGAAGTCGTTAGTATAAGACCAGAGTGATTTAATTAATGTTCTGTTCTTTGTTTGTTTGTAGAACGGATAATGCTGTGAAGAACAGGTTTACAACACTTTGTAAGAAGAGAGCCAAGCATGAAGCTATGGCTAACGAGAGTAACTCAAACAACAAAAGAATGTTGTTCTTAGATGGTGTTAGTACACCGCGAAAGGCCGAGACTGAAGCTCCTATTGCTAAGAAAATTAGGCAAGTTTTGGTTGTTTTGATGTAATAAACTTAAGTTTCCCAAGTGTTTCCACTCATTCATGTTCTTGTTGGTTATTATTATCAGGAGAAGTCACATTCTAGATGCTGAGTCTTGTGTGAATCAGCAGATAAGATCTCCATTTTCGGTATTAGCCCGAAATGCCACAGGTATTGATAGCTTGGAGGAACAGAATCAAACAAGCAATGTGAAGGAGAGTGATGGTGAAGGGATGTTTCTTAAGAAGGATGATCCAAAAGTGACAGCTTTGATGCAACAAGCTGAACTTTTAAGCTCGTTGGCGCAGAAAGTTAATGCAGACAACACAGTACAAAGCATGGAGAATGCTTGGAAGGTAAACCAAGAAACCACATTTTGAACATAACGAAACAGTGAAAAGTTTCAAGCTTCCTTAGCTCTTGTTGTATGCATATGTCCAGGTCCTTCAAGATTTCTTGAATAAAGGCAAGGAAAATGATTTATTAGATATGGAATACCCGATATCGATTTTCAAATCGAGGAATTTAAGGACCTGGTAGAGGATTTAAGGAGTAGTTATGAAGAGAATCAGTCATCTTGGAGGTGAAAATAGCTTTTAATTTAGCCATCTTGTGTGTTCTTATTTTGGTTCTGAGTGTGTAACCTTTTCATTTGATATTCTTTAGGCAACCTGATCTCCATGACTCGCCAGCTAGCTCTGAGTATAGTTCAGGATCAACCATAATGCTGGATCAGTCTGGTGACAGAACACAACCATCATTGTCTGATACTCAGACAGAACATAAACAAGTTGGAGAGGAGTTGCTCTCAGCTAGTGATGTCCTGAAAAATCCTGATGAGAATTTGCCCATCTCGGGCCAAGAAAAGTTCAGCTCGCCTATTCAGGTCACGCCATTGTTCAGATCTCTAGCAGACGGCATCCCAAGTCCACAATTCTCTGAAAGTGTAAGCTTATTATCATTCATGTTCATTATACAATACATAGGCTTTGATCAAACATGGAGTCTTAAAAGACTGACTGATTTTTGTAGGAGAGGAGCTTCCTGCTAAAAACACTAGGAATTGAGTCCTCATCTCCATCTCCAAGTGCTAATCCTTCACAACCACCCCCTTGCAAAAGAGTCCTTCTCCATAGCTTGTAAAACCGACCATCTCTGGTTCATCCAAAGCATTCTTAATCCGCGGTTTTGTCTCCATGGAGACGTAATTTTCCCACTAATTGCTTAGATTTCATTATAGGTCTTGCAGCCATATCGGCCTGGAAATTTTTGTGAAGCGGGCATGCCATGAACTGCATTCCTTCCTCAAGGTTTTTTTAAGTTTCTTTCTTGGTCCTAGAAATGTTAACGGTAACATTTATAGCCTCCATGAAAGAAACCTCTCAAGAATCTGCCATATACTCAGATTCAGATTTTTCTTTCTTTTCTTACTTAACATAAGGAAGCCATCTACAAAGGAAGGCACCAGTGTGTCTCTAAGAAAAATTCTTTGGTTTGTCTCTAAGGGTCATACTTAGATACATCATCTGAGCACTTTCCCTTGATTTCTTGATTTGTTTTCTTCATTTCTGTACAGAAGCTCTATCACATATATATAAACAAGTCTTTCAGAGTGTAACTCTAGGAAAAAGAAAACCTCAGAAGAGGGAAGAGTTTTATCTGTTGTTGTTCTCTCCGAAGAAGAAGAAGATAACAGAACCTATGATTGTAATGACACACACACACACACACACACATATATATATATATATAAATATTATTTGATTTTGGTTTTGATATATATATGTTCCTTCTAATGCATTAGTTTACACTTTTACTAATGTGACTAAGCTCTCTTCTCTCTAACTTTCAGACCTCTCGGATTTATATTTTGAAGTAAAAGGTTCCCAAATCAAAAACAATTTTTGAAGAATTAAATCTCAGCTTCAAGTCTTTTTCTTCTTCTGGATTCTCTGCAGCTTCCTCCATTTCAGGTAAATTTGGTAAGACAATCCACCAAACACCATCGACACATAACCCCATTGTTTGGACGATAGCGGATTCCCGCTCAGAACTGACGATACCACAATGCTTACAAACTTCCGTGTTGTGGTTATGGTCGTGTTAGCTAGAGACCCGAATCTGCTTATTGTCAAGAAGATGAAGTTTTGGCCCACCGCACCGCAAAGACAGTACATGACAATGTCCCATGCTGCCTCAGGGTGTTGCTTGCAGAACTGCACAGCTTCAAATCCGCTCCCATGTGGCAATCCAAACATGTAGACCATGTTGTATATGGTTCCCCATAAATTCATTCCCAGCATTATGTCCCATGCCTTAGTTTTCGGGTACCTAAATCCATGTAGTGCAATGATTATACTAAGCTGAAAGATGAAAGAGAGCTTGAGCAAGTTAAGTTTCTAACAGAACATCAAGAATCATTACCTAGCAGTAATAGAATCCTGGGTGGCATTTGTGAATCCATCAAAGGCAAGGTTTAAGAAGCAAAGCCCGTAACCAAGGGGTGTGTTGGGATGTGCTAGCTTGCTGATGGTCTTAGAGCTTGTCTGAAACCAATTCAAAGATGGTTTACTACATTTCCAGATACAAAGTGTAACAAATGATCTAATCAAAGTTCCTGAATGCGGATCTACCTACCTTAAGAAGGGCAAACATGGATACTCCTCCCGCAACAAGAAAGGTGCAAAGATACTCAGGCAAAGTGTATCTTATGCCATAAACTAAGGAGCCCATCAGCATGACTACATGAAAGAAAAAAGAAAAAGCATATATAAGATACACATAGCAACTGTTGCGAGTGATTATGGATTGACGCTCTAAATTGATACCTTACCTGGAATCATTTTGGAAGATTTTGCTAGGACCTGCAAGAAGCAAGATCTGCATCAATATTCTTACCAAAGAAATCATGTTACGCTACGTACTACTACCTCTAAGAAAGTTTAAAACCTCAAGTATAAACCATAATGAAGACAAAAAGATGGTTCTATTACACTACCATGGCTAAAGATGCCTAAGTTACCTGAGCTGGGTAACTAATATACTTCAAAGCTTCAATGCCCATGGCAGGACCAATTGTATTAGTAATGCCAGCACTCCAATACGTCCACCATGGTGCTCCACCGCTACCTCCATTGGACCAAAGCTTAATCACTGCTCATATTCGAAATTGCAAACAAAAATACTTCAGCTTCATCTATTCTTCTATTATACATCTAATGAATAAACAAACGAAATAGTAATTCGAATGCTCACTTATATAAGACCAAACCAAGCAGATTACATTCTGAGCCAAATTCAGAAATGCAAGATGCTCAAATCTCTTCCCATCTTCACCAAATTTCTTCGTGGACCTAATTAGAAAACGGAAACTTTGAGTTTCTGCATCTACATTTCTAAGAATTCCAATCACCGATTTGAACTGCAAACGCATCACCAAACAAGGTTCCGAGATCTCGAACAAACAGAATCGGGCAAAGGCAACTAATTTAACCGACGAGCTAAAATAAGATGATCGAATAGCAATGATCTCGAACAAACAGAATCGAGCAAAGGCAACTAATTTAACCGACGAGCTAAAATAAGATGATCGAATTCGACCTCAGAGATTACTTACAAAGTTTCCTGAAGAACGCCTTGGTAAATGTAAGCGGCCCAGATCCCGGCGACACAGAACGACAACAACAGAAATCGCCGGAGACTGGAACCGTGAGCTTCCATCGCCGCACACCGCTTGCTATTTTCTCCGGTGACAAATTCGAATTTCAATTTCTACGTTTATTCACTTAGTTTGCGATCAAATTATGAGAACGATCTGAAGTGGAAATGAAAGTTATTAGTGTCGGAGGCGCGAGAGAGACGTAGATGTTCCACGTGGAGTCTTATGATTGGATAGATGATATGAAATGGCATTTCTGATTGGCCATGGGACGTGGATTATTTTCTCTGTAATCCATGTCACATACACGGCTATGTCTGAGATAAAAAGTGGAACTACATGTCGCTTATTTCTTTGAAAAACTGCACGCATTTTTCTAGATCCTATATACGGGATTAGTGCCCTTTATAGCTTGGGCTTTTTGGGCCTTTAATTAACAGAACTGCACACAGTAACTAGATGTTTTTACCTACAAATTTGTTAAAAGCTATGATTGGTAACGTTGGATAACCGCATAATAACATTGCTAAATAAAAATCTGTAGAATAAAATTACATAAAAAGTTATATTAATTGGATATATTTTGTGGAATGGCGTAATGTAATATTATTTTACCAATTTATATTTATATTTAATAAATGAAATATTTTTTCCAGAAATTTTAATATATTTTAAGTAACATTTGATAATAAAAATATAAGAATATTAAAAGTATATTAAAAATTGTTAAAAGTTGTGAAAGTTTCAAATATTATTCGAAAATGGTATAATTTTATTGTAAACAATTATTTTCTTACTTTTACAACTGTACTTTGTATGAATGTAATAATAAAAGATTGTTATGCAAATAAGCAACTATATACCCACTTATTTTCAAAATGAATTTTTATTTGTATTTTTAAAGTTTTTATTTTGTAAAACATTATGCAGATTTTCTTAATTAGCAAATTTCTTGCATAATCACATTAGAAAACACCATTATGCCATTATGCGTGTTACCAATCAAAGCCAAAGACGTGATATAGATTGCGTAATAAAAAGTAGAAAATCACATTCGCCAAATACAAGGCATAATATGGTGGAAAAAAAATTATAGTAGAACCTTTATAAATTAATATTCAATAAATTAATAATTTTTTTTGTTTTGAATTAGGTCATTATAATAATTGACATAATTCGATAAGATAATAAAATAATAAAAAAATTTAAACTTCTATGTAAATATGTGGCCCCATTATTAACATAAATTAATAACAGTATAAACTAAAATATATAAGTAAGACAATTTAGTGAAATATAATTCTAATGTTGTTTGTTTATTCATAATATTGCATTGATGTTGGAATTCATCTCTAATTTTTTTTACAGCATCAATTTTTTTTGTGTTATTTTCTTGAACTGCATGTGAAAAATTCTATAGACGATAATTACGTCTTTATGTATAATTGTTTCTAACGGTTGCAATATCGGTTTTAATTTTATCATCAACATTAAAGATTTTAGCCACAATTTTTTCTAAACTTTGAATTTATGTACATGTATCGTTTTTACGTGATAATTGAGTAGAAAGAAAAATAAATCCTAAGACAATATGAAAATGGAAAAAGAATTAAAAAGAGTATAAGGAATTTTAAGTGAAATGAAATTTAGAAAATTGTGAATTTTATCAATAATTTTTTATTTTAAATAAATTTTTATAAAAATTATAAAATTCCAAAAATTTCTCTATAATTTATAAATTAATATCTACTATAAATTAATAAAAAAATTAGATTCCGATATTATTAATTTATAGAGGTTTTACTGTAATTCATAAATCATTGACAGATTTTCATACGTGAAATATTTTCCCAATTATGAATTCTCTAAGATGACGTGATGGTGAGAAAATGAAAGAAAAGGCGAATACAAATAGATTTGCTAAATTAGTGGTGAGCTATGTTAAGTTAGTAAACATAATATGCATTCATGCATAGTTCATTGTGATTTGTACTAATTTTCTTTACACTATGAATACAAATAATATTATATTTCTTAAGTGAATAAAGAAGCCATACGGAGGAGGGAAAAAAGGAATTTGTATGATCTGGTTTGAAGAGTCGAAAGAGTGAATACTACTCCTTCACATGCCTTACGTTATAGTTATAAGATATTTTCATTATACTAGGATGCAAATCACTTGGTCTGGTCACAGAGAATAAAATGTTTTAGTATAATAATATTCGCGAGGGAGTCATATTATAAGGATGCTCCTTCTCAGCGATTTATGTAAAGATGCCAAATGAGGTTTTTGTCCACGCGTGCCAAATGATATGCAGGAAAGAAAAAAAACTCTGTTTCAGTTTGCCGGTCAACAACAATGTGAATATAGATAGATTGAGTAGTTTCTTGGGTCAATGCATGGGCCATGGGATATGTGTAATATTTAAGAAATACACCAAAAAATGATATATTTTTAACTCTCTAAGACTAAGACGTTTCTTTTTTGTTGTTAAATTTCTAAGACGTTAACCACCACTTTCCATTAAAATTTCAACTATAAAAAATGATTAAAACCGTCTACTTGATTCCAAATATTGTTTGTACTGGAAGTTTTGATAGTTTTATCTTATAGTTTTGATATTTCATGATTTGAAAATGTATGTACGAGCTTCTCAAACATAAAATCTACATCCATAAAATTTATAGATGGTAATGTATAAATGTAAACACTTCTAAAATATTGATTGAAGGGGAACCCACTAATAATTGTGACTGAAACGATGACAATTATTATTCTAAATTTAGCCATCGAAGATTCAACTATATGTGCCCCTTAACAGACGTCAACGACGACCATAATTAGTTGAAAAAACAACAAACAAATACCATAACTTCTTCTTTTTTTGTTCTTTATTATAAGTTATAACTTGAGCCATTGATAATTGGTTGATGTTAAAAAAAAACTTGAGCCATCGAAAAATAATTCCCTACACATTTAAAAGACAGAGATGGGAAAACAAGAAATTTAAAAGGGGATATTGAAAAAATGGAACAACACAACCATTTTAAAGAAAATCTTATTTCATTTCATTTTGTTTATTTGAACTTTGAAACGGAAACAGAATTGACACAAATTAAAATATGTCACATTGAAAATCATGTCTCACATGTTTAGTATTAATTTTCTAATTAACTTTTTGCCCTAGTAATTAACTAATTATTACTCCGGTTAGCCCTAGTAATTAACTAGTTATCACTCCGGTTACTGAAAAATATGGTCTCTAAGAAGTTGCCGTACAATTTAATAATCCGACGTGGATTTACTGGCGTGAGCATGACATTACCGGATCTAAACTCAAACTACTAAAATTGTCCTTTCCGACTCCATCTAAAGGAACCCGACTGAAGCGCATTTTCGTCATTCCAGGAAAGCATTATGAATGATACAAAACAAAAGGACACGACGACTTTGTATAATTATGTGTGTCTGCTTCTAATCCTCTGTTCTTCACCTTCCTTGTTCTTTCCCCTTCTTCTTTAGAATTTCGTTCCATGTTGTAATATTTTTATTCTGCTAGCGTCTATATCCAGCTTAGCCTACGTTGCGCCGCCTAAAAACCTCGAGGATAGACGAAGAAGCTTTTCTGTGTTGGCTTCTCTGAGTCTCTGTTCTTGTCCTGATCATCTGTTTCTTTCTTCCACGTGAACATTAGGTTTGTCTCTCCAAATTGGGGTTTTATCTGAAATGGGTAATTGCTTAGACTCTTCAGCTAAAGTGGATAATAGCAACCATAGCCCACATGCTAATTCTGGTAAATAGTTCATCTCATTCCTTTATTTCTTAATTTGGTTTCTTTGTTAACTTTATTGGAGATTCGTATTTATACTCCAAATGGGGTTTTCGAATGATTTTCTGGGTCAGAGTTAAATCTTTGATTCGAAGTATGAACCTTAAAACTTGTCGATCTTGTCTCGATCATCAAAGATCAAACCTTTTGAATTTCTCTGTAATTAGCTAAGTGATGAGATTTTCTATGTTTGATTGATCATATTTTTATAGCTTCTCCGGCCTCAAAAGTTTCGAGCAAGACAAGCCGCTCGACGGTTCCTTCAGGAGCAAGCACAAATTCTTACAGCACAAGAAGCAGTTTAGAACCATTTCCAACGCACAGGACAGAAGGAGAGATACTTTCATCACCAAATCTAAAAGCTTTCACTTTCAATGAACTCAAGAACGCTACTAAGAACTTTCGTCCTGATAGTCTACTAGGCGAAGGAGGTTTCGGTTGTGTTTTCAAAGGATGGATTGATGAAACAACTCTCACTGCTGGAATTGTTGTTGCTGTTAAGAAGCTTAAACCGGAAGGTTTTCAAGGTCATAAAGAGTGGTTGGTAAGCCTAGTTTTTCGCTCTTTTTTGGTTCACGGTAACATCCACCGTGATTGATGTGTGTTTTTGGCTGATATTGAGATATTGTTTTGGCTTTTTTTCAGACTGAAGTAAACTATCTTGGTCAACTAAGTCACCCAAATCTTGTATTACTATTTGGGTACTGCGCAGAAGGCGAAAACCGGCTTCTTGTATATGAATTCATGCCAAAAGGAAGCTTGGAGAATCATCTTTTTAGACGTATGTTTTCTGAAATTCAGCAATATTGAATTCAAGATGAAAGCTTATATGAACCGGCTTCTTGTGTTTCTTTGTTTTTCGGTGTTTATAATTGCCGGGTCAATGGTTCTTGCAGGTGGTGCGCATCCGCTTACATGGGCGATAAGGATGAAAGTGGCAGTAGGTGCAGCTAAAGGGCTAACTTTTCTTCATGAAGCAAAGTCACAAGTAATATATAGAGATTTTAAAGCTGCTAACATTCTACTCGATGCTGTAATAAACCCGAGCAGAAACTCTCTTCAACCACTTTCAGGATTCGCATTATGATTTTTTAACCGTTTGCAGTTGTGTCTAAATGCAGGAGTTCAATGCCAAGCTTTCAGATTTCGGTTTGGCAAAAGCAGGTCCTACTGGTGATAACACACATGTGTCCACAAAGGTCATGGGTACTCATGGGTATGCAGCTCCTGAATATGTTGCCACAGGTTTGTTTCTATAAACTCACATTACCATTGCTTTACGCGGTATTAAACTAGACAAAACTATGAGCTATGGTTTCAAACAGGTTTTAGCAGTTTCTTTGTAGTTCCAAGAATGTTTCAAAAGCTTTATCTTTGACATTAACGAAAAATCTTTGACCTTTAGAGTGTTGTTGTTGTTATTGTTTCTTTGATACTTTCTGAAAGCTCATCTTCATCTACTATAGGCAGGTTGACCGCAAAAAGTGATGTGTACAGCTTCGGTGTCGTACTACTGGAAATAATATCAGGACGCCGTGCCATGGACAATTCAAATGGGGGAAACGATTATAGTCTTGTGGACTGGGCAAAACCATACATTGGTGATAAGCGGAAGCTTTTTCGCATAATGGACACGAAACTAGGCGGTCAATATCCACAAAAGGGAGCTTACACAGCTGCTAATCTTGCATTGCAATGCTTAAATCCCCAAGCAAAGGTCAGGCCGAAAATGTCAGAGGTTTTAAGCACATTAGAACAGCTAGAATTCGCTGCTAAACCTGGAACCAAACACACTCAAATGGAATCTCCAAGATCCCAGCATTCCTCTGTTGTGCAGAATTCCCCGTTAAGATATAGTCAGGATCGACCTCTGCTGCACATAACTCCTGGTGCATCACCTTTACCTTCTTACAACCAATCTCCGCTTGTAAGACATGTAAGATGATATCACTGATTTAAGAAAATAGTCATGCTCTACTCTTGTATGTGTAATATATGTAAAATGCAGGTTTTGAGATTCAGGTTTTGTCCGTGTAACTGGAGAGGAGTGAATGAAAAGACTAATACAGAAAAAAACTATTTACTCAAACCCTTTTTTGTCTTCAAACATATCAGAGTAAACTGACGCAACATATTATAATGATGTAATAAACTCTCACCAAACACTCTCTAAACTCACCAAACCAAACCGAAACGCGGAGGAAACACACCAAGTAATTTAGTTCGACCAAGTAAGATGATGAGATGACACTCTCTTTTGCATGAACAGTCACCGTTTCCACTCGGTTCTGGTTGACTTGTCTGAAACAATCAAGAAAAAGATGGCTTAAAAGGTCAATGATCTGAGTAAAGCTTAAAACTTTTAAACGAATTGTGTGAATTTGAGTCTTGCTTACGGCTTATGTCCTTAGAAGAAGTAAAAGATTTGTCGCCATTCATAGATCCTTTGGCTGAGGCTAGGAGAAGTTTGCGAGCCCTTGGAGACATAGTAGTAGTACTCAGCCTACATTGGCTGGAGAGGGCAGCGAATGGCGCCTTAATGCCCCATTTATCTCAGGCTTCTCTTGGGCAAACCTCGGAGAGCCTTCTCATTTGATTCTAGCCTTTGCAGATGCAGTAGGGGCCATGTAGATTCAGAGCTTACCTTCACATCAGAGCATTTAAGGTCTTCACCTTTATCACTGGTCTCTGCAGTTTTTGGGTTCATCTTTCCCCGGTCCGTCCAAAATAGGTGACTCTCATCTTTTACAACATCAAACTCTATGGGAACTGCATCAGCGGTATCTTTCTCCTTTTCAGCAAACTCAATTTTGTCTCCTTCAAGAACCTTCCCTGAAACATTCCCTAGAACATTGTTTTTTTATTTTCTCTCTCCGAGTCTCCCGAGAAAATCTCTAAAAAATCTCAAGAATTTATGTACAAAACACCTCTATTTAATACTACTAATCAAAACACACTAATCTCAGGAAAAATAACAGATTTACTTCTGTTCCACTAAGTCACAACAACGTCGTCTTTTTCTCTGTAATTTTCCTGAGAAAATGCAGAATTTCTCCAAAGGCCAAGTCTTTTCTCTTACTTTCCTTCTCATTCTTATTCTTCTGCCATCACTCTCAGAATCGCAGCTAACGTCAAGTGAATCAAGAACTCTATTAGAAATCCAAAAGCATTTCCAATAACCACCGGTTCTTCGATCATGGAACAACTGGACCAATTTCTGCTACCTCCCTTCTTCTCCTTCTTTCAAAATCCTCTGTTTCAACGGTCACGTAACCGAATTAACCGTCACTGGAAACAGAACCGTTAAGCTTCCCGGAAGATTCTCCAGTGACTCACTCTTCACTGTTCTTACAAAACTCTCAAACTTAAAGACATTGTCTCTTGTCTCTATCGGCATCTCTGGTCCTCTCCCTCCAAAGATCATCAGGTTATCTTCATCTCTCCAATCTCTGAATCTCAGTTCCTATTTCATCTCTGGGAAAATTCCCCAAGAGATCTCGTCGTTGAAGAACCTGAGAAGTCTTGTTCTAGCGAATAATTTGTTCAATGGAAGTGTTCCTGATCTCAGGCAATTATCGAATCTTCGAGAGCTGAATTTAGGCGGTAATAAACTCGGTCCTGAAGTTGTTCCTTCACTTGCAAGTAACTTGATCATTGTTTCATTAAGGAACAACTCATTTGGATCAAAGATTCCAGAAAAGATCAAGAAGCTGAATAAGCTTCAAAGCTTGGATCTTTCTTCCAACAGGTTCATTGGTTCAATCCCAAGATTCCTGTTTACGCTTCCTTTGCTTCAGAATCTAAGTTTGGTACAAAACTTGTTGAGTGGATCACTTCCAAATTCATCGTTACGCAGCTTCAAGCTTAGAATTTTAGATGTTTCCCGGAATCTTCTGACTAGGAAGCTTCCATCTTGCTTCTCTTCCAAGAATTTTTATAAGCAGACAGTACTCTTTACATTTAATTGCTTGTCTGTAAATGGTTCTCCTTCTGCAAAGTATCAGCGTCCAGTTACCTTCTGTGGAAACGAAGCAAAGCAAGCCGTAGCTGCTGTGAAGTCTAACACAAGAATAACGAAAAGAAAGAAGAAGATAAAGGAATCGAACTTGGATTGGTAATTGGCATTATCGTTGGTGTGGTCCTCGTTTCAGCGGTTTTGGCTGGCTTGGTGTTGGTTAGGATGAGAAAATCAAGATCAAAGGAAGAGCCTTTTGAAGCAAACAACGTTGATAAGGTCTCTGTTTGCAGGATCAACACTAGGTCAACGATATCAAAGACAGTACCAGAAGCAAGTAATAATAAAGGCTCTCACTTTGAAATCTTGAATCAAGTTTTGACAGTCATTAACCTAACTAGCTCGAGTATTTCAAATGTAGGACGAGTACCACAAGTCATGAGATCCGTGGTGAATGGACTATCACCCTACCGACTTTTCTCTTTGGAGGAACTGGACGAAGCAACCAACAATTTTGATGCAGCAAGTCTCTGCGGAGACCAGCTAAAGGAAAAAGCAAATAAGACATGATTTAAATTTGATCTAATATCTAATTTCAAAACAGCTGTACAAAGGTTATCTTAGAGAATGCATAGCAGTGACAGTGAGGTGTATTAAGCTGAAACAGAAAAATTCAATACAGAATATGGCTCAACAAATGGAAATTTTATCAAAGCTAAGGCATATGCATTTGGTCAGTGTTCTTGGACACTGCATTGGTACTTATCAAGATCATCATCCATATGCTGGGAGTACACTTTTCATAGTTCAAGAATACATCTCAAATGGGACTTTGAGGGATTACCTCACTCGTAATACCTGAAAAAGATTTTCGATTTCTACAGACTTGGTTTTTGTTGGGAAACTAACAGATTGGAAATGTTTTGGCAGATTGGAGAAAGAAAGAGGTGTTGAAATGGCCTCAGAGAATGTCTATAGCGATTGGAGTCGCTCGAGGAATACAATTCTTGCACACAGGAGTGACACCAGGAATCTTTGGGAACAATTTGGAGATAGAGAATGTTCTACTTGATGAAACACTCACTGTAAAACTCAGTGGTTATACTATTCATTTACCATCCAAGGTATAATAATTAAACAAATCAGTGATAACCAAGACTTAGCTTCTCACTATTGATTTAACCTCTCATGAAAATAATAATCTTTTGGGGGATTTTCACGTTGGAGCGGAGAGCCCTAGTAATGAAGATGGAGAGAAAGAAGATGTGTACCAGTTTGGAGTGATACTACTTCAGATCATCACAGGAAAAGTAATGGCAGCTGCTTCTTCAGAACTAGGAAGCTTAAAGCTTCAGCTGGAGAATGGTTTGAGAGATGAACCATCGGTCTTGCGTAGCTTGGCAGATCCGTGTGTGAGAGGAACATATGCGTATGAGTCATTGAGAACCACAGTTGAGTTTGCCATGGACTGTCTTTGTGAAGATCAGAGGAAGCGGCCATCGATAGAGGATGTTGTATGGAATCTGCAGTACACAATTCAAGTGCAACAAGGATGGACAAGCAGTGGGAACCTCAGACTTGGTGGTTCATAGATGTAAAAGAGGAATATAAAATCATCATCCCTGAAGGAAGTAGAGAAAAATCAATGTCAAATTCAAAACCCATATGAGAATACATTATGTTAGAACTACTTCTATTTGTTGTCCTTACGAGTCTCGTGTCAAGCTTCATAGTTTGGTGTAGAAATCGGATTAGCCTCACAAAGAGAGCAATACAATTGCAAATCCAATGATTGGCCACAAACCCTTGTATATTTCATTCATATCACAACTTTTTGGAATTTGGGTACAAAGATGATTTTGATGCATAGCAAGAAAGTCATAATACATATATACACAAAAGTGGATAATTAAGTTGGTTTGGTACAAAGTTGTTTTTTTAAGGATGTTGCGTTACATAGAACCAACCAAAAGCATCAAATCACTTCAAGAGTTTTGGAAACACAAGATATGAGTGAAAAGAGAAGAAAGCTTTTGCTGAATGGTGACATTCAGAGAAAGGAGAGAGAGAGCTATAAAGCTTAAAACTAACTACTACTAGTCAGCAGTCCAGCTTTGCTCAACAACATCACGCACTCTTCTGTTGTACTCGCGCTTGCTTTCGCTGTACATCCGAGCAGCTTCCGAGTTTGCAGGAGAATTCGGGTTAGGGTCACAGAGCAACGACTGCAATAACAAAGAGCAACAACGTATAAGAGAAGAAGAGAGTAATTTCAGGCTTTGAAGAGCATTAAGATGTTTGTATGGCATTTTGATATTAACCTGGATAGAGGTAAGTATAGCAGCAACATCATATATTGGACTCCACTGGTTTTGTAGAATGTCCAAGCATATACTCCCATCTGCATAAACTGCACAGCAGGTAAAGGAAAATAAGTTTAATTGGAGCCAAAAGCTGAACATCAACTAGGTGGAGAGAAAAACCAATGTTGTAATCTCTATAACTTACTATTTGGATGAAACATCCGTGACACAAACCGAACTGTTGGTGGCTTATTTGGATAATCTTCAGAGAACTGCAGTGAGAGTTTGAAAGTACCTAACAGTATCAAGAAAGAAAGATAAGAACACCACTATAACGATCCCAAAATTTCAAGATGCCAAAATTGCAATAATAGCCGAATCTTACCTCCATCCCATGGCGTGTCATCAGGCCTGCAAATTTAGAAACAGAAAGGTCTAAGTAAGTAGAGAAATGACAATGTATCAGATATATTTAGTCAGTATCTAGGGTCCTAGTTCCATTACCCAAATATGACAGCATTCCAGAGCATAATATTATTGTCTTGTGGAGCACCGCTAATACCCGCAGGTGGGTCTTGCTGCAACCTCTTGAAATCCCTCATCAACCTCTTCCTTGCTGGAGTCGACATCCTCCTTTAGTCTATACGAGAAAATCCAATTATTCATATCATTCTGAGGTCTTCTACATATGGCCAAATAAACGTTTTCTAAAGGTTTAGGTCAGCTAAAATTGCTAAATATGTAATAGATTCGGATCTTGCTAAAAAGTCTACGACCTATGATAGCTAACTAGCTTAGAAGCAAACATCAACTGCAAATTATTGAAGAAGCTTCTTTAAAAACTAAGACTTTAACCTAGAAACAGCTCAAGGTCGCATCAATTCACCAAAGTAGCCAAAATTTTGATAAGAAACAGCTCAGATGAAAGTAAAATTCACGGATCCAGCAAATAAACATCGAGGAAAAAGGATTAGATGAAAAGGTACCGTGGAAACAGATCTCGTTATAGAGTAAAAAGCCGAGGAGAGGCAAAGATCACGGCGAGAAGAGGTCGTCAAGTGAACATCTGTGTCACGGCGATTACCACCGGTGATCAGAGAAGTTCCGATCGATTCGAGAATCAGGTCGGCGAAACTCGATTTCACCGTGCGATGAGAGAGATGAGAAAACTTTCAATGAATTGGACCAACGTATATTGCACGCAGTAGAGAGATCTTCTAGAAACTTGCTCCTCTGACATATCTGTAAAGTTGGATTTGCTTTGCCCTTTGGACGACCGACCGACCGAGAGGCTCCTAACCGGCTTAAACCGTTAGGGCGAACTTTTCCATTAACCGGAGACATAAAACCGAAGATTAAAGTTAGTAGAGAGTGATGTTACTATAGAGAAAGACTTGTGTTTTGGTCTGTCTTTGCTTCTACAATCTCTCTCGACAAACTAATTCACCTTCAAGCCTCTTCTCAAAGCATGAGCATTTGGCTTTACATAAGCTCGTACTCGCAATTCAAATTATTCTGACAATTGCTCATATTAAAAACAGCTAAAATAAGACAAGACAATCGACTGATGTTTTGAGATACAACTGCATAACACAAGATCTAGCTTTTCACTTCCACATTTGGTCAAAGAGACTAGAACAAAAACAACACTACGTTTACTCTCTTCTGCTACCTACGATTCTACGAACAAAGATCAATCTTCAAGAGCCCTATCAGCAAACCAAATAGATAGGATGATCTCTGATATATCTCTAAGATTCATCATCTATTCCATTCATAGTCTCCTCCATAGTTAGGTGAAGCATTGTTTGTACGGTTTGCGTCTTCTGGTTTGATGGAGTTTGCAAATGCATGCCAGCCTATAAGGTAAGGCAAGACAAACTTGCAATACAGAAAGAAAAAAAACGAGTTTAGTAAAGATGTTAATTCACAAGTGCACACAAGTAATGTGAAAATGAGAGAGAATATGATCTTACATTGAAAGCAGAGATAAGAACAGCAAACTCTGCTCTAGTGATTGGTATGTAAATGCTCTCATCCACATTCAAAAGCTTGTTTTGTACACCTAAACATATATAGACAAAGCTCGAAATCCATTAGAGACCAAGTTCACTCCTTTTTGACAAGAATCAAGAAGAAGATTCGATCGACTTACTTAGGTTGAAGAAGTGACCAGAACCATCTGGGAGAGGCTCAACTTTCAACACTTTCCTCACTTTTCCCTCATCACTACATGAAACAAACACACTGACCACTAGAAAGAAAATAAGAATACATCCAATATTATTACTCTAATTATGTCTACCTCTTTCCCTTGAATGGATCATGGAAGAATTCACATGATTCCCTCGCACCTAGGCTAACTAGAGTTCCGATTTCTGTAACCGACAATGAGAACACCTACAACATTTTGACATAAAAAAAACTCTTTACCAAATCCATAATAGAAAAAAGACTGCCTTTTAACACCAAATCCAGTGAGAAAGTCTTAACAAAGTTTATAGAATACAGCTCAACGGATCATCTGAAGTTAAGAAATTATACCAAACCTGTTTCTTGCTCCAATCATATTGTCGTACACCAGTAGAAGGAGCAAACTGGAGCAATAGGAAACCGTCTTTGGACAACTTGAAAGCTCCAGACTGCAAAGAACAGAAACCAAATGGAAAACTCAAAACCATAATTTGTACAATTAGATGCTCTTTGATCTTTGGGAGAGAGACTTACGTCTAAAGCTACAAACTCGGGTGCTCTTGGCTCCACTGTTAAGGCAGCCTTCCCTTTGTATATGGAATGACCCACGTAAAATCTAGCTGGTAATCCTTCAGCTATCAAAATCGAAACAAAGAACACAAGTAAACATCATCTACTGAGTTTCACACATGAGCTCCATTTTAAGAGTTCTCTTTTTGAATTTCAAGCTAACAACTTACAAAACTAAGATTACTCTTTTTAGGTATCAAAGCTTCCAAATTCCAGTAAACATCACTCAGGTTTCACACACGACCTCAATTTCTAGAAATTAAGCTAAACCCTAAAGTAACCAATTGAGATGGCTTACCATTTTGTGAGGAGTATGAAGGGGAAGAAGAAGAAGAGTCACCAAACCTCTGCTTCTCGAATAAATCCGTCTGGCGGGACTTAACCGAGAGCTTCATCGTCATCGTCGTCGGTTTCAAGGCGAATCCATGTCTTTTCACGGGTAAACTGCCGGCGACGAGGACTGAAGAAGAAGAGAGAAAGCGAGGATTAGAGTTGACGACCATTGGAGGGGAAGATAAGAGTTGCGACATCGCTTTTTTGTTTGTTCCCTCTCTCTCAGTGTAGTGTCTTCTCTGCGAATTACGGAGGAGGAAAAGGTGCTTCCTTTACACTCTCATAGACTCGACAGACGAGGGAGAGAAAGAAAGTGATAATTTTTCGTTAATTCGTCTTCTACGGTGTCAGTTCTAAAAAAATTACAAACGAGCCCCAAAGTTCTTACAAGTTACAAATACAACGATTGTACACGTGTGTGTGAATTTAGATTTCGTTTGAACAGAAAATTGAGTTCAAAAAATTAAGAGACAAGTGTAATCTCTTTCTTTCTATTTTTGTGAAATTTTCATGATTTTATTTCAATTTCTAGAGGTTCTATTGAGTTGAAAAGAAGAAAAAAGTGCAATGAGGGGTAGAAAAAGGTTTCAACCATCTAACCATTTCCTTTTTTTAAAACGAGAGAGAGAGAGAATTCGATTTCTCAGGGGTCACAGGAGGAGGAATTTACTCTGGTCTTTCATATTATGATTTGACCATAAAATTATCTTGTTGAAAAGAAAAGGAAAGTGTTGATATTTCCTTTCCTAGAGGGACTTGAAGCTTTTTCTTTTTTTTTTTCTATTAATAAGCTCTGTGTTTCTCCTTCATCAACACCAACACTAAGAATGTCCAAAAAGCGTTGCTTGAGGATGGAACCGCTGCTCCACAATGTTGTAGAACGCATCCTTGAGAGATTTGCAGTGAAATCTCTGCTGAGATTCAAGACTGTATCGAAGCAATGGAAACCAACGATATAATCACGATTCTTCCAAGAAAGACAGTTGAAGCAGCGTCAGATATTCTCTTGGTGTCCGCATGTACTAAACCCCCAAACATAGAACCTTTAAAAACATTGGTGTTGGGTTCATCATCATCGGTCAAGATCCCTACTCCTTGGGAGGACGACAAGAAAAACACACAGTACTTAGTTTCTTGTAATACTTGTGACGGTGTCGTTTGTCTCTACCATCCCGAAAAATCCGGTTTTGTAGTCAATCCCACCACTAGATGGTACCGGCCACTTCCTCTCTGTGGATTACAACAACTAATTATCGACTTAGATGAAAATTACAATGAGCTTACACACGCAATCATAGTCTTTAAGCTTGGATTCGGTAAAGACATATTCACGGGCACATACAAGGCTGTTTGGCTCTACAACTCTTTAGAAATAGGCCTAGAAAATTCTACTACATGCGAAATTTTCGATTTTAACACCAACACTTGGAGGTATGTCACTCCTGCTTCTCCTTATCGGGTTGTTGGTGTTACTGATTCCGTGCTTGTAGATGGGTCGCTTCATTGGTTCATAGAGTGTGAAGAAACCAAACTTATATCTTTTGATCTCCATACAGAAACTTTTCAAGTCATCTGTAAAGCTCTCTTTGCCAAATTTGATTCTTTCGAGATCGACATATGCAACCTCGACAACCGCTTGTGTGTATCCAAGAGGAAGTGGCCCAACCAAGTGATATGGTCGTTCAACTCAGACAACAAGACATGGGACAAAATGTGTTCCATAGATCTGGAATTAACTTCTCTTTGTTATGATATCTCAACGCTATGTGCGCTTCATCCAATAGCACTTTTAGATGGGGAGAAGAATTATAAGACGAAGAAGAAGAAGGAGACAAAGTTACTATTTTATGGTCATAAAGAAAAGTCGAACACTGTTGACACTTGACACCGAAACCAAATCACATGATGTTGCTTTCTGGGCTGAATCCTCTGGAGATCCTGTCTGCTATTTCCCAAGTTTGTTCTCTATATAAGCATAATGTAACCTTTACTTCTTCCCATCAACTTGTTTTCTTGTCCAAGTTTGCAATTCTTCAAGATAGGGTTATGGTCCAGAGTCTTGTGTTACCAGGATTACTTGTTTCTCTTTGATTTTTTACCATATTTTCTTGGATTATTATTAACTCAACTCTTTTTTGGTTGTGTTGTAGCTAATTGTTTGTTAGATTGATGATGAGAAGATGCATGGATTATATATAGAAATCATGAAGCTTGCTAGGTCATTTTTGCAGGTTTTTCCGTGAATCTGCTGGTATATTCTTAGCTCTTTAGTCTATAAATGGTTGTGTAATTTGTCCAAGTATATCTTTATATTGTCGTGTTATTTCATGTTTCTTTAGAAGGTCCATATATGGTTCTGATTCTGACTCTTTTAGTTTTGCAGTTTGATCTTTGAACTGTTTAAGGTAAAATATACTAAGATCAAACAGACCAATTGAGATCTGTATTTCATCAAGGATAGTTAGTATATATTTATAGTTTCAATTTCATTTTAATTTTGTCATGATAAACAACGACAAAAACCTAATGATATGGAGCAAATTTAAAGCCAAGTTTCTCTCTTTGTTTTTGAGGCGGCAACACATGAGACAAGACAAGAGAAGTAATGAAAGTATATAGGGGAGATTGTATATAGATCTAAGGTATTTTGCTTTTCTCATTTTCCGCAGAAAAAGGAACCTGAATCCTATTTATTAAGAGTGATAATCCGAAACTGCGCATTATATATGCACTCTTAGTAACAAAACACCATTCATTAAAAACACTCTTTAGTTTTTTTTTTCTCCTCTCTTTCTCAAATGTTTTTTCTTGATCAACAAGCAAAAGCTTTGTCTAATTGTTGGACGGCAGCAAAATGTTAATGTAATCAGCAGGCTTTACCATGTTTGCAGCCAAGTGCTCCTGCATCCACGGTAAGTTTCCGGACCATCGTTCCCGTTTAGGTCGAATTGCAAACTTGTTTGGGATTGGGCTTTTCGCTTTAGGGCTCCACGCATTTGGTTTTCCTGATTCACAAAATAAGCTTCATTGAGAAAGTAATCTCCTTCTGATTGCCAATTTCAAGATTTCCATTGAATGTAAGGCGTGTACTCTCTCTTTGTAATCTGTTTGGCTTGTTCGTTAGGAGGAGCGATGAAACGATTTCCATGGCTTATGATTGTAGGGTTCATGTTTCCACCAATTGTATACACTTCCCAATGTGTGTAGTCATTGTTCACCACATGGATCATTCCAAATCTTCAACGAGGCATTCTCTGTTCCAATCTCTTACCAAAGTGGTTAAACGCAACCGTTATCTGCATGTTCTTGTCGATCGCATGTTCGTCCTTTGCCCCAAACAACATCACCTGTTCTCTCATAACCAAATTCAAAACAAAGGTTTAGATATGTATTAATTACTCGTTTAAATAGATAGTGCTTCGATTCAAGAAAATTGATAGATCATTTGATATCTCCTGTAATTCTTTCTTTTTGTGCAATCTCGTGTAATTCTTCTATCTTTTATGTTCTATGAGCATTCTTTTGAGCAAAACAGAGTATTTTTTAACCTCTTTGATGGCTGGTGAAATTACTGTTGGAAATAGTTACGGAAGTGGAGCCCTCAATCGCATCGATCATACCATCTGCACATCTCCTCATCGAGACATGATCAATCCAAACATTAGTTGCTCCAAACAAACTGATTCCATCACCATCACTTTTTGTCCTGAGCCCTATTTGGTTCTCAAGAGTCTCTGATCAACCCACCGCTCCCAGGAATAATGTTTGGATTAGGACTCCTTTTCATCCAACAAACTATTTTTTTTTTGGTTTGGGACTCCTTTATTCATCCAACAAATTGATATAAAATCCAAATGTTATCTGTCAGGATGGTCCGTGATCAATATGACAGATCTAGATTGACCCCCCCCCACCCCCACTTGTTTGCAAATAACAAAAGAAATAAATAATTTTGACCCATATGATATTAATCTACCATATTATACGTTTCACCAGAAATAAAAACACCATAAATGTTTCATCTCCTAACGATTTCAAGAAAGACAATAATTACCCAAAAAGGCTTAAATGTGAACTCTCGTTCACAGGAGAAAGAAGATTTCGAGCTGAAAAAAAGAAGAAAAACAATATGAAAGAAGAAAGATTCAAGAAGAACCTATATGCTGTGGCTTTTACCTTCTTCTTCTTCCTCTTCTTCCTCTGTTCCACGTCGGATTTGCTCCTCCCCCGTTCACCGTTATCAATTCTCGCCGGCGGGAGGTGGGATCTCCTGCAGCCTAATGTAGGTATAGCGGCAATGCACATGCAACTCCTCCACAACAACAAAGTCGTTATCTTTGACCGTACGGACTTTGGCCCTTCCAATCTCTCTCTCCCTTCTCAAAACTGCCAAAACGCCACCGTTTTCGACTGCTCTGCTCATTCTCTCTTATACGACGTCGCTTCAAACACCTTTCGCCCACTTACACTACGATACGACACGTGGTGCTCCTCCGGCTCCTTAAACGCCTCCGGCTCCTTGATCCAGACCGGCGGTTACGGCACCGGCGAACGAGCTGTACGGATATTCACACCTTGCGACGGAGTTGGAAGCGTTTCGTGCGATTGGGTTGAAAACAGAGCGTATCTTTCTTCTCGCCGGTGGTATTCCTCCAATCAGATTCTCCCCGATGGTCGGATTATCATCGTCGGCGGCAGAAGAGCCTTCACCTACGAGTTTTACCCCAAGAATCCAGGAGAATCCGTTTTCAATCTCAGATTCTTGGCGGAAACGAGAGATTTGAATGAAGAGAACAATCTTTATCCGTTTCTTCATCTTCTCCCTGACGGAAACCTCTTCATCTTCGCCAATCGAAGATCCATTTTGTTTGATTTCGTCAATCACCGAATCATCAAGGAGTTTCCGGAAATTCCCGGCGGCGATAAACGGAATTACCCCAGCACTGGCTCCTCCGTGCTCCTCCCTCTCTTGCTCACCGGAGAAAATAACCGATCGAATTCGGCGGCTGAAGTTATGGTATGCGGCGGTGCTCCGCCGGGAGCGTTCTTGAAGGCGGCGAGAACGATTCCTAAAATCTTCATAGGAGGATCTCACACGTGCGGGAGATTGAAAGTGACCGACCCGAATCCGAAATGGGTCATGGAGCAAATGCCATCGCCACGTGTCATGCCTGATATGCTACTGTTACCAAATGGTGACGTTTTGATTATTAACGGCGCGACTAAAGGAACCGCTGGTTGGGAGGACGCTACAAACGCTGTTCTCAACCCGATTTTATACTTACCCGACGAGCCCGACCCCACCCGGAGATTCGAAATTCTCGCGCCAACTCGGATCCCTAGAATGTACCATTCGGCGTCTCTTCTTCTTTCCGACGGCAGAGTCTTAGTCGGAGGAAGCAATCCTCACAAGAATTACAATTTCACGGCGAGGCCCTACCCGACGGAGCTCAGCCTCGAGGCCTATCTCCCGCATTACCTTGATCCGCAATACACGCGCGTGAGGCCGACGATTATCACGGTGGAGCTCGCCGGAAATATGATGTACGGTCAGGATTTTGCCGTTACGTTCGTGCTTCCGGCGCCCGAGATGTTCGAAGGAGGAGTCTCGGTGCGGCTCGTGGCGCCGTCGTTCAGCACGCACTCGACGGCAATGAACCAGAGGTTGTTGGTCTTGCGCGTGAGGCGCGTGGCTCAGTTATCTGTTTTTGCGTACAAAGCTGACGTGGACGGCCCAACGAACTCCTACGCGGCGCCACCTGGGTATTATATGATGTTCGTGGTTCACCGTGGAATTCCAAGTGTCGCTGTTTGGGTTAAGCTTTAAACTAAGCCTCTGGTAAACTCTGCTTTTTGACTTTTTGTTTCTTCATGATTTTATTTCTTACAAAGATTCATTAGTTTTTGGTTTTTTGAAACATGTATTTAATAATTTGTTTGGCTAAAGTAATAGTTAATAATTGAAACTTGAAGTGTTCTGTTCTCAAACACATCAATATGGATCTATTTAATAACTTTGTGGGGTTTGTTTGGAATAGTTAGGAATAATTCACTACGAAATTTCCTTTCCTTCTAGAAATTAAAACCGGTCTTGAAGTTTTCCAATTGCTTTCCGGTTCCTAGTTCGACTCGGATGCTGAGATTGTTACATGAGTATATAAATAAGCCTCGATGGCCTCTTCATCAATGGTGAGATCATAGCAAATTTGAGACAAACAAAATAACAAAAAAGCATTGTATGAGTATGGAACTATTCCCTCACGACGTTGTCGAGCATATTGTCGAGAAACTTGCCGTAAAATCTATTCTTAGATTCAAATCCGTATCGAAACAATGGAAATCCACAATCGAATCCACAAAACCGACGTGCATATAGCTTCTACGTTTAAACTTGCCGGTGAAGTTAATAATAGTCTAAACATAGAAGCTATAAGCACGTCGGTTTTCAAATCATCAGTTTCTTTTAAGATCCCTACTCCTTTGGAGATAATATTATATGTTGTTTGCCCCTACTAGTTGTGATGGTTTGATATGCTTCTACCATTTTTATGATTCGGATATTGTCTTCAATCCAACCACTAGATGGCATCGAATTTTTCCTCCACCTATGCATAAACAAGTCATTCTCGACAGATTTTCTAGTGAAGTTAATAATGACTTCACATTGCCTTTGCTAGGATTCGGCAAAGACAAGTTCAATGGCACATACAAGCCGGTTTGGTTATATAACTCATTGGAATTTGGTCTATAAAACGCTACTACATGTGAAGTTTTCCATTTTGGCACCAATATTTGGAAGTATATTACCCCTTGTTCTCCAAACCGGATCATTACTTTATATGATCCTGTGTATTGTAGATGGGTCTCTTCATTGGTTTACCCAATGTAAAGAAACCAACGTTCTATCTCTGGATCTTCACACCGAGATTTTTCAAGTAATCTCTAAAGTTCCTTTTACCATTGCAAATTGTGAAGACATGGCCATGTGCAACCTTGATAACCGTTTGTGCATATCCGAAGTGGCCCGACCAGATGATATGGTTGTTCGATTCCAGCAACAAGACATGGGGAAAAAAGTATTCAATCGATCTGAATATGATTTATTCTTGGAAGCATTTTTTGGCAGTCTTACCAATTACCATTAGCATTTTTGGAAAAGAAGAAAAATAATAAGTTATTGTTTTCTTCTAATCGATTATATAAGCAACGAATGGTGGTACATGATCCCCAAACCAAATCTTATGATTTAGTTTTCACGGCTAAATCTTTTGGAGATCATGTTTGTTATTTGGAGAGTCTAGTCTCTATTTTATAAATAGATTGTTTTCTTTTCTGTCGATATTAATAAACAATATTGTAATTTCAAAAATTTTAGTTATTGGTTCGTCTTTCCTAATCTATTAATTGCTTGTACATCATACATTGTAGTTAATAGATTTTATCTTTCAACAATGGTTATGATCACTGCCCACTACTTGGCTCTTTTAGTTGGATTCATACGCTTGACCTCAGAGTTTACATATATAATATATAGTTACAAATCTCAATACAAATTCGGGCTTGATCGATCAGTCTTTGTTGAAGCAATAAGATTGTCTTGAACTGATAATGAGATTTAAAAAAAAACTTAGAGTAGGAACAATATAGGGACCATATTTTCAGCTACATTAATGGAGTTTCCTTCACAAAACATAATAAATAGGGCTCACAATATCATATTTCTTATTTATTGACCCAAATAAATGTAATAGTGACGACTCTCCATCCTACACATGCAGTCCTTCATTTTAGCACGATGAGTTAGTGATTAAATAGTAGACTGTAAAAATGTTGTTATTGGTAATTATTTTTTTTAACCAAACCAAAACCGCATAAAAGCTATCCAAAACCTTGTTTTAAAAAAATAACAAAAATCATACTAGGAAAATAAACGATTGAAATATAGTTAAAAACAATCAAGATGTTTGTTTTTTTTTGCTTTTAATCCGAGTCTCAAAACATATCAAACTGAAGCGAAAGAGATTTGATTTAGTTTATTTCTATTGTTTTTGATAATTAAAATGTCAAACCAAAAAGGCTAAACTTTTATATGAATAACCTTCGAAAATTGGCATTGTCAAAAATCCATTGAAAAGCAAAATGAATGCATTAAACAACAACACATGCGACGAATGAAAACTGTTCTGTACAGCAACCAAAGGAAATCGAAACATGTGACATATAACAAAGAACATAACATCTAACCACAAATCCTTTTTTTTTTAATCCAATAGCACACATTACACGAATTATATTATACCAAAAAAGTGGGAATGTTTAATTATTGAATATTCGTAATAAAAAAGAGCGTTAATAAATGTGATCGCTTGTGACACCAACCACATATTTTACTCAGCCTTATAAGTCACACACAAGAGGACGTGACTAACAACTCGCTCGTACACTCTTCAGATCTCCCATTAGTACACACAAGCTATTATGTATTTTATTTCTTTCACTAAATTTTATTTACCCCTATTTTATTGTATTTTCAAAAGTAAAAATAATTTTTTTTTGGCCTAAAGACACATCATTTAGTCACCGTGAAATTCATCTTTTATGTCTAATAATAATAGATTTTTTAATTTACGACAAGTATCTCTCCAAATCATTCTGTATAAACGCCAAAATTAAAGCCTCGACTCCGGTAGTTGATAAAAGTTTCATTTGTTATAGTTTTTTGATAAGTGATCTAGTTTCATATATTGCTATAGTTTACAACGAATTAATCAAGTTAATTATAGTTCTAACTAGATAATGCAATGGTTATAAATCCAAGGCATGATGAAAACTACTTGATTACAACCATAAACGATCGAGTTATGGTTCTCCATAAATATGGTTTTAAATATTTATATCAATTTCAGAAGTCATGTAGATTAGGGAAATACATATATAGCTTATCTTGCATGCATATTTTGTGAACACAATGATCACGAACTGCCGAAAAAGTCTAATGATTCAAAATGATATATAACCAAGGTAGCTTTTCTTACATACCCAAAAGAAGAAGAAGAAAAAAATTACGACTGGTCATACATTTATTACAACAAGTTTAATATACATAACTTCCAAATAAAATAAACACAACAAAGAACGGAATATATATATATATAATTCATGGCTCTAATCAGATAGCGAAATGAGTTTTTATATAAATATAACCAAACCACATAAAAATAAAATAAAAACCCTAATAGCCGACATAACGATAATTAACTAAATTATAATCAAAGATCATATAAAAAACGTTATTAATATTATTAAATCATGGGACGATCTTTGTGATGTCGTTATTACCAGACAGATCAACATTGTTGATATTGTTGATCTTTTCGTTGTCGTTGTCTTCGAGGTTAATGTTGTTGTTATTGTTCTTCTTGGAGAAATGGAGCTTGTTGTTGTGCATCCAAACCTTTAGGACTCTTCTTTTCACTCCAATCTCTTCACAAAACCTTTGAACAACGCAATCTTCTTGCCTTTGTATCTTCCACCCAACTTTCTCAGCAAAACTCAGCATCTTCTCCTTCTGTTCCGGTGTGAACTTTGTCCTAATTCTCTTCTTCTGGCTGTACGGCGGGTGCGGTTGCGGTCTAGATGCGGTGGTTACGCCGTCTTCCTCCATAAATTCATCGGACTCCGAGTTGTTATGCATGTACCGGTAGTTAGAAACTCCGATTGGCATGATCATTTGGTGAGGTATGGCTGATCTGATCTTATGGTGGCTGAGCATGAGTTTTCGCGGTTGGTGGTAAGGGGAAATGGCGGAGGCTGCGGGTTCGCCTTCGATTTCTTTTCGATGAAAGTTTCTGTGGCAACTGCAAGCTGAGCAAGTGAGAGCTTCAATGGAGGCATCTTCACCACTTGGCATAAACTCTCCACACCCATCAGTAGCATTGCCACCCATAGCTGCTGCATGGTTCTTGAGACACTCCTTGTACCTTATCATAGGTTTTTTGATGATGGCGTTATAACCCACATGATGAGGACTTTGATGATGGTGATGATGATCATAATTGTTGCCATGACCATTACCATGTAACGGCATTTGTGATCGTTGAGTAGTAATGTTGTTGTGAGTTGGAGGAGCAGAATTTGCAACATGATGATGATGATGATGGATCATGTGACCATGACTGCCACCACCACCAAATGCAGTGTTTAGTGGGATGGGCATATCATGATCTTCTTGATTTGCAATTTCCATTTTTCTTTAATTGGGTCTTCTTGAGAAACCTTTTTTTTTTTTTGCAAATTGTTTCTTGGTTTGGGGACAAAGAGACGAGCTACAAATGAAACAAGACAATAGGAGAAAAATAATTAGTAACTAAGACCAAAATGATTAAACTATTGAAGGTGGATACTTGACTTGATTAAATTCTTAAATAGTTTTCTTGGGAAACGTCCACTTTTTTAGAAAAGAACTCACGGAAAAACATTTGAAATGATTTTACCCCAAAATGTTTTTTCAAAATTAGAGGACAAAACGGAAGAATTAAAAAAATAAGGGGATGAACTCTTATTGCAAGCCTGAGATTTATGATGCTCAATTAAAAAAAAATATGTCATAAAAACAGCTATTCTTTGATTATCAATCTCCTTTTTCTCTCCAAGTTTTGATGAGAAATTAACAAAGAGGGAGAGAGAAGTCAAGACTTCTTATGAAAGAAAATTGAATCAGGTTGTTGATGATTGAACTGAACTAGGAACACATACCCTCACAACTATTAGCAGCAAGCTTTGATCTTATTATGCTTCAAAAGTTCAGAACTCTGTTGAAGATAGTCAGCGTCTACCAAATGGAAACCCTTAAGAGAGGCAGAGACGATTAGAGATTTAAGCTTTGTAATGAAAGAGCTTGCAGGGAGAGAGGAGACAAAGATTTGCATTTGAGTTTTGGATGTGAAGGCAATGTCTTAAACTAAGAGGGCGTAGACTATTAGTAGTGAAAGCCTAAAGACTAAAAGCAAGAGAGAGAGAAAACAAAACTAGATATTTTCAACAGACAAATAGAAAACAAAAGCATTTAATTATAGGAGATCAGTTTTGTTAGTCATTCTAATTATTTATAATAAATAAAGGGGTTTTAATATCTGGTTTACTGGTAAATACCCCTAAACAGCAATAAAACAAAAGATCGGAGAAGGTCATGGGTGATTGCTTTGCTTGCACTATACATCAAATTTACACAAAATTTAGAGAGATAAAATGTGTCAGAGAGTGGTGGGGAGAGTACACTGATGCAGTGAGAGGAGCATAAAAGTAATTTAAAAACTAATCAAATAAGTTACCTTTCATGAGTAAACGAAGTTCTTACAAAAGAAAGAAAGTATTTGTTTTAAATTGGTAACTAAAAATAAATTAATATGTGATCGTGTATGCAATAGGAAGTGAAAGCTAAAAACAATTATCTGATTGTGCAAGTCCGAAAATTAAATACAGTATTAATACCCAGACCTTGGTAGTTTACTAGTTACTTGTTTGGTCAGTAAAATTCAATCTTCGGTAATTTTAAATTTAAGGGGATTATATATCAGCTGATGATCTTCGTGAATAAATTAAATACGGGAATATGTTTTATCCTTTTTTCTTGTTTTAATTTTGTGGTGTCTTCTTCTGGTAAACTCTTACATCCCCTTGGAGTATATCATTTTTTTTTTTGCAAAAGAATATAGATAATTTATCGCAGACGTAAATTAAATACGTCATATATAGATAAATATGTGAATATTTTAAGACTTTGGACTCTCGAGGTTGGCATGTCAGGCATGTGAATTATATTATTAACCAGAAGTGACTATTAACTATGGTCCTACAATATATCGTGTATTTATTGTAAATTTTATTCTTTAGATATAATAAAAACAGAAAACCAGGAACTAATACTCAACAAGTTTAAAATAATGAAATTATAATTTTATCTTAAGATAAATGATTTTTTCCTAACTTTTGATCAATGACAAATTAATAAAATTGGATTGTATATACAGTAGACAAGTTTTCTTAAAGTATATACATTAGTGCATTTGCTCTATTTTCTCTACACAGAGGAGATAAGATGCATCACACGACATTCAAGATCGAGATGAACTATATATTCAACCCCACTTACGCCAGATATCGAACTAAAATAAACTATCAAAATTCACATCAGAAACGAGACAACATAATTGTGTTTCTCCTACTTCGTGAATATATTTCTGTGATCTGTTGTATATTAGTTTACCACTAATTATGATTTTACCATATTAAGACGAAAATGCAGACAAAAGAATCGAAAGTCAAGTGTTCGTTTGACTAAAGAAGGGAGTCGTAGTCAAATGGCGAATTTTGCGTAACATTACAGACTAATGGTGAATACAGTCTGTTCTTTATTTATTCCTATCGTCTTTTATTCTTTACTACATATTTGGGATACTTTATCTTTTAGTTTCTTCTTGTTTAATTTTTGTGGTGTCTTCTTCTGGTAAACTCTTAAATCCCCCTTTCCCATCGGTAAAATAGTTATTATTATTTTTTATATATTTTGAATAAACTAATGTTTAAAGTCTCTATTTTCCAGAGATGATTTTGATAATCACTTGGTCGGGCAAATATATAGGCTGAGGCGATGATCCCAAAACTTGGGATAATTACAGTATTTATATGTAAATTTGAGTTTCCCCTATTTTTATGTATTTATTCAAGTAACTAAATAAAAAGGGTCCACAAGAATAAGAAATGACGTTAGGTCGATGGTCCAAAATTGTTCACAATTTTCAAGATGTTCGTATTTACTCGTTCCCCTTTTATATTATGACACATTGACACTTTAATTTGCGTATATATATCAGTAAGTTTTAGATTTACACCTGCTTATTTATTAACTTTTCCAATATATCAAAATAAAAACAAACTTCTATATGCATTTTAAAGATTTATTCCTTTAAAGACTGGTTAAATTTCGTATATAAGTACTAAAAGATCAATATTCTGAAGATTTCTTTTAAGACTTATTAATTATGTTTATTAGATATACGTATATGCAGGCCGGTCTAATAAAAACGATGGCTCAAAAATAATTTTTTCCGTCTTTTTAAAATTTGTTATTTTAAGATCTCAAATAGTATTAGCTTTAAAACTATGTAAAATAGTATTAAATATTTTTAAAATCAACAAATCTTTTAGAGAAAACGAAATTTGGTAGCTTTGAAAATATATTCATTATCATAAAAATAATAATTTAGTGGCTCTCAAAAACATATATATATATATATCACATTTTTCTTAGATATTTATATATATATTTAACTAATCTACTTGTCACTCGTACATGAAACTTCTCTAAATTAGCTAGCTATTTTATAGTATATGAGTAAATACTCTATTAAGTTCGTAATAGTTAAAAAGAAATTTTTAGTATAGTATTTTTAACTGACAAGCGTGCAAAGGCGGACGATTTATTTCTTTTTTTATTAGATGGAACCATCAACTTTTGGTCAACCAGAGCTTGTATCCTTCAAATAATCATAACTTCTTTTAATGCCAACTCTCTTTTAACATCTTTATAACGGAAATTCAGATAAATTCATATCTTATATATATATATATATAATTAAGATTTAAATCATTTTATGTTATCTAATAAAAATAGAGATCAAGTCACAACCGCCTTGACAAATAATGATGAAGTCATTTTAGGGTTGGTTAGAATAAAATTATGATAACAACATCATTTGCTATATTTTTCTTAGATTAAAAAGGTATCGATTATAACTCTTAATGTATGATTGTTAAATTTTATAATCTCATGCATTAGTTATTATAATTCGTGACTATAATAAGTTATATATCTATCATATATGGTACCATTGTCTCGCGGTTAGGACAATGGTGTCTTCTCAGTTATCATATTTGTTACGGTTTGCACTTTCCATATCAAATGAGGATTAAGGAAACCAGTCCAATATATTTTACGTATGTCTTGAAATTATCAATATGGTTCTACGGATAAAAACGTATTTTGTAAGTTCCATCATTATATATACGGCAATTAATTTGTAAGCAACAACAAAAATGAATCTTAAAATTCACATTTTATTCATTCTCTTCCCATTTTTTTCCATGTGAACTGTCCTTGCTTTTATTACACACCATTTCGATTAATCTCAAAGGTTGGAAAAAATAACAAATTTTATGCATTTTTATGTATGCCACTAAATTTCATGTAATTATAACTATTTATAAGATACATATTCCTTAGTCGGCCTATGAATTCGATTGCAAAACATCTCCAATATCATAAATGGGTCAAATGTAAAACATCCATTTTACCAAGTGCAAGACATAATATGGAATTTATTAATGCAGCGTAGTCAATTGCATTCACTGCATTAAATTAGAAATTATATATAACAGTAAATAAACACCTGATTTGTAACATATTTAAATTAGCTAGGACTATATATAACGGTAAACATGTTTCAATATTTTTTTAACAATAATGTTTTATATAGCTGAAATTCGTAACAGATTATCACTGATCTATAATTCTTTTTTATTTTAAAAGTAGAAATAAAACTGGTTTGCTTGCACCCTGTCTTTTAGTTGATTTATTAATTTAACATTAAAAAAATGATCTGCAAGGGATTGCTTATTCTTGTAATTATATCGTCCCTAAATATGCTACATGCATATATATCTATATATATATATATATTTTGTTCGTATTAGAACTTAATTTACAATGTTATATTTCCAGGCTTCAAGTATATATAAAAATTGGTTTATCGTTTATTTTACGTTACACCAGTACATTTTTATTTACATAAGTTCTAAACAGTTACTCAAGAAAAAAATATATAGAAATAGATAAAGCAAACTAAAAGGAAAGGGTATATAAATTCAGCCGTTGGGAACATTCTCACTCTTTACTTTTCTTTGTTTTTTTTTTCTCTTTTATCAATTCCTTTTGGCATGAGATTCAAAAGCCCCACACCACTTCATTCCAAAGAAAAGTATAATCATGTTTAGGTAATTTTTATTCGATTTTTTGGGATTTACGACATCTAATCGTATGATTATTTAGTACTCTCTCAGTTTAAAAATATAACATGTTATGGATAAAAAATGATTTTAAAGAAAATTAACTTTTACTTCTTAAAATACAAATCATCATTTTTGGAAAACAATAATAATCAAAAAGTTAAAAACAAAATTTATTTAAAATGTTGTTTTGTAATTGACAAAGTTCTTCTGATTATGTATTTTTACAATTACATAAATAAAAGTTGCATTGAAATATAGAAACATACTTATATTTTGAAGCAAAAAAATTTCTCTAAAACATTTTATATTTTGAAACGAAGAGAGTATATTACGAAGTCTACAGTGCAACATTCTTATAGCTTAAACCAAAATGTTTCAAAAACAAAAAAAAAAACAGGGAAAAGGAAAGAAGATGTTTCATTAAGCTAAACATGTGCTGTATGGATAAAATAAAGGCCAATAATCATGCGAATAGAGCATTTCTATATGACTTGATTTCTATTTTATAAAGTCAAATAGAGAACAGTATTTTAACAAAAAAAAGTTAAAGAAAAATAAAATTACAAGAAAGAACTCCCATAAGATAATGGTGGCAGTTGATCTTTTAACAAATCATTTTCCAAAAGTTATATGTATATATATATATATATACAATATTATTTGCATATTTTTCATTTCAAATATAGATCGCTTCAGAAAAAAATAGGGATTTTGTTTTCCGGAATAACATTGGATAGTAATGAATATAATACAATGCAAATTCTCATTTAAATGGCCAATTGTTGTATAGTTTTTCTGTTATTATTGTTTGTTTGTTTGCCTATATATATATATGATGTGTATTGTAACTTATATTCACGGCCAGCACCTTCTATATCATGATTTTATCTTGATAAGTTGATATATATATATATATATATATTGTAAATGCTGAGAGGTAACCTTGCTTTGAATCTTGATATTCCCTTCGGATGTCAAAATACGAAGGTTAAAGTAAACAGATACGATATAAAAACAAGAATATATAAATATGACTTAATTACTTGATCTACAATACATACAATACAATCATGTTGAGAAAGTGTGTATGTGTCTACTATACATCATATGAAATTATTAATACAGATACAAATCCGTAAGCGCACACCTATTTAATTATGTATACTAGAAACGGTGCAACAGACGAACTGGGGACCAATGGACCAGCTCATAGCCCATTTGCTTTAAATAATCTTATTTCAGAAATTACATTAAATTAGAAAATGGTTCATTCTTATAGTGGAGGAATATTGGTAATCGCTTTTCATTCTTTTTTTTCACAGTGGAATATTGGTTATCTAAAACCCAAATAATTTCATTTTATCTTCTTTATTTTTATCCCAAACTAGCCACCAAACAAAATACCAGCAATTCAAATCGAATTTACAAAGAATCTTCATCTTTCTAAAGGCAAAACTTTAATTTGAAAAAGGCATCGTCTTTAAAGGATCATAAACGACATATTCTAAGATCTATAATCGTTATATTGAATATTGATTACGATGGATATACACGTATTAGTCTAGTGGCATTCCGCCATTGACCGGTCGTGATCATCAGAAATCTATTCTTACTATATAATGTTTCCTTGAATATTGTGAAATCTTATTATTAATGTCGTCCGTCATATTTAACAAGATGCATCCTGCATATATGATTAAGAGTCATAACTAATCATGCCCACTGTTGTGAGGATTTTTTTTTGGGATGATAAGAAAAATAAATAAATCATTATTTGTAAGAGTTAAACTAATTAGTAAAAATAGAATATATATATATATATATACTCCAGTATTAATTAAAATTATAGATTTTGTTGTTATAAAAATGAAAAAACATTCTGAGAATTTATTTCTATTTATATATTCGGAGAATATAAAAATATTTATCCCTACTATCGAAAAACTTTCCCACAAAGCAAATGCACGAGTTCAGGAATTTTTAACACTATTATGGGTTTTACGTGCAATCAGTTTACTGACATCTGATTTCTCCTCATACATAGATTATTATACTTTTGATATCACTTTTCTATTTGTAAATAAATAAATTTTCACAAGGTACAGTTATATGGCAGGTGACAATGGACGTAGCGTGTAAGAAAATATAAACCCGTACCTTAGATATAATTTAGTAAACAAAAGGATAAAGTTAAAAAACATTATAATGTATTATTTTCTGACTATACTGCGACGACATTATCAATCACTCACCTCACTTGGAACTTGTTTTTCCCAAAGTGCAAATTCATACGAAAATAGTATTTTGAATTCACAGTTATAAGTTATAAACATCCATTTCTAACTCGACCCCGAAAATAAAATAGCAATGCCAAACATACTGGGCCTAATATTCGCAGGCCCATTTTGAAAACCACTCACGATTTCGGTTTTCTTCTGGTAAAGTATAAAACCTGAAAGTTACTATTTCTAAAAACGACGCAGCACCTATTTAGAAAGAGAGAGTCAAATAAGTTATAAAAATATGCAATCTTAACTTGCAGATACAAAGAACCTTTGAGCCAACAAGATTTTACAATTCAACAGAGAAATCAAATTCTTTGTGTCCAATACAAACCGATTATTAAGACAATCCAAGAAAGCTAGTAATCGAGAAGAAGCCTTGAGTTCAGCCTTGTGCCACTGTTTCAAGCATCTGTAATCATACAACAAGTTTGTAGTGTAAGAGATCTGATACAAAACTACACTTTAGAACAAAACGCAGAGGCGATGGATTGTATTTAACACACCTTACCAGCAAGACTAAAACTTTAACATTTTAGAATTGTTCTCATTATCTACTCACACTCCTATGAGCTACTTCAAATTTATAATCAGCTTTACTTATACAAGCAAACAAAAAAGGCGCATGTAGGAGCTACGTTCTGTAGTATAAATATGCTACACCCCAGAGCTAGAGAATCATTTGAAGAGAATATTGAACTTGGATTTGAAATATGAAATTTTATCTAAGACCATTGATTCCTTGAGGCATATTAAAAGCTGAAACCAAATGATACAAAGGAGTTTAGGTAGGATTGAAACAAATTTCCAATGTTACAAACCTACCTGAAACCAACATTTTCTAAGATATCCCAAAACTATGATCTTGCGCAACATTTGTTATCATTCTCAATCTATCCTCCACTTTAATTATGCAAGAATTAAGTAAGAAAATACTTTGATCAGGAGTCAGGAAAAGTTCACAAATTTAAGCTGATGTTTAAGTAACTATGCCAAATCTTAGAGATAACCAATGGAAAAAACTAGGATCACTTTGCAAACACATTTCACAACGTCCCCAGGTTCAAACCAGTTAATCAAATCGATATTGTTTTGGCTACTCTTCAATGCTCAACAAGATCAGCAGAAAAATCAGGTTTTTGCTATTGAATCGTATACAAGTTAACGCAAATAACAATTTAACATTGACGACAAACGCGATTTTTTTTTTTTACAAAATTAGCACACAAGGATGAATCAATCATCAACGGATTACCTCATAGAAGGAGATGGATGCTCCTCAGTGATACGGAGCAGGCTGTTTCTGATGTTGGTGAGATGATTTGGAAGGAACCGAAGCTTTGCCGTAGATCTGCTCAGCGACGAGGTAGACGCAGAAGGCGGCGACGCCGATGCCAAGTCCGGGAAGAGCGTGTCTCATTTGGTTCGATAGCATTGGATGCTTCCTCCATTCATCTCTTCGCCGGAAAAATTCGCCTGTAGTACCCAAAGGCTTCGCCATTTTCTCCGGTATTCGATTTATCCCTCCTGCGACCGTTCTTAGCTTACTCTTTCTTATGACAAATAATGGGGTTTTTGTTACTATTAGGCCTTTTATTTTGTACACAATTGTTAAAATTGAAAATTCAGAAAATACTAATGTCGAAAAATAATAAATCATAAAACAAAACAAAACAAAAAATCTAATGATTTATTCAGGATATTTCTTTAAAAATCCATTTTTATGTTTAATCTAAAGATTATTAAATACCACAAACTTAGGTTTACAAAATGTTACAAAAAATTAGAAAGAATTATAAAATACTTAAGAGCCAAGTAGCTGGTTAGAGCCAAATTTTTAGAGTCTTTTGTAACGTCACACTTTCTGGTGTCGTAAATAATTATAAGGATCGTTCTTGTTTGTTTTAGTTTCTCAAATTTTAACTTAGAAGTTCTATATTTAACACTTTTAAAAATGTTAATACTTTTTATTAAATACAATGATAAATCATAGTAACATCTTCTGATCTTTCCGGCTTATGTCTCTAGTTCAATGGAAGATAGCATAGCCATCTCGTCAGAAAGAATGTTTTCAGGCATAAAAATGGTGTTCTTGTCCTTAGCGGCTGGGCTTGGTGGAGGAGGATCTTGTGAAGGAGAAGATAGAATTGGTGAAGTTTCACCGGTTTTGTCTGTGAACGGTCTGGCAATCGTTTGGGTGGATGTTAGAAGAAGAAACAGAGCAATCTTCATTATCTTTGCAGAGATCTTCATGATTCTTGTTGGTGTGTTTGTGTCTTTAAATGATGATGAGCTTAGCAGGACTTGTAATGTATTTGTATTTGTATGTAGCTATAGCTAGTCATTGTTTTTATTTTGTGAGTTCACCTGAGAATATATATGTGGAGATAATTTACACCAGAGAAGATATGATTATCTTTCTAAATATTAAGAAAGACAATTTGACTAAATTTAATCCAATTTTCATATCATATTTTTGGTTAATTTTTTTTGTTATTTTCTACAGAATCAAAGAGGTCATCTTTATTTACTTTTGATACTACTTCAAAAGCTTCTTTTTGTTGTTGGTTTTAAATTTTATTGTTAAGAACTACTTCAATTCAATAGATTAAGAAATACAATTACGCAATCAGCTTTATTAATTTCTTTACAAAAGTATCATTTCTAGATATTTTTCATTACTGTTTCGATCCAAATCCAATACATTCACAAAAAGCAATAAAAAGGCAACTTTCCTATCAAATTTGGAGTACTCTGAAAAAATATATATCTTATTCAACAAAAATAAAAAATACAAATCTGATCATTTACTTATTTCTATCAAATTCAATTACTATAACTTTCCTATTTTCTTCATTAAACAGTAAATATAATACAGAAACCTTTCTTACGTCCTTGGCCTAGCACATCCACTGAACAACGAGAAACGTCTCTGTCGACTTCTCCGTGATCGCACAGAAGTCCCTTTGATCTATAAACAAATTGAGTTTTGTTTTGTTTCACCATTAAAGACCATTTTTTCCCGAATTAACTCACTTTGCTTCTTCTTGGAGACTTTTGTGTGTTCCAACAGAAAAGTAGACTGCAAACTCCTCTCCCTGACCCTGATTCATATTCTCTACACAAACCAAACAATAAAAATTATTTGTTATGAAGATCTTATTCGTTTTTCTTTCTTTCCTGCTGAATCAAGATTACTTACAGGTTGTCTTTGTTGTTTATGAAGTTGCTATTGTGAAGTAAGCTCGGAGAAACAGGACAATGCTCCATTCTTTTACCAGTCTGATTCTCCTGAAACTCACAAATCTTCAAAACTTTGACTCCATTGGTGTCTTCTTGAGGTAGAATTTGATTCCTTTCGGGTTTTAACCGGCCTTGTGAACCGGGAGTCCTCTGTAACCACTCTGTTTCTAATCTTTGTTCTTGGATGATTGCTTCAATTCTTTTCATTGGAATCTCATTCCCACTTTCAGTATCTGAACTAGCCACCATTGCTGTTTGTCGTGTCTGCTTGGAGATGAGTAACTCAGTTTCAGACAAGAGGATTATCCTCACCTCTACGTTTCGCCGTAGTACCATTTCAACCGAGTTTGTGATACTGCTTAAAAACCTTTCAGCTCTGGATTTGATCTCTCTTTCTCTAAATGCAATATAAGCAACTAGAATACCTGCAAACATGATTCTATTACTATGTCATACTAGGCGTTATCCTTTCAAATGTAAAGTGATTAAGAGAAGTTTTAGGCTTACCTTCAACTTCACTGATAGATATAAGCTTCCCATGAGCATATAGAAGCTGTTTCAATGTCTTTGAATGACATCTATCTACACACTTTATCAAGATATCATCTAGCTTCTCTGAATTTCTGCAAGTAAGCGTCATGGTGCTTGCCGTTGTTTCGTCATGCGAGGCAACGGAAGTGTCATTCTCTAAACCTTCACTAGGCAATTTCACTACATGAAAGGGATTACCGCTTTTTCTCATGGAAATTGGGGATGCTGAGTTACTACGTTGAAGGCTTGATCTCTGTTTGTATGCAATAACTTCCTTTGAAATGCTTGAATGGTTTTCTTCAGTTGCTCTAGAGCTTTGCTTTCTACTGCTATCAGTATGTGTAGTTCCAGGAGAAGACATCGAACCAAGCTGCAGCAACGTAGCTATGAACCATGTTGAACGATCAGTAGAAACTCTAAGCTGCTTCTCAGCCTCAGAAAGAAGTTTCAAAGCACGCTTTAGTCTCTCCAAATCAGCTTCAGTCACTACACAAAGAATTGAACAAAATTGGCTATATACAAAGTGGTCAAGAGAAACTATCAGAGCTGAAGGCATCAATAAGCCAAATTTTGTAGAAAACAATTCTAGTGCAAGAAAAACTACATGATCATTGTGTATCTCGTTGTGGATTTCAATACTTAGCAGTTTCATTCAACAAAATCAAAACTAACGAACTTGAAGTTTCAGAAACTCACAGTTCCGTCCATCAAGGAAGGCTTCACTGTATTTTTCGTCCAAGGCCTTGTATGCTCCAGCAATAATATCCATGATAAGACTGGCTAGTTGAGACATCATGAGTATTGGGTCAGCTCCCAAGTCCAGTAACTCTCTAGCTTTCTTAACAGTCTCTGTCGTGTCAGAAGAAAACGCTAATTCCAAGAATTCAAGCAATTTATCATCTGAAACACCCACCTGCACAAGCACCAGCAGTCGCATTTACATTACTCATTGGTCTAGTTTAACTCCAATGCAAAGGAAAGGAAACATAGAACAAACATCAAAACTTACAAGCTCATTTACAAGATCGACGGTGATTAGTTTTCCCATCAAGCTCAACTGCTCCAACATAGTTTCAGCATCTCGAAGTGAGCCATCAGAATTCAAAGCAATCAGGTTTAACGCTTCCGGCTCCACATCAAGATTTTCATCTGAAGCAATTTTCCTTAGTCTCACAACAATGTCACCATCTCTGAGTTTGTTGAAGATGTACTTCTGACACCTAGACTGAATGGTCCGAGGAACATTTTCAAGGTCAGATGTTATGCATATGAAGACAACTTTCTGCAGAGGGTTCTCGAGAAACTTGAGTAAAGATAGCCATGTCTTAGATGGTAATAAATGACACTCATCTATCACAAAAACCTTGAATCTTGGAGAACTCTCTGGAGCTACTGTCAGCAGTTTTTTCAAAAGATACCTAACTTTCTCAGCTCCACTCTTTTTACCAGCGTCAAGCTCCAATAAATCCCTACTTTTCCCCAACATGAAATCACAGCATTCTTTGCAGTACCCACATGGTTTCATTACTTCCGTCGTCACATCACAATTTAAGGCGGCCGAAAAAATCCCCGCCGTAGATGTCTTCCCAGTACCTCTAGGACCTTGGAAAAGATAAACATGAGCAATCCTACCCTTTTTCACAGCGTTCATTAGAGATTGAACAACTATACTCTGCCCAATCAATTCATCAAAGAACATAGGCTTGTACTTTTGGCTCAAGCTCTGGATACTTTCTGGTGTACTTCCTTCTTCTTCTTCCTCTTCTCCTTCTCCATCTAAACCACCCTGACTCCTACAACAAGTAGACCATCTCCTCCCATCTAATCTACTTTGAGCCTCTAAATCAAGCTCTCCGAAATCAATTGAAAGATCATCATCACTACACCCAATTCCAATAGATGATCCTCCTCTACTATCACCACCATATTTGAGCAAAGGCAAAACACCTTTTGCACTTCTTGAAGCAAGTTTCTGTTTATTATATCTCCCAGAGGAATGTCTCTGTCCACGATACGCCGATTGATTCCCACATAAAATGCTACTTCCCGTTTTTCTCAAAGTATCCGAAAACGAAGGTGAGCAACAACTCCTACATCCACCTCTACGTTTCATATTCCTCTTAGTCCAATAAAAAGGAATCCCACAACCTTGTCTCCCTTTAAAATCCAAGTTATCATCATCCAACTCATCATCACCATCCTCCCAAGATCCGACAGTGCTGGGATCACGGACAGCATACATGTTGTATGAGCTAGTAGACAATGCAGGTGTACTGTTACAAGTATGAGAAGAATCCTCTCTCTTACTAGTAGCTCTCAAGAACTTAGAAGAAGAGCGTGACCAGTTCTTGTTCTTAAGTTTCAAAAGCAAAGGAGATGATACTTTACTTATCTTCCGAGGCTTCTCCGAGTTGCTAAAACCCTCTGTTTCATCAGATAACTCATCAGATTCATCTCTCACTACACTTAAACCTGATGCAGCATGAAGATGATTACTTGGAAATTTCCTAGATTTCGTAGAGTTTCTCACGCCGAGACTTGCTTCTTTAGGTTGATGATATCGACCTTTCTTATTGCCAAAACCACTCTTTCTGATCTTTGAAAAACCAGGCGACACAAGATTTGTGTCTTTGCTTCTAAAAATCATCGAAGCAGATCGAGTATACGAATCTCCACCGTTCCTTGCATCACTCACATCATCATCATCATTATCATTGACACTACCTTGAATCCACGAAGTTCCATCTTCACCTTCACTGTTCTTAGAAAATCCACTCTTGTCGCTTGGAGTTTTCTGAGTCTTCCAATTGTACAAAAACACCTTCGTCTCCTTCTCCTTCCCGTTCCCAAAGCCTCGACTACTCGGAAACTGAGAATCCAACTGATTGTTACTGAGATTCCCGACGTTCTTGTTCGCTGGTGCCGGCTCCACTGTCTCAGCGACGGATTTCGATGAAGTAAGAGGAGATTTCCAGGAAGAAGTGGTTCCTGGATCGCGTAAACCCTTAGCAACTTTCCTGATTTGAGTTAGCTCTCTCTTCAGATGCAATTTGCTAGGATCCGAAATCCTTACACTCGACATTTTTTCTCCGACTACAAAGAATCACTCTTCGACATCCTCCTCTTGACCTCTCAAGTTTTCAGAAGCATTTCGATCGATGAAATTCCTAAAACCAAGAAGAAATTGGAACGGGAGACAAGGAATCTCTAAAGAAAATGAGAGCGAAAGGGAGAGTGAGATGAGAAAGATGAAGAAAAAGATTGTCGAGAGATTCAAAAAAATTCACGGTTTTTTTCTTCTTTAATTTTATGTCATTTAAAATAAAAGAAACGAAAATAAATGTGAAAAGTGAAAATAGGGTCGGAAGGAGCGGTGACGCTCGGGATCCTCCTTTTCTCGGCTCTCTTGTCAGATCCTCTTCTCTTTCTTCTGTTTTGTTTTCTACTCTGCACCTACCTTTCCACGTTGCCACCCAAATGTTTCAAACTTTTTAATTAATATTTATATTTTTTTAGTTTCATAATATGGAACTCTCAGTTAATGTAACATATTTACATTTCTATTATTCTAAGACCAATATTAATTTTAAATAATTTATTGTGTGATTTTACGAAACATAGATCATTTCCAGCCTGGTGGTAAAACTACATATAGATTTAATATCTTTTATTTACGTTATATTAAAGAATATGGATACTGTATTAAATATCTTCCCTGACAAATGTCTTCCCTCTTTAGATCTCACGTCTTAGCTGTTTTATTGTTTGAAATGTCCACCAAAAACGAATAAAACATCACGTGCCTATTCATTACCATGGTTTTTCTTAGGATAATTCTATTTATTGCCATAATTAGTGATATTAATGTTTCATATCTTTATAATGATTAACTCGGTTGTTGATTGGGCTTGGTCGTCAGACATGTTTTGAAAATTTTCAAATGATTTTTTTTGTCGGAAAATGGATTAAACATATGTAATTTTAACTAACCAGTTCTACTAATCTTTTACACGAACCAATTCAACTAAATCATACTCTTTAAATAATTGGACTAAATGTTCGATCATGTGCATATGCCATGCATGACCCATCAGAGATGGACACCATGAAACGCCAAATACGTACTTACCAAATGATCATATACCCTCCTAATCTTAACTAACATTCTTACAAACCACAAGACTATGTAACGATTCATTGAATTGATTCAGTACTGACCCATTTTTTTTACTCTTTCTTTTTGTTTCTATATGATCGCGTTAATATGTATACACATGCATATGTATTTTATCTGCATATGAACATGTTTGTGGCTGCTTATGGTTTGTGTTCTTTTAATAATGCATTATAATCATTCATATATGCAAAAAAAAAAATTACCGGTGAAATGCACATGCCACTATTTTGTTTGTTTTCGAAGTTTCCTGTGGCCCTCAACATAATTAATTAGTCTTCTAAATTAATTAGTAAATGGCTGTCTCCATATTATTTTGGATAATGTAACATGTAGGCAACCTTACTCAATACCCAAGGAGGAATCAAGACAACCAACTGATTAATCTTGTCGGGGTAAATCATATGGTCCTTTTTGTGATTAGAAGGTTACAGTCACAACTGTTGTGAATTTTGATGGAAAAAATAATGTGAATTTAAAATACAAAAATTATCACCTAAATCATTTAACCAAATGCTTAATGCTTAATGTTTAATGCTGCTGATACATGAAATCTACGCTTGACGTTCAAAAAGCTCATCGTATTACATATTAATGGGCCTAAAGTCCAAATAATGGGCCTAAACAAGCTTATCCAGTTCAAAATTAGGTGGTCAAAAATCCAACTCAACTAAATTATATCAAAGTCGAGACGGTAATTTATTTTTAAAATCTCCCTCCGAATACGAACCAATAGGGAAGAGAGAGCGTGAGGCTATATATATGTCTCGAGAGCTAACTGTATCTCTTGCCGCCATAGCTTCAAAAGCTCTACCATTACCTCAGTTAAACCAAATCCATGCTCAGTTCATAGTCTTCAACTCTCTACATCGACAAAGCTACTGGGCTTCGCGTCTTATTAGCTGCTGCACGCGCCTCCGTGCGCCGCCTTATTACATGCGGTTTGTTTTAGATTCAGTGACATTTTCTAATGTCTTCGTTTCAATTCGATGTTTAGATACTTTTCGAGGATGGATATGGCGAATGATGCTCTTCGTCTCTATGAACAAAGATCTCGTTGTGGGATTATGCCTGATGCTTTCTATTTCCCTGTTGTGATCAAATCTGCTGGAACTTTCGGGGTTTCTTTCAGGCTCATGTAGAGAAATTGGGATTTTTTAAGGAGCCGTATGTACGGAAAGTGATAATGGTTATGTATGCGAAGCATGAGTCAGTGGAGAGTGCACGCAAAGTGTTTGATCAAATTACTCAGAGAATGGGTTCTGATTGGAATGTGATTATTTCTGGGTATTTGAAATGGGGGAACAAGGAGGAAGCTTGTAAGTTGTTTAATATGATGCCAAAGAGTGAAATTGATGTGGTTGCTTGGACGGTGGTGATTACTGGTTTTGCAAAGCTTAAGGATTTGGAAAATGCGAGGAGGTATGTTGATTGGATGCCGGAGAAGAGTGTTGTTTCTTGAAATGCTATGCTTTCAGGTTATGCCAAAAATGAGTTTACAGCGGAAACTATGAGATTGTTTAATGATATGTTGAGACTTGGAGTTAGGCCAAATGAGACCACATGCGTCATCGTTATTTCCGCTTGTTCTTTCCGTGCTGATCCTTCCCTCGCTCATTCACTAGTAAAACTGATTAGTGAGCAGAGAGTTCGTTTGAATTGCTTTGTGAAGACGGCATTGCTTGATATACATGCTACATGCAGAGATATTCTATCTGCTAGGAGAATCTTCAACGAGTTAGGTACGCAGAGGAGTCTTGTCACTTGGAATGCTATGATTTCTGGATATACTAAATTCGGTGATTTGAGTTCGGCTATGCAGCTTTTTGATACAATGCCTAATCGAAATGTTGCTTCTTGGAACTCGATGATAGCTGGGTTTGCTCACAACGGACAACCTACACTAGCCATTGAGTTTCTCAGAGAAATGATTGATTCTGGAGATTCCAAACCGGATGAAGTAACAATGATTAGTGCTCTCTCGGCTTGTGGACACATGGGTGATCTAGAATTGGGTCATTGGATTGTAGATTACATTGTTAAGAACCAAATCAAGCTTAACATTTCAGGATACAGGTCTTTGATCTTCATGTACGCAAGGTGTGGAACCTGAGGGAAGTAAAACGGGTTTTTGACGAAATGAAGGAAAGAGATGTTTTCTGTTCTCAGCTTTTGCAGCTAATGGGGACGGGGTTGAAACACGTAATTTATTCTCAAAGATGAAAGAAGAAGGCACTGAGCCAGACCGTGTGACTGACACTAGTGTAGTGACGGCTTGCAACCGTGCAGGATTATTCGAAGAATGCCAGAGAGTATTTTATTCAGTAACAAATCTATCAGTAGATCATCTATGGATGATTTGTTGCGCTGAGCAAAATGATTAATTGAGAAAATATCAAATGGATGCACGCTCTTCAATGCCAGCCTTAACTCGGTGAGTTTAATCTGTATTTGATTCAATATATAAGTTTAAACCTTTTTTTTCCTTGAAACATCTTCTACAATCTTCAACCCAGACAGAGGCTGGAACCTGAAATTCAAACTAATTAACTTTCTAAAATCCCACTGTTGCAATATGGTTGTCTTGTTGGGCCTCACTTTTTGCCTTTTTTAATTCTTTAGTTGTTTCTTCTCCCGTATGAACATCGCGTGTGAATAAACTTTCCTTAAAGTGGTTTATTTCTTGGGTTTTTTCTTTATTATTTCTTAGATATGATTTGCGAGTGCATTCCATGTGAAAATTCACCTTTTGTTTTGTTTACTCATTCTGTGTGGAATTACTACTGGATTTTGCTTCGAAGCTTCCTCCTGAAACGCCCAAGCTCGACACTTTTTTTTTGTTTTAAGAATGTATATAATCTGAATGAGGCGACAATAGAAAACCAACATCTGCAAAAAGAAAAATTTCTCCCCAAAAGAAAAAAACTTGTTCGTTTCTGTTTCTGTTGTTCTCTTGCTCAACTTTATTGATTTTTTGCTGAGTTCTATTAATTAACCTCTGTCTTCATCACTGAGTTTCTTCCCATAAAACTCTCTTTAGGTGGATCCAAAACTTCAACAAGCAGCTGAATCAGGAAACATCGATGAGTTGTATGTTCTTATTAATGAGAATCCAAACATACTTACGACATTGATGCGGTGCCATTTGTGAACACTCCCTTACACGTAGCTACAGCTTCTTGGAAGGAATAATTTGCCATGGAGATGCTGAATCTTAAGCCCGCTTTTGCCAGAAAGCTGAACACAAGCGGTAACAGTCCATTGCATCTCGCTGTGGAAAATGATCAGACAGACTTTGTCATCAAGATGCTCTGACTTGATCACAGCCTTGCTCGAGTCAAAGGTAGAAATGGCATCACACCGTTCCTTTCCCTAGTGTTAAGAAAAAACGCGGATCTTGTGGCAGAGTGCCTCCTAACTTCCCCTGAATGTGTCAAAGATGAGAACGTGAATAGCCAAAATGCTCTGCATCTAGCTGTGATGAATGGTAGATTTGAACTTCTCCAATTCCTCATGGGATGGATCCAGAGAATGAGCCAAAGAAATGCTGACTCGATCGAGAGGCGTGTTCTGAATAAAGGGGATTTCGACGACAACACGGCCTTGCACCTTGCAGCATACAAGAATGATCATCAGGCATGTTTTATTTTCTTTCGATTCTTTTTCTCTTATTTTAATTCCCAGATGTAAAGGCTTTACCATGTGAAGTTGATGGGCTTCCATATCAAAACCAAGTGACAATGAGTCGAGTGAAGTATTATCATTATGAGTTAAAATCCTTTTCAATACGAGTTATAATATAATGACCTATTTTGTGTAGGCGCTAAAACTGTTACTAGAATGTCGGTTGGTGCAGCGGAACAAAGTTAATTGTTCTGGTTCAACATTCCTTGATATCTTAAAAAAATCCGGGACAAAGAGCCGCAGGTGGAGAGTTAAGAAGCCAGGGGACAGAACGCAAGTGATTTGGAACAAGTTGTTCTAGAAACCGGATGTAAAGAGGCGGCTTCGTTGCCAAAATCCAAGGCAAGGTCTGAGTTTTTAAAATCACCAATCACTTTCGTGACAACCTGCTCCACGGGCATGAGATGCCTAAGGTCGACTTCAGATGAAGCTCGTGGAGTGTTTCTGATTGTATGCGCTTTAATTATAACAGCCACTTATCAGATTGCCCTGCAGCCTCCCGGAGGTATACATCAATCTGAGGATGCGAATGCAGGTTCCGTAGTGATGAAACAGACATTCTTCATCCTTCTTCGGGTTTCCAACACCGCTGGTTTCTGCTGTGCTGTATTCTTCACCTTTTGTCTCATACCACTTGGTGGTATTTTTTCAACATGGTCCTTTTGCATTGTGACATCTCGGTGCATTTCTTATGCATTAGCAATGGCAGTAATCTCACCACACCCTCTAGTGTTTCTCTCAGCGCCCGTTGCCTTCTTCCTGGTTTGTGCTCTCTATCTCTCGTTGGATTGTTTCATATACCGTTGGCGAAGCCATCAGACAGTGGCTTCTGATCCTCGATTGAGTTGGTTTTGGAAGAATTGATACAACCCTACTATAGCAGAAGAGGGGGCTTTGACAATTAAAATGATGTAACCCTGCAACATATGACATCTCTCTTATATGATTTGTGACTTGGAATGTAATAAATAAGTCTCATCAGGCTTTCAATGTTAAGAGTTGTGATTGGTTGGTTAATAAATAAGTTTGACACCTCGAAGAAGAAACTAGTTGGGATAGAGAGAACTATTTTGACAATGACACCAAAATCATAAATCAAGAAAACAAAAGGGAGGAGACGCTACTAACTCTAAGCTGTCTCAATCTCACAAAGATTAAGCAAGAAAAAGCATTTGTTTCTTCTTCTCCCTAAACACTTGTTCTGCCTTTTTTTTTTCCTTGTTCCGCCTTTTAGTTCAACTGTGAAAACTTTGTCCTCTTTCACAGTATCTAATGTATTTATCACCCAATTAGGTAAGGGATCATTAAAGTCATAAAGTGTCTTGTAATATAGGTGTTAGGAAATAATTCTGATAGATTCTTATTTCAATTAGAGAGCTCCTGTTGACATAGATGGGAAAATATCATTTATTGGTAACAATTATGAGTGGTAGGAAACTCTTTAATACCCACCTCGTAAAAATACGAAAATAAGCCATCCATGAGAAGTTTCAATGGTTCTTGCTTCAAAGCTTCCTGCTAAAACGCCCAAGTAAGTCACTTTCTTTTGTTTTAAGAGTATTATCTAATCTAAATTGTGAGTAATCACAATAGGAAACAAGTATTTACACCAAAAAAGAGTAGTGTTACTCCTTTGTTCTGTTGCCCTCTTACTTTACTGTATTGATCTTACTGTGTGCACTAAACATTTTTATAGCATTTCTGTCAGAAGCTCCCTCTATCGATCCAAGACTTCAACAGGCTGCCGAATCCGGTAGCATCGCTGACTTTTATGCTTTGATTGATGAGAATCCGTTCCTTCTGGAGAGCATCGACACCTTGCCATTTGTAAACACTCCCCTTCACATAGCTGCAGCTTCTGGGAGAGTAGCATTTGCCGCGGAGATGCTGAATCTTAAGCCGTCCTTTGCAAGAAAGCTGAACAAAAATGGGTACAGTCCATTAAACCTTGCTGTGGAAAAGGATCAACAAGAGTTTGTCACCTGGCTGCTCAGGCTTGATCCTAGTCTTGCTCGCGTTAAAGGTAGAGAAAGCCTAACCGTGTTACATCTCCTGGTGTTAAGAGGTAACGTCGATCTTGTGGTAGAGTGCCTCATAACTCTCCCTGAATGTATCAAAGATGAGAGCGTGAATTACCAAAATGCTCTGCATCTTGCTGTGATGAATGAATTCGAAGTTCTCCAAGTCCTCACGGGATGGATCCAGACAATGAGCCAGAGAAATGCTCTCTCTACTGAATATGATTTTCTGAATAAATTGGATTTAACCCACAACACGGCTTTGCACCTTGCAGCATATAAGAATGATCATCAGGAATGCTTCAATTTCATCTTTTATATCAGAGTTTTCTATATCACTAGAGAAACAAAGCCAAAGCTTTGACACTATATGTGCAGGCAGTGAGACTATTACTAGAGTGTCGGATGGTGCTACGGAACGAAGTAAATGGTGATGGTCTAACATTCCTTGATATATCAAGAACACATGGGCATATTGATGAAGGTGGAGACTTACAACAAGTTGCTCTAAAAACTGGGCGCAAGGAAGCAGCTTCTCTACCAAAATTGATGAAAACGTATGACTTCTTTAAATCACCAATCACATTTTGGGCCTACTGCTCCACGCACTCACACAAGACGCATAAGTGCTGATACATCAGATGAAGCTCGAGGAATCTTATTGATTATATGCACTTTGCTAATCACAGCCACTTACCAGACCGCTCTCCAGCCTCCAGGAGGTGTAGACCAATCCGAGGGTCATGCAATGATGAAACAGACATTCTTCATCGTCCTATGGGTTTCAAACACTATAGGCTTCTGCTGTGCTATATTCTACACATTTTGTCTCTTACCAGCTAGATGTTTGTTGACTCTATGGTTTTCTTATATAGGAGCGTCTCTATACGTCTCTTACGCCTTAACAATGGCTGTAATCTCACCACACCCTTTATTGTTTCTCTCTGCGCGCTTTGCCTTGTATCTGGTTTTTCCTCTCTATATCTTGATGGAAGTTTTTGTAAGGCAATGGCGCAGTCATCAGACGGTAGCACCTGATCCCCGATGGAGCTGGTTTTGGAAGGTTTGATACGACATTTGAGAATGCAAAGAACCTTAAATAGAATAAGCCATGTCCTTTGTGACTCTTCATTGTAATAATGTTCCATATAATAATTAATAGGCTTTCCATAGACATGTTAGTAATGTACTATAGAGAGTTTTTGCGATACCTGTGAGTCTTTCACTCTTTCACTCTTTCGTTATTGTTTCTTACATTGGTTCGTTGGTTCTTGCTTTGAAGCTTCTTGGTAAAGACAATTATTGTCCTCTTGTTTTAACTGTATAATTCGAGTCATATAATTCAATGTGTTCCGAGGTTAGCTAAAATCTTTGGTAGAGAGACCACTAAACCTTGAGATGTCTATTTGTTGGAGAAATGAATTAAACCATTATATTATACATCCAGCCCCCTGGAGGTTGGAGATCCAATAAACAATACAAATAAGCTTATAAAAATGAAAAAAACAATCAGTAAAGACCAAGTTTTGATAATCACTACGGGAGTAAATAAATATTAGTCGAATCAAATTAATGTTAAAACTTGAAACTGCAGAGAAAAAGCCCAAAAAAACCAAGAGTGAGTTAATTCTGATATAAAAATCTAACAAGATGAAAAAAACCAAACGATTGATTATTCAAGATCAAAATCAGATTGTGATTGGTCAGTAAGGCGGTGGAGCTCTGGCGGTGGAGGCCCATATAATATCAGAACCACCCATGTGACAGCTGTACATCGACTCTCCTCCACTTCCCGTCGCCATGTGTCCAGACTCTCCAGATACCGGCGGCGATTGTTCCTCTCCTTCCGCTGTGCTTCTCTGCTCTTCCTCCGCCGCGGATAACCGGTGGTAGGAAGGGTTGTTGAAACTAGCAGCGACGACGTAGACAGTTCCGGCGGAAATGAGAGGACCGGCGACGAATCCGCCGATTATCTGTCCTTGAGGTCCGGCGAGAGAGACGGTGAAGAAATTAGAGACTAGAGGAGACATGAAAGTACGAGGCGGCGGAGGGAGAAAAGTGGCGGAGACGGAGAGAAGATCGAACTTGCCATGGAAAGTGATGGTTGAGCCAGGAGCTGCTGGTGAAGGCTGACGCAAAGTGACGTTAACGACGGAGCCGGAACCACTAAGGACACAAAAGCCGATGCCTTTACGGCGGCAGAAACGGTTAATAGTCTCAACGATGTCGTTACCAGGAGGTACATGGAGGATGTAAGGACTCATAGGAGGGTCGGAGTCGTCACGGGTGAGCAAGAGTGGTGCTTTTGGTTTGTTTTTGGAACCTGGAGGTCTGCCACGTGGACGCCGGTTTACTTCCATTGAGACGGCGAAGGAAGATGAGACGTTGAAGTGTTGTTGATGAGGGACCTTTGACAACATTTTGAAAACCCTTTTCGATTTTTGTGTAAATTTATGAAAAATAGAAAAGAGGAAGAAGATACAGAGATTGGTATGGATGTATAAAGACGACTTGTCTAATCTTTTTGGGAAATGGTATGTCAAAAAGTTTTTTTTCTATAATATGAAAAGGAGAATGAGAGGAAGGAGCCAAAGTTGTGAAATTTCCAATAAAATGAGTTTCCAGCTACCATATACACTAGAGTCCCACTTGTTTTTGAATTTGTTTTCTTCTTCCACGTGCATGTGGTTTGTGGTTGTGGTTTCTTGGTTCTTGTAACTCTTTCTTTATTGTTTCTTACATTTCATTGTTGGTATCTTGCTTCAAAGCGCCTTATTAAAGACAATTTCTGCAATTATTATCCTCTTTAGTCAACTGTAATCGATCTTGCTTAGTGAGTTTTCTGCTAAAAAAGCCTCCCTCTCCATGGATCCGAGACTATAACATGCTGCTGAAACTGGAAGCATCAATAACTTTTATGATCTGATTGATGAGAATCCTTACATTCTTAATACCATCAATGCTGTGCCATTTGTCAACACTCCCGTCCATGTTGCTGCAGCTTCTGGGAACATACAATTCGCTATGGAAATGCTGAATCTTAAGCCATCGTTTGCCAGAAAACTGAACACAATTGGGTGCAGTCCATTGCATCTTGCTGTGGAAAAAGATCATAGAGTTCATAACATGGCTACTCTCGATTGATCCAGGACTTGCCCACGTTAAAGGGAGAGAAGGCATCACACCTTCCATCTCATAGCCATCAAAGGAGACGTAATCTTGTGGCAGAGTGTCTCATTTCTTGTCCTGAATGTATCCAAGATGTGAGTGTGAGTGGCCATAACGCTCTTCACCTTGCTGTGATGAATGTAGATTTGAAGTTCTTCAAATCCTCATCGGATGGATCCAGAGAATGAGCCAAAGAGATTCTGCTTCCACCGAATCTGCTATCTTGAATAGAAAAGATTTAGCTCACAACACGCCTTTGCATCTTGCAGCATATACGGAAGATCATCAGGCAAGAGTTCAGTTTTCCTTTAGTTTTTTTTTTTTTTTGATTCTCTGAATTATCCATTTTGTGTCATAATTGGACTTACTGTAGAATATATATATATATATATATATATATATATACAGGTGGTAAAACTGTTACTAGAATGTCAGCTAGTGAAACCCAACGAAGTAAATAGTGATGATATAACATTCCTTGATATCTTAAGAAACCAAGAACAGAGTAGAAACTTGGATTTGGAACAAGTTGTTTTATAAACCAGGTGCAAGGAGGCGGCTTCTCTTCCAAAACTCGAAAAACCGTCTGATCACTTGAAGTCACCAGTCACTTTTTGGGCTCATTGCTCCATTGGCATCAGCCGCCTAAAGTCTGACACTTCAGAAGAAGGCTGTGCAGTCTTGTTGATTATATGTACTTTGATAATCACATCCACTTATCAAACCGCACTCCAGCCTCCCGGAGGTGTACACCAATCCAAGGGTGGTGGTTCCGCGGTGATGAAACAGACATTCTTCATCGTCCTATGGGTTTCCAACACTATAGGCTTCTGTTGCGCTCTACTCTACACGTTTTGTCTCCTACCACTCAGTAGCTTGTTTACAACATGGTTTTTTTGGATTGGAGCGTCTCTGGGAGTTTCTTATGCGCTCGTTATGGCTGTAATCTCACCAAACCTTCTATTGTTTCTCTGTGAGGCTTTTGCCTAGTACCTGCTCTTTCCTTTGTATCTCTTGATGGAGATTTTCATAGCCCTGAGGCTGAGCCATCTTAAGACTGGTAAATCGAATGTTTGTGACATTAGTGAAACAGAGAGGACTTTGAGTATATTTTCAACAGATTTAATCTAAGTTCTATGAGGCAAACGGCTCAATGTGTTTTTTATCAGGCTTTACGAACCAAAGCTGTAAAGATTGATACCAGGAAGAAGAAACTAGTTGACATAGACTAGAGAGTGCTTAAAGACAGAATTTTCTCAGAAACATAAGACAAATTAGTCATAACATTTAACATTAACAGCAAAATAAAAAAGATAAAAAAGAGAGAGACATTACTAACTGTAAGATGTCTCAATCCTATTAAAACTACGCAATCAAAAGCCTTATGTTTCTTCTTCTCCTTCTTCTTCTCACAACTAAACACTTGTTCTGTCTTTTTGTTCAACTGTGAAAACTTTCTCCTCTTTCACAGTCTCTAATGTTATTATCACCTTCAAGCTTTGATTTTCTTGTTGGTACTGCAACTCGGGCATTTGTAATGTTTGATGTGCTCAGCCTTTGCAGGTGTGATCTTCACGCATTTTCCATGGAACCATTTCTCGCAAGCATCACAACATATCCAGAACTCATCTCCTCCATAGTTGTCTCCACACGCACCACAAACCGCACCCTGTTCTTCCTCCTCATCTCCGCTCTCACCTTCTTCTCTTGGTGGTGGGGACATCTTTGAAGCCTTAGTGTGAGATTCGGAATGACGAGGCTGCATGAGAAAACAAAAGAGTAAACAGAGATAAGAACCCAACAGAAATACATAGACAGACAAAGAGGAAAAAAACTGGAGAAAACAGAAAGCGTATACAGATTTGCTTCTGCTACTGTTGTGGTTAGCAGATTGATCCTTGGATTGCTTTGCATTGCCAGATACAACCTCGAAAATGGTTGGGAGATCATTTATCATCTGGAAGAGCCTCTTCCTGAAAAGAATTAATAAGCTCTGAGAAGACAACAATGTTTGGCTATACAATATCAGAAAACAAACACTGTTCTTTGACTGTTCAACAAATTTGAATTAAGCTCACATGAACTTAAAATTTTATTCACAACACTTGTGGGTTCACTTCTCTCTATTGAGGCAAAAGAGTGAAAACGATAATCATTTCATTAGAGTTTTCCACAAAAACAAGATAACTTGAGTTTAAAGGTGTACCAGAGATTGTTACTATTAGCACTAACAACAATTAGTGCGATGATACAACGCTAGACATTGCAGCTACCATAACAGTCATTGTAGCTTTACCAAACATGTGTACAAGCGAAATTAACATAGAAAACTGAGCAGGGAAGGAATCTTACCTTTCATTCTTACCAAATCCAAAACGTGCACCAAAGTAAAATGCAACAGAGAGAAGCCAGGAATCACTGTGAACGGCAACCAAAGATATCCAGTCTTTTTCTTGCATTCCATCCCTTGCAAAATTGATGCCTAACGCTGGTTCAGGAAGTTCAGGAGGGACCTCCTCAACAGGAAGATTAACCTCCCATGTCTCATTTGGAAGTCCATAAAGACACAAGTTTTCCTTCTCTGTATAAGCAAAAACAAGAAATAACCTAAGAAGAGAAATCACACAGAGAACAAACTTCAACTTAGCTGCAAACATGTAGAAACTCATAAACACTTAAAGTCTCCAAACTGTTCAAAAATCAGGAAACCAAAAAAAGAGCTTAGACAGACAACAACATCAAGACCTAATCAGGAAAATGGTATTTGAAGTAATCCAATAGAAAAGAGATAAATGTAAAACATAGAAACAAAAGACCAGTAAAGCAATTTCATGAAGCGAAAAATGCATTTTCCCATCACAATTTCTTCCCCAACTCAGACCCGGTAAGGGACTCTTGCACTGAAAACATATAATCCCAACAATAAACATTTGCTGAAATCAACTATCACAACAGAGAAGATTCAAAAAGCCACGAAGGTATAACAAAGACTTAACACAAGGGTGACGAAATAACTCACCAGGGTCACACTGATGGTAAAACTTCTGAACATCTGCAAAACAAAATAAGCCCAAATTTGTCAAATCCCAGCAAAAGAATAATCCAAGAACAAAAACAAGAAAGCCGAAATTGTTTTTTTCCCCCTCAGGAAATGAAGAAAACCCATTTGAAGAAACGAGCATAAACATTAAAAAAAAAAAGCTCGCAAATTTATACAAACATACATCACAGAGTGCTCGTTGCTTATTCTCTGAAAAACCAAAATAGCTTAGATTCGAAAAAACAAACGAAAATTCTACAAAATAAGAGAAAAAGAGAGAGATCGAGCTCACCAGTTGAGAAAGCTTTGATGAGACCAGCTCTACGACCACGAAAGTCGTTAAACACCTCTTCAACAGTGCGAGGTATAGGATGCTGAATTCCTTCCATATTGCTTCAACCCAAGACTTCACAGATGAGAATGAATCAGCCTCACAGATGCGTATTCCCAAGAGAATGCGTCCAACTAAAAGAGCACAAAAAAAAAGCCAAGATCGGCTTTTTGTTTTTTCCTTTGAGGGAAATTTGGATTACTTGGAATTCGTATTCTAGTCTTTCAGAGGAATTTATTTGGGGAAATTGAGAAGAGGAGAGAAGCAGAGCTTATTTAAAAAAAAAAAAGCCCTAAAACCGAAAAAGAAAGGAGAAAAGAGACAATTTGGGGGCTTGGAATCAATATAACAGATAAATGCGACAACATTTATTATTTCATTTTTATTTTATTTTGCACAACGTGTATATAAATATTGTTTTTTTCATCTTTCTAACGCCTAAATTCCAATATTTTTAAGCCTTCAGAAATATAAAGTCGTCAATGCAATGGAAACACTAAAGATAATATAATAACGAGTTTAAACACTAAATATAATAACTGATACCTTTACAATCTTTAGTCGATGAACTAAATCACACGAGTTATTGATTTTTTTTAATGAATTAAATAAAGTATTTACGAAAAAATCAACTATGCATTATCCGATCATGCATAAATATGAGCGTATACCTATATTGTTTTAATTTGAAATGATATAAAATATATTAAAAGTAATTAAACTCAAGATCATCTTCCACTCACATTTGCTTTTGGATCGTCATCAGACTCATCAATGTTAAATTCTGCTATTGTCACAAACTATTGCTAATGCTACATCATCAGACCTGTTCGTGTGAATCAGAGACGCTCTAAATAATAAGGGAAACTAGCAAAAAGAAAAAGAAGCTAATTTTGGTAATCAAAATTAAGTAGATACCATATGCTATTCACTAAAATAAATAATTAATAATGCTTAACATTAATTTTTCTTCCTTGCTTTTTTTGACGATATGATTATATGATGCTCAATTTGTTAGATAGACTTGGGTCTGATTTTTGCGGATGGGTTTATCTTCGTGGATTTAACTTGTTTTGCGATGGGTTTCTCATAAAAGAAATTGGATTTTCCACGGATAAATTCAGCATTTAGATGAGTAAAAAGAAAAATGAATTGAGTATAAAAAATACTAATTTGGAAAGCAAAGAAGCTCTAACTTTGTAACTTGAAATATGTTTAGTAATATTGGTGCAGCGATAGCTGATGAGAATCTGGATTACAAGAACCTCCCGTTCCATAATTCCCTATGAAGGAATCCATCGTGAAGCTTCCAGTTAAGTATTAAATCCTCATTTTTCTATCTTATTATGGGGAATTGTTTGTAGTGTATTAACTTAATCTATGAGTTTGTTTGTAATATATTACTCAGGTAAAAGTGATGCAATTGAAATATAGTATATAGTGTAGCTTCATGATACACATTCTATGTATATAGTATATAGTATATAGTATATAGTATATAGTATAATAGTATATAGCGTAGCTTCATAACACCATTGTGTTCTTCTCTATGCTCGATGAATGATGACCAAACATTCTTGTTGCTGTCCCGCAAGTGTCTACCAGATGTGCTATCATGAGTTACTTTCAGAAGATTTCAGAGAAGGTAAGTAACGGTCTCAGTAATTCATAGAGTTAAGAATTTAAATCTTGATAACAACCTTTTTAAATATAAACAGGCTTCGTGTGTAACTGATCTGATGTACAATTACGTGTCAAGAGATGTTTGAGCTAGAATTGGGTGTGTCTACTCTGTGAGACGGGTACATGCCTCGTCCCTGTCCCATTGGCTTTGAAACAAACAACAAAATCTTCAATAACTTGGTTTGGTTTTGATTCAGGGTCGGTTGTTGGCAAATATCGATTCCAAGGGTGTTTTTGCCGCTCACCTTGAAGAACAATGGGTTGAAGGACTCAGTTGTATTCTGTCTACAGAGGTACAGAGTGACTTATTCGATTTCATGTTCTATACATCTATCCTATCTACAATAGGTTTCTGTGCTTCCGATAATGACTGCTTTAAACTCTTAAATACATGTAATCAGTTGGATCATAGGAGAAAGGAGCACATGTTCGGTTGTGGTATAATCCTCACTGGTTGAAGCCGGTAGAATGAGTCATCTTCTTTCTGTCTTGTTGAAGTTAAAGCCTCCACTGCCCAGATGGTCCCACGATTTCACCTGCCAGATTCAGTTTAAATGATGTGAAACTTGGTAAAACAACATCTTTTTTTTGTTGGCATTGGCACTTTTGGAGGTGGCTACGGAACTAGGCCCAGGATTGTGTGTTTCTCTGTTTACGTTTATATTTTGGAATTGGGCCTATATTCTTTTGACATACCTTTTTCTGAATATATGCATCGCTCTAATGCACAAGTGAAATCATGAGGAAATAGTTAAGAAGAACACAAAAAAAGGAATATGGATTTAATATACCTCACTAACAATAGGCAAGGTGATTTCACTTGTGGATTAAGATTTTCGATGTTTCTCTCTGTATTTTATAGGCTGTCAAATACAGCAATGGAAGCGTTTCAACAATCTTTGCCCGAGTCTTTACTCTTTAGCCAGAAGATAAGCCAATCCTATGGCTGTGTCTGGTTTTCCTCTCTCATGGGTTTCTGCACTGTCTGCTTTAGCGATCTCTGATTTTTCTCCTCCCACTCGTATGGTAAAAAAAAAAAAAACTGTAGCAAACCAAATCGAACTAAAACCAAATCACGTTTAACCGAACATAAACAAAAACTATAAACGGGATTGCCCACCCGATTTATATATGTATTTTAAACAAATTATAATACATGTCTATACCAGAATTTCCACGAGTGTGGGTTAAGAATCACTTAGATATTATTTTTTTAATTAAAACATTAAAACAATTAAATTTTTTAAACATTTTTCTTAGCTTAACATGGACTAACTACATACAGTTATGCTTGACTCTAGAGTCTAGATGTATGCTCGGTAAAATAACATATTATGGAGAGACGTTTTTAGCTAAACCGATATTTGAAAATCAAACTGTAGAAAACGGACGTTGTCCGTCTTTGAAGTCAGTACAGCTCAACAAAATGGAAATAAAACTATTTTTTACTAAATGAAAAATATTGGCTTTAGACTTTAGAAAGACAACTTTTTATGATCTCATTAACCAAATCTTTTAATTTCCGATTTAATTTCTGCATTGGTTTATCGATACAGCTTTGGTTTAGCTCAACCGGAATGTACATCTCTAAAATAACCGTTGGTAATGAAACTAAGCACAAAAGAGACAACACTGTTTTACTTTTATTCATTACACATATTTTGGTCACATTCATCACATGCATTTAAATTAGAAAGCTTTCTGCTTGAACGTTTCACCATTTCAACTTTGCCGGAAAATACTGCAAACAATAAACAACGATTAAACCAGCCGGTTAGGGGATATACCGAAGTTTGCTTCTAAACTGTAAATATGAAATTTGATATACATACCTTGCTGATAAGGGAGAGATAATATGGTTTCACTTCCTCCACGTTTATACGGACTTTGCTTTTGCTGTAGAGATCGAACTTATTGAACACTTTCAGCCACTTCATGTTCTCTCTGTCTTCATCATTCATCAAATGCTTGTATGCTTCAGATTTGTGAAGAGCTGAGAACCAAAAACAATAACAAGAACCCATGGTTTTATAATCTTGACTTATTTATTCACCAATAAATTTGGGCAAATCAGTCCGCGTGTTTCAAATACCATAGAAGGAATGGTATCGGATGATGAAAAGACTGGCTGATGGTAATGCAGTTTGATTCTCCTTTGCAACCTGTTAAATTCAGTTATGGAATCAAATAACATGTCAGTAAGTGGAAGACAAATGTTGAGATTGTAATTTACTTACCAGATACATGTAATCATCATGTCCCCAAGACATTAACACATTGTCAAGCCCACAGCCTTCGGTGTATATCCCATACTTAGTGTTGTAAGTCGGGTTATCATAGTCTGGATTCTCCTTGAAGTACTGCATCAGGAAACCCACTATGAATCAATTTTCAAATCTCTTAAAACTCAAACAAAGTTTTCAAATTGTGTTTAAAGAATTTATATACCTTGTGGTGAACAATAGATTCATCAAATGCGCATCCCACCGGATAAGTATCACCTGTAACAGGAGTTAAGTCATTTGGGAAAGAATAAGAAAAAACAATCTTCATCAAACACACAATACTCACCAACAACAGCCCATTGAGGAAGCTCACCAAATGAAGGATGAAGAAGAACTTTTCCAAGATCTGATTCACATACAAACTAACACAATCATTAAACCGGTAAACAAAATTGTTAATGAGATCAAAGCGAATCCAATAGAATTTACCATGGATAAGACCGGTCAAATGGAGCCAGTCTTCATCAGGGTAATCTTTTCGGATGGCTTCAGCTGTCTGAAGCAAATGCTCGATCTGAGGCTCATCCAAATCGGGATCACTCTCGTCGATAAACTCATTCAGAAGCTCACAACATTCCCAAATGCTCATCTCGGTACGGTTAAGCTTCCCATATTCTTCCCTCATCTTCCTCACAAAAGCAACTGTTTGGCCAATGTGATTAGCTCTGTAAAATTCCTCCACACTTCTTCTCCTCTCACTCTCAGCATCATAATCCCTTTTGTAACAACAACAGAAGCAAATATCAATTAAAGTTTCGATCTTGCAACCAATGAAACAAACAAATTTGAAAAAATTCAAAAGAGACTTGTACCTGAAGGTGTGACCAAAAGAGTTGGTGTGAGGAGCCTCAAAACCTGCATCTAACACCAACTCTGTTTCATCCTCTTTAACATTCCTCTGATTCTTCTCTACAATCTCATCTCCTGCATCTTCAGAAACTTAAATTCAATCATCAAAATCGATCAAAATTCTCCAAATTCAATCCAAATCCGACAAAACCCACAATATAAAAACTGAAATTGAATCCGAAATTCATGAAGAGATCATCCAAAATCTGCAAATCTATAACCAGCTCATTTCAAAACAGAGCATCGATGCTGCTATCTAACAAAAACAAAAATCGAAACTAAACCCAGAAGAAGAAAATGAATCACGAACCGTTCTGGTCAGAGTGGCGGTCGGTGAGAATCGTCATGGAGGTTCTCAGATCCAGAAACCAAAGCTAGGGTTTGTTGTTGGTGATGACGGCAATTGGAGAAAGGAACGTGATGGTTTATATAGGTGAGAAGTGAGTCATGAAGTGAGAATAACAAAGGAAGTGAGTCGTTGGCCATTATTTTCAGAAGCAGGGCTCAGAAAGAGTCCTTCACCGGCAAAATTTTCAAAAGTTTCGCCTTTTTTATTGAATTAGGATTCATGCAGAGAAAACAGAAATGCAAAGAAACAGCTGTAACTGTTAAAGATTATTTTAGATTCCGACTTGGCGCGTCCTTGTTTTTTTCCTTCTTTAAGGATTTTTGGTGCATGTGTCAGGCTTTTTAACCCACTAATTAGTACTTAACAAACAAACTTAATTTGTTTTACTACTTTTGAAGTTGTTTTTCTTTTTCTTAAAAACGAAATCATCCAAAATATGCAAAGTAAACTTTGTGATTATGTAAATTTCAAAAATAGTTAATAACAAAGCAAATGTTGACCAAAAAAGAAAACAGATATTGAATAAAGAAGCTTATTTTCTTAATATGCAATAAGGTCTAAATCGTTACGAACCGAATAGAAAGGAACAAATAAAGAAGAAACCAAAAACTGCCACATAATTTTATTGTATTCTTAAGTTTTGTCAACAACCGAACCACAGTTTTGAAATGAACATTTCTATTATAATACCTAACTTACCATCGAAACTTAAGCTACGTGAAGCAAATTTTATGTTAGTATTAAACCCCAAAATAATGATGTTAAATTGTTACAGAGTTGCAGACAAATATCTTCTTCTTTTTCTAAAAACGATTATCCTGTAATAGCCGTTAAAAAGACGAATGTCTCTGATATTTATTTTTCTTGTAATACAACTTAGTGTATTTAATATCTAATAAAAGTTTATTATTACACAATGTAATTACACGTGTGAAGAACATGAGCCGTACAACAAATCACAAAAGGAGAATCACGTCACTAAAAAAAGGCTGCACGAAAGCTATATCAGTGGGGTCTACGTGACGTGGCTCTTCCTTATTTTTGTTTTCTATTGATCTGACGGTGAGCTTTAGAGTACCAAAGAAAAAAAAAGAAAAAGGATTAAGAGAGGAAGACGTCTCTGATTCGACATTTGTACTTCCTTGCTGATCTTAGAAATTCCGTGACCAAACCAATTCCGTGACAATTTAGTCGAAATTCTCACGGTTCTTACTGATTGCGTATTACCTAACAAACTGTTTTAATCACAAATATTATAATATATCAATCTTGATTAACAATTGGCGCAATGATAATTTTCAAAAAGGACTTTCCAATACTCTTCTGCAGTTTATCAGATTTATTAACTATTCAGTCATTTATTCGTATACTTTATTATTATTACAATGTTACAGATTGACAACAACAAAAAAATGTGAAAGAAATAGCAGTTACAACAAACAAATTTTGAACTATTTTTTATTCTGTCAACTAAATATAAATTTAGAACAAACCATTTGTACGTGAAAATTTCACCAAACTCTCAAGCCTCAACTGTTAAAAGTGGAAAAGACCAACCATTATTCTTCTTTGAAAACTAGTACTTCAAATGAAATGAGCTGCCAAGGTCCAGCCAGATAATAAATACAAGTCATCAAAATACCAATTGTTCCTCCGTATCATAACCAAAAGTCAGGGAATCTGAGTAACCCATTCAAAGGTATGATTCTATCATTCTCACATCAAACTACTTTGAATTAGTATAAACAAGAGAGACTATACTAATCAACCACATTGAATTAGTTAGAAAGAAATCACAACCCATTGTTCTGCAGACCCTTACAATGTACATTTTGTCTATGAAAAGGAACAAGAACATTCTGGTTTACCGGTACCTACACAATATTAACTTCCGGTTTAAACCAACAAAAAAAGAGACTGATCATCTTTCGACCCCTTTTCGGCTCTTTCTTATGTTTTTATCCGTTATTTTGTAAACCAGTAAAGGAACCCTCGGAGTTCACTGGATTTGATGGTACTGTGTGATACCACGTTTTGGTGGAAGCTTTCTTAGGATAAAGAGGACCAGAGAAGAAGGCAATATCTCCACCAACTGTAAGTAAACAAGACAAATGCCATTTGTTTAGAGATTTTCATAAGAAGTTTGTATATTGAGATTCTAAGATCCACACAGCATCTATATATATATATATATATATATATATGCACATCTATGGTAGCTCAAGAGCTGAATAGCGAACCTACCAGGTAATATATGAAGTTTAGGATTGGGTTATCTAAGACATCAAGATCTGCTGCATCATCAAACGCATCAAAGCACATCTAGACAATTAATAGATGATGAAATAAAAGATCCAGTTAGCTGCAGTTTCGGAAATTGACCACTAACAAATAGAATTCAATCAACAAGGTACGGTCTATTGAAAGCATTAGGATAATGTGTATGTCTTTACCATGATGCATCTGATGAGGAAACATGTAAAGCATATGGTCGTCACATAACCAACCTGTAATACGCAACACATAAACGGGGTAAAGATCCAAGAAACAGAAATAGGAAATCAGCTTAACTTTGGTATAACATCTAATGTTCACCTCTTGCAGCTTCTTGCGCCGCCCTTTAGATTCTACTGGAAATCGTTGCAGCATCAGGAAAAGCCTGCCAAGAAATAGTCATCAAAGACAATAAATCAAGGCCTCTGTGAGAAATTTCCTTTATAATAGTATATTGTTGAAAAAGGGGTAGCAACTTTAACTAGTTCCGTACTGACATGGTCTGATAGAGAACGAACATATGTGCAAAGTTGCATATAGTTCTTAAGAAAAGAATCCCTGACTACGTAACCAGTAATCTCCAGGTTGAGGTTCTAGCATTCCGGGTTTTCATTATGATATCAAAAACTCATGTGTGGCAGGACAACATGTGGCAGCAGGTAACAAGTATATAAACTAAGCTATCATCATGGTGTAGCATATGCAAGTGGCCACACACTTACCTTCCTCCATATAATAAAAACCCGAGGGCCGCGAACAAGGAGACACCTGCAATATACATTCACAAGAGGTGAGACATAAGAGTACATAAAAAGAATAATAATCAATCTCTGTGCAAGGATGAATTAAACTTTAGTTATACCTGCAAAGAACATCTTAGAAATGATTACCATAACTTGAACAGGCTTCCACCACAATATCAACCAAAGAGCAATCTGAATTAATACATTCACATAAAAGATTAAAGCTACGGAAGCTACACAAATGAATAGCGAGGCAATCTAAGAACAAGCTCACAAAGGCTAATAGAAAGTAGTTTCACCTGAATTACATACACAACTGCATTAATTGTGAAGAAACTTGGCCTGAGTCCATCAGTAGATACAGCACGTGCCTGTCGGGATGGAGTATATCAACAAAAATGAACCAAAATTAAAAAAAAAAAAAAAATACAGAATCAAGGTTTTACCTGGTAGTAAATTTCTGCCCAAAAGAGGACCAAAAGCGCATACGTAGTGAAGAAAGCAAGACTTGGAATGTCAAGCAAGATATGCTGCAGAATCTACACACAAAAAAAAAAACAAGCCATACTTTCAAAGTTTAGAAAATTCACAAACATCAATGACGTTTAATCACAATGTCAATGGAGAACACAAACCTCTGGTTTCATATTCTGCGCATCTCGCCTGAAGACAAACACTAGAGCTCGAACTACAAGGAAGAAGACAAGTCAATCAACAAAAGATACACAAACAAAATCAAAAACTAACAAGAGACAACAAAACCACCTCCATTCACCAGGAAATTGAGAAAGTGAAAGACCTTCTGTGTCGTCCAGCCATATTCTGGAACTCTCAATTGTATTCTTACCAATTGAATCTACCAAAAAATTAAACATTTATCAATTTAGGGTTCAATCTTTAACTCCTACGATATCTTTTACAAGCAATCATGAAAAAACTCCAGCATCTATTTCCTCATTACAACATCCTCGAATCCCTAATCTTTCGAATCCACATTAACCCATTTCCTAATTCCAATTTCAAAACCAGAATGAGAAGTAGCAGCAGTACCACAGCAATGACGGAAACGATTCCGTATAGAACAGCGAGGATATGAAAGATACGATCCTGCCAAACCGGAGATTCGTTCACATCTGACCACCAATTCGTAGCCTCCTTCAGGTTAAGAGCTACGATTGCTGCCGCCGAAGAAGACGATAAAATCCCCGACGAAGATGGCATCATTTCCAAGCCGCCGATTCTCATCTCCGATAAAAAGAAAGACAATATACAGATTCCTTGTTGGATTTAGCTTTCTTTCGATAGAATCACTTCTCCTCTCTCCTTCTCCTTCTGTTTTAGTTTTTTTTTTTCCTTTTTTGTTTTTTTTTGTTTTTAGATATTTATAGTATTTCCGAAATAAGATTTGAGAACGGCCATGACAGGGAATACAGAGGATGACGTGGAAGACATAGAAGAGCCTGGTTTAAAAGTAATATAGCCGGTTATTCTCTCCGCGGAGAGATGTTTTGGTGACCGACACGCGACGTTGTTAACATAGTTCCACGTGTAAGAATACGTGGATAAAGTAATGCTACCTGGAATTAAATGGAACTTTAGAGATGGAATTAGATAAAAATGGTGGTCGGAGTTTGGGAGGGTTATCTGTATTTTTTGGGAGCAATTTTATATTTGAATGCCAAAATGATTTGGAAGCTATTTGAAAACTAAACTATTAGATGGATATAAACTGTATTTTTAGTTTATTTATTTCTTTTAAATTTCTTTACTAAGTAGCCTTGATTATGAAGGAAAAATTTATCTGAAAAACGTGATTCTGTAGTTTTCTTTTTAAAAATGTGGTTCCACAATTTGTTGTCAGAGCTTTTATACATCTAATTGTTCTTTAAAAAACTAATTTTAAAATTTTATGTGATTCTGCATTTTTGGCTGTATAACCCTCGTGTATTTCAACATGTTACTTGAGATAACATGTTGATTCCAGCAAACCGCGGGTCCTTTAAAGGAAACGTCAAGTCAGAGTTCTCGAGTTCACCTCCACGCTAAACTCATTAATCCGATGGATCTCCGAGAGCAAAACCTAGCTATGGAAGCTTCGTATATAAAGCAAAAGGTCGATGGCTATACGATAAAGCAAAATAAGGCTTTGGAAAGTTCGTATAAGCTTACACAAACTCACTTGTGATGTTTCTGAGAGTGCACAGAAAAACTTGATTTGTATACTTGACGTGTATAGATTTGTGTAGATTTTTCTTTCAATTTATTTAGTGCACTCTATCTCTAAAGCTTTTTACTGAACAGACACATAGAGCGGCTAAATAATTTCGTGTTTGAGGGAAACTGATCTCTGACCTGGACCAACATGACACTAGTGATATTGTATAAAATTAACACTATGATGCAAATATTTTAGCAATTGCTTCGATTGAGCACAATGGAGACATTATTGTCTTGAGAAAATGTTCCAGCCATTTGAAGCAGCTCTTCAAACCATAGTGCATCATTAAAGTAACTACCTCCCAACCATACAACCATCCTCTCTGATGTGTTAGCGTTTCTCAGCGCCAACTCCATGAACGAAGCCAAGACGTTGCATCATTACAACCTAACATCTAATAGATCTCATTGAGCTTGCCCTAAGGTGTGAGCTCCTGTGTAAATAGAGTTTTCGTGTATCACAAGAAATGTCTTGAATCTTAAGAAATTAGTTATTAAAAGTGTTTTCTTGAGAGGACTGACCTGAGAGAGCGACGAGATCTCTAGTATTGAGTCCTTTCCGATTGAAGAGATCAGAGAGTTCGTCGAGGCTTGCCTTGAAGCTGGGGAGATCGCCGTTGTCTGCGATAGCTCTAAAAGCGGCAGTGGAATCTCTCCGACCAACCTTCACTACATATCTCGGACCTCCGACCTATTAACGATACCGAAAATCACATATTTAAGAATTAATTTAGATTTGTAGGAAAACAAAAATCATAAAGTGGTGGTGCATGTATGACCTAGCTCGATTGTTTACGTTTAGATATGTAAACATGTTTGGAACATTCGAGAAATATGTATATAAAGATTGATAGATACTAACGTATTCAGAAGCGTCTCTGGCAGCAACGGCAATTATATCAGCGCAAGAAACTACGCCCGGACAAACACTCTCCACAGCGGCTTTGGCTTGATCAATAACTTCGAATCCTCTCGCAGATTGAAAGTTCGGCGCTGCATCTCTCTCAGTCTCCATAGTGGCAGTTTCCACGAGCATGATCGATGCATCGCAACCCTGCAAAATTTTCCAAACCATACATAAATTATATATAACGGTCCATGAACACGTATAAACATGCTAAATCAGATGTTAACACATACATTAACGAAACAATCGTGGAAATGGAGACGGATAAGGGAAGCAGCCATTCTACGTTCACGGCTGATTGCGGTTCGGATGGAAGATCGGATGGTTGAGAGAGCGTTTGGACAAGTTTGGTCGTAGAAAGTAGGAGAAAGTTGTGCTTGACAGAAACAAGACAAACTTAACAACAATACAAAAATCTTAAAGATCGCCATTTTGTGTAACAACAAGAAACTTTCTGTTAATTTTCGACCTAATAAAACAATTTCGTAAGAGTTAACTAATGAGTTGAAGATACTTGGTGTGAGTTTTAGAAATGAGACGGAATAAGTCTCTTATATATAGGAGCGAAGTAATCAATCGTGGTCACTTTTTGCTGCTGGAACGTGTGGAAATCATCCAATGACCTTTTCCTATACTTGCCTTTTTTAATATATCATCCGATATGTTTATAGACAATTATTAATTGCGGGTTGCACAAATATATATATATATATATATATATATTGGTAATGCGATTTGGGGGGATCAAATGTCAACGCAATTAATAGTGAACATCAAACAAAAGTACTTGCGTTCTCATATTTTGATAAAACAATATGAAACTTATATGATGAATATTAAACTCAGATAAATTTTACTTTGATAAAAGCATTAAATCTTATATTGGAACAATCTTAATTTATTGTTATTTATCCGCTTTTTTAAAAGAAAGAGTGTTATTCGGGTATTTGATTGTTTTCCCTTTCTGTTTCCACTGTTGCATTACTTAACATTTGTATTAAAGAAAAGGACTAAAAGAAGTATCCGAATTAGGTTTAGATTAATAGGAAGCTGGCCTGCGTTGACCAAAGCGTAACTTAATAAATATTAAAAACCGTTAGGCTTACGCGAAATTTTGAAAATTGACTTTTGACGTAGAAAAAATAGTGAAAGAATCTTTAATAAGGATAATATGATGTTAAATTGTCCATACCGAAACCACAAGTGGGTTGCTTCTTAAGTTTTTCGATCAAACAAAACTTGTTAGGTGAGTTTTATCGATGTTCCGCGTTACAGACTTGGCATTTTTCTTTTGTAACCTGTTAATTATCAAAATTTAGATTTAAGCCATCAGTAACATCATGTTATGAAATTAATTATAAGAAATAAACATACTACGCAGAATATAATGATTAAACTATTCGACAAGAAAACCCTAAACTTTTGACAGCCAATCCATAAAATGAAAATTTTCTGTCATTTTACCCTGTTCTTAGTTAGAACAAGTTTGTTTTCTTAATGATTATGCCAATTTTTTCTGCATATTTGATGCATTTTCACGGTCCCACCATTTCTTAGTACTCTCCATTTAGCTACAAAATTCTTTAAACTCAGTTTATCAATATAATTCAAAATCCAATAAATTCAGTTCCCTTTTCTCAAATTTTCATCCCGAATTTCAGATAAAAACGATATAGAACGAATATCTTCATTCCAAAATTCTCATTTTGTCATCTTTCCGTATATATCTGTTTGATTATATTATCGTATTAGCCATCTCCAATTAAATGTATGCATTTAATACGAGTTAAGTGACTTCCGCGTACAATTAATCATTAAGAGAAAAGCCAAACACCATTTGATTACTAATATACATTTTGTTTTATTTATTAATATCTATACTATATATTTGATAAGAATGATGAATTAATTTTATTCTCTCTCCAAAAGTTATATATTACTACAAAGTTTTTATCATGAAAGTATTTTCAACCAACTTAAGTTTGAAAGTGTCAAAAATTTTATCGAAAAAGAAATTTTTTTGGAAAGTGTTGATATAGATATTTGCAATAAAATAAGTCTCGCTAATCAGTTAACCTAGCCTTAAGAAAGAAAAAAATACTCCTACGTACTAAATTACTAATTAACCACACATCGTTGACATATTTTTTTCGAATGCGTCGTAGTGAATTTTCTTCATTCTCCAAAAACGTGTATATATATATATATATATATATATTCAGTAATTGTAAACAGATCTTTCAATTTTGACGTGTAATATTAAGAATATATAAATAAACGTCAGTTGGTTTGAATTTCCAATGGAGGACAGCTTTTAGTCTAATTGGACCATGTAAGACCGTTTAGATCCATGCACTCGTCAAGTAACTGTCGAACATAGTTGACTTGACCTTTTCCCGCTTCATCAAAAGAAAATGAAACGTAAGAAACACACACATTCATCCATATATCTATTACGTATACATGAATCTACATGTGTGTGCTAATGCATATAGGGGGTGGGCAAATTAAATCGTAGGTTTTGATTCTAACCTGATATTTTGTTTTGATCCATTCCGCATTTTCCGATGCGAGAGATTTGAATTCGGAAACCAACTAACCGAGTAGTGGTGGATACGTATCCATGGATACTGTGTAGAATAAAATAAGTTTGAGTTTATCTATACATCCGATCCCCAGTATATATAACTTATAAACAGATATTCAATGATAACTTTTTGTAATTTTGTTGGGGTCAAATACACTTTCAATGTGGTCATCTAAAAACCACAAGGCATGAGACACTGAAGTGGTGAAACACGACTACGTACAGTAATGACCGTCCATAGCGATGCATCAAAATTTGAGGATCATAACATACATATATATAGTTAGTGGATTAAGAAATGATGTTTTAATATTATCGATCGGTGTGATAGTTTCTAGGTAACCCACAAAGACTCGATTATGCGGGTTAAGAAAAAGGAAACAATATCGACAATACACAGCCATCATAATTAACATTTCTATCGCCATTGACCATGTACGTATATATATATATATATATATATTCCCGCTCAGATGTTTTAAAAATAGATAGAATTACAAATAAAAAAATTATTCGAAATTAAGCCAGCAAAAAATTTAAAATTCTTAATGATAACAATTTTAGAAGATATATAATTTTGAAAACAAAAAAAAAACTACAAACCAAAACCATTAAAACTATTTTTTATCAATTAAATCTTAATATATTCACCGGTTTTTCTCTAAAATCAGAAATTTTCTCTATATCAATAGAAACCATAAATTTTAATGAAAACTTCCGGTCTTCACATCCTCATTTGGTGATTGATAAACTTTTGAAATTAAAACATATGTTTATTTACTCTGTTTTGATGAATCTCTGCCTTAAGATTTTTGAACTAGTTATGAGTGGGAGAAATATATTCAACTAATGTCTGACTAAGAGAAAACAACAATTTATCATATCTCGACCAGATCTGGTTTTAAATTCGAGTGGAGAAAACTAAAAAAATCGTCCAACCATTTTACTTGTTATCGTTGATGTGGAAGATTATAAATCAACCAGTTGAAAACCAAAAGAGAAAACCAATAAAAAAATGAAGAAACAGCGAAAAAAACCTTAATATAAAACAAAGAATCATCAAAACATAATAAAATAAAATAAAATATTTTCGGTTATATCAAACAAGCTCAAAGACGAAAGGCTAATCATACAATTGTCACCAATGTCCTTCTCTTACGCATTTGTCGAAAGAACGATTGATTCTCTCCTTTGCTATTTCATAAAATCAATAAATAATCATAAAAAGTTATCATTAATAAAATTTTAAAACAAAACATATTAATCTTAATTCAACCGACGATAGGAAAACTTTCAACCGTCACTTGAAATACTCTACTTTATTCTCGTCTTTGTCTCTTTCTCTAATGGCTAGAATTTTTCTCCGTATATATAGTTTTATTTCACATGTCCACGAATTGACATCTTAGTAGGGGTGGGCAATCGGGTATTGGGTTCAAGTTCGGGTAAAACTTTATCGGATTTGGGTATTCGAGTATAGGAAGTTCATACCCAATGGAATAATTTTTCGGGTTCAGGTTCGGTTCGGGTAAAAAGTTTCAGGTTCGGGTACAAGACTTGATACCCGGAAAAAATTAATACCCGGAAAAAATCCGAAAAATTCGGGTATTGATTCGGTTCGGGTTCGAGTTCGGATTTTTTGGGTTTTTTGGATTTTTTCGTGTTTTCGGATCGGATTAGGGGTCGAGTTTTTTAGGTTTTCGGGTTTTTTGGGGTTTTCGGGTTTTCTCGGGTCGAGTACGGTTCGGGTACGGGTCGGATATGGGTCGGGTTTTCATGTTTTTCGGGTTTTTTGGTTTTCGGATCTGATTCTGGGGTTTTTTAGGGTTTCTTCGGGTTTTTGGGTTTTTTAGATTTTTCGGTTCGCATTCGGTTCGATTTGTGTATATTATACGTAAAAAATTCCACATTTATAGGATCGAATCCTCGAGTTAAGGTATTTTTTTATGGGTAGTTATGTATTTTTTTATGAGTAATTATGTATTTCGGATACGTTTTCGGGTTTCGGATTTTCGGGTTTGGAACGGATTCGGATTTTCGGATTTAGAGATCTCGTACCCAATGGAATAATTTAGTCGGATACGGAACGGGTTCGGGTACGTCTTATCAGTTCGGGTTCGATTCGGATATGCGGGTACGGATTTTTTGCCCAGCCCTACATCTTAGTAACATTGCAAGTCTAATTAATCACTCATTTTTCACAATATATATGTAGCTTAATTCCAGTTCTATTTGCTAAAACATCGAGAAATTTTTGCCCAGTCAAATCCACCGTTCATCGATTTGAGATGTAATTTGTTAGTTTTGGCTAGGAAAATAAATCTTTCTTGTTCTTTTTTCTTTTATCATAATCGAATTTATATTATATATCGTGTTTGAATTTTGATTTTTTAATTTTTTGGCCGTCAATTATTCCTTTCATAACTAATCGCACAAGATAATTGCTGGTTAAAAACTTAGTCTTCAGATCCGAACTTCAACCTATATTATTATAAGACTAAACGAAGCGCTTACTAACGATGTTCTCTTTTTTCTTAGTTACGTCCTTTTGTAAGTTAACAATTTGACAATTGACCAAAAGCCAGAGGCCAATTAACAATTATTTCTTTTCATTCAAATTAATATTCTCTGGCTAAAATATGATAGTATCTAACATATATTATAATTTATAGTTTTCAACATTGAAGAGCAACAGCCTTTTTATAAGAAAACTGAACAGCGAGACCGCGTGGAAACTCTTATGCACGTATATAGTTATATATAAACACCTTAGGGTTTGTAACATTCAACATCAATCTCATCAAATATCATTCTTGATCGGTAATTTCCCAGCAAAAAAAAAGAGATTACCATTTTACTAAATAAAAAGGAAGATAAAATCAGTACTTTCTTTTAAGTACGAGGGCGAATATAAATATGAAGATCTTTTCACTAATGTTTGTGCTGATGATGGTGATCCTTACATTCTCGATCTGTCTAGCACAACTTTCTCCAACATTCTACGACCAATCTTGTCCGAATGCTCTCTCCAAAATCCGATCCTCCATTAGATCCGCCATTGCTCGTGAGCGACGAATGGCCGCGTCTCTAATCCGCATGCATTTCCACGACTGTTTTGTTCATGTAAGTTTTTGTTTCTCTTCCAATACTATTCCCACATTTTTAACCTTACAAAATCATTTTTTAATTCCTTGTGTACCTGTAGGGCTGCGATGCATCCATATTGCTCGAGGGAACATCAACAATAGAGAGCGAGCGAGATGCATTGCCAAACTTCAAATCAGTAAGAGGTTTTGAAGTCATAGATAAAGCCAAATCTGAAGTTGAGAAAGTTTGTCCAGGCATTGTTTCTTGCGCTGATATCATAGCGGTTGCGGCAAGAGATGCTTCGGAATATGTATGTAAACTAGTGATTATATATGTATATACCCAATATCCTTATTATAATAAAACATATATAACAATTTTCCAACCAATATTTAGGTGGGAGGTCCAAAATGGGCGGTGAAAGTGGGAAGGAAAGATTCGAAGGTCGCGTTCAAAGCTCTAGCAAATAACGGTGAACTCCCAGGGTTTAAAGATAACCTTGATCAACTCTCTGGTCTCTTCAGAAAGAAAGGTCTTAACACAAGAGACCTTGTCGCTCTTTCAGGTTGGTCCAAAAATTATTTTTGTATATTATATAAAGTTCATCACATCTTTAATTATAACTAGAAAATTCGAGTCTACAGTTTACTAGATCTTAGTTTTCTTGAAATGTGCGATTTAGTATGCTAATTTCATTTGAGTAGAGTTACAGCGTACGTATACCATCATATCTCTTAATGAAACTTTTATATGTTTTGTACAATGCACGAAAACTTTGTAGGAGCTCACACCATAGGACAATCTCAATGCTTCTTGTTCCGGGACCGGCTCTACGAAAATTCAAGCGACATCGACGCAGGATTTGCAAGAATGCTTAAAAATCGATGCCCAACTGTGGGAAATGATGGGTATATGGCAGCGTTGGATGTTGTGACACCTAATTCTTTCGACAACAATTACTACAAGAACTTAATGCGAAAGAAAGGACTTCTAGGAACCGATCAAGTTTTGTTCGGATCTGGAGCATCAACTGACAGCATTGTGTCAGAATATAGTAGGAACCCATCGAAATTTAAGGCAGATTTCGCCAGAGCTATGATCAAGATGGGTGATATTGAACCTCTCACCGGCTCTGCCGGAGAAATCAGAAGGATATGCAGCTTTGTTAATTAGCACAATGCTTAATTGTAACATGCATGCGATGCAGTTGATCATTTATACTGTTTTGTTTTTGGTTTATTAATTGTTCTTTGCTTGTTTGTTATAATTGTGTGTAATTTCTAATACCAATATGCGTGTTGTTTTTCTTTTAAAGAAACTGAAGAAAATACCATGTTTTATGATTATATAATTTGTACTAATGTGTTTTTTGTAAAATTAATGAACATACATTATACATATTAAGCCATCTCCATCCATAAGAAATCCAGAAAGATTTCTTATCAATATTTTAAAAAATTTTTGTTAACACTCGGTTTTTTAAACTTTTAATTAAAAATCGATTCTTAAAAAACAATTCTTAAAATACGTTTATCGATGCAATTTATATTTTTTTAATTTTAAGAACTTTTCTTGAGAAAACTTTTAAAAGGCTCTAATGGAGTTGTCTCTTAGTGATCTTCAAGAATTGAAAAATATGAAAAAGAATAATTAGAAAATGTTTAAGAATTGCTGGTTCATTTTGGTATGGGGCAACGACCACTGTACCTAAATGGGTTTTATAGATGCGTGACACCTTGTGGACAAGCGCCAAGTCCACCATATTTTCGGTGCACCATGCCACATGGAATTTATAAGACCTCAAAACTCAAAAGTATCTCTATATTGCGCGACCAATGAGTAAACAGAGCAGGAGGCGAATTTTGAATCAAAAACCTTCTTCTTCCTTATTTCTTCTCTCAGAATTTTACGGGGAGCCTCTCTATTCGCTCTTCATTAAATTTCCTTTGAATCTTCTCCGATTACTTCGTCTTATATCTCTCTCACAAAAATTTTGGTTTCTGTTCGTCTTATAGCAGTAGGGTTTCATTTGTCTCTCGTCGAAGAATTTTCCCAATTGATTGATTCTTTTGAATCTGAAGAGATCTCGATTTTGGCAGATCTCAATAGGGTAATCTTCCGTTTGATCAATCGAATCGAGTTTGTTCGTGGGTTTGGCTTCTGCTAGCTCGTGGAATAGTATCTGGATCTGTCAAATTCAAGACTAGTTTTTGCGATTGACTTATTGGAAATGATTTGATCTTTGGCTGGGATTTGATGATTTGTAGAGTGTTTTATTGAGACTGTTAATGAATATTGCTGTAAGAGAGGAGGAGAATCTGCTTCCGAGCTTTTCGTACTCTTTTCTAGGATTTCTCAAGTTTTCAACTTTGGATTTCAATAAGAGATCTGTGTCGACCTTAAACCCTAGATTTAGATGGGATAAGGCGTTCTTGCTGATAAAAGGAGAGAATATTCCGAATTTGACATAGTTGAATTGAGAATGGGTTCGTCACAAGGCTCCACACTCTCAGCTGATGTGATGAGCCTTGTGGATACATTGCCTGTGCTTGCCAAAACGCTTATCGCTGGTGGAGCTGCTGGTGCATTTGCTAAAACTGCTGTTGCACCTTTGGAAAGAATCAAAATTCTATTGCAGGTGAATGTCTAGCTTGTGTTAATAATCTTATTATGTTTCAATGGCTCTGAGTTATGCATAAATTGTATTCAAATTTCATCTGTTTTGCTGAAAATTGGGGTATTGGTTTGATGTTTCTTAGTACTTTGATCACATCCTAAGATATTTGCTTTGCTGTGCTTTCAACACCAGACTAGAACAAACGACTTCAGGACCCTTGGTGTGTCCCAGTCACTGAAGAAGGTGTTACAATGTGATGGCCCTCTCGGATTCTATAAGTAAGTACTTAGTGTTTTGACTCTTATTTTTCAGCTTTGCTCAATTACTTTACTGAAACCTTGTGCTGTGCATAACTCTTGCAGAGGAAACGGGGCGAGTGTTATTCGGATTATTCCATATGCTGCCCTTCATTACATGACGTATGAAGTCTATCGTGACTGGATTTTGGCAAAAAATCTTCCCTTAGGTTCTGGTCCAATTGTTGATCTTGTGGCTGGTTCAGCTGCTGGCGGAACAGCAGTTCTGTGCACGTATCCCCTTGATCTAGCTCGTACTAAGCTAGCTTACCAGGTTTGTGATTTTGAATACCTTGCTTTCATCGACTTTTGATGTTGGTTAATTGAAAGTGAAGACTATCTTTTTGTTTCTCCTCTTATGCTGTTGTTATTGCATTTAAGGTTTCTGACACAAGACCGAGTCTCCGAGGTGGTGTGAATGGATTTTACCGTCAACCTACATATTCAGGCATAAAAGACGTGCTTACAATGGCTTATAAAGAAGGGGGGGCACGTGGGCTATATCGAGGCATTGGTAAAGCTCATAAAATTTGTTTGCATTAATGTTTAAACTGTCTATCAAATTGACAGAGGAAGTCTTTTCAGCTATAAACGATTGGTGTCAAAGTAATACCAATTCTGTGAAGAATTTCTTAGTCTAATCTTGGTTAATTTAGTTTAGTAACAAACTGACTCTTAAACCCTATCTTAATGTGTGCATTTTTCCTAATTTGCAGGGCCAACACTGATCGGGATCCTTCCTTACGCCGGCCTTAAGTTCTACATATATGAGGAATTGAAAAGACATGTTCCTGAAGAGCATCAAAACTCTGTTCGAATGCATCTACCTTGTGGAGCTTTAGCTGGTTTATTTGGCCAGACCTTCACTTACCCATTGGATGTTGTTAGGAGACAAATGCAGGTAAAAAAAAAATTCAACTTTGCAACATTTCAGAACTCATAATCTATTTGGTTTCATGGAATAACAGGTAGAGAATCTGCAACCTATGACGAGCGAAGGCCATAACAAGCGTTACAAGAACACATTTGATGGGCTTAACACGATTGTTCGAACTCAGGGTTGGAGACAGTTGTTTGCTGGTTTAAGCATCAACTACATTAAGGTAAAAATCCGAATTAAAAGTCTTCAACTTCAATGAATCCGAGAAATCTCAATCTGGGTTTCAATTCTTTTTCAATTTGTGTGACTTATATTATTGATATGTCTTTGCTTCTTAGATTGTTCCATCGGTTGCGATTGGATTCACGGTTTATGAGTCAATGAAGTCTTGGCTGCGGATTCCACCACGAGAGCGGTCAAAACCAGCATAAGGGTCTTGGTCCATTCGCTCTCTCAAGAGCAAACACAACAGAAAACAAAATTGTTAGACATATTCTTTTTTTTTTGTTAACACTTTCTCTGGCAAATTTGCCCCTATAATTCCTTGATAGTGATACTATTCTTTTGAGAAATTAATCAAAAAGTTTATAAATCTGTGATCAAACCCAAAAAAAACGAAAAAGAAAGTTGATTTATGTGTAGAAGAATGTCAATCAACATTTAAAAGATTTCAATATTTTCCTATTGAATGTAGAAAAGTTTCTAATATAATAACTCGAACTTAAAATAGTGAATTCGGTTTGGTAGTCTATAACAACTTTAATAATACAACGATTAAGTAATCTGGGACAATGTCTTAAAATGAACTCTCTCAATCATGGACCAATATCAACCCCACTACGTAGCACTAATTACTCGACACGACTTAGGGTTATAATGGTCATTTTATCCACTGAACAAGAAAGAGAGATATATAAATGTCAGTAATATAAAGTTTTAATCGTATGTCGTTCCTTCTTCTCCTCCCGTAGGATTCGACTCTTCAGTTACTTATTTAATCCTCATCTTCTGGGCAAATCTGATTCGTTGCTTTGATTTCTTGGTTGTTTTCATTTTTTTCTCAGATCACTCAGATAATTGTGGGTTGTGTTTCTCAGAAAGTCGAGATTTTTTTTGAGGGTTTGTCGTCTTATCAATGGAGGGAATGCTGTCTTCCAGTGACCAGCAGAGATTAGTCTCTTCTTTCCTTGAAATCGCCGTCGGACAGACAGCTGAAACTGCCCGACAGTTCTTACAGGTTCTTGCTCGAAACTGGTAGATTTATTATGTTTTATTTGCTATGGTCAACTGATGGATTTGTGTGAGTGAGCTTAACCTTGATTTACTTGTTTTTGGCTTATGCTTCGGCGTTATTTCAGCTTAGGAACAATTTGTTTGAAGACTCTTAATAATTTGGGATGTCCACTTGAAACCCTAGATTGGGTTCCTATTTTTTTCAGTTTATTGGAAATTCTTATGAACATTCTCACAGTATTGGGTTTTCGAGTTTAAACCCAAGATTGAGATTTGACAAAGAGTTTTTTTTTTTTGGGGGGTATTTCTCTGTTGATCTGGCTTTTCGTGTAAGAAGATCTCTGTGGTGTTAGGATCTACATTTTGAGGAGATTGATTTAGCAGTTTTTATCTTTTTTGTATGATCATTGTTCTTCTTATGACTTATAAGTAACTCATTCTTAACTGTTTTTAGCTGTTTTGCTATTCACCAAGTCTTCTGTTGGTAATTTGTTAAGCTCTCTATGTAGACGTATGTTTATTGTTTTATGCTGATAATACTCTCTTCTAACAGTACATGCGGAATGTAGCTCTGATCATTCACTTGAATTTGTGATTAGGGCTATGAGGGTGGGAAACTCTCAGCCTGAACCATCTTCTTTGATTGCTTTCCGTAACTTCAGTGAAGAGCCAAAAAGCCCGGGAATTTGGGAACCAGATGAGGGTGCTTCATCTGCCTCTGCCTCAGCTTCTGCATCAGAGTCAGCATCAGCTCCACGAGATAGCTTGGCCTCGTTATATCGTCCTCCTTTCCATCTGATGTTCCACGGGTCGTTTGAACAGGTTCTCTACAACATTTCTTGCTCTGCTAATTGCTGTCTGCGTTCTTACTCTAAACCTCTCTGTATGGTTATTTGGTCAGGCAAAAGCTACTTCTTCTTCTCAGGGTAAATGGCTTCTCGTCAACCTCCAATCTACCACGGAATTTAGCTCTCATATGGTTACTCTCTAAACTTTCCTCTGTGGATTTCTTTTTTGACTCAACCTTGACGATAGTCACATCTAGAGGTGCCCAATCTGTTTTTTTTGTTTGGTCTCAGTTCAGATTCATTTTTCAGAGTTGTTCGTTTCGGTTTCGGTTTCGATTTGTTTTTATGAAAATATCTTCAGTTTGAAGGACATTTTAAGAAAATGAAAACTGGATTGGTTTATTTTCTTTGATTTAGTTATTATGTTCAGTTCGAATTGGTCAAATCGAATTGCATACCCACTCACTTCCCAACTTTTTGTGTTTCTTTCTCATAGCTAAATCGAGATACTTGGGCGAATGGGGCTGTTTCTTAGTCTATCAAAGCCAACTTCATCTTCTGGCAGGTATAATACTTCCCCTTTAAACTTTTGTGTGCTTAAACCGAAACTCTCTTTACAGAATTGGTTAAAATCCTGCCAGAATTGGATAAAATCCTGCCTTTTCTGGTACTAGGTCTATGATGATACCACGGAAGGAAGAAAGGTTTGCACATACTACAAACTCGAATCCATTCCCGTGGTGCTTGTAATCGATCCTACCACTGGTCAAAAGATGGGAATGTGGTGCGGAATGGTCGAACCCGAGACTTTGCTAGAGGATTTAGTGCCATTCATGGATGGTGGTCCTCGTGAACACTTTGCTTCTCTCTCAAAGAAACGGCCAAGAGGCAGCTTCTCTTTGACTCCTCATTCCAAGCCCAAAGGTTAGTTTTCAAACTTCTCCACAACTTCCATGTTCTAGTCCATTGGACAAAAATAGAATGTTCGATCTTTTAATCTGACTTATTCCTTTAGAGGCTGTTGCAAAAGATGAAGACGATCAAGAACTGCAACGAGCATTAGGTGCTTCCTTGGAAGATAACTACATGAAAGAGTCCTCAGATGATCAGTCAACAATAACACCTGAAGTAGCGGTTGAAGAAGTTACAACTGCTGTGCTGCCAACATTCCCATCTCTTCCAGAAGAACCAAAGGGAGGCAATCGCAGTGTTCAATGTAGAGTTGGGATCCGTTTACCCAACGGACAAAGACTCCAGAGGAATTTCCTCAAAACCGACACAATTCAGGTCTGCAAATCTTAAGAAGTAACATTGATTTTCTTTTTTCTTTTCTTTTTTTTTGTCTGAGATTTTCTGAGAGCTTGTTGCTGTCACCATTGTAGCTTCTCTGGTCTTTCTGCTATTCTCAGCTTGAGGAATCAGAGAGGAAGAAGCCATTGAAGCTTACACAAGCGATTCCAGGTGAATCAAAGACATTGGAGTATGAATCTAACTTAACCTTGGAGCAATCTGGTGTTGCCAATTCCATGATCTCTGCTACGTGGGAGTGAAAAATCGTATCTATAAAACAATATATTATACTGTTTCTCAAGGTTTTATCAGATTAGTTATTTTAATGTCGACTTTATAAAACAATACACATTACGATATTTAATTTGCAGTGAATGGAAAAGTCACCTATTATTGGATTTTATAGGTTTTTATATTTGTTACATTCATATTAGTTGAAATTCGACAATATTAGTTTCAATAAGCTTTTAAATCTCTATTAATTTAATTGGATTAATGATTATTAGTCTTAACGATAACTATGATGCTTATATTAGATTCAATAATCTTTAAAATCTCAATTAGTTTTATTGGACTAATGATGATTTTAAGACTAAACTGTCACTGCTTATTTTATACCACAAACAACAAGAAGCTGCGTTGTAAAGCTGATTTAGGTAGAACGCTCACTAGTAGTGCGTGAAGTACACGATTCATTCGGTGGAGGTAAGGCGCGTGTGTAGATAAAATATCACATAGAAACCCAAATATCCGTTTCACGTTTTGCACTACGGAAACCCAAACCCAAATGGCATCTTTAAAATTTATAGAGAAAAACTAAAAAGAAAGAAAATATGAAACCAAATTTGGAAATACATAAATACATATAAATATACAATGGATCAGTTGGTAAAAAATTTAAATATTTATTGTAGTTATTATAAGATTAGTTGTAATTGATAATTTTAAGTAGAGAGCTAAACATCTTGATCTCGAGTCAATACATAATAATAATGTACGCCATACATTTGAATACACTTATATGGTTAATACTGTGATTATCAAAGTATAAAATCTTATAATTTGTAATTATATAACATTAAGTCATAATCTATATATTCATGTAAATAGTAGCGCGTGAAATACACGATCCACTTAGATACAAATGACATTTTAAATTTTTTGAAAACAAATATAAAACCAAAATTAGAAACTACATAAATACATATACAGATACAATGAATCAATTGGTAATTTTTTTTAAAAATATTGTATTTATTATGATATTACATGTAATTTACCTTTTAATTAGAAAGCCAAATGTGTTAATTTCGAGTCAATACATACGAATATATGTCATACATTCTGGATACACGTGTATATTTAACACTATAATTATTTTCATATAAATCTTATAATTTGTATTTATATAACATTAAATCATAATCTGTATAATCATACAAATATTAGCGCGTGATATACACGATCCACTCAGATACGAATGGCATCTTTAAAATTTACGAAAAGCTAATAACAAATATAAACCAAAAATAGAAAATACATATATACATATACATATACAATGAATCAGTTGGTAAAAGTTTAAAATTTTTATCGTATTTATTATGATATTATCTGTAGTTTACTTTTTTAAGTAGAGAGCTAAACACGTTGATTTCCAGTCAATACATAATAATGTGTCATACATAAAATCATTTGATTACATGTGTATGGTAAACACCGTGATTATTTTATTATAAAATCTTATAATTTGTAAATATAACATGAAACCATAATCTTTTTATTTATGCTAATTACACGATTCATTCGGTGGTGGTAAAACGCAAGTGTGGGTAAATATCCTGTTATAAATATATATTAATATATCATACTGAAAAAATGTATAGTGTGTAAACCTTTTCTTTATTAACTCGACATCATTTCTAAGTGGTAACGCCAATATATATATATATATATATATATATATATATATCTACCAATGTCCAATTACATTAATGAACACTCCAAGTTTCATTATAGTGTTATTTAAAAAAATTATAAATATGAAAAATTATATCACATTTTTAATCACCTTTAACAAAATATATGAGATCATAAATTACAAAAAGTAATTTAAAATTTAACAAATATGAAATAAAATCATTTGATTAAATAAAATTTAGTAGTATTTTCCAGTATCCTCTCACGGTTAGTACGTAAACTAACATTCGAGGTAAAAAGAAAAGTAGTGAAGGCTTTGGTGTTTAAAGACAAAAATCATGAGTTAAACTGTAGAAAAAGAGTAAGAGAGAGGTTTTGTCCTGAAGCCATCAGAAAGACACGAGAAAGAGTCTGAGGTGGCCCCCTGACCACACCCGCATGTGCCCACATTTCACCGTTTTACAATGACACACAAACCGTAACCTTCCTCTTTTAAAATAATAATAGTAGTAATAAATTTAGCCGGCTTTGTTAAATTGATTTTATACTTAGAAAAAATACACATTTTAAAATTTTAAACTCAACTACGTTAAATTTAGAATTCTTTTACAAATTGGTTTTACCATGCAATAAAAATGGTTTCTAAGATGAATTTTTAACCATTTTACCAAAAAAAAACTTTTCAAAAATTTAGAATTTTCGTGTATTTCACGGGCTATTATTGCGCGTAGATAGTATACATCACGCGTTATTATTATGCGTATCACCCTAGTAATACAAATCTACTTGTTCTTATCAAACACAGTTCTACTCTTTCTTATAAAAAAAAAAGTTTAAAGACTCTTTTTGGAAATTAATTTTCTTCTTTATTAGGGAAAAAAGGAAATGGACTGTAGCTATATATATATTTCAGAGGTCAGAGAAGACTCAATCCCAATTATTAAAAGAGAAGAACAACAAAGCAAGAGAGAGAGAGAGAGAAAGAAAGGGCATTTTGAGGTGTGTATTTGTGTGTATATATATATATAAGTATGGGCTTGTTCTTCATCATCTACTTGGTTTCATTCTTGTCTCTCTGAGTTTTAGCTTTTTATTGACCTTTTTCTTCTTGGTTTCTTTCTCTGAATCTCAAGACTAAAAGGGTACAATAAAAAACAACTTATACTATGTCTTCTTTCAAAACCTTACAAATTAATTCTAACTCTTTGGATTTATATTTGTTCTCGTAAATGTCTTCTAGTGATTTTTTTCTCATGTCGTCAATCTCTATGGATTCTTCCTGTTCTTATAATTCCTCGCTTTTCGTTTTCTTCTGAATCATATTTGATTTCTATCTTCTCTCATTTTAAAATTAATTTTCTTAATGGATCTTTGTAGATTAAGCAAAATCAGCCCCGAGAAGATGTCTTCATCGTACAACAACTCGATTTCATCATCCTCCACTCAGTCCTTCCTCCTCTCCGGCGCCGGCACCGGAGTTAACAACTTTAACAGTGAAAAGCCGGTGATGACGATGATTCAACAATCCAACTCCGTTGCTCCACCACCCAAGAAACGAAGAAACCAACCCGGAAACCCAAGCGAGTACCTCATCTATATATACATACATAAACATATTGTGTGTGTAATAATATTTGTGTGTGTGTTTCAAATTCCAAACAAGAATCAATAAGCTTCCGTGGGTGAAATGATATAAGAACCCTAATCTTAATTCATTTATTCTTTATTATCATTATTGATAATAAAGAATATGGTTATTATTATTCGATCTTGATTAGATTATAGATTATTTGGAATTTCTTGTGCTCGATTAATCAAATTTTAGAAGTAGATTAGATAATTTGATGTGCTTGTATATAATTGTCTCTTGATAATGGATTTTGTTTTGTTGATTTTATTTTTTAATGAAACAGATCCAGATGCGGAAGTGATAGCGTTATCTCCAAAGACGATAATGGCGACGAACAGATTCATATGTGAAGTATGCAACAAAGGGTTTCAAAGGGAGCAGAATCTGCAGCTTCATAGGAGGGGACATAATCTTCCATGGAAGCTGAAACAAAAGTCTAACAAAGAAGTGAGGAGGAAAGTGTATCTTTGTCCGGAGCCCACGTGCGTCCACCATGACCCCTCACGTGCTCTTGGAGACCTCACCGGAATCAAGAAGCACTATTACCGGAAGCACGGCGAGAAGAAGTGGAAATGTGAGAAATGCTCTAAGCGTTACGCTGTTCAATCTGATTGGAAAGCTCACTCTAAGACTTGCGGTACCAAAGAATATCGATGTGACTGCGGTACCATCTTCTCTAGGTAAACTCTCTTTCTTTCTCTTGATTCCATTTGATAAATTGTTCGTATTCCAAATCAGATCAGTGTGAAAGAATCTATAATAAACATTAAAATACATTTGTTGGTTAGTCCATAGATCAGTAGTGTAGTGGTTATCACCATTTGTTGCTCAAAACTGAACTCTATTTTTTTACCGCGGATTTTACATGTCGGCTATAGATTTTTAGGGTTAGAGTACTCTAGGCTTCTGCTTACGATTCAAGTAAAAAAAATAAAACATGTCGGTCAGTGAATAGTAAAATGTTAACTAATGAATGTGAAAGCTATGTATAGTACTTGAGTGTGGCACCCTCTTTAATTATATATTGACTTGTGACTGAAATCTATGCATATAGATATCATCTATATTGGCCACGGAACATTATATTTCCTACATAGGGACATGAACTTATATGCATGTATATACACATAGGATCTATCAATATGTTTGTTTGGTTGCGAATGAGTAGTGAAAGAGAGAAAGACAGTGAAGGAGAAAGGAGAAAGGAGAAAAATAAAAGATGCTAAATTTGGTCACATGTGAGTTGGATTTGTTTCCATGCATTCCTATTTTTGTTTTCTTCTTCTTCACCTTTGCAGGTTCCTCTTTCCATGTAACTCTTCTTGAGGGGCCCGTCCCATTTCTCTCTCTCCATAATATATATAAAAATAATATTAATTATTTTTTATTTTTTCAAAATTCTAATTAAATTATTTATGTGTTTTGTGTATAAGAGTGGTTGGTTTCATTGTTTAATTAATAATGAGTGTGGTCAGCGTGATATAGTAGGAGTAGTTGATGTACACTTTACATTTCTAGGGTTTTATAAAAAAAATCTGATTTTGGTAAAATATTATTTTCCCTATTTAGTGGTTATACATATATTGACCTTATTGTAATTACATTTTTTAACTCTTTATTTGTTGTAATTGCAGAAGAGACAGTTACATTACGCACAGGGCATTTTGTGATGCATTAATACAAGAGTCAGCAAGAAACCCTACCGTGAGCTTCACGGCAATGTCAGCTGCCGCTGGTGGCAGCAGCAGACATGGCTTTTACGGCGGTGCTACTTCTGCTCTCTCTCACAACCATTTCGGTAGCACTTCAAATTCCGGTTTTACCCCTCTAGCTGCAGGTTACAATCTGAATCGTTCATCTGCCGGCAAGTTTGAAGACTTTGTTCCTCAGTCCACAAACCCTAATCCCGGCCCTACCAATTTTCTCATGCAATGCTCGAACCAAGGATTGTTGACGCAAAACGATCAGAGTCTCATGAACCAGCACGGTTTGATCAGCCTCGGTGATAACAACAACAACAACAACAGCTTATTTGGATACTTTCAAGACAACACAAAGAGCTCTGATCAGACAAGCATCCCTTCTCTTTTCATTAATGGTGCTGATAACAACGATCCTTCTACTTTGCTAAGAGGGTTAACTTCTTCATCTTCGTCAAGTGTGGTCGTTAATGACTTTGGAGATAGTGATAATGGAAACCTTCAAGGCCTAATGAACTCTCTAGCTGCGACAACAGATCATCAAGGCCGGTCTAATAGCATTTTCGATCTTCATTTCGGAAACAATCTTAGCATGAGAGGCTCCGATAGGTTGACTTTGGACTTTCTTGGCGTTAATGGAGGAATTGTGAGCAACGTCAATCGTCGTGGTGGTCGTAATGGAGCTCCTCTCGAGGCTGAGATTAAATTTTCACATCCAAATCATCCATTTGGAAAAGCTTGAAATGATCGTATATGTTGCGTTCTTTGGAGTATTTATTTATAAGCCTTCTTTCGTTTGATATTTTCGATTATTAAGGATATGGGTTTAATTTAGCTTTGGATTCTCATTCCGTATTTATATTTTTCTTAAGTTTTTTTTAATATAATGTCGGCCATGGTGGGAGGTTCGAACCTGAGTTTCCCTAATAAATTTTGGAATCTTCCAACCAGTTGAGTCATTTCCATTAGTTGTAGATTTTACTTAGTTATATACTTACTTAGTTATATACTATATTTATTCATGAAAAGTAATTAATTAGTTAACTGTATAATTAACTTAATTTAAGATATAAATATTTTTAAAAATGTCTTGAACGAAATTTACCAGAAAACAAACAAAAATACTATGAACGAAACATAATTCAATTTGTAAGATACCAACTACCAAAGAGAATTTGAGTGTAAACAAATATATGCATTTGTATTTATTATGTGAATTAATTTAGAAAAATGAGTTCTATAGAATATTTGAAGAAAAATATCTTTAAAAAAAACTCTCACATGGGATATGCATATAGTTAATATATATATATAGATATATATACATGTGGGAGGTTTTAAAGATATTTTTTCAAATACTGTATATAGCTTAATTTTCTAAATGAATTCACATGATACATGTAATTGTTAACGCTCAAATTGTACCTGGTATTTGGTATCTTAGAAATTAAGTTATGTTTTGTTCATGGCCTTTTTTGTTTTTTTGGTAAATTTCATTCGTGGCATTTTTAGAAATGTGTATCTTAAATTAAGTTAATTATACAGTTAACTAACTTAATTATAAACATGCTCATTTAAAGAATTATATATGCTCATTTGATTCGTATATAAATTATATATCCCTCGTTGCACATGCAAGTCAAGATATCTGTCTACAATAATACGTCAACGGATCGGATAATATTCCAACAAAAGCATAATACAAACAGAAGCGTCCAACCTTCCAAAATTATTCAAATTCGTGTCGTAATCAAATATTTATAATATTTAATTGGTATTGTTATTAGTATCATTGTCAATTTTGTTGTACGTATTACATGTACAATACAAAGATGTTCGGCCACCTAATACAAAATTACCGAGTAGCAAATTATTCCATATAAATAGTAGCTAATTATTTGAGCAAGCAATTTGAATTTTCAAAATATGAGTTTATTTTTTAAAAACATTCTTGAAATTAAAAGGGAAAAGGGTGTTGACATTCCGAAGACATAACTCTTTTCTTTTGGTCGTCGAAGAGATAACTCATTAGTTCTGTTTCTTTTGGTCTTTATTGTTACTTTCCGGACGTTGACTCCACCTACTCAATTTCTACGTTTCGATTTAACTTTCCGCACCATATATTTAGGTAAATGTATCAGTTTATCCATGATTCTTATTATAAAGGTTATGAAAGATAATATATCAAGCGACATAGTATAATGCTTATGCATAATAAAAAATTAAAGGTTACCAATTAATCTAGTGATATAGTATAAACTTAGAAACACACCAAAGGACCATAATAATATTGAAGAGTTATATATATATATATATATATATATATATATATTACCCTATAACAACTAGAAAAAGTATTTTTATTGCTCCTTATTTAATGTAGCCATCACAATATCTTAATTAACCATCAAACATGTCTGACAAAAAAACCCTTAATTGATGGATAAGTAATCAAATAAAATATAATTTATACATAATCAACACACAAACGTAAATGAAAAAAAATATACACATACAAATAATAAAGATACATTCAAACCATAAAAATATACATATGAAACTAGAACGCCTATATATAATAAATTAAGATGACTAAGAATCACTTAACATAGTTTTAGAACTTAGTTATCAAACAAAATAAAAACATAGTTTTATAGTAATGGGCAAATATATAAAAAAGCAATCATAAATATATTTGGGCACTCCTCAAATCTTAATGAAATGAATTAAAAATATATAATAAAATGTAGTGGTCAATGGAAACATAGTTTTATATATTAAATTAAGAGAGAGCAGAGAAGAAAAAAGAAGGAGGAAAACTTCTCGTTGTGAATGGGAAGACTTCTCGTTGAGGTGAAGCGTCAAATATGCCCGTGAATAAATAATATCGAGAGTTTTAGCAAAAATAAAATAAATAATATCGAGAAAAATCGATGAATATTGCAAGTCTGCAAATGTATCTTCTTCTCCCTTCTCGTTGGTCCACTCCATTTATGGGCAATCTCGAATTGGGCCCTCTACCTTATCTGGATACACACATACAATATATATAATATCGTATGTACCATGTACCTGCCTATTAGTGTTGGAAATGTGATATTTTTTGGTGGGTTTGTTGGTTTTTATTTGTTAGAGGGCGGGTTTGAGTAGAAATTATAAAAATTATATTTTTGTGGGTTTAGTGGGATAAATTAATGTGGGTTAGTGAATTTTTGTCATGAAGTTTGTGGAACTCACATTTTAGTCTATATAAAGTATCTAGGCCAAAACTAAATTATATGATCTATTTTATGTCTGGTTCTAATTAATGCAATTTGTGCGGTTTTGCAGATTGCAGATTTATAGATACTCGTTTTTATTTTACGGGTTTTTGGATTTGTAGATGTTTGTTTTTATTATGCGATTTATCTGCGAGATTCACATAAATTGGCGAAGCGATCGCAAATATAATAGTTATATCTATTATATTGCAAAACAAATTCAAACATTTGAGCTTTTTTTTTATTTGTGAATTGCAGATCGCATGCTTATCCGCTTTCCAATACTACTTTCTATTTACTTAAAAAAAGATTTATCCCATACCAGTGACCGGTTTAGCCAGATTTTTTTTGGTAAACTGCCACATTTTATTATTTTCACAAAATATAGTGATAGTGTTGGATTTCTGACCACTTTATTTTTTTAAATCTTTCATTAATTGGTCAGAATTCATAATAAACTACTAAGTAAAATAATTCTGAAAAGTAACGATGAACATGTCAGCAAATTTATAGTTAAAACGAGAAAATAATCGGTGAAAAAAATGTAAAAATCAATCGTCCAAATTAAACTTCAAATCAAATGTCTCGTAATACCGATACAAATTTATTTAAAATCTCTGTTTGGGTGTGATTGAATGAAAATGTCGAGACAATACTTTTTGTCGTAGATGATACTCCAAACGAAAAACAGAAAAAGGATAATATAATATTATATTGATTTCAAATATTCCAAGAAAGGTTTTTATTGTCGAAACATATTTCATTGAAAGGGAAGAAAAATAACTTATATTTTACAGTTTTAATATCCAATTTGGTAAAACTATTAGCCATATAACGAATAAATTAAAACCCACAAAATTTTATGTTGTGACACGATTTTCTTCCATTTTGGCCTTTTGTTCTTATGCATTTATCCTTTTTAATTGCATTTGATTTTGAAGTTTTAATTAGTTATAGCTAGATAGTAACATATACTCCGTCTCCGTTTTTCTTATAAATGTTTTAGAGTTTTATCTTGTTATATTTTATCTGATAATCATTTTAAAAAATCGAGAAAAAACAAATTATTATGTAGGGCATATCTTCTAAAAGTAAAGATATACACTAAATAGACATGATTACTTGATGTAAAAAAAGATACATAATTACTCTTATGCTTTGTCTCGAGAGCATTCAATGTCTCAATTTTTAAAGTTGACGTTAGCTTAATTATCCATTCAATCTTAAAAATAAAGAAAATCTTAGAATTTTAGTTTAGAATCTTAGATACATTATTCCTAATCTATCAAATTTCAGGTCTGGAAATGCTAGTTGTTTATACATTGATTGTTCGACAAAACATATCCTAATTTCTCAAACATAGTGTCATATTTAAATTCAAATTTGGTATGACTTGGTTATTTTTAACCAGTTGAACTGAACTCATATAACATAGCTTTTTTAACGATTTGGCTCTGAAACAGAAAAGCCGCAATTATTTACGGGTTTTTTTGTCAACAATTATTTACGTTTATTTAGTTGGAGAGATGAATGTTGAAACAGGATTATTGATTCTAGACCGTTACATTTAATTTTGATGGGGACAAGACAACCCTTGTGGATATGTAAGGAACAGTATTACAAAGACATCGATACATTGGCGACAAAAAAAAAAAAAAGACATCAAATAAATATATCTATATACCAATATGGCATAATGGCAATATATGTATTAGTTATATAAAATGTGAATAGATTTTAGAGAGGCATCAGAAGACAAACACTCGTGACATGTAGCCAACTAGCCTCCGTAATTTGTCAAATGAAAATAAATTAGCGAATAAGAAAAACTGCTTTTTCTCTCAGTTCAAAGAAAAGAAAAAAAAAACTGCTTTTACTCTATCAGTTCATTCACTGCCCTTCGCAATGATAGGACGATAAATGTGACGAACGAAATAAGTTATAAGCATTTTTTTCAAACGTATAGTGATATCAAATGACATTTTCCCTTGGTCAATCGTTCTTTTTAGTATTACCGACGACTATTTTCTAACGCACTAGTTATTAACAATAATATATGAATATTATGATTATTGATTTAACAAATTATAGATTTATAACTATAAAGTTAAAAGTATTTTACATAAAAATAAAAACTTAAATGAAATAGGAGTTGAGAACTATAAGATAAGTTGTTTTCTTAAAGTAACATTTTTTATATCCAAAAAGTTATGATTTAAGAGAAACAATTTAATTTGACCCAAAAAAAACACACACAGCAGAAAAGCCAGTTGACTCGGGAGCTATAGTATAAGCGAAGAATATTCTTGACTTTTATTACTATATATATTTTGTGAAGGATGTCGTATTTTATGTGAATAAAAACGAGTCTTAATCAATTAATTACAATGTTAACTAGAAAATAATTTATAAATACGGTTAACGACATACCCCAATATGCATACACCTTGTGATAATCGTCGACCTAGAAACTCGCGTGAAAGAATTTATGTAATCTTGAAGACTGTTTTTGTTGTCGCCATAGATGCCACTTCCAAAGCTTTTTAGGATTGACATCGTTGAACCTACCGGAGGTTGCTTTCCGAAATGTGAGGGGTAAAATAGGAATTTTCATAGATGAGCTGAAGAGAGAATGCACCGAGTCATGAACCTTTCGCCGCCGGAATTGATTCTGTCTGCTGAGGACGAAGAACGAGAGTGACAGCTGAAAAAGTCATTACCTGTTGGAGATGACGGATGAGGATACGTGTCATGATCTTGTTGATGATGTCGAGCTTTCCTTAGGCATCATGAAGAATCCGAAGGCGTTCTCAACAACCGCGATGAGATCGGATGAGGATCAAGACGACACGTGTTCGAAGTTTCTGTGGGGGCCTCATGTTGGACAGACCAAGAATAATGTTAGATGTTGTTTGTTAACATGTCTGACAGTCACACCTATACATGGTTTTGATTTTTTCAAAATGCATATATGTCGATATAGACCAAATTAAGTTCAGTTAGTTACTCTCTACGATGATTCCAAAAAGAATGCAAAGTAAAGTAAATTGTATTGAAAATGCATATGTATATGTATACAGATACATATAACGGTGACAATATGCCATCATAGAACGATCTAAGTAATGTTAGGCCATGAATTGTCATACAATCTAAGTAATAATTGGTTTATAGATTCATCAAATTGACGAAGACCTATGCATGAAAAATGGATAGAGAAATGCAAGGTAGACGGAAAAGTTTCAGAATAAGAGAGAAAATGATTGTCCAATGAATATTTTAAATGTCCAAAGATTCTTGACTTCCATAAATGCAACTCTACCAGTACTATGTATTGAATGAACTCTTTTTTGGTCAACGTATTGAAAGAAGGAAACTATTTATCAGCTTAAAATAATTCTCTAAGAAAATCTATAACCATATTAATTTCTCTTTCAGTCCACTTCTATTGACCCTTTCCTACTTTATAAAGATGACACACACATAGTTTTTCTTTTTTTTTTTTTGTAAAAAGGGGTATAGACACACATAGTTCATCCTATAATTATTCTAAAGAAAACATTAATACGGTTTAACCAGAACAAACCCCAACACTCTACAAACAACACTTTTAGCATGCATATATTACAAATATATACATACGAGAACCTCCTCTTTAGTCTCCAGATATTGCATGTATGGTTTAATTAGCAGCATGTGAATTGCCCCTAAAATAATAATTTTATTACAAATGTATCTGATAAATTTTGCAGTAAATATATTATTTTATGAAGGAAAATTAGGCTGGTGTATCCAAGGCAAAGTCAACTTTTGGTCCTATAATTTGGATAAAGCATCGAATAAGAAATGTGAATGTGTGTATATATTTACGCACATTCATGTAAGATATTAGAGTTATAGTGATCCAAGATTCCCAATGAGGTCTCGGAATGCACGTGAGGGGTCATGGTGAAGGCACGTGGGTTCTTGGTATATTAGATACAGTTTCCTCTTAAGACTTTTGTTTCTGCTTCCAGGGAATGTTATGTCCACTTCCAAACCCTTTGTTACGTATTTCACATATTAAATGTGTTCGTCGCGATTATCGTCTTTGGAAATGAAGCTATCACTTTCCGCATCAGAAATCTGTGGTTTTGTGCAAGAAAACAAATGAGTTCAAAAAATCCTTGATTACTCGATGTTGACATTTTGTCAAATTGTAAGAAAAAAAGTTCGGCTATTTTTTTTATGTTACTGGATTTTCTGTTGAAATTAAAGCCTACAAGAGGCCCAGCCCAAGAGAGCGGTAGTTACTATAAATTATAATTGAATGCAATTCATCGATTCGACCACTAAAATGTCGCTATTTAAATTTGGTTGATTTTTTAATCCAAGAGGTTCTATGTCCATAGATGATAGAACTATATATCGTTTTGAACCGGATCTAGCAGTTTATGGCATTTCTCAAACAACACTCGAATCTTTTTGAATTGTTTACCACACAAAAAAAGTAGTACACGAACTCGACTATAAAAATAATTTGGCCTGAATTGAAAGAGCCAAATAATTATCATTCCATAAATTTTGAATAATTTATATGCATTTTATTCATATGTGTATTTAGAGTTTTATGTAGCGGAGAATTTTCAAAAAAAAAAAAGGAATGATATTTGTCATTTCGATATGACAACGACATCTTAGCAATAATCGATACCCTTCGCTTTCGTACCTTCAGATGTCAGATCTATCATTTTTTTTTGGCATCTCAAGATGAAAAATATCATTCCTTGGAAAAAGAAAATCACCAGATACTTTTTTTTAGAAAATCGATATGCAATTAAAAATAATAATTAAGCGTTCAGTTATGTAGCTACTAGTTTCGGTTCTTTTGATTTCTTTCAATTAATTATTTAGTTTGCAGGAAGAATTACATGCATGTTAGGAATTTACCTCTGTAATCTCTTCTTGGACAATACGTAAATTTAAAATTTGAGGGCTTTACGCTATCCACACATAATACGCATGTATACATACGTGCCTGTGAGATGTCATGTCAAATTATGCTATATCTATGTACTATGTAATGAAGTGCAGAGGAAAATATTTACGAGAGCTAATCTAATTTGACCTGTCATTAGTTATATAAATTAATTAATTTCCATTGAATTTCAAAATCATCACCAACGGTGCAGATTGTGCGTTCATTTGTGTCCATTTTCTACAAACACTCTCAACACTTTTTAGTCTTGAGACTCTCCTGGTGGATCGCTCTCTTCATCATCCACAGATTCATCATAGCGTCGAAGAGAATCAAGACTGCAAATTAAAAAAAACGTTCGTAATCACACAGAGATTCGCAATGTTTGAAAGGAAGATCAATTTAAAGTGAAGTAGTACCTGCATTTCTGAGGGACTTTCCAGGAGAAACCTGAGGATTGTTTTAGATTAAGTGGCAAAGACATGAAATCTTTCCAATCTTGGAGCATGATTCTTAGATCATGAAGCTTACTTTCCATACCGTAGCAGCAATTCGCGTGCATTGTACGAACCAGATTCATATCTCTGCTAGGCTCACATAAACCGCCGAAATAAGCAGTGTTCAAGAACCTCATCTTTAATCCAATGCGGAAAACAAAAGGTTCTGTTTTAAGAAAGTTAAGAACATCTTGATCGTGATATCCCGGGAATCTCAGTCTTGAAGCATACCAGTATTTGTAAAAGAGTATAGTTCGATTGTTGGACCGTACAAAGTTGAATCCACCGTTTGGTCTATTATGTAGGTCGTTTGATCTACCGAGGTAATGATCGCAGGCAATCTGGAAATCCGCATACATGTAAAACCGTGGAAACGGGTTCCTGAACCACATCACATCAGCATCCTGAAGAAAAGAATGAACGAGTCACCTGATAGAAGAACCAGAACACAGGGTTTGACACAAAAGAGAAGATACGAGAAAACTCACCGTGAAAACAAAATTGTATCCCAATTCAAGAACAGAACGCAAGAGATCAATCCTTCTCCACATCATCTTCAAGTAAGACCGAGTCATAAAATAAGCTTCTCGAGAAAAATCAACTCCTTCAGTAACAAGACTGAAACAATGCTTATGGAGTTCCAAGCAACGCGAATAAGCCTTAGCATCCAATGCAACAATCACCAAATGATCCAAGATTTGGCTTGTTTCTTCCCCAATTCTAAAACTCTCGAAGAAGAGATCAATAACAGATCCAGGAGCTGCCCACGCTGCATTCAGAGTTGTCAGAATCACTGTCCTGTCTCTCGTTGCAGCTTTACGCAGAACATTTTCCAGATTAGGTTCCTCAACATCCTATCATAATAAACCATATCAAACATTTGAATTCATTCACTAAGCAAATTCAAGAAAACAAGCAAATAGTTTAGTAGCACTTGAGGCTTCACTGTGGTTCCAAATTCAACTTAATCGAATCTCAGATAACATGCACACTCCAAGCACCAGGAATTGCTAGCTCATTTCTAATTTCAGTACAGTTTCAATGGATTTACAGATCAATAGATCCTAAAAATCTATAATCGTACTTTAGTTTCGACGAACAGAAAACTAACAAGGTAAGCAGAGAAATCGAAAATGCGAGGGGAGAGAGACAAGGAATCAGCGGCTCTGTAAAGAACGAAGCAAGAGATAGAGATGGCGGCAAGAAAAAGAGCAGCTCGGCGCACCGGGATTGACCCTGGAGTCATATCTCCGGAGGAATTATTAGCCTCGAGCTTCGCCGTGTGGAATCTCGAACCGACACGGTGCGATAGATTCATCCCCACCGACCATCGTCACTACTACCATCAATGCAATTTTCCCGAATATTTTTTATTTCTTACGACAAAAAAAAACAAACAAAATAGTTACGAATTTAATACGAACATCAATTACACATCCACTACTAAACGCAGCGTTTAACTACCAATTATATTTCCAAACGCAGCGTTTGATAGCTTCTTTTCTGAAATTTATTAGTTAGAAAAACCCAGCAGAGTGAGTCGAGATCTATTTGGTTACAGTAAGCACACGAGGTTAGGGAATTAAAGCCCATGGATGGTAAGAGGCCCGTAAGGATTTGAAATGGACTTGAAAACGTCAAAGTTAAGAGAGTTAATGGTAAATGGATGTGAGAGGTAAACGATCACTTAGGTTTTTCACTCTCATTGTAATCTTCCAATTATTCAATAAAGTTGTATACCTTTTCCTTTACTTCATCAACTCACACCTCGATTAAAATCTCCATTTTTTTTCTCTCGGATAAACCGAATTTAGATTTGCCCAGTTTCTTAATATTTTAGATTCTGAACCGGAGTGAATGCACTACAATCATAACTAGTCGAATTTTTTTGCTTCACTCGGTTAAAACGTTCCAAAGTATCTTAAAAAGTTCCCGATTCGACCATGGAATTGTAGAACCAAAAAATCATCACCATCACAAAAAAATATCTAGCTAGAAGCCTAACTAAAAGATAACTATTTTAAGAGGTTTTCAAACAAATCTACATGTTCACTGCTCTAAATTTAAAAACAAACGATCAAAGCTTCAGCTACGGAGTAGAGAAAAGGAGAGATTAAGATTAAGATCGATCTTTGAAGAAGCAAAACAATCTCTGAAGATGAATGGAGCAGAAGATAATGAGACTGCTTCGCTGGTTTCACTGAGTGATGATGATGCATATCTTCTCCAACGTTGTTGATGATTATGAGGATGATTCAACGACAGAGACAGCGATAACTCTTCTTCTTCTTCTTCTTCTTCTTCTCCTTCTTCTTCGTGTTCATGCTCTCGCCATGTGTTTTTCCAATTGATCTTCGTGCTCTCAGCCTATATTCCAAAGATATAAAAGCTCAGTTTCTGATTAGTCTTATATGATATGCTATGTTAATCAAACCAAAAAAGACGGTTAAAGTTTATTTACTAATTTAAAGAATTCTGATAAATCTTAGTTTGAACTACTTTTAAGAATCTTATTTTGATGATAGTTTTTCGTAAGATCGAAACTTGGACTAATCTACAGGCTATTATAATATCAAACCAACTTCCTCATATCCTCAAATTATATGGCCTATTTATTAAAGACGCTAGGTTATCAAATCGAAAAATATTACGATTTATGTTATAAACTCTAGATTGATTCACGTAGGAATGTCGAGTATTGAATATTGGTGGCGCATGATAAATGTCCATGAAAACATCAGAAAACGGGACTAATTATATATTTTTATTTTATTTCTAGAGTGTATGTCATGTATATAGGCCCCATATTATCTGAGAATTTGAGAAAGTTGATTGATTTGCATTACTAGTCAACAAATTTGAGAATTTATACGAAAATGTGAGATTTTGTATTTGTAAGAAATCTACGAGTTCTTCGACATAAATCAACGAACTAAAAAAAATCTTAATTGCCTAGTATATCTAAAATCAAAGAACTAGCCTAATATGATCCAATGATTTACGCCATCCAATATGTGATATGTGATGAATGATGATTATATTCTACAATAGATTTTTCTTACAATGGTTAGTGACTTATTAGTGGCATCTAAATTTCAAATATTAGTGCTTAATCTATCGACAAGGAAATTTGCAGTAACAAATCACATGCCTACTCTAGTGTTGACCCATAACAATGTTCAATGGATTAGGTAGTGTTTATCTGAGTCGTAAATATTTTTATTATTGATGTAACTTTTCGTATCGGCTATTTGTGAAACCATATAATAAAATTGAATATATTTAATACCTCGAGAAAGTGATGAGACTGAGATTTGATGGACTCGCCATAGCCTGCAAATGTTTTCGTTCTCTCCATGTTCGTGATGTTAAGAAAGTCATCGTCATCATTATCAGTCGCTAAAGTCTGCTCTCTTCTCCCCCAAAAAAAGAAAGTGAAAATAAAAATAATAAATTCGACAATTCATATCCAAACAAAACTGTATGATAGCATACTCAGTTTCTCGAATAAATTTAAAACACTTGTCAGAAACAAAATAATATTTCCTTTCCATTTTTCCCAGAAAAATAAAAAATAAAATTACCTAAAGTTAAAAGAGTGAAAACCCAAAAGACAATCATTCCTTGCGTGTACAGACAAGTTGTCATGAAGATGATCTTCGTCATAGTCTTGTCTTCTTCTTCTTGAAGATGATGAAGAACTCTCTTCCGTCCCCGAAAAATCCACAATAAATAACATAAATTAATTAATGACATGATGAATATTCTCTTTACCCTTTTGTCTTTTTTTGTCATTAAATTAAAGAAGCACCTATTTACCTATAAGGCTATATCCAACTTATTCTTCTCTTGTTCTAACAAATACTTCACCATTATTAAAAAAACAAATAATAATAATATTTCACCATTATATATGTATTTTTTGACAATGGTCTAGTGAGGACTTAAATTTATGCATTTCAGTTAAATGGGAATGGTGGGAATTTGAAAAAATTAAGTCCTAATCTTTTTTTTTGGTAAAATAGATCAGTCCTAATCTCATTGTGACTTTTATAAGGTGCAATTTAATTTCTTCTCATTTAACAAAAAAAAAATGAAAATTTTAATACCTGGTTTCCCAAGAAGAGTGAGTCTGGATCCCCTATACATCTACAGTATGAACAAAACCATGAAAAACTGTTTTAAATATTCGAAGTACTATTAAACCAAGGTGAAGAAGGCAGTGTACTGGAATACACGAATAAACAGTACAAGACAATAAATATTATGAAAAAGAAAAGAAATTTTTATTTTTAATCAATTTCTTTGACCTGGAGATGGCTCTTGACGTGTGAAATGGTTAGTCCCTTCACATCCATTATCTTAAGAACAAGTTTTGGAGTTGCTTCTGTTTCATTTATTCAAACCCAAAAATAGAAAACATTTAAAAATTTCAATATGAAGCTGTTAAATATGGATGCATATTGCCAAAAAAAATTTCAAAATTTTCTAAACAAAGCTTAAAAAATCCAAACTTCAATATACTTGGTTAAAATATCAAAATTTTAAAAGTTGGTTAAGAAGACTGACTGTATTGACCACCGAGCCAATCAACAGCGTGAAGGAAGCTCCGGTGAAGCTCCGGCGTCCATCTCAGACGAGGAACAGGAGATCTTACGTACGGTCTAACTCCACCACTCCCTCCGTCGTTGCTCCTCCCATACCTACCCATCAGAAAACCCTAATTTTTTTGCTCTTGGTTCTTCAGAAGAAGGATTTTAAATTTTTTTGGCCTTCTGTAGAGAAGAAGAAGCCGGAGGACGAGAGGTGGTGAAGAAGAAGAACACTAAGAAGGATTGTGATTTTGTGAGTGAAGGTTAAAGATTAAAAAGGACAAAAGTTTTCTGTTTTTATAAAAGATAAATGTTTCTTTTTTCCTTCTATCCCCTTTTGTCTCATTTTGGAAGAACTCGTGCTTGAATGTGTGTATTTGTGTGTGTGTATGTATATTTATGTGTCAGTGTGTGTACAAGCTAAAGAAAAATCAAAACTCTAGGAATTGTGATATGAGAAGTAACTTCTTCGACGACCAAATAGAAAGAAGAAAGATGATATATTAATTTTACAATTAATAGTAACCAGCTGGAATGTTGTCATACTTTTATATCGTTTGAGATGACATGTGTTTTTGACCTAGTCGAATAGAATACATTCAACATAAATTTATCATCCATTTGACTTTGCATGCATTAGTAGAAAATAGCTTTACAAGAATCTTTTTGAATTTTGTTTGGTATCCATAATCCATGGACCCCTACCGTTGGGATATATTTCTATTTATTACAGTAAACTTATACAGAAGTATATGAAAATTGTATACTTTGAAACTGAGACTACATTTAAATTTGCAAAAATTTATGATAACTTAAAAGGTGGTTCATTGTTTTTGTCCTATTGTGATGAATAAAGCACCAAACCTATTAAGGATATACGATTGTACAGTTTTTACCGTACAGTGAATGATTTTGGATTTCAAAAGTTTTGATTTTCTTCTAGTTTGTGAATATCTAATTGTCCGCAGAAAAATATTTTTTATAACATATTATGTATTTCAAAAGTTTTGATTTTCTTTTAGTTTGTGAATATTTAATTGTCCATAATATTACAGCAAGAAGTATTTTGTAGAACATAATCTTTGCTTTTGTTTTGTCCAATCCTAATTGCTTACAAGAATTACCTTATTGGATTTGGGATTTACCTAAATGAAGAAATTTCCTCTAGGCGTCAAAGTTTTTTCATCAGAGGCTTTTAGACCAGATTAAAGTAAATGAAAATGACAAAAATGAAAATAGCCCAACTGCTAAGCTTTGACTTTAGGATCATCAGTCCTTTTTAAAAATTTCCTTTTTTTTTTCTGAGGTTTCGTCTTATTTAATATATCTACTTTCTGATAATTACAAAGTTATATTAATGGTCCTTCGTACGTATTTGAACCAACTTTTTGACGTCATTCCCCTAATATACTTTTTACATTTTCGATCATTTCTGATTTCCAATTCATTTTTTTTTGTTTTTTTTTTTGTTTTTTCTCTGATAGTTATGGACGCAATTGAAAAAAATGTACAGATATTCATTACACATGCCCCTATGCTTCTGGTTCGTTCAGGTTTGTGCTCTTACTTTTTTCTGATTTATTACTGCATATTGAAAACAAATCAAAATCATTTCCCTACGTGTTAGCCCATGAAATTACTGGTTTAGGATTCTTGATTCTTTTTAAAGAGGATCCTTGATCTTTTCAAACTAAATCTCTACAAAATTCGAATTATGTTTTAAAGAATCATATGTTAGCTACTACTATATACAAGAGTCAAATTATCCCAATATACTCGGATCCCACATTGTTATTTACAAATAAAATTATAAAATAAAAGAAGAAGAATAAGAGGAGGAAGAAAAATATTAACAATGAATTAAAAAAACGAGGAAGAACAAACATAGGAAGTTGCTTAAAGCAGGAGGGGAGGGACGCAAATGTCTTCGATGAAGAAATGGACAAATGGGTCTATAAGTAGTACACATAGTAATCTTCTTGACCATAACCAAGGTTTTGTTTCGAGCTCTTGATTTTTTTTTAATATATCAATTTTCTTTGTCTGGGTTTCATCTATATTTTTGTAAGAAAAATAAAAGTAAACAAATATTATATAGTTTTCAAAATGATTATTGTCGGTAAAATTTATTTAAGTCATATTAATTACCATTTAGAAATATTTATACCGTAAACTATCGCGATCACCTTATTCAAAATTCACAATTTTGTGAGGAGCAAGCAAGTACTACAAATATTTGGAGTGGAACATCACTTTTTAAGTAAACATAATTGGTACGTTTTGCGGTTACATTACTGAATTGGTATGCTTCATTTATTTCACACCATTTACAAAAAGTGTCATTCCAACTGTGCACCATTTAGATGCTAGATATTTAACAAAACACATGCAAGAATTCCAACAAAACCGACCAAAATGAGAAAGTTGCATATGAATAAAACTAAAAATCAAACTAAGCCGTAATACTAAAATCAATTGTAGGTTACGTAATACGTACAAAGTGGACCTTCACGAAGCCTAATGTTTTTAGAATAAGTCAAGGTGATGTTATTGACCTTCAAGATAAAGACTATAATACATATGCAATATGCCAATTGTAAATTAGATAGGTGATCAGCTTGTGTCTAGCCTAAGTTAAAAAGAAAGAAATTTACATCCAAAACGATGTGTTTTTGAGTATTATTTTCATGAAACTCTCCAAAAGGGAATCTCAAAATTTGATTATTTTTTATTGGTTTATAATTTTATACTGACTGATCATACATACATAAAGCCATTTATCACATAAAAAGATGGTCCGAAGAAATTGATAAAGTTGCGAACTTGCTACATGCCACGACATTAATTTTGTTTTTAGAAATAATTCTGTGAAAATTACATTCAAAAATGAAAAAGCAAACATTCAATGAGTTTCTTCGACTGATATACATTTGTGTGTGTAGATATTACTATAAACATTCAAGCTTGACAAGATAGGATTTTAGAGTTTTTGGGTGATCATAACGGCTAAATTCTATTTTGGTTGAGAAAATTCTCACCGAACCATTTTACTATATTTGACCATTAAACGTGTTATTTTTATTTACAACTTTTTTTCTTCTCCTTGCACTTTAATTGATTTCAATCACAGTACATGCACGACTATGGAAACTCAAAAACAAAAGTAAAAGGTGTAACCGAGAGAGAAAAACACCTAGAGAGGGTTAGTTTAAAAGTGTGATTTGAGAATAGATGGGGGCACCAAAATAACATATAATTAAAACATAACAATTTTGTCAAAAAATATGTTATATTGTTATGAATCAATCAATATATCTTTGCCTTCAATTCTGCCAGCCTCTCTTTCTCCAAAGCTTTTTGCTTCTTCAACTCCTTTTCTTTATTCTATAAATATTTATTTACAGATTACTTTTTAAAGTTGATGTTGTACAGGAATACTTACTTAACTCCATTTTCCGAAAGGCCAATCCATCGTTGTCCCTATGAGAACATTGTCCACCACAGCCAATCTTATCACTCTTAAGCATTCCCTTAATTGAACAAATAAACTCAACCACATTCTTCTATGAGATTCTAAATGTTAAAATTGTTAAAATTCAAGCTTATACGATAAAAACATAAGTCAAACCTTCTCTTCCTTCTTCTTCTTCCGCTCAAGCTCCTCCTCTGTAAGGATCTGATTCTGACTGTGAATTCAGAAAACAATACATAGGATTCTCAGACTTAAACAAACGGCAGGAGAATTTCGAAGTAGACAATCGGAAATTACTACCGTACCATTATTCTGGAGCCGTGAAACGAACGCAGAAGCTGATTCGTAAGCGTGGGAGATAAGAAGCTGCGCTGAGAAGGAGAAGCTGAACAAGATACAAATAACGGCTTGGCTCTTCTGAGGAAGAGCAGTGACATAGACAGAAATGAAACCTGCTAGGGCTGCTTATTGAAATTGTTTTTTTTATTGACAGTAAAATAAATCTTTTAATTTAAAAATGGAAACAAAAAAACGTCAGGTATTTTCATTTTCAGCCCAGTGGGTAAAATATATATACATATGAAGCTTACGTTTTATTTTTTTGTCATCAATGAAGCTTAGTACTTACCTAACAAATTCATATGTTTTTTTGACCTACCTACCATATTGTATTAACCAATACATGCCATAAAGATTTTATAAACGAGTTCACAAAGAAGATGTGATTGATCAACGGATGTGATTTCTAATCAAGATCCACTCTTTCCGTATGTGATGACTGATGAGTATAAAAAGATTGAGAAAGAAGGCAACTACTACATTTAACAACAAAAAATCATTCAGGTCACCTCACACGTGCGTGACTAAGAAACCAGAGACATGGTTTGGTCTCGTTATTCACAACACACCATGTTTAGATTAACTGTCTAAAAAACAGAAAGATCGCACTGATGGAAGAAGAAGGGATTCAAAATAGGAGTTTTTGTGGTGTGAGTGATTCAGCTAATGATCATTTTGTTGAAGAACTCAGCTTGCTCAGGGAAGAATTCCAATAGCTCATCTTTGGTTACCCACACAAAATCCTCGCAGTTACTTATGTTGTATTTTGATGCAGCTACTACACTGCATTTGAAGAAGAACCTCTACACAACAACAAAAAAAGGACAAGAATCAAAAAGAACCCATCAAATTCAATAATTAGATGAAACCTAGTTCGATAAATCTCCCGAGCTTTGTTCTTACCTTGTAAGATAGCAAATCAGGCGTTTCCTCTGTAGGTTGGATAGCCATGTGAGCCATTGGAGCATTTCCAACAAAGTATGTATGAGTGAAGTCTCCTAAGACTGACTTCAAAGCAGATTCAGCACATTGCAAATACCGAATTCACATAACAACAGTAAGCACGGGAACGAAAATGGATGCTGTTATGGACTGAAATATAAACCATCACCTTGCGAAGAGTTTGGCTCAGAATCGTAGACTTTCTCTGGGAAATGCCAGACAGGCTTGTCACTAGTAGCTCCAAATGGCTTACCGAAGATGAGAAGATACATTTTTTTGTCAAGAGCTCTATATAATGACCTATAATAGCAGAGCATTTTCCGAGAGTAAAATATCGATCACCAACAAAAGAGAACAAAACAGTCCATGACAATTCAGGGGTGCGAAGAACTTACTTCCTGTCATTTTTCTTGTCAGCCTCTGTAATTCTAGGAGCAGGTACATAGTCCATTTGGTATTCACCCTTGGTTCTGTATTCACGCATCAAAAGATCAACCAAAGACGAAATGAAATTTTCATGGAAGTTTCATCACTACACTTGGAGCAAATTTAAACTGAGCTAGATATAGTCACAGAATCTCCACTATGTATCTATGAGCATATAAACAGTTATAAACTTTCTCTGCAGCTAAGGTTACTCAATAGACCTAGACCTACAATTCTCTACTATTTTAGTAATGAGAATGAGACAACTGAATGAACAAGAACCCATTGAGCAGCTTATATGCTTGGACTTATCATATGATATCAAAGAAGATTGACAAAAGCAGAAACATTTAAAGTGAGACAATCTCTACACTTACATTTTAGAAACCCGTAAGTAATTACCTGTTCTTAGCTTTGTCCAAGAACTCATCTGGATATCTTCGACGAATGTTGCCAATTGAATCTGCAGTAGAGACAGAAATGTTTCCGTGAACAAAATCAGGTGAACCAGAGTGTGAAATCAAAAGTTTCAATGCTCAATGACACAAATCCTATAGGATCCGCCACATAAAAATCGAAATCAAGCTACATAAAAAAAAGCATTCTTTGTGCCCACCCATTTTCTCTCGCTTTCTCATGATTCCTAAACCAAAGCAAAACAGAACACAAGCAAGCAACAGATGAGAAAACAGAGCTAGAGAGAGAGAGAATGAGAGAGCTTTACTTGAACTCCTGAAAAGTGTAAACAGCAGGATCCGGTTTAGGTATCACAACGCGCAGTCTCTCAAAAAGCACCGAAGCTACGATCTTATCGGAGCTCGTGCAAAATCCTCTGTTGCTCTCCAGAAGAGGCCTAGCTAGTAACCGCACAGATGATCGCATTTCTCAATCACAACCCACAAACGAAATAGACTTTGGGTAGAGAGAGAGGGAGAACACCGGCGGTTGAGCCTGAGGGTTTTTCGATGATAATCCGTAAAACAAATTCGACGGCATGGAAAAACTATTGGTTTACAGAACCGGACTCAATCAGAATTCGGTTTACTCTAGAGGAAAAGAAAAATGTTCTAGCATTCGAGTAAAATCGGTTTGAATCGATTTGGTTTGGATAGTTCAGGTTTCAGGTAGAAATTGGGTGTGGTAAGATGAGGACCGAATTTAAACTGTAAAACGAGTTGGGTATTTTGTTTTCAGCCAAATGGGCTGGGAAATATAACCATCAATGAATATTTTCTATGCTTATGTGTTTGGGCCTAAAATATATTTTATGGGTTTTCACCCCCCATGTTGTATAGCTATTTAAATGACATACTTTAAATTTTTTTAGAGATTAGGTGTTGAATTAAAAAAAATATAGATTACCTAGACCAAATTAAATTACAGTGCCCTTTTTGTAAATTTCGGTAATGTATTTTGGGACTTATCGATAATAGTCTATATATTGTTTCACAGTGAAAAACTGAAACTGGAGTTTACTTTTCATAATTCAATATTATATGTGATATTAATGTCATTATAGCCCCGATACGTCGTAAACCCAGCTCGATTTACCAGTCAGATACATGACGTCATGTTTATGTAATATGACGTTTGTGGGCATTTGCTGTTTGCTTTTCGTACTGTAGTCTGTAGGTACTAGTAACGCTGAAGTGTTTAGCATGTGGGAAAAATAAACACATTTTCCAGTGGTAACTGACGTGGATCGGTTAATTATTAACAACTGTTAATGGTCTCTTATTAGATCTCTTGAAATTAAATGGAGCAGTTTCTACTAAATTTACTTGTCGTTGCCATTATATTTCATTTCCAAAGGACCAAGACCAACGTAGCTTTTATCCTTAGTGGGTGCCATGTCGGTAGACCCTGGTTAAACTTAACGATGCTGAAAAAATAATAATAGTTTGAATCTTCATTTTCCCTTATTTTTGTTGTTAATTTAACATTTTAGTAAATCAATATAACCATTACCATGTTTCAGGGACGAAATTCGAATGCTTTTGAGAACAAGTGATATTTTATGTATCAAAGTATTAGTTTATGAAAAGGAAGAAAGGATTTTGAAGTTTCACACTCTCACTTATGTGACTCAGATAGAATGGACCCAAACCGTTTCAAAATCAAGCCGGTCTATCATATCAAAAAATCAATCCGGTCTATCATATCAAAAAATCAAGCCGGTCTAACAATTACCATCGACCGAAATTATAAGCCCGTTCGATAAGGCCCATTAGTTAAATCCCAGGGCTCAGTTTAATTTGTTTCAATTCAGAAGCATCTTCTTCAGAAGTTAGAACTGTTGCTTCTATCGATTCATCAAATCGTCGTGTGAGCTCAAGTCTCGAACTGGTTCGTCCTCTGCTTCTCTCGACGTCACGGCGAGGTAGTTCCTTACCGCTGAGGTACGGTGTTTCTGATCTCTCCAAAACCCTAAGCTTACTCCTTCGCGTCGCCGATCTCTTTCTCTCGAATCTTGGTTTTCAGGATTTATACCTTCTCAATATCCATTATTTTTCCGAAATTATTTCCGCGTTTATAAACGAATTCTTTCCACCATAATTGATCATTTCTAGAGCTGAATTTTAACCAACGAATTAGGTCAAAAAAGTTATCCTGAACTTTGGTATTTCTGATTGCAGAAAAATGTTCGGTTCGATGCAGATACTGCCACTGGAGGCTCCTCCTAGCGACGGGAATCTAGGTCCACTTCCTCCGTCGCAATTAACGGATCAGGAAGTCGAAGAGAAGGAGTTGCAACTGCAAGCTGAGCAAAACAATTTGACGAATCAAGCTCCGGCAGCTGTAGCGACACACACAAGGACTATCGGAATCATTCATCCACCTCCAGATATCAGAACTATTGTCGAGAAAACGGCTCAGTTTGTTGCCAAAAACGGATTGGAGTTTGAGAAGAGGATTATAGTTAGTAATGATAAGAATGCTAAATTCAACTTTTTGAAAAGCACAGATCCTTATCACGCATTTTACCAGCACAAGCTCACTGAGTACCGTGCTCAGGATAAAGATGGAGCTCTGGATGGTGATGATTCAGATGGTACAGATCCTCAACCTGATGCTGCAGCAGCTACTGCTGATGAGTCTGAAGCATGTGATTCACAACCTGACCTTCAAGCTCAATTTAGGGTTCCTCCTAAGCCTCTAGAAGCTCCGGAACCTGAGAAGTATACAGTTAGACTTCCTGAAGGGATCACGGGCGCCGAGCTTGATATTATTAAGCTCACAGCACAGTTTGTGGCACGGAATGGGAAATCGTTTTTAACTGGATTGACGAGTAGAGAGATCAACAATCCTCAGTTTCAGTTTATGAAGCCAACACATAGCATGTTCACTTTTTTCACTTCTCTGGTTGATGCCTATTCGGAAGTATTAATGCCCCCCAAAGATTTGAAAGAAAAGCTGTTAAAGAGTGCTGCTGATTTGACCACGGTTCTTGAGCGTTGTTTGCATCGTCTTGAGTGGGATCGTTCCCAGGAGCAGCAGAGGAAGAAAGATGAGGACGAGAAAGAGCAGGAGAGAGTGCAGATGGCTATGATTGATTGGCATGATTTTGTGGTTGTTGAGTCTATAGATTTTGCGGACGAGGAAGATGAAGAGTTGCCGCCGCCTATGACACTTGAAGTGGTTATAAGGAGGAGCAAAGTATCAGCCATGGAGAAAGATGAAATTGTTGAGCCTGGAAAGGAGGTCGAAATGGAAATGGATGAAGAAGAAGTTAAGCTTGTTGCAGAAGGAATGAAAGCAGCGAACCTGGAAGATAATGGTGGCTCTATGCAGATAGAAAATGTACACGATGAAGAAGCACCTATGAGAATTGTTAAGAACTGGAAAAGGCCAGAAGATAGGATCCCGACAGAGAGAGATCCAACTAAAGTTGTTATATCACCAATTACTGGAGAGCTGATTCCAATTAACGAGATGTCTGAGCACATGCGGATTTCGCTTATTGATCCTAAGTTCAAAGAGCAGAAGGATCGGATGTTTGCTAAGATTCGTGAGACCACTCTTGCACAAGATGATGAGATTGCTAAAAACATAGTTGGGTTGGCCCGCCTTCGTCCTGATATCTTTGGAACAACAGAAGAAGAAGTCTCAAATGCTGTCAAAGCAGAGATTGAGAAGAAGAAAGATGAACAGCCAAAGCAAGTAATATGGGATGGTCACACAGGAAGTATCGGTCGCACAGCAAACCAAGCCTTGACTCAGAACGCTAATGGAGAAGAGCAAAGCGATGGCATTTATGGAGATCCTAATAGTTTCCCTGGTCCAGCTGCTCTTCCTCCTCCTCGACTTGGTGTCCCAATTGTCCGGCCACTGCCACCACCTCCTAATCTCGCTTTGAACCTCCCTCGACCTCCTCCTTCTGTTCAGTACCCTGGTGCACCGAGGCCATTAGGTGTTCCAATGATGCAGCACATGCATCAACAACACCAGCTCTCGATGCCCGGGCCACCTGGACACCCTTCGATGATGATGAACCGACCACCACAGATGCAGCCTGGTATGCCTGTGCCGCCTCCACCTGGATCTCAGTTTGCTCATCTTCAAGTTCCTAGACCTTATGGTCAGCTTCCACCCCCTTCAATGGGGATAATGCAACCGCCACCTATGCCTGGGATGCCTCCTCCTACACCACCCGAGGAGGCACCACCGCCTCTTCCTGAGGAGCCAGAGCCAAAGAGGCAAAAGTTCGATGAGTCAGCCCTTGTTCCAGAAGACCAGTTTCTTGCTCAGCATCCGGTAATGTTTTCTTGCGACTCTTTATCCATTTTCTTATCTTTACTTTCCTTTCGTGTGAGCTGTATCTCACTTGTTTTGTAAAACATTTTCAGGGTCCAGCTACAATCAGGGTTTCTATGCCAAACGTGGATGATGGGCAAGTCATTGAGATCACAATGCAGTCGTTATTGGAAAACGTGGGAAGTTTGAAGGAGAAAATAGCTGGGGAGATACAGATTCCAGCAAACAAACAAAAGTTAAGTGGCAAAGCTGGGTTCTTAAAGGACAACATGTCGCTGGCACATTACAATGTGGGAGCTGGAGAAGTCCTAACACTGTCTTTGAGAGAACGTGGTGGGAGAAAGAGATAGATAGACAGCTGATGGATGCTAGGGAAATGCTTTTTTTATCTCTTAATTCTTCTTTAGATGTTTAAATTGGTGGCCAAAACTATTTGTACTGCTCTCTCGTTCACACATCTTTACCTTTGTCTCATTATATCTCTATTATCTGTGGAGATTTAGACGAAGAAGAATGATTATTACTGACTTAAGTTTGTTTTGGATTTGCAGCTTGTTCTGAGGCAGCGTTTTGGCTCTGTAATCATTTTAAAAAAAAGAGCATATGTGATTCTTTGCTTTGCTTTTGTCTTTGTAGTTTTGGCCCTGTAATCTTTGTGGTACGGGTGCCGTCTCCGTACCAGTACCGGGGACGGGTACGGCTCGGCGACATTTTTTTGATGGAACTGAGATGGCATACCGGCGATGGGGATGGAGGTAAATAAGTTAGGAGACGTTTTCAAAACGTTTCGAACTAAAAAACGTGTATATGTGATATTTGATTTATGTTTCAAAAATAGAAAATTAAAAAAATAGGATAAAAAGTTAAAAGCGTAAATAATCATATTAGGGTTCTTTAATCACAATCTATCTCTAACCTAAGCCAAACCACCACCGTAAGACTCTTCACCTCCTCCACTGTTCCACCTTTAACTTATTTTACAAGTCAAGCCACCATCATAAACAACCATCAAGTTGATTATGTGTTGAGTTGTTGACCATAATCAACACTTTGTGTCGGAACAAGTTATATTCTTGTATCATCTCTTTGTTCTTATCAGTTGTGCGAGTTGATCACTAATAAGATTATTTGATAGAGTTTTTAAAAATTAAAGTACGAGTTTTTATTTTTATGTTGTGATTTTCTTATTATCTTAAACTTATGGATATTTTTTTTATATTGCTGTTGTATCTATGTTATACCCGTTTTAAAAAAAAATTTTTTGGCGTTTCCTGTCCGTACCGTCTCCCTATTCGTCTCGGTGCAACATAGGTTTTGCGTTCTTACTATGGTTCGCTTTTTAGTGCAGTTTGGTTTCTCTTCTCTGATGTTTCTTTGCTTTTTTTCCACGGGACCATCAATGTCGCAGGTACGCAATTAGAATACTCGAGATTTAGTTGAAACATTGAGAACCTTTTAGGCTTTAAATATAGGTTTTCTTCTGTCTTTGCAGTAGTTTTGGTTTGCAAAACGCCTCATTTCTCTGCGACATCTCTGGGCATTTGATTCTTTCTGAGCTACCAATCAATCAATGTTTATGTACGTGTTAGGCATATTCTTAGTAGAAGAGATGAATGAAAATGGTATTATATACATTTTTCTAATTTGTCTATAAAAAATATTTGTCAAAATTCGAATGTTGCAGTCTGAAATTTTTGCGTCGAATTGAATAGTGGTTGCTACTTGCTAGTTTCTACTGGCTATAAAACACCCATAACAACTAATTTTTGATATATTTGGGCCAACAAATAATATTTCTTCGGCCTTCTTACAGCTACAGTCAGACTTTGAAAATTTTAATTTAGGTGGGTCTTCATTATAAGTCCGATATGAAGTTAAATGCCAAACCGGAAAGTCGAATTCCACTTTTCCACTCGGTTCAGTTCCTTGCATAAAATTCATTGGATAAACCTTAGATAAGCATTTGCGTTTTTACTTTATAACAATATTTTGTCGGAAACTGAAAAATGTCTTCCAAAAGTAAAGACAACGCTTTTAAGAAGACTAGTGGATTCACCCACACACCAGATAGCGAAACCGTTGATGCTAATTACTAGTATAAGCTCTCAGAATCAAATTATTGCTTTAGCCGGTGTACTAATCATTCAAAACGTATGATTGTATGATTAAACAACGGTATAATAGATGGGTAATCTTTGAAACAACATGAGAACATAGAAAAAGACAAAACAGACTGAGTTTCTCTGTTGAAATTTCTAAAAACTGGGGGCTGCCAGAAAAAAATGAACACGATCGAGGAGTTCGCTCCGCCGCGCAAGATCCTCGAACCTACTTATACATGAACTGTTACAACATTTTGAAATACCCTCTGGGTGACTCTGAAACCATCATGGATCTATTGGTACAAACCATGTAGAAAAAACAAACAAACAGAGAATTGGGTTCTAATTGGGTTTGGTCTGGTTCTAAATGTCCTTAATGCTTGATGATTTCAAGAGGTGGTGTGACATAAGAAGAGGAGGAAGATGATCGGAGACATGACTGTGAATTTTTCCGGGATGGGAAACAAAGACAAGAAAAGAAAGCAGCTCTCATTATTCTTCTAAGGACTTTTCCTCTCTTTGGGACTAGACAAGCTTCTTTTTCACCCATTTTTCTCTTTCTTTCTCTCTGCCCGGTTTATTTCGGTTTGGATTGGTTAAGAACTAGAGATGATGATGTGTCTGCAAGCTGGAACTGCCGACGTGAGTCTATATAGTGAAGAGTTGTAGAGATAAAAGACCGCGTGAAGATCGCTCACGACGCGTTGGCTAGTTCTTATTTTTCTTCTTGCAAATTCATTTCATCATTTGGAAATTTACATATTTTTTTGGGATCTGTATATTTGTTGCATATAACTGATTAATAATAGGTTTAGTTGAAAGTATTACTGTTCAGAGTTTGAAGTGGTCGTAGACTTTCTTCCTTTGGTACCAAGTTAACGCGTTTTTGGCTGTGGATTTTTGTTAAAATATTTCAACTTATCATTTATAAACATTTTAAAACATATTTACTATGTAAAATTTTAAAAATACATAAAAGTTTCAAATAAAATTTATTTTGATATATTTTACATAAATTTATATCTATTGTATAATTTACATATAAATATTATACATATATTTTAAATAAAACTATACATAAAAACAGATTCTATCCAGATCCGGATATTTGGATTTTTAAAATAAAATATCTGGATCCAAAATATTTCGGATATCTAGTTTTTTTAATTGGATCGGATCCTAGATCATATTTTAAATCCTGAATATTTTGTCCACCTTTACTAAAACACCAAATGTAATGCAAGACCAAACCGAATTTGCATTTTTTTACAAAACCAAATTATCAACAATTATCTTTTCGTTTTTGTTTTGTTTGGTCCATGGATCTTGTTCATTTTTGTTTATTTTTTGTCAGAGTTGTTCATGTTCGTTTTATTACAAGTAGTACATTGTAATTTCTTGGTAGCTATTATAAAATCGATTTTTAAAAAAATTATAAATGCCATAAAACGATGCACGTTGTGTATCTCTAGTTATGTGGATTCATTTAAAAAAAAAAAACCGTTTATAGTTTGATTAATGGCTCTGAGTGAATGTTGTCATCATATATAAATTAAAACGGTTAAAAATTTTAGAAATCCAAAGCAGAATACAGTGGTTACATATTCTATGATTTAAAGAAAAAGCATATTCTATGATTCTATCATGACGTGAGATCATGCAAAACATTACTATAACGCACATACCATTAAGAAAAAAGGAATTTGATTAATATCATGTAATCTGACATTAACCGTCGTTCTTCATCTACAACTACTGTACCAACTATAATTAAAAATAGTCACCTCGACATCTAATAATTAATCGAAAACAGTTTAGTATGATTTATTTATAATTTAAAATAGTTTGGCAGAATAATAAATTCGCCTACATACCGGAAAATAAAGGCAAAAAAAATGATAAAATTTGTGTAGCTGACTCGAGTTTGATTTAAGTCTTGTATATAAATATTGTCTTTATTTGCTCCATTTTTTTTTAAAATTTGCTCCACTTTTTCTTCTCTCAAATTAAAAACAAACTCAGATCTCAGGATTTGGGGAAGAAAACGCAAATGAGGACACCGACGACGCTGCTCCTTTTTGTCGGAGTTATCCTCTTCTCCGGCACCGGCCACGTCAGATCCGACGCCTCTGACCACCGTTACAAAGAAGGGGACACCGTTCCTCTCTACGCCAACAAAGTCGGCCCATTTCAGAACCCAAGGTAAAACAACATCTTATTTCTACTAGCGTGAGATTTGGCAACTTTTTTTTCTAGATCTGAACTTCAGATCTGAGATTGTATCCGATTCTAAACTTGAGGATGAGAAACTGATCGTTGATTACACATTGGTAATAAATCCTGAATCAACACATTGTTGAAATTTGAGTACACTAGAAAATGCGTAATGTAAAATCCAGAGAGTGAAAGAAAGAAGTACATTTTGGATTAGTTTCGTGTGTGATGGATCTGTCTTAGATTTGAATACTATATTACTGATTTTGGTTTTGTTCAATGATGATTGCAGTGAGACGTATCGGTATTTTGATCTTCCCTTCTGTATCCCAGGTATGCTACTAGATTGATCACACGATTTGTGTTAACTCCACATTTCATTTGTTTTATGATAAATTAGACTTGGCTGCAACTGAAATAGCTCCAAGTTTTTTCCTTTTTACATTTAAAGTCAATTCAATTTGTCTTCATTTAAGTGACATTTTCGGATTTGGTGTTTTATTTTTTGATCTTGCATGGCATAATCCGTATGAAAGTGTTTGTATGTTTTGATCTGATCCCATTGATTTTGGTTTGTAGAGGGTGTGAAAGAGAAGAAGGAAGCTCTTGGTGAGGTTTTGAATGGGGATCGTCTTGTTAGCGCTCCATACAAGCTCAACTTCAGAGATGAAAAAGAATCTGAGGTATACTGCAAGAAGAAGCTAAGTAAAGAAGACGTCAAACAGTTCCGAAAGGCTGTTGAGAAGGACTACTACTTCCAGATGTACTATGATGATCTACCTATTTGGGGATTCATTGGAAAGGTTGACAAGGATATCAAATCTGATCCGAGTGAATACAAATATTTCCTCTACAAGCACATCCAATTTGAGATTCTATACAACAAGGACCGTGTGATCGAAATCAGTGCCAGAATGGATCCTCATTCACTTGTGGATCTCACTGAGGACAAGGAAGCTGATGCAGAGTTTATGTACACTGTTAAGTGGAAGGAAACCGAGACTCCCTTTGAGAAAAGAATGGAGAAATACTCTATGTCGTCTTCTCTTCCACATCATTTGGAAATCCACTGGTTCTCCATTATTAACTCCTGCGTCACTGTCCTTCTTTTGACTGGATTCCTTGCAACTATCTTGATGCGAGTCCTCAAGAATGATTTCATGAAGTAAGTTTCAAGTTACTCACTACACCTCATCCTCAACTATTTACACTTCATTATCTCATCTGAAATTTTTTCCCACACTTGCAAGGTATGCTCAGGACGAGGAAGCTGCTGATGATCAAGACGAAACTGGATGGAAGTACATTCATGGTGATGTGTTTCGATTCCCTAAGCACAATTCTTTGTTTGCCGCATGTCTTGGTAGTGGTACACAATTATTTGCGCTGTAAGTCTCATAACTCAAGACTTTTTTGCCATCAGGAGAGACTTTCGTGCAGATCTGCATTTCTTCTTACTATAACTAACTGTATCATTTTCTTTTTTTGTCCGCTCCAATCAGCACCATATTCATTTTTATGCTTGCTCTTGTTGGAGTGTTTTATCCATACAACCGAGGAGCACTCTTTACTGCTTTGGTGGTCATTTATGCTCTAACTTCTGGAATCGCCGGATACACATCCGCCTCATTTTACTGCCAACTTGAAGGAAAAAGCTGGGTAAGTATTTTCACATAAAACTTCTCAAATCATTTTCCACGGTTCTCATTTTTCTTTCACCTTATTGCAGGTGAGAAACTTGTTACTCACTGGATGTCTCTTCTGTGGCCCTTTATTCCTAACCTTTTGCTTCCTTAATACCGTAGCCATCACCTACACTGCAACTGCCGCATTACCCTTTGGAACCATTGTGGTAATCGTCCTTATATGGGCTCTAGTCACATCACCTTTACTCGTCTTAGGTGGCATCGCGGGTAAAAACAGCAAATCAGAATTCCAAGCACCGTGCCGTACAACCAAATATCCCCGTGAAGTTCCACCACTCCCTTGGTACAGAAGCGCTATTCCTCAGATGGCTATGGCTGGTTTTCTTCCTTTCAGTGCCATCTACATCGAGCTTTACTACATTTTTGCTAGTGTCTGGGGTCACCGGATCTACACCATCTACAGCATCCTGTTCATCGTCTTCATAATCCTCATCATTGTCACTGCTTTTATAACCGTCGCCTTGACCTACTTCCAACTCGCCGCTGAAGATCACCAATGGTGGTGGAGGTTAGTTAAATTCATTGCATCTGTTCTTTTTCTGTGATCATTAGGGACCTGGAGCCTGATTCTCTAAATTTCTATTTGCAGATCGTTCCTATGTGGTGGATCGACCGGTTTGTTTATCTACGCATACTGCTTATACTATTACTACGCTAGATCAGACATGTCCGGTTTTATGCAAACCTCATTTTTCTTCGGATACATGGCTTGCATTTGCTATGGATTCTTGTTAATGCTTGGAACAGTCGGCTTCCGTGCAGCCCTCCTGTTCGTTCGTCACATTTACCGGTCGATCAAATGCGAGTAAGAAGTCTTTACACCAATCTTCTTACGTTGGTTTCCTTCTTCTTCTGCCTCATGAATTTGGCGAGAACAAAGAAGATAAAGAGATAGGTTGTTAGAAAGAAGAGAGACACAAAGACAATGTCTGATTATTTTCTTAAAAAGCATCTCTTCACAATAGAAGGTTTTAGGGGAATAGTCTCTCTTTTATTTTGGGCTACAGAAATCAAAATTACTTGTATCCTTTTCTATATATTATAATAAGACGATAACACCACCTTTGAACTGTTTTATTCAAGTTTCTTTGTATCTCTAATTAAGTGTCAAACCTCTCATTCTTCCCCAGTCAACTCACGGTGTCTTTGTTGCAATAATCTTTATTGGAAAATCAAATCAAATCAAATATGAGACTTTGTATTTGGTTCATCATGGATGAAATAATAATAATAATTAGTTACTGGCGGCGTACAATTAATTTCATGGGCTAAAATATAAAAGGTTGATCGAGCAATAATTAGAGCCTCTGATTTCAATTTATGAATTTCTAATCATTTTCGTTTTGAATTTAGAAACCCAAGAGAGTTTCGAAAAAATGGATCTCTCTCGAGAAGTCGATGACTACATTATAGATACTATCGATCACTCTTTAGGGCTTCCGATCTCCCTTGACGCTCTCCAGAAGAAGCTTCACAAAGCTGAAGATTCTCAGCGTCGTCTCCGTGAACAGTATCTGTCTCTGGTTTTCAGATTGAAAGAGAAAGAACAAGTACTCGACCTCGTTAGATCTGAAGCGAGTATGAATGCGCAGGCGTTGAAGAAATTCATCGAAGAGAATAAGAAATTGGCAGGTGAGTGTGAGGATTTGGTGAATCAGTGTAAGAAGTGGGAAAGAGAATGCTTTCTTTGTCATCAAGATCGTGAAGCACTGATGGATTTCGGTAACGAAACGGACCAGAGGGCTAAAGAAGCAGAGTCTAGGGTTAAAGTATTGGAAGAAGAAGTTAGAGAAAATGTCTGATGATATCAAGAATCGAATCGAATCTGAAGAAGATTCTTTGGTTGATTCAGTTTTGGCATCGTTCGTTAAATTGGGGCGTATCTTCTTGGAAGCAAACATTAAAGACGAATCTTGTTGAGCAAATGGGATGAATAGAAAAAATGGTGTATTTAGTTTCAATGGTGAAGAGAATTGAAAAGGAAAAAGAATGTCTCACCTTGAATCTGGCTAAAGCTGAGCAAGAAGTAGAAGTTGTGAGTGAGCAAAACAGAGAGCTTGATAGAAAAAATCGTAAGTTGTTGAGGCAATGTTCTGCAGAGAGAAGCCATGGTGGAGGATCTACCAAGTCAAGCAAGAGAAAGAGTCCAATTATACATAAAAAATCCAATGATGATTGAGAAGAGCAGCCAAGAATTTTCTTGATGCATAAAAATTAGATCCAATATTAGAAACTTTTGGATGAAATATATATATATATTATTCCGTGGTGATGATCGGTTTTTGCAATACATTTTCCAAAATGGTCGACCTCTACACAACTCGTCATATATATTTGGCTAAGCATACTTCTATGGGTTGTTTTTTCCATTTCTGTTGCATAACTTTTTTATAAAGGATTTAATTCTTGTTTCAGTTAAATGAAAATTAGCAATAAAACATTTTTTTAATATTTGAATAAGTTTATAATTTCTTCTCCCTCGTTTTATTTATAAATTTTTTCAGTAATATCTTTTTGTCAGTATTGAAAAGAGGTCTAAAAAGACTAAAGAGTGGGGTTTGGCGTTTGTCTTCTTCTCAAATGGCTTTTTTAATCGATTTGTGTTGTTCCTAAACATAAATAATAAATTTGATAATTAATTTTAGAAGAGGGGATATTTTAAATTAGAAATGTTACAATATTAGGGTCTCTCTTCTTCCGACTAAAATAAAACCCTTTCCCTTTCTTTCAGATCTCTTCTTTTCTTATCTTCTTTCATAAAAAAATTATCTCTCCTCTCTCATCCCCAATCTCTCTCCAGAAGGGCAAAAAAAATTCCCTTAAAGAGTCTTCATGTAAGTTTTCTCTCTCCTAATCCATTTCCATCATGTCTCTCTCTCTCCAATTTCGAAATTTTACAATGGGGTCCTTTTGTGTACTGTTCCCCGCTTTTTTCCAAATTTTTTAGGATTCTGCTTTGTAAATCCTTTGATTCATGTCACGTTTCCCTAGATCTAGCTCTGCCTTCCCCAGATCTAATGAATCTACATGTTGGTTTCCCATGCGAATTTCTTAACTTTGTTTTTGGGTATCTCCAAGATCTGATCTTTTTTCCTAAGTATAACGGTTTTACATTGTGGCTGAATTATTAATGTTTATTACTGAATTCGTGAGTAGATCTTTCTTTATGTTTTTCAGACAGAGAATTGAGAAACTCTTATTAGGTTTGATTTGATTTGGTTTTGTTCTGTCTGAATTTGGATCTGAATCACTGATTGTTTTGTCTTGTTGAAACTTTAGTTTTAAAAATCTGTGGGGGTTTTTTTTTTGTAGATCTTTGAAATGGATGACGATGGTTTTCGCAATTGGGGTTACTATGAACCAGCAGCTGCTACATTTAAAGGTAATCTCGGTTTGCAGCTAATGTCTACCATTGATCGCAACACTAAACCGTTTTTACCCGGCCGAGACCCGAATCTAATGATCGGGCCAAACGGGTCATATCATCACCCTGAGCCTCCTATCCACATGAGCTACAATTGGATTAGCCAACAGAAGGATAAGTTCTTCAATATGTTGCCTGTAACAACCACTCCTAATTACGGCAATGTCCTTCCCGAAACTTCATCAGCTCCATCGATGCAGATGAATCTGCATCATCGAACCGAGGAGAATCCGGTTAAGTTGGAAGATGAGATTGTTCAGACTAAGAAGAGAAAGCCTAATTTTAAAGCTGGCTCCACAACAACAAAGGCTAAGAAGCCTCGGAAACCAAAGGATGAGAGCAGCAACAACACTAATGTTTCTTGTGTGAAACCGGCTAAGAAAAGTGTTGACTTGGTGATTAATGGAGTGAGTATGGACATTTCCGGTCTTCCTGTTCCGATTTGCACTTGCACTGGAGCTCCTCAGCAATGCTACCGTTGGGGATGTGGTGGTTGGCAATCCGCGTGTTGCACCACAAACATATCGATGCATCCTTTACCGATGAGTACTAAACGCCGTGGAGCGAGGATCTCGGGAAGGAAGATGAGTCAAGGCGCGTTCAAGAAAGTTCTTGAGAAACTTGCTTCTGATGGGTTTAACTTTGGGAATCCTATTGATCTTAAGAGCCATTGGGCTAGACATGGAACTAACAAGTTCGTCACAATCAGATGATTGATTAGTTTCTGAATTAGTAAAAGAAGAAGAGAGTATTTCCGGCGGTGGATGTGATCTCTCTGTGGTGGTGTATATATTCAATAAATCTGAAGTCTGACCTTTTTAAACTTATTTCTGCAATCTGAGTTCGATTCTGTTTTTCAGGTAAACCATCTTTGGTGTAGGGTGTGGAAGCAGAGTTGTTCTCTTTCTTACCATTTTTATCATACGTTGCTTTGTTTTTGTTTGTTTGTCTGTGTGTCTGAGGAACAAGGTAACTGAGAAATTCTGCAGGGAAATTTTATTTTCTTTGTACTTTTTTCTTTTTCTTCCTTTTGTTATCTTTACAAACATTTTACTGACTTTTAACAGATATTCTTTTAATTAAATGTTTTCATGTTTTCAGAGTACCGCTATTTGCACTTATTTTAAATTTGATGTCTGAATGAGAGCATCTATAGATAGCTTATATAAGTTATTCATCAATGTCTCTTACATATTTAATTAATGTTAAAAAAAATTGATGTAAATATTGCGTGTTGTTAAAACAGAAATTTAGTACACTTTTTTTCTGTTTTTGAGTCATCTTTATGATGGTTAAAATAGATAATTCTAAATATATTAATCGGGTGTCTAATCCAAGCATCTCAAATTTATAATAAGAGGTTACCAATGTATTATGGTTTCTAGTTTCTACTAGTTACTTGATAACTTTGTCCCCAACTAATAATGAAGTAATCACGAAATTAATAAGAATGTGGCCCATATGAACAACAACAAGAGTCCAAAATGAATTAACACAATAATTAGAAGCTAATTAAATCAGGAATATGGACAACTTTGGGAGGAGAAGCAGGTGCTTGCTCATTCTCATCAAGTGTTATCAAATCAGAAATCTCCTCATGCTCATTGTGATCAAGTGTTATTAAATCAGAATCATTCTGATCAACTGTTATCAAATCAAAAAGCTTCATCTGTTTCTCTAGCTCGTCGTGATCAAGTGTTATCAGATCAGAAAATCTCGTCGTTCTCTCCTCACTTGAATCCGTCTCCGTCCGTACGAGTTCATCGAGATGTATAACGTCCGCTTCAGGAATTCGTACGAAACTAGGAATCTCTTGAGCATTTGAGACTCCTAAATCTCAACAGAATTCAAAATACTTAACGAGTTCTTTGCTTTGCGACATGGATTTAGCTACGATCTTCAACCTCATGCTTCCCAATCTTCGAATGTACATTCGGTAAAACTTCAGCGATCCGACGACAAATCCAGCCGTAAATCTCCGAAATCTCACTAATTACATTTTCCATAGCTTCTAATCAAAGGTATATTCATGTTTTCCCCAACCGGTTTAATTCGAATCAACGAATCCACAATAATCTGCATCTTACGAATAATCACAAGACGAATCATAACCGACGATTTTTCATCGTATCGGTGACGATAGCCGTCGTGGGATAATATAGATCGTCGATCAAGAAACCCGAAATAAGCGCGTATGAAGATATTAAACCGACCAGATCTGCTCATTCTTGAATTTCCTTCACCGAACCTTGATAGATCGAAGGTAACCGTCCGATCGATTCGGCGACGGTTGTTTTGCAGAGGAAGAAGCCGTGCATTAGCATTAAGCTTTTCAACACAACCGCCCAGCTGCGCGTACGTTTCACGCGAGATGAGATTGCGCTTATGAGAGGTCTGTGGCTCGACGGGCTCGCGCGGACGTGGCTTGTAGCTTTCACGACGGCTGCTGTGAGAATGTCATCCGCCGCGATTAGACTTGGTCCGTCTTTGAATGCTACGGCGGGTCGTTTCCATTGCTCCATCTCTGATTTGGTTTAAAAGGTTTTTCTTTTATAATTATTTTCTCTTTCGCGCTTTATAATTTCTTTAAAATTCCTTATATTGTATTTCCTCGAAGTCAATTCTTTGCTGTTTTACAATTACAAGGGATTAGATAAGAACACGCTAAAATTAAGAATCTCAGATTTGTTAGTCTTCTAATTTTATTTGATGTCGTGTCGTTCCTATATTATTATCTTCATATTCCATTTTTCGCTTTTACTCAATACTTACTTGCATAATATCTTTCATTATATAATGGTTGACGCAAGTTTATAGTGTTGTAGTTTTAATTGCTATTGTAATCGTATCTAATATGTGTGGTTTAAAATTGAGATGGGAGTTGAATACAAAAAGATAATGGAGAGAAAGTCTGTTCATGACTTCTTTTTTTGTACATTAGAGAAATCTAAATTTCCTAACACTATTATTGGTGTGATTAACCGTAAACTAATTGTTTAGTTTCATAGATTACACAAAACAATTTTCTTTTTCTTACAACTTAAAAACGTGGCTATCAATGAATTCTAAAAACTAACTATGGGTTAGAGATTACAACTTTAAGCGCAAGATATGAAATCAATTTGAAAATTATGGGTGTGAACTCTAAAAGCGAAGCCAGTGAAACAGTTCAAAAAGTGGGTTTTCACATTTATTAATGACACCTAATAAACATATAAGTACAAAATCTTATGGCGATAAGTAACAATAATTTTGCTTTTCAGTAACTCCCCAACTCTTTTTCTGACACAAACAAAACAACTTATATCTTAACCCAAAACCAAACTCTTCCAAAACAAACCCTAAACTCAAAACCATTACTCGAAAATCAAAATCTCTCTTTTATAATTAGAGAGCCAAGAAGATGCAGAGTTTTTGTGGCTACGGAAAATGCATGCGCAACCACGCGGCGAAGCTCGGCTCCCACGCTCTCGATGGCTGCCTTGAATACTCTCAACCAGCCACCGGTGATCTCTGCGCGGCCTGTGGTTGCCACCGCAGCTACCACCGTCGTGTCGAAGTCAAATCTTGTGCTCAAATCACCCACGCGCAGTTACCTTCCATGAGCTTCAGGCGCGTGAAGCAGCTCGCGAGGCTGAAATGGAAAACGGTGGAGGAAAGAGAAAAGGAGAAAGAGGACACGGAAGAGACTTCTACGGAAGAGAAGATGACGGTAAAGCGGCGGAGAAAGTCGAAGTTCACGGTGGAGCAAAGAGAGGCGATGAAAGATTACGCGGTGAAGCTGGGATGGACGTTGAAGGATAAGAGAGCGATTAGAGAAGAGATAAGAGTCTTCTGCGAAGGGATTGGAGTTTCTCGTTATCATTTTAAAACTTGGGTTAACAATAATAAAAAGTTTTATCACTAATTAATTAAATCCTTAATTGATAGTTAGTTTCATTTCATTTCCACCCCGTTTATGTTTCTCCTCCTTGATCTTCTTATTTTAATGGATTAGTAGTTTATCATTAGTGTTTTAATGAGTTGATTTAGAGATGTCCTTAATTACTACTAAGTTCACTCCTTAATTGTCTTTGTTATTCTGCCTTTTTACGTCGGTGGGTGTTGAGTTTTGACAAGACAACTAGCTGACGTTTTATTTATTGTTATTACTGTTCACCAATCAGAATATAGTATTTATAGGAAAATAATTTTGAAGTCGTCGAATAGTAAAAGACTAATAACGTTAACAACAACGAACTGTGATAACAATAGTTATTATGGACAAGGCTATCAAAATGACAATTAATTATTTAATTAATAACTCTACATATCTAATTTAAAATGTTTGTAAGACAATGGCTCTTATACAAAAGTCACTGATCCTTCCTTTGACCACTCATTTTACCTACATTTATGTAATTTCATCTTCCCTTATGTATCAAAATAATTAATATTTTAATTTAGCTTTTTTTTTTTTTTTGTCAAGCAATTTAATTAGATATTCTTATACAACACGTTTTCCGGAACCACGCATGCTACACAGTAGTTATAGGGACACAACTGGGTCCGATTCTCATCCATAAAGATTTTGTTACATTTATTTTGTCCGATGCTCAGATTCTCTTCAATCATGTATAGTCAGATAACATATAGTATATAATATGTGGTTATAGGGACTGGCATAAATACAATTCCATATTTGTGGATGAATTCAAAGCCCAGGATCTCTCACATTTGATTGTATATAAACTTTTTAAGTTTTACTTATACGAAATTAACGATTGTGGATAAATAGAAAATAGAGTGGAGAAAGAATAAAAGACAATAGCCCATAGAAACCAAAGTTAAAGTTATATGAGATACAATTTTGTATCACAATTCATGTCTTCAGATTTGGAAGCACAAAAAATATCATTAAAAGAGGAAAAATTAACTTTCTTGAGAAGTCTCTATATATGCATAATTATAGATATGATAGAGTTTGTAATATATGGAGATAGAGGTGTAAGCGAAACGAGGGAGAAAAAGAATTCTAATAGATAGGATAAAGATAAAACGATTTTAGAGAGTAGGAAACGGGTAAAATTTTACTCGTCTCTTTTCCTTGTTTGCCTCTCTTCTACAAGCAATTTCTCAAGTGGCAAAACACACAACATTTCATCGAATTCGCCCCTCTTTATTTTTACAGTTTGTATAAACTGCACCTCAGATTTCATCTCTCAAAAGCTAGTTTCTCCTCTCTTTGCTCTATCTCTCTTCTTCAGCTAATTGCACTGTTTACAATCGCATTCCCCTGCAGAAATTCTGTTACAAGATTCTTCTTTCGACTTTGAATCTAGCTTTCCTTCTGCATAGTTGCTGCTTCCATTGCTGTTGTCAGATTTCTCTGGGAAGCCTTGTGAAACCTGTTCTTGGGTTGAACCGGGTGGGAGGAACACACCAGTGCCAGGGATGGGCATTCTAGCTTGTGGTGGTGGCTGGTGTTGTGGATGAGGTGGCAGCATTGGCCAGCCTATTGGCCCGGGTGGCACACCACCTGGGAACGGCATTGGAGGTGCCAGCGGAGGAGAAGGGGCGATGAAAATCGGTTGAACAGCTCCGTTTGTTGGGCGGTGAGACGGTGTGGGCAAGACACCGGTGGTCGGGGTAACAGGATAGTGTTTAGGTTGGCCAGTTGGGTGACGGTTGTGGTGATTCGGAGATCTGCTAGGCGGTGGTCCCCAGTTAGATCTGGTTATGGAGTTTCTTGGTTGAGATTTGATGAAGGTGATGAGTATCCGTTGCTTTCGGGTTGAGGAAATTGCATACTTAGCAAGATCTGCGGATTTGCCTTCCACCAAAAGAACCGATCTGTTAAAAGTACCAAACATACTTGACTATAAAATGACTGAAAGATCTCAACTTTGCAGAATAATAAGTGATATGAATCTGTTACCCGGGAGTGAGAGACAGCTTGAGAGAGCCCTTGTAGTCGCCGGGCTGATCAGCAACAATGACTCTTCCAAATGTCAAATCGCATTCAGACAAGGACAAGACGCCCACCGGTCTTCCAAACCAGGGAACATACATATGAGGCTGCGAGTGATCTCCCTATGGTTCACAATAAATAGAGACACAAGAAAACTCCTACTTTGTTAAGAAAACAAAAAAACATATACTTTTAAGGGTTTCATCAAATTTAGTAATCAGTTTAACCTCGTTGAAGAAATCAATGATGCAGGCGTCTGGTTTCACAGGTATGATTTGCTTTGAGACCAAACGTTCAATGATGTCTAAAAGAACTGATGGGATTGGCTCTATTATCCGATCTGCATAAAACTCATATCTCATGTTAACTAATACACAGCATTAATAAGAAAATAACATTTTATAGGACTTGCCTTTGATAGTCTCATCATCAGGCGGCGTATCAGCTATGGGAAGACCGAGTTGGATCATCTCGCGTCCATGTCCTCTATTTGGCCATTTATAAGCCACATATGCCTCACCTGTTATCCATTAACCAACAGTTTCAGACCCGACTCAAAACAAGTTAAATCATTATAATAGTGCATTCAAGATTCTTACGTTGAAGTTGACCTCTTCTTCCAGTAATTCTCAGATTGTGTACAAGAGAAACGAGTTGAAAAACTTCCTTGGCGTCAAGCATTTTGTCGTATTGCTTCAATCCTTCGACAACATTAACCTACTCAACAAAACTCATCAATTTAGTATCCTAGGCGTAAACTATTAAAAGACATTGAAGGACGATCCAACTCACCATTTTCGCTTCATACATCTCTTGGACAACAAAAGTCTTTGCCATGTTTGCGGGACACTCTTTATCTTTCTCCTCTTGCTTTTGCTCAGTAACGAGACTGTTGTCTGAAAGAAAGAAAGAAACAACACAGAATCGGAACATTCTCAAAAAAAGGTACTATCAGATGAAAAATCAACAAGCCAGGTTTCCCGAAGTACCTTTAGAAGCCGAGTTACAATTAGGGTTCACTATTTCCACTTGAGTTTCAGACTCTTCCAATTTTTCCACGACTTTACCATCACTCTTCGGTTTCTCTCTACCATCTGTCCCACAAACAAACACAAATCAAACTTACATTTTCTGTACAGCAGAGATTCTATAGACTCAACCCACAGATTAAACTCGAATCTACCACTATCAACATGTTCAATGCACTATCTCATACACTCATACCAAATTGCAGATAGGATTTAAAAGCAAAGAAGTTAACTTTTCTTACAAGCAAGCTAAACCTTGAAGCCAAACAAAGCGAAATTTTTGCATTACCTCTCTTTTCATCTGCAACAGACAATGCCTTATCATTACTAGCTAGCTTAACTTCCTCACGATTCTCAACACGATCACTGCTAACACTATGGTAATCCGAATTATAATTATGCCCATTTATCGCCATTGAATCAGCTCCTCTGTAACCACCACCACCACCATGATGATGCTTGTTAAACCCAGGTCCTGATCTTCTTCCTCCAAATTTCCCAACCTGATCAGAATTGTAATGCCTTTGAGGTGGTGGCATTTGCTGTTGCCGCTTCCAAGCAATCTGTTGAAGATTGTAAGAAACCTCAGCAACTGGATAAAACTGCTGCATAACAAGAACTTGAGACCAGCTTAAGCGACGGTGATGGATGCTTGCTATCACGGATTCGTATTCGTTGTGATCCCCAATTGTTTGTAGATGTTGACAAAGCGAATCGATGATGGCATTAGCCGCAGCGAATTCCGCACGAAGCCACGAGATAAACCCATCTCGTTCATCAGGGATCCAATTTCCGGCGACGGCTCCGGTGGGAGGAAACTGTAATTTCTCAGATGGAGTAACATTCCCCGGTGGCATTGCCATTTGTGGCAGCAATCAAGAAGAAGAAGCAAGAATCTCGAGAAAAGCTAGAATTTTTATGTTTAATTTCTTGCTATTAAACACAGCTCATAGCTTCCTTTGAACAGATCTGCAGAATCAAAAAAAAAAGATCGGTTTTTATTCAGTTCAACGAGATCGCACACTAAATCTTGGAAAAAAAATTCTCGAATTTAACGTAATTTAGATAAAACCAAAGAAGCTGACGACCAGAAAAAAAAATATAAAACCAAAGAAGAAAGAAGGTGAATTTCGTATGGAAAACTAAACCCAAAAAGGATCACCATAAATGTGAAGAGTGGAAACACAACAGATCTGGCAAATTGAGTATGTCTTCTTCAAGGTGAAGCTGAGTAAATAAAGAGCAGAGAGTAATCTACTTAAAAGTGATGTAAAAATTAAGGAAAGCTTCCTAAAAGGCAAAGACAAGAGATAGAAAGATAGAAAGAGAGAGAGAGAGATCTAGGGTTTTTGAGGAAAGAGCTGTCAAGGGTAAGAGAGATTTGTTTGGCTTAGTTAAGACGCATGCGTTTAAGAGTCTTAAACGGTGGCTTTGATCACTACTGCTTCAGATCTCTCACTCTCTTTTTTATCTTCATAAATTCTTATGCAAATTAAAGTTGTAATAATTCGGTCTTCGATTACTACTGACCTAAGTATTACAACTTTTCCTGATTTTTAATTAACTCATTAGCCAAAAATCGAATTAGTTTCACGTTTGTGTGTATTTAGGTCCATTTATTTTGTTGGAACGAAATAGAGATTCCGCATCTTTATAAAGATGCTGATAATTTAAGTTCTTCATATGTTACTAAAATATGATTATCACGTCACTTTGTTGCTTTGGAGTAAAAGGGCCTTATGGCCCATAGTATCGTGATAAGATTAACATATGGATCCAATATAACCCCACGAGATAGATTATAGGTTTTTGTATGTGGCATTTTGTTAAAGTTTGGGTCCATTAGACGACATGTTTCTAAATGAAGTACGACACGTAGAGAGAATTTTGGTGCAGTCTTAAATTAGATGAGATTTTATTTTATGGGTTATTACTTATTTCAAACTTTCATTAAAATCAGACTAGATAATATATAGATTAGTAGTTGACACGTATATTAATGTAAATATGTTACAGCTGATCATGACAAAGAATGCTTTATACTCCCTCTGTTTTTTTAAATGTCACTCTACACTTAAATTTTTGTTTTAAAAAGAATATCACTTTACATATTTACAATGTGATTTTTAAAATAAAAGTTATAATTTACCATCTATCCAAAACTAAAATTACTTGAATTTTAGTCAATATCAGTTAGTATTTATATTAAATGGGGGCAAATTTGTATTTTTTTATTTGTATGAAAATGTCATAATGACATTAAAAAAAAAGAGGAAGTCATTTCTATTCCACTAATTACGATTTTTCTTCTTTTTTTACCAGTCATTGATATCATTAATTAATTGTCGGAATGTAACTGTGCGTAACCGAGTCCACATATAGCAAGATGACACGTATAGAGATTATTGTTGCCGTTGCTATCTTCCTTTTGTGTTTATGTGATCCTGACCAAAACACTAATTAAGTTATTTCTTTGGTATTGAATATTTGGGCTTTGAGGAAATACAATTGAGATTGATCAATTACATGAGTCTCAAAATGAAAAATATATGAAACAAAAGATCAAAAGTATGTTATTCTATATATTTTGGCTATACAAATATCTTTTACCAATGTTATGTGAGATTTTAGTAGTTTGAGATAGTGTTATCGATTTATCACAATCCGAATACAAATACTGTATGTATATTACATATTGTTGGAAACACCACTTGTTAAATCATACAAAGGACACTTAAGTATTTCAACCGGCCCATCTCTTTGACAAATATGACAAGTCCTTACTTTCGTACAAAAGTGTTTTGTGGAAGATTTAATCCCATTTTCTGATATGAAAAACATCGCACGCAACGCAAAGTCATCCCAAACGGACCCACAACTTCTAACATCGAGGTACCTATAAATGACATTATCAATGGCACATTGTGTATATGTGAATGAACTGAATGTGTCAATGTGGTCACAAAAGAATAAGATAGACAATTAAGTCAACGATATTTATTGGACCCATTGAATAAATTGTACAAGATAAACAAATGTACTCAATTTGTTTGAGACACTCGTAGAAAACCAAGATACTAAGAACGTCTATGCAGGGCTGGGCACGAGGCAAATACTTGCTAATTTCAAGTTACTTGCGATCCGGTTCGGCTTATATAAATAACTAAACTTTTGTCTTGCTATTTGACCCATCCAAAACAAGTATTTACTTGATCAAGTACATGTCTAAAATTTGATTATTTGCAAATTATTTGATCCGTCTTGATACTTATCAAAGTCAAGTACTTGTTACTTGAACGTAAAAGAATATAAAAAAACATATTTCATACATAATATCCTAAGTTGATGAGTTTATCGGAATGATGAGTTTTGAGATTATTCGTAAAAATGAGTTTTGACATTTTTATATTTATGAGTCAAATCAAATTATAAAAATTCGTAATAATTTAAAGACTATTATTTTACTATAATAATTTAAGCATTATTATTTTGGTAACAAATAATTATAAACAAATATCAAGTGATGGGTATCAAGTAATTTTTAGCGAGTATCAAATAACGAGACAAGTGTATAATTTATTTATTTTGATTTAATTGATTTAAACTTGCAAGTAATCTAATTTATTGACTTGTTATCGGATTTGCCCAGCAAATACTTGTTTTTTCAAGACAATTACAAAGCAAGTAACATATACAAAGAGAGTAACGAATAATTATGCCGAGTTCTACGTCTATGCATATTTATAAGGAGAAAAAACAAGCAAGAAAATGATTTATATTGACAATTTATGCAACTTAAACACCTATATTTTTAATGTACTTTATTATTCTCATACTTCTATTTTCATTTGAGTCAAATATTTTAAAGTAATTTTCATATTATTATGTACTAATAAAATTCAAAATATTTTATTCTTATGTTAAATAGTTTTTTCTTTTGAAATGGGGGAAATCAAAATATCTCGGTGTCAATCCATTTTGTCATAATTCATATTTCTGTACAAACAGAAAATGTCAAAAATGCCCCTCTAGCTTAACAATATACACCGATTCATAATGACTCAGTACCGGCGAAGCCTCTGCTCCGGTGCTTCCCATGACGGTGGTGGTGAGGGATCCCACCGAACGTGACTGGATCGTAGACTCTGAGACGCTTGGCCTCCGCCGGAATCACCAAACATTCCGACAAAACCACTTTGTACCTCATATGATCGTAACAATACGAATAAGTCATGTGTTTCTGTCGGAAAATCTCCATTTTGTTCCTCTGAGACTCCGTTATCTCCGACGCTTGCCGGATATTCTCTACCGCTTCCTCTTCGCATCTTGGAAACTTCTCGGTCGGATCGACGGCGCAGCCGTGGAGGATCAGATCCGCGAACTGAGCAACGTAAGGGGCAAATTTGTAGTTTACACCGTACTTGCCTCCATTAGTCGCCCATTTGGAGCCATCCCATATGGTTGCATATAAAGACATTGGCTTTGCCGGGAAGTCACCACCCATTGACGCCGTGCGTTTGACCTCTCTGATCGGAACATTATCTACATAAAATCTGCAACAACAAAAAAATTGATTCATTCCCTGAAACTTATTCACATGAAAATTATCTAGAAATGACATTTTTGGTAAAAATTCCAGCTTTTAGTGAACTGGAGTTAGATTCTTTCTTCCAAGATACTCTGTGTGGGTTGTTACCAAAAATCGAAAGCTGTAAATCAAATAACTTTCCAAAACAAGAAACTAAATCCACCAGCTTTACATATAAAATTGAATTCAAGTTACCATCTCGCATAAACCAAATTGGCTTTCCATAAATAGAAACATCAAGTGACGGCTAAAGAGCCTCCAAAATCTAACGGCTTTAACTAGCCATCTAATTCCTCTAGTCACATATAACCCCAACCATTGCTAATTTCCCCTAGTTAGATTTCTAAGCTGATTAGTCATGAGAAACTTTGGAAGATTTTAACTTACATGATGTGAGAAAGAGACCAGAGGATACTGTATTGATGAAAATCCTCAGTTGGATCGAACCAAAGATTGTATCTTTCTTCTCTGCCCAAATGTGTGCTTCCATTTCCGTATATGTTGGTCTGAATCCTCCATTCTTTGCCTCTAATATTCCCCAAAAACTCGAAATCAATCTCGTCATGATTCTTCTCATACATGTCTCCATTTGATAACTAAGAAGAACAAACAAAGTTTTTAGGATTTGTGCTTTCTCTAATCATTGGAGGAAAAAAAAACAACTTTCATGAGAAATATGTGGTTTTGGGTGGACCCAAATAGCTCAAAACTAATGAATGCCATGGTGGGGTTTTGTGAAATCCGCAGATTAAAGATTGTTGCTTACATAAAAGGCGATAACAACTCCTGCAGAGTAATCTGCTGGTAATTTTATTGAAGAACTGAAGAACCCATGCAAGTAAATATCATTTGAGACAAACCCAGAACCTGTAAACATTATTTCAGAAAAATATCACTTTCATTTTTTTATTTTATTTTTGAAAACAGAAACAAAGAACAGAACAAGAATACAAACCGGTTCTCTCATCGAGTGTTAACCGGACAGACTTTCCATCTCTGTGAACAATCAGATTCCGGTCACCGAACAGTTGTGTGTAACCTTCGTCGAATTGTATAAGAGGAAGCTTTTGTAAAGCAAACCCAGAAACCAAACTGGTGAAGAGTGACATGAAAACTAAAAATCGAGTTAAAACCATTTTCGTTATGAGACTTTAATTTTATAAAACGTTTCTGTGTACACTATTATGAGGACGAAGAGGGAAGAGATTTATATGGATGAATAGAGTGTTGAGGACGAGCTATGGAACTGTGTTGAGACTTGAGAGAGAGAGAGAGAGAGAGAGGGAGATAGTAAGGCTAGTGAGAATACAGGGCAGAGTACGTCTGGCTATGGATGGTTTATACTTTTTAGAATTTTGGTAAGAGACTTAGGTTTCAGTGGAAAAAGAGGCATTTAATATTTTAGAGGATCAGCTATTTTTGAAAAAAGATATAAAAGACGTATGAAAGAAAACAAGAGTAGTAAGAAAGCATAGGGTGCTTTGCTGCTTACACATGTGTCCCGACATAGAGTCACAGGCAGAGTCACTAACACTACAAACTTTTTCTTTCTTTTCATAAAATAAAAACTAAATATTTATACTGCTGAAACGTTACAAGTTGTAGACAAAAATTGTTTCACTCATTATAACATTTCAGGTAGGAATTTAGTGAAAAAAAATCATTTTTCCTTTCTCTTCTTAAATATTTTTTAGCTGATCATAATACAATCTAAAATCAAGATACAAAAATGTGGATAGAAATGGCCATTTGGGGACAAAAGGGATACATTTTAAGAAAAAGTGAAATCATGGAGGGTGCAAAAGAATGATTTGTTTCGAAGCTTTAAGGGGTGCGGGTAAGATTATTAAATCAAATAAATCGGTTTGGTTACCCGCCTCGTTTCTGCCGTTCCGTTACATTTTGATGATACATCCCTGAAATAACCTTATCAATTGATAAATTTTAAGGATTTGCCTTTATTGAAAGAAAAGGATGATCCGATCGAACGAGAACCACGTGCAAAATAACCAATCGCAAAAATAGTTTAGTTTTAAACGCTGCTCTGAGACGTGGTGGTAGCATCATCGGATGAATGGTCAAGATGCAACGTTTGACACCGCGCAGCTGTGCCAATGAATGGCTTACGGGACTACTGAACGTATGCAACTTTAATTAGTGCAAGTGATGGAACTAAAATCATGTAAGCATGTCCATTGTCCACCTAATTGTCCAGGCATAAAGGATATAAATGTTACTCTATAAATGAACTAAATTATTAATTACTGGTCAGTAGTCACTAGACCCAACTAAAATTAGTTTAAGAAACCCGACTTATAAAAAGATCCTCCAAACCTTTTTTTTGTCGTGATCCTCCAAACTCTTAAGTAAGTACGTAATTTTGTATGAACTATGAAGTATATAATATAAATTTGGTTATTGACGAAGAAAAAAAATTGGCTATTTATATGTACAATGTGTGAGCATCTCTATTAGTAAAAAAATTTTATAAAAATTTTATAGGATTTTTATTATAAATTATATCGGTAAACGTGTTGTAATAACTTTTTTTAATAATTATTTTTTAAGATTTTTAATTAAAAACTAATTTAAAAAAAAAATTCTTAAAACACATTTACTAATATAATTTATATTTTTTCAATCTTAAAAATCTCGATGTTAAGTTTGGCCGGTGAGTCTCTCTGACTGCTTTCAGTTTGGCTTAAATTATATGTTCGGTGAGTGCTGACGTATATAGGCCACGTCAGCATCTAGTAGCCGTTAGACCCTCTCTCTACGAGGCCCACTGTTAAAACACATAAATTATCCTGCAGCGCAATTAACGGCAACATTGACGCCGTTAATACCCTTTGTGGACGAATACCAGCGTGTGTCAGATAGTTGGGTCCTCATCACTTCACGAGTTGCACAAATAAAGCATTTTACATTTTACAATATGAAAATAAATAACATTTGTGTTTGTTAAAACAAATTTTAAATAGTTTTATTTGTTTCACACTATTTTCTTTAATTTGGGAACGCACAACGGTCATCGTCCCGACAAGTCTGCTGGGAGCAAATTAGTGAGGAAAAAGAGGTTTATGCTAACGTGCGCGTCGTTAGGTCTGAGCTCATCTGCTCATGGAATCTTATGGAAGATCCCAATGTGGAATATTCACGTGAGATATTTTGTTTACATAAAAATGTCACAGTGGCAAATCAGAGCCGTTAATTTCCTCATTGGGATTTTCCTTCCATGCATGTGGTTAATTTCTTTTGTTTTGCTGGATCCAACGGCTACGATCCGATATTTGGTTTTGTGCATTAACCCAATAATATAATTCGGGTAAATTACAAATCAAGTCTCATTCGCTTGAACTCTTCTATAGGAATAGGCGTTGGGACTTGGGGAGAATGAAGACGAAACTGGTGATATGATTTCTTTCACAAAAGGCCTTCTGAAGGACCCATTTAGAAAGATATAAAGGCCATGCGACTACGTGCCGTAAGAAACAATTATGGGCCTCGTTTTTTAAATCCGATATGTAACATATTTAACATAAACAATTGTAACATATTTAACATCATTCTCGGGTTTTTTTCCCTTCTTACTATTGGTGATTTGTTGGTACTTTTCTTGAACCGATTTCTATAATAATTTATTCTCTTCGGAAATAAAAGCATCGAATGAGTGATAGATAATACTGTTAATCTAAACCACAATTTTTCTCTAAAAGTTCAGACCAATAACTTTTCTCTGTTTTTATTAATCCTATTTCTAGAAAAAATTGTTTAAAAAGATACAATTGTTAGGTTTCTTATGTAGTTTTTATTAGTTATAGATGATGTATTGTAAAGTTTTTTAAAATAATTAAATATTATTGGTTTAGAATTATAGAAATTTGTTAATCACAAAAAATAATGCATTTACAATCAACTATTAATATGTTTTCAGAATATGTGTGAAACTGCTAGAAATAAGAACAGTTGGGAACATAGGGAATACTAGATATAAATGGCGTAAAACACTTAATTACGATTTTGTTGTTTTTATTTACATATTGCTTGGGTTGTTTTCACATATCGATCACTTTAGTATAAATAACCCTTTTAGAGATCATCCTTACCCGACATGTACTGTGGATTTCTCTTCCTCGTGGGCCAAGGTAATTTCATTACGATCTAAAAGCACTAACAATAAAAGTTGAGAAAAAAAACAATAACAATAAAATACTTGTCATACTGACGATTTGAGTATAGAATTTGGCTTCAGGATATAGATATTTCCCTCTAATAACTAAACCGCACACACGTGATTTTCTGTAGAAAAAGGTTACATTCGTGCTTTTGAATGTTTTTTTTTTTAATTAAAAAAATTGGCAATGATTGATTGATTTTGGCATGCAGCGATGATGACGTATAAAACGGCGTACGCCTCGCACCAAGTGCAGAAGATGGTTCACGGTGGGCTTCACTTAATAGGCTTAGTTCTAGGTATTGTCGGAATTTGCGCCGCCTTTAGATTCCACGACAAAGTAAACGCTAAAGACATGGTCTCTCTTCACTCCTGGATCGGTCTCACCACTTTTATTCTCCTCGGCCTCCAGGTTGATTAGTTACTTCATAAATATTAGTTTAAAGTTAATTAAATTTACCAACATTAATTGAAAAATCGTGGTGGTGATGTAATTTCTTTTTTTGAATAAAGTGGTGATGTAATTTCACAGTGGCTATTCGGTGCGTTCACATTCTTAGCGCCGGAATCTTCGTCGGGGACAAGAACGAGGATGATGCCGTGGCACGTCTTAGGTGGTCGGGCTCTACTTAATATGGGTATTGTCGCAGCACTTACCGAACTCATGGAAAGAGCCACGATGTTTGGTCAGAGCACAAACGCTGAGTCACGTTTAATTAACTTCACCGGCATAGCCATTCTACTCTTCGGTGTCTCCGTCGACTTCTCCGTCGCTCTTGGCCGTTATAACTAACGGAGAACTATACTCATTAGCTCCATCGTTAAATCTTTTCTTTTATTATATTATAATTCAACGAATTCTTGTTTGTTTCTTGTTTGTTTTCGTGTGTATATGTGATTCGTGTGATGCTAATCGTTTCTGAGAATGATTATCTGTTTGATTTTCAATTATAGTACTCTTGGATTTTTTTCCGTTCGTTGATCTTTGATTTTTACTTAAAAGTGATTATTTGCATATTTTAATTATAGTGGTTACATTTCCACGTCGGAAGCAACTACAACGGTCTAAAACATTTCATGCCGCTACCATTCATCTGTTTATAGTTTATACTCTTTTTCAATAGAATATTTTTCAATATCTTCTAGTATTAATCAACAAAAAAGATCTCGACTGGTATTTAATAAATTTATTCTTATGTTACTAGTTATCTGAAACTTTTACATTTAGCGTGAAAATAAATTCTGCAAAGTGCACATAATGAGAAATATTTCGGCCTATTTAGTTAAAAAAACTCTCTCAAGAATCAACTTCTATACTGAAAAATTAAATTCTCTTCTAGTTGTCATTCCATTTTAATATTCTTCTTATGATTAACATTTTAGAACCAAAATATACGGTAATACATATGATTTACTTGACACAAAATAAATATACTATATAATCATATCAAATATGTATAGCTATATAAGTAAAAGCAAAAAAAAAAGAACCGAAGTTATAGATAAAAAGATTGAAAATTTAGAAGACAAATAAAAAAAAAAGAAGCATTGAAATGGATAATTGAAAGGCTAAACAAAGTGGAATTTCATAAGAGAAAGAGATTCGTTGGATAAGTTGAGAACAAACTCTGTTTTACAGATTCCTTCATACCAATTGTTGTCTTGTAACTTCCATCCTTTTCAACAATCCTGCAATCTCCGCCTCCATTCTCAGCTTCATGTTCCTGTAATCGCAGTGCGAGTTCTCAAGCTTCTTCAGCTCCTCCAGCTTATTCCTCCTCCTCTCCTCTGTCTCCTGCAGACACAGCCGCGTTAGCTTCTCTGTGTACTCCTCTTCCATCTTCTCTGTCTTCATTTCTATCATTCTCTTGAAACTCTCTGCCTCTATTCTTGCCTCGTCTGCCTTCTTCTGGAACATTCTTGTTTCAGCCTCCTTGATTCTCACCATGCTCTCTAAACTATCAAAACTGTTCATCATTGCATCGGTTAAAGAAAAGCTCTTCTTCTTTTGATCCTTGGATGTTGAAGGCATCACAGATGCCTCGTCTTTTCTGTAGCTCGTTTCTGGTGCACCTGTTAAATCTTTTGATTCGGGCATTTCTGATACGGACTCTGCATCTGCAAGAAATTGTGATAAGAGAAGAAAAGAATCAAACTTCAATCTATGGAATCCACAAGGTTGAAGGTTCCTAATCTTTGATCTAAACCATAAGTAGAAATTGGGGACTTACAGTTGAAGAACTGAATGATGAAGCTAGAGGCATCGAGCGGGGAAATCTGTTTACTCTCTAACTTCTTAACCATTTCATTGGCTTTGAGATGCAATGCTTTGCCTTTCGCATCATCGCTTCCTCGGAAAACCTTTCTAACGCAATCAAGCTCCTTGATTAGAGTCTCAAGTCCCCAATTCTTAGCACAACACACGAAAACATCCTTAATGAACCCAAACATCTCTGATTTGTGAGCGCATCCAATACAATGGAACAACATCTCAGTCGTACCTCGAGGACCTTTCAAACTATGTCCCGGTTTGATCAGATTCTTCTGAATTCCACACGCAGCATGACACCAATGCGAACAAACATCACAACCAACCCAACTACAAGTATTGCTAGCTGAATCGAATCTCAAACAAACCGGACACATACAAGAGCTACAAAAGCCTTTGTTGTTGGAACAAATTTTGCATCCACAATCATCAACAGGCAAAAGACTCTTACAATTCACATTCCTACATCTCAAGAAGAGAAAGATCTCTACCAATTCGTTCATAGGGATTCGGATTTTACCAGAGAGGAAATACTTAACCCCTGTTCTTACAGCTACTAAGATGTCTAGCTGATCCTTTACGCATTTTGATAACGTCTCTTTGCTAAGATCTGATCTTTTATCAATCTGGTTCTGAAGATTAGTCAGCTTCTCCTTCTTCTCCGGTGAATCAATCAAGTTCCTTAAGTACTCTTTAGCAGATTCTAGAGTTTCATCAGCCATACCTTGAATAATCAATGCCACTGAAGAAATCGATTCCGAAACGATGTCGTATAGAACCCTCTCCGATCTAATAGCGTCGTTATCTTCCGAATTAGGCAATTTCTTCCTCAAATCGCCGGAAAATGTGACTTCCATGCCCGGACGAGCTGGTAACTCGGAAGGGTAGAAAGAGTAATCGGAGGAGCTTGAAGGTTTGCCGGAAATTGGATTGTTTGCGAGCGCAACGCCGCCGTTACCGATTGGTCTGAATCGGCTGTGAACAGATCCGTTAGTTCCTTCGCCGGCGCACCAGATATGGTCGTCTTTACCGACGGAGCAATCGAACTCTATGGAGTTTCGAGTCATGGAGCAGCTGATGTTGTGAGAGAAAGGGTGAGAGTAAGAGTAAGACATTGACGGCGCCATCGCCGTGAAATCGTTAGAGAACGACGTCGTTGTTCGTTGTTCGCTGTTGTTCGTCGTCACTCTCGGCCTTTTAACGGCGTTTGGAGCTGTCGCCGTGAAATCGTTAGAGAACGACGTCGTTCGTTGTTCGCTGTTGTTCATCGTCACTCTCGGCCTAATAACGGCGTTTGACGCCGTTAAAGACAGAGAAACGTCTGGTAGAGCTAGAGAGAGTTTTAGGGTTTCGATTTTGTTGTTTTTCTTCTCTTCTTCTTCATATTCCGCATCTTCTTCTTCTTCTTCGTGAGCCTTTCTTTTAGAAGAATTAGGATTGATTTCTCTCAAATTGAAGAAATCTCTTTCGATCCATTTCTCATCGTAGTTTGAATTCTCCGAAAACGTTACTACCTCTTTCCCCTTTTGACCAAGACTTTCAGCGATTTTACCGGAAAGTTCACGGTTTTCACAGAGATAGCTGAGAGTAAGCTCGTTTCCTCCTCTAGGTGATGATTTTGAAGAACACCCATCGAGATTATTTGACCGAACGTTGAGAAAGTCGATGCCTTTCTGATGATAGAGACCTTGTTTATCATCTTGATGATTGTCGTTGTTTAGCTGAGAGAATCGAGGCTTTGATGTTTTGGTTCGTGAACACTCTCCATCTCCGGCTAGATCTTTCTCTCCGATCATGTCGTTGGAAGAGAGAAAGAAAGGAGAGAGAGAGATAGACGGAGAGTGGATTGTACGAAGCGGAGAGATAATGGTAAGCCGGTGGGAAAAGTTTGGTCGTCTCAATGGCAAACTGAAGTAACATGAGAATATTGAGGGTAATTTTGTCATCAGCATATTCTGTAAGTTTAAGCATAATAAGTTATCGGCTGCTTTTTTATTTGGGTTGTGTTCACACGAGTCACTTAGACGCGGTTTTTCGTCCGGCTTCGATAAAGTCGAACAGCTTTTTTTGTTTTTTTTAGGTCTCCACTGTTATTTATTTTAATATTTTTCGACCCATTCGGAGTTTGGTCCCTACTTATTTCGGACAAGAGAGTAAAGTGAAATTTTGAGGAATGTCTCATTTTGAGGATAATGCGGTGTTTATATTCAAGTCCGACAGGATTAAAACAAATATTCCCACCGATTGAACTAACAACGTTTAAAGAAAAATATTTATAAACCTTTTTCTCTAAAACAGTCAAACCAATACAAAAGGATGAAAAAAAGACGGATATAAAATATTATTGGCATATATAAAAGTAAACTAATGTAGCCGATTAAAAGATGGTTAAATGTCTTATCAGAACCAAATCTATAATACAAATACTATGAGGTGATTTACGTCTCAAGAATTATGAAGGGAAATACGGCAGGATGGATGCTTTATAGATGGATCATGGAAGGTGGAAGATAGGTTCAGCAAACACAGCTTGATTGTCATCAAAAATGGAAAGAAGCATTTTCTATGTTTGAAAGTGATTCACAAGAGTTTATTCTTTCTACATGCAGAATTAGACTCTTTTATTTGGGCTATGAAATGTTTAATTTTTTTTTCACTTGCATATATAAAGTTTTGGACGAATTGCACCAAATTGATTTTATTAGTATCAAATTTATGATTGGCCAACTTTCTTAGCAGAAATAGTTGAATCTAAAATTCTTAGATTTTTTTCTTCTTTTAGTATTTTTTATATTCATAGATGTAACAATGTTCATGCAGATTTTCTTTCCAAGAGTGCAAGAGTTAGATGCACTATTTTTTTCTATGTAAATCTGACGGGTCCAAATTAAAATTTTTAAAAGGAGAATTACTCTCCGTTATGAAGATTTTTGTTGAAAAAAAATTATAAAGGGAAAATGGACCAGACCCGGATTATATCAAAATAAAGAAAAATAGAAAAGTCAACACGTAACGAATGCCCAACTTGTCATATTCTTACCTTGTAAGCATCTGGCATATTTTTGCACACAGCCGCTGACTTTGTGTCTAATATTAATATAGGATATGCATTGCATATATATATATATATCTTAGTATATTTTACACAAACTGAATTTATGGTCACGGATTTTCTTAATGGATCCGTAAAAATGTAATTGAGTTCCAGTTAAGAATCTTGATATTTTATTGTTTTGAGCGAAGGCCCATTATCTAAGCTATGGTACTCTCATAATTACGAGTGGATACATGGGGTCTCAAGTAAATTAGATTCACGCCATAAGTGCCCATAAAACACACTGTACCGATGTTGAAGTGATTCTCCATAGATAGGTTGATTGCATAGTGAGTTATACTCAAAATATCATATAAAAATATTTTCTTTAGTTTAGTTTACTTTATTTGGTAATTAAGAAAATAATCTTTAAAAATAATTTAGAATTTGTTGAATGGATTCTCTGTATTACATATCAATGAGGTTCAACAACTCGATGAAACTCAACTCCTTGATGAGGTTGAACAATATATCTTTGATCAGCTCTCAACTTTATCCGTCCAAGCGAAGATGCACATATTAGAGCAATCACCATGGATTCTATGCTATGTTCTGACAAAGTTGCTTCATGCCCATTGACAGTCATTCTTGGGGTACATCTCTTTGACCGATAATTTGCAAGTTTTTTACAGAGTAACGGCGAACACTCTTGACAACCAAATAAGTGGCTTATATATTTGTGTTACTCAACAATGTAAGTCAGTTTTGAAAAAAAAAATTCTTAATAAACAAAAAAGGTAGTTTTAGCTTTCTTACATAAAATCTTGTTCCTATAGGAGATAACTTTATGGTATTGAAAAAAAGTTATGCATGATGCTCAAAACATGGAGCCGAAATTTCAGATTATGAACTATATTCAATATCGACTAAATATATCAAGGACAAAAAAAGTTTATAGATGCATTTCTTCGTTCGACACAACCGCATTCTAATATGAGTCTAACACTTTTATCTATTTTACTATGATTAAAGAAAAAAATGAGAAAAAATTGTTGTAAGGATTAGGATTCATCTTGCTAATATTAACTAACCTTTTTTTTTTTTTCTATAAGCTTGTGGTTCTCTGTTCATACCTGCTCGATCAAGACTGCTCGGGGTTTCAGATCTTTTAGCAACCGAATCTGTTTCTAGTTCGTTTTAAACTCAGATAACCTTCATAAGTTAAGCAATCAATTAATCCCCTCTTTGCTTTCTTCTTGTAGATTCGGGTTCCCTAGGACTGCGGCGCTCATCGCCTCAGAAACGTAGTCACTATCTTGCACAAGCTTTTTCTCGGTAGGCGTCTATCTCAATGCCAAATTCGTACTAGATACTCAAATCGTAAATCTGATATGCCCATCCAAGATCTCTGACGCCTACTTCGTCTGACCCTCCTACGACATCTTAAATATTACTTTTGAACGGCCCAAAATCTTACATACAAACATACTACTTCTTTTGAACAAAAATATTACATACTATGTGTTAGATAGCGGAGGAACAAAAATATTAGTAAAAAAGGTTACATATTGATACTTTTGAGATAATGGGTATGATCAACATAATCTCAAAAGGCTACATTGTATCTTTGACACATACGCTTCAGAGTTTGGAAAGGCAAGCTGTAGCACTACAAATCTCACAATTATTCTGTCTTTAGCTTCTTCTTTTTCCCCCAAAGATTTTGGAGCTGAGCCTTTGGGTAAGGAAGCTGCCATTGTACCTGCTTCTTCCTTGGAAAAATCTTGGAAGAAGAAAAGAACTCTACAGCATGCGTAGAGAAAACTCAATTTTTTGTGCACTATCTTTCCTTTGAAGCTAGCTGAAACCACACGCAGAGATTTGGAATACACAATGCTATCCAAAATGCAACAGAGAAACGAGTTTACTAAAAGCTGATCCCGAGAAAGAATGCATTCATATTGTAGGTAGAGAAAGATAAAAGTTTAGACGATCAAACATCCTATTTGAGCTCTACGGTGAAGTGGAAGTCACCAATGGAAATTTTTTGTGAAAGTGAAACCGAAGAGAATCCATTGGAGAGGAGAGGTTAATATTCATTTTTTAAAAATCCCTTCAAATTACGTAAAAATTTGTAATATCCATTTATGAATTTTTTTGTTGTAATTTCCTAAGTTATTCATGAAAATGAAACCACGAAATTCAGGTCCTAAACCCATTTAACTAGTGATATGACAGTTAGCACCAACGTTTTATCTCGATGACCGTCTCATCATGGAAGAAAACGTATTCTATGGAGCGCGTGAAGAAAATCTATCATCCTTTTAAAAGTATTTCATTAATTAACTTCGGCTATTTCGTTGGACTTGATAAGCTCATTCATATTAGAGAAACAAAATCTTTTATCATCTGACCAATATAAAATAACAGTGACGATTACAAAAATGCAAAATCTTTAAAATATTGGACAGTAAAAAGATGTTTTAAAGAAAATGAGAGTATAATGTATAGAGGAAAATAAGCAATAAATGTGTGTGGGGACACTAATGGTGGCCTAATAATTGGTAAACTAGTATGCCATGATCTAATTAAGTCCAAAGATTAAGTATGTAACTCTGCAGAGGAATTACTTATCATTTACCTTATGTTTGTATTGTAAATGGTAATATAATAACCTGTGTGTTCGTATTGGAGTATACTGTGTCATGATGGTTTAGGGGTATTTTGTTGTAGTGGATTGCTTACTGCCCAAGCAACCACTCCAGACTCTGTGTATAGAAACACACACAATTTTAAAAAGTCACAAACCGTTTAGTGGAGAAAAGAAGGTTTAATATGATGAAAGTGATGTTGATAATACCTTGACGCATTCAGGCAAGTCGTTATTTTTTGTTCTAACATGAACCTGCAATGAGAGAGAGGTTTTGGAATTGTGAGTATTCTGTATGTTATTGAAATCAAAAGTATTAGTGTTATGAAGGGTGTTTGTACCTCTATGACTCGTTCATAGGATGAGATTTTGTTGTGTTTGATGCAGACGAGGATTACGAGTGCGGCTGCCACACTTGAAGGCCAAAAACAGAGTTGAGTGTGATCGGATAGTGAGGTAACGGCCAAGGTTTTGGCTATCCTTTCAACTTCTGGATTGGCTCGGGCAGCTTTTAAGTAAAACCTGAGATGTATAAATGATAGTTATATGTATCTTTCCGTGTGTATACGAGTCTTGGAACAGAAATATATATATATATATATATATAGTAAGAGAGTTTTTACCACAAGAAGTTGAAGATTGTGGGTGAGAAGCATTTGAAGCTGAGGACTTCTTGAACCAGCCACTCCATTGCCACCACTTCATGCCGGCTATATTTTAGGTTCTGGATGTAGAAGTTCCTTTTTCGGATGCTAATTACAAAGAGGAAGTATCAGGTGCGCAGCTGAAAAAAATTGAACTATTCCTGTGTGTGTTGTACAATGTGTTTGCAGTTTAGAGTGTTTTTGAGAAACATAATTCAATATTCGACACACATGACTAGTGAATTCATTGATTGCTTATAGAAACACATGACTAGGCATTAAACTCAGTTTCTTGAAATGGCCCTTATCTTTTTCCTATTCAGAACAGTAATCTAATGAACATTGGAGGTCAGAATAATGAAGATGGAATATGGTTGGCACCTATTGTAAGGTTGATTTTCTTCAATCCTGGTGGCCAGAGTAAGACTCGCAATCCCGACTAGTATTAGAGTCCTTTCGATTCTGAAGGATCCTTTGCTCAGGAATCGATCCAGCAGACCAACACCCAGAAACAATGTCTCTTGCTGAAGCTCCATTTCAGAACATTTCTGCGTGTAGTCAGGGAGAAGAACAATCAGCAACAAAGAATGCCCTATCTGGCTAATACATAAACCTTTTAAGATTCCAAAGTAAGCTATAGATTTCTTTAGGCTAAAACACCAAAAAAAAAACAAGGAACAAAATCTCCAAATATTCATTCCCTTCAGAATAATCTTCTCCTACTGATACATATTTCCGAGCTTCAACACTCAGAGATCAATAAAATATATAGTCCAATGCATTTAAACAGAGATAATAATGTTCACCTCCACAATCCATTGAACCATGATGGAGCGTAGACGAGGGATGAAATCAGTATGGTTCATGCTGGAGCAGTAAGCCTTAGCACAGTCCCGCAAATATGCATGACTTCTCTCTCTTTCCCTCAGCCTTTGATAGCTCTCTTCCACCTCCTCATCTTCAAACCTTAGCAGCTAAAACGAAGATGTAATACTTAGATTCGTTCCAGAACAAAATATCAGAGTCAAATCTTGAAGACAGAGCAGAACAAGTCTCAGATCAAATTAGACTTACGAATCGAGTAAAATTTCAAGCATATAACCACACCTTCAATCTCTTAACCATTTGCAATTATTCACAGACATATGAAAGCATTGTACCATTTACCTCAGACTGAATTTCTTCCTGGCAAGAAGATTCCAAATCGTTTGGAATTGTGGATCTACAGAACTGTGCCTTGAACTCAAGGAACAGAGCACGAGAATATGAGATAGGAGAATCAGAGGAAGATTTCTCAGAGAATTCGCTGCCTGAATCGAAATAAATCGACGGAGTGTATTCCGAGAAATCGAAGTCGGAATACTGTGAAAATATCTCGGAACGTTGCTCGGATAATTCATCCTGGAAAGAGTCCGAAACCTCTTCGTCCGAGAATTTCTCAGTGCAAGCGAGATCAGAGACGCCTCCGACTATCTCAAGCTTCGGCTTCAATTTGGTTGATCTAAGAGAGAAATCAGCTTCCACGAGGCTGCTCGGTTTGGAGATTTCAGTTTCTTCGTTATCAGCTCCTCCGGTAACGCTTCCGAACTTAGAGCAGTACTCTACTCCCGATATGAATGAAACGACGTCAGTCTCCTTCTTCTCCGATCCGAAATTCAAATTCCTGCTGTTGGAGACATGCTCGGCAAAGGTCACGTCCGATCGTGAGAAAGAGATTTCATCGTTGTCGTTAATTTCTAATCCAACGTTTCTCTTCACATTCAATTTCCATAATCCAACACCAGAATTTGACTCAACACAAGACGATTCGCTTACTTCGATCTCTTCTCCTTTCTTCTCCTTGTTTAGCTTAGAGTATGACCTTGTAATCCTCCGAAACTTCGGATCACCAATCGTCTCCTTCACATCTTTAACAGGTTTAGAAACTTCTACTTCTTCAGTTCGATTATTCGTTAAGATCGAGCTCTTCTCGACTCTGCTCGAACCGCAGGAAACGTTGTCATCGACTGCAAAATGCAAATCGGAGCAGGAATCGACAGAAGCAGCAGAAACTCCAATTTGTTTGCTCCAGAGAGGTGGCTGAACAACAACCGGAGAGATCTTATCCCTCTTCCGACGTGAACGTGTCGACCGAAGCTTCTTCCCGGCGAACGGCGTAGGCTCAGCCTTACGCTTTGAATTCCTCGTCGCGATCTCCTTCATCTTTTGATACGAAACTTGTCCGGCGAAAAATTCAAATTCGAATTTCGATTTCAAACTTCGAAAATGGAAGCTCGTTTTGGTTGGTGGGTTGGTTAAGAGACTAGAGAGTGGGATGCCGTTATGGAAGTTTAGAGTGAAGAGTGGAGATGGTGGAGAGAGAGGGGGTTTTATATCCTGCGGGTTAGTGCACGTGAACGTCATTTTCAATTCAGATTTTAGTAGTCGCAAATCGCAACCGTTGGACGCTAGTCTCGTTTGGCAATCTAGATCAGCGTTTGCGTTTGAATTTATGCATCTTCTTTATCACAAGTACAATCACAGATTTAACTAAAAAAATGCGGTTTGATAATTACTTCAATTGATTGATATTTTAAAAATAAATTATCTAATAAGTATGCTTTATCAACATACATTCTAACCATTTTTCTTGCATCTCGTCACATGTAAGGACTCGTAGAAACATAAATTGAGCATAGAGTAATTAATTTCATATTTTGCGCCAGAAATGATGAGAGATGAGTTTTTGAAAAACAAAGAAGAATGCAACAGAGAGTCGCATACTCAGTAAAATTTTCTTATACAAGTAGGAATACATGTTTCAAAATTTTGGGATGTCATGTACTCAGGTTGTTGGTAAACAGAGAACGTAAAAGATAAATATAATTACTTCGTTATCAAATAATTATCTTCTTTTTCTTTTAACAACAATTATTAAATAACTAATTATCTAAATATAGTACATACAGATATTAGAACAAGGAATCAGGTCAACAAAATCCAGCCTATTTTAAATTCCAATATTACATTGACCATAAAGTTAATAATTTTTCAAAACAAAAAAAAAATCTTTTAACAGACAAAAGTTACGAAAAGAAAAATAAATCTTTATCTTTTCTGGTTTTCCCTATCAGATTCACCTATAAAATGTCTCAATTTACAGTTAAGTCTTTTTAAAACCATAGAACCATGAGAAACCTCTCAATTTTTGTTCTTCTTTTCATGGCAATCTTCATTGTCTCAGGTATAAATTATCCTTACAAAAAGTAGTTTTATTTTTAACTTCATAAGAAGACAAATCTGTGTGTTTATCAAGTATATATGTATGTCAAAAAATTTACAGTTTTTATTTGTCTATAAGGTGCGAGAGAGGTGAGAATGATGGAACAAACTTGTCCCGTTTTCTGGCCGATGGTTCAATGCGATACTAAAAAATGCGACAAAATGTGTAGTGATTGTTATGGTCATGTTTCTTCTTACTGTGATAAACCCGGATCTGCAAACGCTTATTGCGTCTGTCTTACCCAATGTTAATGACGCAAAGGCTTTGGTTATTGTAATTTATTTAATTTATCTCCCTATAATCTTTGTGTGTTTATGTCTTCAAGCAATAAACCCGTAGTTGGAAAAAGCAAAGCGTTATGACTTATGACTTTTAAAAGGGGACGCATTTGTTAATGCATGGCTTATGGGTTTTTTCTTGAAAAGTAATCATGGAAGCATCGTTTTAAAACTTTAATTTTGTCCTGTAATACTGCATTTAAAATATAACGAGTTTTCGTAAACTAAAAGTAAAGAGGACATGACCTTTATCAAAAAAAATAAAATAAGAGGGCATGCTAGTATTTTTCGTAAATTGCGTTACCAGTCAATTCTACAAAGCGTTCCGAAAACGCAGCACAATAACATAATTTGGTAAAATGCATTAACATAATAGCACCGACCAGTTGTTCATGTTTCCCCTTTTAAGAGGATGATGACGGAGCTGAGCGTACACAGCATCCATAAGACGGTGCGTTTCAGTAAGAGGCTTCTCCATTGCTTCCTTCAGCTCCACTAGAGTCGAGCAGTATGCTTCCTGTATGTGAATGAAGTTACGTACACGTATCAATATCACTATTTTTCGTCCCAAAATTCACTTAGTATAGATAAAAGTTTATGAATTCTAGCAAATAATCAAATAAAAGACATGTGAAAATGTAGTTAATCGTTATAAATATTTGTTGGCAGAAATTAGTATTTATTCAAAAAAATGGAAATAATAGGAGAGAAGAACCATGAATTGATCAAGTTCTGAAGGGGTAGCTTCGGGGGATGAATCAGGGTTAAGAGAGAGTTTGGTCAGGGCAAGATCATCCGCCGTGTTCATGACCTCCGGTGAGTCAAAGTCGCCGGAACACACCTGTCGTGGGGGGGGGGGTCCAAATACATAAGAGATTAATATTTACAACCATAAAATAATTGTAATAAGAGAGAGAGGGGGAGAGAAAGAGAGGACCTTTAAACAATTGACATGTGAGTGACGAAGAAGCCCGTACAAAGGATGGCTTGAGATTCTCTTCTTTAATATCTCTTCTTCTTCTTCTTCTACTTCTTTTATACTCTGAGTAATCTCATTTGTCATGTTTTCTAAGAAACCGTTATCATCTTTCTTTACCTCCATGCTTCACTAGTCTCTTGTCTCACATGCTTTACAAGTATGTACACATATAACTAACTATATGTGCATGTGAATGTAGAGAGACGTATATATATATATATATATATCGATCTAAGTTTGAGGCTAGGGTTTTAAGATTACTTTTTGGTCTTTTTGTCGCTCTACGAGACACTTGTTACTGTCAAATAATAATTGTGCACATATATATATATATATATACGTATACATAATTCATATGATAACATTAGTCACTGTGGTCGACATGTCACTTATCATTTTTCACTACGGAGTAATTCGTCGCATAATTAGTTGTCATTTTGTATGCACGGAAAAATTCACATAATAAATGTGATACAAAGTAAGTAAATAAGTAATTAATTAAGGAGATAAAAAAGGGTGAGAAAGAAAAGGGAGAGGTGAACTGAAAGGAGAAGAGCGGCGGGGGCACAGGAGATATGAAGAAAAGGGTGAAGCAATGTATGATGTATCACCTACGCGGGTTGAGATAGTATTTGTGGATCAATGTTAAGAAGGTGATGAGTTTGATTCCTGTCAGAAAGAGTTTTAATTTAGTATTGGTATGAATTCTGCCCTAGAAGATTAAGAGTCCACGGATTCTATTATTTTTAAAAAATAAAAAATAAATGCATGATGTATCATTGCTTGCGAAAGCAATTTGAGTCAGACTGTCGATAAATAGAATTATGCACAAGTTTCATTGCTTCCATTTTTGCCTTTTCGTTTCCATCCATTTTTTTCTGTTCTCTCCAATATTTCAAATTATCTAATAATTAATTTCTACTAGCGAGTTCGGTTTTTAAGGAAAATGCTTATTTTATTTTCAAATGATTTGAAAATATAATTTGAAAAATCTTCACACAAATTGTTGGTGTTTAGTCGATTACGTACATATTCTGAATAGTTTAGTTTATTAGATAAACATAAAAATAAAAAAGAACATAAATTTGGAAACATCTTTAGCAAAATAAACTATAAAAATGTACCTCGAAATCTATCTGCATTTTATAAGCTTTTCTGTTAATTATAAGGTATAACTACAGTAGAATAATTTACAAGTATACATATACATTGAGTTTGATGTGTTTTCAATACTACTAACAGAAAATACAAATACGCTTTAAAGTAATGATGGAAAAAATAACACAATCACATGCATATATAATTGACTAATTTATTTTGATCTAGTAATCTGATGCTGTTTGGTGAAGTAGTGGGTTGATCTTAACTAATAAGATATTATACATTGCATAATCTTGAATATTGGAGGAGGGAAAGAAACGAACTTGGATGTTTGACCCAAAAAAAATGAAGTTGGACAAAAAAAAATCAGAAGAGGGAACAGTGAGAAGATCGTAAATAAGAATACAACTGTTGCATCAATGGGACAGTTCTATTTTTGATGAGTTATGTATTTGCCAGTTTGGATTTTGGAGCCCCAAACCCTATTATTGATCTCTCGATAACGACCTTTCGTACAATCCACTTTCTTCTTTTTAAATGATAATTAAATATAATTTACCCCTTTTTCTACTTTTCCTCGTCTCCAACTATCACAATTATACAGTTATTTTATTTATTGGTTGGTCTCTTGATTAAAGATGAAGACCACAATGTCCATATAAATATAGATGTTTTACTGTGTTCTTCATATTTTGTACAATTGTACTGAAGAAAACTTCATATTTAATGTACAAAGGGGTAGGTTTTAGGTGAATGTTCAATATTAACAACTGAAACATATAGTAGGTATGTTTAAATAATTTGATTTTCTATTTGGGTCGTTGGAATTTTGTTTATTTTACATATATTAACAAAAGTAAAATTGAATATAATAAAAATTTCTCGAATGTAGTCATTTACTTACTTATATTTCACAATATGGTTTCCTAAAAATCATGTTGATAAGAAAATAGCAACCATTTTTATGTTCTTTGCAAAAATAAAACTCTATAATTATTAACTTAATTTAATTAACATGGTCATAGTCATTTAGTGCAATTTACCTTGAAATAATCTCCATTCACATTTCACACCCTTAACTGTACGCTGTACTAATATATACTACCTGGCCACGTCTCCGATTCCTTACAACACATGAACAAATACAATTACTCTACTTTTCTCCCCCAACTCATCTCCTACCCAAAATACACCAAGAACAAGCACGTTTCGAATAGCTTTAATCTGGCATATAAGCCCATTCTTCCATAACTAATATTGATCACTCGAACTACCCAAAAAGACAAACAAGAGAAGATTTAATTACAATGAAGCTGCAGCAAGAATTTCATTACTTAAGCCTCTTGCTTCTTGTGGAAAGTACTGGAAAACACTTAACCAATTTTCTCTTGGCAAAGCTCAGCAATTTCTGAGATTCATGGTACTCCACAGTGACTCGTTCATACCAGCACAGAGGGCAGAGAAAGTTACCATCTTCATCAACGTTAACTGGACAGTTCAAACAATCTTTGTGAACTTTCGCTGCACACTCGCTTCTGCTACATATCAACAACGTTCCTTCTTTCTTACATTTCCAGCATACATTCTCTGGTCTTGTCTGTGAGCTCGAAGGAAGAAGGTTCTTGTAAGTGTTTGGATTCTTCTTGATCGAGGCTGGACCTTTAACCATATCTGACTCATCATCGCTCCCACTGATTAGCCATGTTCCATCTTTTGCACATTTTACACGTGTATCCTCTGGCCATGTGTTCTCATCAGTAGTATTACTGTTGTTATTGGGTTCACCGGTTGTGTCTTGATCACTCTCAGTATCGCCATCGATCACAATTACTTCATCTTTTTCATTAGTGTGCATTGGCTCATCTTCATCGTCGATGGAAATTACTTTATCCTTCTCGTTCATGTTCTGTTCCAAATCAATATGCACTTGTTGGTCATCTATCGGCTCTTCCTCGCATGTATCCATATGCACTGATCTATCATCTCTAAAAACAGGATCATTTGCTTCCATGGAAGAAGCTGGACTTGTCTGATTCTCTATTAAACTCACATCTCTCAGCTACACAATCCAAAAAGAAAAAAGCATAGCGCAATGTTGTTTCAGTCACTTGATTCGGCCTCCTTAGGATAAAGCAAAGGAAAAGAAAGTATAAGGAATCTTTACCTTCTCAAGTGCACATTGTGACAAACACATGTTCTTCTGAGCAATAAATGGAAGAACATTGAACTTTGATAACTCGGGCATACCTGCTCTTAGTTCTGAAACTGGAATCTAACATTTGAGAAAAAAACACAACAATTAGAAACCCATACATCTTAATTCTACTACTGCTACTCAAGTTATTTACAATTTCCTCATACCTCTTTCAGAATTGCCCTGAGAACATCAGCATTTCTCAAAGATAAATCAAACTCAACTTTTTCCTCTGAAGTAGAAGCTACACTGAAGCCAGTAGCATCATTCTTACTTGGATCAAACATGAACTCCAAAACTCTAAGAGACAGTACTTCATTAATCCTTCTCCCATAGTCATTTGAGTATTGATAACCCATGTTCATCAAATCTGAAGCACAGAACTCTCTTGTTAATTAACACCTGCTCTTAAGATACACAAAACTGTAAAAGGGCGTTTCGGATCGAGTTACCGTGTATGCAGCGTATATCTTTAACGAATTTGGCTACATATTCGATGCACCATAACCATTCAGCTATTTGTGGGGGTCGAGAAGAATATTCATCCATAAGATCCTCAAGGCTCAAATCAGAAGCTCCAGAGCCACCACCATGATCATCCATCAAGAGCTGCGTTTCAGATAAATATAGAGTCAGACACAGCTAAATCACAGAACCCGGAATCATTCACATTACACAGCTAATCACAGAATCCAGAATCATTCACATTTCGCCTTAAAACCCTAACCACACAGACACAATCACAGAACCCAGAATCATTCACATTTCGCCTTAAAACCCTAACCACACAGACACAATCAGAGAACCCAGAATCATTCACATTTGGGCTTAAAACCTTAACTACAAAGACAAAATCACAGAACCCAAAAATATTCACATGCCGGCTTAAAACCCTAACTACACAGACACAGTAGCAGCTTCATCAAAATAAAGCGATTTGAACTTGGAGATTGTAACATCGAGAAAAAAAGAGGAAAAACTGATTCGAACAGGTAACGAGAGAAAGAGCTTACCCGCGAGAATGGAAGCTTCTGTTGTTGTTAAACGACTGAGAGAGAAAACGTAGCAGCTTGAACTACCGGTCCACACTGGTCGGATATCCGGTATTTTTATAATATTTGGATCGAATTTGTAATTTTATTATCCAACCAAATTCAGAAAAAATTGGATATCTGTTTTTTAATTCATTTATAAATTATGACTATCATATTCATGTAAAAAACAAAAAAGATAAAATACTAAAATAATATAAAATTATTTTAAAACCAAATTAATAATTATAAAATGTCAATTTTACAGCTTTTATCTATAATTTTAGAGATTGTCAATAAAAAAAATGTTAGTGAAATTAGACATTGAATTTTTTTAAAAAATATTTTTGCCAAATAAATAGATTTATGTACTAAAATTATTTTAAGTTTTTAAAATTATCAATAAACTTTATTATAATTGTATTTGTTAAGAGTAAAATACATATTATTTAAAATATTATCCCAATTTCGGATATCTGATCTCAAATATTTTTATTATCCAAATCTCTAATTTTCATATGTGAATACATACACTTAGGATATCCAAAATTTTGAATCGGATAACGAATCATGGGTTACTTATTCGTCCCTAGCTTGAACCTAGTCAAAGGAGGAGGAAAATTTGCGTAAAATTTATGGCAAAGATGAAGGAATAAAAGATAATAATTTAGAGTTTTCTTTGGCTTTTTCATTTTGACTTTATTTTTGTTTTACATAAAGATTAGGAGTGTACTAAATTAGGGATTTGAAATGATTTGTGTTTAACTAAAATTAGAAAAGATTTAATTAAATTTTGGTGAATTAGGAAATTTGTTATTAAATTCTCTGAATTTTCATCTAAAATAATGGGATTTTGAAATTTGTATTTTTTAAGTAAAAAATCCATGAAATCCCACTTAAAATTTATAAATCCAATTTTTAAAATGTTTTCAATAACAATAGATTTGATTGTACATTTTAAAATCATCAATCCAATAACACTAAATTTTAAAAGATATTTTAAAATTCATATTTCAATAACATATGATTTATCATTTTAACTCAAATCTCTCCAAAAATTCAACTCAATACACTCTTATTTTTTTACAGAAATTTAATATTTTGGATACCATTTGTGGGCAAGTATTTGAATAGACCTTTAATCATGACAATTTTTTTTTTAAGATGTAAGGAGAAAAAGTAGGGAGTATTACACGATAAGCATGTTTTTATTTCTTCTCTAAATGTGGCAGGCAAGTTTAGTAAGGTGTTAATAAACCCATAAAATAGTACTACATGTATTCTCAAGGTTTGATTTGATACAAAAATGCTGGTTTTATCTAAAATCTGGAACTGGATTTAGTTACAACAATAGAGAGATTCAAACTCTCGCACTTTTGATTCCCAATTGTCATCAATACAATATTTGTTGATGTATTTTTGAAGTTTCTAGTCTTAACATAAGCATATATGTCTATGTTTTGTCCTAAGAATTTCTTCCCATTCTCAAGGAACCGTGTGAAAATGATCTTCTATTCTCAAGCATATATGCGTATATACTTAATGTATTCGAGTATATAGACAATCCTATTTACTAAGATTCTAAATGAACAGCCTCAAAGGGAAAAAAATAATAGTTTTAAATTTGAGACTGTGTTGAACTCTATTAGTTTTAATGAGATATGTAGATTTGTTTTTAAATTATTTTTTAATAACGACATTTGATATAATTTTTATTAGGCTTTAGGTTATATATTTCAAATGTTATTAGAATATATAATTCAAGATAGTGTACAATCATTTTCATTCAAATATTCAGAAGTAATTAAAGAATTATTATAGAATGAATGAATTTTTGTAATATCTTTAAATCTAGAGTTGGAAGTAATCTTAATATAAAAATATAAAACAAAACTAAGCTAACTAACTATAAGAATATATATATATATATATATATATTCTTTAATTAGAAGGAATTAACATAACTAAACTAAATTATTATAAGAATATATATATATATATATAATATTAGAAGGAGTTTTGAATAAAAAATTTGAGATAATCTGATTCATACAAGATTCATGTTTGACTTCTATCAATCTTACAATCTTGGCTTGGACAATATATGCTTAGCAAAAGACAATATCAAATTTTTTTCATTAGTACAAAGTACTTTCAGATGATGCAATATAAACATTTGTACATGACTTTACTTTTAAATATGGCACTAACAAATTTGAAAGCCAAAGCCAAGTGTTTTGACCTCTTCCACTAACTAGATCTATTGCTCGTGAGAACTTGAACATTCTCAATATCCCACAAGACAATAGCTTCTTCACTTTAATCCATCGGTAAACCAACAAACAATCATTCAAATTTCGGTAAATCCTAACTAACATTTCCTCCTTATAACCCACTATTCCAAGTTTCAATATCACCTATCGAGCAATTTGTATTAAAAGAGAGCTAAGAACTTACAATAATCAATCAAAACTAGCAATGGCATACATCAAAACCCAAAAACAAAGAGACTCGTTATTCACCGACATTTGTTGATTTAAAAATCTCTTGCCTCGATATTCATATTTTTCGTCAGTCTTCAAACTCGATGACCTTCTTTTCCAGTTACCATGTCGAGTTGATTAGTTGAAGACAAAAAGACAATTAGTAAATATTTAGATAAATTTAGTTGAAACTTAAATTCAATATTTTTTTATATTTTAAAAACGTCGATCATTTGCAGTTATAGATTGGAGTTTTGCTCGTTTTATTATAACTGATCGACACCGTTGAAATTTCGAAAGAAATCCCAACCGTCAAAATATATTTATTTGGAGTATTAACTAAGCGCTTCCTTAATACATACTTGGCCGATCAAAAAGATTAATTGGGCGGGTCTGGTCCATTAATGCGAACATATTTTTCAAGTAATAATTTCAATTGAAAAATATCCAGTATCCGTACCGTACCTATTCTTTTTTTTTGGCCAGCACCTGTTCTGCTTCTATCGGTTAGCTAATTCATAATCTGATTTGTTCGCAACTTTTTGTATATATAAAATATTCTTGTTTGATTTGTTTTGAATATTTATTAATTACACATATTCAATCTTTTACCACAACGTTAAATACTAAACTGAAACAATTGACCAATCCTACTCGGTGAAAGTGAAAAAGATCAAGCAACTAACAATAACGCGTTGTTTACAGCTGCGTTCAAACAGAGGGCGCCAAGTAAATTAGATGATTCAGATCAAAACTCATTGTTGGTCTATATCATCACCTCGAAAGTTGAAACAAACCATTGCACATAACTTTACCTTTAATCCTTCAAATGTTTTGAAATGTAAAAACATATATCATATATGCATTGTAAATAGTAAATGCGTTCACTGTGCTTATTTATCATTTACGAATTACGGCTCCACGCAACAAGATTACACAATATGTATTTGTTATGAGAAGAGATCAATCAAAATTTGTTAGTTATTGTTGTTAAACAATTTTTTTTTTACGTATTAGAAGTCACTAGAGCAGTTTATTTTATGTACTCCGTTTGTTTCAATTAGTCTCGTGATTAAAAATAAATAAATAAATATTATATTGATAAACCACCCAAACCAAAAAAGGTTAAGATTTACAGATTAAACTTGATACAAAAAAACGGTTTAACCAGGCTCAGAACACAGACGAAACTCTAATGGCTGCCTCGTTTAATTAGTCACGTTTATTTAGTACTTAATACACATATTAATCTAAAAAAGATTATTCCGTGTATTCCAAATTCGAACTACTTAATAAAATGCGACAAATACTCGACATAGCAGCAACGCTATGATATCGAATGGAGGTAAACGATGCAGTTTTAGTATTCATATATTTGTGTGTTAATATACCGACGTAATTATATGTTATCTTTATGCGTGTACGCGATTTTGTAGTCACATCACCATAATAGTTAAGTGTGAAAACAGAAGCAAATAAGAGAAAAAGAAGAGGCAACGCCTGTATTTTATGTAGATTGCTTTTATTACGTACGACGGAGACGTTGGCTGTTGTTATCCAAAATCAGCAAATCAGTCAAACAAGTTTTTGAAATAGAGTCATGTTCACATTATTCAATTTGATCACCTGAACTGGAAATTTTGGATCGGGTTATTGGCCGTGCGAACTACTTCCCCCTTACTATTTTAAATAAATTTAAGATTGATAATTATGATAAACGGCTAAGGGCGTTAAGTAGTAAGTATATAACTTACCACTTTCGTAACAAAATTGAACTAACAAATCTCACAAATCAAATTGTCTTATACAATTGATGCTAATCCGATATTGGTTTGATATGTGATAGGACTTCTGAAACTCGTAAGTACTTTATTATGTTCTTGAGATGCGGGTGAAACGGTCAAACTGTTTTATCCGGAAATTTATTTTATTTGGTCAAAGAACAGTTGATCTTTATGATTTGCTCAAGAAACTAGCTAAATGCATTCCACTAAAAACCACATCAACATATTTATATGCTTCATCAACCATAAAATTGACTATGTATTCATCAAGACATTTAGCATAGACTTCCTAAAATTATCCCTGTGAACCCCATAATAGATAATACAATTACGATGACCAAATAAAGAGGAAATTTCCTACTTGCCTAAATTTATAACTTTACTAATCTCTTTTTCTCTTGTAGTATCCATCATTTAAATTAATTTAAGTTAAAACAAAATCACTATAATGTTTAAAAATCAACCGTTGCAAGTAATCTATTTACGTGTTTCTCCGAAGACTTCGTAAACGATGCTGTTATTCGTCGTTTTCATACTTTTCGAAGAATCCGATAATCATAGGCCCGTCACGTTCTTTTTCTTCTTCTGTTAAAGATTAATATATATAATAAATTTGATTAACCATCATTACAAGCAATCAAACATTAATTAGTTTTCTCTATTTACATACTACAAAGACTCGCAGCTTTTACTCCATTAGGAAACAGAGATGAACAGAGGCGGTGAAGATGCCGTGGAGACGGCGGTCAAGAGTCTTGGCAAAGGTTTCGATTTAACGGCGGATTTTCGGTTAAAATACTGCAAAGACGGCGACGGTGCCTCCGGAGATAACAGATTGGTTGTCCTCGACCAAACTCAAAACAGAGAATTGCATATTCCTGGTTTCGGAGCTTTTCAAAATGTCTCCGCCGATATCAATTGCGACAAAGGAGAACGAACTCGATTTCGTTCCGACATACTCGATTTCAACAAGGTCCTCGATTTTATAACTTCTTCCTTAATATAACCCAAACTTCTAAATCATAGTAGATGTTGACATTACATATGTGTGTATGTTGTTGTTGTTTCGGAATCAGATGTCGGAGTATTTTAATCAGCGATCGTCGGTGACCGGAAAAATACCGTCGGGAAATTTCAACGCGACGTTCGGGTTTCAAAGTGGGTCATGGGCAATAGATGCCGCAAAGGTTAAATCTTTAGGTCTCGACGCTTCTGTTGTAACGCTTTTTAATCTTCACATCCATAATCCCAATCGTTTGCGTCTCACTGACCGCGTTCGAAACGCTGTTCCATCTTCGTGGGACCCACAATTATTGGCCAGGTCAGTCGTTACACATGTTTTTTTTTTCCTGTTGACTGATAGGTACGTGCTATTACCTTAGGAGCACTGACGCATTATCAACATTTTCCAACCTTGGCCAATTGTTTTGGTTGAATAGTGATAGATCATTTGGTGGCATTTTTGACTCGTTCTATGTTATGAATTAATGGGGAATATCCGGGTTTTTTTTTTTCTATTATCTTTTGAATATCAAAATTAAATAGTCAACGTTTCCAACTAAGATCGTACAGAAGATTCAGGGAGAAACTTGATTTAACTGATATTTTTCTCATTGAATCGAAGTTAAAATACTAATAAAAACGTTGAATAATTGTAAACTGGAAAACTGAACATTATTTGCAAAGACTTTGAGTTAATAATTCTAAAACATTGATTAGCAGCTAACTTGTTTTCGACAACATTCATAGAATTTTTGTCGTAGTTACGTAATCGTTTGTCACAATTATCGTATTATAGTAAATTTTTTTTTTTAAAAGGACAGGTTTATAGAGAGGTATGGGACCCACGTCATAACTGGGGTGAGCGTAGGGGGTCAAGACGTGGTAGTTGTGAGACAAGACAAGTCTTCTGATCTCGACACCGACCTCCTCCGTCACCATCTCTACGATCTCGGTGACCAATTGTTCACCGGCTCTTGCCTTATTTCTTCTCGTCGGTACAGTAAGGCCCATCACCAGTCACACTCTCAGCCCAAGGTCAGCTTAGATAATTATTTTTTAAAGTCTAAATGCAACTTGGCAATTTTCATTATGCATTTATTCATAACTGAAAATCAGGGAACAATTCCATTGTACTTAAATATCCTTCAATTTCAAACAAATTTTTATATCATTGCCAAAAAAATTGAGGCAATGATATAATGGAGGGATATATATATATATATATATATAAAAAATAATTTGTTTGTTTAAATGAAAATTTGGTTAAACGAATGAAACTAATTTTCCTCTCGGATGAAATTTCATTTAACCAAATTTTATTTTTTAACTGGACAACCATTTGCATCTTTAATATTGCAGTTTCCTGAAGCGTTTAACGTCTTTGATGACAAACAAACGGTTGCTTTCAATAATTTCTCAATAAATTCCCAAAATGTAAGTAAGTTTTACATGTAAAATCTAAACAATCAATTATATAATGAAAATGTTCATCATTAGAACAATAATTTGCATGCAGGGAATAACGGTTATATGCGCGAAAAGAGGAGGCAATGGAAGAGCCATGAGCCATAGCGAATGGCTAATAACAGTCCCAGAAAAGCCCGACGCGATCAATTTCAACTTTATTCCGATCACATCACTCCTCAAAGACGTCCCTGGCTCTGGTCTCCTCTCTCACGCCATGTCACTCTACCTCAGATGTAACCAATTCTTACCTTGATAGTATTTTGATTATTGAAGATAGTAGTTTGGTAAATGATAATTGGTAATTTTGAACAGACAAGCCGCCGTTAATGGACCTGCAATACTTTTTAGATTTCTCTGGGCCTAGAACGTGGGCTCCGGTCCATAACGACCTTCCGTTTGGCGCGGCGCCAAATATGGCTTCAGCGTATCCGGCTCTACACATTAACTTCATGGGTCCAAAACTATACGTTAATACCACCCCCGTACGAATATATACATCTCCAACTCTTGCTCACATTTTTCTTTCTTTCACAATATCACTAATTATACATGTAAAGTATTAGTAATTTTTCTAATTGTTAAGGTTTTTTTCCCCCGGGTTTAGGTGACCAGCGAGAAGAACCCAGTAACCGGATTACGATTGTTCCTTGAAAGCAAGAAATGCAATAGGTAACGTTAACCAAAGCAAAAAAGTTGATATTTTCTTTGAAAAAGTACCGTAATTATCATTTGATTAGATTACCTATAAAAATAGAACAAATAACTAGATTTGACAATTTTACCAACAATGCGATACATTTTTGTTTCTTACAGAATCTATGTTTATAAATTCAAGGTAATATATTTAGTGAAATAATGAATTTATGGTCATCAGGCTGGCTATACACCTACAACACCTAGAAAATACAAGAACTTCGGTTGGAGACAATATCACCGACGATCATATATGGAGAGGCTCCGACCAAATCGCCGACAACGATCGCTACTTCGAATCTCTAAACGGTAGGAAATTCTCACACGTGTGTACAGCTCCAGTGAAATACGACCCAGACTGGATCACAACAACAAGCAACAAGTCCCAAAACGATGTTGCTTTCATCGTCACCGGAGCACAACTCGAAGTGAAGAAACACGGCTCAAAATCCGTTCTCCACCTCCGTCTTCGTTTCACCAAAGTCTCCGATCACTACGTCGTTCAGAAAGATTGGGTACACGGACCAACAAGAACTCAGAAATCTGGAATCTTCTCTTCCATGAGCTTGTCGTTGGCGAGTGGGAGTGTTCATCATAATATGGTCAACAAAGACAAAAACGAGATCAATTTGGATTCAAGTGTCTTCCCCGGAGGACCTCCGGTGCCGGCGAATAACAAGATTGTGAAATTCGTCGATCTTTCTCAGTTATGTCGAGGACCTCAACATAGTCCTGGTCATTGGTTAGTAACTGGAGTTCGGCTACACTTGGACAAGGGAAAACTATGCTTGCACGTCAAGTTTGCTCTGCTCCATCGCCAACGTCTCTTTGTCCCTTCTTGATAAACAAAAACAATTTTTTTTCCTCCGAAATTGCGACATACAAAGGGTGATTTCTTGATTTTGGAGTGTGTATATTATCACATATATAGAGAGGCTGTGAGTGTGTTTTGATGGGTCTAGCCCATCTTAGAGAATGTGTTTATGTACATACTTATTATACCGTATGTTGAGAGGTTTGAATATAAAAACTATTATGTCAAATCAAATTTTCGGTTTTCATCCGGTTTATTTGTATTAGCTGTTATTTTACAACTACCTGAAAATCGTTGTTTGTTTTATAAAATTTCAGATTCATTATAATTCAATTTTATTGTTTTCAAGAACTCACAAGTCTTGATCATGACTTGAAGATGATACTATCAACCATTCCATGCATTCACCGAGAACTCTACAGTTACTTGATCAAGAGGTAGACAAGAGAGAACAAATAATATAATTAACTTTCAGTTTTACATGAACTTCAATGAACACCGCAAAAAAGTAGGAGAAGAACACATTATTTCTGTGGAAAACTGAAAACATTTAAAAAAAGCTTTGACCAGAGAAATTACAAAGCTCCAAATAGGTTCTTTCTTTTCAACCTGCGTCAAAGTATCAGTAGTTTATTACGGATTCACATTGGCAAAATGCTAGTTTTGGCCAGAACATGATCAGCTGGCATCAGTATTACCCAAAGTTTTTCATTCTCGTTCTCTATGAACATACAAATGCTAGTTTCAATTCATTTAGACTACTATAAAATCCCAGAAAATAGACAAATTCAGGTGAAGTGGTGAACACCCAAAGTAAAATGAACCCTCGAAATCGTAGCTTTGGTCTAAAACCAAGCCAACCAGTTCTTCTGAAATTGTAGTAGGTAACTTCCTCCTCAGATTTAGTAAACGAAGCAGTATCTGTCTTAGAAGGCTCCGAGTCCCTTGACGAAATTGCCTTTTGTGTTTGTGCAATATATTGTGATTCCTCTCAACACTGGGCTGAATCATTCTGTTTTTGCGCAGATTTTTAATCCAAAACGTTAGTTCTGAGTCAGAGAGCGGAGAAAAATACCGATGAAAATCCAGGCATATGCAAGATGTAGCATTTTGCAAGGCGTTCCGGGCAGTAAGACTGGAGAAACATTTTATGATTTAAACATGTGTTGTGTGACCTATATACATTGTTGCAGAAAGAGAGGAGATGTTTACTTGTAAGAATTGAAAGGCGGTGATCAATCCACGAGCATCAATGTTCTTGTATGTAATGTTTGCTAGATCAATAACGCCTACTAATTTCTCATCTCCTACTTCTTTGCCTTTGATGCCACTGAAACATATGAACCAAAAAGCTTGTAATATAATTTGAAGAACATGAAGATTACCGTTTTGAAGTGTGTTGGTTTTGAGTTGTGTAAACAAATACCTTGCGATTGTTTTGTCTAGCACATAAACAACGAACTCTGCAACACCAAATACATCAAATGTTAACACATGACATGTGTTTGAAGTCAATTGGATCAAAGGGATTCAAATGAAACTAATCAATAACCAGAGAACATGAAAAAAGCTCATTACAAAAGCTTATTTGGGGTTCCCAAACACAATACTCATCTACTCAATGAACATATTATATCCACTGAAATTCAAGGTCTTAAACAAGTGAGGGGTGATTGATTACTCTTGAAGGTAACATGATCCTTAGAAGGAAAATGCTTAGAGGTAATGACAAGCACCAAAGGGTGTCCGGATTTGGTTGGACCCTGAAGACAGATCTTTCTGAATTCCAATTCATCCTTCACTTCCGAGTCTAGGATCCCAGTTGGAGGAACCATGGAGGCTCTCCATTTTTGCCAATTTACAAACATCTTTGCTGCCTTGTCTGGGTCCATTGATCTTGCCACCAGGAACCTCATCAACGTCGGGTTCTCATATCCCTTCAAAGGAAACAACAAATCACAACAGAGAAAAACAACCCATGGATCAGATTTTCTGATTTTTAAGGCCTTTTACTAAACTTTCTCTACTGTTGGGGTTTCCGATGAGAGACTCAAACCTAATCAAATTCACAATGCGAATCATCATGACAAGGATGAGAACAGTGTGAACCAGAAAACCCATCAAATTTAGTCAGATTTATTTTTACAACTTCAAACAAAACATTGACTGTGAAACGCATGAAGGAGAGAAGTAAACGGCCTAAAGATACAACCTTTGTAATGAAACTCAAACGTCAAATTTGATTACCTCTGTGGAAGAAGAGAGTTTCTCGACCGACTCAGCTATGTCAAGGCAAGTTCTTGGCTTTCCTCCATGATCTTTGGCTCTCAGATCTTCAAAACTCAGAGAGTATTAAATAGCGAGAAAAAGAGAGCCTTTGTAGTACGAAAAAGTCTGTTGAAAAGTAAATAGGTTTGAAAGTTTGATGTTGACCGCCCCATAAACCACAGGGAAGACAGAGACCAGAAACAGACAAAGGATTGGGCACTTGTCTCTACGTAAGTGGATTAAATCACTGCATTAAAACCAAGGATTTGAAATTTGTAAAATTTGAGACGTGTCTACTTGTTGAGTGAGTCTATGCCACTAAGCAAACCCATCAATCATTAAATGGATAAATCTGCAGAATATAATCGTATTAGTATAACAAGCGTCTGTATAGAAAATTTATTGAGTCTACCTATTAAGTCTGTATGGTTTATATACTTTACCTGCTCGTTCTTACCGAAGAATGGGAAGTTTAGTTCGTTCGATTTATTTATTGTTCGCGACAGAAAAGTCCCAAGAGGCGCTTCTATTCACTTTTTCCTACTAGTTCAACTTGGACTTGATCCGAATAATGGCACTAGTGGAGACCGATAGAATACAAAACGCGGGTCTTAAAGTTCATTAGTTGCATCCTTTTGTCTTAGTGTAAAGAATACGACTTCAAAGATTCGAAGATACACAAACCAAAAAGTGGGGAAAGTGTTGATAGAAATTAGCGACCGAAGCAAACATGAGTTCTCGCGCGTGTGTGGATTGGAAGGTAGAACTCCCAACATATCTATTATAATGCAATGCCCACACGAACAAAGAAATTAACAGTATAAAGAATATTTCTTGGCAAACCCCTTACTTCCAAGCCACGGCGTCGATGTCATCTCTAGCTTGTTTGTAAAGCTCGAGCCGTTTGGCTAAAGTTCCTCTTCGTTCCATCAGCTGTGGGTCTTCGTCCAACATCGCCCCCAGCTTCTCCTTCTGCACCATTTTTGATTAAAATTGTTATCGGTTTGGGGATTTTCTCTCGGGCAACCAAATAGAGAGTAATAAATTAATAATATAGTTTACCTCTTTCCTGCCGACTTGAGCGTAGAAGAAGTTGAGGAGCGATCTCTTAGCTTCTCTAACTTGGCAGTAAACAACAGCTTTGGGAAGAGAGTTTCTCAATGTGTCGCACACCATGTTTATGTATGCAGTCACGTTGGATCCTGAGTTATTCAAAGTCAACAAACAAACATTTGATATGTCTCATTCATACTGAGGGAAGCGAGAGGCACATACCAATCTTTCTGAAGTGATTATCCGAGTAGGGGTCTGCATTTGGTGTTGGGGCATTCCTCGGGTTTGGTTTCTCTTTCTCGGGTTCCATGTGAAGTTTCCTGAAGAACTCAACTGTGAGATAGCTGGATTCCATATCCACCAGACGCAGAACCGTCTTCCTGCTTTCGTCTCTGAATCTTTCAAGAGCTTCATTTGCAGCAGCTGCTATATCGCTTGCTAGAGTCGGGAATCGCTTCAGTTCCTGATAAAAGTAACAATGGCATTTTAGGATTGCAATAGAACCTAAAGTGCTAAGAGTTCTCACAACACAAGGCCTCTTTTCAATACTCACCTCTGTTTCTGAAATCGACTTTCTGACCAGTTCCTTCAATACGAAATGCACCTAGGAAAAACCAAACAGTAATCAAGCATATAGTCAATATATTGGAAATTAACTCTCAAAAGTAATGGAATCTAATAAAATTCGCAAGCATACTGCATCGACAGTAGCTTCAGCTGGTCCTTTGAAATAGCTTATGGATCCATCAATGAGCCTTCTGTATCCTTGTTCAGGAGCAATAAGATGTGGCTGGTAACCATCTGCTTCTGAAACAACCTTCTGAACATTTTTGGTAGAGAGATGTCGATCAAACGGAAGTTTCTTTAAGGCTGCTGGTAACTGATGGTCGAAAACTCCATAAATCCGGTCTCCACCAGGTCGTCTGATACAAACAAAATGATAAATGTAAGAAAATCGACCTTACCAGACTTGCATTGTGAAATTATGTGAAGCATTTTCTGGCAAACATCTATGAAAAGGTCAATGTTGTAAACTTTACTAAAACTACATAACCTTAGTCTGGAAACTGACTAGAATGTAAGCAAAGTACTCTGGAAAGGCCACAGTCTTTTGAAAACATTCATAGACTCCAAAGTGATCATCACAATAGATGAGCCATACGACTAATAATCTGAATAACTAAATTACTTACCCTCCATCCAAGTGTTCCTTAAAGACACGATCAAAGGCCCGGCAGAGTTCCAAAATTGTGTAAAGTTGGGCCTGGAATCACGTATTTAGTGAGTAACAATCCATTTGATTCTGATGCAACTCTAAATACCGAATGTGTAATGGTTTTAAATCTTACCCCTGAATCTACTGCAATCGGTCTCCCAATCCTATCCAGCTCTGCATTTATCTCATCGATGCTTTTGTTGATCAAAGCAACAATACTGGGGATTTTCTGCCTGATAACAGTCTCTAAATGCTGATAGAGAGGAAAAAAGAAGATGGAAGACAGTCAATGCTATGCATTAAAGCTTTGCAAGTAAATCCAGATCTGTGCAAGTAAATCCTAAAGGTACCTGAGACAAAAGTTTTGCTAGATATTCTGAACCCATCCTACTGGCTAAGTGCCCATATTCAGGGCTTGTTTCAAAATATTCACGCTCCTTCCTACGTGCAGCAATCATATCGACCCTCTTATTGATATCGGCCTGTGAACGATTCACAATTCCAACCCAGGGATGTTGCAAACGGTATGACCTTCCCTCAAGAACCTTCATCAAATACCGAGAGGAGGTGTCAAAGTAATTAAACAAGTAACTGTATTAGTTGAGACCCTAAGGTGCAGGAGTCAAGATAGATCCTTACATCTAGACAATCTGTTCCTTTATCCATGATATCAAGCTTGGTTGCCACTCCAAAAGTCCTTTCGCCTACAGATTGTATACTAGAAGGTCTAAAAAATGTTGTGAAGAGTGAAAAGTCGCTACTTACTAGTTACTAGGAAACTACATCTAGGTGGTACCTGTAGGATCAACTTCTCTAGCAAGTTTAATTGCGTCTGAGGTAGCAATATCTTGATTAGCTGGAGAAATAGCCAATATGATACAATTTGGCTGCAGATAACATAATTCAAAGATAAGCTTCCAGAGATCACATGAGTCAAGTGCATTCTTCAGTTGAACGTGGCTGGAATAAATGACAAAATTGTCAAAACCTTCTCAGCAATAGCTTAGAGCAAAACTGACCTTCTCAACATAAGAGCGGACCATATTTTCAATGTCTTGGACAATACTATCCGGTTGTCCCTCTACAAGAGTAACATTCATGTCAGTGAACAACTTAAGCACACACTAGTGACTAAAAGAACCAAGAGTATGACATCTCAAACTCTTACCTACAGCAACCTTCGTCAAACCCGGAAGATCTATGAGCGTCAGGTTAACAACTGTAGAGAAAAGCTTAAAGTGAGAAATCAAAGTCCCATGAAAGACGAGTAGCAAAATTGGAATCTTAAAATCTAATCCTACTACACTTTTAACTCATGACAGCTGGTATCGACAATATAGGAATTTTTCTGCGTTGGTCTTCTAAACGCAGTACAGAATTTACAATAAGGATGCATTAAATGAAATGTGGTCTTAAGCACAAACCATTAGGAGAATATATGCTCAGCTGGATAGGAATGTTTGAGATTTGTTTCGACTTCCCAGTAATACGATCAGTTTCATCCTCAATTTCCTTCCGTACAGCAGCTGGAAAGAGAATAACACTTATTAGCCCAAGCTGCCTATGTAAAATTCATTGTCTCCAGAAATTAGCTTCATATTAAAAAAGGAGCAGATATTCATTGACCCTTAGAATGCCCCATGAAAGATTCAATCAAACCTACCAAAATCCGGAAACCTCTTCTTAGGAGCATGAAGAAACTCAGCGTACTCGGTTGTCCCTTCTTCAGTCTTATGAAGCTGCAATACCAATGGCCTCCTTGTAACGATACCTGATTAATCAAATGGTATCAATTTAGATGAGCATTTCAAGACGATATAAGAAACGAACAATATATGATATGATCAATCAGCACACACACTGAAAAGGATTTAGGAGAATAGGTCTCAACGAAACATTATTCACAACACTAATGGGGAGCTAGTAGTGTATAGATTTTTTGAAGTACTCAAAAGGTTCATGTAATGCTCCCGAGATCACATAATTCCGCAAATTTATGGCAGTAACTAAGAGCACGAAAATTTCGGAAAACCTATAATATTTCATACCTAGTTTCGATTTCAAAACATCGAACGCGAGACAAAATTGCTTAACGAGAGATGAAATTACCAGATCCACGAGGCAGAAAATCTCTTCCCACAACACTTTCTAGAACTGAAGATTTTCCGGAACTCTGATCCACCAAAATAAATTAGCAACGTAGACACTAGAGGCGAGAAGTGAGATCGGATCTTAACATACAAATGTGTATGTCCATAGAGAGAGATCAGACCTGGCCACCAACGACGGCGACGGTTGGGAGAGCTTCCCAAAGCGACATTCCTTCACCGCCATGATCTCCGAGGACAGTGCAAGCTCTCTGGATTTTGTTAATCAGACCTATCAAACTTTTCATCGTCGCCATTTTTCCTGGAACGTATCAGAGATCCAGAGATCTCTCACCTACGCTCAGATCTAGATCCAAGGAAAAAAATCAAGAGGATTATCGGATGGTGGATTTGAAATGTCCGGTGAGTTTACTCTCTCGCGGCGGTAGGAGATCGATGAATCTGGGAAAAAAGAAGAAAGGGCCAATGGAGCAGAGAACGGTAATCGGAAAACAATTTCAAAACATAAAAGTAGGCCTACTTATTCAAATATAGAATACTTTTGGGTCGAAAGTGAAAATATATTAATTTCCAAGTAGCAATACGCGTACCGGTCAATGATACGGAGCCGGTTCAATTCATGTGGTTATGCTTTTCTTTTCTTTTCTGGTTTTTAACAGAGGATGTGGTATGCTTAAGTAGTGAGTTAGTGACCTTTAATTCTCGGAGACTTCAGCATTCTTCAAATATCCAGCAAATAATACGAGTGCCATAAAACACCAAACCTCCAAACTACAACAACGGGTAGGACCGTATTTAGCCTTTTAATTATTTTTTTCCCGTAATGCTTTTCGTTTATCCTTGACTAGTCGTCGTCATACTGTTTCTAAATATGGTAAAAAGAAAATCCGTCTCTAAATATCTAAAAATATTCGACCACACGACAATTTTCTGTCATATTATCGATATAAAGAATTGTTCATTGAAAAATAGATGCTTAAGAAATCTTAGAAAAAAAAAACATTTAGTGAAACGAAAAATATTTAATTCATCAAATAATTTTTAAAGATGCCAATAGTTTAGAGATAACCGTTCGTCACAAAAAATATACATTGAAAATAAATAGCAATATTATGGATCTATTGAAAGTCTTTGTGGGTGTTTAAATTTTTTTTGTCGGTTTGTGGTGTTTTTCTTTTTTTTGGTAAAATGTTAAATTTTATACCCTTTTCTAATTTGAGACCTAAGTACATATGCATTACAAAAAAAGGAAAAATACCAAAATCTAGAGGCTAACACTTACATCAAACTAAACAATGGACCCAACAAATAAAGATATGAGAAGAAATTTAACATAAAATAATCCGCAGATCTCTCAATAGCAAGCTTTCAATTTCCGTTCTTAACCGAGTTGTCACGAGTAGTTGCGACCTTTGGCCAGTCTTTAAAACCAAGTAACAAGCAACATCTACAGTTTTTCGGAAACAAAAACTAGAACATCAACTTGTACAAAGAAAATTTAGCGGAACAGTTTTCAACAAACCAAGAACAACACTAACGGCTTTGGGAGCTACATGAAGCCAGAAGTCAGAGAATGTCGTCTCAACCCAAAGAGTCCGATGCAGAGCAAAGAGCCTCCAAAATAATCCTTTGATGCATAACCAGATTTGAAAGAAGCATTATGGGACCATAAAAAACTTCACTCTTTGATTATCAGAAGAATTAAGATGTGATGTTTCTTTTTTTTTTTATGATACGGTGATCACTAGAAATAACACTTCCCTGCTGCAACAGTTCATTAAAAGTTTGAGTATTCTTTTCAAGATGAAAAATATGGGTCTTCTGCATTACTTTATGGGAATTCAAGCCACTATTACAGATAATGGTTTATTCTTAAGTCATCAAAAGTATGCAAAAGTTTTTTAATCACATCTGGTATGATCGATTGTGCTCCAATGCTCACTTCTCTTACCTTGCAGTTGGATTGTGTGCCTCATTAAACAGGTCTCTTCTCTTATTCAACTTACTTCAGATGCTTTGCAGGGAAACTTTAATATTTAACTCTTACTCAACCACAAAACAATTTGCAGTAAATTTCGTGTGTGAAAAGATGCATTCACCAACCATTGCAAACTTTAATCTTCTCAATGGGATTCACATATATTTAAAAGCCACATTGGATTATGGATTGACTATGCATCATGATACTGACTTCACATTAAAAGCGTATATGATAGTGATTGGGCCGGTTGCAAAGATGCAAGAAGATCAACTAGAGGTTTTTGTACTTTTTTAGGTAAAAATATAATTTCTTGGTCTGCAAGGCGTCAACCAACCGTCTCCAAATCTTTTACTGAGACTGAATATCGATCTTTATCCCTCACATATTCAGAAATAACTTGGATCAACTCGCTTTTAAAACAAATCGATGTTCCACAACTTGCTCCTGCTGAATTCTACTGTGATAACTTGTCAACAGTCTACTTAACTGCAAATCCGGTACTATATTCTTTAAAACACTTTGATGTTGATTATTAGTATGTGAAGGAACGTATTGCTCTTGGTACTTTGATAGTGAAACATATTCTAGCTGCATCACAACTAGCATATATCTTCACTAAGTTGCTATCTCAGGATGCATTTTGTTTTCTTTGATTCAAACTAAGTGTTGAGAGATCTCCCACACAACATTTGAGAGGGTCTATTAGTCACCACAGTCAAAACACTCTGCATCAAGAAAAGTGTCTGAAACATAAAGAAGTTTTTAATTCAATCAAAACAGAGAAAATTGTTGTTTTAGTAAAAATAAAGAATTCACCTAAAAAGGCTTCCTTCTCCAAAGATTCCCTGCAAAGATTTCTTGTACAAACAAATTTTCTGTCATATTGCATAGTCAATTCAATGCTTTACAGGCTTGCTAAAGAGAGATGTGTTATTACCTCACTCTCATTTTCTATATAAATTATGTCTTATTGTATAAGTTAAGCAATTAAAAATGAATTTCTGAAATATTTTTCATGTTCTTCTCTCAAAGCTTTGTGCTTTCTTATTGTTTTTAATTCCTTGCTCACTAGGGGTACGCAATCGGATAAGGTTTTGGTATGGTTTTACCAATTTATAGTTTTGTAATAGGTTTCCAGAAACTAAAACCAAATGAAACGAAAAGCAATTATGGTTTCGTTCAACAAAAAAAAATTGTTTGGTTCGATCTAATTATAGGTTTGGTTTCGGTTTGGTTCCGTTAAATTTTTCTTTGTGCAGGTTCCTAATAACTAGTTAGCTCGAGAGATGAAGAAACATAATAACTAGTTAGCTCGAGAGACGAAAAAAAAAGACCTGTGAGTAAGCTTTTCCAGAGCCACACGTCAGAAGCGTACGTTGGTGAATCTGGCTTCTGATTTACGTATGTGCGAAGAATTGTGTATCCATCGGCTTTTACAATCTCAAAACTGTCATCATAGTGAAACTCACGATCGGATATGAGCATCAAAATAGCCGGAGGTGGATGCTTATATGTCCACGTCACCAAATCATTCGTGATGCTAAACCCACCTGGAGAATAAAATACGGCCAATTTGATATCTAAAAACCCTAATTACTTTAAAAATATATAGAAAGAAATAAGAAGATTAACCGTAGGAGGTGTGTTTAATAACGATTCCAGCGCGGGAGATGAGTTCCAAGACACGACGAAGGATGCGATTTAGTTTGCCAATGGCAAAGATGGTGACAGGACGTCCAGCACCAAATTTGTTGTTCAACGCCGATTCTATTATCCAACGGACTTCACGACCACGGGGAACCTGACAGCAGTCCATGTCCCACCACACGTACTTCGCTTTAACCACCTCCATCTCCTATTTTATTTTTCAAGACCTGAACAAAATAAATCACAAATCGCAGTAGGTCTTAAGTAAACCCTAACGGAACCTTCGGAGCGACAGCTTGACACGATTAAATAAAAATATTATACACGAATCTTTCTCCAATCAAACATCAGATAACCATTCAATTCAATGATTCGGAGCCGGTTCAGTTCATGTAGTTATGCTTTTGGTAGTGACCATTATTAACTATACTGATGTACTCTCTTTTTGTTTTTCAGATTTTGAACTTTTCTCAGATTTTTGAAAATATTTCTCAAGAAAACAAAAATTAGGCTACCAAATATTCGATAGAAAAAGGACTCAAGGGGGAGAGAGTGACACACATGAAACAATCACACACTAAAAGCTTAAAACGTTACATAAATGATAAAACAAAACCCTACGCTCCTTCTATACATAACACAACAAAATATGAAATATATTAGCCAAAGTGAAGTCAATTTCCTCCTTTACCTTAAAATGTTGGCATGCTTTATATAAGAAAGCAAGCACAGACCGAATCAGATCGGGTTCTTTACATTAAGAATCTCTATCAAAATCCATTTCCCTCAATTTGGCACAAGAACCATAAAAGCAAGCCACAGAGATCAACTAGTGATCGATCAAATCAGTTTGTCACTGTGTGCTCCTTGTCATCCCAATTCGTCCAGACATTCTACAAAAGATCAAAAGTGTTAACAATAATGAAATTTGAAGATGATACTAGATAAAGCTCATTGTATATGATATGATGATACCTTCCAGAAAGCAGTTGAGCAGTGTTTGAAGATCCCTTTGAGATCGAAAGACGTCTGGTTTTACTATCTTGTTGTTGTCCTTTATCCACACGCATTGCAGCAACTTCTTTCCCCATTACAGCTACTTCTCTTCGCATCTTCTTTGCCTCAACTTCCATCGCCTTTGTTAATGTTTCAACCTTCTTGGTCAACATCTAAAAATACACACAACCAAAGTATTTAAACTTTGTAATAGAAGTATAGAACATTTCATTCAAGGCTGCAAAGAACAGGAGAGGGCCAACAATAATGAACCTCAATAGCTTCGTCCTTGTCTCTTAGGCTTTGATCTTTCTCATGTGCAGATTTTCTTAATGTTATGACCTCTTTCTGCAGCAAATCGTATAAGACACCTGGGACACTTTCATCGTTTGTTGACTTGTCATCTGATTCTTCCCCTTTTATTAAGCTAGGAGACTCGCCTCTGCCAGTTCCTTCAGAAGACGGGTGGTTCAAAGGAAACTTTGATCCCGGTCCATTTATTAGCATTTTGCTTCTATCCAATGATCTTGTGCCCCCATCAAATGATCTAGATGTTCCTTTAGCATGCTTCAATACAGTGCTTGCACTAGGAGTCAATGATCTCAACTGAGAACTTGGTCTTCTCTTGGTCAAAGAACCATTTGATGTAAATTTTGGACTTGTTTCGGCTCCACAAAGGGCTTGTCTTCGAGAAGGCCCATTGCTCGAACTTCTACCACCAGATGTGCCTCTGTTGCTGCTGCTCGTAGGCCCCTTTACACTCTCTTCTAACACTTTAAGCCGCAGTAGAAATTTCTCCTAAAAATAATTAAAAGCAGCAACTCCAAAGTAAGGCCGATAAGTAAAAAGATGCTTAAGGATGTCCCATAGCTATAATCGTACCTTCAGCTGAGCTTCAGATTTTGCAGCTCGGTCAGCTACGACAAGTTTGTCACGTAGTTGTTGCATTTCTCCCTGTCCAAATTGAAAGAAAACGGCAATCGTTATATTTAAATCTCTGTGAATATGAATCAAAACTGGAAGCAGCAAGAGAGGTTAAATAATATATGTCAACAAGGACCTGCAGAAATCTACGTTCTTCGAGCCACTGCCTTACAGGCATCACTTTGTCGCTAGCATCTTTCCATTCGTTTGCTACAACAGTAGCAACTCTGTTTGCATTTACCTTGGCACGGGCCAATTCCCGTTCAAGAATTTTTCTCTCTTCCTAAGGAAATGAAAAAACACCACTATTAGATCAGTCCGAGACAAAAAAACGTAAACTAACAAGAAAAACAGTAAGTTACATTCATTTCTTGAAATTTCCTCTGGTAATCTCTCACAGCATTTGCGGCTGCGCCACCAGCAAGAACAGCTTCTTCCAACTCCCGCACACTCTGCATAAGCTTTTCAACTTCTGCAACCTTCTGTCTGTGCATCTTGTCTATGATTCTATTCTCTTCCTAGTTTAACCAATTTATCAACAAATAAGCCACCACGTTGTAAGCAAGGAAAGCGACCATCTAATCCGCAGTTCCAATGGGTAAAGGAAATGGTAGATATACCTGACAAATTTCTATCTGTTTCATCAACTCTTGGTTCTTATTTTGGAGATCATCAACCATTGAAGCCTTTGCCAATGCAGACTGAACTGTCCTTTCAGCTTCAAGCAAAGCTGCCTCCTTGGATTTGGTAAGGCGGTCCAATGATTTGTTGTCATCTTGAAGTTTAGTAATCTACCAGTCCAAGAATGCAAAACCAGATGAGAAGGCTGTTAAAATGTCCCAGAATTTGATGGATCCAGCTATACAATGATATTTCTGGTTCAGAAGAAGGAAAATACTTCTTGTCTAGCAAGCTTGAGTTCAGCCTCCAAAGGGGCAAGAATAGCTTCAATTGGAGGCATGTCATCATCCTTTTGAGCAGCATGAACCCTACGAAGAGAGGCTTCTGCTGCAAACTGGGCTGCCATGGAAGCCTTCTTTTCTTCATTAATTTTCTTGATTTCAAGGTTCTGTGACAACATACGACGTGGTTAAATATAGAATCAAGAGAAAAAAAGAACCAAAGAACAAAGGAGAAATAATAAGCGTACTTTACTGTCAAGAAGATTGTCAATCAGTTTGAGTCTTTCCGCCATCTTTCCCAACTCTTGAGTGAGCTTCAGCACTCAAATTAAACAGCAGAAAGGTCAGTATACAGAGAGTGGTCAATAAAATGTGGTGCATGGCATAGTTGTAGAAATGTTGCTCACTAGCCAAATCAAACTGAAGTAAGAATGGTAATATAGATGAGATGAGTAATTCCAGATAACTAAAACCAACCTATAAATAGGAATATCATAATGCTACTCTAACTTCATTAGGAAAATGAAAGTCAAAAATATTAACTAATAAAAATTAGGAGTAATGGAAGTTATACTAACCTCTTCAACAGCTTTCTCTCTTTGTCGTTCAGACAACTTCAATGCTTTAATTTCCGCTTGAGCTTCAGATAATTCTCGATCCTTATCTGTACAACCAAGTCAATGTAAATAACAATCCAAACCAATTTCAAAAATTCCAAAGTCAATCGTACCTCTGACTTCGTTCTCGAGCCGAGTTAACTCAATTCTGACAGGATCGGAGCCATGGAGTAAAGTCATGAAGTCGTTATCAGCGTCGAAGCTCGGCCTCATTGACCTCCGTCGCGACAGGCCCTTGCTTCCTCCTTCTCGATAAGACGCCGATAAAAGCAATGAAGGTGTCATAAGTCCTCTTTCCTCCATTTTCCAATTGAACCAAATGGTAAAGTTCACAGCAGTTAAATCAACTATATATACACATTTTGGTAGAATATGGTTTATTACATTCAAGGATTAGGGACCATCTAAATTTATGTGTATGTGTTGTCAGATTATTAGGGACCATCTCATTTTGTCCAAACATGTACGACAAATTTTACAAATCACTAGAGAACATGTCTCATGAATCAAATGACACAATTTCTACTCCGACTTTCAGATTAATTTTGGTAAATATGAACATTCATCTGTTTTTTTTTAATGTAATCAATGCATCTCATGGTAGTAGAAGATTGGACTGGCGAGCTAATACGAAGCTGAGGTTTTCTTCAAAGGAGTAGTGAGTATGGACTACTAAATCCTTACGAATATTGTTTATCTGATTTTTGAAAGTTAGGAAAAGAAAAATATATGAAGCAACATATACTTGTCTAGAAAATGCTACCCATATTTAAGATGTTCTACACAAGATTCATGTAGTCTCTTATACAAGTTCTTCCTTTTTCATTAACCTATCAAATTGACGAAATTTTAATTTTCTTGTTATAGTGTGAATGATAAGATATCGTAAAACTTTATTATAATTTCATCGTTCCAGGAATTGCTATTTTTGAATTGAAGTTTCTTTGGGAGATTTATGGAAGTTTAATTTGTGAATTTGATGTAATTCATTTCCAAAGATACTGTAGTAGTATATAGTATGATAAAGAAATCAATGTAGGAGGAGACAAGAATCTTGAACTTTAATGCGTAGAACATGTCCCAAGTCCGGACCACGGTCAAACCAACTAATCTCAATTATTATTATTTGGTCTCAAATTTTGAGATGTTTATTTACATTATCTTAGTTTTATCATTACATTATTCATCTAACACTCTGTTCCGGAATTCTTAAATATTGTACTCTAAAGGCAGATTCAATCATCCAAAATATTCATTAGAAGATTTTAGTAACAATTTACGGTTCCATATCTAACTATTTTCTGATGGACAAATTAAATTGTAACACACACATCCCACCAAATAGACAATTTTAATCTGCAGCAGACAGACATAAAATTTACATCTGTAAACAGCAACAAAAATGACATACTCTTGAATTTGATTTCGAAATTTGACTTAGACACACTAATCTATCCTACCTATTAACTAATACATTTTTCTATAGTGTTGTTGTCCTCGGGCGGAGGACAAAGATCAATAGAAAAGGGGATGCAAAAGCTGCAAAAAATGTTCTATGAAACTTTGGAATGGAATCCAACGTTGGGAGCACGACTGGTCAAAGTCGAAATTTCAGGGACTACCAATGGTACAACTTCAACCAATATTATCTCTAAAAGCTTTTGATGCATCATTTTCAAGTTTGTAGAAATTAGCATGCAAATACAAACAATATATATCTCTAAAAACTGTACTACAGTTTCTAAATAATATATTTAAAATGCAAATACAAACAATATATATATATATGTATTCCTTTTTTATGTCAAAAAACAAGAAGTTTTCCATTTTAAAATTCTTCATTATTTTTTTCTGAAATATCAACTTGATAATATAACAATTAATAATCAACAACAATACTCGATAAAGAAATTACAGAATACAGATAAAATTGACAGACAGGGCCCCAAATTTAAGAGGAACTACAAAATTATTGTTCTCTTTTCGTATTTTGATTCTCTCGGAACACTAAACAAGGGGAAAGTTCCCCCACAAGTAATTTAAAGTTACAAGAAAGCTGCTAAAAACCCTATAAAGTGAAATTGGATGCAAAGAGAAGAAGAAAAAAAGAGTGATGGATCAGAAAGAAAATTGACTTAAGAGAGACTCGTCAAGTTCTTTGAAACCTGCGTATACATTCTCCGTCTTGTTCGGTGGCAGAGCCAGTCTCCTAACCTCTGTCATATACCTGTTCGTTAAAAAAATCAACCGGAGTTTTCAGAGACTCTTGATTTAGATTATACTTCAAAATTAGGAACGGGCAGAAAAAAAGAAACCGAATCAAAACATGACAAAGAGAAACTTGCCTGTTTGCGGCGTTTGCAATCTTATCACGGACCCCTTGGTTAAGAACCGCTTTGTTTTCAAGCGCAAACGAGCCGCCAAATACCAGAGAAGACCTGGTTGGACTAGAGCCTATTCTGTCTGACAATATAGACATTGCCCATTCAAGGAGCACCACCAGAACCGAACGAAGGAGACGGATTCTTTGATTCGGTGATGGCACAGTGGCTGCACTGGATAATAGACGGTCATAAGCATTGAGCACAGGTTCAGCTGCACCTTTGCAGGCTGCTAGTAAAGCTCGAGCTATGTCTTCATCCCCAACATATTCAATACTCTCTGATCTATCCTGTAAATGTTTCCACAATTTGTATTCAAGTTCAATTCATCGCCTCATGAAAAGAATCAACAACGTAATAAGGAGCTTACAAGGGCACCTTTTTCGAGGTGGAGGCACAAAACATCGAGGGGTAAAACAACTCCGTCGCCAGGATATATATGAGATCCGACTCTCTTGAGAACTGAACAGGCTTCAGCTATCCCGCCTTGTGAAAGAGCTTGGTCAATGAGTCTAGCCCATGTTTCTCTTATTATGTTTGAATCACCATCACCAGAATAGTTGGCAAAGTAGAGCATTTGTAGACAGATCTGCAGAGAGTGAAGCCAGAAAAGCAGATAAGCAACGTAAAGAGAGCAATCACAGAGACTTGAAGATACTAGCATTGAATCTTTTCAATTCAACAGTTTGATCTTATGATTTCCATTTTAAAACTAGGATACTGGTGCAACAATTCTCAGTATGATCTCAAACAGTCATATTCGATTTGAGTTGAGTTTAGTACGATTAGAACCTACGGATTTTGCAGAATATCAGCTGAGTACGGATAGGGAGAAATAGTGGCTTTCCTTGTTTCTATGGTTAGTTCTGGAGAACCAGTTTAACCAGAAATATGTCCCAAAATTCCATTGAAAAACAAGAGTACATATGATAGTTTATGATTTTTTAGACTCACCTCCCAGAGCTCAAATGGGACAGCATATTCATTATACAACTGTGTTACGCTTTTAAGTTCCGAGGAGAGCTCTATGGCCTTTTCATTTGCTGCATTTGCTAAGCTGGAATCATCACTAGAAACACCATCAAGTACTGACCCGTTCTGGTCAGAGTCCTGCATGGCAACTGAGGACTCGAAATTGGAAGCAATAGCTTCAAGTTCGTCTCTGATCTTTATTTGGAACTGAAGAACTGCGAGTTTTCCTTCAAGCAGATCAAGCAACCCACTGTCAGAAGCATTTTGAGCAAAACATACTAAACCATCGCTATTACTTGCATTCTTGGCCTGTAAAACTGCGTGACTAAGGTACTGTCGCCTAAATTCACAAGGCAGCAACCAATTAGAGATGGAAAAAAAAGGGAGAGTAGAAGAATCAAGATAATGTGACTTTGGAAGGCATAGCATGAAAGAATGCTTACCTTTGTTCAAGGGTAGGATTGTCCCCTGAACTAATTGCCCGTCTCTCTGCAAGCCTTAGAAGCACATGAGCAGCAAGCACATGCTGTCTCTTTGACACATAGTATTTCGCAAGAAGATCAAAGTATTTTGCTTGATTTGATGAAATCTGTGTTCCTGAGTGACCCAGCGGAGATGATCCAGAAGATACAGCCCCAACCTACGGCATAAGGAGACAACTGTGAGTATTCCTAGAAAGTAGGTGCAGTGTCTACTAAACCTGGCTTGTTTTAGTTTTGCAGTTGGTAGCAAATTGAGGCTGCTAGTTTTTAGCTATGGAAGTTTTTAGAGTAATAGGTAGACAAATCCCTAAACATTTAAGGGCTGTGCCTCATTCATGTGAAAAAAAGATCATTCCTGACACCATAACAATGGAAATTATTTACGCTAATGTATAAATAGCAAACCTCTGATGCAGAATGACTGCCAGCATTCTGGAGAAAAGGTATCAAATCCGGACCTCCATACTCCAGGAGCTCGTTTTCCAGACCCAGTTCTATCATGGCCTTGTAAAGGTACTCCCGGAATGCTCTGTCAGTTGATTGCACACCAAGATGAACGATCTGGCATATATATTGTCTACATGAAGCCTCGTCCCGCATGGAACTAGCTAGAGATCGCAAGGCATTGACGATAATCTCATAACATTGTTTCCGCTGGGCAAGAGCATGCTCTCTTATGGAAGCATCAATTTGGTCGTTGAAAGCATCACCAGCGGGATCAAGAGCTTGGGCCTTCTGCAAAGGCAAGCAGACAACAGCTTCATAGAACCTGAACAAAATAATTCTGTGTAAATACCAAATAAACTGAATCTTAAAAGAGAGGGGCAACAAAATATGCATTATGTCTAATTGATTCTGAGTTAAGCTGGCCGTTTTGCCTTGATAAATTTGGTTTAGGGCTTTGACTTTATACTTGTGCGAATGCTTAACTTTAAATTTCTAGATATATCTCTTTCTTTGTCTAACTTTACAAATACATTTTTTTGAATCATAAACTATCTCTGCTGCAAATTAGAAATCATATTTGGGATTTCTTTGAACTTCCTTTCAGAAGACTAAAAAGGATTAACTGCCACTAAGAAAAAAAGCACAAAAATAACAAGAAAAAAAAACTAAGGTTTATTAAGCAACGATCCCAAAATACAACCAACCAAATGTGCAGACATCTACATGTATGAAAAACTAACCTCAATTCCTCAAAACGTTTGCAGACAGTTCGGAGATCTGCAGATCCGGGGACTTTACTCAAGAAACTGAACGCCTCTCTAGCAACATTGTCCTTCTCATCAGCATCAGAAGTTAAAGCAGCTCTTTCAAGGCGTTCAACAGCTAAGAAGAATTTGTAATCGGACTCCTTGAAGTAACTTGGGCAACCTTCACGTAGTCGCCCACTAATATCGTCAACTGTTCCCCTGCCATCTGAGCCAGTATAATACTGGGGCAACCACAGTATCAGATATAAGTTAGTGAATCAAAACATTTAGGAAGAGGAGACTAAGGCTAATTAAAAGGGTGATACCTCCATCACGGCAGATATGAGCCTTGTTGCAATTTGGTCACCCTCTTCAGAACAAACTAGCTGATGGAATGTCAACTGAACTAAAGCTTGCTTTAAGTTTGCGTCAAGCCCCTGAACTAATCTAGCGACATGATGTTGAGAAAGAAGTTGGAGTAGGAAAAGGGCTTCTGCAGATCTGATAAGCAACTGCCTAATACATTCCATAGCCCTCACCTGCAGAATGGCAAAACTAATCAATGACTTCCACAACAGATCAATTAAAGAGGACAAAAGTAACACTAGATTTATAAGAATTCAAAAAAAATTACCTCTGCAGAAGCCAATTCAGCAGGACTATATGGTAACCGCTGTCTTTTATTTGCTGACTCGCCTCCATTGGAATATGCTCCAAACAAGTTTCTAACCATATTCCTCTCAGTAGCTCCCAACTCTGAACCAGTACCATACAAAATAGAGCCAGTTACACCTCCTAACCCAGCAACACATCCATAAAGCCCCCTTCTCTGATTCCTTCTAGACCTTAAGAACATCTCCAGCGATCGAATCTTGCTTTCCAGCACATGCATAGCACTGGTAGAAAGACGACATATAACCACTCCGTCCTCAGACATGGTATCAGAACTGGTTTTTTTAGACATCACGGAAAGCTCCCATAGGGGAAACAGTAATCTTGACGTACAAAGGCAGAGCCCTTCGTAAGCACCTGAGAAAATGGGCTCGGCTTCTTGAACAACTTGGCCCATGCTGAAACCACCAGTTGTTGTTCTAGTGTTCGACAATCCACTACTGCCATCAAATTGTGGCATTCCTACAATTCTCGGATCCTCAAAAGCCTCAGCTGCTTTGTCGGCAACAATATTACTACTTAAATCTTCAAAATTTATTATTCGAGCAGCCAACATCAAGCACATAGCAGCTGCTTCGCCTGCTCCAAAGCGGGTGAAAAAGTCTTCCAGAAGAGGCCTTGGAGAGTTAGATTCCAGAAGTCTTCTCAAGATATCAACAGGCCTATTGAAAACCAGTTCCATCATCCCCATGGTGGTAAAAACGACAATCTTTCTCCTTGGCAAAATATGCTGGGTCGAAAGATCACCTCTGGCCCAGAGTTTTCCACATGCCTTTTCATAAGACCCTCCCGAGACTTCGAGTCCACAGTATTCTAGTTCTGAATATATTGATTGAACACTAGCAGCAGTATCAGGAGAAGGGAACACATCTGCTACAAAAAGCATACGGCCTTCAATGGGTAGGGAGGACACAACTTCCCGTAAAGCCCGAGAACTCCTTGAACTTGGCCCTGAACTGCCGCCAACCTGAGAGTGCACGCTTGAATCTCTACTAACAACAAGAAGAGAAGACATAGCAGGTGGCGATGAATCTGAAAGGACAAGAGTTCCAACAGAATAGTATGCCGTTTCAATCTTCGTACAAAGATCTTCATTAGGAGTTCTACCAGCAATAGATGCAGCTCCAAAACCAAGCCCAATACCGACACCCAATGGAGGAGATGGCCTAGTTGTAACCACTTTCAAACAATTTGGAGTCTGGCAGTGGTTAAACCCACTGAAACTGAGATTTCCACCACTTCCACTCGCCAAAGTGGAAAGATACATCCTTCTACCATCTGATAATGCAGCAACAAGGTGCAGCCACTTGGATTCCAGCATGGACAATGGCGAAATGCTGACTATGGATGGTTTGTTAGATCGGCGGGCTGCTGCTGACTGTCGATTTCCTTGGCTCACATCCTTCTGATTTAATAGATTCCTTTCTTCTGCCACCTTCTTAAGCGCACCTTCCCCATTTGGCCCAAAAACATATGCTTGAAGTTTCATATCTTCAGTGCGGGCATATAAAATTTGCCTTTCATTATCAACAACCATCTCTACAACAGGATCAACAGCTCCAAACTTAAATACATTTGGCACAACCCACCTAAAACCGACAGAATTGGGGATAAATGGTTAAAAACTATCAGAAAGAATATGATATTCAGAATAGTTCAGAGCATAAAGAATTAGAGATACAGAATGGATCGATAAAAGCTTGTTTAACCCAGATTCCAGAATCAAATAGCAGAGGGATCAGGGAAGAAAAAGACAAAGAGAATAAGTGTACCTTGAGATCATACTACCCACACCTGCAGTAAGGCACACTTTACGACATCGTTTAAGCCAGCCTGAGCCAGTTGTATATAGCAGCTCATATATGTGACCATCACGGCCAGCCATGAAAATGCGCCCTTTATTGGTACATGTTACGCATGTCATGGTCACTCCATCTGATGATATTGTATAGTCAGGCAGAGGCTGTACTGAAATTTCAGCATAAGGATCTCTACCATCAGGTCCTTCAGTGCAGCAAACTCCAACAAGAACCAACTGATGAGAAGTAGAGTTTTTCTCAGAAAATCAGATACGGTTCACAAAACTAAAGAAAGCTGTTATAAGATTATCACCTCAACAGGAGTTGCTAGCACCAAAAGATATTGAATAGCTTCAACAAAAACTCCAGGTCTACATTTGGCTAAACCAACCGCACAAATAGCCTGCTCTTCGCCACTAAACTCGGGACATTGCCCATCCCTAATCGACATACATTTATCGAAAACAAAGCAAAACTATGAAAACGAAGCATCTCAAGCTTCTAAATTCCCCCGTAATTAAAAGGAAAAGCCAAATTTACCTTTTGTCAAAACGCCACAGGAACACAGAATTGTCAACAGATGCCCAAGCTCGTCGAATCTCTGGAAAAATCCCACATAAGGCCGTCCCTTCACCACCGGCAGTATTATACCTCTCAATAAGTACAGAAGGCAATTCCCAAGTCTCACCCACCTCTATCAACGGCGGCCACTGCAACAACCCCAAACATCCATATGAAAAAGCTCAAGTTCTATAGATCCCTCGTCTTGTAATACCTCGATTCAGCTAATTTTTTTCCTTGAAATCGAAACAAAACGAGCTAATTGCTTCGAATTAAACAATATCAAAGAGTCGAATCATCCCTGAAGCTAACCTCTCTGGGATGAGTCGAGTAAGGGTGACTAGCGTATCTAGAAGTTTCTAGAGCTTCTTCTAGATCGAGCTGCGATGCAGCTTCTCGGCCAATGCAATCACAAACGTGAAGTCCTGCGTTCGTCACATCACGCATCACAATCTCCTCGTCTTGTGACATCTTATTCGAAGAATAAACAACAGTGGAACGAATCCAAACAAAATAAATACGGATTTTTGAATTAGAGAACCCTAGTGAATTATTTGGGAGGGAGAAAACCAAAACCCTAGGTCAAATCTAGCTCCCTGGCAAACGAAGAGAGCGGGAAGAAGAAAGAGAAACCTTCGAATTTTCTCTCCTAATATTCTGATTGGAGAAGAAGAGAAGGAGAAGAGAAGAAAAAAATTGTCTGCGAGCAAAAGCCCAGAGTGAAAGAGGGTTTAATACGGTGGGTTTCTCGGGAAATCAAATTGGCCTTTCCTTTCCGACTAAACCGGTCGGAACGAATTTTGTTGTGGTCCGGGTCGGGTCAAATACTATTAAACAATAAAATTCAGGACGAAAATATTTCCAAGTAGGTAAATCAAGGTCAGGTTTTATTTATGATGATAAATATATATTTCTAAATTATTAGAAACAAAATTTATGGTTTTGGGAAATTATAAAAAATAACTTGTTTTAAAAAAATTTAAAAATAGGTTTTCTCAAGGATGCTACAAGAAAATACTAGTATTAAAAAAACTTTGTATAATATTTTCGATTCATTGTTTCAGTATACTTTCTAAACTCACCATATCTCGTAAATGAAAAATATAACGATAAAGTTTAATGGTGATGAATTTAAATGATGATTAAACATGGTTAAAGTTTAAACATTTAGGATCACACTTAAGATTTGACGAATAAAAGTAGTATGTAATTTGTTGCTTTCACATTATAAAAACAACTGCCAACTGTTAAACCATTTGGAATTTCAATATAGTTTAAAAGTCGTAGTTTAAAATCAGCATGCCATTGTGCCGTTCCAGATTCGAGACATTCTAAATTGTGCTCGTGCGCAGGGGCGAATCCACCTTAAACTATAATTTCAAAATATATCCCAACAAAATTATTAATAAGTGTCTCATGCCAATTTCGTCTTTAAATCCGCCACTGTTCGTGCGTATAACTTTACTTTATGTTAACTATTATATAAGCTGTACTTCGTTACGTTGAACTACCCTATCTCACCAAAACCATGTTTTTCTTGTCATCAAAACCATGTTTTTTATATGTCAAATGATTTTTTTTCTTTTTTTTCTTGAATCAGTGTCAAACCATTTTTGATCAAGCATTTGAACATATGATAAATTCTCAGGTGCATATTTTTCGTGACTTGTCATATCTATCTCTCAAAACCTATATATAAACTTGTGGGCTGGTGTCTAGTTTTTTTTTTTTTTCCTTTTGTCGTCCGCTGGTGTCTAGTTTTTGGATGACATTTTCTAAAAGAGTGGCTGAAAAGTGAAACCAAAAATATTGAGAATTTGTAATTTTGTATCCCCGCCTTACGTTATACACAATTTTTCACATTGATAGTTTTTTTAAAATGTTAATAACATTTGATAGGTCTGACTAAAGATAATATATTACTAAAATTCGTTGAACCTGGATGCATCTAGGTACAATTTACACACAATGAATATATATGTCTATAGACTATAAATTTCTATGCAACTATATACCGATCCATTTTTTTCAAGATTCAGCATTGATTGTTTATATCCGTTAGGTTTGAAATAGTCGTATTAATGATTTTTTGAAAGACAATAGTTAATTCACTACTTATCATTTAATGATTTTTTTAAAAAGACAATAGTTAATTCATTTATCAGTTTGTCTTCTAATTATAGTCGATGATTATGAAGAACCGGGTATATTTGAGATGTTCGTAATAGACACCAACCGTAAATGAAATCGTAGTCAAACTCTTCAACGAGTGAAGCATCATCTTTAACCAAAACAAAAGCAAAAAAAACGAGCGAAGCATCGTAATTTGTTTTTTCATTGCCAATCATCATAGTTGTAAAATGGTTATTAGTTGTTGAAACTTTCCAAGAACACCAATACAACATATCACACGAGGCTGATGAAAATTACAAAACTGTTTTTTTTTTTGGTTACTTTTCATGATTTAGTGAAACCACTGTTCCATATCGTTAGTATTATCTCCATTTTCCATGGGCTAGAGGAAGTAGGGACGCAGACGCATAAAAATAACGATTGCGATCAAAACACGTCCTTTGAGGGTGGGCTTGACCTACGTGACGTCGTCTTAGTGTAAACATTAATGTGCCGCGTGTAGATAGCGACTTTTTATTTATTCCGTAGTTAACCACACCCAAGCCTAAACCTAAGAGCATGATTAATGAAAGAACCCATTAGGGTTCTTAACACATTTTTAATTATTTTTTTTAACTAAGAAACTTTAGTTTACGTAGGTTACAATGGGAGAATCCCTAATGGGGTTCTTAAAAAAAAAAAAAATTAATTTGATTGTTTTTATTAAACATATTAAACATACAACATATTAAACATTAAAAATAAAAACATAAAATATTTTAACATAGCGAAGCGGTCGCCGCAGTTCCAAGAGGAAACAAAACTAAAATACTTCTACAGTGCACGTATCACTCATATTTGGCCACGTCACTGCTAAGAAGAAGATCTTAAATGCCTTAATTAAGATCCGCTTCTTACCTAATTCCCATTTTTAAATTATTATTTTTAACTATTTGGGCTTAAAAAACCCATTAGAAAACATGCGTTAATCATGCTCTAAGCCTCCTTAAGTACCACACCTAAGCCTAAACCACGAAACGACAGAGAAACTTGCATGCGACGACTCCCCCCCCCCCCTCCCCAACTATTTTCTTTCAACATTTGCGTTTAATTTTCTTTTCGTTCTCTTACTACGGAATTATATGGCCCACCGATTTTACAAATGATAGTTTACCATTAATTTTGCTTAAACATTTTTTTTTTGGTAAGGGGCATAATTTTGCTTAACGTCACAAGTTAGAATATAGAAAAAACGTGACTGTTGTAAAAAGAACATCCCCGTTTCCTTTGTTACTCTCACAATTTACTCACAGTTAATTTTCAATTTGGAAAAAATGAAAATGAAAACCATATGTAGAATGGCGAAATAACGGTTCTGAAAGCATTGAATGCATTTTTCATTATTCGGAAATGTTTTTACTGAAACATTAATCTGCGGTAAGCAATTCTTCACACTTTAACCATTTCGTAAGCCTTATAAAATAGAAAAAATTAGTGAAATAAAAAAACGGCAGTACAATTTAATCCCCTCGTTATTTTTTCTCACTATTTTTAAAAAAAAACTAATTTAATATCGTTTTCATTTTAAAACTTATTTTTGGTTACATTTTGAATCTATAAAAAGGATAAGCCACAAGGAGGCAGAGACAACGTTTTATGTCGCATCCCATCTTTTCTCACTCTCCCATCATATAAACTTGATAATTCCTATCCACTCTTTTCTTATAACTCTCAAACATTTCTTAACTTCGATCTCGAAACCGGCACAAGAGTCGTCGCTTCTTCAGATTCTCCTTCCATTAGCCGTCCAGACATAACCGTAATCTATTCTTCTTTTTTACAGTCGAAACACTCAAGATTCTTCTTAAAAATGGTATGCTTGGTCTCTCGCACTGGTCGTCAATTCCAAAGATACAATAAGGGACGCCGTCAAGTCGTCGGGTATGTTCATTCATCTATGTACATCTGTGTTTCACCATTGGATTATTATTATTATTTTTCCGTTACTGAGTTTTTGAATTTGTAAAACTGGGGGAAATTGCAGATGTATTCCTTACAGACTTAAAATTTCGATCGATGGGACAATTAGCGACGAATTTGAAGTTCTTGTTATCTCATCACAGAAGGGTCAAGCTCTGATGTTCCCAAAAGTACTAACTTTGTACCCTCAACAAGAACAAAATAAAAACCTTTTCACGTTTTGGGTATTAACTATTTGACTCTCTAATTGATTTAAATAATGTCAGGGTGGTTGGGAGCTTGATGAATCTGTAGAAGAAGCTGCTTCAAGAGAATCTCTAGAAGAAGCTGGAGTTGTTGGAAACATTGAGGTTTAATTTTGAAACCTGATCACATGATTTCTTTTTTCTATTACTTAGATCGATCTCCTAATTTAAACTATGTGTTTTGATATTTGAGCAGAGACAACTTGGGAAATGGGATTTCTTGAGCAAAAGCAGAGGAACATTCTATGAAGGGCTAATGTTCCCAATGCTTGTGAAAGAAGAGCTTGAGGTTTGGCCTGAACAACATCTTCGTCAAAGAATGTGGATGAAAGTTGATGAAGCAAGAGAAGCTTGTAGAGATTGGTGGATGAAGGAAGCTTTAGATGTTTTGGTCCAAAGGCTTTCTTCACCATCAATTATGGAAGAAGACAATACCGTTCCTTTGATCTCTATATGCTGAAAAATAACACCCAATCTGATGTGTTCTTGAAAACTTTTTGTTTGATTTCTGTAGATAACACAACTTATCCCTTTGAAGTGTCGACTACTACTACTACTGAAGAAAAAGTATGTACAGATCAACGAAAAGATTGTAGATTTTAGGTTTGTGGAGCAAGACAGCATCATGTCAACACGGCCGAAATTAGTTTGCATTTCGGTTTGTTTACCAAAAGAAAACGTTTTGTGATTGTTGTTGTAATGTTTCCGCAACTGCATGCTTAGGATGGGAGGAAGAAGATCAAAGCAAAGAGTGCAAACAAAAAACTGTACAATTATGTTTCCTCTCTTTGCATCTCTCCTCCTCTTTCACTCTGATTTGATAATGAATCTATGATCTCTTCATAAAATTAATAAAGATAATAATATTCACAGAAGCATTTTCACAAGAAAACTCATTTAAGGTATAATACGATACAATTTATTTCTATTTTGAAACTGCGTTTGTTTATGTTTATTAGTATTTAAAAGTTGATTATGTAATAATTAGGCCTTTTTAGGCAAAACCGACAGCTTTATAGTAAAATATACTCATTCTGCTTTAATTTATTTGTTGTTTAAGGTTTTGACACATAAATTAAGAAATCATTTCATTTTTGTTTTTTATAATTTAAAATATTGTTTTATCTAATTAAAAACTATTCCACCAATAAGAGAACTAAGAATATAAATAGTCAAAAACAAATAAAAAAAACAATTAATATTGTATTGAAATTAAAAAAACAACAACAAAATTAAACAACAAATAAATATACTATTTTAGTTTAAAATAGAGAGATGCACGTAATCAATAAATATTAGGTTAGACACGTGGTGATGATATGAAGAACATGATTGGTGACATCATTGATGATGGTGATGTATTACTCGTGGCAAACTAGGGGATTGATGAGTCAACCCTTGTAATTTGGCTTTTCAGCTTTATATTTTGGAAATTTTTCGTTCACATTTGTATTTGTATTTTGTAGAAACCTGGTTTTTCCAACGACTATAAAGTGTCACCAGCCAATAATATTTATTAGTATTCCCCACCTAATTTAAACCAAACTGATAAAGTTAAAATATTTTATGAGTCTATGAGTTGACAGCAATTTATAATTATCAATTGTGGAATACTCGGATGTTCCACGTCTTAAATGTCATCCACTTTGTCGGTACAAAGAAAAATCACCATCCCCTTTACGGTAAGAAAAACGCCATCCACGTTGTCCACTCTATGTGGATTATCAACTACTTGACATTCTTTTCTTTCTTTTTCTTGACATCGAAATCTCCGTATAATTTATCGTCATTACATATTTAATTATTGGAATAAACGAAAATTCGACCATTTGGGCCCATTATATTTGACGGTTTACTCAAATGCAATATATTTTTTTGAAGTTAATTGGTTCGTGAAGATATGAACTACAGGCACTTTATAGTTTAAACCTACTTAGACAGATTCGTTTCCAATAATAAAGAATGATGTCTCGTATGTTTATGTTTGTATCATTTTCATCTCGTACTACTTTGGGATAGTTATCATTATATTGAAGATATAATTAGGTCAACAATTGCATAATAAACTTATAACACAATGACACACAGAGGATTAGAACCTCTTTTTATTACACGACTAGTATACATTATAGACCTAGAGGCGGGTCATGCCGTTCTGAACAACCGGAGCACCCATCCCAACACCACGGTTCTACTGCCGCTCCATGTTCACCTCCCATATTAAAACACAATATCATATCATACGTATTAATAATGTTTAAATTCAGGCAAACCAACTTTCAAAAATGGGTTATCGTGAAATAGCAAAATACATACCAAGTGTCATATCGAATCAGCGGTTTTTGAGCTCAGCGGTATTCCTGGATTAGAGCACACACTTCGAATAAGAAATGCCCACAGAAATCCCCAAAATCAGTACCATGAAGACTGTATTGTGCTCTCATTTTGCCTCTGTAGAAATATGAGTAGATACATCCGCATCCTCTTACTGTGCTTATACACGCGTAGAATGCTCCAACCTTAACGCTGCATGTGTTTTCAAAACAATCTCTATTGCTTATTATTGCTAGCTCTTTCCACTTTAAACTTGGGAGAACTCTCTCATTATGGAATATGTATATGTAAATAACTTACAGGTGGATCCGCGATCTATAATTTTAGCTATTTGGCTAAAGGTAATGCATGAACACCAACATGTGATACAACCTGTATCATTTTGAAAAATCAATGTTGAGTGTGTTTTTCCCATAGATTAAGTAAAATGACACTTATAATTCTAAACTAATTGGTTTTAGGAAATAGATATAAGCAGATCCTGGAAGTTTATAATTCTAAGCGTTATTACAGATATAAATATATATATATATATAAGTCAATATGATTGGAGAGAAATATAAATACAGTTGTTGCAGTCAGAAAAGCAATCCCAAAAGCCTGTAGACTATTCTCCTTCAGCTAAATGCTTGCCCTCGAAGTGTTGAGCTTCCATAGAGAGCGAGAGATTTTAAAAGAAAGGTATAAGTCTTCTTTTGAATAGATTATTTTTTTCTTAAGGTGTTTAAGGTTGCATGTCAAAATGAAAGAAACGAGGCTTATATTTATAGGGACGTTCCATCGTCAAAACCTTGTTTCAAATTTATATATAATAACTCACTTATCTTTGTTTTATCTTGACATTTCATAACGTACTCGTAAAACTTTTACTTTTATAGTCATATTTCAAATGTAGTTTTTATATATTACATCTTGACGATCATATCGCTCACTTTACCGGATGTCCGTAACTATAACAGGTACCAATTGATCTAAGAAAACGTGTATTTGTAAAGATTCAGCTTTAGACCAATCAGATCTGAATCGATATACACTTCTTTAATCTACCTAATATCATTTCGATCCTCAAAAAAATACAAATAAACCGTCCCTTAAACCTATGCATTCTCGTTTCACATAGAAAGTGGTAACACCGGATTGTTCCACGTCTTGAACGTCATCCGGTTAACAGTTAAATACGTCATATCCACAAATTTTCAATATTCATATTTTACTTTTCATCCGATTTCACGATGGTCAACTTCTAGAAATAAGAAAATATCTAAACAAATCTATATTTTATACACCGTTGATTTTTCGAATGGAATGAAAGAAAGTTCGACACTGTTGGCACTGGCAGCTACTCAAACTCAAATACTAAATAAACATAGAAAAGGAGCAATGCGTTATGCGTACACAAATGTCACCGCTTGAATCATTTTATTTTGCTCTAGCTTTCTTCATGAGATACTCTTCACTTTTGCATATCTTTACCGGTATTTGTATTACGGTTGATTAAAAACAAACTTTCATAATTCAAGCATCTCAAGATTGAATCTGTGCGTCTCCTTTGGTCAAGGCATAACTCTGCAAATACTGATAGATCAAAGCGAATGGATCAGCATTGAAGGTTATATATGGCTAAGAGGGCGCCGGAGTTCAGAAACTTGAAAGCACCACAAATCATCAATCCCAAACCTATGATGTAAAGCCCAACCGAGGCTCAAATTTCTGTCTTCGAGGCCAGTATAATAAGCAAGCAAGCCCAAGCTGGAAAGTGGAAACACATGCTGTCATGTCATGTCTTTCTATTATTATTATTTTGTCATCTAGAATTTTATATTAAAACTTCGAGAATACAGAGCTGGCGGAGCTAATTAAAGTCCTCGGATACAAAAGCCAACAGAACACAAATGTTCTTCGGAATGAAAGCCCTGTGTAAGGGAGTCAAAGGAAACTAGAAAAGTAAAACAAAACTAAGAGCCAAAAGGGATCATAATCTATACAAGGGACAGACCAGCAACCAAATTAAACCCGACACTCGGCAAGCAAAATATAAATAACAAGTCTTCTAAACAAACGAAGACCCTTGGATACCAATCAACCCAGGAAATGCTTGAAAGCGACCAAACGGAAAAAGAATCCTCCTGTAAGCTGGGTTTTAAATGGCGAATGGCGGAGCGTGGCGACGATGTCCTCTGAGGCCGCCATGCGCCATGGCGAGCAGTTCGCAACATAGACACGAGGCGATTTTTAAGTAATTAATTACTTTTCCAAGCCTCAAAAGATGGCTGCTACCAAGCCCACCTCTTGCTTGTCATCGTCCTTTTTCCAGTTTGCGAGCTTACACTGCACGGATTTGACATTAAGAAAGTTTCCAGAAAGGGGTAGAAAATAGTAGATGTTACTGTAAAAATAAATTGAGAGAGCAGATACAACGATATAAAATCGGAAGGATAGATAGACATCATTCATGTACACGTGTAAATGAACTCGGGTTAATGGAATTTAACTACACGTGACCCGGTTAAATAATAAACCAACTCAATTTAATAATATAATAAACCAACTCAATCTAATAATTATTTAATTAGACGTCAATATCACGCCAACCACACAACATTTCACGCCAATTGACTTTGGTTTAAGGGATCAATTACATAGGGGAAATCCTTAGTTTAACTTGGTTAAGGCTTGGTCCAATAATACAATTATCAACAGACGCAGCCATTAACACGAAGAAGAGTTTGCCGATTTACCTCTCTCAACAGCTCCTCCCGTCGGCTGATCGAACGATGGTGATGGCGGCTCGACAGTGACAGATCTCACCGGCGGAGTCGTTTCACGTGGTGGCTCCGGTGTAGCAACGATATCTTCCGATGGCTCTCATTAATTATTTATAAATCAAATCGAATATTACCTCGAATATGCCACAAGTCATTGTTGCGCTCGCAACTCGCCATAGTCGCCTCGGTCGTGGCGCAGTCGTGGCGACCGCATCATGGATAGTAGCTCGCCATCAAGTCTTGTTGCGAAGACCTCCTCGCCTCGGACCCCCACGCGCCATGGCGCGCTATTTAAAACCAAGCCTATAAGTGATGAGAGACTACCTCTCTAGTATGAAACAAGGCTTCATAACCCGCCAAGTATGTATCACAAAAGGTACCACAAACAACCTTCCAGGTGCAGCGATGTCCAGAAATAACTTTTCCACGCCTAGATAGACACCAAAGAGCCTGCTAAGATATCGAACAGATCCGTTAAGTAGAGTAGAGACAATGAGCGATCCAAACTACACCGGTTGAAGCCGAGAACACAAGAAACTCAAGCCGAAGACGACAACAGAACGACACCGGGTAGAACCCAAGAACGGCCACCATATGAGAGAAAAAACCTGCAAGCCAAGATCACGAAACCAGAGAAAAGGGTTCAAACCAGCCCCTGCCCAGGCACAAAAAGATCCTAACCGAGGGAGACTAGCGCAATTGCGAGAAAAAAAAAACAGAAACTGGAGTGGCTGGAGACAGCCTGCGAGGACCCGCCGAAAGAGGACAAAAGATGAGCCAAAGGCAGACCTACCGAGACAAACCGTTGCTGCACAACAGCTTCCTTAACCACCATCACTAAGCCATCACACAGGGAAAACAGAGCTTCCTTCTGCTTCGTGCCTCATCCGGAAGAAGATCTAGAGAAGAAGAAAAGGCAAAATGAGAGGCTATGCACCTTTGGTGCAACCGGAAATCAACGGCAAGTCTCCACCGTGGCTAGATTCGCCGGAATCGGAAAGTATTTTCCCAGATCTGAAATTCCTTTCGCTGGATAAGAAACACCAAAGAGAATGACCACAATCAACAACCAACAACCAACAATGGTTCATTGCTCACCTAGGAAAAGAAGAAACTTTTAATAGACACTCTTCTCACAGTGTCGGCGACGAGCGCCTTCACCGGAGAAGAGAACATAGCGGCGGCTAGGTTAAAATGCTCTCTAGAAAAGTTTTTTTGCTTTTAAGTCTTTCTATTAATTAACTTAGATTAGGGTGCGCATTTTTAACCGAACCTAATCAAACCCACCAAATTAAAATAAATCTAAATTGAATTGAACTGAAATAATAAAACTTCGTTTCGAGTTTAGCCATTGCTTTAAATAATCGACTTAAACAAACCGAATCAAAACCAAACAGAATCTAAAAATACACACAAAAATATCCATGACAATATTCTAATTTAGATTCAGTAATTCATATGTGTCCTCATCTATATCATTTGTTGATCTCAATCTTGATCACACTTTATTGAATATTTTATTTTATCAAAGTTAACACATTTATAAATTAAAACATAGCTGAACCAAACTCTAATAAAACAAAATTAAACAGAACCGGACTCTAACAGAACCAAACCACCTGAACTGGAAAAAAAACTCTGAAATGTCCACCCCCATAACTTCGGATATTAATTTTCTTTTCTATACGTCAGTCGTTACTCGTTAAGGTATAAATGTCGAAGGAGAACTAGCGAAAGGTTAAAGGTACATGAGCTCAACAATAGCTGGTCCAGAAAAGGTAGACCAAACAAATAAATTCTGAAGTAGGTTATCAAATGAAAACAAATTTGAACTTTACCTCATCATTGAACATCCGATAAAATTGTAATGACGCGCAACGCGACCAAACCAAATCAACGATGTATAAATGATACGCAAGTTGACTAGTCCATTCACATCCTTGACCCAATAATTTAATTATTAATTCCAATTAGGTCCCCACCATCATTTCTTTTACACATTAGTGTCCCAACTTTGATTATTGGACTAGTTTTCCGATTAACGTTCGATATGAAACCCATAGATATATCATTTTGTTTTTGTGTCACTTTCTTGATGCATATTAATACGTTTTCTTTATACATAAATATTGATGCATATTATGTTCAGTGAAGAAATATTTATGTTCACACTTTCACAACAAGCATATTTATACAAACACAGAGAGGATTAAGCAAAACCTCGTTTATTACACATATAATATATGAATTACATAAAGAAATATTTATGTTCACACTTTCACAACAAGCATATTTATACAAACACAGAGAGGATTAATCAAAACCTCGTTTATTACACATATAACATATGAATTACATAAAGAAATAAAGCTTAGCGGGTCATGGCGCCGTGGGAGACTGGAGCACCCATCGCCACACCTTGGGTTTGCTGCCTCTCTACGTTCCCCGCCCATCCTAGAATACCGCATTAATTTTTTACGGATGTTAATGATTGGCGATAGAATACAAATGAATTTTGAAAAATGTTATAAAAAAAAAGTCGTGTCAAGAAGTAAATACCAAGAGACATATCGAAACCGCGGTGCTTGAGTTCACGGTATTGTTGGGTCAAAGCACAGAGATTACAACAGAAATGTTTAAGGCAATCTCCACAATCATCACCTCTAATATTGTATTGAGCTCTCATCTTTTTACGATAGCAACACGAATACAAACATCCACAACCCGTTACAAAATTTATAAACGCATATAGTGCTCCAGCCGCACAGCATGCTGAAATTTTTTAACCGCAATTGTTTATCGCGCCTACTTAAATCTCTTTTGATTTATATAGTAATAAGTAAACTTACAGGTGGCTCCTCGATCTACAATATCAGCGACTCGGCCAAATGTAATACATGGACAGCAGCATGTGATACAACCTGTCCATTCATTTTCGCAAGATAAATAATAAAATTTATCAGTTCTTCTTTCATTTATAAAGTCTAAAGTGATTATGAAAACAGATAAAGCATATATTGTAGATTTATTGACAAGCATAATATTACTTGTTTAATTTTTTAGCTTTTAAATATATAGGTAAATATGGAAAGAGAGAAACTATAAATAAGGATGGAGTTTATTTGATTACAGTTTGAGCAGTCAGAGAAACAATCACAGAGGCCTGTGGACCATTCTCCTTCAGCTTGAGGCTTGCTATGAAGGTGTTGAGCTTCCATCGAGAGAGAGATGCTAACTTTTTAAGGAAACAATAGGTGTTTAAGGTCTAATATCAAAAAAGAAGAATGATGCTTGTATTTATAAAGACATTAGTTCCATTATTTCTTTACTCTGAACCTCAACTCTTTTAACCACAAAATAAGTTACTTAATTATCTTTATTTTATATTGGAAGTAGATGTCGCCTTCTAAAAGTTACTTGCGTATTTCCTTGACTTTTACTATCTTCTTTTATTATTATTATAAGGAATCTGTTATATTTTGTAATGGATGATGTTTAGTAATTAGCATGCTGAAATATGAGAAATTACAAAAAGATGTACACTTATATAAAAAAACTGTTTTCCATCATTTTTCACGCAACAAACTTTATTTTTTAGATTTAGCACTACATAGACATAGAAAGATAATTATGACTCAGGACTCCTTCTAAACTACTAAATATTTTTTAAAAATCTAAGATCAATCAACAATTACAAAAAAACTTCGTTTTTTAGATTTGGTGTTACACATGGAGTTATTAGAATGATAACGATGACTGAAATTTCTAAACCAGTCATTATTTTTAGTAGAATATTTAAAAGTCTTTCATTTTAACAGTCAACACGATAAACTACAATTTTACAAAATAAAATTATCTAAATGAAAACAAAAAAAAATTAATAAAAAATTAATAAAAATTTAAAAAATAACAAAACGCAATCTAAAAATTTTAAAACAATTAAATTAAAAATAACAAAATTCAATCTAACAATTAAAATAATAATAATAATAATAACAAATTACAAAAAATCAACTAATTTAAAAACAAAATAAAATATTCTAATAATTAAAAACACATAAAATACAAAAATCTAATAACATTCCAAATTAAAAATCTATCAATTTAAATATTTATAAACAAAATTTTAAATTTAAAAATCTAAATCCTAAAAAGTTAAATCCTAAATCTAACAAACATAACCCTAAATCTAAATTCCAAATCCTTAAAATTACATTTAAATTCCTAAATCTAAAACTCTAACTTAAAAATTCATAAAAATCAAAGAAACTTAAGAAAGTTACATGTGTGATTAGTTTTGATCCATTATAATGTTCGGATATTGATTTTCAAAAAGTCTTGTAATGATTTGAGAGGATTTGGTGTTTTTGATTTTTTTTTTTACGTTTTCTCGAATAGTTTCGCGAGAAAGATGATATGTTTATAAAAATAGAATTTCAGACATATATGGTCGTCGGAAAGACTTAAAATCTTTCATTTTCGCGAGTTCGTTGGATTTTGGGAAATCCGTCGGAAATTACCAAAATTTTTAAGACACGCGAGATACAAAAAATTAATTTTCGACTAAAATTTTGTGAATCCGTCATAAATCCATAAATCCATTGGAAACACATAAATCCATCAGAATATATATATATATATATGTATATATATAAATTAAAGATACAAATAGCTTTATATATTAAATTAATTTATAAAAAAAATCCTAAATCTGTCGAAATTTTTTGACGGAATTGGTATTTTTGTACCGTCTTCACGAAAATCGTCATAACTTTCGATTGCACTGTTGGATCGATTTCAAACCACTTTCAAATGAAAGCTAACGCATATAGATATTTTGTGTCCAAAATTCATATCAATCCATCGGTGATAATTTATTCAAAGAATGGTAAACTTCAGACAACAAATTTTCGACAGATTTCTGACGGTTTTGGGGTTTGAGTTCATTTTCATATAAGTATATCAATATATGTGTAATATACACAATTGTAACACTTATTTTAAAACAAGTGTGACAAAATAAACATTTAAACAAGTTATATTAGAAATATTACAAATTTATCATGATTAAGGTTACATGTTACTAACGATGCATATACTATGGAACATGTATACCTATAAGACTTTAATTTTCGTTTTTGTATATTTGTTATACTAACAAGATATTTATTAATATTTTATCATTGAAATGATTAATATAAAATATTACAAACATATTCCAAGTGAAATGAATCGAAAAAAACCTCGAATCTCTAAAAGCGTCGGAAATTTTCTACGGATTTCCAACGAATTTGGGGATACACGTGTTTAGTTTTAAGGTTTGACTGACCAATGACTAGACATTCAAATTTCGTGAATCTGTCGGATTTCTGACGAATTTCCAACGGATCTACCAATTTCGTCAGAAATTTGTCGTCTGAAGTTTGTCCTTCTTTAAACCACTTACTACCGATGAATTGAGATGAATTTTGGATATAAAATAGCTCTAAGTATTAGCTTTCATTTTAAAGTAGTTTGAAATCGATCCAATTGTGCAATCGAAAGTTTTGAAATTTAATTTATAAATTTTTTTGTATCCTTAATTTATATATATATATATATATTCGATGGATTTCCGACGGATTTATGTGTTTCCGTCAGAAAATCGTTGGTAATTTTTGATGGAGTTTCGCCGGATTGTAGTAATCATAAATCTATCATATATTCGTTGGAAAATTTCCGACAAATTAAATGTTTGTTAGAAATTTTGTCAATTTTACGATAGTTTTCTTAGGTTAGCTTCTATGTATTCTTTTCGTATCATTAATGAATATGCACAGATAAAAAAAGGGTGTATGTGGAGACTAAACGCATGTTAAATTTTTATCCCCACACAAAATTAAGGAATTATGTGGCTGTATGTATCGCTATTAATGTTATAGGCTTCTTTTGTCTGTATCATTATTAGACACGAACCATAAATAATATGCTAGCTCATTGGTCACTTTAATTTGTTTTTATGTCAATGACAGCGTGTTGACTGGGATAATATTGCTGAAGTCGTCATCCTTAGCATTCAGACAATATAAAGGTTTCAATCCGTAAAATCCTCTTTAACAATAACAAAAAAGGTTCCGATTCGTTTTGACGTGAAAAATAAGTAGATATGTAGAATGAAATGATGAAATAATCGAAAAAATTAACACTACAATTATATAAATAAGATTTGATTAAAATAGTCTTACTTTTCAATTTAATTAGTAGATTAATACTTCAAAAAAAACTCACTAGAATGACCTTATTTCTTTTATTAAAATACAAAAGCCCCAATACTAAATATACTATTAACATAATTATCATTTTGATTAAAATTTAGAGAAATTTTTTTTTTTTTAAATCAGATTTTATTAAAAAAAAATTCACAATATTCGATCTTGAAGATCCTAAGTTGTTTTTTTATAATCAAAACATCCACAACTTTCTTCACAAATCCTCAAACGACTCCTCATCTTCTTCCGCCTCTCCTTCTCTTTCCCCTCCTCCACCTCTTCCAGACGTCGATTACTCAGTCGGTGCTTTCCGTGCACTAGCCACCGATAAGTTTGCTAGTCGTTTGATCCTAAATATCCAGTTTTAAGGTTTGATTGTGTCTCTACTAATTCGTTTTTGAAAGGATCAGTGTGGTTTTCAGATTCAATTTTGGTTCAATTTAGATTGGACAATTAACTAACAAGACTTTAGCATTTAGCTTCAGTCCTCGAGCCATTTTCATCTTCAATTTTCATGCTATTCCACAACAATAGTGTCCGCATTCTCTGCATTTAATTTTTTGATGTCCACAACAATAATTTTGGAATATATATATATATATACATATATATAAATTAAAGATACAAATAGCTTTATATGTTAAATTAATTTATAAAAAAAATCCTAAATCTGTCGAAATTTTTTGACGGAATTGGTATTTTTGTACCGTCTTCACAAAAATCGTCATGACTTTCGATCGCACTGTTGGATCGATTTCAAACCACTTTCAAATGAAAGCTAACGTATAGAGATATTTTGTGTCCAAAATTCATATCAATCCATCGGTGATAATTTATTCAAAGAATGGTAAACTTCAGACAACAAATTTTTGACAGATTTCTGACGGTTTTGGGATTTGGGTTCATTTTCATATAAGTATATCAATATATGTGTAATATACACAATTGTAACACTTATTTTAAAACAAGTGTGACAAAATAAACATTTAAATGTTACATAACGATGCATATCTATAAGACTTTAGTTTTCGTTTTTGTATATTTGTTATACTAACAAGATCTTTATTAATATTTTATCATTGAAATGATTAATATAAAATATTACAAACATATTCCAAGTGAAATGAATCGAAAAAACCTCGAATCTCTAAAACGTCGAAAATTTTTGACGGATTTCCGACGAATTTGGGGATACACGTGTTCGGTTTTAAGGTTTGACTGACCAATGACTAGACATTCAAATTTCGTGAATCCGTCGGATTTCTAACAAATTTCCGACGGATCTACCAATTTCGTCGGAAATTTGTCGTCTGAAGTTTGTCCTTCTTTAAACCACTTACTACCGATGAATTGAGATGAATTTTGGATATAAGATAGCTCTATGTATTAGCTTTCATTTTAAAGTGGTTTGAAATCGATCCAATTGTGCAATCGAAAGTTTTGAAATTTAATTTATAAATTTTTTTGTATCCTTAATTTATATATATATATATATATATATATATTCGATGGATTTCCGACGGATTTATGTGTTTCCGTCAGAAAATCGTTGGTAATTTTTGATGGAGTTTCGCCGGATTGTAGTAATCATAAATCTATCATATATTCGTTGGAAAATTTCCGACAAATTGAATGTTTGTTAGAAATTTTGTCAATTTTACGATAGTTTTCTTAGGTTAGCTTCTATGTATTCTTTTCGTATCATTAATGAATATGCACAGATAAAAAAAGGGTGTATGTGGAGACTAAACGCATGTTAAATTTTAATCCCCACACAAAATTAAGGAAATATAAATTTCAATCGGACAATTATGTGGCTGTATGTATCGCTATTAATGTTATAGGCTTCTTTTGTCTGTATCATTATTAGACACGAACCATAAATAATATGCTAGCTCATTGGTCACTTTAATTTGTTTTTATGTCAATGACAGCGTGTTGACTGGGATAATATTGCTGAAGTCGTCATCCTTAGCATTCAGACAATATAAAGGTTTCAATCCGTAAAATCCTCTTTAACAATAACAAAAAAGGTTCCGATTCGTTTTGACGTGAAAAATAAGTAGATATGTAGAATGAAATGATGAAATAATCGAAAAAATTAACACTACAATTATATAAATAAGATTTGATTAAAATAGTCTTACTTTTCAATTTAATTAGTAGATTAATACTTCAAAAAAAACTCACTAGAATGACCTTATTTCTTTTATTAAAATACAAAAGCCCCAATACTAAATATACTATTAACATAATTATCATTTTGATTAAAATTTAGAGAAATTTTTTTTTTTTAAAATCAGATTTTATTAAAAAAAAATTCACAATATTCGATCTTGAAGATCCTAAGTTGTTTTTTTATAATCAAAACATCCACAACTTTCTTCACAAATCCTCAAACGACTCCTCATCTTCTTCCGCCTCTCCTTCTCTTTCCCCTCCTCCACCTCTTCCAGACGTCGATTACTCAGTCGGTGCTTTCCGTGCACTAGCCACCGATAAGTTTGCTAGTCGTTTGATCCTAAATATCCAGTTTTAAGGTTTGATTGTGTCTCTACTAATTCGTTTTTGAAAGGATCAGTGTGGTTTTCAGATTCAATTTTGGTTCGATTTAGATTGGACAATTAACTAACAAGACTTTAGCATTTAGCTTCAGTCCTCGAGCCATTTTCATCTTCAATTTTCATGCTATTCCACAACAATAGTGTCCGCATTCTCTGCATTTAATTTTTTGATGTCCACAACAATAATTTTGGAATATATATATATATATATACATATATATAAATTAAAGATACAAATAGCTTTATATGTTAAATTAATTTATAAAAAAAATCCTAAATCTGTCGAAATTTTTTGACGGAATTGGTATTTTTGTACCGTCTTCACAAAAATCGTCATGACTTTCGATCGCACTGTTGGATCGATTTCAAACCACTTTCAAATGAAAGCTAACGTATAGAGATATTTTGTGTCCAAAATTCATATCAATCCATCGGTGATAATTTATTCAAAGAATGGTAAACTTCAGACAACAAATTTTTGACAGATTTCTGACGGTTTTGGGATTTGGGTTCATTTTCATATAAGTATATCAATATATGTGTAATATACACAATTGTAACACTTATTTTAAAACAAGTGTGACAAAATAAACATTTAAATGTTACATAACGATGCATATCTATAAGACTTTAGTTTTCGTTTTTGTATATTTGTTATACTAACAAGATCTTTATTAATATTTTATCATTGAAATGATTAATATAAAATATTACAAACATATTCCAAGTGAAATGAATCGAAAAAACCTCGAATCTCTAAAACGTCGAAAATTTTTGACGGATTTCCGACGAATTTGGGGATACACGTGTTCGGTTTTAAGGTTTGACTGACCAATGACTAGACATTCAAATTTCGTGAATCCGTCGGATTTCTAACAAATTTCCGACGGATCTACCAATTTCGTCGGAAATTTGTCGTCTGAAGTTTGTCCTTCTTTAAACCACTTACTACCGATGAATTGAGATGAATTTTGGATATAAGATAGCTCTATGTATTAGCTTTCATTTTAAAGTGGTTTGAAATCGATCCAATTGTGCAATCGAAAGTTTTGAAATTTAATTTATAAATTTTTTTGTATCCTTAATTTATATATATATATATATATATATATTCGATGGATTTCCGACGGATTTATGTGTTTCCGTCAGAAAATCGTTGGTAATTTTTGATGGAGTTTCGCCGGATTGTAGTAATCATAAATCTATCATATATTCGTTGGAAAATTTCCGACAAATTGAATGTTTGTTAGAAATTTTGTCAATTTTACGATAGTTTTCTTAGGTTAGCTTCTATGTATTCTTTTCGTATCATTAATGAATATGCACAGATAAAAAAAGGGTGTATGTGGAGACTAAACGCATGTTAAATTTTAATCCCCACACAAAATTAAGGAAATATAAATTTCAATCGGACAATTATGTGGCTGTATGTATCGCTATTAATGTTATAGGCTTCTTTTGTCTGTATCATTATTAGACACGAACCATAAATAATATGCTAGCTCATTGGTCACTTTAATTTGTTTTTATGTCAATGACAGCGTGTTGACTGGGATAATATTGCTGAAGTCGTCATCCTTAGCATTCAGACAATATAAAGGTTTCAATCCGTAAAATCCTCTTTAACAATAACAAAAAAGGTTCCGATTCGTTTTGACGTGAAAAATAAGTAGATATGTAGAATGAAATGATGAAATAATCGAAAAAATTAACACTACAATTATATAAATAAGATTTGATTAAAATAGTCTTACTTTTCAATTTAATTAGTAGATTAATACTTCAAAAAAAACTCACTAGAATGACCTTATTTCTTTTATTAAAATACAAAAGCCCCAATACTAAATATACTATTAACATAATTATCATTTTGATTAAAATTTAGAGAAATTTTTTTTTTTTTAAATCAGATTTTATTAAAAAAAAATTCACAATATTCGATCTTGAAGATCCTAAGTTGTTTTTTTATAATCAAAACATCCACAACTTTCTTCACAAATCCTCAAACGACTCCTCATCTTCTTCCGCCTCTCCTTCTCTTTCCCCTCCTCCACCTCTTCCAGACGTCGATTACTCAGTCGGTGCTTTCCGTGCACTAGCCACCGATAAGTTTGCTAGTCGTTTGATCCTAAATATCCAGTTTTAAGGTTTGATTGTGTCTCTACTAATTCGTTTTTGAAAGGATCAGTGTGGTTTTCAGATTCAATTTTGGTTCGATTTAGATTGGACAATTAACTAACAAGACTTTAGCATTTAGCTTCAGTCCTCGAGCCATTTTCATCTTCAATTTTCATGCTATTCCACAACAATAGTGTCCGCATTCTCTGCATTTAATTTTTTGATGTCCACAACAATAATTTTGGAATATATATATATATATATATACATATATATAAATTAAAGATACAAATAGCTTTATATGTTAAATTAATTTATAAAAAAAATCCTAAATCTGTCGAAATTTTTTGACGGAATTGGTATTTTTGTACCGTCTTCACAAAAATCGTCATGACTTTCGATCGCACTGTTGGATCGATTTCAAACCACTTTCAAATGAAAGCTAACGTATAGAGATATTTTGTGTCCAAAATTCATATCAATCCATCGGTGATAATTTATTCAAAGAATGGTAAACTTCAGACAACAAATTTTTGACAGATTTCTGACGGTTTTGGGATTTGGGTTCATTTTCATATAAGTATATCAATATATGTGTAATATACACAATTGTAACACTTATTTTAAAACAAGTGTGACAAAATAAACATTTAAATGTTACATAACGATGCATATCTATAAGACTTTAGTTTTCGTTTTTGTATATTTGTTATACTAACAAGATCTTTATTAATATTTTATCATTGAAATGATTAATATAAAATATTACAAACATATTCCAAGTGAAATGAATCGAAAAAACCTCGAATCTCTAAAACGTCGAAAATTTTTGACGGATTTCCGACGAATTTGGGGATACACGTGTTCGGTTTTAAGGTTTGACTGACCAATGACTAGACATTCAAATTTCGTGAATCCGTCGGATTTCTAACAAATTTCCGACGGATCTACCAATTTCGTCGGAAATTTGTCGTCTGAAGTTTGTCCTTCTTTAAACCACTTACTACCGATGAATTGAGATGAATTTTGGATATAAGATAGCTCTATGTATTAGCTTTCATTTTAAAGTGGTTTGAAATCGATCCAATTGTGCAATCGAAAGTTTTGAAATTTAATTTATAAATTTTTTTGTATCCTTAATTTATATATATATATATATATATATTCGATGGATTTCCGACGGATTTATGTGTTTCCGTCAGAAAATCGTTGGTAATTTTTGATGGAGTTTCGCCGGATTGTAGTAATCATAAATCTATCATATATTCGTTGGAAAATTTCCGACAAATTGAATGTTTGTTAGAAATTTTGTCAATTTTACGATAGTTTTCTTAGGTTAGCTTCTATGTATTCTTTTCGTATCATTAATGAATATGCACAGATAAAAAAAGGGTGTATGTGGAGACTAAACGCATGTTAAATTTTAATCCCCACACAAAATTAAGGAAATATAAATTTCAATCGGACAATTATGTGGCTGTATGTATCGCTATTAATGTTATAGGCTTCTTTTGTCTGTATCATTATTAGACACGAACCATAAATAATATGCTAGCTCATTGGTCACTTTAATTTGTTTTTATGTCAATGACAGCGTGTTGACTGGGATAATATTGCTTAAGTCGTCGTCCTTAGCATTCAGACAATATAAAGGTTTCAATCCGTAAAATCCTCTTTAACAATAACAAAAAAGGTTCCGATTCGTTTTGACGTGAAAAATAAGTAGATATGTAGAATGAAATGATGAAATAATCGAAAAATTAACACTACAATTATATAAGTAAGATTTGCTTAAAATAATTTTACTTTTTAATTTAATTATTAGACTAATACTCCAAACAAAACTTACTAGAATAACTTTATTTTTTTGTTAAACTACAAAAAATCCAATATTACATATAATATTAACATAATTGCCATTTTGATTAAAATTTAAAGAAAAAATAATTAAAAAAATCAGATTTTATTAAAAACAAAATCATAACATCCGACCCTCAAAACCCTAAATTGTTCTTCTACAATCAAAACATCCACCACTTTCTTCACAAATCCTCCAGCGATTCCTCATCTTCCTCCGCCTCTCCTTCTCCTTCCCTTCCTCCACCCCTTCCCGACGTCGATTACTCAGTCGGTGCCTTCCGTGCCCTAGCCACCGATAAGTCTGCTAGTCGTTTGATCCTGAATATCCAGTTTTAAGGTTTGATTTTGTCTCTACTGATTCGTTTTTAAAAGGATCAGTGTGGTTTTCAGATTCAATTTTGGTTCGATTTGGATTGGGCAATTAACTAACAAGGCTTTAGCATTTAGCTTCAGTCCTCGGGCCATCTTCATCTTCAATCTTCATGCTATTCCACAACAATGGCGTCCGCAGTCTCTGCATTTAGTCTTTTGATGTCCAGAATTAGTCCTTTTCGTGATAGCCGGTTCTCAAATCCCGCCACTATCTCTTTAGCTTATACCAAACGAATAATGTGCAACTCTTCGCATATTGTATCTTCATCTCCTTCTCTCTCTGATATTTCTTCTTCTTCTCCTCCTCCTCCTTTTTTGTTAGTGGAAACAAGTGAAAATCCAAGGTCGAGATACATGTATTACACTCACGGGAAGTGCAGAAAGGTAAATACTTTGCAAATCTGTATTTCTTGTTAAATCTTGTTTTTTTGCTACAGCGGAATTAAATTCCATGTCGTGCATGCTTTTTGGTTGGTTCCTGCTCCGTGTGGTTGGTTGAAAACAAGTGCTTTTGATGTGAAATTAGTATCAACTATTGAATGTCTGCGACTTGTTCAATAAAATGTTTGAAAGAGATTAAAACTTGTTTTATTATCGGGAGAGTCAGGAGACTATCGTTTGTGTCTGGATCGTCTTTATTCGTTAGTTGTACCTAATTAATCGCGAATAATGGGTGATAAAGTTTACGTTGGTATCATTAGATGAATGATCCTGTGCATTTGGAAATTTTCAACCATGATTGTTTGAGGGAACTTCGAGTGCTGCTGCTGATCTTGAGAAAAATAAGTCACAAGAATTCAACTTTTTCTTGGTTATTGACTTGGAAGGAAAAGATGAGATCCTTGAGTTTCCTGTTTTGATTGTAGATGCTAAAACCATGGAAGTCGTAGACTTATTCCACAGGTTATAACAACTTCATATACTTAGTGACACAACTTTTTAATGCTCAAAGGGTTTTGGTGTGTTTGAATGGTTATCGTTGGAGTTAGAACTGTAAGTGAGTTGTTAGACCTTAGAAGAGCTAGGAAATTAATGTTCTTTTAAGAATTTTTTGGTCATAGCTATATATCACAGTGTTGTTTATTGTCTGTTCTTTAAGAATTTTATGCTCAATTTTATAATGTGGTTTTTGTTCTCTATTCTTCATAAGGTTTGTAAGACCCACCAAAATGAGCGAGCAAGCAATTAACAAATACATTGAAGTCAAGTATGGGGAACTCGGTGTTGATCGGTATACTACTTCTATCACACTTCTGTGTGTAGATATAGACACAGCTACAATGATTGTTATGTTTTTTTTTGTAGTTGCATTAGTGTGACCCTTTCTGAATATGGTACTGAATGATATAGTGAATATATATTCTGCTACCATAAGATATGCTAAGCTAAGAGTTGGTTTAGACTTCACAAGCTTCTTCCAACACGAGAAATGTCGAGTTTCTGTTCAAGAACAGGATTAAGTAACGCTCTCCGAGGAAAAATGATCATAGCTTTATGATCCAAAAATTAGTTAGTCAAGTTTTTTTAGTATTAAGATGATAGTTCTAAGAAGACAATGTTTTTTGCTGTTTTTTAATTGGGAAATTTATTCCAGGTCTATGGCGTCGTCTTCAGATGCATGGATGAGAGAGTACAATGAGGCTTTAAAACTATCTGAGGATATTAATGGCATGATGGCAGAAAGGAATTCATCGGGTTTGACCGGGCCTGATGCTCAATGTCGTGCTTCAGCAATACGAAGAAAGATCACCATTTTAGGAACCCGATTGGACACTCTGCAATCCCTTCTTGTTAAGGTTCCTGGGAAACAACATGTGTACGTCATTTTGAATATTGTTGCTTGTAAGCACCGACAGACTCATGTAGCCTCTCCTAAACATAAATCATGGTACTTCTCCTTTGCCTTGTCACAATCACTCTCGTGGTAAAATAGAATCACTATAATGGTTTTCTTGTCTTTGTCTGTTGTATGTTGCTCTGTGTGTAAAAGGTGTTATGAGTAACGGATTAAAGTTTCGTTCTTCACTCAATTCTTCAGCTCGAAAAGAAAGACATCAAGGCGACAAAGAATCTTGATTCTTGAGAAATCTTGTTGTAAAATTTGATGAGGTTCAAGAATTTGTCTTAAGAAAAATAAAAGAAATCCGTTTAAAATTTGTTGGTAGGATTGTTGATTAGGGATGTAATGAAAGTGGATGTTTGCTTGTATACAATACATGTTTAATGGACAAAGTACAAAGTTTTGAAAATACAATTGTTGTTCTTTCCCATTGAAGAACGATTCTTATTAACCATGATGAATCTAAGTATTTAACATTATTTATGAATTAAAAGAAAAAACTATAAGATACATGATTTTTATTCTAAGTGTTACCCTTTATGGAATTTTATAAGGTATTTAATATTGTTAGTAAGAATTAATTTCAATGGATTATGCCCAAAATTACTTTTACACAAAATCTGTTTCCAATTTTGATTGCCAAAAAAGTTTGACTCACTTCATATTATTATCATTCACTCAATAATTAAGTCCAAGGAGGCATGAGTTTTAAAAAATATTATCTTTTGTCTTTAATTTGGTAAATTATTTCTTATATTTTCGTTATTTTTATTATTTTTCGCAACTGATGAGAAAATATGCGATATCATTGAATCAAATCTGCAGCATAAAATTTGTCGTAACCGAATGACTAAAAATCTACCACAAAAAGTATGCGGTCACTAAAAAAATGTATAATATCTACGGTAAAGGGAATTGCGTATTCTGTGATAAATATGTGATAACTAATTATTGAAAAAAATCTTATGTGATAACGTAAAATAAATCTGTGGTAACGTAAAGTAGATCTAGCAATTAATTTGTTTGTTATCAAATTTACGGTGAAAAAACTCTTGCTACAAATAAAACAAAAAATCTTCGATAACAAATAAATCTGCCATAGAAATTTTATTATTTTGGAGAAATGAAAAAATCTGATGGCATTGAGAAAATTAATCTATGAATAAAAAAAATTTGCGATTAATTAGAAAATCTACAACCACTAATATATGTAAATCTGCAGAATAAATTAAATATGCGGCAAAAATATAAATCTGTCATTTCAAAAAATCTGCCATAACATCGAACCGTAGATTTTTGTTGCAAATTTATTTGTTAGTGATGACAAAATCGTAAATAATTGCTATTTTTCTTTTAAAAAAAGAAAAAATATTGATGTGGAATTAATTGGTACGACAGTCTTGTAATTATTTTTTTCCCAACACATAATTTTAAAAACACTTTAATTATTAAAAAAACTCATTTAACTTTAATTTTTTCTAGATTATTTTAGTAATAAAATCAAATTGTAAAATTATTCTATTTATTCACCCATTATATATAATGATCGTATTATTTTCTTATACATACTGTATTACTAGACATGCAAAATTGAAGATAAGAAAGGAAAAGAAACACCTATCCAATTCCTAGAAAAAAAGACAAGAAAAGAAACTGAAAATTTCCTGTGTTTTTAAAACATGAACACGTCGCAAGTCATCACTCAAATTGAAATTGGCATTGAACGGAGAAAGAAAGCCAAACTCCATAATCCATAACTAAATGGGCCTTAGAGTATAGTAGTAGGCCATATAGGAGTGTTTCGGGCTTCAGTGTAATTATTATTCGCGGAATTTAATCTGCTAAACCTCGACTTTCCTGTGTGAAAATAATGACCGTCAGGTGTCAGAGTTTCAGACCTAGAAAAAGTAAATAACCGAAAGTCTCTCCAATACTGAAATTTCAAAGAGGCCAAGATTTACCTTATTTAGGTATACAAAACTGGTGTTTTTTGTATGAAAATTATACAGACAACATGAAAATGATATAAATTTAATCATTAAAACGAACTTACATTGCGGCTTATACAAATATTGTTTTTTTTTGCAACCAATAAATTTTTGGACAACAGAAAAACTATTTATTTACATCAAATGGATATTAATCTTTGCAGTCGGAATTCTAATTCAATTTTTTCATTCAATATAATGCATAATAGTTAATTTTATTAATATATCAAGGCTTAATCATATATTTGATTGTGACTACTCACATCTGAATATGAGATCAATTTGTTATTCTAACCAAGCATCTAATCTGTCTTGACATAAATGAATGACTTAAACGTTAATTATCAAATACTATATCCTATATGTAATATATAATAGTATATAGTCGGCTATCTCCCACTATAATATACTGTCGTATACACACTCATTTTCCAAAAGTGGCATTTTAAGTGGACTTTTCTTTTTGGTTTTATGTTCAGAAAGTGGACTTTTCTTCTGAAGAAGCATGGTGTGGATCGTTTACTAAAATGATCGTGGCGTCATTTTATTCTTCTTTTTGTCATTTACTTTTGCTTATATATATGCATTAGATTAAAACGCTATATTTTCCGTATATAATTCCAACAGCTTGAATGTATAGTTAATTTATACTCCCTAATATCAAATCGATAGTCTCTCGTGATTATACAAACTAGACCAATTAAAATTCGAATCTGACAAATATCAAAATTCGAGTCTCTTAGGAGTATTATGTTCGTCTCTTAATCAACACTATAATGAGTAAAACCTAAAAAGGTGTCCACATAAGACAATTATTTAAAATGAGTTGAGCTTTTTGAGAAAATTAATGGCGTGTGAACAGTTACGCGTGCGGATATATTCTTCTTTTGTAAAATTAATGAGAGTAGGCGAATGTCCACTCCACATACTCCATCCGTATTTTGGTGAGTCCCATAATAATATTCACCGTACGCATCTCTCGTGGTCGAGATTGCAACTGAATGTGTCCATCCAAAATCTTACTTACGACCCTTTTTTTTATGATGTCACTTGCGACGGTTTTAGTACAACTGTACAAGTAATACAACATTTGTGTTTATAGTTTATACCCACATGTTAAATATAATATTTAAATCTTTTGTCTGCATACATAAAATGCAAATGTGTTTCTTACCACATGTATTTGGGTTTGTTTTCTATTTTACAACAAAATTTTAAGAAAAACATTGAAATCAAAAGTTATGTTTTTTTTTTGTTTGCCGACCACTGAAATGTTATGATTTTTATAGGAAAAAAATAACATTTTATATGTAAGCGATAAGTGATAACCATAAAGATGCAGTTTCTTTTAAGGTACGGCTATGAGTAAAACTACCAAGCCTTCTTTTTCACACCAACCATAAAATAAAATACATTATTAGTGGCAATAATGTGATTACAATGAGCGTGAATGGGCAAACATGCCACATCCCTCCATTCGTCAATGCCTACATAAACCCTCCAAGCTTTCATGTAAAACTCGGAAAAATAATACAGAGCCAAAACTTTAAACTTAAAAATGGGAAGGCAGCTTTATACGACGACGTTTCTCCACTTAGTCACCATACTCTTCATTTTCAGGACAATTTCAGCCGTCCGTTTCCCTCCGGCACCAGCAACAACCAACGACCTAAATTTCATCCGTACGAGCTGCAACGCAACTCTTTATCCAGACGTCTGTTTCACGTCACTAGCTGGCTACGCCTCCGCCGTCCAATATAATCCTGCGAGGCTAGCTAGGCTCGCCATCGGCGTATCCCTCTCCCGCGCAAAATACACAACGAATTACCTCTCCAAAGTCTCAAGCTCTGCCGCCTCCGCCGCCCTCCGCGACTGCGTTTCCAACATGGGAGACGCGGTGGAGCAGATGAGTGGCTCCCTACGGCAGCTACGAGAGATGAATCACCGTCGTCCTGGAGCGCCGGCGTTTAGGTTTCAGATGAGTAACGTTCAGACGTGGATGAGCGCGGCGTTGACGGACCAGGAGACGTGTACGGATGGGATCACAGAGGAGATGGAAGACGGAGAGACAAAAACGGCGGTTTGCGAGAGAGTCACCGACGTCAAGAGGTTCACGAGTAATGCACTTGCTCTCGTTAACACTTACGCCAACAATGGAGCCTAGCTAAGCTAGGAGCTAGGTCTTGAAATGAAGTTATATATGTACTTGTATATAAACTATATATTACGAGTGTGCTTAGTTTTCGTTTCTGTGTATTTGAGGCTCTAAAATCGAGTTTACTGAGTTGGAACTCCGAATTTGTGTGTTCAAATTATACATTAATCTATGTTTGATTGTATTAGTATATGTCGTATGTGTTTATATTGGTGTACTATATGAGTGATGGAGATAATTATAGATGGTTTTGATGAATAATTAGGATATGTCTAAGGCCCAAGGGATGTGATAGGGGATGAATTTGGGCATCTATTGAGGGAATTGAAACCCGTGAGATGACTAGAACATCTGACTATGACTTAGTTGGACCCCTAAGTTTTGTCTATTTGTGCCCCACTCAAATCTGTACGAAAACAAGGTTTGTGACTTTTGTCCTTTCTTGTTCACGGAGATGCCAATGTACAAATCCACATTGTGCTATTTGTTATTATGAACTGTGCCAATTAATAGAAACCAATTACAGTTGTGATTTCTTTTCAGATATGATACATTATTTTTCTTTCAATATGTATAAATATGTCATTTCTTATACAAAAAATATAAAATGCAAATGGATTTAAAAGTATATCATTCGCCTTTGATGGTTTCCTTGGCGTTAGTTTGGATAATATATATATATATATATGTTGGTTAGATAATTATTCATCATCAATCCGAAAGTGATTCCATTCATATATTTTTCCCGTGTGTTACATCATCATTATAATCATTAATTTTGTTTTTATTACAAATGATAATCTACGGAGAAGTAAGTAAACACATACACCTAAAATAAATTGTTTTATGGACAGCTCCACGAAGAAAATTACAACTACAACGGGGGATAGTTACTTTTGTACTATGTACAGTATTTTTACGATAAAATATTTTACATATATCAATTGAAAATAGATTTGGTGTGAAAAAGATAAACTACGAAAAAGCTACCACTTTCCAGTTTCCATTCATTATTCACAAGTTTCTACTTTCTACTATGTGAATCCCGTTTGAAATTTTCAGAGCGATTCATTCTTCTCCTAACGGCAGCTTAAAATTAGCCCAAGCTTTGATTAAAAAGGAAAAATCTATAGTGAAAGTTTTGCTTAAAGCGGTTAACTTTTTAAACATTTCCCCCCCTCATTACGAAGTGTGGAAAATTTTAATTAAAGAAGTGATTGTCCAAATAGAGAACTAAATTCCACATAACACATGCAAAATCATAACACATTAATAATACAGTCTCTAACGTTACTTATATATCAAAGGACTAAGCAACAACAACACATAATTTCGTAAGTTTACAATCAAATAGTAAATCTAATCTAACTTATTACTTAAGCTAATGCACTCTCTTCTAATTTCTCTCTAAGAGATTCCACTTTTTAGAAAACTAAAGCTTTCAAGTTGCAGAATTCAACACCCAACCGGCGCAACGACCGTCGTCTTCACCTTTGGCGGTCTCCCACGTCCTCTACGCTCACCGGTTGGCTGAGGAGCCGGCTCCGACGCAGCAGCAGCTGAAACCGTCTCCGAATCTATTTTTGGTCTCTTCGGTGGTCGTCCCCGTGGTCTTCCAGTTCCGGTTGCGATCTTTTCCTTGGCCTGAATCGACGGCTCTGATGGATCTCTCGGCTTCGGTGGACGACCGCGAGATCTAGGCGGATCTGAGGAGACTGTGGCAGCAGCAGCGACGATTTCCGCCTGAGTTTTCTGCTTCGGAGGACGACCACGACCGCGCTTAAGCGTAGCATCTGGATCTGGTTTTATATAACTGTTTTTCACCATGAGAAGCTTACCGTTCTTCTTCATCTGGCTGAGATGGTAGCTGAGAAGTGTCGCGTGAGACGGCGGTAAGTTTTGCTGAGTTGACTCGATGTACTTAGCAATCGTCGTTTTGTTGCAATCGTTCTTATCGTTAAGTGAGTCGATCGCTTCCATTATCATTTAAACTCAAAATAGTCAACCAAAATTCAGAAACTAGTTTGTAAAATTTAAGGGAGTTTTGAGAGATCTCGTGGATTTACTTACCTGAGGATAAGGTGGGAGAGAGAAGTATGGATGTTGTTGCTGACTCTGAAATTCCGATGAATGCTGATCTGTGAAGCAATGGTGAAGATCGAACGCCATGTGAAGCGTGGACTCGTAGAGAGAGAGAGTGACAAGTGTGGGGAGGTGAAGGAAAGAATCTGTGTTTTAAAAACAAATACAATTGGGAAAGTGGTTTTCCTCATCATCAGATTTCAAGATCAACATATGTTCGATTATATTCAGTCGTAGAGTTCATCGGACGGTTGGGGTTATCGATCATACAGATGGATCGAACGGCTATCAGTTCATAACAGTTTTCTCCTTCAGGATTACTGACGTGGACAAAAGTGAATGACTTCCGACTTTTTGGCCTTAAATGACGTAATTCTCCTCGTATTTGAAACTAATTACCTTTTGTAAACAATATGGCATTTGGCTCAGTCCAGCTTGGTTACTTACAACAAAAAGCGACAAACGAGTTTTTGCAAATCATATTTTGAATTATTTTATTAAATCATGAATGCAAAACGGGACTTATTTCTTTCATTTTTTTCACCAAAGAAAAGATTTAAGTTTTACATTTATATATTCACCCCCGTGTCTTTCTCTATAAGCAGGCCAGGAGTTGCAAGACTCGAAGATAGAACACGATGTGATTCTATTACTCAAACAATAGAATCATATGAGACAAATGAAGCATTTGAGAAATTTACGAAGATGCGGATCACAAGAAGCCAGTGCTGCCGAACGGGTTGTTGCTGTTATGTTGCTGATGTGCACCTGCATTAACCGAAGATTCCCCTAAACCGGTGGTGTTTTGCGCTCCTGAAACCATGATTACTGGAAATTCCCCAGAACCCATAGTGTTTGGCGGCTCTGAAACCGGGGCTACTGGAAATACTCCAAAACTGGTGGTGTTTTGTTGTTCTGAAACTGGGGCTAATGGAAATGCCTCAAAACCGGTAGTGTTTTGTGGTTCTGAAATCGGGGCTACTGGAAATGCTCCAAAACCTGTGGTGTTTTGTGGTTGTGAAACCGGGACTACTGGAAATGCCCCAAAGTCGGTGGTGTTTTGTGGTCCTGAAACCGGAACTACTGGAAATTCCCCAAAATCACCAAAAGGATTTGCAGCGCTTGGTGCAACCTGGGTCTGTGGTTGCTGCTGTTGTTGATGATAGGTTGGCTGGTAGGAACCGAATGGGTTGCTTGTGGCTGAAGGCGGTGGAACGCTGTTGGAAAATGCAAACGGGTCTTGGACCTCAAACGGATTGGGAGCAGGAACGCCGTAGGCAGGCTGTTGGACAGCTCTGTAAGCTCCATCGTCATAAAGGCTGTTTAGGGTCAGCGTGTCTAAGCCACCCACCTTGCATTTGTTGCAGCAAAAAAAGCTTATAATTAAGAAACCACAAATTCAATTTAACATCCCCAAAACTGGCATATGTTAACAGGATGATTGGCACGCAATTGATTCATGCCATTATCAATAACACAAGAATCCATCTTACCAATTGCCTCTCTTTGGCTGCAGATATATCATTGCTAGGTGTTGTGACCAAGGAAAGCTCCCATCCTGACAGATCCAAATCTCTTGCTTGACCAAAACCAAACGTCGAAGAATCAACTGGAAACAGAAACAGAATCAGAAATGCGTACAACAAAACAAAAAGGCAAACTTCGCCCTACGGTATGTAGTAGCCCAAGAAGCTCACCATCTGTAGACACTATGGCCAAAGCAAGTGCATTTTGGTCCAGGATTGCTAGTGGATCAGGTGCATCATTGTTCAAATCCTGCGAGTAACACTGACAGAATCAGAGACGGAAGAATAACAATGACAGAAAATTTGAAATATATGTAGTATAAGCATATTTCACCAATAGATCATCTGTATCAACGATGTTCTGTGGAGTTTCTGCTGAAGGAGGAGGTTGTGTCTCTTCAAAGGGAACAACAGTACTATCTGAAGGCAATGATGGTTCATGTTCTTCATGTGAAAGTTCAACATCTTCAGAAGTATGCCCCTCATCCGGAGTATATGTAAGAAGCTGTATGTGGACAAAGTTTTTAGAAAATAAGTTACCAAAAAAAACCATGGTTTCTCTTGGACCATAAATCAGAGCATGTATACATACAAGTGGCCCAGATGAGACGTCGACCATTTGAGGTGCGTCTTTCATATACTCCTCCATTGTTGTAAGAAAAGATTGTGGAGGCTTCAGAAAAAAAATAGAGTTATATCGTGATAATAACATACCTGCCATTATAAATTTAAATGTAACAAACAAATTATTATCTGATACCTCTCTTAAAACGGGAAACTGGAAATTCCTTGCAAGTTCTAATCCTTTGCATATTTCATAGAAATTAGAAAGGTTGCGAGCCTGCGTCGATAGATTAACCCTAATTAAGTGAAATCTAAATGGACACAAAAGAGAAAATAACTCAGCAACAATACCTGCAGACCCGCACGCTTGTATATGTCAAGGGCCTTAACAGCGTCATGTCTTGGCATTTCAAAGAACTGCAGTATATGCATACATGAAACAGGGAGAAATAAAAAAACACGAGGGTGAGAGTAACTCTGGGCGGGAAGTTGAAAATATTGGTCCTACCTTTTCTACTAGATTGATGATTCCTTCATTGATGGCACAATAGACTTTAAAGCTCTCCTTTAACACCTGAAAATACATTTTTCAAAAGATTTCAGGATTTAATTCAAGCTGTTCTTTCCAGATATAATATAGTTGACAGAGCACTAAGAACTAGGGTATGTGCCTGAGCGTAGTTTAACGTACCAGAGCGAGTGCATACTGTATGATATGGTTGTGGTTCGCAGCACCGGCTGGCTGAAAAATTCAAAGAGAAAAATCAGTTCATTGGTTATGAGAAGGCTGCTCCAACACAATGTCACAATAGAAAATAATATGGGCGTTAAAGAGACATAGTGCACGACTCAGAAAATGACATGAAAGACGCACCTTACAACCAATGAGACAATGTAGAAGCTGCTGTAAAGCTGGTAACTGTTCCAAGAGTTTTCCACCATCTAAATCCCTTGTTTTGCTATACCCCTGGCCATCAATTTCAATACCATCAGAAAGGAAAGAAGGAAGGTGAGGCCACAAAACAAAGTAATCGCAAAATTTGGTACCTTCTCCTGCCCTGGGGCAAGTTTTGGAAGACGTTCAGCCTCAATATCGTATTTAAGTACTCTATGGCATTGAAGCCGTTCCTCAAGAAATAATGCATAAGAGCGTACCCATGCTGAACAATCCCAGGCTGTGAGAGGCAGAAAGCAAACATATAATCAGCAGGTAACTCTATGCAGAATCATTTGCTTCTAATACAGTAAAACACATAGGCTCATGAATGTAGCAGTAAGGAATCACCGGTTGGACTCGAGTCATCCTTGAAATTAGAAAGTTGAATAATGCGTCCTCTTTGCGAAAAATTCAATAACTCCTCTCTAAATGTCGGATCTCCCTCCCTCAGAAGCCGGTGTATAACAAGTAATGCTTTTAGTGCAACCTGATAAAGCAAAAATACACATACAACACCAAATCTAATAGCCAACAGATCAAATTGAGAAACCTAACCAAAGCTATCCATAGGCTATCATCCATAAACAAAGTTTGGAACACCAATTTGAAACAATATAATAATCAAAACTCTTAGAAGAACTTCAACTCCCAAAAACACAAATAATTAATCATACTAAACCACTGAAGATCATAAATTCAGATCATCATCAAGATAGGATAAATCAATTACCGTCCAATTTCTGGTCTTGTGCAATCGTCGGGTGAGAGCGTGAATGCAGTAAGCAACATCTGCTCGAGGCCGAGTTGCTGATGTTGCAACGAAAATTTCTGTAACAAATCCCATAGAAGATAATTAAATAACAAACAAAACAAATACTACAATCTAAGAATTCCCGAGAAAATTCATTTCTGCAAAAGAAAAGAAAAAAAACAAATGAAGAGCAACCACTCACTCCTGAGATGACGGTCTTTGGGAGGACACTCGACATGGTTAGTAGCCTTCACCACCGCAATATCTAAATCCTGAAATTACCAATATACGTAAGATCATAACTCGAATCTATGAGAGCTTTACTTCCGGTGATTGAAGATATATAAAACTCGATTGAAATGCTGGAAAAAATCAAAGCAAAAGGAATCGAAAGGTGCGTACGGCGTAATCGCTATTCACTCGAACAAGGCCGACTTTGGTGGTGTCTTTTAGGGCTCCGTAAGCTCTTCTCCATGACTGAAGCGTTCCCATTGGAAACCACGCGAAAGCCGTTCAGATCTCTTTTTCGAAACTTCTCTCTGAGAAAAATTTTTAAGCCGCAAAGACTAAGAAGAAGAAAGAAGGAAGAAAAAAACGAGCACAAAGAGGAGAAAGATTGGATTCGTCCCATCTTATATTTTGTTTCCTTAATCGACTAATTTTGCTTAATTGATTTGAGAATTTGCGAATATAGGATTTTATTATTTTTACTTTTTAACTACTGTAATCTAATTCTTTTTTACTTCAATCTTATAATTATGACATTTTGATACTAAATGCATCAGTTAATGATTTTCTTAAAATAATGATGAGAAAAAGTGATTCTTAAATTAATTCAGACGCAAAGCTTGTCGCTGGAATTATCAGAGGGAGACTATTATTTGGACTCGATATTGAATCGAATCTATTTGAAAGACCTTTTGGACAACATTGTACAATATTTTTTTTTCATTGTTTTTGTTTCTTTCATTGTTTTTCATTGTTTAATATTGCACCCCCCCCCCGGGAGTCCCCGGTTCTACTATTAAATGGCGATTTTAAAATTAATTTAAGTGTGTTATAAAATTAAGAAAGTATAAACAATATAACAGAAGTTTTATTTGTCTGTTGAAATTTAACAATAACTTTGTAGCATTTCCTTGATTTTAAAATTTTATTCACTATGTCAATTTCGATTTATTCCGTGGTAGTCATCTGACATATACCGATCATATCATCAAATACAATAGAAAAAAACTGAAAGTGGGGTTGTCTTTTCCTTCTCTATCGTGGGTCCATTTTTCTACCAAAGAAGTTATGGAAATGTATCACCACCAAGGCACCAACATAGTCATAGAGTTATAGGTGCAGCAATAGTTATATTAATACTCCCATTGACATTTTCGATTAGTTGATTGAGTATTAGTTTAGTATTCATTTTATAAGTTGTAAGAGGTCACTACAAAGTGGATGTAGTTGTCAACATATTCTCCTCCTACGTCAATTCACTGGGTTGTTTTATACTTATACAGATTTGAATGGCAGACTCCTGTGTTGTCACTTGTCATCATATTCTCCTCCGACGTTTACTACGTTTACTAGTTTAACTTTTAAGGTTTTTTTTAATATGATTTGGTTTTGGGCTGAAACTCTGTATTTTTCTTAGGTACAAAATCATTAAGCGTCATTCGATTATGTTATTTATAAACTTTGTATAGGTTTTTTTTCAGTCGAGTTAACGATATTTAATACTCTTAAACTTTTGATCCCAACTCTGCTAGTTTTGCACTCTGTATGTAATGTACGTAGCAGTATTGTAGTAATCTCCGTATCTTTGAGATAGAAACCAATTTTTTTGTTGTTATTCTTTCGTAACCATTATGATAACACGAAAGTGACATTAATACAAACTATTAAATTATACTTGCTGTCTTTTTTTGGGAAATGAATCAGAAGACTTGAAAGAAAAGTATTTGTTGCATCTAGGTTAGATAATTATGGTTTAGAGAATTGATTGTTTTATTAATGTTCAAAGATTGGCGATTGCAAAAGCAAAATTAGGTTTCTTTTTACTATTTTTTTTAGAAAGTAATAAATATGAGCTTTTAGATATTATGTAAAGATTTATGAATGTTGTTCGATTTTATGATGTTTTGAGAGGAAGGAATAGTCATTTATTTATAGTGTTTTGAGAAAGTTATTTTTTTTTCTTTCGAGTAGAAGTTGCATTTTCTCTTAATTTATTTTTTAAGTTTGATTTTTTTAATGAAGTTTAATTATTTTTTCTGAATAAAATTTACTTAAGTCGACATTGATTTTTCAAAGACCGACGTAATTGAGTTTTAACATGTCTACTTTTAATTTATATCATATTTATGGTAAACAGGACATATGTTTAACATGATTTTGTTGTTATCTTAAATTTGCCAATTGTCTAGTGGGTTTTGTTGTGAAGATTTTGATAAAATTGAAACAATATATATTGATAGTATTTTAAAGGGTATGAAACGAGAGATGTTTTAACGATACTGTCACCAAACGATGCTAGTACGGTGTGGCTGGTTAACACCGTTTCTTTCTTATCCGTATGCATGATGGCATGACACCTTTTGTTGGTTTCGTATCCGTATACATTCAACTCGTGGTACTTTAAACTAGCTTTTACTCATGATATACATTGTGGAATGTTAGTGTTTTTTTTTTCGTTAGATTGTGGAATGTTAGTTAAGGTCAAATTAACAACTATTTTATTTCATTCAACCGTAGGTCTAAGGATGTAACACGTATGGAAAGAAAGGGAGTACGTACGACTTGCATGTAGAATTGATTATCCGGTTTTTTCATGTAAATAAACGGGTAATTGGAATAGAAACATGGACACCTCTTTCTTATTCATCACGTGATAAGCGGCCGAGGTAAGTTAGAGCAACCCCATTGATGATATTTCATTCAGTATTTTATCAATTAAAAAAAGAAATAGAAATTGAAGAGAGAAACATAGAAGCGCTTCTCCAATCAAAGTTTGCATTAGATAAAGCGGGCAAAATCATGTGCGAATTAAAACATTTAAAATTTAGGATGGACAACAAACAGTCATAGAATAATTTATTTCTTTTTTAAAAACGATTCACAGTTAAGGCTAAGATCAATTCTTTTATTTTTTTTGACCGTATCATTATAAACTACATATAGTAATTGGTATATAAAAAACGGTTTAAGTCGTAAACGGTTTTATCCATCATATCGGATCGGTCGGATCCATTCAAAATTAATCAATTCTCGGATGGCAAAATACTCTACACACATTTGTCATTATTTAAATGGTTAATCTTTTACATTTAAAATTTAGTTATATTGATAAAATATATTCAATATAATATATGTGAGATGTAGGATGCTCTTGCTTTGAGTCACTCTCTCCAATGGGTACGGCAATCGAGAAAATAATATCATAAATACGCAAATTCTATATAGTAGTGTGTTGTTTCTTTATCAGGGTTCTACACTGATACAATCGTTGGTTATTATTGTCGTGTTAGACAGTGTATATATTACTACGCTATTTTATTAAATCTAATAAGTAAAATTACAAACAGAACAGTTGAAAGTTGTTGTAAAACAAGGAATAATAATATTTATGTTATTTTATAACTAAATTCACGTAATACATTTAAACTAAAGAATTTCATGAAATTATGTGACTAATAACAAAAATAGAAAATAGAAATCGTACACCAATGCGTTTATTTTTCCCTCTTCCCATTTCCCAAGCTAGCCGTTAAAGCCGTAGTTCCGAAAATTGACATGTAAATGTGATATTCACATGGAATTTGTCGGAGTATAGAGATTCATGAATCTGGTCAATACTAAAAACAAAAATTTTAAACGATTTTTAACAAAAATAATAATAATAGTAACTTTAAAGACGAAGCAAGAGTACACATGAGGTATTTGATGTAGAGACACGTGCGTATGGGTCACACACCATTATTTTTATAGGCACCTTGTGTCAGTCCAGTTCCAGATTTGCCGGCTCTATATTTACTAGGTTCTATAAATGTTAACATGTAGTAATTAATTATGCGGTTAATGTCTCCAAATTACTTCAGGGTCAGAGTACTCATCCGTGCTTCGATTTGGAAGGCGGTTTGGCTGCATAGTGGATAAATTACTCAAACCATAAAATTATATTTTTAGGTGTGGATCTTCTGCGGTTCTACCCTGTTAATTATTTGCTACTCATCTTGTGTGGAGCCTAAAACTCAAGTATTAAGTTCAGACATACAATCTCATGACACCTATTAGTATTTCATAATTTCAGCGTATGAAGGTTTGAGCATGAGTGACAAATATCATCTTTTGTCTGACCGTCCGATTTATTCCTATGGCCATTCGAATATCTCTTGTACAAAATTCTATTCAGCATGTTAATACGCACCATTTCAAAACACATGAATATTAAATAAAGAACTAGCATTATCATGATATCATCATATGCAAAATTGAGAACTCGTATTCAGCGATGCTTGGAAAGGACTTTGAACTGAAGGAGATGCACGAGCCTTCGAATCAGAAAATTCTTGAATATATTTTTTTAAAAAAGGAAAGAATAATTAATTACTGACATATTGATGGGTTATATTTTACATACAGTAAGAAATTACAGAATGTTTGGTATATTTCTGTTGCTGAACGTTAGTTTTTCATCCAAATTTGTTTTTTTTTTTTTTTTGAAATACCTGCTAATATTAAAAATACTGTATATTTACTTGTTTAGCAATCCTAAATCATAAAGTAGAAACTATCAACTATTTATGTACGGTTAATTTTTAATTAAGGAAATAAAACGTTGCTCAGTAGAAAGAAGAAATATTATACACGTAAATATAATTTAAATGTTCTTTATCAAAAAAAAAAAAACTAGTATAATTAAAATGTTACACAATACAGAGTCGTAAAGGAAAAGCGTATATGGATACGGTGTTTGTTTTGGCCAAGCTGGATGGCACCGGTACGAATGCCACGTGGGTAGACCAGGATTGATCGTACGCTACGATTACCAGATCGACGATAGTAACAGAGTAATGCTAATTTTCATGCTTCGAAGACACGTGTCCAGGCTGGCTTTACCTTTCGTCAACCACGCGATTTTATTGGTTCGTACGTCACGCGCTCTCTCACAAAATGTTACGGTCAGATTCGAATCAACCAGAGCCTCTAACCCATATACAGAGCCTTCCATCAATCAACCCATTTCAACTGAATCCCTCATATACACGTAAGTATCTAACCAATGTTTTTCTAACAACATTTATATCTATATATTTTATATATTTTTTCCAAGTAACAACAACTTAAATATGTTGATCAATGGAAGAAAGCAAAAATATAGAGTAACTATAATACTGATATTCATGCAAATTTTTAGGTGCCCTTAACAGTTAACACCCACGAGTGGTCTTACTTCCACCTCATATCATTTTTTGGCAATGCACATTTTTTTGGCCCATCTCTTTCGTGCTGACTTCTGTGTATTTAACCATACATGTATCGCACTTACATGGTTCTCTATTGGAATTTTTGCAAACCAGGTAATTTTTACACGAATAGTTTTAAAACAGGCATTTTAAATTTGGTTATAGAAGTAGAGACTTGTTCATTATTCAAAGAAAACAAAACAAGTTTATAAAACCAAGAGAATTCATTTTAAAAACTTGTTTTAAAAACTGCTATATCTGTAATTAGTAAACAATTATCTTGGCTTGTATTTTTCTTTAGAAAAAGTTAAATTTTTTTCATCATCATTTAGAAAAAGTTATTTCTGAGATAAAAAAAGCACACTAATTTTTCATGACATATGATGACACCATTTTCATTTGTTGTCTTCTACTACATAAAAAGGGAATCAATGAACGCACTTTTATTTTCGTTGTTAATCAGCGAGAGTGCTTGATTTCAAGGAAGATTATAAGTAATCAAGGAAGATGATTTCTCTTTGCTGGTAAGTGTTTCTTTAGAGATCTAATATTTTCACGTGCAAGATTTTTAGCACATGATGCATATTTAAGTAAGTATTTTGTTGGGTCAACAAATTAATACTGTTTAAATCACAGTCTTTTGAAAGCTAGGCAATAATAGAGTATAAATTTCGGCGTCGATACATTCTCAGTAATATATGCATAGAAATAATCTATGATTTCATTATGCAAACAAACTGAAAATTGAGAAAACGACGCAACAGAGAATTAAAGCATGTAACCATGGAGCGGTAATTGAGATGGTCCATACGACGGCCGTGAACGGTGGGAATGGTCTCAGGGCCTACCGTATAAAAGACTTGACACGTGTAATAATCACATGTCTTGTAGGGACCACAATCTCAATGGCGTACGGTTAGTTCACGACAATGGCCTGTGGGACCCTTTTACACGTGGAGTCATCACATGCTGTCAGTTCTGATTTTCACGAAATATTTGAATATAAGAAAACTATTAATGTCAAAAAGCAAACATTAGTGTTACTACAGTTAGTATTTTCACAAAATACTTTTTCAAAATTTAATGTAGTATCTTATTCCGTAATTTAGCTACAGCAATTAAAGTCATTAGAATGTAAATCTCAATTAAATTGATATGCTGAACTAATAGAGAGATGTTAAATTTTGTATTACAACCTAGACAACCACTTTTTTAAAATATGTGAAAATCTTAAAACGTGCAGCTTTATTAGAAATGGAGGGAAATTTATTTGATATGTATGATATTTATGGTTATGTTGCATTTTAATATCGCTGTTTACTTTTCTACTCCCTTCCTCGAACAAGCCTACATTATTACAAAGGAAGCTAAAGGCACCAAAACAGTATGATGAAACTCATTTCAGCTTTTTAGTGGAATTTTAATTATGCTTTGGGAAAGCTTCTTCAGATCTCCATCAACAGAACCAATATAAAGTCTTCTGTAGATAAAATCAAATTTAATGAAAAGGTAAGTTCTTATCCATCCGACAGATAATACCAAGGGATTTTTCAAATTTCCAAATTTTTGAATTAACAGGAGTTCTTCTTACACTGAAGCCCATGAAGATATAATCTAAAAATGATGTTTTTAAAATATTATTTTGTTGATTTAATAATTGGGTTAATGATGGTTTACTTTACAATATAAGAATCATTTATTTTAATAAAAAAAAAATATAGTAACATACTAACACTTATTTAAAAAAAAAAATCTGTATTTTAGTTGAAAAGATACAATCATACAAAACCAACCAACAAAACAGTTAAAAGCGACAGAAAGTAAAATGTAACACTAGTTTTTTTTTTTGATAAACAAATTTAACACTAGTTGCATGTCAATCATTTTAGTTGTCAAAATTGTATGACCAGTTTTTATTTCCACCCGGTTACATGATTTAAAACAAGAAAAAATAAAAACGTTGCACAATGCAGGAAATACATATACATATTATACACACTAATTTGGGTGTGTGTTTCGGCCTTATCGCTTTGAGCTGTAGATGTTGCTGTTAGCCCTCTGATCCATGATTCATCGGACATCGAGCCCGCCCCATCAGGAGCTTTATATTCTTTTCGCTTCTCAATAATACTAGTATTATTTTTAAAATACTTCCAGTTTTCTCTCTGTTTTTACTATTTCTGTTTTGTGATAATTAGAAATGTTAGTAGAGTGAACATCCAAGCAGTCCCAAACAATCCCCGAAGCTTAAGATTCTTCACCTTCCCTTAAAAAGCAAAACCTAGATCCGACATTGAAGGAAGGTTTTAGATCGATCTGAGAAACCCAAAATATCATCATGAAGAGATCTCATCAACATCATCTTTTTCAAGAATACAAGACGATGATGAAAGAAGAAGAAGACGACGGTAACGGCATGGATGAGCTTTTGGCTGTGCTTGGTTACAAGGTGAGGTCATCAGAAATGGCGGAGGTTGCTCACAAGCTTGAGCAGCTTGAAGTAATGATGTCAAATGCTCAAGAAGACCATCTTTCTCAGCTCGCTACGGAGACCGTACACTACAATCCATCGGAGCTTTACCCGTGGCTTGATTCCATGCTTTCCAACCTTAATCCTCCGTCTTCTAACGCTGATTACGATCTGAAAGGTATTCCCGGTGACGCGATTTTGAATCAATTCGCAATCGATTCTTCTTCTTCGTCCAACAAGCGTTTGAAATGCTCAAGCTCAGATTCCATGACCGATTTGATTTCTACGGCGGCGGTGGCGACGAGAAACGGCGTCGCAGGTACAACGACCGAGTCAACTCGGGCTGTAGTCTTGGTGGACTCCCAGGAGAACGGTGTGCGTCTCGTTCACACACTTTTGGCGTGCGCCGAAGCTGTGCAGAAGGAGAATCTGACTCTAGCGGAAGCTCTGGTGAAGCAAATCGGATTCTTAGCCGTGTCTCAAGTCGGCGCGATGAGAAAAGTCGCTACCTATTTCGCCGAAGCTCTAGCGCGGCGGATGTACCGCCTGTCTCCGTCAGTGAGTCCGATTGACCACTCTCTTTCAGATACTCTCCAGATGCACTTCTATGAAACCTGTCCGTACCTCAAATTCGCTCACTTCACGGCTAATCAAGCCATTCTCGAAGCTTTTCAAGGGAAGAAAAGAGTTCACGTCATCGATTTCTCCATGAGCCAAGGTCTTCAATGGCCGGCGCTTATGCAGGCTCTCGCGCTCCGACCTGAAGGTCCTCCGATTTTCCGGTTAACCGGAATTGGTCCCCCAGCACCTGCTAATTTTGATTATCTTCACGAAGTTGGGTGTAAGCTAGCTCATCTAGCGGAGGCGATTCACGTGGAGTTTGAGTACAGAGGATTTGTCGCTAATACTTTAGCCGATCTCGATGCGTCGATGCTTGAGCTTAGACCAAGTGAGATTGAGTCCGTTGCGGTTAACTCTGTTTTTGAGCTGCACAAGCTCTTGGGACGACCTGGTGCGATCGATAAGGTTCTTGGAGTGGTGAATCAGATTAAACCGGAGATTTTCACTGTGGTGGAGCAGGAATCAAACCATAATAGTCCGGTTTTCTTAGACCGGTTTACCGAGTCGTTGCATTATTACTCGACGTTGTTTGACTCTTTGGAAGGAGCGCCGAGTGGTCAAGACAAGGTCATGTCGGAGGTTTACTTGGGGAAACAGATCTGCAACGTTGTGGCTTGCGATGGGCCTGACCGAGTTGAGCGTCACGAAACACTTAGTCAGTGGAGGAACCGGTTCGGTTCTGCCGGGTTTTCGGCGGCACATCTCGGTTCAAATGCGTTCAAGCAAGCGAGCATGCTCTTGGCTGTGTTCAACGGTGGAGAGGGTTATCAGGTGGAGGAGAACAACGGCTGTCTTATGTTGGGTTGGCACACTCGGCCTCTCATAGCCACCTCGGCTTGGAAGTTCTCCACCAATCAGATGGTGGCTCACTGAGTTGACTCGGCTCCGTTCAAAATGTGTGATGAATTGCTGATTCGACTCGATTGATCAGTTGACCGATTATGATGATGATAAATGTTTCGACCGAGCTCAACTGAATCCTACCCGTTTTTTGCCTTTGTCACCTGTTAAGATTTTAATTTCAATATTAGGTCAATTGAAAGTTTTCTAATCTCGCTTTCGAGAGTTTTTTTACTTGTGACAATGGTGGGTAAATTGGATAGGCAGAAATAGAATGATGTAATTGGTGGAAATAAAATGATGTTGAAATGTTGAATGTCACACGCATAAATTAGTTGTAATGAGCTTGATTAATCTGTCTCTTATATAATAACGAGCTAATTGCTTAATTCTGATAACTATGCTCTTTTAATGTGCATATTGTAGGTGGACCAGATTATTCTTTCTAACAATGCTAAGTCGCTCAGTCAATTTTGTTAATTAAAACATAAAAAGGAAAAGTACTTAAATTAAAAGCCAAAAAGCCATAAATGTCCACCTTTTTTGTTAATAATAATACATATATATGTACGGATCTCAAAAATATTGGTGGGGTAACAACGTTCGCCGTCAACTGCACATAAATAATTCTGTTCATATTAAAAAGTCGAAATTGCAGATATTCTTTGTAAATTAAAAAAGAGAAGGAAAGTTAAAATTGATTTAGAATCTTGTTTTAGAGATAAACAAATATTCGACAGAGGGGTCCGTATAGTTCACTCGTGACCCTTTGGTGGTATGTATAGTTGAGTGAATCTGACATCTGATCAGATGCAAAACATGAACAGATTACGGAAAAGCACCAAATAGTAGAATCACAATTTGATTGATGCTCATTGAGAAAAAATCGAAAGAGATTTAAGACAGTACTTAAAAGTAAACGACAGAGTCCAACAACATCTTCATAGATAACTAAGTTATAAATGACTCATCCCCCATGACACAAACGCCAACATGAACCGGCGTGGTTGAGTTGGCGAACTCGTAGCCTTCTCAATCCTCGTGCAGCGTTCCCAAGACGTCTTCATCCCGGAAAAGATGGTACCTGCGTCCATCACACAAACCAAAGTTCCTTACTGAGTTCTCTAAATTAACAGTTCTAATGTCAAATTATGAATGTAAATGTGGTGCTGAAATTGAATTGATTCGCAGAATTTTCAATTTCTTAGCGATCTTACAGGCAATTCCCTTAATTCCAAAAGCTAATTAGTCTACAAGGAACTACCTAAACGACATTAGGGGTGGTCTTTCTGAACAAAACAGAAGTGTTAATGACATTAATCCCAGATCCTAAGGTTCAGGCGGAACATCTACAATGTAACAATAAGAACGAAACATAATTTACTTACTCGTTCTCGCCAAGCTTGACTTGTGTACCGCCGTGCTCTGGAAGAAGAACAGTGTCGCCTTCCTTTACAGAGACTGGAATCAATTTCCCATCCTTATCCCTTGATCCAGGTCCAACAGCTATCACCCTGCCAGAGTTCAGCTGAAATCATCCGGAAAATGATCAGATCTTTGAGGCAAAATCAGAAGAATCATATCGTGAAAATAAGAAACGGTGTTTACCTTGGTGGATTTCTCAGGGAGGAGAATGCCGCTTTCGGTTTTCGCAGGCTGGATGACTTTCTGCACCAGGATGCGGTTGAACGTTGGCATCAGACGCTTCATCATTTCTCAATTCTTTTCTCTGTTGTGTCGGAATTTTCTAGGGTTTCTCAGTTTTCAGTTGGGCAAAAGATACATAAGAAGGAGGAAGGTTCTAGATCGTAGGGTTTATCGCGGCGGAAAAGGCCAAGGGTTTACTGATTATTCGCACATATTTGGGCCTACAAATCCTGCTATTTCCTTAATGGGCCTACAAATCCTGCTATTTCCTGAATGGGCCTGACCAATTCGTAAACGGAACTAATTTAAGACTCTGACTTAGAGAAAAGTGTTCAAATTAGCAGGCGGAAACAAGAGATTACAAGTTCATTTCCCGTTTATAAAAGAGAAGATGAGTTTGAATCCCATTGATATTTTTCTATATCACATCCAAAACGAGGTGTGCGGGTAGTGAAGTTCATTACAGTGATGCAGTGACTAGTAATCTTGCGCTCTGATCTTTCTTTTGTCAAATGTTGAAACCAAATTTTGTGATCTTTTAGTCGAATAACGACAGAGAGTTGCTTGTTTACGTAGAAAGTGGTGGGAGAGTATTATTATCACATGGGATACAACAACATGGGAAGAAAGAAGGATATAACAAAGCTGTGCAAATCGGCCTTTGAGAGCATTTCATGCTTTACACACCACACATCCTCTTACTTTTTTTTAGTACGAATCAGAATGGTCCATTTCCTAAATTACACCATCTTCTTACAAATGTTCCCGATACCCGGGTTTAACTTTGCTATAACAAGACTAGATACAAAGCTGAAACGATGTCCAAAATTCAGAATGAATGAATCATCTAAGCGTGAGGGAAGCAGAGCTGGAGAATGTGTACGTTGATCGACAAGAGACTTCCATGGAAATATCAACAAGCAACACAAGGGACACCACCCGTATGCTTGAGAGTCGCGAAGTGAAACTTGTATGTCGTTTTCAATCTTGGGCCTCTAATTTTAGCTAAAGGGCTTCCAACAAATATTGGCCACCTAAATCAATGCCTAACCCAAATACACACCATTTGCCTTAAATTTACCGGTTTAATTTGTAAAACCGAAACAAGTTATTAGAGTATTAAAGATCTGTTCCGAATAACATCACTAGTACAACGCATATTACGGAATCATGACGACATCACTTATAGTAATACCGATTACTAATCTCCGCCAATCACATTATATGTTCAAAAAAAAACAATTTGTTCAATGGCATTGGCACGTATGTTACATCAATACATCTTATTTTCTTATTGTCAAAAGATAAAATCGGAAAGGATATTTGTGGGGATCGAGGCCCATGCGCCCCTTACAGAATGACCCAGGCCGTTTCCTTAATTTTAGGATATCAATATTATCTTATTTACAGTTCATACCCTATTCTCCCTTTTGAGTATCCAATGATTGCTTTTTTTCTATATTTTATGGCCTTTTTAACGAGCTAAAATTTAAAAATATGAGTAATTTAATTTAGGCTTTTGATGACTTTGTCCAATGAGAATTTTACTATATGTTTCGGATTCCTCTTTAAAGTCATTATTTTTCTCCCCCTTTTACTTTTACCTTTGTTGAATTATGCAGAATCTTTTCTACTTTGTAATTAAAAAACTCTTATTGGATTTAGACATTAATATGTAACCATTTCAATTACTGTGTGTTAGTTGGTTTTCTGGTTAAGTAGCTGTTTAGTGGAGAGTTTTAAATTCACCATTCTTAAATCCTTTAAGGACATTAAGTAACAATGCAAATAAATATAAAAGATTACTGAGACAGTTCATTTTCATCATAAAAATGTCTTTTATGTAAAAAGCATATAATCCTGATTATTTTTTTTAATAAATTTTTAAGCCTCATTTTTTGATAAATTTTTAAGCCTCATTATTGTTAGTTTGCTACTATATGAAAACTCAAAGTGGAATATCTTTCAGCTGTATGATTATGGCTTAAAGCAATCCCTTTGACTTCCATGAGACACAGCCCCACCTTCTTCTACTAATAGGAAAAGATAGTTATTTGTGTTGTATACAATAGATATTACATTTTAATCTATACTATTAAATGCAAAGCACATTTTGTAACAAGATTTTTCAAATGTAAACAGTTACATGTAATATTATTGTTTTTAGTGTTTTAAAATAAAATTCATTAAAAGTACAATAATATTCACAAAATTTAATTTTAAAAAATTATTAGTTTTCAAAAACTTAAACTTACTTTCTCTCTCTTATTATGTATGGACGAAAATTAAATTAAATATTTTTAAAAAAATTTTAACCAATCAAAATTAAAAAATTAAGATTTGATATTTAATTATACCATATTATTTATTTTAAGTCATTATATTTGAAAGATTTTGTTAAGATTTAAAATTATGATTTTTCTATCATCTTTTTTTTTTTATCTTATTTCAAATTAATTTGAAGTATCATATAATACTTATAGTTAATAAAAATATAGTTTTTTCTGCATATGTTGTGCATTAAATTTTAAGAAATAGAGATATATTATTCAATCGATGAAAACAGTGTCTGTTCAAAATTTCAAATTTGATCAATAGTTCTAAATCATATTATAAAAGATCAATATGATTCAAAATCCGAATAAGCAAAAAACATTGTTTTATTAGACGTCTAAATTTATTTTTTTCGCTTAATCTTGTTCTTTAGTTAAACCAATAATTTTACAAAATAAAATAAATAAAAATATTATAAATACTTAATTTCAAATATTATAAATATTAATCATATTTAAAATCTATAAAAGTGTCAAATAAACATAAATTGCCCCAAGAAAATCACATTAAATCTATTTTCATATATATATAATTTGATTTTCTGTTTATAAAATGGATATGTCTAGATTATATATTAGAATAATTCAAATTTAAACCGTAATCAAAGTGTTATAAATGTTTTATTAATTTAGAAAAATATATATTATAATTAAACTATATTTTAAATTTAAATATCAAATAAATTGTTTTACAAATATAACTCCACGTATGTGATCCTAATTATTTAGTAAATTTAAAGTAACAAGTTAATAAAAAGAAAAAGACGATCAATGAATGACGCAGAAAGTGGCGTTGTGATGATGTAACTCACTCTAATCTGAGTAGTGCGGTGTGTGAATGGCCAGGATTGAGGTAGGCATATACGTGGTCCCACTTACGGGGCAAAATGGAAATATTACGTAAGAGTGGAGGGTCAACGTAAATAGATATAAAGGTGTTACCTTTTTGTCTATTTAGGCACTAAAAAGTAAAGATGTTTGACAAAAATTGAAAAAGAAAGTTTACGACACTATGAAAATTGAGACCCACCTGTGGCTACGCTACACCATATGCACGTCTTCTCCTCAGTTTTTCTGGTTTCTAATATCTTCGAGTGCCTTTCAAAATTGTTTATGAAATATTTATGATCAGAAATGCTACAACACTGAGTATAATTTATACGTTGAGATTAATTAGTGAATCTATGAATGGATCAGCTATGCAAATCGGTGGAACAAAGATGTGTTGGGATTTTGAAAATGGGTATGTGCATTGAGCGATGAATGAGTATTACAAATAGCACACATAAACATACATATGAGTGTGTACAATATAAAGAGAGCGTACGGCGACATGATGACCAAATGAGAAAGCCCCATTTATTTGTCTGCTCATTCCCTAACATCCACATCTATATTCATTGCTCCCCTCATTTTCTTTTGTTTTTTTTTCTATGCAAAAATTCTACTCCTTCCCAGTTAACATGGTAGTCATTTCAAATAAATAAAATAAAATAACAGCATTAAGTTGAAACATCAGTATTAACTAATAACTATTATGTAAGATGAAATGTAATGACCATAACAGAGTCAAAAATTTTAAACATAAAAATATGAATACCATTTATTACTGTGTAATGAAAAGGAAATTATATCAAATTTATGTTGTTATATGAAACAAATTAAAGAGATAGTAGAAATTTAGCATTTGGTGTAGTGAGGAAAAGAAGGAAGCTGCACAACACTCGAAGCCAAGACTATTCCACTATCTCTTCATCTACGTGCCTTTCTATGCGTCCTTTTCTAATAAGCATTTCACTAATTAATCTACTCTCATTAGCTACACTAATTCCAACAACCATGCTTCCTCTTAAAACTGTAAAAAGTGTTTTAGGGCAAACATACATACCCAAGAGGCTCGGTCATCGAAGTTATTTATAAGTTTTTCTTTTAATTTCACATTTACCCTCAACGTCATACTAAACTCCAAAACCTTCCCCAAATCAATCACTTGAATATCATTGCTAATACACAATCATATTACTTTTTATATAAAAAAGGGACATAACCTCCTTGACCCTTTATATAAGACCCACTCATCATTCCAGCCTTTTGCACATTGCCTAGCTATTATATCAATCTTCTTCTTCTTCTTCTTTCATTTGCTGCTTTTATATATATAACCAAAAGTCTTTGCTTCCAGAGGTCAGCTATGGTGTCTACCGAAGAAGACGAAGGTCGGAGAAAAAGGAGAGATGGAAGGTGTTTTATATATGAAACAATGATGACAACATTTTATTGATGGTTTGAAGAAAGATGGGCTTTGCAATAGTTTACGCTCTTTCATAGAAATGTAAGTCTGGGGAGAGCGAGATTATTGCATTGCTTGTTGCTGGGGAATTGAAGGTTACTGGTCCGATTTTTTTTCCTTACCCGAAAAAAATCATTCTTATATCTCTTACTTAGTGTTTGTGTGTGTGTGTGTGTTTAATCTACGATTATTTTTATGTTATGTTATGAAAAATGAAGAGTGTCCTTGTAATGATGGTATCAAGTATCAACTATATAACAAACGTTACGTTTCAAATAAATAAGAGACTGTTGCAGCATTAATATCAAATAAATTATGAATTGAATCTTGAGAAACTTTTATTTAATTGTGTCTTTTTCCCATTTGGCCACCAAATAATATAGGGAATCTCTTATTCAGCGTTTTGTATTGGTGAGATTACCTAAGAAAATCAATTAGATAGTGTTAGGAAAAAAAAACTTTTTGATGATTTATACATTTCGATTGAGTTAAAAGGCTCATCATGTAATCGGGCCTATTTTTAAGCCCATATTTTTTGTTTGTTATGGTTACAAACTAATAAGGCCACACAGTTCTCCAAATAGAGAGATTCAATTGGATCCACGAGTGTTAACGAGCTCCACTCCTTCAAATTCCAAACTTAGACAAGTGGAAATAAGAGATGAAACGTTTGCAAACTGAGACTGGAATATAAAACTTTTTCAACACCTTTTTAGTTTGATAGTGGCCAAGTTGTAAAAGAAATGGATGGGATTCAATATTTGACTTCAACAAATTGGGGGTGAATCTTCAATTGATATATCACCAAATTAGGGGTTAGTTAAAATTCACTCATCGGTTACCAAAAGTAACCACGGTGATATTGGCTAGTCCTGACGCTATGGAGTGAATTTCCTAAATTACACCATCGGCGACCAAAGCAGATCTACAAAGAGGACAAGTGAAATTGAGATGGTGGAGCCATCCTTCTAAGCACTGCTTATGGAACACGTGTCCACATTCCAGCTTCCTAACCTCTTCACCTTCCTGTAGCTTCGATAGACACACCACGCACTCGGAGCCGCCTTCTTCTGAGCACCGGTATGAGAAGAGCCGATTCAGGCTTAGCTGATCGGCGAGCATGATGATTTTGGCTAGTCTTGACGCTATGGAGCCATCGTCAACGGGGAGATTAAGAATGGAAGCGCAGATACGGAGGAGGAAAGAACAGAGATGGTTGACAAAGACGGCGATGAGAGAGAGAAGCATCAGAGGCATTGAATCGGAAGAGACGTCACTGAGCTGACCTTGTAGCCCCATTTTCTTCTTCTTCTTCGTACCAAAATCTGAGATACACTTCTCGTTAAAGAAAAGAGCTCAAATCTACCTCTTTCTAATTTTATTTTATTTTAATGTCAAAATTGCGATTTTATTTTTAATAAAATCTGATTATCGATCAAATCGAGTTAAATATTTGTAATTGCGAATGATACCAAAAAAAATACGGTAATTCAGATGGTTTAAACCAGTAGCATATACCCGCACGCTTAGGATTCGAATATGCTATTTGTGGTACAACTGATATTTTAATTAATACAACTATGACATAATTGGTAAAACTAATTTGTCTAAATGGTGAGATAGTTTGACCGTTGAAAAATATAAGTACATATAGTTATAATTGTAAATAATATAAAAAAAAATATGGTAAAGACTCGAGGTGGTAAAGACTCGAGGTGAAGGGTTCGAATCTCATATTTGTATTGGTATAACTGGGTATTATTATGGTACATGTATGTTCAAATTTTATTTTAATTTGAAAATGAAAAGTATTTTCAGGTTTTCATAAAAATAGAATGTATCTAGATTAGAAATAGACATTTTTAGATTTTCATAAAAATGGAGTATATATAAATTAGAAAAGTGTATTAAGATTATTTTCAAATGTATACGAGACTTTGATCCTCTTGGGATTTGTCTCTAATTTTCTATATATAGCTGTATTTGCTTAACCTATCACACTGTTTACTCAAAATAAAATAAAATAAATGTTAATGGTCATTCCGACGGATACTAAATTTGCTTTCAATTTTTATTGCTAACAAATATTACCAAAGAAAATTATTGCTTTAAGATAATTTTCTATTAAAACTGATGAAATATATATTAAAATTAAAGTGAAGCCACGCTAGAAAAAATCATTTGGTTATATTGAATTTAGTAATCTATTTTTCTAATAGAAATAAATACAAAAAATTCATATTATTGTGAACTCCTATTTTATCTAAGTATATCAAATCTTAGTCATAAATGCCAGATCTTTTTATAAATGTGATATGGTATTTACAAATCTGATTTTATAAAAAACCAACACCAGTTCTTCCTCTTTCACATTACGACCCTTCAAATTTTTTTTATCTATAACCACAATTTCCTTTAGTTTTTAGGATTTATTTTTTTTCGTTTCACTTTTAACTATAAATTAATGATGTTTCGCAAAAAACGCGAAATAAGCATGAACTTAAATAGTTATGCAGAATATATATATATATATATAAGATATTAAATTTAATATCAAAAATACTTACTTAGTATGTAAATATCTGAAATCATACTTTAAAAAGTTTAAGTAATTTTATTTTATTTTATTTTTCTGAATAAAAATATTTATTTCCATAAAGGAAAATTGTAACAAATACATATTCCCACAATTAACTTTTTAAAAAAAACTGAATATTTTTGTAAAATCTCAAAAATATTTAACTGAATGCCATTAGAAAGATCCATCGATTGATAGACACCAAAAAGTTGAGTGCACTCGGTCTTAAAGTTGTGTGATTGTATCGTAAAAAGAATTAAAGCATTTACTATCATATCACCTGTAAGTTTTAACGTATGTTATATTAATTTCAACGGGAAAATGTAGATACTATTAATTTAATATTGCTTGTGAAAGTAAAATTTTGAACAATCATTCAATTGTGTATACAGTGACATGTTAGTCCATTTAAAAATATAACTGTTCAAATAATACATAAAATATACTGTAAGAATGAAAAAGCAAAATATTCTTTGCTATATAGCAGATAAGTCGATAAGATGCATTTTGCAATTATAAAAACTATAGGGTTGCAAGAAAAAAAATGTAAAAATCGAATAGTTAGTGGGGGAGGGGTTGCGGATGTAATAGGATGATACCGATAGAGTGATGGACGTAAGGGACTAGACTGATGTAAACATGGGAAGAAAATTACGGAAATTATATTGATTTAACGAAGGAAATACGGTGATCAAGATAAAAAAATATTCGGTTACTCAATATGATAGTTTGATTTTACGGTAATTAATACGATGGTCAACACAAATTTAGTAGAGTGTGTAGGTATAGATTCTAAAGAACAGAATATCATCAAACTAATTACAATAGTCTAACTTATTTATTATTTTTAAGATGACATTTTTTATAGAGAACAATTTGTTGAACTGATGAAGATTTTGCACGATTCTCGCTAATTTGATGTCTCACCACCTTCCATATTTTGTATATTCTATTAGGGATCCACAAGAAGCCCACTTATATGTTTACAATAGTCCATTAGCTCATATCATTAGGGTTTATCAAGTAGAGACTCATATATTTGTGTTTGGAGCTTTGATGCAATGTAACCTAGAGGGTTGGCACTTGGAGCAACTCTCAATCTTTCTCTTTTTATGAGATTAAACTAAGAGCATTTGGTTTTGGTGTTCATTTAAGTTTTAATCTTTTAGTTTCTTGCATCTAATAAAGCTCCATTGAGCTATTTCATTTCATAGGTTAAGTTTCAATCTTAATAAACTCATTTGAACATGAATGTTCTTGGTTTGGAAATCTCAACATGGTATCAGAGCTTAGGAGATTTACTTGGGTTCTTGTCTCTATACTCAATCTTTCAACCTTCCGCTCATTAAAAAAAAAAAAAGGAGAAGAAGTGGAAAGCTGCTGAGATAGGTGAAACCTCAGAGAAGGAGTCTAAGAGCGATTCAAGCTCGGAGAAGAAGAAGAGCAACAAGAAGGTGAAGTTGGGTTCATCCATCCGATTAATCGGAGATGGGTTCTTTCCTCGATCCAGACGAGTTGATTGAGTCAGCTCAACCGAGTTTCGATGAGTTTCAGAAGCAGACGTCACTAATGACGAGCTGCAATCTTTTGTGGAAAAGCTCTCTCGTCTGGCTCTGCTGCGTAGATGCGAAGCAAAGCAGTGAAAAGACCCAAAAAACAGTTTGAAGAAGAGCTAACAATGTCGGAACCTAAAACCAAGTACGATCGTCAACTCAGGATTTGGGGGGAGCTAGGGCAAGCGGCTTTGGAAGAAGCGAGTATCTGTTTGCTCAATTGTGGCCCTACTGGCTCTGAGGCTTTGAAGAATCTCGTCCTTGGTGGAGTTGGTAGCATCACTATCGTTGATGGATCCATGGTTCAAATTGGTGATCTTGGAAACAGTTTCATGGTTGATCGGACAAGTGTTGGGTAGTCAAAAGCCAAAACTATTTCCACTCAGCTGGTGGAAGACTCAATGGTGAAACTTGATAGAATCTGTCGAGAAGCAGACGTCAAGTTGGTTTTTGTTCGCTTTTATGGCCTTGTTGGGTTTGTTCGCATCTCTGTAAAGGAGCACACCGTAATTGAATCAAAGCCTCATTTTCTTGACGACCTTTGCTTGAATAATCCATGGCCTGAACTCAAGAGGTGGACGACGGAGTGATATCTCATATTCTTACAGGATTTCCAATCCTAGCAGGAAAAGGAGGGAAACAGATACTCAATTTAAAAGTGAGTAAACAGAATTCCATACTCGATTTCATAGATACATATAGAATTCTGTGGAAAGCCGTATTCGATGAATTATTTATTGAACGGCAGTTTTGTGGAGTTCCAGATCCAAAAAATAAGGATCCACGATGTTGATATGAAGAAGAAAGGAGTATATGAGTTGTCATTCTGTGTTCATTTGGTTTCATGGGAGAAAGAAAACGTTTCAAGTGAAGCCTTTGAACTGCTCGTATTGCTTGTAACAAGTACATGGTGAAATCGGCTGGGAAGATGCATTTCATTTGAGGATTGGGTTCATCTGTTTCATGTGTTGAGAATCAGTAAGATGCATTATGTTAATGGACTGAAAATCAAGCTCCATCAACTACGGTAAACGCTTAAACCTTCTTCTTAGAGCTGCTGGTTGGATTAGACTCATTGGTTTGGAATCAAGAAGGTAGGATGAAATAGATTGTTTGGTAAATTATGACAGACTTAGGAGAACGAACATTGTGGTTGTGTCAAAGCAAAGAATATCTTGGGAACACCTCTGAGAGAGTGGAAAACTCTACAAGTGTTGACCCAAATCTGAAAATTAGGAATACCTCTGAGAGAGGGATCGTACCTCTACAAGTATTATCCCAAAATTGAGAAGACAAAGGTCAGACATACCTCTGAGAGAGTTCATAAAACTCTACAAGTATAGACCTCACATGACTTTAAAGATCAAATATCTCTACAATGAAGTTAGAAGTTCTCCTACTACGTCTCCTTATAGTTTGCAAGTGTTGCTGAAACTTGATGTTGGTCTTCCTTTGTGCATTCAAACTTAGCTCCGGTGTTTTCACACCCGTTGCTAAGTTTGCGGGGGAGTATTAGGGATCCACAAGAAGCCCACTTATATGTTTACAATAGTCCATTAGCTCATATCATTAGGGTTTATCAAGTAGAGACTCATATATTTGTGTTTGGAGCTTTGATGCAATGTAACCTAGAGGGTTGCCACTTGGAGCAACTCTCAATCTTTCTCTTTTTATGAGATTAAACTAAGAGCATTTGGTTTTGGTGTTCATTTAAGTTTTAATCTTTTAGTTTCTTGCATCTAATAAAGCTCCATTGAGCTATTTCATTTCATAGGTTAAGTTTCAATCTTAATAAACTCATTTGAACATGAATGTTCTTGGTTTGGAAATCTCAACATATTCGACCCCCAAAAATCATATCAATTCTACGGTTTATACCTTATAAAAAGTATTCCAATTCTAAAAACGACACAGCAACAATAAAACAGCGGACCAGACAACATCAGAATTTTCAAAAGAAAAAGAAACAAAGAAATTACGATTATATTATATTTAAAACTGGTTAAATATATTTTTAAAATATAAGATTCAATTTTTTCCTTTTATATATGACATACTTTTGGGAAATGGTGAAGTTTAATAACTCATATAGTTTATTATATTTGGAATGGATAAGACAATAGTTCAAAAGCGCGCCAATTTATTTAACCATCCAGCCATTTTACAGTCTTGTTTAAAAAATATTGTACTTTTTTTGTTTTAATGTGTGGAAATAACATTTTTATCACTGATCAATGGTTATACATAATATGACATCCATTTTTAAAAAATATAAATAGGTGAAAAGGACCAGTCGCGTCTAGTTTGCACAACATTTCTTAATGTAATAAATGAGAAGCAAAGACCAAACATGATCATAATGAAGGTGTTTAAATAAAGAGAAACTCTAAAAAGGGAAGGCGTAAAAAGTGTGAATGATGTATTGTACTGTTATCATAATTAGCAAGGGTTTCATTAATGAGTAATCACCAACTCTAATTAGATAAGCATTGTGTGGTGTCGAAACATGTAATAATAAAGTAAAACATAGAGCATCTCTCGTTATTCATATTTGGAGAAGAGGCAGGTTATGGAGAGGCCATTCATTTCAAGCATGATGTGGCTAAAGGGAAACCACACAAGTTTAAATAATTGTGTAGAAAAAAGGGCAAAGTCGCAGTCATAGTTGAACCAATCAGTACAATCTCTATTGGATCCTGATTGGGCCTATTATACCCACGGTAGGGGCTTGACTATTTTCGTTTGCAGAACTCCAGGCCCAATTCGTTATAAATGATAATTATTTTTGGAACAACAAATTGATTGAAACTGAAATAGGATATTTAAACAAGTAAATTCCCAAATTAAGTTTCCAAATATGTTACTTCGCCAAATTGATTGAAACTGAAATAGGATCACATGGCAGTTGGACCGCTCTGCATGGATCTAGTAGAAGCAATTGGGGGTTAATGTAGTATTTTAAAGAAATGGACATCTTCTGACCTAAAAGCAGCATTTTTTTGTTTGGATAATTTTAAAATCAGCAAATACTTAGAAGATATGTTATTGTTGGTGGCATTGCAAGACATTAATGGGGATCGTTGTATATATCTTTGAATTACATGTGAAAAGATCCAGTTTTGACTCTTAAGAGAGAACATTTGTTTTCAATTATATACATATTGTGTTTGAGCTTTGACTCAGACAGCATAAGTATCTTTAATTATCTTTAAGAATAACAAAAAGAAGGGTCCAAACTCTAGGGGTTGGTTGTATCAGCAAATAGGAGCATGTGGTGGATCAGTCATACAAATCATAATTAAAGTCGTCCGGACGGATCAGAAACAACATTGGACCACTCTTTCTACTTGTCTTCATACACTTATACTTGAGACTGACTCTTTTGAGGTTGTCCTCATATTATTTCTAGATGTAGACCACACCTCTCTCTCTCCACCTCATCTACCATTTACAACAACGCTTTACTATCCTAATTTCAACACACATTAATATAGATTGTGGTCAAAACAATCAAATGATAGGCTTATTTGATAAAATTCGTCATAATTATACGCTGAAGGTTCTTATAGGTGTATGTGCTTATTACGGAAGCATTATCACACTATTATTGGTGCCAATCGATATGATATAATGTTAGCTAGTGATAATATATAGTTGTAGCTGTAAGGCTTTGTATTCTTCCAATTATTACCACCCTAATGATTTCTAATATCATCAAATCAAAATTCTTAATCACTCACTATTCATTTACTTTGACTCTAATCATTACTCTCTTTCTCTCTCACGCTTTTCTTCTATTTATGTTGCTTGTGATTTACTCCTATTTTTATCCCAAGAAAACTATCATTTACAAACATTTCAAATTGGTGTCTCCATCTGCATGGTCTTCTTACAGGAATGAGCTGTTTATCTTTGTTTCTATTCAAATTCAACTTTTATCACATTTCATTAGTGTTTTTAATCTTATTCGGAGTTATGTGATTTTAATTGGGAGCTCGATGACTTTATGGTGGTAGTTAAGGTCCATTTTCTACATTTGTACATTTATATAAGCTTGCTAGAGTTATTGTGATGATTTCAAGCACAGCGAGGTGTCTATATCACTTCACTGCTTAGTTATCTCTTGAATTACACAATAGTGACTTTTCTCTTTTTTTTAATACTAATTAGGGTTGTTATTCTCTGCTTCTTCTTTGTACTTTTTGGGAATATCTGTCAAATCAATTACTTAAATAAGAATACTAATAAATTTCGCAAGTGATGTGTTTTATTTTGGTTGCATTTCCTCGACAATCAAATGAGTTGTTGAAAACCATTCCAAGACCATAAATGTTAACTTCCTCTTAATTATATCTTATCGGGGGTTTTTTTTTTTTTTTTTGATAAAAGGCTTATATCTTATCGTTTTATTCACATAGTTTGTTTAGAGACGAACATGGTGATATGTGAATTAATTGTCGATAGGAATTCGATATGGAATAATTTGTTTTGTTAATACTAGTAATTTTGTTTACGATAAAATTGGACAAACAACATTAGCTACACACTTTATTAAGCAAATCAAACAAATAAATGAAAATGTGTTTAGTGTCAAGCAGATCAGACTGAATAAATAGTACAACAAACAAATTTTTTTTTTGAATAATAAGTATAATAGATGTAGTGCAGTCATGATAAATATCAAATTTTAACGCAGTTTTTTTCTGACACTATGATTAGAGAAAACAATATTCTTTAGATTTAAAACTATATTGTTCGATAAAATTAATCATTATTTTTTTTTAAAATTCCCAAGTTTTTCAAAAGTAAAAAATTATGACCACATTTGGTCTACCTTAAATTTAGTGATTACTGATTAGTGTGCGGTTTATAAAACATGACAAAACAAAATCCATGTCACATCTGCATTTCTCTAAAAAAATATGTATCGCAAATGCATTGATCTGCTGTTATTTACACCGCAGCATAGCAAAAATGTGGACAAAGGTGTAAATAGTGTGGGTCAAAGAAGACCTCATATTTTAATGTCATCATCATTCATAGCTTATAAAAAAACTATGTCATCACTCATATCTATATCAAAATGAGAAGAAGGGTACTTCAGGAAAAAAATAATTAGGGGAATCGTGGGGGAAAGAAAGCAGAGTCGTTTTCAGATCGTGAATAGAAGCAGAAGCAGAAGCTGAAGCTGAAGCATATCTAATTCCTCTCTCTTTACTGTGACCGTGTTCCTCTTCTCTTTTTATTCCTCATCATCACATCCACCACTCTCTAGGGTTCTTCTTCTTCTTCAGGTATGCCAAATCCATCCTTGATCTCTTCTTTTCTTTTCTTTTGGGGTTATTAATCTAGTTAAATCTTCTGATTTTTATTTCCCTGCCTGCTTTTTACCTCTGCAAAGACAGACCCTTCTCTGTCTGTGCTTGTACCTTGTAACTTTCTCTTCGTATACACTCCATTGTCTGCCTTTTCTCTTCTCTCTTTTCACCTTTTCCTCAATCGAGTATGTTTCTTCTATAGCCCCTCTTTATCTCATCTCCTACTAAAGTTTCTCTCCTTTTTATTTTTATCAGTATACTTGAGAAGCTGGGTTTGGCCATGGAACCCAATGGCTACAGGAAAGAAAGAAAGAAGGAACCTTTGGGGAGAATCAGTGGTGGTGATGTTGAGAGTGATCTTGACCCATGGACTGCATGGGCTTATAAGCCTCGCACTATCTCCCTTCTCCTTATTGGCTCATGTTTTCTCATGTGAGTCATTTTATTACATCTTTCTTTCTTCTTCTTCTTCTTCCCTTTTTTCCCACTCTCTGCTCAAGAAATAGGTTTTGAATTTGACTTAGTTGGGCAAGTGGAGCTCTTGATCCTGAAAGCACTACATCTGATGATCTTGTCACATCTGTTAAAAGGTTTTCTCTTTCCTTCTCCCAACCAACATCCCGTTATCTATGCTGCATTTGAATCCATCAATTGACACTAGTTTACTATGTTTATGTTTCCTTTTATAGGGGAGTGTGGGCTATGATCGCTGTCTTTCTTGCTTACTCTTTCCTCCAGGCCCCTTCAACGTTTGTTACCATCTCATCTTTTTAATTATTTCAGCTTCTCTTTCTTATTATGTAGACAGTGTGGATGGTGTTACTTGTGTGATGTCTTTAATCAATTTATTTGCTTTTATGCAGGGTTGTTATTAGGCCCCATCCTGCAATCTGGCGCCTAGTTCATGGAATGGCCGTCATCTACTTAGTTGCCCTTACTTTTTTGCTCTTCCAGGTTCATTTTTTCCTCCCTTGCTTGCCTGTACCTGTGATTATAGCTCTTATGAATTGTTGTTCTTAGTGAGCAAACTCTAATAGTTTCAATACTCTTCCTCACAGAGACGTGATGATGCTCGACAGTTCATGAAGTTTCTCCACCCTGACCTTGGAATCGGTAATGCTATTTTATTCAAGGAGGAGCTACAACCACAGTAATGGTTGGCCTTTCTTATTGAGTTTGTTTATGTGCAGAACTTCCTGAGAGATCATACGGTGCTGATTGCCGTATTTATGTGCCTGATCACCCAACAAACAGGTTTAAGAATCTTTATGTATGGTATCTTCTCAACAACTCCCCTTTATTTTAAACAACCTTCATATCATCTAAAGGCTTATGCTCTGGTTAAAATTTCCTAGGACACAGTTTTTGACGAATTTTTCTTGGCTCACATCTTTGGATGGTGGGGTAAAGCAATTTTGATCCGGAATCAGCCTCTTCTGTGGGTGCTTTCTATTGGTTTTGAGTTATTGGAGGTTGGTCTTTGTCTCCATTTTCTTATATTTCAGTTTTCAATTTGATAAATACAAGGATATGGCTTCCCCTGTGTCACATTTATGTTCTCCAGCTTACATTTCGGCATATGTTACCAAATTTCAACGAGTGCTGGTGGGACAGTATTGTTCTTGATATCTTGATATGCAACTGGTTTGGTATGATTCTTAAGCTACCTTGCCATTCTATATGTTGTGCCTCTAAGATGTTATGTAGAGCTGATAAACATTTCATATTGTTTTAATTTTGGTAGGTATCTGGGCAGGAATGTATACAGTACGCTATTTTGATGGAAAAACATACGAGTGGGTTGGCATTAGCCGCCAACCTAACATTATTGGCAAAGTAGGATTTGTTCAACCTTGAAAGTACCCATGATCCAAGCCGTTTTACGAGTGAGGAGAATTTCAATTTTTTATTCAGGTGAAAAGGACACTGGGGCAGTTCACACCAGCTAATTGGGACAAAGACGAGTGGCATCCACTGCAGGGACCTTGGCGTTTTATTCAAGTTCTTACTCTTTGCATTGTCTTCTTGACAGTGGAGCTGAACACATTCTTTCTCAAGTTTAGCCTATGGATCCCCCCTCGAAACCCAGTGATTCTCTATAGGCTGATCTTGTGGTGGCTCATAGCGATACCAACAACACGAGAATACAATTCATATCTCCAAGACCGGTAAAACTATAGCCACTGTGATGTTGGTTGGTCTTAGTTGAGAAAGAGTATTGTATAATTGGCAGTTTTGGTTGTTCACAGGAAGCCTGTGAAAAAGGTGGGATCATTCTGTTGGCTGTCGCTGGGAATATGCATAGTAGAACTTCTCATCTGCATCAAGTTTGGAACTGGTAGGTGGTTGCTTACACATGCTCTGCTTTTATTTGTCTATGGTTACAATTTCATAGTGTGGAGAGTGTAAACTTTGTTGTGGGGTGGGAAAAACAGGATTGTACCCAACAGAAATGCCATTGTGGGTAATGACACTTTGGGGAAGTGTGGGACTTGGTCTTGTGGCTTTCTTGCTGATTTGGACATGGAAGATCCAGAAGATCCTTGCGCTAAAGAGATGCTAAGTTGATCATTCTTGTTGCAGCAGAGACGAGAAAGAGGTGAGACGGTCGAATGCCATAGTGGTTTTGTTTTTTGTAAATAGGGAGGAGAACAATGTAAATGCAATTTTCTTTAGGGGTAGTATGTGTGATATTTAACATTTACAGAGCTTCCATCAATTCTTTCATGCATTAAAATTGCTTTCATCTTTGTTCAATCTGACCAATATGTTGGTTTGAATGGTAAACATACTAATGATTTAATGATGATTTTCTTACCGTTCACTCACACCTTTAAAATGAAGTCAACGCTAATGAGCGTTATTTCTACTGCTTTTGAGATTCTTTCTGTTGCTGCCAATTGTTAACAACATTCTTCTGCCTTTACTGCCATTACTGAAGAATACTCCTCTACTACTAGCACTATTTTAATATGCTACCATTCAAACCTTTTTATTTGACTCTTTTAGCCTTCATCGCCAATTATTTCTGAATTATCATAATTCAGTGAATCATATCATTACTTGGTTGTTCTTATCTTGAAAAAATGAAAAAGAAAGAATAAAATGAGATTTGTGGATAACCTTAGATTGTGTGAGCTGCCCAACACATGTGTTTTTATCTTTCTTAGGTTTGCATCTTAGACGACAATACTGGCAATCTATAAATCAACATCCTCATATTTTATGCCTTTTTCTTAAAAAGCCAAGAAGATGTTGTCAGCAGTCTAGGAATATTCTGACAAGAATATGTCCTGATGGAATCTCGAGTCCTTAATGGGCTTTGGGCTTTTAATAACAATATTCTACGAAGCTAAGGCCCAGATTGAATTTGCCCGTCGAGAAACGCAATGAAATGAATCTGGAGAAATCTGAAGGCTTGACTCAAAACAACATCTGTAGGGTTCCTCCATCGAGTCTCGATCTCCTCTCTCGAGCAGGTATTTTCAAATCCCCTGTTTATTCAATTTGAATCTTCTTTAATAGTTTCGGTTTCACTGATTTTTTAGATCTTCCTTCAAGAGCTAATCGCATCTGTTGTCTGTCATTAATTTCACATCTGTCTTGCAGCCTACAGCTTCCGATTGACTTTCGCCATGTAAGCTTTAATACCTTATTTTTTCTCTTACCAATCATATCATGTTTTGAGTTGATAGATAGATCTCTTACATTTTTACACCCTTTGGTTTTCGTCTCTGAATTTCAAAAACTGGAATTATTGCTCCTTTTAGATTGTGTTTAGTGATCGGTTCATGAGGATCTCTAGCTTATCTTCCATTTGCCTAAGATTAGTTTGCTGATTGAGATGTCGCATTATATATGACTGATTAGTTTCTTTGGCAACTTTCCATAGAATTTATTCTATCCTTTTTTTTTCTGGCTTATGGTTTTTGCATCGTATAATCAGAGCTTCATCGTGTAATAATGACCTTCTGTCAAAGATTGATCAACATCATACATCATTATTTTCTTTTAGTCTTGACTTTTGACTGTAAAACTGATTCTTGTGCGTCATTATTACACGGCTTTAGTTATCTACAACCATTGATGTTTAATCCTCTATGTATTATGGTTTTTGATTATTTCAGGGCAGATGATGAAGTTGTTGATCCAAAGAAGTACCTTGAGGAATCTTGCAAACCAAAATGTGTGAAGCCACTACTCGAATATCAGGTGAACTGGCGCGCTATTGTTGTTATGACTCTATATGAATTGTGTAATAAGTTTTACACGTGGCTGTGTTTGTGAAGATCATTGTTGACTGATACAAGCCTTGTTTGTGGTTCTCAGGCTTGTGTCAAGAGAATCCAAGGTGATGAGTCTGGCCACAAGCATTGCACCGGCCAGTATTTCGACTATTGGCATTGTATTGACAAATGTGTAAGTAGTTTGAATTATGCTTTTTGCTGTTCACATCTTCTATAATTTGATACTGAGATGAAACTGGATTTTGGATCTTCAGGTTGCACCAAAGCTGTTTGCGAAACTAAAATGAAAAGAGGCGAAGCTGGTGACTTTATTTGTTTTGAGTTTGCTACATGTGGTTTAAATTGATATATAAAATGCAGTGGATGTTCAACTTTTTTACTGCAAACCAGAAAGCCAAATGGCTCTGCTTCTCGGTTTTGTTTCTATCTCGCAAGTTTGCGCTTATTATATTTTGTTACAGACGTTGTTACTGTGCTACTTTAAGTAATTGCACGCCTAATAACAAGAATGTACCTTTTTTCTGTCATATTTTCTTAGATAAAACACTCAACAAATCATTAGTCTTGGAGTTTTTCCGGCCTCCGGTATAACAACAGTTATAGCGCACCCAAGTTTAGGTCTAAGAGCATCTATATAGCAAAACTTGTAACTTTATCTTTTGAGGTTTTATGCATTCTGAAAATAACATAAAAACTAAGAACCTCACAAATAATTATGTTCAATTGTGAGAACTATAATGCAAAATATAAATGATTTTGAAGTTGAATTTAAGATGTATTTTTGGAGAGAAGCAGCGTTTTAAGATATCTTTTGGAGATCTAACTTTTAACACTTTTTGGGCTTTAAAAGATACAATCCAATGATGGCGGCAACATGATTTTTTTTTTTTTTTTTTGGTGAGGTGAAAGAAGAGAACCCATTAATAGATTCTCCCATTTCACCCTCTATTTAAAGGGTTAACAAGAGTCTTATACTAAACCATTACATAGCCATGAACGGTGGAGACGGTCCTTCTAGCTATGCTCGCAACTCTTCATATCAGGTTTCCATAATATACATAACACTCTTTGTTTTGCTCCCTCCTCAACGCCCCTACTTCGCTGCAGGTCCACTACTTTGTTTAGTTTATATTGGCACAAGTAACTCCTCCACTTAATGGTCCATTGCTTGCAGGTGTCCCCGGCTCCTTTTATGGAAACTTGTTTCCCAAGGCACATCTCAACTTGGCCTACTTCTCTTGCGCCCTCTGTTGGCTCTCCGTCTTGCCACCCGAGCTAACTGACAAAACCTCACCTGCCTACAACAGAGGCAAGATTCACTACACTGGAGCATCAGCAGAGGTTGCACAAGCCTACTCCTGTCAGTACAAGAAGGATATAAAGTCGTTTCTGCTTGCCAGGTCACGGGAGCTCGCAGAAGACGGGTTGATGGCACTGATTGTGCCTGGTGTACGAGATGGCTTTTTCGATTGTCAGGCTTCAGCAGGATCCGAGTTCGATCCTTTGGGTTCATGCCTCATGGACATGGCCAGAGAGGTAATAGGTGGTTTTCCTTGAGAAATAAGACTGTATGACAGGGTAAACTGACCTAAAACACTCGACTGTGCAGGGAAGAATAAAGGAGGAGGAGGTGAACAGTTTCAACCTCCCCATATATTACCCAACTCCAAAGGAATTGGAAGACATCATTAGAAGCAATGGAGAGTTCAAAATCGATAAAATGGAGACACTGGGGAGCATGGACGCACAGGACACCATGCCTGAGCTCGAGTCAAGGGTTCTGTACCTGAGAGCAGCCCTGAGAGCAGCGCTGGAAGGTCTCATTCGCATCCACTTTGGCCACCAAATCATCGACGACCTGTTTGATCGTTATGCTCTCAAACTTGCTCATTCCTCTTTCATCCTCCAGTCTCAAACCCACAAATCCATCATGATCTTTGCCCTTCTCACTCGCTGTCATGACATCTGATATATGTTCTCCATTTTGCATCTATAAGCAAGGATTTACCTTATCTATATATGAATAATGTGCTTTACACAACTACTATGCATCACATCGTCTCTACTTTGAAATAAAAGATTCAAAGAATTGAGTCACTATTAAACAACATTTCAATTTCATTCAAGAAACATGCCAAAGAGATAGATACCCATCACGTACTCACAGGGACACACAAACAGTAATAGTAATTATAACACCACAGTTTATTGCTCTCAAGGTAACTCACTGCCTGTAGTATCCACCGCCTTGGGGAGGAGGAGGGTATTGGCTCTGGGCATTATAAGGAGGCCGAGGCTGCTGTCCCTGGGGATCATAGTATGAGCCTTGTTGCCATGATGAATAAGGCTGTTGCTGGGGCTGAGGAGGGTATGGTTGTGGCGCCTGGCCATGAGGAGTGTGGTATGGAGGAGGTGGACCATAGGGCGGAATAGTGTAACCAGGCCTTGACAGTTGCTCAGGTGGCCTATAGTATGGTGCATGCGGGTGAGGATGAGATGGATTCTGAGTTTCTGGTGGAGGAGGTGAACTTGAAGCCGCTGGTTGATGCACAGATGGGTATGGACCGGAGCTTCTATGATCCTGAAAACTCAGACCAGACATCTGTCGTTGCACATCTTCAATCATTTCTCGGCATTGGATACTCCTTGTCATCACAAAATCACTGCACTGCTGCTTCACATTCGTGATTGCATCCTGTTGAGACCAACAAAGACAGCGTCTCAGATTGCAGGAAAGTGATTTCTTATCCTCAATGGAGTGTGAAAATCAGAATTGAACAGCCATCCCAGACAAATGGCATAATGAACACAAGCTTAGACAATGAAGAGCTCGCGATTAAATACAGAAAGGAACTCACTTGGAGAGTAACATAGAACTTCAAACCCTCATTGATGTTCTCCTTGATCTCTCGATACTTGATTATAGCAGCTTGAATCTGCTTGTAGCACTTCTCCTTGGATGCTGAAGAACGAGGAAACACAGAAAACGAATAAGTGGGAGTAAAAGAACTAAACATGGATTAAGATACAGGAGCATAAAAATTCCCATTACTTTAGTCGAATGTGCAAGTCTAATCATGGATTAAGATTCAACCAACATATAGAATGCTAAACAGAAAGCACTTTGATCCATCATATTTCTTAGAATATTTAGAGAGTTCATGCAAGACAGAGCTGCTTGCTCACCTTTATAATCTTCAAGATTGAAAAGAGTTGAGAACTCTTCATTTTGAGCCTATATCCAAGGAAAGAAACCCATTAAAGAGCAGTCAGTTTTTACTAGCAGTGAAACATAATCATTTCAGTCTTAGTAGAAGCTAGCACACTAAATTTGCTTGGATATTGATTACAATCATCATACGTCTCTATGTTATCAGAAAAGGATGAAAACCATAATGAAATATAAAATGGCACTACAAGGATGGACAAAAGAGGTAGACCTGAATTTGCATCAACAATTGTTCTTGAACTTCAATGTTTTGGGATATATCTTCACAGATGTGATCATACTTTGATATCTCTTTCCTGAACATATCTTCGTAGGAGCCTGTGGATGTCATCAGCTTTGGAAGTATGTCATCCTAAAACCATTATCAAGTAAAAGCCTAATGAGTCTTTGTCTCCAATATCATACAATAATCAGGAAAGAGAATGATGACTAATCAATAGAAAATTTTCACTTTTCTTTTCATCTCTTTGAGCATATCTTCAAGACCTGCCCGCTGAGCACCAAGATTTTCCAGTTGCCTCTGTGAAAAAGAGAAGTAAAAATATAAGAATAGTGATTCGCAAAAGCACTGTACAAATCCCTCCTAAAACCAAAACTATACACTTGCAGATTCCAAAAGAGATAGGGAATACCAGACTCTGCTTCAGAGTTCCCACAACAGCATCCTCTGTTGCGTCCAGAGACATTATTGGCTTAGCAAGAGTTGGGACAGCAGACTCTATCTGATGACAAAAACAGAAATCCACAACCTCTATGAATTAGTATACCAGAGTTGAGTGTGCTATAGCTGACTCTAGGGTGTAATGTGAATAACATGTACCCAAAAATTTCGGGTACTAGGATAACTGAAATGAAGACCACTAAGAGACAGCTTCAGACAGCAGTTTGAGTCTCAAAAGAAGATATATACTAGCATATATTAAAAATAGGAAGTACATACCGGCCGTCGATCAAGAATTGACATGAGGGCAGAATTCTCTCTCACGGATCGTTCAATCTTCACATCACTTTCTCCAGCTTGTTTCAAATTAGCTGCAAACCGATTTAACCTATCCTGCAAGTTCTTTGTCAGTGTGCTAGATTGAGGCCTAGTCCACCGAGTCCCAAATTGACTTCTGAACTGAGCGTCTTCAGTTGCTTCTTTCTGCAAAAGCTCTTCAGTGTGGACCAACAGTTCTTGATTAACCCTCTTCAAATCTCTAAGTTGCTGGACTTCAGCTTCCAAGCCAGCTGGACCACCACTAATCTGAACAGCTTCTACATCTTCTTTAAGATCAACAGGAAGGGTAGAGTTACCATCCACAGCAAGAATAGAGTCTGGAAGATCCATCTCTTTGAGCCTTACTCTAGTTAGTTCACTTGCTTGCTGTAATCTCTCTGTCTGAGTCCTAATTACATCATCGACCATCTCAGTGTATCTAGAGAGAGCCTTTGCACTGCTGTCTGGAACTAGGATCGCAAACATTTTCTCCTTGCTGGCATCCAATATCTCAGTCATGTTCATTGGCTTAACCATAGAGAAGGTGGGAAGTGGAGACAAAGAAGTAGGAGAAGGAACTCTCATGAGGTACACTCTGTCGTTTTCTTTGACAGCCCTATCCAAATTGGTATTAATGCTCACCTCTAATGAGTTTATCGCTTCTAGAAGCTGAGCAGGAGCCCCCCTTGAAAACTTCTTTGCTTCTGCCAAACGGCTACCTCCACTCTTCAGCCGTGCGATTTCTTCTGCAATTTCCTCTTTCTCATGCAACTCTATTCCATACCTAAAACATGCTTCACTATAGAAGAGTGCTGCTTTCAGTTGCACATGAGAAATCCAGCCTTTATCAAAATGATCCTTCAATGGTGGAGAGGTTAGCGCAGCCAAAGCTTCTTCATAATATATGCCAACCTGATTACAAGCAAGTAAGAAGTCCAAATTCAATCGACTCTGTTACTTTCCTCACAGTTTAGTAAAACAGATACTCTAAACACTAAGCAAGATTATAGAATACATGCTCATAATCAATCAGGGTCTGAAGAATCTACTAAATCAATTCTGAGATCGTGAGTCCAAAAATATGCACAAGATTGCACACTTTTTACCGAAAGAGATGGAAGATTTTAGCATACATGCTCATAATTTGATGCGACACTAACCTGCCTAGAAATTTTAGCAGAAACACCTGGAGTGCTTCCTTTAGCAATGGTATTTTCAAAGACACATTCCTGAGCCTGAGCCAGCATCAAGCGTTCCAACATGCTCACACACTCCACCGAAACGTCCACGGTGGTGGTGCTCTGTCCAATTGACGCCTTAGTGGACTCGTTATCCCTCAAGTACGCAAACGCCCCTGCTGCAGCGATGAACGCATGTGAAGCCTGACGACGCCCATCCACGGTGGTGCGGTCATGACTGAGTCCAATTTGGCTGTAGGTAGCACCGAGATTGAAGAGCACAGCCGCTTTCTCAAGATGAATATTCTGCTGAGTTGCCTTTTGCTTTTGCTTGAAGGCATCGAACCATACGAAAGAGATGGCGTTGACGTGATCCTTATCAGGGGAGATTGGAAATCGCGTCTCCACAAGACAAAGGGCTTTGTAATAAGAGATGAGAAGGTCTCGCCGTGCGGACGGAGATGGATCGGTGACGCGTTCCAAATTGGATCGGAGTTGCTTCAGGGTCTCTAGATCGTCATCTATAAGCTGAGCCTCGCGCTCAGAGTAGGTGAAAGTAACGTAGTTGCGGAGAGGACGGTAGAGGTCGAGGGAGTTAGTCTTCTTCTCATGAATGGCGAGCATCAGATTAGAGAGCGCCGAAGAAGCCATGGCAGATGAAAATCCCCTTTGATCGCTCTTCCGATTTTCTCGTTTCTTCGATAGATTCTTGGTTTCCTTGATCCTTATTGACTAAGGGAAGGGGATCATGATGGATCGAGGAGACGGCACCAAGTCCTGTGATCTTGTATGAAAACGGCGTGCAGTCTAGGTTTGAGTCGACTGTGTTATTTAAACAAAGGGACAACGATGCTGGGAAAAGTCTATAAGAAAATGGGAGATCAATTACAGATGTCTGTTAGAAAATACATCGTTTGTGGACATTTTCCTATATAAGATATGCTACTCATTTTCCCATATTTACTAACGTAAGAAATATTTGTAATTTCTCAATATTTTTCTTGGTATACGTTGGAGATTTCTATTGAAATGAGGAGAATAAATATCGAATTAGAGAATGAAGGTCTTAAATAATGGGTGTGGGTGTTGAGGGTGGACATTGCCTGGATCAATCATCAGGATGAATGTTGTGGTAACAATCAACACAGTAATATTAATCTGTAAGAGATTACAAAAATCTGTGTGTTTATGAATTAGAGGGGTCTCAAAGAGACGTTGGTAGCAAAAGAATAATGATATGATGAAACAGTACAGGTATACGATCATAAAAGATATATATATCCGTCAAAAGTTTTTGAGCATCTTGTCGTTTGAGACTCCTTCAACTACAAGCATTGAGGTTATCTCCTGCAACAACACAAATCGAATAACGATAAAGATCCACATCTTCTAAAGTAATTAGGTTCACAACAACAAAAACAGTGCATACCTCAGCCATTTGTTTCTGTCCGCACAGCACCGCTCCCGTGGCCTCCGGATTTAAAAGTTGTTTGGCCCTTGCAAAAGCAGCCTACACAACACAATACATATATATGTTAGCTCGATCCACCTTGAGTTACAGCAGACTTGAATAAGGAGCACATTTCTCAATCTCACCTGCACATATCCGGTTTCCCCTTTCCACCCATCATCTGGCTGTGATAATACCGGCACAATTTTGACACCGGATGATTCCCACTCTTTAAACTTATCCTACAAAATCGAGAGCCGTTTCTAAGGTAACCCTTCTATAGATCAAATCGAGAGTGAGAGGTAGGCTCTGTGCTTATTATTATCAAAAGATGTTTACAACTCAACACACACATTTATATGTAGTGACATTATGAATTGAAAAATGACCGAGAGAACGAAGCAAACCTGGTAAGCCATCCTTTTCAGGTTCCTAGCCCCGTAATAGAGTCTAACGTCAGATCTTCTATCAGCACCAAATCCTGACTCAATTAGTGAGCGGATGGGACTGCAGAGATAGGAACAATAGAGATTACATTACAATTGAAGATAGTTCCTTAGTTAATCCCTGTCGGAATCACTAGACATTGTTGATTCGAGCAGGCCTAGAACAACAATCAGAAACACCTAAATCCTGTCTCAGCATTAGACCCACACACAGCAGAAAAAGCCACATTAAAGGTCTATGGCAACTCTGTAGAGGTTGAATTCATACTCTTGCAAGTTGCAAATCAAAAATAGTTTCAGCGTATAAACAACAGGGGATCTCAAACTTCAAAGTCAGCAGGATAAAAGCAATGGAACTAAGCATCAAAGAGGATACGCCGCAATATCAGTAACTAAACCAAATCTCAATATACTGAATTTGAAAGCGTTGGATGTGGCTTATACTCTGCACTGAAACCATTAAACTACACCATACTTAGATCATTCAATATCAGCTACGAAGGAGCAATCAAACTTGAAGTAAAAAAGACTACTTTAGTAATCCAACAAGGTAGGAGATGAAATGGAAAAAGCCCCAACCTAATACCAGATCCAGTAGCGAAAATCAAAACCGTGGGATATTCCTCAGGAGGATCAATTTGATCGATGTCAAAACCATTTCCCATCACAGGACTAAGCTCCACGCTTTCCCCTTTCTTCAACCCGCAGAGAATCTCCGCGGTAGATCCAGCGATGCTCTTGACCAAGAATTCAAAAGCACCACGAGAAGCCGCCAAGGAAGGAGGAGAAGCAATTGCCAGAAATGAAGGCTTTTCGACATCAGGAACACGGAGCTGGAGATACTGACCGGGTCGCGTGTGTGAAGCTACGAGATCCGGGGAGTTAGAAATATCGATTGAGATGTAAAAAAGCGATTCTGCGGCCGATTCGATAAGAGAGAGAGGAGCTGGGGTCCAGAGGGTGGCGTCCTGGCGAACAGCGGCGGCGGATACGATGGAGTCGACGCGGCTATTGCGGGAGAAGCGGAGATGGCGGGTAAGGGGAAGTCGGCGCAGGATAAACATGGGAGAGAGGGAGTGGCTAAATTGCGCATGGGTGACAGAGGGCGCGAAAGAAAAAGTTGACATGGTGGAGAGTTTGGGCTATTAGACCGTCAATTTTAGCCGGCGGTAGAAAAGGGCGGCCCGATTGGTTCGGTGGCACGAGGAGTTTTTGTACAAACCTATTTAGCAAACTGCTCCTATGTTTTGGCTCAAGATATCATTTATCTTCTTCCCCACCATTTGTCTACTACAAAGTACAAACAATAATAAACATTGTAGAAGAACAGCATTTAGTTATCTTATATGGGAAATTTCCAAAAAGATGTACCAGCTTCGTAACCATTTCCAATATTGTACTCAACCTTCTTTCTTTTTTTTTTTTGGGAAAAATTGATGGGTGATATACTTGGAAGATCACAAAATCATGGAATTATTACGAAACGTTTTCGACTAAGTGTGTTGGTGTGCAAAAGTGTGTGGATGATGATGGAAAGATAAGAAGCGATGGTGAAAAGGAGGAACATGAATTTTGAATCAAACAAACCTTTCGATATTTGCTGAAATATGAAATGATTTGATGATAACGTACATATTTTACCTCACAAAAAAAGAGTCCGATGCATAGTGATATATTAATTTCAGTATAAAAATATGAACCACCCAAATATTTTCCAAATGTATTCAAAATTTCCTATGATGATGACAAACAATTAAAAATACCGAATTGTAGCTGAAAATGATATGCTTATTGTTTATGGTTTTCGTGATTGGGATATGTAACTTCTTTAACTGGGCTGGGAAACTGCGTCGAACGGAGACATGCAGGCATATCACAAAATCACCCACCGCTTTATTTGACCCTTTCCGCACAAATTACCCAAATTTACAGTTTTTGTATTCTCTCTTTCTCCATCTCCGGCTAGGCTGTTGCTGCTCGCCATGGAAGACGCAGAGAGCACCACCAAGGATAGCTTGCTGCTTCCAGTAGACAGAGTTGAGACGTGACATGGAGAGATCTTCGAGACGGATCATTCACCAACAGAATTCAAGAGGCTTATCTGCTTCGCCGCTCCTATGGCGGCTGTAGTTATCGCTCAGTTCATGTTGCAGATCATCTCAATGGTGATGGTTGGTCACCTCGGCAATCTCTCTCTCGCTTCCCTCGCCTCCTCCTTCTGCAACGTCACTGGCTTCAGCTTCATAGTTTGATCTTCCTTGTTTTTTTCGTTTTCTGAATTGATACACTTATCTCTGTTAATAGTTACCAGAACCATAGACTTTGCATTCCCTCATCACTTGATTGTTACTTTTTGATGCTAGATAGGATTGTCATATGCCTTAGATACTTTGTGCGGTCAAGCTTATGGAGCTAAGGTATATCGGAAAGTAGGCGTTCAGACATACAAAGCTATGTTCTGTCTTGCATTAGCGTGTCTCCCTCTCTGTCTCATTTGGTTCAACATGGAAAAACTTCTTGTCTTCCTTGGCCAAGATCCTTCAATTGCACACGAAGGCGACAGATATGCTGCCTGCTCATCCCAGGACTCTTTTCTTACTCCGTTCTACAGCCGCTCACTCGTTATTTCCAAAACCAGAGTTTGATCACACCTCTCCTCATCACCTCTTGTGTCGTGTTCTGTCTCCACGTTCCTCTCTGCTGGCTTCTGGTTTACAAGTCAGGGCTTGGTAATGTTGGAGGAGCCTTGGCTCTCAGTTTGTCAAACTGGATCTATGCCATTTCCTTAGATCTTTCATGTACTACTCCTCTGCCTGCTCTGCGGCACGAGCGCCGCTCTCCATGGAGATATTCGACGGAGTTGGACAGTTAAATATGCTCTTCCTTCTGCGGCTATGGTTTGGTACTTCACTTTTCTCTGTGCCTTTTCACTTCTCAATGTCTCCACATTTTTTTAAAGAATCTTTTGTGGGTTGCAGCCTAGAGTGGTGGTCATATGAACTCATAGTATTACTTCTGGTCTCTTACCCAACCCACAACAGGAGACTTCTGTACTCTCTGTCTGATATTCATACTTGCATCTACATTTCAATTTCTTGTCATAATCTTGAATATTCCAAAACATGATATTATTCAAACTATGTGCAGTCTCCAAACAATTTCGACTTTGTGTTCCACACCACTTGCGATCTCAGCTGCAGCAAGGTTCGAGCTTTAGTCACCCCTATGCAGCTAATAAAAGCTGAAGCATACTTGCTATTCATATGGTTTCTTGATTATATGGCAAGGAATCATATGGTTTCTTGATTATAAGCGGATGTTTCTTGTGCAGTACAAGAATCTCAAATGAATTAGGTGCTGGGAACTCTCGAGCAGCACATATCGTGGTCTATGCGGCAATGTCTCTTGCAGTAATGGATGGATTGATAGTGAGTACATCTCTATTAGTCGGGAGGAATTTTTTTTCGGCTATGTTTTCAGTAGTGATATAAGGAAACCATCGACTATGTTGCAAAGATGGCTCCATTGGTCTCTATTTCTCTCATACTGGACAGTTTACAAGGGGTTCTCTCAGGTTCGAGACTTGTTCTTATTTCTTTGCTCAAACACAAGCTATTGTTGGATTTTTTTACTCTCTTTTATTTCACATAGAACAGCACAGGTCTAAGTCTTTATGTATATTCTGGTCGTGCGCTCTTGTCCTGTGTCAAAGCTATCCAAAGTTATACTCTTTTGATGGTTGCAGGTATTGCAAGGGGATGCGGATGGCAACATATTGGGGCTTACATCAATTTAGGAGCTTTCTATCTCTGGGGGATACCCATTGCAGCATCTTTAGCCTTCTGGATTCAGCTGAAAGGTATTGGCCTTTGGATCGGAATCCAAGCCGGTGCGGTTCTGCAAACTCTTCTGCTCGCTCTCTTCACGGGCTGGACAAACTGGGAAAACCAGGTCCTTGGCTTTGCTTTTTGTCCTTCTCCATGACTTGTTTGTTTTGTGAAATAAACATATACATATTTAATTGGATGCATATTTAAACTCTAGGCCCGTGAAGCGAGGAAGCGAATGGCTCTGGCCTACGGGTAACGTAAGGCGCTGCAGAACAGCACTTACCGAGTGAGAACTTAGCATCTTAAGGTTACAGGGACCATATACTCCTTCGGTTAAACCATTTTGGTAGCAGTCAAATCACTGTATGTTACTTTGGGACTGTTGGTAGAGCCGCTAATAACGTTATTGTAATAATATTTCATGACACTTTCGAGAGTGACAATAAGCATCATTCATCAATAGTTGTTTTGATCAAAGCTTTATTTCTGGTAGCTAAATTTGTACATCCTTAGAATCAGATATAATGCAAAAAGAGCCTTCTCTGTGTTATCTACAAGTTGCAGCAATTAATAATAATATGGAAGATGCAGCTTCGAAAGGAGGAAAATGTTACTTGGTTGTGATTCAACTTATAAGCAGATATTACTAGACTTAGCTCAAAATAAAATCTAGCAGTTTTAGTAAGCGCGGGGAAATTAAAACCCAATCAGTCTTCGCCTGTAACAGAATTTAGAACCTCCCAAGATTCGCTTCCCCTATATAAACAAATCATTACCGCTTTTTTTCTTGCTTCTTCCATCTTTCTCTTTATCTTCTACCTCACAAATCCACAACAATGGCGAACATCTCGTGCGCTTGTTTCAGAGCCATCTTTCTCGGTGCTCTTCTCATCCTCTGCCTTGCTCCACCTTCCTCCGGCGTACCATTGGAAGATTAGAAAGAGCCATCTCAGTTCTCCGCGTCAGAGGCCGTGTTCTCTTCGCCAACGCCATCATCACCTCTGATCTCCTCTCCGTCGACTCTCTCACTCTCTTCGCCGCCACCGACTCCATGCTCTCCGCTCTCGACATGAATAATTCTCTCCCCTTCTACGTTTCTACTCTCCGCCTCCCACTCTCTGATCTCTCCCTAACGCCTCCTCTCTTCCAACGCTACCTCCCTCTCACCGCCTCCTTCTCACTAAGCCTGCTTCCTCCAATGACTCCTTTTTACTTGACGGTGTTCAACTTCTTCTCCCTGGTTTGTTCGACGGTCAACATATCGCCGTACACGGTCTCGCTGATCTTCTTCCCCTCACTTCCCCTCCGTCTTCAACCGTCTCGTGGTGGATTCGTCGGAAGAGTCACCGTGGTATGTAAGTTCAAGATTTTCTCCGGCAGCAGAGCCTTACTTCGCCTTTTGGGATCGTTCACCAGCAGAGTCGCCGAGGTTTGATTAGATGATAGATTCATGCGTTGTAACCTTATTTCTCTTATTCTGAGAAGATTGTAGACATGGAGAATCTGTATAAGGAACTCGGTGATCAATCTCTCCACAAAGATTTCTGTCAAACCGTTGCCTTCACTTTTAGGTATTTTATTCTGAATTACTTATTCTGTGAATGTGTTTGGTTCAGGAATCAGGATAGAGGACTACATTTTATATTTTTGAAAAATCTATTTTATTCATTTATTTTTCATGCTGGATTTCTAATTTTTGTTGTCTTCTTATCTTTCTTTGTTTCGATTATGAATCGGAATGGAAAATCCTCGGTACCTGGAAACAGTTGCGTCTCTGTTTTCTTAATACACTGGAAAACGTAACTTAAGGCCATAAGTGACTTCTTCTTTAATTGAGTTTTTCAGGTACTGAGTTGGTTTCAGGAGAAGCTGAAGCAGCAAAATCAAACCAAATACAAAACTGCGCCATCTCCCCCTTTGCAGATTCTTGACTTATCGAATCTCTGTTATACCAGAAATGCCGGAAATGTTGGAAGTGCCGGGAATGTAGGAAATGCCAAAAAATTGCTACCTATGTTCAAAGACAAAAAGGCTTGTTTCCTTTTCTTGTGAGCCCTTTTTAGGTTCTTTGAACTAACGCCTATCCTCCCATAGTTCTTAAACATTTTGATACACAGGTAAGCCTTCTGATGTATCTGATCTGGCTTTTGAGGCTAAATCAGCTAGGGACGATGCATGGTATAAACAATTCCTTGCATTGAACATTATGTTTTCCATATTTTCTTTAACTCTTGGATTTTGCAAACTTCGTTAACTGGCCAAAGTAGAAAACATGAAATTGTGTATTCCCTGTTGATTGTTAACTCAACAAGCATTGCCCCTACCTAAGTGCATGTTCAGTGTGAATTTTAGCAAAGCTCTTTCTTCATAAGCCTCATTTTGAACATGTGATATACCTTTGTATTTTACATTTGTGCTTATTAATTGAAATTCTGGTCTTTCAGGTATGACGTGGCTTCATTCCTTATAGAGTTCTTTGCACTGGTGAACTGGTAAGGTTCTTCTCTTTAGTTCAATGCCTGTTTTGTTTGCGACTGAGAGTTTCTGCAACAGGAAGTGCGTGTACGATTTTCTGGGTTCGACAACCAACATGATGAGTGGGTGAATGTCAAAACATCAGTGCGTGAGCGGTCTATTCCTGTTGAACCATCAGAGTGTGGGAGAGTGAATGTTGGAGACCTGCTTCTATGTTTCCAGATAAGGCTTACTTTGATCTAATTATGAAGCATGGAACTTTTAGCAAAATTTTAGACATAAGAATGGAAATTTGGGGTGGTTGATGAGTAGGAAAGGGAGGTTCAAGGACTGTACTGTGATGCTCATGTTGTGAATATCAAGAGAGGGATTCATGATCACGGGAGAAGCAACTGCGTGTTTCTTGTTCGCTACGACCTTGACAATACAGAGGTAAAAACTTGATCTCAGCCTTTAAGTTGGGTGGTATTGGAAGTAAGTATTCAAGAAGTTGTGTCTTAATATATGAACAGGAACCGGTGGGACATGAAAGAATTTGCCGCCGCCCGGATGAGACAGTAAAATATGACAAGATAAGAGATAATTGATCCAAGGGAAGGAATAAAATGCTCATGTATACACCCTATTACCCAAGCGTTCTGGGATTGTATGTTAGTTTTTGCTACCAATCATGTGAAATACATTGCAGAAAGAGCTTTCGTAGGATTCTAAAGGGAATGATGATACAATGTAAAAAAACCCAACTGCTTAAGCAGTTAATTCCCTTTGTGATGTTTAATATTATGTCTCATTCTCACACAAGGCTATATTTCTTTCCGTTTACTCGTTGCTTCATATATCGAAGATCTTGTATAATAAGCAGGTCAACACGTTTTGTGGGCTTCGGCTTATTAAGATAACTATGTGTAAAAACGCTAATTTAGCACACAATAACTTGGAAAGAAAGATGTCTTTGTGCCAGAAACAATATAACAACGACCCGCTCTGTTTCATTTCCACAGCAAAGATCCAACAAGTATCAACTTCCAATTATACTTTGTTCATATCCAACCAATCCCACGATATTCTTATGGAAGAAACTCTTTTCAACTTTATATGGAAGAAAGTTTGTAAATGGATGCAAACCAGTTCTATCTGCTTCTCCTAGACATTCAATTGTGTAATCACTCCTTCAACATATTTGTTTATTTGGCTAACATGATAAGATTTGAGCCAAGAACAAGAGAACTAATGAGAGACGGGAACTACCGGTTTAGCCATCTCCTCAATCGGGAAGCTACTCCCCGAGGAGGAGGGGGAGGCGGAATAAGAACATCGAGAATGGTAGCTCTCTCTTTTGGAGTCAATGAAACACCTCTAATAAGGTTCAACGCCATGATGTGTGTATTTGTCCTTTGCCTGTGCTTCTGGTAAGCAATCCCTGCAGCAGTACCTCCAGCAATTAGAACCTGTCACACCACCCACCAGAGTCCATTAAACTTAACGTCTCCATGGAGGTTTCAGTTGTTATCGACTGTTTAAACTGACCGGTGTCAGCCACAAGGCTGCGGTCTGCAAATCAAATTTTGGGGCATAAAGCACAGTCTCCCCAAATTCATCCTCAAGCTTACTGTAGATCTCCTTGTCAGTTTTTCCAGCTCCTATCTCATCACGGATCAGCTGCAAAATTCAGGTGTATCAGAGGAGTAGACAGCAAGCAAAACTATCTTCAACTCATCATCTGGACAAAAACTGAGTAAAAGACACACCTGTCTAAGGAGAATAGCGATATCTGCCTGCGAGTCTTCAATGGATTGACTTCCACACTCAGTGCACCGAACATTGTGGCTAATGTTTCTGGCCCGAGCGTCCAGCATCTGAGCCTTCTTCCTCTCCTCGTCTTTTTTCTCCATTGCACTGAAAATTTCATGATATAATTATCGTGAGTTTTCATACACGCATTTCGTCGAACACTTTGTGGACAACAGAGCAGGAACTACTCAGAAACCCAAAGCGTAAATTTAATTTTAAAGGGAGAACCTGGTTTGAGAGGAAGCGAGAGTGATCCGAGAAACCGCTTAGTCCGCCCAGATTTCAAGCTGGAGCTCAAAAGTTAAACCTTTCTCTTGGGAAATTTCTCCGATTACTGTAAAAAGGTAAACATGCTATCGTTAAAAGAAGACGTTGGTGGATCGCTGGCGGGTGAAAATACCGGATCCGAAAGTGAGATCGAGAAGGCGCGTCAAGGAGCGTGCACACGTGTGTTGGAAGACGAACTTCGCGCGTGTAGGAGTGCTCGAGGGCATATTAAACTAGGCCCTTCAAATATAAATAAACATCGGCCTTGTGTAATTGCATAAAACTGACTGACTAATTACAACTGAGCCAAGAAGGAACATATGTAACAACAACAATGGAACTGATGTATAATAAAGCAAAACACACTAGGAGAAAGTGAGATTGAAACAAAAGCACAACACTGATTGCTCCTAACTCTTAGCTGAATCGGTGTTTGTGATGGCTGTACTCTTCTTCTTCTTGCTCACTCGTCTCCTGTACTTGGGTTGTGGAGCCATGAGCGAATGGAGGCTAGAGGTGCTTTATCTTCCTCCCTCATCTCTATTTTCGAACAGACTAACGTCGGTCGGAGTCCCGTGGTGCTGATGATTTGCTGTCTTTCTGAATCATTTTGAGATGAAGGCCTCACTTCTGTTCTTAAGGACGATGATCTTAATGTGGCCCCAGTTCTGTTCTCAAGGACGATGATTTTAAGCCAGCCTCAATTCTGATCTGACGGAGATAAGTAAGTGGGCGTGTGGTCACCAATAAATCATTAATCATGGCATGTTAGACAAGAAGAGATGCAGTGAAAGTCATTCAGACATATCATAACTTCCATATTGCTTCAATCTTTGCTTTTGTGCTGACAAGGAGCAAATTCAACAACAACGAGAAGCCAATCAATCTCTTTTCTCCTCTCTACTGGCACTGGCTCCACACAGAGAAGCTACCAACAGCAAAGGTTTAATTTGTCTGTGAATGCGTTTGACATACGGAGAGCTGATGACTTGATGAGACTCTTTCTCCTCCACCAGACAGATCTAAAGCAGTCACCAACAACAATCTATACAATTCAATCTGGGATTTGATTTTGCTAGACCAAATAGAGAAGAGACATGCCTCTCTGCATTGCTCTTGAATTTGAAACTGAATAGCAAAAAGAAGAATCAATGGTTCATGGGATAGACGCAGGAACAGTCAATCACAAGAGAGAATCGCCAACTTGTTTCCCTAAAGTGTGCTGAAATTCGTATTTCATCCAGTTTTATGTCTAACAGGCGATACATACGCTTTGCCATCATTACCCATGGAGACAAAGTTCGGACTTTTAAGCGCCATGCAATCAACAGAAGCAACGTAAGCTTGTTAAAGTCTAATACTTTTTATTTATATACACGAGGAAGTAACACTCATGAGTTTTGACAATGTGACAACTCTCAGACAAATCCCTCAACCAAGATCGGTTTCTTCTTCGTCTTCTTCACTGTCATTCCCTTCATTTTCCCCGCCCAGGATGATCGTATCAGAAGCTCTCGACCCTGGCATCCTATCGGTTCCCTTTGATGCTGGGCGCGGATCCGCTACACAACCTCCTTCCTCGTGTTCGAAAAGCGAGGCCGCGCGCGACTTTACGGCGTCGGCAGCTTTGCGAACGGCTTCCTGTATAGATTCCGGCGGAAGAGCACAATATTCGAGACCGGCGTCTGCCAGGTGCGGCGGGAGGATCTTGTCGAGCAAGCCGGCTCTTTCTTTCGTAGCCTCCATAGATGCAGAGAGGTTCAGAGATTCGGAGCTCTCTTCTATTTGGATATTTTATTAATCTTTCTGAGGAGAAGGAAAAGGCGGTGACAAGGGTATTGCTGTCTTTAGACTTTGAGATTTGATCAGGTTTACAAAATAACCAATGGGTTTTGGACTTTTGGTGAGCCCAAGGTTCGACGCTTAACGATATCTTATGGACTTGAATGCCCAGATGTAAAGATTAATTAAATGCAAACCACGAAGAGAGAGAGTTAAAGTTCTTCCCGGGAATGCTCGCCGGAGAAACGTACTAAATCGACAACCGGCGATTCCATTACCGGCTAATTCCATCAAATCCTCAACCGAATTTAATTTTCCAGGCATCAAATCATCTCCATCCCCTTCCTTTTTGTCGCTTCTAATCAGCTCATTTCTCTTCGATCCCGACGTATTTCGAAGATCGAGTCCTAATTTCGCGGCTTGACAGTCATTTAGGGGAATGAGACCTTAGGTTCCGGGAGAAAAGAGAGGGAAAAGGGGTTTGATTCAATTATGAGCACTCAGAAGCAGGTGGTGACAGTTCGGGACCTGGTGGAGGAAGCCAAGAAGCGTATTGTAATCCTGGTGATATGTGTCGTCGGACTCTCCTACCTCATGTCACGTAAGTTTAGTGTTCTTATTTGACAAATCAATACTTTGGACTCTTGGTTATCTCCAGTTTCGGTGTATTAAGCGTTTGACACTTGATGAGCTTTCTTCTTTTTAAGGAGGTATTGGCTCATTGGTTCAGTAGCTACTAATACTTATGTGTTCCACTCTACTGTTTACCTTAGCAATCGCTAATGAATATTCACGTTTGTTTAAACTTCTGCAGTGACAAGCTCATCGGTTTGGGTTAACCTTCCTGCTGCTGCGTGCTTGATCATCCTCCTTCGTTATTTCTCATTCGATATTGAAATGAAAAGAAAAGCTGCAGCTTACAACAGCAAAGCTTCATCTCTCAGCGCATTAACACTAAAGAAAACACCTGAACTCCCTAAAGCAGCTCCACGGTCTGACTGGAGAAGCAAAGTGAACTCCCACGTCGTTGAGGATGCAATTGATCACTTCACTCGTCACCTCGTTTCTGAATGGGTGCTGGATCTCTGGTACTCTCGCATAACACCCGATAAGCAAGGTCCTGAAGAACTGGTGTTTATTATTAACGATGTTCTCGGGGAACTTTCAGGACGGTTTAGAAATGTAAATCTTATTGATCTATTGACAAGGTCTGTTCTTCTTCGTGTCTTTTTTCTCACCTTGAGTTTCTATTACGATTGTTTCTCCAAAAAGCTGAACTATCGAGTTGATTCAGGGATCTAATTGATATTATATGTCGTCGTGTGGAGATTTTCCGTGAATGTCAAGCAAATATTGAGAGACAACAAAGGAGAAGCCTCAGTTTTGAAGATCGAGACTCAGAACTAAGACGTGTGATGGCCACTGAAGATAAATTGCACCCTGCATTATTCTCTCCTGAATCTGAGCATAAGGTTTTTTGCTGCAACGAGCTGTTATGTTAGATTTTTACCACTTTTTCGCTATCAGTGGTGATATTATGGTCTCTATTTTGCAGGTTCTACAGCATATAATGAACAGTCTAATTTCACTAACATTTAGGCCAGAGGATCTGCACTGTGCTTTTTTCCATTATGCCGTGAGGGAGCTTCTTGCTTGTTGTGTGATGCGACCTGTCCTAAATCTAGCTAATCCCCGGTAAACTGTTACCTTTTTACACTACATTTTGTTGCTCTTATTCTCACCTCAATTGTCCTCAAATTCTCTACCAGGTTCATAAATGAGAGGATTGAAGCTGCGGTGATATCAAAGATAAAGAATAAGGACAGATCTAGTGCTGCAGAAGAGAGTTCTGAATCTGAAGATCACGCAAAAGTCTCTCCTGATCATTTTTCTAGATATCTGGATCCTTCTGTCAAAGGTGTTGAGCTTGTGCAATTAAAAAATGAACGGCAGAAAAATTCTAAAAGGAAAAACGCTACAGATAAACAGCATGTGACAGATTTCTCCAAAGATCCTTTGCTTTCAATGGACACTCGATCTTCCCGATCGTGGAACTCCTTCCCCTTAACTTCCAAAATAGGTGATGATAGTAAAGATCCTCAAGGACAACGAGGAGGAGAGGGATGGGGTGACGTATTAGACATGATGTCACAAAGAAAAACTGAAACTCTTGCTCCTGAGCACCTCGAAGGCGTGTGGGCAAAAGGAAGAAATTATAAAAAGAAGGAAGGTGAGAAAGTTGTTGAGCAGGTGCCCCCGAGATGGTCTAGCAAGGAATCTTCCAACCATGGTAACTTCAATGAAAACACTGCGAATGCAAGAGGGTCCATTCAGCACAAAGTCGTAAATACAGACAGTTACTTATCAAGTTATTCCTCTGATGAAGAGAACGAGGAGCAAACAAAGAGTAGTCATTCTTATACATCCGAGGATGAGGAAACGGTAACAGGTCTAAACAGTCCTGGGACGCGTGTATGGGATGCTCGAACAAAGAAAAATCTTGGTGTTTCACGGATACACCATCCACTTGAAAATTCTGGCCGCGGTTTAAAAAAGACTAGTAAAGGACATGAACGTTATCAGCAAGTACCCATGCATCAATCTGGCAGGAAGAGATCCAGAACTATTGGAAACATTATAGGCGATGATGATAGTGATGATTCTGAAGATGGTTCTTTGGGTAGATCATACAGCGGAATGTCTGCAACCTCATCTGCATCATACGTTTCAGTCGCAGAAAGTGATTTTCCCAGTGCCCCTAGAAGTTCTTTGTTGGTTGATTCCTTTGCCAAGTTGAGATGTGAGGTACAATTAAATATCGGCTGTGCATCCAAACGCCCATAATGCTGCGGACAATGATGTCCGTATGCCGTATCGTACGATGGATAATTTTTTAGGTTCTTCTTGCAGGTTCTGGGTGCCAATATTGTGAAGAGTAGTTCTAAGATGTTTGCTGTGTATTCAATCGCTGTCACAGATGAAAGTAACCATAGCTGGTCTATCAAAAGAAGGTGACAAGATTTACTGTTACTGATCTGATTTAGGTGTCTTGTTTTTTACGTTTTTTATCTATGTGAACTTTCAGATTTCGACATTTTGAGGAGCTTCACCGGCGGCTTAAAGTGTTTCCCGAATACAATCTTCATTTACCGCCGAAGCATTTCCTATCAACAGGCGTGGACATACCTGTTATCCAAGAGCGATGTGTACTACTTGATGACTATATCAAGGTCAAACATCATTTCTCTTGTTTTCTAGTCTCTGTTCATGCTTTATACATGGTGCTTTGTACGTGGGTTTAGTTTTTTTTTTTCTACTGGATTTGTTTTTTTGATGACTAGGTTAACCGTGAATTAGCTTTTGTGTTTTCATATTCTGGTAGTTACTCTGAATTTCTGAGAAGCTAATCTGAATGTTCATCTGCATAAAACTTCACCATGGAATTTCTCCTTAGCTACTGCTCTCTAATTTTACTCTGAAGTAGAGTCAGGCTGCTTGATCGACTGAAATTATGTACTTTTGTTTTTTGATCTGCTGAGTAGCTGCTGATAGTTCTAATTCTTGAAGCTTTGTACTCAGTTGCTTTTCATAGGCCTTCTATGCTTCCACGTTGACCAAAATGTGAATGAAAAGCTTTGCATTGAAGTGATTCCCCAGTTTTCCTTAATCTGTGAATTATCATCCTTTGTCTACTTTGCTCAGGAGCTTTTGCAACTGCAAAGAATTTCAGGATCAATTGAAGTTTGGGACTTCCTCAGTGTGGATTCCCAGGTAGGTTCTCTTCTGCTGTCTCAAAGATCAGCAGTGCTGGCAAATTTTGAATGTGAAAATTGTTGCTGCTGTGCAGACTTATGCGTTCTCAAGCTCTTTTTCAATCATTGAGACGCTGACGAGTGAGAAATCCGCAACACAATTGGATTTTTGATTAATTAATTCGCTATAATATATCGTCACTAGTAAATTGTTTCAGTTAAACCTGTCAGTAAGACATCTACTATGGCTACAAACATGGCCAATGTGACTGAGGCAACGCTAGGTCCTCTTCCTAGGAGAGAAAATCTGAATTCAGAGAATGGAAAATCAGGTCAACATATGCGGAATAATGTTATGGTGGATGATGTGAAGTCAAAAGTGAAAGCTCCTGGAAATGAGCATATGAAGGCGCCTGATTCAGATGAGAGACATAGCAAAGAGAATGGTGGGGTAAAAGTGGGTACTCGACATGCTGATAATGTGGCCTGCGCTGGCCTGCCCACAGAGGTATATTTTAACATCCTCACATAACATCAGCTAATCAATTATTATTTCTGATGATTTTGTCTTTTGCACTGTGGGAAACCATCCATGAGGCAAGTGCTTGTATTTCTATCTTGGTGTGCTTATTATGTAACGCTGCTTTCTTGCAGTGGGTTCCTCCAAAGCTAACATTACCCCTGCTAGACTTAGTAGATGTTGTCTTTCAGCTCCAAGAGGGTGGGTGGATCAGGTACATGTACCAAGGGCCACAATTTTTCTCTTTCCCAGTAAAACAAGTGAGTAACTTTAATCATCTATTTTTGCACATTACAAGGAGGAAAGCTTTTTGGGTTGCCAAACAGATACTTCAACTTGGGATGGGTGATGCATTGGACGATTGGGTACTTGAAAAAATCCGTCTTCTGCGGCGGGGAACTGTAGTTGCTTCTGGAATTCAACGGGTTGAACAGGTGAGAACCTCCACTTGAACTCCTTCCCTTTGCAAAGTGAGCGGTAGTGGGGAAAGTCAGTGAATAATGGAAAAAGTATACCTAACAGTGACATATCCCTGTGATGTGTCTGGCCTGGTTATGTATTCAATCAATGGTGAGATTTGAAAGAAATATTTGGTATGACCTCTCAGATACTATGGCCGGATGGGATATTCATGACAAAGCATCCAAAAAGGCAGCAACAATCCAGCAGTTCTGAGGAGCAGCAACAAGATGCAGAGAGACGAGCGAAGTTTGTTCATGAGCTGATGATTGGTAACAAGCGTCCTGTCATCTGATACTTTTTTACATCGATGATATCTAAGCTATGTAGAACTAACATAATAGTCTCAATTAACCCTCAACGTACAGAAAAAGCCCCTGCAACTATAGTGAGTCTTATAGGACAAAAGGAGTATGAACAATGTGCAGAAGATCTTTACTTCTTTCTTCAGGTAAACACATTCCACAATGTCTAGACTTCAGGATGTTGCTCAAGCTCAAGTATTGGGTTTCATTGTTTATAAGTATGGTTATTTCAGTCGTCAGTGTGTCTGAAGCAACTAGCATTTGACTTTCTGGAGCTGTTACTACTCTCGGCGTTTCCGGAAATGGAACAGGCTTTCAAACAGTTGCAGGAGGAAAAACACCTTTTTGGTCAATTTACACCACCAAACTGATACGTGTATTGTGCGTGTAACTCTGCTAGATTTCTTTAAAGTAAAAGCACGAATGGATTTCAATGATAAACCATCCAAGAGACAATCTGGAATAGAAATGCAGACGAAAGAAGTAGAGAAGCTAAAAAGAAAACAAGGTTCTTTATCCTAAGGCTACAAAGAATAACATGGAAAAACGCAAACTGAACCATTGCCTAGGCAGAAGCAGCTGCAGCCTTGTATCTTGGAGTGGCTTGGGTACCTGAACCATAATTCCATCAATCAGATTGATGCAAGTATACATAGTTATACACTCAAAGAGAAGAAACGGGTCAGTGTAGCTTTACCTTCTCTAAAGCCAGTCTTGAACCTGCGAGGGACATTGCGGAGATACCTCATCCGACCAGTTCTTGTTGTCGTCTTCCTTCAAATTGCCTTCACGCTCCAGTTATCTGCCCACAAATCAATTCATAAATTCTAAGATGCTTTCACAAACTAATGATCAGACCCTTAATTACAAGACACAGAAAAAGAGGGAGAGAGAGTACATATCCTCTTTCTCGCTGCGGGGCAAGCACAAGCCGAGCGACGACTCTTCTGGATGTGGAAACTCCGGCGACCACATCTGACACAAAGTGTGTGACTTGTTCCTCCTCTTACCGAAGCTCCCCGTTCCCTTACCCTGTCATTTCCAAAGCACCGGTTATACATGACGTCACACATAAGCTTACATGTAATACGCATTAGATTACCATTGCCGCAGATGCAGGGCCTGATGCAGTCTAGAAATCTTTACGGCTCCGAGAAGACGACGACCATGTAGTGTCCGTTTAGGGAAATCCAAAATGGATCTTAATTGGTTACCGCCCAAATCATGGGCTTATTTAATGGGTTTAATGGGCCTAGTTCTTATATTAGCATGAGTCAACTGGCATGCATGAGGATAGTGGTGGCAATGATGAGTAGAGGGGACCATTTGAACGCTTCTTATCAATGGGATGACGATTTCTTACCTATAAAAGTGGACAATACAATCATCAACATGGCACCTTCTTAAAGTCTTGACACATCATCTCAGCTTCCTTCTTCAACTACTACATGCCACTGAATGAATAATGTTAGGTATCGTTTTAGCTCTCTAGTGAAATAAATATGGCTACTGTCTAAAAATAATAGCGGCAGGAGAAATGATGAAACCTACAGCAAAATCAATTCAGCGAGTTGGTCGTTTCATAAAGAAGACCCTTGGGAGCATCAAGTCCACTATCTGCTCTGGTGATTACAAACACTTACCTAATAACACTCCTCTCTTGAGCCCCTTCTCCTACAGTCGCCGCTGTCCAGAAGATTCCCAGACTGAAGAAACTTACAGCGTTATTTCTTGTGACACGGCTGTAACAGACAGTACCAGACATGAGAAGAGTCTCAAGAGCCAACATAAAAAGAGACATAAGAAAGTTGCAGAGCCATACGAGGAGTCCAAGAGAAGAGGTGACTTGTTGGCGCAAAAGATGAAAGATCTCAACATGGTGGATCTGAGAGACGTGGAGCACGCATTGGATGTACGGGAAGCACTTCGATGCTATTCAAGCATCAGAAGTCCTGTCTATCTTGACATTGTTGACAATTTCTTCACAGACATGTATTACGAGTTCTCTGATCCGCGCACCACTGCCAGTGCTAGTATCAACGGTTCAAGAAGGAAAGCAGGCTCCTTCAGGCTCTAAGACCCTCTCAATCAGCTTCTCTTTCAGGACTGTACCAAGCTATTTCATTTAGAGTATGCACTTCTTAAGAAGAGCTGTTATCCATTATACAGCACATATGTTTCAGTTCACTTCCATCTTTGGTACAATTACATCTCACCCTCAGTTATTACCCCATCTTAGAGAGCCTAAGTTATCAGTGCAACATATTTTACTCTTTGAAGTTATAACAGATATAAGTCACTAAAACTGGATCCTGAGAGAGAAAAATAAGGCAATCTACTACTCACATTCTTAACTATACTCAAGTACTTGATTATAGGGTAGAATTCATTTTCTTTTTCATGAAAAAGAAGGCAAAAGCAAACATGTGTATGGAGAAGAGAAGTTACTCTTCTATAAATATGATAAAAGTTACATCATCACACGATTATTTGTTTTACCCTGATAAATTTGCACTCTCAAACACACTTCACTGATCAAACAGATCATTTCTTCCCGCTCTTCTTAAGTCCAGAACCTCCAAAGGATCCCTTCTGCGATGCCTTGGCTCTTAGTTCTTTAAGAGCCTGTTTTGATCATTTTCATTCAAAATAAAACGGGTCAGGCAATCAAATAAAAACGATCACTATATATCCTTCTCAAGCAAAAGAAAGGCTAGATAATATTTGACATCATTGGGTGGAAACAAAGAAGAGTAAGCATCCTAACTATAGGCAGATAATTCATATCATTTCACAAATCTATTGTATTATAAAGGAATCTGTAATGAATACCTAAACTAATAAACATTTTATTAATGACCCATCTTGTTGTAGTCACCAGGTAAAATATCATATTTAGAGTTCAGTGATTACGTCACCAAACTAACAAAGTGGCACAAACCAAATTACCAATGCATAACCTTCAGATATCTCTAAAGTAGTAAGAAGCTCTCTTGAGTAGATTACAATCTTTGATTAGATGGTATTTTATAATTTCATACTAAAAGTGGTTCCAAGACTAACTAGATGCATTTTTCCAATCACAAAAAACTTCATATGAACAAGAGTGGAAACAAAATCCAGAGCACCAAAGTATGAACTCACCTTTTCCTCGTCTTTCTTCTTCTGAATGTTAGCTATGTCGTGCTGCATTGATGGCAAATCAAAATTTCAGAAATTAGAACATAAAAAAAGTCCAAAATCATTGACACACGTATAGTAGTCAAGGAGTCGAGAGTGTGCACTTAAAACACCAGATCAAAATTCTGACTTGCGTATAAATCATTACACCGGGGCAAGAGAGATAATTCTATATCAAAGGGTGTTTTAAATTTTAATAATTCAAGTTAATTAGACAATCAAAACCCAATCCAGAAAGCAATATCATCATATTTGATTTGAGCTCTAAAGCAACCAATAGAAAACGATTTAGCTGAAGGCATATCTACAGAAAACCCAACTCTGAAAAATAAAGGTTTGAAAACAAGTTCAGTAGAGTCACCTCGTCGTATTCCTTCTTATCAGCTTTCGGCTGCTTCAAAGGTTTCGCCTTTCCTCCTGTTTAAACGAAAAGATTAGCAGATCGTAAACTATGTCTGTTATTCCTTCACGTATATCAGAAATATGAATCTCAATCATGAATAATACTAAATTCATCTTACCTTGCTTGGAAGACATGACTGGTTTGTGTTGAGCTAGGGTTTGATGTCGAATCTCAGAATTGGGGGAAAATAAGTGTTTGAGGACGATGACTTTATTCGACAGAATACGATGCGTGTATAATGAGCTCGTAGAAACAAGTAACCCATTAAATGGCTCATAGAGATTATGGCCCGTTAAAAGGCCTATAAATTTCTTTCTGAACATTTAGGCCCACTAAATTCCTTATTTTTTGGTCAACGAAGGTCACTGTCGTTATGTTTTTATGCGCGAAATAACAAAATCGATTAATTGACGAAATGACTTTATTGACCTCTAGAAAATTGAGTTCCGGTTCGAAAGCCTGCTCCTCCATTCGATTTATAGGAAACGCCCAAAATCGTAGAAGAACGCCTCTGGAGCTGATAAGGTTTAGGTCAGTGAGAGAGCTTTCTACATAGTGTGCTTGCGGTTTGTATGTAGCGCTTTCGTTTACTTGGTGAAATTTCTTCGTCTAGGTTTTGGATTTACGAGTATGGTTCTCCTTTTCAGGTTTCTAGAGAGAATTATGGCGCCAGCTGACGACGAAGTAGAATCGGAGTATGAGAGTGATCCGGAGGAGCTGAAGCGCTCCTTAGCGACGAGGAGGAGAGAAGCGAGTGATGACGACGACGAAGATGATGGTGATAATGAAGTGGTTGCAAATCGAAGGGCTGAGATTGATTCAGACCAATCTGATGAACAGATTGGTTCTGTGAAGTATGATAATGACGAAGATGGGGAGGATGTTTACGAGGAGGAGGAAGGTGGTGGAGTCGATAATGACAAGAGGAGTAGTGTGATGAAGGAGGCAGGTGTTATCGATGGAGAAGAAGATAAGGAGAAACAACAGTCTGCAGTGCCCACAGGTGGACCTTTTTATATGCATGATGATAGATTCCAGGAAATGTCTTCCGGCGGAAACAGGCATACTCTTTCTTCTATCTATTTCCATCAATTCTGCATCGAAACCTGACTATGCAATTACATTTATGGATAGATAATAGACTCAAATGTGGAGTTACTGGCCTCCTATATTCAGTATGAAGGGATTTAATAGCTGTACTTGGGTTTTCTATGCTAGATTTTACCTTGTTCATGCTATTGGTAATGTCGATTGATACAATCCTTATTTTTATTTCATAGGAGATTGCGTGGTGGAAGGAAACCGTGGGGATCTGGAGTTGAAAGAAAATGGGGACATGAAAAATTTGAAGAGATGAATACTCAGGAAAAGCATTATGATGTAGAGCTTCTGTCTGTGGTTTTTATAATTATTTTAGATCCCTCTAATTTTTTTTTGTATATGCGACATATCTTCGTTTTTTTTTTCCACCTCTTATCCTTTTTCTTTCTTGAATGTATTGTTAACTGATTTCACTCTGTAAATTCAGCAGAAGACTTCTAGAGGTGGAGGAAGAAGTCATGGTCGGGGTAGGGGACAAGAGCGTGGATACACTAGAGGGAGCAGTTCTAACACATTAAACAGTAATGGACAGCAAATTTATCTACCCAAAGCTATCACACGAGGAAGAAATTCTAACATATTAAGCAGTAATGGACAGCAAATTTATCTTCCTAAAGCTGTCACACGAGGGAAAGGCCCCAGAAAATTCGAGACTCCCCAGAGAAATGGCAATCAAGCTCATTCCGAGCAAAGCAAACAGTGAGTTCTTGAATTTTGTTTTCTCTAATTGAGTGAGGGTTTTATCTCTAATATAATGTACTTGCGCACTGAATTTGTAGGTTACGAAATTCTCAAGAGAAAATGTCTCACCTTGACTCACGAAATTTACCAACTGCCCTTGCTAAAACTGTGAATGAAGGTGCCCGTGCCAAAAAGAATGTAGCTGCTTCAAGCTTAAGTTCTGCGTCTCCTCCATTTTATCCTTCAGTGCCCTCCAGTAACTTAGTACATGGTATACAAGTTGGTATGGAAAGACTCCACATGAATGAAAGCGCCATAACTTCCGGGAGGAAGTACAGGAATACAAAATCCACTTTTTCACCAGTTTATATTGCCAAGACTATTCAGTCCACGAGTCAAGGTGGAGGTGAACCTGCTGCTGGGAATGTTGTTTACCCTCAATCTCATAGTCAAGGTGACATGTTTTCATCACCAATGCAACTCAATGGAGATTCAAACGGAACTGGCCAAACCTGTATTAGACCTTCCGGTCAGGGTTTTGATCAGCACTCTGCTGTTATCAGATCATTGTCTTCCTCTCCCCAGAAAGCTAGCTCATCAAGAAATCAATATCCTTCTGGTAGAAAAGAATCTGCATCGGAAACAGGTGTATCGATTACTAAGGGTAAAGGGACTCTCCAGCCTAGTGGATGTGGCTCTTTTATTTATGGTGGATCTCAAGTGATGGGGCGAGCAGAAAGTCTGGCATCTGGTGACAATTCTAATTTCCCTGCTTTTCTACCCGGTAAATCTTTTTGGATGACTCTTTTCTTTCTGAAAGTTGATAAGTTGAAAGAAAATTTTCAGAATCAAATCACGCTTGGTGTTAAAATTGAAAGCTATGGATGCTGAGCCACTTGGCCTGGTTGTCCATGAATACGTTTTTCAGTCTTGTAGTACCAACTTGAAATAATCTGCTTACTATTTTATTTTTTCTGCATCTGACTAGTTCTTAGATTATTGCCTCATTTTTCATGATTAAATTCAAATGCAAATGCAGTTATGCAATTTGGTGGTCAGCATGGTGGGATTCCGACCTTTGGAATGGCTTATCCTGGATACGTCCAGCCTGAACTTGGTGTTGGATGTCCAGAGATGGCATGGTATGCTTACTCCTTCCCCTTCTCGATGACCTTTCTTGATGCTAGTTTTCAGAAGTTCTTGGTTGTAAGCATTGCAAAGAATTAGATATTGGGTTATTATTAGCTGAATTCCCATGAGTTTATGCTCTCCCATTTAATCGCCTTTGTGTGGTTCTACAGGCTGGAAAACCTGAACCTGCGAAGGTGTAGTATCATTAGAATAGTTACTTTCATTTTGAATACTGTGCTGTTTGTATACTCTAGGCTCTCCATCCATATCTAGTTCCTGATTTTGTTCTTTCGCCTGCGTGCTGAGATTTGTTTATATGATTGGCAGGATGCCAGTTTTTACTGGTCCAGGAGGGGCTTCATACAGTCCACCATATGTGGCTAATCAAGCACACAAGCCACACTTACCTTCCTCTGCAGGATCCTCCAGGTTTTGAGAGAAATTTTCTTTGTTCTCTTAGATGTTTTTAATGCAAAACGATGTGAACAGCGTAGTGCTTTAACTAACGAAAAACCATGTGATATTTGTAAAATTGCATTGTGTTTTTTTCTTATTTAATCTTGCTGTAAATGCTTGGCACATATTATATTTATATTTGCAAAGCAAGCATTTTTGGCTTGCTTAATGCAATTACCATTTTTGCAGCAAAGAGAATAGTACAAATAACCTTAATGACCTGGAGAAACCCATGGAGAGACCTGGTTAGTCATTTTGCAATACTGTCTCATTCTGTTGTAATTATAATGGTTACACATCAGGTGTTTATGTATAGTATTACGTTTATTAGGGGATAAATTTACATTTATTGGATTGTATTATGAAATGGCAAAGAGATTGGACCTTTTCTTGCATTAAAAGAAAGAATTCATTGTGAAAGATTATGTGGATGTGATGGATAATTAGTACAGACAAATATATATGATGATTTGTTAAAACGCCCATTTTTTTCAAAAACAATTTCTATTAGAATCACATAATGGCCAGTGAAGGAGAGGTTTAGCTGATAAAATGAAGATTGGTTGTTGGGACCATTCCTTTTGAAGTTAAGCTAGTGTCCTTCTATGTAGGGGTCACAGAGAGCGGGGTTTCACAGCGGCAAAACAACAACCCAAGCAAGCAGCCTCGTAGGTGAGTTTTTGAAGTTAACTCGGACCTACTCTTTCAAGTTGATCACCGGTTGATATGAAACCATTTAGGATTAGGGACCATGATGCATTATGTCTACGGGTTTGACTTGCAGTAACTGCATTCATGGACCGAATGTGGAATATCTATATTGGATTCATGTAGTAAGTTTTGTAGAATTTGATCCGATCATGAAAAGTAATAGCTACTTGTGTATGTCATTGGTGTGTATGTGCAGGTATTCGGAGATGAGCTTTAGCAAGTGATTAATTACATTTGTTAGAACCTAAGAAGAGGGTCTAGGGGCTTCTTAACACAAGGCCCTGGTGCTTCTCCAAGCTTCGTTACACAGCACTTTAGGCCGCTATTGTTCCTGAGTTTCTTAGGTAAGTGATTCAAAAGTCAAAACTTAATAAAGGGAGATAGTAACAGAGTAATAGGAAGTGGATGTTGGATTGTTCTTGGTTGTTTCAGATTTATAAGGGAGGGAAAGAGTAAATGACAATACTACACCTGCTACTGGCAAAAAGAATGGGGAAGAACGTGGTGGCTCATATAACTCTATGGACTATGGGTATGTATGTATGCGCTGTTTGGTATTTTCGGTCATCTGCTTGTTTGGAAGCCTTGGTCAGCATGTTCGGTGTTTTTTCTTTCCATTCTTCGTATGTAACTTATTTTTGTTTCGTATTATGAGGATGATAAGCTTCGTTTTGTGATTTTGGTTTGGTTGAATGTTTTTTTTGGCTGTAGAAAGTTACCAGGTTGATGTTTCTCTGGAAATCTTGTTTCCAATTCAAGGTTGATGTTGTTATTAACCAAAGTACACTACTATATTAGTGGACATAATCTTTGACACAAGAATCTAAAATGCAAGATAAAACAAAGCAATTAATGGGTTGTTTCACTTAATGGGCTCTTGTCCGACTCCCTATTGTTTGTTCTCGCTTTTTTAAATATCAACGGTTCAAATCATCTGCTCTCTGCACTGTCTTTAGTGGTTACCCACTCATGGCAATTGTCTTTTTTTTTTTTACACTAAACCACACCTACTTAGTGTGTACACATAAACCACCACGAGCAATTAGAGTTACATATATACAACGTTAAAGCCTTTGGTACACAAAAATTAAAAACACATTAGTACTAGTTATGTCAACACCACATTTACTCCACCAACCTATAATTGATTCAGTTGCTCATTACAACTTTTAAAATTGTTTTCCCAAACCTTTAATTTGAAAGTTCCGTCTCATCATTTAGTTGTAGTTTCATCATCATGAGTGAGACAAACGTGAAAGATTTGGAGGAACACAAAGGCCTCCTTCAAACTGTCAATGATTCTTAACTAATTTCAGAACTTATCAAATGCTGACTACACAAAGCTAAAACAAAAAAGCAGAAGAGTTAATAAAATCTTTTCAATTTTCATAATGCTCCGCTTTTGAACCAGTCTTTGGTGCACAGGAGAGCCTCCAACGTTACATGAGGAAGAGATGTCCTATAACCGTCCATTTGCTTCACCTCTGTGTCAAATACGGAATCTGGTGAGACGGTGCGCAAGGGAACAGAGAGAAGATCGAGAGCCATCTTAGCAAGGGTGGGGTAGGTTGTGCTGTTGAGCCTCCACCAGCTCAGCACGTTAAAGTCTTGCGACCTCGGAAGCAAAGTTTCTTCCAAGTATTGATCCAGCTCCGTTTTCATCTCTGCGATGTACATCTCAAAATCTGACAATGACTCTCCTATTGTGATGAGGGTAGACCCTTCCTCGAGAAGCATGTCAACCGGAAATGACGTGTGGTCTTCCTCTGCCATTGCATGTGCTTGAGAATCATCACCAAGTTGCTGGTCCTCTTCTGTTAGCTGACTCTCTTCACTCACTCCCTCCCAAAGCCCTACCACATTCTGCTTCTCTGCCTTAAGCTCTCTCTCATATTGATGTGAGTCTGTGGTTTGCTCAACTTGTGGACTTGTCTCATCTCTTGATGATTGTTCATTCCCTGTATTGGCAACTTCAGGCATGTCTTGATGGAAGTGAGGTTCCTGAGCCACCTCTGTTTCCGAAAATCCATGATCCACATAAGCATCCAACAGGTTCTGTTCACTATAGTTAAGATACAGATCATGGACTGCATCATCAATAGTCTTGATCCATTTGTTTGCATCTCCACCATATGACTTATTGAAGGTGAACTCAATAAGGTGCATCTTGAACCGTGGATCCAGGACCACCGCAACTGCCAAAACCAGGAAGCATCCTCTCCAGTACTGATCAAATTTCTCTCTCAACAGGTTTGCCAGGTTTCTGACATCCGGGTCTTCACACATGGCCACGTGACTCAGCTCTAGCTGAAACTTTGTCATCTCGTGGTACAAATCGCTTGCTGTCAACTGGTTTGGCCCAGTCAAGACATCACCTGCTACGAAAAGAACCTTCAAGCACGAGCATAGACTCTCAATCTTTCTCCATTCTTCAGAAGATATTGATATTCTGTACTCAGGATGGCAGGCTTCCAAACAAGAAAACAGTTGTATGTGTTCACAGGCAGCCAACAACATGTTATAACTTGTGTCCCATCTTGTTCGGTTGTCAATGAGAAGATCTTTCGTAGAAGAATGGGTTGGAAACTGTCTCTTCAGTTCATCAAATTTGTCTCCGCAACTCTCATTTGTCTTAACATACTTGATGCTATCTCGAACTTTCTTTATGGGTTCTTGAAGCTGCTCAGCTGTGAGAGCATCTTGTGCCATACTGCTTAGAAGGCGAGCATAGCATTTCCCCATCAACAACTGACCATTCAACACATGCTGGTTCCTGACAGACAAGAAACCTCTGAGATTATCAACGGAGGTTTTATTTACTAATGATTGGCTAACAGCTAGACTCGAAATCTTCCCCTCCAATTTCCAGCCGGATAAGCAAGCTGCGACAGGTTGGTTTAAAGCAAAATCCGAATCAGGAGAAGCCACAACGGCAACTTGTAGAAGACGGTGAGTCAAATTCCAGTCTTTATCAACAAAGTGTCCAGTCACAAAAGCATAACCCACTGACTGGTTTGATGACCATAAGTCTACTGTAAGATTAACTCCACCAGGAATCTCTCCAATAAAGTCCAAAACTTTTTGCTTTTGGGACAAGAACATGGTGACACAATCACCATGAATGGTATCAAAGCTTGCCACATTGAACTGGGGACGAAGAGCTTTCACGAAGCCAGCAAAACCAGGATGCTCGACCATATGAAGAGGGTAATCATGCATGATGATCATCTTTGCCATCTCATGGTTGCAGCGATCTTGATCCAGAGGGGCAATAGGAGAAGATATCTGACGTTTCTTAGGAGGACAGGAGGTGGTTTCTTCCTTGATTTTCGAGAGCTGCTTGATCTCTGGGCTCATTCGACAAATACCCAATTGAATGTGACGCTTAAGGTGGCTAGTTCCTGACATCTTGGTACCAGTCATGTAAGCAAAGGATTTGTTGCAGTGGTTGCAACAAGCTTTGGTAGTTCCAGGACTAGCAGCTTCCGTAGTGAAGTGATCCCAAACCATAGACTTCTTCGTCCTACGCTTGGTGGGTGATTGTGTATCAGAATCCAACTCAAGAGAAACGGTTTCATCAATTATATCCATAACACTGAAATACACACAAGCGAAAACAAAAATCAATTATCCGTTGTATATGACACAAATTTAACAGTCCTCATCAGAGCAACGATTAAACAAGGAAGAAGAACATTAGACCCAGCAAACAAACAACTTCGATGTTAATAACAGACACATCTCGCAGAGACTAAGAAATCGAGAGAGGCACACTGCAATACGTTAAGGGAGAAAATAACAGCGAATTTGGTACTCACAGAGACAGAGAGAGTAACAGCGGAAAGAATCAGTTGTAATGGGCTCTGAATCGCCGAAACGCTAAGGAAACGAGAGCAACTCGAATTGGACTTTCAGTTTTAGGGTTTTGAGCTTTTTTCCGTCGGCCCTTTTCTTTCACTTTTATTTATAATCAAGAAGAGTTTTCTATTTCTTATCTCCGCCGTAGATCTACCGGATCCTCTTCAATCTGGTCCCTTTATTCTCTCTCTGTCGTTTTTCATATTTTTTTGGTAATTACCTTAAATTTCCTTATAGACTCGGAATCGCTCACAACCAGGAAAAAAAATAATTAAAAAAATACAAATTTTGAATTAGTATTAACTATTTAGTAGTGAATCCAATTTACTAAATCCAAAAGTATCCAACACATCTTATTTTCATAAGAATTTATATTTAAACCAATTTTTCTATAAATGTGCCAATGTAAAATCTAAAACAAAGTTTTTTTTGGTTGTCATTTGTGCAAGAAAGATCGAAACTACTTGTCTCCGCCAGAAAACATTCCCATCATATCCTTGGCCGAACCCATCTGCTTCATGAGACTCTGCACACCAGCCATGCCACCTATCTGTTTTAGCATCTGAGGCTGTAGGACCTTGCTCATCTGCTGAGCGTTCTTGTTTCTTGACCGTGCACTCATATCTAAATTCGTGATCCCTTTCATGCTCTTTGCTAACCTCGTGTACTCTTCCAACATCTCCTTCACTTTTCTTACAATCCTCCCTGACCCACTCGCTAAACACCTTTGGGTTTGAGCAGTCCAGTTCTGAATAACCACCCAACACTTTCTGCTTAAAACTACTAAAATTTTATCTGAGAGAAACTTTCTCCAAAATAAAGAAACTTCACCTTCATTTGTCATAGAATCCATCATTGTCATGAATGGCTTCATCTTCGCCCGGCTTTCTGCCTCATGTCCTTTCGGCATCAATTCAGCTCTAGTTCCAGGCAGCATCGAGTAAAGTAACACACCAATACGTTATTTTGATTAGTCATAAGCATATGTTGCTGCTCAGGCTACTATTTGGACAAAGAGATTCTGACCTCCTTCAGTGGGATCTTCAGCAGGTACTGGAACTGGTCGTACATAGATCTCAATATAATGTTACAGGACTCTTTGTAGCTGCAACACTAACAAGATGAAAATAGCTCAGGTTCACTTGTTCCCCTAAAAAAGCCCGCAAGATTTTAAATTGACCATTTTGAGTACACATGAAAACACAGTAGCTACAAGATACTTACGCACTAAGAGCACCACCACCTTTGGCATGGCCGTCCATCTTAGTAATAATTACAGCTCCAACAGCAACGCTTAGTTTAAATGCTTGAGCTTGATCGAATGCAGCTTGACCAATACTGCTATTCATAACAAATATAACCAGATCTGGTTTCTGTAAAGAGAAAACACACTGATCAGATCATGTAAAATTCAACCGGGAATAAACAGAAGACTTGAAAAAAAAGAGCATACTGTTGCTTGTGCAATTTGACGCATTTCTTCAAAGAGAGAAACTTCTTGTTTATGGCGATCACTGGTGTCAACTATAATAAGATCACAGTTTTCTTTTTTGAACCTATCAACTCTCTCAACAGCAATTCTCACTGGATCGGATTCCGTGTAGCTGCAAAGAATCACAACTTAGCATTAGCAAATTCTGCACTCACTCCCATCTTTCTTTTTCTTTCATTTCCCTCTGTTACTGTCATTGAAGTAATTCCAAAACTACAGATAGCACAGTCGCAGTAATTGCAAATAGAAACAGGAGGTAACATAAGACCTAAAAATATCCATTTATGCAAACTGTTGAGCGCTTTCAAAAAGATGTGAGATCCTTTGATAGAGTGACACTGTAATGAATTCCGAAAAAATAGCGCAAGAAAAAGCAGGCTAAAGGGCTTAAAGCAACTCTAAAGGTAAGTGGCATACAGATAACTAGAGAAGTAAGAGACAAAACCTACAGGCTGATTGAAAAGAAACATGTTAAGTAACCATAGCCCTTTCCACTGCAGATTTTTGCAACTACTGAGTACTGACTTAAACCAAGGCAAGCACCAAAGGTCTTACGAGCACGCAAGAAGAAAGCTGATACTAAGATATAAATCTTCACACAAAGGGGATAGACAAGAATAAGATCTCACAACACCGCAAAGGGTTGATTTGAGTACCTTCCATAAAAGGGAATCTTAGCCTTGGTGGCATTCTGTTTCAGCTGATCGAAAGCACCCGCCCTGAAAGTATCCGCACAAACTCGAGCCGGTTTGTACCCTTTCTTCTGATGATAATAAGAATATTTGGTACAGGTTGTAGTTTTTCCAGCACCTTAACATATTCAAAAGAATTTGGGACAATTTTAACAGCGATATATGACTGTTATCTACACATTAGAAACAAACTCAATTAACCACATACAAAAAAGAATAGCATCTTACGGAGACCTCACCTTGTAATCCGACGAACAAAACTACACTAGGTTTGGCCTTTTTGGGGGCATATGCAAGCTTTCCTGGATCCAGCATTTTACAGAGTTGACTGAAGATAGCCTGAAAGAAACAAAACGAGAATCATGAGCAATTATATTACAGAAACTGAAGAAAAGAAAGAAATAACCAGATTTCATGGAGTTCTGAAAATCGATAAGGAATTAAACTAGCAGAATCTGAGGTAAAACTGAACCTGCTCAATGATCCGCCACTTGTTGTGGCTGGCTGCCTAGGTTGCACTGAAACGGATATGGGTTCAGGAAATGAGAACGGGAACGGGGACGGGAAACGGCAACTTTAAATTTTATAGAGACGGGTACCGTATGAGTATATCAATAATAATATAAAAGAAATACTCATAATTTATAATATAAAAATATCATATATAAATTTTAATACTTTAAATATTTAGTTTAATATCTAAAAAAACAAACTAATTAATCTTGTGATTTTATGGAAGTTTTTCGGAAGTTATTTAAACGTTTATTTAAATATTCATAATTTAAACAAACGTCACAATCAGTTAACTCTATCAAAATCAATCTTACACAACACAACATGACGTCGTTAAAATTCATCGTCTTCCTCCTTTGTTTTATAAAATAAACTTTATTTTTATTAAAAAAAATTAATTTTTTAATCTCACTGACCCAACGTAAAAAAAAAAAATTTGAGTCACTCATTATCTATAAAACCTTAACTTTTCATATGATTCCATGGAAAGATATTATAACCAAAACTTTTACCGATACATTGCGACGGTGTCTCCGTAATCATGTCATTTTATTGGATGCCGTTTTAATTATCTCAAAACGTCGTGGAGACGTTTCGACAGTGTTCCCATGGTGTTCCGGTACCCATGATGTACCCGGGACGGGTACTTCGTCCATATTGAAGTACCCGTGCAACATAGCTGGCTGCTAGATCCTCAAGTTTGACGATCTTCTTAATATTGGACTGCATCTCCTTCACAAGGGGAAAATAAACATCGGACTCGAGCAGAGCGCGATTGATCTCGTTCAAGCATTCATTAAGAGCCTTTTCGTCGATGATTGTCACATTGTTCATCTGCTGTATGGCGCGAGTAATCCGCCCACCGAGCTCCGCTAATACCGTTTTATCTGCTGTATATTCTCCCGCAACTCAACAAAGATCAAGTAATCAAAAGCTTTGTCGAGGAATTAGGGCTGAGGTTTTGATCAATGCGGGCGATTGAGGCGGGAGACGATGAGGCTTGTGCCGGAGGATCTTGTTTTTTAATTCCTAAATCCGTAAAACGGTTAGGATTCAGATCATATCAAATTTGATGGGCCTAAATACACTCAAGTGGTCCAATGGGTTACATCACTCAAACAAATGGCCATTGAAGCAAGAGTTAACCACGATTCCATTTCCACCCTCCCTCTCAAAAAGAAAAGCGACTCATGCCTTCCAACATATCCTTCAGTCACCTGTTTTTATTTCTCTAATGTTTTTGGAAATATGACACTCTACATATTCGATACAGCCAATGAGATAAATTTGCCAGTTAATAGGAAGACGAAAAATAACAAAAAAAGAAATAGAAGAAGAGCCTGAAATTTGTATCCAAGAATCGGTTATACTATCATTGTCAGTATCGTTGTTACTACTTACTACTGACGTACGTACAATACCAAGTACTCCAAAGGACATAGTGGTCCGTGACAGCGTAACATGTTAGTTTCGGATATCATACTAAAGTAACTGACATATTATGAGTTGATAAAAAGACACAAATTCCAAGCAGTCAGATCCAAGATTGTGATTTGGGACTTGCTGTGTTCCTCCTACATAGCTCTCAACTGGATGATCCTGATTCTTTTAGAGGTGAAGGAACTGCCGGGTAAAGCTTTTTTAGCTTCTTCTGCTCTCCAAACTGGTGGATGGCGTCTTGAATCCCTGCAAATGCGACCACAAACTCGGCTGTATCTGTTTGATTCAGCAGCTTCTTCATCACCAGCTCTAACACTTTATACCTGCCAATCATCTCAACATCCTCTCATATCTGCTGATCAAAGCTTTCACTTAACTTGACAAGAGTAAGACATTAACCACTATCTACTGGTGTCAGCTATTTGTGTTCATCATTAGAATTCAATTCTTTTCTTTATGATGGAGAGGAAAGCAAACCTGAGTCGTTGTGCCTTTGAGATGACTTTATGGATATTCTCAAACAGCTTCTGCACAGAATGCAGAGCTTCTTCATGTGACCGAGCATTGCAGAGCGGTGAAAAGGGGAGGTGCAGAACACAGGTGGCCTGAATTTCTGCATACTCCTCACCGATCACGGCCTCCTCAATGCGTATCTCACGGAGAAACTGAGATAGCACACGTTCACTCGACTCAGACAGAGAGAAAGAGGGGTTATGAGCGGCTAGAATGCGGACAAGGTCAAGAATGGATGTAGGACGCCAGTCTCCAAGCCAGGCCACTGCAGCCAGCTCATGAGGCGGTAGCCACGTCGGCATGACGAGGTTAGAGACATCCTTTAAGGACGTTGAAACCATTGCATTGAAGTAATGGGACTGGTATCTACTCCGCTGTTCGTCAATCAGTTCATCCACTTCCCACCTGGATTTAAGCTCTTTGTCTAGTCTCGCAGCTATACTGTTCTGTTCTTGCCTCCACAATTCGTACAAGTCTCCAGAAAGTTCGTCACCTTATCAATCAGAGATAGTATGCTTATAACATCACTTACTTTAGTATGATGATAAAACAGATAACATTTCCATGCCTTTAGCACAAGTTTCACCATCTACATAACTTAAAACATACTTTAAGAAAGAAACCTTTTGCAGATAAATACCTTTTCTAGAAAAGTTTTGCTGGTGAGGTCTACCGGACTGAGATCTTTTAGACGATACATTACTAGCAGCTTCTCTCTCCAGAACATCCCGTGAAACTTCTTCCCCATTGTTGGGTTCTTCAAATCCATTATCTTCACTGCATTGCAGGAAGACATAGCAATTATCAATAAGCAAATAAGCTGATTCACAAGCACCAAATCTCATAGTCTCATTGCAAATTCAAATATCCTAAAATTCATCAATATTCATTATGAAATTGACCAAAAAGAGGCAATTTTTGAATCAATTCACAACCGTACTCTCAGAAATTAAACAAAAAATGCTGTATCAGCGGATACTTCACTGGGTCAAAAAAGAAACCCAACTACTTATTGAGAGTAATTGAGGAAGGAATTAATCGTAGTTATCCTTGTAAGAAAACCCTAAATCCAAGCGATCGAACCATAGAAACACAGAATCTACAAACAGAAGTCGACCAAATTTCAAACGATCACACTAATTGAGTAATGCAGCGAAGAAAATGAAGACGGAAGAAAAATACAAAGATAAGGTACTCACAAGCGCGCCACTTCCATGCTTCTCGTCATCTTCTATGTTTCTTCAGCACTGATTTCTTTCCCACGTTCTTGGAATGTGGAGTCGTTTCATCTGCGGAAGCGAGGGAGAGATCGAATTTAAGAAATAAAAACAAAAGAGAGACGAAGGGCTATTTTGGTCACTACACATACTACTGGGCCGTTTGCTAGTGCCCAACTCATAGCAAACCGTCGGTTTATGTGAATTTTCTACATCGAAAATTTGATGAAATGCCACGTGTTGCATGTCACGAGTAAGTATTGATGGCCACGTGGATTTGGATCATCACAACTCACAAGCAGTCCTCATCCATAAACATTACAAGTTGCGCCAATGTAGACAAACACTTAAGAAGGTCGCAGAGCAACATGTTCCAGCCACTTTTCAAGACAATCACACTAGTTACAATGCAACAAGAGAAGAGCAAAGAAGATCACAGCCGCCTGATTAATGTCAGGGCCAAAGATCTAACGGCCAGAAACCGACGGCTAGTGGAAGTTCCGTACACAGCAACACTCTCCCACGCAATGAACACATTGGTGGCTAACTCCATCTCCCCCCTCCCAGTGGCTGCACCTCCAGGACACTGGATCAGAGCCGGCGGTTCCATGATCATGGAGTCGGATAAACAAACTGGAGCCGTACGAAAACACTAAACCGGCGGAGACCTCTCCGATCTTGATCGTAAGATCGAGCTTTAGTGCCAATGGAGAGCAGCATAGAGAGTAATAACACCATTGCAGGAGTTGAGTTGATTGAGTCGGCCTCTAGTTACAAGATGCTAACTCAGATGGATCTCTTGAGGTTCCTCAGAGAAAACCACTTTGACGATCTAAAGAGCGTTCTCTCAAGCTCCCTCTCCAATCTTCGAGCTGTTAACGATTCCGTTTACGCCATTACCGAGAGAACCACAGTTTCCAATGCCGTCAGCGTTATGAAGGCTGCTCTGCTCATCGCCGTCCCCATCGTTCGCGCCCCTGATGTAGCACAAGAAGATCATCTACACCTAATCAAGTAGGCTTCATTGTAGACATATATGCTTGAATATGTAGAACGTATACTTCATTTTGTGTGTTTTGAGATTGTAGGGGAAATATAGGAAAGTTAGAGGTACGTTTTCCGCAACCGATTTAAAAGGATGCCGCTTGCCGGAGTTGCAGACATGGCTGCCACTCACAGCTCTGGGGTTCACTGAGAAAGCTTTGGGGAAGGAGAAGGAGGTGGTTAGTTGTGGTGTGGAGACGACCATGGACAAAGCCATAGAGAAAGTGGTGACTAGAGGAGTGCACAGAGTGTGGTTGGTGGACCAAGAGGGTCTGCTTCAAGGAGTCGTCTCCCTGACCAATATCATACGCTCCCTAATAACAGCTCTTTTGTAATCGATGAACTTGCTTTGCTTTTACCTCTGTAATCATACCATGTAATCTTCTACCTTGGTGTTAAGACTTGTTCACTTGGGATCACTCTTCATTCATCTAAGTATGAGAAAAGGAAATTTCAAAATGCCGAACATTAATAATAGCACACCAAAAGTACAAAAGTCAAATGACAATGAACTGAACTACATTGAGACACATTAGCTCTACCAACACACACAGCCACTCATAATGTTAATGCTACACCTGGAATCATCTTACAATACACGTTCTGTGCTCTGCAGAACGATAAGGTTTTAACAGCTCACAGAGGCTGCAGCACCCTGCTGCTGTTGAACTTGATTGGCCTCTATGCTTCTGTTTGTGTCTTCTCCCTTCATGTCGTTACTGTTCTCCTCTGCCTTCTTCTCATTAGATTCTTGGGTTTCATTTTCCATATTTGCCCCAGCGTCCGCCACCTTCTCATCAGATTCTTTGGTTTCATTTTCCTTCTTTGCTTCAGCATCTGCAACAAGCTTAGGCTCATCTGGAGTCGCATTCTTTTCTCCGTTAGCTTCTGCTATCACGCTGCCCTTGTTCACGGTCTCTTCCTCTGCACGCTTCTTCTCTCCCTCACCCTCAGCAACGACTTCCTGTGGCTCTTTCATTTCAACGTCCTTGAGGCCTTCAACTTTGGGAGGTTCTTCAGCTCCACCTTCACTCTCAGTCTTCTTCTCCACCTCAGTGGTATCCACTTCCATGGGCTCTGTCTTGTCCGTTACAACTTCTCCCTCTTTTTTCTCAGCCTCAGTCTTTTCACCCTCCTCTTTCTCTTTCTCAGCTTCTGCAGTTTCTGTTAAACCGTCCTTCTCAGCCTCAGTCTTTTCACCCTCTTTTTTCTCCTTCTCCTTCTCAGCCTCAGCGTTTTGTGTCTGTCCGTCCTTGTCAGCATCCATGTTCTCCTTCACAGCAGCAGCCTCTTCGTTTTTCTCAGCAGCCTCCTTATTGTCCTTCTTTGTAAGAGAAGAACGTCTTTTCTTCAAGAGGGGTTCTTTGTCAGGAGTGGGCGTTGTTGCCTTCACCTTTTGGCTGATCCTCGAAGACCGCCTTGGAGTTTCACCAGTTGTCCACTCAAACTCAGAGATGAGAGGATTGCCAGGATGGGCCTTCAGGTACTGCTCCAACTGCTTGCGTGAGCTTATCTCTTCACCCGTTGGTGCCACGAACACAATCTCTGTCTTTCTCGGAGTACCTGCTTTCTTCGGATAAAACTAAAACAGACAAGCTTCTACTTATCACATACCACAGATGTAGAAATATATATGAACTAGCATCAACACAGGCATAATCTATAGGAAATCCCCAAATTTTACCAACCAATTATAGGGTTTAGGACTCAGACAGAGTGTATTTCATCCGAAACCCTAATTTGGTCCCCAAGAAATCCCTAAGCGTTAAATTATCATCTAATTAGATAATTTCCACATGATTTGAACATAGAGAGCCCAAAATTTGACTAGAAACAAAATATATTTTAAATCCCCCAAATCGAACATAAACCCTAAAAACGAGGAAAAAAAAAACTACTTGAGTAGAAAGCAGAACAGACAAACATCCCTTACAGAGACACATCAAATTTAAGGAAAATAAACAGTAATTACAGCAGAAATTTCAACAATATAAGGAAAGTAAGACAAAAAAAAAAAGAGAAGATACCAGTTTCTTCCATGAAGCAGGAGCTGGTAGCTCAATGGAGACAAGTTCGTCTGTGCTTTCCATATTCGTCTCTCTTTTCACCTGATACAGTACCCAAAAACAAGACTCCCACTTAAACCCTTATCTGTAAACAAAATTCGTCTTTCTTTCCTTTATGGTAGTCAGAGCTGCAAGAACCGTTGTGACCCTAATAGATATGTTTGCGTGTCTCTTCTGTTCTGTCTTAATTTTTTATTCTTTTTCCTTTATTTTTCAAACTAAAAATGATTTTTCCACGTAATCCACGAGAGCTTGGATTATAAATCTACACAGGGTCGACGTGATAGTTTAGTGACAGACCTCTTCAAGATCAACACGTGTCCTGTGTAGCCGACGTTTCACCAGTGGGTGAGAGGAAGCATCTGTTTCCCGCTTATGCGATTTCTCAAAGAAACAATAAAGTAGAATGGAGAGTGGGGTTGAGGTCCGGTACGTGACCGCTAGATTTATGGCGAATATTCTTTTTCTGTTTACTCCCAGCCTCCTCCTAGTTTATACAAACTACATGGTACTAAAAGCCCAATGTAACCGGCCCAATGAAACTGGGCCAAATACTACTATTCGGAGCATTTTTTAAAATATAATTTTCTTGCCAAATTTAGGTGTAGAAATCTCTTGTAGACAAACTCCTAATTAATGAAGCTTTATTTAGGGAATGTCATCTAATCCGTAATTAAATAAAAAACGAAAAAGATCACCTGGATTCAGGCTCAATGTCCAAGTCCGACCCGACAGAAGCACAAGACATGTCCAAGATTAAGATACCGGGTATTTAATCCTTTTCACTGAAAGATGGTACAACAAGGGATTTTCCCATCTACGGTTAAATCGTATGAGCCACATTCCCGGTTTTCTCAATCAATTTCAAATGAAAGGTGGTACAACAAAGGCTTTCAAAAACGATAACAAAACCGGAAAGAAAATCGGAAATGCCCGAACCAGTGTGTGTGTATATGTGTGTGCGTCTCTTTTAAGTCTTGTTCATCAGTCATGTAGACCTTGTTCCCAAATGTCCACTAGAAAATCCACCATTTCCTGTTTTCAACACACAATACAATTAGTCGACCGGGATTTTCTCTAATTTCATGCACTCAGGAGTTTGATTACTTACAGTGAGAGGAATGGGTTGGGGAAATAACTTGTTGCTACCCAGCAAGTTATCATACGTTGCTGCATTCCAACTGCAATTTATGACATATAATATGTTAATGTTATCAAACTTAGCCTTGGGTTTTGAGGAAGGATACAATAGTGTACAACGCAGCCACTCACTTTAACTTGGCTCCTTGATTGCGATCAGGAGGTTTATTGGATTTTTCCTTCCCCACCCAACGCTCCCGCGTCTGATTCCAAAGAAGAAGACCTGCAAACACACAGACCAACTTCATATATAACCATCGTAAAACAATAGACTATACCGCTCCTACGGTGAATCCGCAATCCGAAAAGAAAGTACCTTGATTTACGAATTCAGAAGGGGCATTTGAGTTTCTGGCAGCAGATTGAGAATCAAAAGTCTGGTTTGATGATATACTCCCCTGCGAAGGGAAGGTGATGTTGTCCATATCAATTGTGCTTGTTGAACAGAAATCTTCAGAGACACTCGGTTTCTTACACGTTTGAGCTATGGAATTGGATGGTGGATCCTTCAAAGGAGCAGTTGATCTGGGTTCTCTGTAGCAAGCCACGCAGCCACTGCTCTGTTACAAAACCATAACTTGTGATCATTTCCCAAAACACATCCTTATTTCCTAGTAGCTTATGGCCTATGTGTTTACAAATCTATTTTTCTATCTACTTGAGAGATATCTATCTGCATAAACAAAACATAATCTTAAACTCCTCCCTGCTAAATGATACTCACCCAGCAAACAAAAATTAGGGTTTAACCCATCAAACGAAATCTCAAATCTGAATCAATGAAATACCAATATAATCTGCATAAAGCCTAAACAATAATCAAAAGAAGAATCGCACCCCATCGATTGCAGTAAGCGATTATTAACCCGGGAGCTCCGATTAGATCTGGATAGCTCGAGATTTTTTCAGGGGTAAGTAACTAATGAATCCTTCTCAAATAACACCAATTAATCAACCCTATAGATAAAAACCAAAGAAGAACCAATCAATCAACAGCGAACAAAACATGTTTAATAGCTACAGAGAAAATCAGAATCTACGAATCATATAGCTTTTGCTTTACCTGATGATAAATCTCGTTGATCAAAATAAAGTCGCTTCCTTTATCAACTGGGCATCGAAAAAAGAATCGTTGAAAATTCTGAGGATGCAGCTCCTTCTCAAAGAAGAAGAAGGGCTCTGCCCTCTTTACGTTTTCCCTTTTCCTTTCGCTTTGGAATGATTGTTTTCGAAGACCAGAAAGAAGTTATAACATTCATCCCTCCAGCCGTTATACGGACAACCTGGCACGGAGGGTGTTTTTGTAATTTACAAAAACACTTGAAATTCTAACAAAATTAAAAAGTGATGAATAAAATCTTCTTATGTAGTGTGTTTGGTATGAACTGATGATTAAAAGTCAGGTCAAAATAATTTCTCATAGTCGACCCCAGTCGTTATATTTCCCATACAGCTTGTATTGGAACCAATCAATAAAAAAAAATTGATAACCATTGTGTAAGAATACATTAAGCATTAAGGATGCATAGAGATCATTGGTTTACATGTCAACACAACTCATTATGACAAAGGGTCAACACTACAGCAGCCACACTTTCTCCATTTGTAGCAACACAAGTCACACTTTAAAAATCCTGAGCACAACCAAGACCACATGCAACACTTGTTCTTCTTCCTCTTGCTCTCTTTTGTCTTCTTCCTCTTTTTACTCTTTTTCTCACCGACAGGAAGTGAAAAAGATTGAACTTTTGTTGGCGGCGCTTGATTTAAGCTATAGGAGGTGTTGGCGTTAGTACTCGATGAGCCATCTTGAGTTGACGAGGACTTGCCTTGATGGCTACGACTCTCCACTCCTGTTTCTCCACTCTTTATCTCTTCCACTTCAGATCTCTTCTTTTCTGCATCCCCAGGCCTGATTAGCAGCGACGGGGTGTATCTCAAGTACTCACCTGTCATCAAAACTTCTTTAGGTTTTACATAGCTTTGACGAGATGCTTTAGCGTTTGACTTTCTGCAGCCATCAACTTTCAAACTAAACAAAGACTCATTCGAACTTTCACTCCAATTCATATCCCCAGTCTTGGCAAACACCGATGCAGGGATCCTCTCAGGATTGTAATTCCCTAGACCCTTATTCATTAACTGAGCTGGTCCTAACCTCGAGGGAGGAGCTGGAGCAGGTTGAATCCTTACATGAGTCACACCTGATAGTTCAGAGCCTTGAGAAGAAGAAGCATTTGAAATTTCCCCGTTCTTCTGACTCTTATCCTCAGAGGATGTTTTAAAATCTTTTGTATTTAGCTCTATGGCATCATCCAATGACATAGAGGAAGACAGTGAAGAAAAAGACAGAGATGATGATGTTAGGAAGATCTCTCTCTCAGGTCTGGAATTCATATGTCCCCTTTGACCACTCATACTCTCACGAAAAGCTCTTCTCAATGCAGTTTTCCGTTTAATTAGCCTTTCAACACATTCCCCAGTAGTCGCTACAGTTAATGCTTGATTCACGGATTCAACTCCATGGCTGACCAAATATGAAATCAATTAATTTTCCGACATGAACAGATTATGTTCTGCCCCACGGAATCTACCTCTACTTGGGTGAAAGCTGAATCCTTGAAGTCATCAGCACAAGCAACGTCGACTCTTTTGCATCCGAACACAGTGTAAGGAAAGCTGTAAATATGATTTGAACAAGACTAATCAAAAATCCAGCCAATCTTACATAAATTTCATAGTATATAAACATAAGAGATCATCCATTTCACAATATATAATCGAGGATCAACGTAAGACAGAAGTACGAAATTCACCATCATCTAACCTTAATCTGAACAAAATACAAGATGATGGAGCAAACCCACGAAAGTTCGAAGGAGCACTAATTCTTCTGAGTTCGACCTATGGGAGACGGAAACATGTCATTTTCATTTGATTGCTAGATAACAAGAAAAGGGCAAAACAAACGAATTTATGAAGAAAGTTGAAAGTGAACAAAGAGAGCACAAAACAAACACGTTTGAATTTAGGAAATCGATGACCTGTCAAATTGGCGAATGGCCGTTGACCAGCTGAATACAGAACAAGATAAACGGTTTTTCTGGTGGTTTTAAAAATTTTACCGTTGACCCAGATCACTTCTATTTCTGGGGTTCACCACCAGACCTGTCCTTCCCGCCATTGCTTGTAAAACCCAAATCGCTACATTCGGGTGTATATCTATCTATGTAGACATTGTGGACATCATTATGTGCCCAGCTAAGGCCCATGATAATTTAATCGGCCCATTTGGTTTACACATGAGAACACATGTATGCGTAAAGCGAGAGCCAAAAAAGGGGATTCATAAACCCGTGTATTTGACTGTTAGAGCATCCCTATTTATGGGTTCTCATTCAATATATCAAGAGTAAAAAATAAAAAATAATAGGAAAGTATGAAAGAGAAGTAGCAATTTTTGAGAAACGGTTCCTGTTTTAGAATCTCTCCACTATTTTGGAGAAATCCATCTCGTTGAATTGTGATTAGTTCAATTTTTTATTAATTAAATCATTAAAATATATTAAAGAATATAAATTTAATAAGGGTGAGATACCCAGAAGAGTACGGAGATGCTCTTAGGAAACTTTTGCCTTCTGGTTGAAACATCTGTGGCCTCTTGTAAATTAATTTTCTTGTTCTTTGGACTTTTCGGAGATTCAATCACGTGATTTTCGTGTTTCAAATGATGTATATAATTTCCCCCCCCCCCCCCCAAAAAAAAATGATTAATAATTTTTCTGTTAAAATATCCAGCATTTCAAAAGTAAAAAAGTTTTAAAATCTATCATACGTAACATAAAATTTAATCCGGTTAAAACAATGATGTATAGGAATCAAGATTTTACTACCAGATCCAAATTATACATCAATATACGAGTCGTTACAAAAGTCAACAACAAAAAATAAATATAAGATAATAAATTAAAAGGCATAGATAATTGAAAACAGGCACATGCAAGTTCCAAACACAAGTATGAACAAGAATTAATGAAAAACTATAACTATGAAATATCCGTCATGGACTCATGGAAGTGGGGACCCTATGATAACCAGCCACAACCAAATTAGCACACCGGGAACAAAATATATATATATATATATACCATTATATATACTATTATCTATTAAATAGAAGCATGCATTAGGTTAAAGATGTTTGCTCAAAAAATTAAGGGAAATGATATGAGATTGACACCTAAAAAGCCTTAATCTGGACCCAACCCGACAGTTAGGGCTTAGGCAATGGTACTGTGACCAACTAAATATGTCGACAAAACCTTCTACTAATTACACGATATACATGGTCACGATGGACCACCCTTTTCTTTATTTTTGTCCTTTCCTTTACTCTTTAACTTGTGTTATATACATCTCTTGTCTTATATTTGATCGCGAGTGAACAACCACTTTTCCCAGCAATTTTTACGTGTTTTCTTTATGTGCCAATCATTTTACGATTTGATTAATCCTCTCAAATTTCACTACCTTATATTTACTCCCAATTAATTAAGCCCCGATCAATAAAGTTTATAGGCCGATATATGTAAACGATTTAATTAATTGTATAATTTTTACATTAAGACGTGAGATGTCCATGTGTGTACATGATTGGATTGATGATGCTGATTTGGACGATGGTTACTGTTGGTTGTTAACCAACACAATAGTATTATGGAATGATATCGGTCTAGTTAATTCCCACTCCACTTAAGTAGAAATTTTTGCAATTAATGGTGAACGCAAAAGGCTTTATATATACGAACGTACGAATTAGTTGTATACAAATAATAAGTAAGCACCAAATTAAAGAGAGAGAGAGGCGTAGTATGTACGTAGCTATATGATGTGGACGATTGATTAGGATGTACGTATACTAAAAACAATGTACACGGCCATGTGATATACTTGTACCACTTGTGCCTTTCTACACATATACGATCTAACCTTCGAAATTTAAATAATTTACCCTCATGCCATCCTTCATACTAGCAATCACTCTATACCAACAACTCTAACTAAATTCCAATTCTCTCTCTCTCTCTCTCTCTAATAGAATAGCGAGTACGTAAAATGTAATAAGAGTAGGAACAAGTACAACCCTTTTCATCCACCAAAATTTAACCTATCTATATAAATATACAACATTACCATTTACCAAACATCCATCATACATCTATTACTCATCTTCAAGAATTTTTTTTATCTCTGACAAAAGAAAACACAGAGTTAGTAAGAATGGTACAGACGAAGAAGTTCAGAGGTGTCAGGCAACGCCATTGGGGTTCTTGGGTCGCTGAGATTCGCCATCCTCTTTTGTACCTTTCTTCTTTCTTTCCTTTCTTCTGCGTTTTTCATTTATTTACCCTCTCTGATCCTTTCAAGTACACACAACCACATAACATATATATACATGATCGTTTTCTTTGGTTGCTAATTTCTTCTCCTTAGCTAACATATGAACCCCATTTTAACACATATATATTTACAATTGTAGATATTTAATCATCAATAATTTAATGCTTAATTCAACTATATTCACCATTCTTATTGCTTATTAATGATCATCAATTTTGACATGCATGATGTTTATATATATATATAAGGAAACGGAGGATTTGGCTGGGAACGTTCGAAACCGCGGAGGAGGCAGCAAGAGCTTACGACGAGGCCGCCGTTTTAATGAGCGGCCGCAACGCCAAAAAAAACTTTCCCCTCAACAACATCGGAGACACATCTGAGGGCAAACCCGACATTTCTTCTTCGTCCTCAATATCATCCTCATCATCTTCATCACTCTCTTCCATCCTTAGCGCCAAACTGAGGAAATGCTGCAAGTCTCCTTCCCCTTCCCTCACTTGCCTCCGTCTCGACACGGCCAGCTCCCACATCGGCGTCTGGCAAAAACGCGCCGGTTCCAAGTCCGACTCCAGCTGGGTCATGACGGTGGAACTCGGGCCCCCCGGCTCCTCCGAGGAGACTACTAGTAAAGCTTCACAAGACGATCTTGGTCCGAGCACTGAGGTTAGCCGCAGTGGAGAAGAAGGGTTGGACGAGGAGGAGAAAGTTGCTTTGCAAATGATAGAAGAGCTTCTCAATACAAACTAAATCTTATTTGCGCATATATTTATATATATGTACCTATTTTTATTGCTGATTTACAGCCATAATTATCAATTATACCGTATATTTTATAAATCGTTTTTATATTCAAATGTGTTAGATATATATAGTTTCTCATATTTCCATATTTGTATCCTATAAAGTATAAGCATTTGTAACTACGATCCAGCGATAACCTTTTACTTTGTATTCTATGTTAGTCTTGCATTCATATAATAATATTAATAATTATTATTATTATTAGATGATGTTTCATAGTACATGATAAGTCTGTTACAAGAGGACATGAATTTATAGCAAAACTTCTAATGAGGGTGACTTTGTCTCCTGAATAAAAGTAGACTGATCAAAGAGATTAAGTGAATACACTTTCTAATGCAATGAGATTGTTAATATATACTACGCCATTAATTTGTCGAGTATCCAGAAAAGTACTCGTCTTAATTAGAAACGCTGAATCGTGTGACGAATACAAAAAATAAAGAAGAGAAAGAAATTCTAAATTTCATTAATCAGATCATAAATTCCATATATAATCTTATGTCTAAACGCCAAATTAATAAAAAATGTTATATATATATAATAAAATATGCTGCATCACTTTTAGTTATATATGTATGTGAAGTAGACTACATCTAGTGTTGCTTGATGAGTTATCCTCCTTCGATGTTCCAAATAAAAACCAATAAACCAGGGAAAGTGAATAGGTGGTGAAATTAGGTTTGTAATATATCATGTATCCCCACAAATTTAGATATTTTTGTTCTATTTAGTGGGCTTATTTTAAATATATTATGCACGCATGATGAGACTAGAGTTATTGGACCAAAAGCATATAAATAAAAAATTATAAAATTAAATGTTAAAAATATTTTGGAATAAGAAACAACTCTTAATTAAGAGCTTTCAGAATCGATTTTTAATGAAATAAGAAACTTTTGTGCCATTTGTCAGTTTGTAATAATTCAGTTTATTTTTTCATTTTTATTTATTTATTTTAATAAAATATATGTAAGAGACTCTCCTACCAATGGAGATGCTCTAACAAATATTAATGAATACATAGTGTATTCCCAGGAATCTCCGCCACAGAATCGTTGTATTTTAGAGCTTAAAAGAAGATAATTTTTGGATTTTTAGTATTAGCCTAATTAATAATCTAATAGAAATGCAACTGCAAATATACATTCTCTAATTTCTTTTTCATAGTTACATGACGGCCACCATTGAACTTACATTATGGGGGTATGAATATGGGAATATGAACCTAGTTATACTCAGAATAATACATAGGATTTAAGATCGTTATACCATCAAATGAGTTCTGAATGCAACACAAGTAATTGTATTTGTATCAACTGTAATAGTTATGTTATACATAGAATAACGAATATTCATGAGTTGAAAAGAAGATGCTTAGAGAAACAAAAATTGACAACTCTAGTCTCTACGAAACGTACATTGTCTAACCAAGAGGGGAAGGTGCATTAATGTAAAAACCAAAGGATTTATTATTGATCATGGACGTAAATAAAACACAAATCGGGCGCCAGCATGTATTATCTTTTGATGCCATAATATATCAACGTCTAATTGTGACGTTTTCTGCATCAACAATGATGGTTGAATCCTTAAACCTCCCAAATCAACCATTTGATTTTTGTCCACCAAAAGTTGTACGATTAATCATATATATATGCAACTTCCAAAAGTGTTGTAACACAAACGTGACAAAAAAAATATATATTGATAAAGAAATATATAGCGAGGACGAAAATAAACTAATAAACCGATCAATAAACTTCATCATCACACAATTAAAAAAAAGAAAGTGGAACTGTTAATAATGAAGAATTGATAAAGTTAGGATTCTTTAGATTTGAGAAAGGTACAATCGAAGGTGAATAAGGCAAAACGAATTAGGTTAAAGAAGAGCTTCAACTTTCACTTCCACAGTAGCTTGTTGGTACTTGTTTGTGCTCATCTTTATGACTTGTCCTCTTTCATTGTGACCTGCACTTAACCATTGACACTAGTTTAAAATTAAAGTATTTTTACAGAGAAAAAGTGGGTATAACATGTATAAGTAGTGAAAAAGGGAGAAAATGAAATAATGAAGGTAACAAGAAAGAAAAAGGTGGTCTCTACTTTCTCTCGATAGATTTTGGAACAGCGACACATTTCCTTGAACTCTCCATTGATGTTGACATTTCCTTTTTTCTAACTATCAGTGTCGTCTCTTCCGAATCTAACTTAACTATCAAGTATCTACTTAATATTTTTACTTTCACAAATACCATCTTTAAAAGAAAAAGAAAAAGAAACCAAATTAACAAAAAGGATATAAATATTCATCAAGTATTATTATATTCATATAATAGGGTGGCTTTAGTCGGAGTTACAAATAATGAAAGACAAGCCCGGAGAAAATTCTCAATAAGTGAATCCATATAGATGGTTCGAACTTGTAATTACGAAAATACCCCTCCTCGAATTTAAAGGCTATGTTAAGTAAATTACGAAAAGTATTGTAATTTAATTTTGAAATGAACAAAAGGAAAAAAAGACAAAAAATAAGACGTAGAATTTGATAAAGGCGAAGAAAAAGTAAAAAGGAATCAAAGAAAGAAATTCAGAGGAAGATCATGATCCTCGCTGTGTTGTTCGCCAATTCCGTAGGGAACGTTTTGATCGAAAGGTTCTTACTCAGATCCCAAATTTATGTTTTCCTCAAATCTTATCTTCGATTTCGCAAGTTTCTTCTGCTCCCCATCCATTTGATCGCAAAAACTTCTTTGGCTTGTTTTAATTGATTCCTTAAGGACCGAAATCGATGCTCTTCTTTTGTGGATCCGATATCGATTTAAGGCTTAATTGAATTGTCAGATTTAGGGCTTTCTATAACTTGGTGGTTTCATTGGAATGTCGCTGATAACTCTAACATTAGATTCAGTGTTTGTGTTGCATCTAGATTGTTTTTTTGTGTGTGTACCAACTCTGTATCGGTTATCGATGCCATTGTGTATCTAAACATTGTGGATGTTTAGTTTGCAATAAGTAGAGCTGAAATTGATAGGTTGTGTAATCATCAGAATCGTTAATCTGGTAGGTTCAATGGAGTACCAGCTGAGGAACGGCTCCACTGGCGATCTTTCTTGGTAAAGCTGGGAGCAGAGAATCTCAGTGGTGTTAAAAACGAGGAGCTCCTAGTCGCTTGCCACAAGTAACATCATACTTCCTCTACTCTCCTCGTTGCATTTTGGAGTTAATTACTAAACCAAATAAACTGTAGTGGGTTTATACAAGTAATAGAGAGTTTTGTTCTCCAGGTCGGTTTATATCGTGTACACAATGCTAGGGGATGTTAGCATCTTCCTTGTTGGCAAAGACGAGTATGATGAGCTTGCTTGTAAGTCTTTTTCTCTTATTTGTAAATCAAGTGATCTCTACTTCATTCAGAGTTTGATTCTCTGTTGTTTCCTTTTTCTGTGGGGCAGTGGCAGAAACCATGTTTATCATAACAGCCGCTGTGAAAGACGTATGTGGAAAGCCTCCAACAGAGCGAGTGTTTTTGGATAAATATGGAAGGATTTGTTTGTGTCTTGATGAAATCGTTTGGAACGGACTTCTTGAGAACACCGACAAAGACAGGATCAAGCGACTCATCAGATTGAAACCTCCTTCTGAGTTTTGATTTGATGCGAGTCCAACCAACAACACCTCTTCTTTTGCTCATTCTAATATCTTTCTCACTCTCCTCAGAATGTCGTTTGTCGAATCACTTTTCTCTATCAGATATTCAACTATCTACTACTGCTGTTGTTCGATCAGACAAGAATCAATTTCCTTTAAGAAGCCGGTTTTAATTGTTTGTGAAAGTTCCTCTAAGATGTCCCTTGTTAGTTAACTTTAGGTTCGGTCATGGGAAGTGAAGCTCTGGGGAAAATTGGGTTAAAGTGTAGGGCTAGTGGACCCCTGAATCGTGATATCTTTTCATTTACTGTTGACATGAGGATACCTGGAAATGATGCAGATGGAGATATTAGGTTAGAAAACTAGATATCTTATAGGAAATGGATTTGCTGTACGCCTAATCTTATCACCTTCAATGCTAGGAGTACAGTTTTTGCTGATTAGGGGACAAGCATGGGGATCAAATGATTTGTTGTTGCTGATCTTGAAACCCAAAACTCCGGATAGTACCTGATGGTGTAACACATAACAAGGTTACCAAGAGGATATTCCTTGCCAGGGTCCCCTAAATGGCGAAAAGGGTTTTATTCAGCCATGCACAATCACATGCTAAAGTACACATGCGAAGATCTATCAGACCATATAAATTATAATACATCATCTTTGTACGGAAGAAGAGTGTGAATTGGCTTAGATATATTTGGTACTTTTCCTTGATGAGCTTTTGAAACAGGGCTGATACGATCAGGATAAGTTGATCACGGAGCTGGTTCAGAACAGAGTCCCTCCACTACGCCCAAAGACAGCTGCTCTCCCTGCAGGCCATTTTGTAGTGTTACATGCTAAAGAACAAAATTGCTTACTTCACTTTTATTTACTTCTTCGACGAATTCTATTATTTCACGTTAAGAAAACTGATAGCTACACGTTGAATGGGGGATGAGATGGTAACTAGAAGGTGATGTAGAATATAAGAGAATGTATCAATCTGTCAGAATCTTAAATGTTAGCTGCTTGCTGGTAAAGAAGAAGAAGAAGAAAAAAAAAAAGATTGAAACTTCCTCTAACCATACGATAAAAGGAAAAATGTGTCTTGGCGATTCAAGTGGAAAACTCCTGCATAGTGAAATACTTTCACAATTTTTCAGTTTTTTTTTTCTAGTTTTTTGTCTGCTTCCATTAGCGGTAAGGAAAAAAAATCAAGCTACTTAATTAATCCGCCTACTATATGCTTTTAAATTCTATTTTTAAGTTGACAAAAAGAGAGGTAAAAGAGCTTCTAAAATTTTTGAGTTGGATTCCATATTTGATTCATCGGCCCTTGGACAAGATAAAAGGTTGTATAGGTTGAAAGTAACTATATAAATTAAATTAAAAAACCTTATTATTGGGGGTGTTAGTTGAAGTAAGTGACAAATCTACACTCACTGAGGATATACTAATTAATCACTGCAAACGTACAAGTTGTTTTATACTAAAAATTAAACTAAAAATTGAAATCTTGGTTAAGAAAATAAAATAAAATGAAATCTTACGATTCATGCGAGATTAGGTGAACGTAACGGTCATGCTAAGATCCAAACTGGACTCAGCCGGCTTCCTTTCTCATATCCATATGCAAGGATTTTTATTATAAAACCAACCTTTTGTAACTAAACATATAGTTTCTAGTTTGTACAAGTATGGTCACTATGTCATAGTTAAAATTCAAATTTGGTAATATGCATATGTTAGTTACAAATGATAAACAAAACCAAGCGTTTTTATTAGTATCTACCCTTTTAAAAAACATCAAAAAGTTATTTGAAGAAATAAATATTATTCAACTAATGAACAAAATATAATCACTCATTCAATCTTCTAAAAAGTGTTAGTTCTGAAATGTATTTTTTTATTGGAGAGTTTATGAATGTTCATTGGTTTAATATTTCCACATATAACACAAGTAAACCAATTAACGGATATAGTCTTAAAAGTGATATATGTGGAAATAAAATTTTCAGTAGTTTCACCTAAGGTAATTTCTTTTTTTGGGTGTGTGTCATATATATGTAGCAAGTTTAGAATTTTCAACCTCCCAAACATACCTCAAACCAAATCATTTGAGATTTGGGACAGCCCAAATTGAATTGAACACGGCAACACATGACCAAAATTATACACAAAACAACAAAAGACGAACGTTTGGTAATGCTGACGTGTCCAATTTTCATCTTAAACTTATCTTTTTATTAGTAACAACAAGTAGCAATACAATATACATATGTAAAACCTAGAGGACGACGCAGCACTAACCACTACGCTATATGTTTTGTCCATTAAATTTTTTCACTTTTTAACATGAAGTTTAGTTTTTTTTTTCTTTTCTTGAACATAAATAGTACACAACGTTTTTCATATGTAAAACTAGAAGTTGTATTGTCCGAGTCAGCTTGTTTGAGTCCTTACGTGTCGAACTCATCCTGACATTGCCAGTATCACAACGTTTTTTATATGTTTAACCGCCCCAATTAATTTCCACCTTTCTTTTTATCAATCACATCATTTTTCATTTTTCATTTTTCATTTCTCAATTATTTACGTAGTAGTAGTTTTTTTTTATTTTTTATATAATTTATGTGCTAGTTGTTCATCCTTCAGCCATTCTTAATTAATAATAAATCTTCTAATCATTTTCTTTCCCGAAGTAGATATTACTACTGTTAATCTTGTTAACATATCTAATCCATGAGACCTAAAATCGAAGTGTCATACTCAACTTATAAAAATAAAAGCAATCAAATAAAAATACGATCTGTATAGGCCGATCGAATCTACTTGGCACCATCATGTGATGATCCATAATTAATTAGTTTATTATTATTATTATGAAAGTTAAATTTCCTAAAAATCAACAATTTGGCATTAATTATAGATAGCTTCTATAAATAGACCATCATGGCCATCTGTATCTGATCAACAGATAAGTTCCGTGGTTATCCTATTTACCTTCCTTGAATCCTTTGTAAACCCACAACAATCTATACACATACCATTCTGTAATCGTCTCCTTCATTCATTATCGCTTATTACAACGTAGACGCCATTGTTGTACTTGGATTGTTGGCGTTGCTATTTTTCTTAGGAAATTTCTCGGGAAAAAATGAAGGAAAACGCAGGAAACCCTCTCCATCTCACGTCACTGAACCACGTGTCTCTCTTGTGCCGATCCATCGAGGAATCAATGAACTTTTACCACAAGGTCTTAGGGTTCATCCCGATTCGAAGACCTGAATCCTTTAATTTTGATGGCGCTTGGTAAGACTCTTTTCATTATCATTTTATCAAAAAAAATTATTCAAGTTTAGAGGAAAATTATGAATGAGTTTTAAATGTTTGTTTTGTTTTGTTTTGTTTAGGTTGTTTGGTCATGGAATTGGAATGCATCTCCTGCGTTCCCCCGAACCTGAGAAACTTCCTAAGAAAACTGCGATTAATCCCAAGGATAATCACATCTCTTTCCAGGTATTTTTTTTGTTATTCTCTATTTGGCCCCGTTATTTTTTTATAACCTTTGTGCATTTTTAAACCCCTAAGCCATAGTTTACGTGCTACAAGTTCTGTTTTTAGATGTTGCCTTAAGAAATTTGTCTTAGATTATGAATCTCTTGTACAAAACATAATTTCATGTATCAAAGAATAAAATCCAAATTAGTTCAACACTAAGCTGTTAAGTTCCTGATTAACCCTGGAGGTTGAAGTTTGTAAACTGAATTTATGAGAAAATAGAGATCCAGAGAATAGGACAAGAAAAAAAGTTAAAAGGATTTTGAGAAAAAAAAAAAGACAAAAGAAGGTGGGGTTGGGGTTGGGGCTTTCAGATGTGAAGTTTTGTGAGGTTGAAGTATTCATTGTTCCAATTATTGACAACAAACCATTCGGTTTTAAGAATTAAAACGGTCTTTTCTTTATGGAGTAATTATGCAGTAGAAATGTTACCAAGGATTAGACAACAAACCATTTTGTTTTAAGAATCAAAACATGTTTTGTGTTTGGTGTGTGCATGGAGATAAAATAAGACTAAAAGCAGAGGTTGATCCCAATATAGTTGCTGCTCTGTTTTGAGCACATATAACATTACTGGAGGAAATTTTGATCTGAACTATTAAGAGTTGTGAATTGTGGGAATGCAGTGCGAGAGTATGGAAGCAGTGGAGAAGAAGCTGGAGGAAATGGAGATTGAGTATGTGAGGGCGTTAGTAGAAGAAGGAGGTATCCAAGTGGACCAGCTCTTCTTCCACGATCCTGATGGCTTCATGATCGAGATTTGCAACTGTGACAGCCTCCCCGTCGTTCCAATCGTAGGAGAAATGGCTCGGTCCTGCTCAAGAGTCAAACTTCACCAGATGGTGCAGCCACATCCGCAGTCTCAGGTCCACCAAGTGGTCCACCCTTAGCCATCTCTGTTCTTCTTTATATATATTATATGTATGTATCGGTGTGTTTGAGGGTGTAATCAATAAGAGACCGACGTGAATCATTGAATGCGATTCTCTTCGAGGAAATGGCCATTCTTTGCTCCACATATTATTAATATATAATCAAGGGGATTTATTAATAGTTACATATGTATATTTCTTTAGTTGGTTCGAGTGAAGATAGTACTCTCCCTCAAGAAATGCATTCTAGACCCTCAGGGTCGATATGTACATGTGAACTAAGATAAAAAATAAAGTAATATTTTTAAAACATGAATTAATCCACTCTTATTGATTACACCCAAAATCTTGAAATTTTAACAAGAATTATTTAAAGAAAGAAATAATAGACACACATGTATATTGAATAAATAGTGAAATCCTCGGGAGAGCATGTTCTCAATGGATTCGAGACGCTGAAGAAGAAGCTGATTTCTGAACTTTGTGATGAAAGCTTCCGCGCACTGGTCCACGTCCATCGATGCCTTCCTCTCCACCTTCTTATTCCTCGTCGTCTCTGTTCTGACAATGTTCTCTATACGGGAACCATATTTGAATGTCGAAGGAATAAAAAATGGAATCTTGAATCTCAACTTACATACGACTCAGAGCCATTCACGAAGCACCACCTCAACTTTATACTTATCTTTATTAATGATTTAATTCCACTGAAAGACCCTGCACAAATTATAATCATACTTGTAACTAATATTTATGCTAATAAATTTACTAACAAGTAGATTAACTATTTTTATATTAGAACTTCAACTTATTTTTTAAGAGCGATCACACATCTCCTATATTGAACATATCAATTACATAGATGTTGTACAAAATATTAAGGTAGTATTATTTTACGTTTATAAGAAACGTATATACATTGGCGTGCACTAATCTTGTTTAATTGGTGGAATACAGCATCAAATCTAAGATTCTGCTCAACAGAAATGTACAAGATGTTGCCTAACCATTGAATTTGACTGTTAATTGGGAGAAACAAAGAAGTAAGAGTTTTTGATAGATAGAAGTGAGGGAAAAAAATTGGTCGAAAAATCCAATTGATGGTGTCAGAACTCAAGAACTCAACTTTGAGGAAGACTATAATCAGACTTATCAAACCATCTATGCTATTGAAACTTACGAAAATATTGACTCCTAAAATATTTATAAATGTCACAGTCCTAATCACATGTTTGATGTGCTTGTGGTCAGAAAGTAAAATTCCACAAAGCTAAAATTACACTGAGCATTTTCCATTAACCACAAAAGGGGATTTTTTTTCTTTCTGATATACCGTAAGAATTACGGCTTACGCATCGGAGATTAGCTTTGCTAACTCACCGCCCACTCTTCCCATTGTCGCCGCTTTTTTTTACCAAGTAGAACAATAATAACGAAGAAGAGATCATGTGGTTTAAGTTAACATCCAACCTAATTCTAAACCGAACTAACAAATTTTAGGTAGATCCGTTTGAATCATATGTTATAAAATATAACAAATTCAATAGAATGTTGGTTTAAACTTCAAGCCGGTATGTGTTGGGATTACAATTTGATTATGTACCGTTATTGGCCATAACCAAACATCAGTCCATTCTTTTTACACATTAACAATTAACACACTGGTTTAGGATGTTAGTTGGTAATTCAAATTTGATTTATTTATTAGTTTTTTTTTGTAATTACGTAGGTGGCCTGTGGTGGATTGTTCCGTATAACATCACTAACGAATATATACTAAAAATAGTAAAATTTTAAAATAATCACACGACTAAACTAGCAAGTAGACAGATGACAAAATAATAACAAAAAAATAGCAAGCGGAGTCAGCTATTTTGCCAAGAAATTAAGAAACAGAGAGATTGTCCATAAAAACTGTGACCCAAATGGGTTAACTTCAAGAAAATAAGCTTTTAACATCATCATTTTTTCAAAATAGTGACAGATTACACTGGGCTTCCAAGAGAATGGGCCGAAAGAGCGGCAAAGGTTAGCTGAAATCGGCCCAAAGATCCATATTTGAAGAAATGACCGATGCGACTCCCACCGCAACCAAGCGACGGCCATGGAAACCCTTTGCAGATTCTCATTTCGTCTACTTCCGGTTTCCGCCGCCGTGATACGTCGCCCGATCCGATTCCCCATTTCGAGACCCGATTCCTCACAATTGTTGAACCGTAATCTGCATAATCTGTCTTCTTCTTCTTCCTCATCTTTGTCGACGAAAGCCGGTTGGCTATTGGGTCTAGGGGACAAGAAGAAGAAAGTGGAATTACCGGAGATAGTGGCAGCTGGAGACCCGGTACTGCACGAGAAGGCCCGAGAGGTTGACCCGAAAGAAATCGGGTCAGAGCGTATTCAGAAGATAATTGATAATATGGTTAAAGTTATGAGATTGGCTCCTGGAGTTGGCCTCGCTGCTCCCCAAATTGGTGTTCCTTTAAGGGTAAGCTCTAATTGCTTTCCTAATTTCCCCTTTTTTCAATGCAAATGATTGAATCAAATTACAATGGTGATGCAGATTATTGTTTTGGAAGATACAAAAGAGTATATAAGTTACGCACCAAAGGAAGAGATTCTTGCTCAAGAAAGACGTTCCTTTGATCTCATGGTAAAGAGTTAGAATTAGAGTGCTTTGAGTTGTTACAATTGATGGATTTTGGGGTTTTTTAGGTGATGGTGAATCCGGTGCTTAAGGAGAAAAGCAACAAAAAAGCTCTCTTTTTTGAAGGATGTCTGAGTGTTAATGGATTCAGAGCTGCGGTGGAGAGATACCTTGAGGTTGTAGTGACAGGCTACGATCGTCAAGGAAAGCGGATTGAAGTGAATGCTTCAGGTTGGCAAGCGAGGATTTTGCAACATGAGTGTGATCATTTAGATGGTAATCTTTACGTTGATAAGATGGTACCACGCACTTTTAGGACAGTCGATAATTTGGACTTGCCTCTGGCTGAGGGTTGTCCTAAGCTGGGACCTCAATGATAGATTTTTCAAGAGAAGTTGTAATGTTATTCATTCTTTACTGAAATTCTCCTAGATATAGAGCTTGACGCAAATATCTTCAGAGATAGGTGTTCTCGGGTTGGACCGTTTGGTTTTTTCTTTCTTTTTTTTTTCTTTTTTTTTTGCAAATAACTGATTTCATTCATTCAAATTAACCAAAGTACAAAGATAAGATGGATACAAAGATCCCAAAGTTTGGTACATACCAAGGGAAATCATTCCCCAAATTCACATCTAGATAACTAAGATAATTCAACAAAAGCTAGTTGAATTCAACATAAGAGCTTGGAGACAAAAGCTAGGTAGCATCTTGGCGCAAGCGAAATCATGGTTTGTCGAGAATTCATCCATGGGGGATTAGAAGATAGCCATGGTCAAAAGACATGGTGACGTTGAAAATGATTTCGAGGCCTTGGTTCCCACCGGCACGAGAAGCTCTACACGAAGTAGTACAAAACCATAAAAGATCGGGTGCTTACACCACTTAAAAGCAGAAAGCAGAGGAGAGTAACTTGTTACTAAGGTTCTCTCCATATAGGGAGGAAGGGGCAAAAAGATAATTTCTCCACAATGGAGAACGATTCAAACAATGGGTTCTTAATATTCAAGAGAATGGGATGTGGGAAACTAACGTAGCTATATAATTTTCGTTTTGATGCGCTAGTCATTGGTCGGAATCTCTCAAGGATCGATAGATTCTCGTTGAAGCTTGTTTCGAATCCGACGGTGTTAGGGCATTGCATTTGTTTGAGGTCAGTTGGATGGCAATCGAATGATCTTTATACCGATGTCGACACAATTCTCGAAATGAGTCCTCGGTCATTTCAAGCATCGTGTCGTCTCATCCAAACAAAAGAAAATCTCAATTTTAAAATTAAGGTGGACCTGGGCCTAGTTGATGCAAAAGTTAGGCCATCGCTTCTGAATATGGGCCAAGAGGAAGCAGCTGAGGAGTCGAAGTGGGCTAGACCCAAAAACGGGAACCCTAGTTCCCTTGGACTGAGTTGAGGAAGCTTTGTCTGAACGAGCTGGGCGGCGGCGAAGTTGACTGTGGCACCGCCGAAGCTTGTGGCTTCTGAGCAGGTAAGGAAGACGATTTGTGGTACCATCTGAGGAGTGTAGCCGAGAGAGCTTGATGGATTTGGGTTAACCCTTCCGTCGCCATGTTCATCACCGGTTCAAACTTCCGGTGGTTTCATGGTCGACGAGGATCGCGAAGCAACTAGACTCCATGAATCTAGTTGCGTGTGTGAAGTTAAGCTCGGGTTCAGGCATTGCGGCGGATTTGGATTTGAAGATTAGGTTCAGATGGATCTATCGAAATCAAGAGCGGCGAGGTTAGATGGAGACGGCTTCGTAGACGAGACGTATAGCTTTGATGCATGTGCCCTGTCGCCGGAGATCTTGATTCTAGTTAGAAAATGAAACAGGTTCTTCCCGAATAGGGAGAAAGATCTTCGAATATCTAAGATAGATCCTGAGATTAGGTAGCCGGTTGAGATTCCGGTGAAAGATCTCCGCCAAAACTCCATGCGAGCAGAGGTGACAGAATTTTGAAAGTAAAAGAACGAAACAAGAGCAATACAAAAAAAAAGAGAAAATGATCGGAGTAGAAATCTATCCAACGCCGGCAAGCTATGGCTATATCGGCGTCGAAGAGGAGCATCGGAAAAGTTAATTCGATTTTCGTGGGTGGCAGCGTTTTTACCTTTTGAATCGGACAGTTTGGTTATGGGTTGAAAGATTTATCATATAAGAAAATATTATAATTTAAGACGGAAAGTATTAGTAGTATAATTCAAGACAGGTAGTCTAGATGGTAATGTGATGTCTCGCTAGATCTGGACAAGACACGGTGGCGAAGCCGAAGCCGTTAAATGCGGCGTTGAAATGGCCCTCATCCTCGGCGGGTCCAGTGAGTATAGAGGAGTATAAGATTAGAGCAAAATATTAACATAAAATAAAATCATCTAATCAGAGCCGTCCATTTTCCAATTAACGCAGATTGAGATTGATATATCTGTTCAAAGCATCAGACTTTTTTTAACTACGATCCGCCGCCTTCTCTGCCTGAGTCGAAACCCCAGTAGATCATTCAGTGAGTCATCGTAAGGCATTTGGGCTGTTACATGATTTTTCTGAGAAAGTTATAAATTTTATTTCTCGCGAAACAAAACAACAGCAGCAGCAGAAGAAGAAGAATGTTGGGGATGCCAAAATCGAAAATTAGGTTTGCTTTGTACAGAGATGGAAATTGTCCGAAAACAAAGATAGCTAATTTACAATCAACCAGAAAAATCCAAAGTCTGTGATCAAATCCAAAATGAATAAAGTTTATAGCAGAGAGCACACACACAGAACAAAAAGAGAAAAAAAGAAAGGATCAAAGACAGTATACTAATTTTCTCTTCAATTGAATCCTGCGCCTACCTCGATCTGCGTTTCGGCGGCCTTTTTCTCGGATTAACCTTCTTCCCCGGCGGATTCTTCCCAAACGCAGAGCAGCAACCACATGACGAAATTCTCGGAGACGGCGGGTCCACCGCAGGAGACACTCTTCCGGTTGTTCGGTGATGTCGTTGAGCTTCTCCTCCGTTAGATCGACTCCTCTCAATTCCTCCCGGTGTTCCACCGGTTTTAATCGGCTTGAGCTTGTCTTTCTCATCGCCAAGCTCCGAGCTTTCAGACATCGGCTTAGGCTGTTCGTCACGTTGACTTTCGTCTTTCTGCTCGTTTCCCGTTTTGTTAAGCTCGGCGATGAGACGATCGTCAAAGACAATACCGGAAGATCCCTGACGGCGGAAAGAGATGGTTGATCTTTGAAGACCCTCCATGGGTTTTACTTTCTCTATCTCTCTCTCTCGATTTCTTCGTTTCTTTTGAGGTAAAAGAAGGGGAAAACTAGAAAATGTGATGATTAGGCTTAGAAGTGATTAATCATTGTGCTTCAGACGACTTCTTCTTTTATTTATGTCCTCAATATTTAAATGAGGTCGGTCCACTATTATTACTAGTATTTATTTATTATTATCATTGATGTTTCCGATTTGAAACAAATAAGATCGGTTTTCAGAACTCTAAGAGGAATTAACGATAGTATCTTTAACCGGATGAGTCGAAGTTTCAAACTTGAACTGTACTAAAATCGCCTTACGTTATCGATGATTTTTTTAGAGAAATCAGAGTTTAAATATTTTCTTCTATTTATCTTCTTTATTTTATAAAATCCTAGCAATATAAGGGAACCCACTTAAAGTAAAATCCTAAAACTTAAATGAAATATAATATAATAGTTGTTAGTTATTTACATGTTTGGATTTATGTAATAATTTCATTTGTAATACAATACTTTAATGTTGGAATGTCTTGTGGATTTTTTTAGGTTTTGTTGTTTTGGTAATGAAAAAGATCGATACATGTTTTGGTTTTGTTTAGTTAAATTTTTTTCGGATTAATTTATTGTCTAATTGTTATAATTTGTTTTAAATTGTTTCAGTAAAAATAAATAAAAAACATGATTAATTTGTAGTAGGTTTGAACCGAAATTTGCTATTATTATATAAAAACACTACAATTCAATGTTCAAGCAATACTAAATATATTATAAACCGTAAAAATACAAAAAACTACAAATATATATTAAATGAACAAAATAAAAATATTTATATATAGTAAAAAGCAAAAAATAGTAATTTAAAATTATACGAAAAATAAAAATATTTATAAACAATAAAAAAACAAAAAATTATAAATTTATATTAAAATAACCCGCGGTATAGTGGGGGTTCAAATCTAGTATTAGATTAATATTAGAACACAAGAATTGACTTTTAAGACGGCAAATTATTTTAAAATTTTCTTCTTCATTATTGGTAACCAAATCTATTGGGTGAGTAAGCGAGGGTGGTATATAAATACCAAATCTGTCGTTATGAATATGAAAGGGAAAACAATATAGAGAGGTAAAAGTGGGTCAAAATAATTCGGTCACCAATTTGTAAACAAGTCAACATCATCATATAACATGTAGTTATATTCAATCATTCACCCTCTTATATCTACTGTTTCTTCAATTCTTCTCAGGGTCAAACTAAACATGTACATGTGTTAGGATTAGCAAATCCATTTTCTCAAAGAAAAACATTGGATTAAAAAATGTGCTTAACAGAGAAAGTCATACATCTGATCTGAGTTGGGACAGCTCAGCAATGTCGAAGCTGAGGGGATAAACAATGCGAAAAGCAATACTAATTTGTAATCGACAATGAGTAAAACAGGCCCATATTCAAAAGCCCATACTAATTTGATGAAAAGTAATTAAAAAATAATGGTGGTCCAGTGGCCAGGCAGGTCATGGTGAATCTGAGTGGTGTCGGGCTGAGTAATCAAACTGTGCTGCCTCTGTGAAACCAGCCTCTCGCAATGCCCTCCACTGCAGGAACCGCCTGAGCCGAGCCCTCGCTCAATTTGCACGGATTACTAACACAGGTTGGTCAGGGCAGATCCGACCAGTGTTGCACCAACACAACGTCCCACTTAGTTCACATGCCCCCGCTTCTGAGCTCGATGGTTATAATGCCATATATATACTAATTCCGATGTGGGACAAAAGAGAAACCAGTTCCCCAAGCCCATGGTCTTTTCATTTTCTATGATTTTGCTGTGGAAAAACAATGAATATGCTTCAAACAAAGGGGTCTCTTCGATGATTATCTCCTAGAGCCCTAATTTCGAAGGTGTACAATTTTGTTTTGCTATGGAAAATTTGTCAAATTTGGGTTTCTCTGTTGGATGATTAGATGCTAGGTCAAACTTGTGTGTGCTTCACAAATTCGTTATGAGCAAGTTTCTGTGCCACGCAATGTAATGCCATCAGGCATTTCACCTGTCTTCCAATTGAATTTGTGCTTCCCCTGTTCTACGTTTTCCTCCTAGATTAAAAAAACCCCTTTTCTTGTTTGCTTTTGTCAGCCTCTGCAGAGACCTTGAAGACTAATGCTTCTAGTTTTCTGGGGAGGTTGTCCAGCTCATAATTGTACAAGTGAGCAAAGAAGCTCCATTGGTATCTACCCTAAGCTCATAACAGAGACAAGCCACATGTTGCAACAAAATATAAAAATATCACAAGAAACGGAAAAAGAACCAGACAGAGACACCTCTTCTTGCTTCCATCGCCTTACTGCTTGATGCTGAAATCCAATAGAATATGATAATTCATGTGGAAATCTGAGGAAAAGATTCCTCTCCTCACTTCAACTTGATGCCACTCCTACTGGTCCGGTTTTCATCGGATCGGTTTCTTTGATAGATATGCAAAAACATTAGGTTAATTTGTGACCGTTGTTCTTCCATTTTTATGTTCACATGTTCCTTTACTACTATGTCCTTTTTGTCTGAGTGAAGATTCGAGAAACAGTTTAAACAGTCTTTCTGCAGATTCTTTGCTCAGGCAGGCCAACACGGTGGGGATTATTGGAGGCGTTTCAACTGATTCCACTCTGAAATTTGTGAAGAAATTCGTGGAGTGGAGCTCAAAAGATGGTAAAAGCTCCTTATCCTATGGGCTTTGCTCGGACCCTGCACTCAACAAGGAGCTTCTCTTATACAAGGAGAACTCTTATCCTTCTCTATACCATAGAGCAGAGAGTACTCGGTGGATCCAAAGCAGATTGTGGAAAATCTTAGGAACAAGAGGATATCTCTTGAAAGAAGTGGAGCTAAACTAATCTTACTGCCCTGTCATATTGCATTGCTAAAGAGCTGGAAGAGGCGAAAATGAAGCCCCTTGAAGCTGGGAATCCTCTGCGCGTAGGTGTGATGGCCACTAGCGCCACATTATCCGCAGGGTTCTATCAGGAGAGACTCCAAAGCAGTGTCAGTATTCTGTTTTATCCCATTGGAACAACATTCATTTATCTAAGAAAGTCTGATTCTTGTCTATAACGCTAGTACTCATCCATTGTATGAACTGAAGTGACTTTATGATTGTGGAAATGAGCAGGGATTTGAGGCGGTGCTTCCAGACAAGGCGACAATGGAGCACACGGCGATCCCGGCCATAGAAGCAATGAAGAGAAACGACATGGGAGGAGCAAGAAACCTTCTGAGGATAGCGTTGCAGGTACTGCTGGTGCAGGCGGTGAATGTGGTTCTGCTCGGGTCAGATGAGATGCGAGACCTATTGCCAGGAGACGATCCTCTGCTGAAGAAGTGCGTTGATCCAAAGGATGCATTCGCAAGGTCTGCCATCAAATGGGCAGAGAATCGATGCTCTTAAGGGAGTCTGTGTGTGCAGTTGTATATATATGTGAAAAGAAATATAACCTTGCTGGGGTTGAAGATAGAAAGATCAACCCAAAGAACAAAACCAAAGTCTCAACATGTAAAGGCCAAATAAACTTGAACATGTGTTGGCTTGGATGCAATGTGTAATGTCCCTTTTTTATTACAGACAATTATTAGTGGAAATGAAAGGATTAAAGATCAAAAGATAGTTTTATGAAAGGTTAGCTATCAGAAGGAGGATGACCAGGCATGCTTGGACAGGTTGTGTTGTTAGGGTTCTTCCTGTCCAAAGGATTCTTGTTCTTATAATCGTTGTTGTTGTCATTATTCATTCCCAATTTGTTCTTCACTGCCTCTGACGCTCCTTGCGCCATGCTCTTCACTTTCTCCCCTTTCTGATAAATCATCAAATCTTATTTTGTAAAAAAAGAAAGAAAATAACCAAAACTGCAAACAACATGTTAGAGTTGATGTGTTAGTTAACCTGTTGGAGAAAGCCTGAAGCTTGAGAAGAGTCGTTGCAATCATCCTTCTTCACCTGATACCAAACATCATTTTTGCAGTTTACACTTTTTTTTTGTAAATAATCAGAGAAATTAATACGATCACAAAAGGTACAAGTAATATAGAAATTGAACAAGACCACTAACTTGAGCTTGGCCCACGATTTGGCCGGCCCTCACACTGAATTCTTCATTCTGTCCGCTCGCCATTTCTTACTTTTTCTTTCTTCTCAAAATAGTTTCTTACTTTATAATCATATATCTATGTGAATGCGTTGCAAATTTCTCTTATCTTTGATGGTGTTCCATTTTTCAAGGAGAGCTTTTCTCCATATGATCCATCATTTTCTAAACCATGCTCGACTTTTTCATCCTCTTTCCATTTTTACATACATATACATTCTTATCCTCGTTAATTTTTTCTTTATATAAAAAAATAACAACTCTTTCTCAATACAAGGTCTTTATCGATATTAACCATTACGTATTACAGAGTTCGTGCTGAGACATCTTCACGAGAGATTGTACCTTTTAGCCACTCTTAAACATCTAATAATCAATCAGCCTCACACAAATCAAAACTTTTGTCGTTTAAGGAGCCTTCTTAATCGCTCATGTCGTCAAATCCTTCAAAATCATTGACACCATCAGCTGCTTCATCCACCGAGTCGTCTGCCTCTTCATCTGTCCCCATTGCTTCCTCTGATCCTTCTCCTTCATCACTGTCCTTGTCCTCGTAGATCACTGGACCTTCATCTTCTTCTTCTTCATCTAAGTCATCCACAATCTACCATTCACACATTCAATGAAGAATCAGTAACATACTATACAATCCAAAAATTAGAATTATCCATGCAAAGTAATCTCAGGACTTCCACTGCTCTTTTTAATTCTTCGAGTAATCCTTGGAATCAAATGCAAAACCTAATGCTACACCCTAGGCTACACATTGAAATCAAATTCTTAATACAAAACATACCAAGTCCAAGCCGCTTGAAACTTCTACGGCAGTATTAAGAGTCGACACCCGTGATTCGATGAGCTGCACATACAAACCAATAAGAAACAAATCAATGAATCACACATAATTTACTTTCTGATCTGTTTCTCTAACAGAGCCACCATGGCAGCTGGCAAGCACAGCCGTACAATAAAACAAGTAATTACTAACCTGATACATGGAGTTTAATGCGAGTAACGATGACTCTTGGGACATAATTCCGCTAGAATGAGTAAGTAAGAGACTCTTTATCCACGGAATCGTACAGGCCAAAATTGCACCCCTGCAATTAATTATTAAAATCATCACTTTGAATATAAGCTTCAGAGACAAACATGGTCAACAGCTAATACACACAGGAAAACAAAATATATTATCAACTCTCACCTTGATTGTAGTATAGGTAGAAGGGAATTTAGAAGCTTGAGTACCTCTACTGAATTCAACTTAGCGACTGAATTAGCAATCACCTGTAATGCGTAGAGAAGTGGAAGAATTAATAACAAAACCAGTAAACAAACAACAAGGTAAATAAACAGACAGAAAACATCTGAACCTGCTCATCTCGGTTGTACAAACAGTCTAGTAGAAGAGAGCGATCATCAGCATGCAATGCTTGTCTAAGAAGAACGTTAACAGATGCTGCAGTAGGAGGCTTATCATCTCTCAGAGAAGAAGCCTTATTACTCTCTTCATTGCTAAGCTTTTCACCGCTTAATAAGTCAAGACTCTCAAGTTTATCACCTATTGTTGCCTCGTTAAGAGCATCATTTACCAACACTCCATCTCTATCTTCATCAAGACCTAAATATATCATCATCAAATAGGAACCCTAATATAAGATTGGCGAACTAAGTAATGAAAATCTATAGCTGAGATTAATTCCAGAGCTTTATCCTCAACAATCTAGCCTTATAAAATAAGCTGTGAATTTCTATATTTGATATAACTTACCAAAATCCCGAGTAGAGGGTACATCGGGATCAGGTTCAGCTCGCTTCCTGTTCTTCTTCTTATGCTTCTTCTCTCGGGGAGGAGTATCGGCGATTTCACCTGTTGAATTCATAAAGAAGAGGGTTTCACTATATGAAAGAGCTATGAGCTCAAAATTGAGCAAAAAGCAAACAAAAGGGAATAGTCGAAGCAAACCTCCTCCATCAGAAGTGAGAAGTGGCTTCAATTTCTCCTTGGCCATGGTCGGTGATCGACGAGAGATGCGGAAAGAGAAAGTGAAGCCGACGTGGGTTTAGGGTTCTTCTAGCTTCAACAAACTTCACAGTTGACAACTAATAGCTGCGGGTCGGGTCAAATTGCGTCACTCGAAGTGTTTTTTACTATTGGGCGGACTTTACTCAATAGTTGGGCTGAGTTTACCGTGTAATCTGTCCAGTATCTTAAGAGGGATAATTTTGTTTATTTTCTTAATTTTATTACAAGAAAATGGTATTTCACCTTTTCTCGGATTATTAGTCTTTTTAATATGACAATTAGACTTCTCCCTCAGATTTTAAAAAAATAAATTTCGAATACTACTTGGAAGCTTGTCGTTGATATGACACGGGGCCACCGGCTAATTCCTTGCACCTGCATATTTGGCAACCGGAAGATTTGGAAACTGCGATTTGGATTGGATTGCTCCATTAGCTCATGACATGACAAGGCAATGTTGTCTCTATAAGTCAACTAAAAAATAAAGTGGACAAAAGATAACATGAAAATGACGAACTAAATATGATAATGTGGATCAGTTAACAACCGATAAAGCTTTGGTATTCAGATAATCAATAGTTTAGAAAATGAGAATATACATAAAATCAATAAATTAAAAAATTAGAAATAATAAATACTTTAAATGACAAATTTTAACTTTACAATTTATATGATATATTTTTATCTTCTTCTTTTTGGTTATATTAGCATATATATATATATATTGACAGATAACTTTACCTATAAAACTTGTGATTTAGTTTGAATAGGAAAAATAAAATCTACAGATCTGAAATTTATATGAACCACGTAATTTTGTCATCTATCATTTTCTTAAAGTTAAGTTTATATTTAATTATTATAGATAGAAACAAATATATGAGTAATTTTATACAATCCATTTCTTATATATTTTGTAAGAATTGTTTGAAAGAAGAAAAAAAATTCATAATATCCTATAATTTGTATGAATTACTTTATTCGCGCGACACGTAAAAATGTAGGGAAATCCAAAAAACTATAAAAGCCGTTAAAAAGGAAAAAAAAAAAGGAAAGACAAAGAAGTCAAAAAGACAAATGTGGTTAAATGCAAGAAAGTAGAGAGGGTGGACTTAGAAAAGAGGGAAGGGTATTTGTGTCATGTTTGAAAAGACGTCCCGACGCCTATAAAAACCCCACCGGCAATCTCACATTCACGCACGCGCATCCATTTTTTTCTTCCAGCTTCACCGTTTCATACGAAACTCTTTACGAGGAGCCCTCTCTCTCTCTCTCTCTACTTTTCTCTCGCAAAGCCTCTTTTAATTTCTTCTCCGGCCAAGGTTAATTATTATTTTATTTTCCTTCCGTTTCCTTTTTCTTATGGGCGATTGATTACGCAACGGGTCTATTGATCCGATGATGTTCTGTCGTTTTGCGATTTGTGGATGTGATCAGAAATCTCTGGTCATATATTTCGCGTTTGATATTATATATATATATATATATATTTTGGGCGAAAAGCGCCTAGAATCGTCGAATTGCAATCGAATTGATTTGTTTTTTGGTTTGAAATCTGCGGCTGAATCGAATGTTTATCCGTTCATGATAGGATTGAAAAGTCTATAACTGTTTGCGATAAGTGAATAGTTTCAATTTAATTGACCAATAATTACATAATTTTCTGTTTATTGTTTTGAGTTTAAATCATCATCTTCTTCTATTCGATTATCATCTCTCGTGAATGTAATCTTCAGTTGGATTAAATTCCTTGTCCTGTTTCTTGTATTTTTGTTGAGTTTACAATGGGATTGAATGTAATGAATTATTGAGTCTTTGGTTTTGATGTCATCTTGTTCTGTGTTTAGAGAATTTGGTCTATGTGATCTCTGCATTTTTCAATCATGGCTTCTCTATAGGTATATGTTGATTGCAGAGATGTCGAATTAACACTTTCTCTATTGCTTTATGTGCGTAGGATGCAGAAGGAAAGACAGAAAATGCCGGCTTCAAGCACAAGAAGCAGGGTATCGCCTTACCCGCTTCGCTCTTGTAGGAACAAGAAAGATAAAGAAGTTGAGTCACCTGTTGAGTTAGAGAGTGTGAGTGAATGGGAGGATGTGAGGTGTGTCATCTGTATGGAGCCGCCTCACAATGCTGTTCTCTTGCAATGCTCTTCCTTCTCCAAAGGATGCCGTGCTTACATGTGTGATACCAGCGCTCGTCACTCCAACTGCTTCAAGCAATACCGCAGAAACAACAGCTCAAGCCGTTGCCGTGGCAAGATTCTAAACTGTCCATACTGCAGAGGAGAGGTTCAAGGGACAATGAAGTCGACGTATGCTCGGAGATTCATGAATGCTAGGCCGAGGTGCTGTTCTATGGACAAGTGCGATTTCTCGGGGACCTATGCTCAGCTGAAAAATCACTTGAAAGCTGAGCATCCGGGCTTCACACCGCCAAAGTTGGACCCTTGGGAGCAACACATGTGGGAGCAATTGGAGAGAGAGGCTGAGTACATTGAAATGCTCAATGCTCGTCAGAGATGGGATGCAGAACAGAGATTATTGGCGACCTCTCTCCATCAGCTTCCGTATCGTCATCCCATAATTGATCTCAACATTGATGCCTTCATGCATAATCTGTTTATTGGTGCGACCATGGAGAGCCACTCAAGGAGTCAAGCAAGCACTGCCAATTACCCGGCTCACATTACCCCATTGGAGTTCCATGGGACCATGTATCCCAGATGAACTCCGTGAAGATTCAAGTGCCGAGTTTATGATGAAACTATCCAAAGTTTTGATGTCCCTTGATTATTTTCTACAGAATGTAATGTTTTATAGTGACATCAGCTCTTGTTCTAGGCATAAATTTATTGTTTGTTTTAGTTTCTGTTAGTGAAGTATTCATTAGCTTGGGCTCATCTTTTACCGATTCAAAAATTTCTGTTTAATCAAAAATCAAAATATATTCACATTCTAAATTTTTTTTTTTGATGGTTGTAACTTACATTAACATGTATACCATCAAATTGTTCAATTTCTTAGCTCCATTTGGTTTTCGAATTTGAAACTCACATATCAAAACTGTCTCCCGGCAAAAAAGTAGATGAATATTTCCGGTGATAAATAGGGACAAAACATTGATCAATTTTGTTTAGAATTGTACAATTTTTTAGCTCCATTTGGTTTCCGAATTTGAAACTCATATATCAAAAGTGTTCCCCCAAAAAGGAAGATGAAAAATTCCGGTGACACAGTACAGAAAACATAATCAATGATTGTTCGGAACAGAACACAAGTAGCGAAGCGTGTACTCATTGGAAGAACACATCTCTGCCAGATCCTGGTGGGCTCTGGTGATCGCCTTCTGCAGCGATCTCAGTGCAGGTAATAGATTTCTGTAGTTTCGTTGAATGGAGGTTCCGTGTGCCTTGCAGATTTCCTGTATATCAAAAGACAACACAGTTTGATCAGGTTAAGAAAAAAGAACAGTTGAGCAGAGATTAACCAAAAAAAGAAGCAGAAAAGAGCATTACCTGACACCAATGAAGTATGAACTCCAGATGAGGACAGTTCTCAAGCAGATCCACCAAAGCTTCCATAAGCCTTTCTAAGTATTTCTGGCGGACAGAGATTGCAACAGCTTTTATGTCTGCAGGGGCTACAGCAAAGATGCATTTTTTAATGAAGCTGTCTTCGTTCAAACGCATACTCAGAGTAAGTGCTCTGCTCACTTCTTCCTCTTTTAGGGCAGCCTCAACAGTCTACACAAACAACACATTTAGCTTTGCTTTTCAAAACCAATAATCAGAAGGTATAACCACCAGCATCAGGTTACAAAAGGCTCACCTCTGGGGTAACGTCTATGTCAAGATCGGTTGGATCAAAGATGAAGGATTCATCGATTGAAAAGATGAGAACTCCTTCTGTTGTTGCAGCTGCAAAGCTCCTTCCAGTTGGGGAAATGCTGAGGCTTTTTGTCCGAATAATGGGCCTACCGCGGTTAGGCCTGGATCCAGGCAGATCGTAGCCTAACTTACCCCGAGACTGTTTATCAATGCCACCTTCTTCATCGCTGTTGTCATCATCGATCAGATCCATTGGCCCTGCTTCTGTCATATTCTTGGAGTTCAAGAAGTCAAGAATCCCATCTAACGAGAGATTACGGGATATCTCAAACCGGCGCAGAAGAACCTGAAAATGTAATATTCCAGACACTTTGACTAAGAATCTTTTATAAGAAAAACCTGATCATTCAAGATCAGCATCATATTTTTTAAGCCAAGAAAAGCTGAACTCCAATAAGAGCTAATGAGCTAACCTGATCTGATATGTCATACATGCAAATATATCTGCTAGTTCCTGCGGCTAGAATATAGCCTCCATCAGCGGAATAGCACAATGTTGTAAAGCACTTTCCAGAACTTGAATTAGCTGCAGACCGACGGTCAGTCATGACCCGACCTCCAGCAATATCTCTCCGCCCCTCTATGGTGTACATCAACACACCTTCAATGGTGTCCCAGAAATGGATCTGCCCATCTAACGTACTTGAGGCTAATTGTTTCCCATCAGGACGGAAAGCAACTGTTAGAACATCATGGTTATGTTGAAACGTCTCCACGGTGCCTTTGCTAGCAAACACATCCCATAATCGAACCGTACTGTCCCATGAGGATGAAGCTAAAATTTGCTGCAGGGAAAAAAACATATGAACTAGTCAAGGCATGGAAGTTATAACACCAAAAGCCAGAAGTATACATAACTCTGATAAGTTCTACGTCATTAGCTAGCCTTCACATTTGTAGAGCCAAGAAACAAATATCATTGGACTAAAAAGAATATGCGACTATTACAGTTTATTTACCGTTAAGGGAGAAAACATCAACCCGTGAACGGGAGCCTCATGCCCACTTAGAATATCCTTTATTTGCCCAGTCTTCTTGGACCATACAAAAATCTGCAGATAGAAAAGTATAAAGTGATTCACCTCACCAAAAGAAACTGTGAATTAGTATTTGTGAGTATGTGACCGGAACCAGTAGAGGCCTAAGTTGAATTACCTCGAATGAATCTAGGGTCCCAGCACAAACAACGTCACCACTTGGGTCTGCTGTTAAGGAAACAAACTGCCGGGGTGTAGGGGTTGTGTATGTCTTGTAGTTCTTGTATCTTTTAAAATCCCAAGCACGAACAGTGCCATCCAGAGATGCACTTAAGAGGGAGTGGTTGTCAGCCATAAAATGAAGAGCAGTCACTGCGTTGGTATGCTCGGTGAATGTGATGAAACATGATCCTAATGTAACATTCCACACCTGAAAAATGCAACATTATAAAACACGAGTTAAAAGTCAGAAATAGATGAGAAACATGGTATAGAACATAAAAGTTAAGTCTTTGAGATTTCACTACCTTGACTTTGTTATCATCAGCACCAGTTGCCAAGAACTGAGAATCGGGTGAGTAAGTTACACAGTTGACATCAAAATAGTGTCCTTGTTGCTTCAGTATATAGGTTTCAGATCGCCACTCCCAGACTAACAGTTGCCCGAGTTTGGCGCAACCAAAGGTCAGCCAATTACCACGATCATTAAAGACAGCTGTTGTTAGCTTCTCCCTGGAAACAGACAACAGGTGGATACAGATGAAATCTGGCATCTGATAAATCCCGAAAACACCATTTGAGAATCCCACCACAACCATATCGAGCCCCTGGTGATAGTCACTAGCTGTCACTTTTGCTGATGCCTGATTAAACCCATCCTTCCTCAACAAAACCCATTTTCCTCTGTGCAAATACTCTTCATCATCTTCTCCTTCTTCCTCTGAATCACGATCTTTCCCGTCATATTCTTTTCGTTTTTTAAGATCAGTGCCGACACCACCGCCATTTTCCACCATCACTTCATCAGCCCTTTCTGGAGTATCAGGAGACGGTGGCGCAGAGTGACCATCTTCTGATACATCCATTTTGATATCATTTCTACTATATCCCCAACTAAATATGTAACCATCCCGTGCAATCGTGAAAGCCCTGTTGACCTTATTAGTCACTTTATCAGCACCAAAGAAGCAACCCACAACAGAATCTCTATGACCCAGAAACAAAAATGGCTTATTTAAAACACCCTTCAACTTTCTAACGCAAAACAACCTAGCTGCTAAATCCTTTGAGCCGACGAGCAAATAATCAGAATCCAAACTCCATTCCAAGGAGACAACGTTATCATCAGAATTAGCAAAAGTCCTAACCAGCTCAAAGGCAAATTCCGCTCGCCTGAAACCAGGTGATCGCCATATCTGTATCAACTTACCAATTCCAACAGCGATAAACTTACCATTAGGGCTGAACTTCAAGGCACTGACTTTATCCTTGAAGCTCATTCTATGAAGAACCACTTGTCGTGGCAAGTTGATGAAGAGGCATCGGTTCTTTTCATCGACGGCGACTAGGAAAGTGCCGTCGGGGGAGGCAGCAATGCGACAGATGTTGGAAGAGGTCTCCACGGAAAGAGTAACTGTATGGTGCTTGTTGAGGTCAGTGACGGAAACACGATTACCGACAGGTGAAATTAGCTGAGTATTCTGCGTAATGACGGCGTTACCACCTCTGTAAGGGGCACCAAGAAGGTTCTGGAATCGGTAGTTCATGGTGTTCGGATCCCAACCAAAGTCTGGAGATAAATGAGGAGGCGGAGGATAGATATGCCGGAAGCGTTAGGGTTTTAACAAGGGTTTTCAATTCCTCTATAAAATTGGGAAGGCGCAAAAGCATGGGCATAATTGGAATTTTGTAGGGGGGCCGAAAAAGTTTTAAAAAAAAAGGTAAGGACCATAATTCGGGAGATTTGAACCCGACGTGAATCGAACACGCAACCTTCTGATCTGGAGTCAGACGCGCTACCATTGCGCCACGGATCCTTTGTGCTGTATGCCTCATATATTAAATAATTAATCGAATAGTAAATTTTATAATGAGAATTTTGAAAAGAACATTAAACGGCACAAGCTATCCTTTACCTTTCTTCTACACTAACTTAGTAACTTAACCAAGAGAATTTCCAACTACACAAATTATTAAAAATAGTTTTTGATTAAGAAAATGAATATGAGGAGCACAATGAAGAAGCTCAACTAGTAATTGTTAAAAAAAATCGTATTTAATTCGTACATTTTCTTGGAAGGTTTTGCCATTTCATTGCGAAGAAGAGCATATTGACAAACACACATCATCTTGGGTTTAAGAACAAAAAAAGCCACATTTAATCTGAGTTCTACAATACAATATGGTTTTGTTATGATCATGGTCATGATCATCACTTGAAAGTATAATCTTTAATTCTTCTTGTTGATACTCATGTACTCATGTCCCCGTCCCCTCCTTTCACTATCTCCTTGGGGTAAATCTGCAGTTTTTTACAGCGATACGTGAGTCTCTGAAATTCTTTTTTACAAAGTTAAGATTCATTTCAAGGATCTAAAACAAAACCTGGTTGCCTTGGTCTTCATTAAGACTGACTGTACGGACTTTAAGCTCGCCTCTACTTGTTGTCAACTCATCTAAAATCTCAGCATCGCCCTCTTGGACGCCTCTCCTCGAGTCAGTCTACTTTTAAACAAAGATTAATTCGGCATTAAGTCAACAACTTCAAATATTTAAGGCTATCGTAGATGCCTTAAATGACAAGAATTAACTCCCGAGATTATTCCCCAAAATGAAAAATGTTATATAGATATGGACTCACCCGGAAAGACAGTTCGAGCGGGTTTCTTGGAGTGCCGAGGATTTCCTCGTACTCCGCGGCATCGAGTTCTCGGAGATGGACCTGGTTAAAGAGCTTTGGGAGAAGATATTTTCTGATGGCTATTAAGAGGAAGAAAGGAACCGGAAACATGATTCCAGCAACCGGAATCCACGTCACTCCATAGCACAGCCCAAAGTAGAACATCTGCAACAGTGTGAACGCAGCCATTGACTTGTACGGAACCTTCTCTACGAACGACGCGTGCGCTCCCTCGAAGACCCTAACAACAACAATCATCAATGATCAGCTTTTGAAGGAAAATTGTAAAAAAAAAAAAAAAAACAGAGCATTTTCAGAGCACATACTTGAATCTCCGGCTTGTTGGTACGAAGAGAATCATTGTGCGTTCGAAGAACTGATTTCCCGGAAGGCTATCGATGGCCATGTAAGCGAAATATCCCCATAGAATTGAAGTCACATGCCACTAGCAGTGACTGCAACAAGTTGCTTACTCTCTGCTCATTGACTCGAACAGGCAAGTAAGCATCAAGGTGCTTCTCTGGATCGAAACCATTCTCTTCGTTTCTTTCTCCTTCGTCCTCATTTTTCTTCATCACTGCTTCTTTCAGCTCAATTATCACAGTTGGGTCTGTCTGAGCCTGTTTTTATTTAAAAATAAGAGCTTATGATTCTCAATCTTGATTTTCCTTTTACCGGAACATTGAATTATTAGTCTACTACTTACAAGTGGGCTTTTGTCCATTTCTATGAAGACTTCTTGCATATTCTCATACACTTGGGAGGAGGTTTCTCTCTTCCTGATGCTCTTTTTGCGGTCTTCACCATCTTCCTTCGGATCAACTGAAAATCAAACAGGTTCATTAGGACCAGCTTAACATAAATATAGATTGTTAATTAACTGAGTATTAATTAAATCTGTCGTTTGAGAACAGCGAGGCTTTTGGTATGCATAGGAGATTGAGGGAGGACTCCGTTGGAAGGAGGTAGACCGAGCAAACCACAGATCAGCGTCTGAGAAAAGTGACAAAGTTTTGGAGATTTAAACCAGAGATTCCATGTTTTAAAGGTGAGCTTGCAGAGAAAGAAAGGGACTTTATTGATTATATCATGAAACCTAACAAGAGAATTTCGTAGTGATACGCAAAAGGATTCTTGAGGTTGAATTCCTTCTGCTGCGCGAGCTGAGAGGCAACACTGTGGTCAAAGAAGTAGATCCCTGCGATCATCAGGGAGGGTATAAACGCCGCAAAAAATGTATCCCGGAGAGACTTTCCCCATGTCCTGTACAGAGCAAGGCCGGGTCTTAAAGAGACTCAGATGATGAAATAAAGATCTTTAATGTAGTGTGTTTGTGTTGTAACCTTGATGACAGTCCAATGTGATAAAGAAGCAGAGTCTCACGGAAGAGGACTAAAGAGTTTTCTCGGGACACCAGATGGGAGATTTGATGGCGTACTGAAAGACAATGCTGTCCAAACAACAACCATCAAGGGAACTCCATTGTCTGCAATGAAGCTTCTGCACCATCCCCCTTTTCAAGAAATCAGAGTTTTAAGGCCTCGATTTGATTTTATACAGAAATGAGTCAAATGACCAGCAAAGCATGAGAAGATAAATCTGTCTTACCTGTTCCGTATCGCCAAGACCTAGCTTTTCTGCTCTTCAACGCGGTGAGTAGGCCAAAGGTGAAAATGAGGCCAAGAAGTCCGTTTGTAAAAAGTCACTCAAACTTATACTTTTCAAGTTTTGAATCCTCATCTTTTGGCATCCCAAATTCACTCACCATACCCTGCAGTTTCATTAGAAACATGTATAGAATAAGCTTTTACTTTAAAAAATCACAATTCAGAGGTGGTTGAGCTTTTTGATATTTACACCTTAATGGCTTGTTGGATGAACAGAACAGAGATCAACATACCAAACAGCTCATCGGCGTACCTCGTAAACCGATTAATGATATCAGCCGCATTGAGGATGGCCATTAGGAACAATAACAGAGCCGTCCACACACAAACCCTTTAAGTTCACATCCAACAAACCCATAAATAAAATACCACAACTTTAAAGAAAAAAAAACAGAAGAGAAGAGATTTTTTTTGGAGTAATTACCAAGCAGCCCAAGCTAATTAGAGTTGTTTGCCCAGTTCTGGTCTTCCTTTAGCGAAGTTGTACAAGTAAACGTACATTAAGTCATTAAGACAGTTGGTTCTGCAACTCCAAGTATCAACAATGACTGTCATCCCAATATTGAGTGTATCACTCCACATAACGCTGTTGATGCTAACCGTCTAGCCGTTGGTTCCGCATCTTCACGGAGAATTCAATTTCACCGGGTCCATGTCGGAGACAGCGGGGCAGTCGTTACACCATTCGTGCAGATATCTACTGTGCTCAACGCTCCCTCTATAATCACCAAGATTATATATATTTCGAAACAAAATTAATTTGGATTTTCTATTGAAATCAGAAAATGCAAAACTAAAAACCCCAAAAAGGGTTGACCAAACGTGTGTAACTTGAAGACTTTTGTTCCACCAAATAAACGTGAACACTAAACCGTGAAAAAAAAATCAAAGAGAGAAAAGTTCAGAGAAATAGACCTGTGTCGCGGCTGAGCTGCTCACCAAAGGCTATAACCGGAAGCGCAGAGGCAAAAAAAAAATATATGTCGTCGGTGCTAAAATCCTGCAAAACCTCCTAAAAAGTTACGATTTTGATGCTTTTTGTGTCATAAGTAATCTAATTCTGAGTGTTGTAAGAGTGAAATTTGAGTTTAAGTACCCGAAACCTGAACGAAGACCAGCGACCCAGTCTAGCTTGTAACACAAGGCTCTTCCTCTGAGATCTGCTACGATACCTCGAAATAGCTTCTTCGAGCTAGCCACTCTTAGTTCCTCCATAACCAGAATCACTCAGAGACTCTAGAACTCGTCGCTCTGTTCAGACTTTTAGCCTTTGGTCCAGTTTTTATGACCTATACCACAAAAAGAAAGCTATATATTATATTAACATACTGTATATATATCTATCAATGACTTCAAATCTTGCATTTAGCTGACTACATTAATAAAATTAATGTTCGTATTATACTTTTCTAAATTTGTGACGACTCGGTCTTTTTCCACCAACTATAAAAGAAGAACTCCATAGCCTTTTTTTGTTGTTTTGTTACTTAGTAGCATTGTCAATTTTCTATGCTTTTATGAGAATAGGAAAACGCAATGTGCCCAACTCAAATTAGAGAAACATCACAATGCACAATACAAGCAAAAGTAATGAATTTTTCTTTTTATGGCAAATATCATGGTCTCCTCTTTGATAAAGAAAACTTTTAACTTGCATATGCACCCAAAAAAAAGAAAGGAATCCTATTTTTTCAATAACCGCATTAATTAATATCAGTCGTAAATTGAATCTACCCCTTTTTATTCACAGGAAGGAAAAAAAAACAAATTTTTATGTAGTTTTGACATTGAATTTAGTTGTTTCAAATTCTCTCACATCTTACAAAACATAATCAGACAAAGAAAGGATTAAACAAAATTCTTAAACCAAAAAAAAGGATTAAAACAATCAGACAATTTATCCGAAAAAAAAAATAGACAAAGGAATTAACAAGCAAAAACTAAGAAATTGGTGTCGAACTACCGGCGACGAGAGAATCACCGGAGCTGAAGAAACTGTGTAGCGATTTATATGGTTTTGGAGGATTTATAGGTCAAAAACGAGAACGGTCTTCTGCTTTACTATAGAAGCGGACATAAAGACGAAGCCAATTTTTTCACGTAGTTTTGTTGGGCCTATTCCACGTGTCAGTGATCGACTGGTGGATTCTTGCCTCCGTGATCTTGACGCCTTAACACTTTGTTCTTTCATCTTTTCCTCTTAATTTATTTATTTCTGTTGAAATTTTAAATTAATATCTTCCTTTTAATTTTGTTTCCTTCGTCTCATTTTTCTATGTTATTTGACTTATTTCCAATTAAAAATATACCAAACTCTCAGAGTATATCTTCTTTGCTTAAATTGCTTTCAACTCTTTAGAAAATATAATCTTCCATATTGTTCATATCATTGTTTTTTGGTTAAAACAAAATGATCTCTCTTTTTTTTTGTAGGGACTCTTTTTTCGCACGGACACAATAATAGGTAAATTACCCATGGCACTTGCCCGTGCAATTACCCATTATTGTGCCAGAATCTACGATCGGCCAAACTGCTTGTATATATTATTTCTTAGTTCAATACTTAAATCAAGTTGAGATATTTTATATTTGAACTACTAATTTATACATGTTTTACTGTAAAAATACGATATAAATTAGTACTATTTATTTATTAATATGTAGAAGTAGAACTAGACTAAACTATAAAATATTTCTCTCAGTGGTTAACACTAATATCGTCACTATGTGACCATTCAAATTTGATATAATGCATGTTATTGACATTGAAAAAATTAAACTATTTGAACTGGATTAGACCTTCTCTTGCTGGAGTTTATGGATATGCATGATGGGATTGGGGACCAAAGTCAAATTTTGTCGAGAAAGCTTTGATGACGTCCTCGACTCACAGTTCATCCGTGGGAGGTTAATGAACCAAGGATGTGTCATCCAATGGTTGGAGTTGATTCTGAATCCAGCAGAGACTAGGCGAGATCACCGATAGACATTAGATACATGCCATTTTGGAGATTATTGTTGGAATTGTGACCTCATTGAACCCTCGTTTATTATTGTCTTCACAAGTGATTAAGGAAAAACGGGGATCTAAGACTGGGAGTCTATACTTTTATCAAAAAAAAAAAAAAAAAAAAACACTGGGAGTCTAAAAGGATTCTCGTTTCCACATGTTTATTTTTTATTGGCCGATTCTTAAAACTAAGGAAATCACTTCCAACAGAAACTATGTATGCATATCTAAAATATTTAAAACATGCTATTCCAAATGGATTTTCAATTAGTTTAATAACTATATAATGAATATATAGCTGGCTATTTATATCTCTATCTATATATATATATATTATTTTTTGAACTAGTTATATTTTTTTATGACACATATACAGACATAGACAAATACATGCTACCGAAAGAAACAAGGCAAATGGCGAGCTATAATCTGTAACTGAGTATGAGTTTATTATACCAGTCTGTGAATAGGTTAGTTTAAATTTGTGACAATATATTTGTTAATGTCTAATCAAATACATTGAAATAAGTCATGGGTTCATGGTTTAGAACCCATATCTAAGACTTCAATAAAATAAAATGTAGTACATACTAAACAAACAACATATACTAGTATCGCGTGTTATCAGGAATTATAAGAATTGAATAATGAAATAATTAAGTGGGATAATTAATTAAATGAAATAATTAAGTGGGATAATTAACTACGTGCACATGGGTGATGGGGGGGGGGGTAGATCTGAATCATATCAATTTGAAAAACAATGAAAATCTAGCTTTGAAAAGGACTCAAGATTCCAAACGCCGTACCATGAAGTTTTGAATATGAATATTAATGTATCATTTTATATATATGATGAAGCATTGAGCCAAACACTCAAAGACAAACTTAATAATTATATAATATATAATATAAACATACATTTTATACGTTATCCGGATATATAAATATTAATTCCGTCGGCGACGTATTTCAGTCTGTAGGACAAAATAAGTGTATTTATAAATCTTGAAATAAAAAATGTTTTTGCCAAGAATAAAATTATGGTCAGGTGACGTTCTCACATAGTAGGGGAACGGTTGACCAAATTTCCTTCCACAGGGGCCTTTGATAACTCTTATTAAATCTCAACTGATAAGGTAATTAAGTTGAAGTTATGGGGCCAAATCATCAATAGTACTAAATATAAGCCTTTACTCGTAAAATACAAAATGTTTTTTTCGTTTCTGATCTCAGAGCGTAACTACCATCATCGTCTCCGCGAGTTCTTCTCTGCGTTTAGGCCATAGGAAAAAAAAAGTTTCTCCTTTTATCATTCCTTCTTCTCTTACTTTTATCTTTCCAAGTTCTCTAAAATTTAATAGGTGTGATCCTCTTCAAGGTCATACATTCTCACCGATCAAGCCACTCGGATTGGTTTTCAAATCTAGAATCGAAAAAGATTCATAATTTCCTGGTAAATGAATCGATTACTTTCTCTTCTAAGCGAGTAATTCGTCTGATTGATTGATTAGATTTGTTCATTAGGATTACTAAGTGAATAGACAAGACAAAGATGGGGGTTCCATTAGTGTGCCACGGGCATTCTCGTCCCGTTGTCGATGTTTCTTATAGTCCGGTGACTCCAGATGGGTTCTTCCTCATTAGCGCCAGCAAAGGTATTTTTTTTCTTGATCTTGATATGATTCATCCTCGATCGATTTGTATTTGAATATTCATGATCTTTACGTAGAACTGCACCTATTTTGGATTATGATTTGCATTAGCGGATGTGCGTTGACGAATTGATTTGGGAGCATTGAGTTTGATGAGGGATTCTTAAATTGCATTTTACAGATGTTGTTGTAAATATTATGTGCTGCCTCTTGTAATATATTTTTGATTTATTGCTGATCTGATGGAGAAATTAGGATTATGAGTTGCCATCATATAGCTGAGTTGTCTTCGACTTCTGATATTTAGATTCGAACCCGATGTTGAGGAATGGGGAGACTGGTGACTGGATAGGGACTTTTGAAGGACACAAGGGAGCAGTTTGGAGTTGCAGCATTGATAAGAATGCTGTGCGTGCTGCCTCAGCTTCTGCAGATTTCACTGCGTATGTTGTTCTGTTGCGCGTATCAATACTTTAGTTAACCATTTAGGCTAGTAAGTTTAATAGCCACCGGTGATGGGCTGTTTGCTTAAAGCGTTAAAGTTATGGGGAAAATGATTTTTTCCAGAGAAAATGGTTTAAGTGAGATTAATGAGTACCAGTTACTTCCCAGGAATTCAAGACTGTTTCTTTGAAATATAACACATTTCAGGAAAATATGGAATGCATTGACAGGAGATGAACTGCACTCCTTTGAACACAAGCATATTGTTCGTGCATGTGCCTTTTCAGAGGTAAAATGTAGTTTCTTTCCTTAGCAAAGAGTGATTCGATCACCTTGCCAAGTTTTCTTATACAAGGATATGAATGATGGGATGTAGGATTTGATGGTCTATAATCGTTGGTGTAGTTTGTGTTTCTATTGTGGTCTAATGCACACTATTTACATTCTAGGACACTCACCTTTTACTCGCTGGTGGAATGGAGAAAATTCTTCGGATATTCGATTTGAATCGGCCAGATGCACCTCCAAAAGAAGTTGGAAATTCCCCTGGTTCAATCAGAACTGTCGAATGGCTCCATAGTGATAATACTATTTTAAGCTCTTGCACAGAAACCGGTGATGTTAGGTACGTCACCTCATCATTCCGGGGTTAAGACTCGGTCCTTTAGTATTCCTGATTTCATCGTCCTTTTTTGTGCTCTGTACTCTGTAGGTTATGGGACGTAAGAAGTGACAAGATTGTTCAAACATTAGAAACAAACTCCCCAGTTACTAGTGCTGAAGTAAGTCAGGATGGGCGATATATAACTACTGCTGATGGATCTAGTGTTAAGTTTTGGGATGCCAATAAGTAAGTTTCAGATATAACGCATCGTCAGTTACAGTTTTATTGTTATACTTTAGCCCATTTATGCTAGAGCCCTTTTTCCTGTTCTTCTAGTTTCGGATTGCTGAAGAGCTATGAAATGCCTTGCAATGTTGAATCGGCATCCTTAGAACCGAAACACGGAAACACTTTCATTGCTGGAGGAGAAGATATGTGGGTGCATAGGTTTGATTTCCAGACTGGAGAGGAGATTGGTAAGTTATTTGAAGAAAAGAATGATTAATTGGGTTTCACATTAGGAATCTGTGTGTATCCTTATAAGCTAATGTGGTGAATGCAGGGTGTAACAAGGGTCACCACGGACCAGTGCACTGCGTGAGGTATGCGCCAGGAGGGGAGTCATACACGTCAGGTTCAGAAGACGGGACGGTCAGAATATGGGTGGTGGGTTCGGTGAACCATGAGGAGAACAATATGAGTGGTCACGTGAAGCTTGTGGCAGAGGAGGTTGTGCGTAAAGCTGAAAGCCTGCGTATCAATGAGAAAGCCGCAGAAGGCAAATGAAACATCGTTAGCTTATGATATCACATAGATTCATAGTTGTTTTTGCATCAATATAAGATGTGACAGAGGGTTTTTGCCTTTTAAAAGGTCTCTCGACGAAATAAAACGAACATAATCTTCACTCTATTTGAGTGGATAGTGTGTCTAATCCAAATTTTGATAAGAAACTTTTACATTATAAAAAAAAATTCAAAATTTACAAAACGCCAATGGTCCAATCACAAATGGTAGCCATTTCTCAAAGCTATTTCCTTTTACAGTCCAGTTGAAACTAGAGAGGCCCAAAAATGAAGCAAACAACAAAAGCTGCAAAACAAAGAAAGAAAGAACACCCTTTTGACCAAAAACCCTAAATCCTTCCTTTTAGCTCTCTGCTCTCCTGGTCTTGGATTTCCTCCATTTCGTCCTCAATTCGCTTGCTCTCCAGTTTCACTCTGTAATCATCTGTTAATTTTCTGAAATTTTTACAAAATTCCAAGTTTTTGCTTGCTGGGTCTGATCTTTGCGAGTGAAATGCATGACATTTCGTCCATATCCGACCTTGCAAAAATGGTTTTCTTTTTTACTGATTCTGTTCTGTCAGTGTGTTTAATTTTTACAAAAGCAGTTCAGTGCCGGTGATCTTGTCCGAGGAGAAGACATGTTTGCTCTTTCCAAGGTTTTACGGAGGTTGGCTTCCTCGATTATACTTGTAGTAATTTCTTGAACTGAAACAATAGTTAGGCTTTAGATGATCCATTGAAAGGCTTGTTGTCTGTTTTGAGTAATACAGAGTTTAAGGTAATTTGAGCAGCTTTTCTATTATATATATAACGTTTCAGAAGCCAGAGTCTCCGACTTGGAGCCTGCAATGCTGTTTACTCCTCTAAGCTAGAGATACCATTGGGAGAAAGAAACGGTTGTATTGAATCAAACGCTTTGATACATGATAAATGCGAAGCTTTCCCTAGATTTTACGAGCTCTCTTGGTCTTTCTCTACCTGAAGACGTTCACTTTCCTCCGACGCTGGCGCTAAAACTGCCGGAAAGGAAAATGACCTCGACAACCGGAATTCAGACCTTGAAACTCCAAACGTGACAAGTGGCAATATTGAAAATGGGCTTCAGTCTGAGGAGGATTTGTCCGGTGATGAAGGTGACATTGAAGGAGCAGAGCTGGAACTACCTGTCCTTGCTAGCAAGAGATCGCCGGATCTGTTTAAGGCCATTGTTTCTGTCTCAGGTCTATCTGTAGGGAATGCACTTGATAAATGGGTTGAACAAGGAAAGGAGATAAATCGTATAGAGATTGCAAATGTGATGCTAGAACTCCGTAAACGTCGGATGTATGGGAGAGCATTGCAGGTTCTTATTACTCTTTGTTTCAACATGAACTGAATATTAATGTTGATCAATTCGTAAGAGACTTGCTTGGTTCTCAGTAATGCTTTCCGTTTGGTCTTTAGATTTTAGATTTATCTGTTTTATATGTACTAAGTGTTTACTTTTGTTTCTACCTTGTCTTGTGGTTTGTATAGATGACAGAATGGTTGGATGAAAATAAGCTATATGAATTGGAGGAGAGAGATTATGCTTCTCGGCTTGATCTGATTTCCAAGGTTTTTGGGCTGTACAAGGGAGAGGTTTGAACAAATCCCGGAATCTTTCAGAGGGGAATTGGTCTACTGTACCCTCCTGTCGAATGATGTGGCTACAAGCAATGCGAGGAAAGCAGAAGCAGTTTTCAACAAAATGAAGGGCTTGGGATTCCCTCTGTCAGAAATGCTTCTGATCAGATGCTTACTCTTTACAAGAGGGTCGACAAGAAGAAAATAGCCGATGTGTTATTGCTGATGGAGAAGGAAAATGTGAAGCCGACTCTTTACACATTCAAAACCTTGATTGGACCAATGGATAATATGACATAAGTGGGATGGAACAAATTGTGGAGACACTGAAAACTTTCGTGCACAATATATCATTGCAAGACACTATGCATCAGCTGGGCTTAAAGAGAAGGCTGAGAAAGTGCTGAAAGAGATGGAAGGTGAAAGCTTGGAGGAAAATAGGCGTGTGTGCAAGCATCTGCTTTCCATCTATGGCTCTCTCCAGAGGGTGGATGAGGTGACCAGAATTTGGAAGATCTGTGAAGAAAACCCCCGTTATAAGGAGTCCCTTGCTGCAGTCCTGGCTTTTGGTAAGATCAATAAAGTCAAAAAAGCGGAGGCTGTTTTCGAGAAGATGGGCCATAGAGCTTCTTCTAATGTTTACTCCGTTCTCTTGAGGGTTTACGTGGATCACAAGATGGTCTGAGAGGGTAAGGATCTTATTAAGCAGATGGCGGATAGTGGGTGCAATATTGGGGCCTTAACATGGGATGCGGTGATTAAGCTCTGTGTGGAAGCCGGGGAAGTAGAAAAGGCTGATTCTTCAGTGAGCAAGGCAACACAATCGAAACAGATGAAGTTATTGATGAGCTCCTTCATGTACGTGATGGACGAGTATGTAAGAAGGGGTGATGTTCACAACACAGAGAAAATCTTCCAGAGGATGAGACAAGCTGGCTATTAATCTCGCTTCAGGACATACCAAGCCCTTATCCAAGTTTATATCAATGCCAAAGCCCCAGCTTATGGAATGAAGGATAGAATGAAAGCTGATAAAATCTTCCCCAACACAGGATTAGCTACTCTGCTCGCCAAAGCCGATCCCTTCAAGAAGACGCCTTGCTCCAATCTCCTAGATTGAGTTACGCTGTAGCAACATATTCCTCTTGGGTGAATCTTTGATTTGATTGATCAGCCTTTTATCCATGTTAGTAGAAACTTCAGTAGCTTGTTAGTTTAAATAAGCCCTCCTGATATATTAACTCTGTTTGTTTGCTTCTGTGCCAGTTGGTAGGGTTTGTATTTAGCCGGTTCTTGCCGTTAATTATACCAATGACAGTGGCGAGTGCAAACTAAAGTATTTTACTTTGTACTCCAATTGGATAAATTTACAGAGACTTGCACGATTCTGTGCCACACTCATCTTCAAGTGTCTAATAAAGAAAAATACTCACAAATCTTATAAAGCACAGAAGAGGAACGAAAGGTTACAACAATCTTGTGATGTATTCACCTAGCAGTGCCTCAAATTTTTGGGCTACACTAATTGATTGTAAACTAAGAGGGCAACATAAGAAAAAGAAGTGATCTGGCTATTGACTCTGGAGATCTGGCCTAAGTACAAGTCTAGTAATGAAAGGGCACATGGCTGCAAGAAGCGCCTTGGGACACTCCTCGTGTGGTAGATGTCCACATCCTGAGATAGCTACTAGCCTCTGCCATTAACATGAATGAATGTCAGTTCCTGTTTTGACATGAAAACAAACGGTGGCAGAGACAAGAGAGCTTGAGTTTGAAGGAGGGACTTACAGAGTTTAGGAGTTTAGACGCCATTGCTTGGGAGGATTTCAATGGTACAAGGGTGTCTTCGGCACCAGCAATGACTAATACTGGTAGGTTTTCCAGAGTCTTCAGAAGCGAAGCTGCATTTTGAGGTGCAAGCACCATCTCAGATGAGAGTCTACCTATCTCATGAAGTGCCTCGTCCCAGCCTTCTACATGTAGTGGGGCCTGATAAGATGGAAAACGCATTACTGATGATTTATATTCACCAGATTTGCAATTCTTGTAGCCATCTTTGAGGTACAATACCTTGTATAGCCTTAGGATGTCTGTTGTCATCTTCGCAGGATCATACCAAGCACGACGATTCACCATCTGAGCTATCTCAGTGCGTAAGAGAGGGCGAACGAGGTGCTTCTTCCCTAGTGATGTGTGCAGAAGTATTCTTGCGAAAGCTGGAACTACTTCTCTTGACAAGCTAACATTAAGCAAGACCACTCCTTTGACCACGACCTAGAAATATACACCAACTAGGATTAACAAGGGTAAAAGAGAAGTCTAGAAATCATACGTCTGATTACAAGTCTACTTACTTTGATCGGATCATTTGTTGTTAACAATCTTTGTGCAGCTTTCAGAGCAAGCAGACCTCCGTCATCATGACCAACAAATACTACTGAAGAGAACCCCATCTCATGAGAGAAAGCAAGAAGCATCTCTACCTGGAAGATCCAGAGATATTATTAAGATCAAGATTTATTTCAAAGAGGAAGCCTGAGAAAACACAAATCTCCCCAGTTTCAACATTGAGGAGACAACTACCTGATTTTCAAGTGTGTAAGGATTGAGTAGCTGTCTTTCTTCCAAATCATTCTTATGTGGCCTGGCTGTTAATCCCCAACCAGGCCTATCAAATGCAGTGACAACACAGCCAAGTTGATGAGCCAGTGAACCCATCACATGCCTCCAAGAAAACACTCCTCCCCCAAATCCATGAACCAGGACAACACCAAACTGACCACTTCCATTCAGGTCTTGCTCCTCAGTCCCAAACCTAAACACATTCATGTCATCCTCTTGACCTGTTCCTTCCTGAATTTCTTTGAAAAGAAGAGGAGAAGTAGGAGAACCATCAAGAAGAGGGTCTTGCAAGGAAGAATTGTTAAACAGACTGCTGTAGCTCCTGTGGTGATGATGATGCTGGCTTTTCGCGACCATGCTTAACACTTTCCTGTCAAACTTCAACCTTCCTGCCATTGTCTCCGGCGTGTTATAACTAGAATTGGCTTCAAGAACATTTGAGGAGATAGACTGCCGAGGTGAACCAGGTGCATGAAGCTTGTAATGCACAGTGAGCCCTCGGATGGTAATAAATAAACTGTCAACGTCAGCAAGCAACCTCACTGGAAGCTCTCCTTCATCGTGGGACAAAGGCTTTCGCCTTGCTTCTCCATCAAACTTGGAGGCCTTTCCAACCACAGGAGTGGGAGACCGTGGGACTTTCTGGTGGCCAGAGAAGATGCTTTTGCATGAAAGAACCTGTCACACACACTCCATTACAACCAAAAACAAAGCGAATGCTAGGTATTTACGAGATTCACGTGAAAGGAAGAACAAAAACTCACAGCTTCCGGGTCAACTCTGTGATACAAAATTTTCCTCCTCGCTCTGCAACTTGTCCTGTATGCTACAACCGTATGACCAAGGGCAAAAACCACAGATGAGAGGAATAATACGGGCATCCCCCACGACTTCTTCAGGTGGAGCCGTTGCCTAGATGGAGAGAAGGAAGCTTCGGTGTTGAGTTGAGAATTTACAGTGAAAAGGCAAGCTTTAACTGAAAGAAGAAGAACTGAAACTACAGAACACAGAGATACAGTTCCAAGGTAAGGACCGTGCGAGAGGGCAGGAACATCCGAGAGTAAATAGACACCTGTTCACGCATAGTACAACTAATAAGCGTCTTTAAAAGAGCAGACTTGATCATCAATCATTGCCATATATAAGAGCTAATTCAACACATTTGAGCAGTATCAGCCAAAGAATCAAACTTCAACATGATAAATTTACGAAGATCAAACATTTGCAAAAACAAGAGCAAGAAAAATCTGGAAATTATTCTTACAGATGACAAGGAAAGATCTGATCACGGAGACGAGAGGAATATCAGTTAAGGATCTCTTGAAACCGTATCGACTCAGATGCTCTTTCGCACCGTAGCACGTTACGCAAGTAAAAATCGACAACAAGAAGCTTGGAACCAACACATCGCCCATAGCTACTAGCAAAGGCAACGAAGAAACTAGCAGCGAAGCCAACATTGCAATCATGAAAAACACCGTCCTCAAACATCTTCTCGCCTTCTCCACCAAACACCAACTTTTCCCCATCCTCTCCGATTGGAGGGCTCCGCTTCAATCGGTCAACCCCAATCGGACGGCTCTAACTCCTCCACACAATGCTAATCTTTCCTTCGTCTTCAAAAAGGCTAAGATTAACCAAAATCAGATCCTTTCTCCTTCTTTGTTCTATATCGGAGTCGAAACCCTAGATACAAGAAACAGGAACGACCAAAACTCCAACGAATCTGAGTAAATTCGAGATGAAAGTAATGGTTTTGCCATCTGCCGGCGACAGATCGGCGGTGACAACGATGATAAATACTACTCCTTTTTCACAATGGGGAAAAAAGAAGGATTAAAATTCACAAGGTAACGCCATTGCTACGATTCTGGTTAAGAGATGGAAGCAGAGAGATTTTCAGAATCGCAGGAAAGGCGAAAGGAAAAGAAAAAAACAAAATGAACTTTTTGGTTTTCTTCAGGAACAAAAACCTCCCTTTTCTTCTGTTCTTATTTTTCTTCAACCATTCTTTTTTTAAAAAACACTTATTTATATATTAATATTCCACGACGTGTAATTTTTTTTATTAAATATATCACATAAATTCACATTAACAAGTAAAAAAACCATATATAGAAGTACTTTTCAGTGTTTAAGAAGTACAACCTTAGTTGACTAACAAAAAACTGTATTAATTAATTAAACAGGCATATAATTATTTCAGTCTCGAATAGCCAGTGATTACTGTATTGTAGTTTCTCTTGTTTACGAATTTATCCCAAAAAAAAACACACAAGTATACACAACAACAGAAAAGAATAAAAAACTTGACAACTTGGTCTGATCCGTCTCTGCTCGGACTGCTGTCAAATCCTTTCATTGGACAATTCTACCCCTTGTTTAAAAAGAAATAATCAAATAAACATTATATATTAGAATTTTCCCACTTTTATCCAATTTATCAATGAGTAAACGTTAACGTAACTTTTTTTTCTCTTCCTTGTATGAATCATGAATCTATGACAGATTCTTCACGGTCTAAGTTAAAGCTGGTAATAAAGCGAGTATAGAAATAATGCATACCGCAAATATCCAAAACAAATAATATATTTGCGACCTAATTTTCCTATTACAAGACAATACATAATTAGTCGACAAAAAAAGATGGTGGTTCCATTTAGGTGGTAATGCCCCCATCTCGTTCTGATTTCCATCCGCATATTTTCTGAGCAAAAAGGTATTTTTGTTGCAAGAGATGTAACTTTGCTAATATTGATTAGTAATCCAGTAATTGTAGTTAACAAAAAGAAAATTCGGCCAATTTTGGGCCATAAAGAAAACATATCAAGGACACACCAATTTTACAGATATATATATATATATATATTGATAACTACAGCGCACCAAAAAGAAACTAGTATAAAGATATGTTTACACGACCACCGTTCTTAATTGACAATATAGAAATATCAAATATCAAATACTCTTATAGTAAGAAAAAAAAGGTTAATCGTAGGGATTAAGATTCTGTTATCTGGCAGAGCTCATGCACCAGGCCTAGACCCTCCTTCCCTTGTGTGGGGATAGTGAGCCAAATGGGCCGGTCCTTATAATCCCTAGATCAAACACAAATCTGTTATCTGTAATGAAACAAAAGTTAGATTATATGACGGTTACAAAGTTGCTTTGCTGTGGTGGCCTTTACAGGTTTGGGTACTCCTTTTTTTTTTTTTTTTGGGTTAATTGATCGTGTTATTGTTACCGTTAATTTTAAAACTCACCTTCGCGAGGATTCACCATTCTAGCTACAAAATAGCAACAAACTTTACAAATTTACTCTTCTTTATTTAAAATGTTCCTTTTGTAGAGGGACCAACAACAAACGAAAGCAAAAACTTTATGGTAATTTATTGTAAATGATACGTTTGATCTGTTTGAAAATGGATGAGTTCGCCAAGAGAGTTATTGAAAGCACTTAGCAGTGGAGGTTTTGATTTTTGAAAAACTAAAATATGGCTTTATCAAACAAACAAAAATGTGATGGAAATATCTATGGGCTTCATATTGGGTTTTAAAGAGAAAGCCCAATTTGTTTAAATGTAAAAAAGATACTGGGCTTCACGTGCATTTTTTTACTAGACCTGTATTCTGGTTCTGACCTTCCTGATGTTGTTACCACGTGGAACTTTAGAAGACACCAATCCATTAAAGTGGGTCCCACTTTTTGATGTTTTTCTGATTTGAGGGATTCACAGTTCACAGTTCACAGTTCACAGTTCACAGTCCCAACAATACCCAATTGGAGCCAATTCCCAAGTTGTTACACGTAAATCAAAGCCCTCGATTTCGCCGTAACGTATCGAGTTGCTTTTTAGATCTCTCTTTCTGTACCTTGGCTGAATTTACAAGGACTAATCTTCTTCGTTTTCGTTTGGAAAAAAACACTGCATAGTGTCATTGAGATTCATTTGAAACCTGACTATCAAATGCGAAACTAATGCCATCAATGATAAAAGAAAAGAAATTGTTTTGATATATAACGGGAGGTTTTCAGATAAAACTCATACTATATTTCCAGAAATTGTAAAATAGATAGGTATGTTTTTGTCATTTAAAACATAACCTATTGTCATAATGATTGAAGTCAAACTGATTTAAGGCTAGTAAAATATATCTATGCTCTTATATCCTGTTTTATAGACATAGGCTGTTTTTTTGTTATTGCATTTTGCGCAAACAAGGAGGCTGGTTTTTATGTCTAAACACAAGGGTTTTCGTATTAATATATATATTTGTTTTAAGAGTTCTATAAATTGAAATAGAGAATGATACATGCCAGTGGCTTATTTTTTATATAAGGTTTTTGTCTTAGTGGTACATGCCTTTTCTCGAGAGTCATAACAATACGATTATAATGGGCACACAAGTTGCAAATTTTTATATATAAAATTTTAAAAAGACGAAATGCACGAATTCTAATCAATCCACTTAAAAGTAATTATGTCCATTTGACGAATTTCCTTTTACTTGCAAGGAAACAAAAAAAGTTTTTTAAAAGGATTAAATCTTGTAATTACAAGGATTAGCTTCGAACAATTTTGACGGTAAGATCCCCGTTAGGGTTTTTTGTCCTCGGTCCAAAAAATAAGCCCATTTCTCATATATTTTCACTACCATTGTCTTTCTAATAAGGGAATAACACTTTCTCCTCTACCCAGAGAGAGAGTCACCTTATCGTCTCTCTATCTCCTCCTTCCTCTGTTTCCTTTGTCTCTGGGTTTTGCTTGAGAGTGTGCGAGAGAGATAGAGAGATGGAAGGTCTGATTCAAACTAGGGGAATTCTCTCTTTACCTGCGAAACCCACCGGAGCAAGAAGCGTTCTCCAGCCGTCTCATGGCTTAAAGCAAAGACTTTTCACCAGAAACTTACCTGCCTTATCGATTTCCTCTAATGGGCATACCAAATTTCAATCATTTCAGTCAATCCCACTTGGGATTTCGGTTTCTCACAAGGAGAGAAGCAGAGGGTTCATCTGCAAGGCGGAAGCTTCGGCCGCCGGAGACAGAAATGTGTTCGACGAAGGTGACACGGCGGCAATGACGGTCTCGCCTAAGATTTTCGGTGTTGAGGTTACGACTCTGAAGAAGATTGTACCTTTAGGTCTGATGTTCTTTTGCATTCTTTTCAATTACACAATCCTTAGGGATACCAAGGATGTTTTGGTGGTGACGGCTAAAGGAAGTTCAGCTGAGATTATACCTTTTCTGAAGACATGGGTGAATCTTCCTATGGCTATTGGGTTTATGTTGCTCTACACCAAACTTTCTAATGTTCTCTCCAAAAAGGCTCTCTTTTACACTGTTATTGTCCCTTTCATTGCCTATTTCGGAGCCTTTGGTTTCGTGATGTATCCTCTCAGCAATTTGATTCATCCTGAAGCTCTTGCTGATAAGCTCCTTGCCATCCTCGGCCCCAGATTCATGGGTCCTCTAGCAATCATGCGGATTTGGAGTTTCTGTTTGTTCTATGTCATGGCTGAGCTTTGGGGTAGCGTTGTAGTTTCAGTTCTCTTCTGGGGATTTGCCAATCAGGTGATTCTGATTACACTTTCTTTTTCTGCTACTGCTAGTAATAGACTCATGGTATTATGTTTAATAGCCCTTGAAGTTTGGAACCCTTCTGCTAACTAATATATTAACATGCAATCTTTTGGTGGCAGATCACAACTGTTGACGAAGCCAAAAAGTTCTATCCTTTGTTTGGACTAGGGGCCAATGTTGCACTTATTTTCTCAGGAAGAACTGTGAAATATTTCTCTAATATGAGGAAGAATCTTGGTCCTGGAGTTGATGGTTGGGCTGTTTCATTGAAAGCCATGATGAGTATTGTCGTAGGGATGGGTCTAGCCATCTGTTTCCTCTACTGGTGGGTGAATAGATATGTTCCCCTCCCAACCCGTAGTAAGAAGAAGAAGGTAATTATATGGCTGTAACATACTAAATACTAATGGTTTGGTGTAATTAAATGCGCAGCTTATGAGGTTTCTTCCGATTTGTTACAGGCAAAACCGCAGATGGGAACAATGGAGAGCTTGAAGTTCTTGGTATCATCACCATACATTAGGGATCTTGCTACTTTGGTGGTTGCGTATGGAATTAGTATCAACCTTGTTGAAGTCACATGGAAATCAAAGCTTAAAGCTCAGGTTAGGAAAACCATCATAGAGAAGTTACTAACTTACTAGTACTAGTCTACTACTACTACACTTTCATTTCATCTAAGAACCTAAAGATCCTTTCTTTCAACGCAGTTCCCTAGCCCGAACGAATACTCAGCATTTATGGGCGACTTCTCAACCTGCACTGGTATTGCAACATTCACAATGATGCTTCTAAGCCAATATGTATTCAAGAAGTATGGTTGGGGAGTAGCTGCAAAGATCACGCCTACTGTTCTGCTATTGACGGGCGCTGCCTTCTTCTCTTTGATACTGTTTGGTGGCCCATTCGCACCAGTGGTTGCCAAGCTTGGTATGACACCGCTACTTGCAGCTGTGTACGTTGGTGCCCTCCAGAATATCTTCAGCAAGAGCGCCAAGTACAGCTTGTTCGACCCTTGCAAAGAAATGGCTTATATCCCATTGGATGAGGACACCAAGGTTTCTCACTATTTCTCTTCAAGAGAGTTGCATTCTTTGATCATAGGTTTATATGCGTTATGGTTTGTGCCATTGATTTGCAGGTTAAAGGAAAAGCTGCAATTGATGTGGTCTGCAACCCATTAGGGAAATCAGGCGGTGCACTGATCCAGCAGTTCATGATCCTTACGTTCGGGTCACTCGCCAATTCCACACCTTACCTTGGAATCATCCTGCTCGGTATAGTCACAGCATGGTTAGCTGCGGCTAAGTCGCTGGAGGGACAGTTCAACACTCTCATGTCTGAAGAAGAGCTTGAGAAGGAAATGGAGAGAGCTTCATCCGTCAAGATTCCTGTTGTGTCTCAGGAGGATGCGGCACCAGGAGAATCTACGAGTCAACTATCAGGGAAATCTACTCCGACCAACATTTAGACGATGAGGGATAAAAGGTTTTTGGGATTGGTTATGGTTTTAAGGTTTTGATAGTGAAAATACTAAAATCAATCATTTAGTCATATGCTGCTTTTTATTTTTTGGTTTGTTTGTTCTCTTGATACCAATACGAAACTAATAAATTGTTCAAGTTCAATAATCTTATCAATGCTCTGTCTTGATTCAACTTAATAATCACGGTATTCTAAGAGGCACTGTCAAAACCCGACATAATAATATTGTACGTTTATTCACAACAAAACAGAGATCCTAACCCCAAAAACTAACTTTGGTGAAAAATTAAGCCAAAATGACGTAGTTTGAGTGAACGATCATCGTTAATTAGGAAAAAAAAATTTGTCGACTTTATCCTCGCCTTAAAACCCCAAATGTAAAACCTCTACGAGAGTGACCATGTTCTAGTAGTGCCCACTTTTCTAATTCTCAGCTACATGGGCTTTGTGCGAATGGGAAGCTGGAGGAAGCTATGGAGCTTCTCAATTCTATGCAGGAGTTGTGAGTTCCGGTAGACGAAGATGTATTTGTGGCTTTTGTCAGGCTGTGTGAGTGGAAGAGAGCACACGAGGAAGGTTCTAGGGTTTATTCTATTGCTCTGATTCCATGAGCAGCCTTGGTGTTGAACTTGGTTCGAATTTCTCGCAATGTTTGTGGGTTTGGTAATTGGTTGATGCCTGGTATGTTTTCAGTAAAATGTCTGAGAGAAACTTGTTTTCTTGGAATGTGTTGGTAGGTAGTTATGCAAAGCAAGGCTATTTCGATGAGGCGATGTGTTTGTATCATAGGATGTTGTGGGTGGGTGGTGTTAAACCTGATGTCTATACATTCCCCTGTGTATTGAGAACTTGTGGAGGTATACCTGATATAGCTCGAGGAAGAGAGGTTCATGTTCATGTGGTTCGGTATGGATATGAATTGGATATTGATGTGGTAAACGCTTTGATTACTATGTATGTGAAGTGTGGTGATGTGAAGTGTGCGAGGTTGCTTTTTGATAGAATGGAGAGATATAATCTCATGGAACGCAATGATTTCCGGGTATTTTGAGAATGGGATGTGTCATGAAGGACTAGAGTTATTTTTTGCTATGCGTGGTCTTTCTGTTGATCCTGATTTGATGACCATGACCAGCGTTATCTCTGCTTATGAGCTTCTTGGAGGTGGAATGCTAGGAAGGGATATTCATGCTTATGTGATAAGCATAGGTTTCGCTGTTCATATATCTGTCTGCAACTCTTTAACTCAGATGAACTTAAATGCTAGGTTATGGCGTGAAGCTGAATTTTTTTTACTAGAATGGAGCGCAAAGACATTGTGTCATGGACCACTATGATTTCAGGCCACGAGTATAATTTTCTGCCCGAGAAGGCCATAGACACTTACAGAATGATGGATCAAGATTGCTGTTCTATCTACTTGCGCTACTCTAGGTGATCTTGACACAGGTGTTGAGCTCCATAAGCTTGCAATTAAGGCAAGGCTCATATCCTATGTGATTGTTGCAAACAATCTCATTAATATGTACACAAAGTGCAAATGCATTGATAAGGCCTTGGACATCTTTCATAACATTCCCCGCAAGAATGTTATATCTTGGACATCGACTATTAGCAGGGCTTCGACTCAACAACCGGTGTTTTGAGGCCTTGATATTCTTCCGGCAAATGAAAATGACATTGCAGCCAAATGCAATAACCTTAACAGCTGCATTAGCAGCTTGTGCTAGAATCGGGGCTCTGATGTGTGGGAAAGAGATTCATGCCCATGTACTGAGAACAGGAGTGGGGCTTGATGATTTTCTTCCAAATGCACTCTTAGACATGTATGTGCGGTGTGGGAGAATGAACAATTCTTGGAATCAGTTTAACTCACAGAAAAAGGATGTTTCATCATGGAACATTCTTCTAACTGGATATTCAGAGGGTCGGTGGTGGTGGGGTTATTTGATAGAATGGTTAAGTCCAGAGTAAGGCCAGATGAGATTACATTCATCTCGTTGTTATGTGGTTGTAGCAAATCCCAAATGGTGAGACAAGGTTCGATGTACTTACTTTAGCACAATGGAGAAGTATGGTGTTACCCCAAACTTGAAGCACTTTGCATGGTTGATTTGCTTGGCTGTGCAGGCGAGTTGGAAGAAGCCCACAAGTTTATTCAGGAAATGCCAGTAACATCAGATCCAGCCATATGGGGAGCCTTGCTTAACACGTGCAGGATTCACCGTGAAATGAAACTCGGTGAGCTATCAGCACAGCGGATATTTGAGCTGGACAAAGAAAGCGTTGGCTATTACATTCTGTTGTGTAATCTGTATTCTGACTGTAGCAAATGGAGAGAAGTTGAAAAAGTGAGAAGAATGATGAAGAAAACGGGCTAACCATTGATACAGGATGCAGTTGGGTAGAAGTAAAGGGTAAAGTTCACGCCTTTCTTACAGATGACCAGTACCATCATCAAACAAAAGAGATCAACACTATGTTAAAAGGGTTCTATGAGAAAATGAGTGAAGCTGGGCTTACTACAACAACTTCAGATACTAGTTACACAGATGAGACTGAGATTTCGAGAGATGAGATGTTCTGTGGACATAGCGAGAGAAAGGCCATTGCATTTGGTCTGATCAACACAGTCCCAGGAATCCCGATTTGGGTGACAAAGAATCTCAACATGTGCGAGAGTTGCCATGATATAGTAGAGTTCATCTCTAAAACAGTAAGAAGAGAAATCTCTGTTAGAGATGCTGGGCATTTCTACCACTTTAGAGATGGAGAATGTTCTTGTGGAGATTAGAATGAAAGAAAAGAAACAGTAATACACACATCAAGGGATTGTTATGTTATTACAGGAAACCTGGATTATATTTGGCTTTATTTTGTATGTAACACTTCTTGTAAATTAGGAATTGCTCTGTATGTAACATTAGCTAGAGGATTCAATGTAATCCAGTGTTATTTATATCATAACGGTGTTACAAAAATAGAAAAATTATAGCATATAAGCAAAAAGTCTTTTTGTTTGTTGTACAGAAAATAGAATGCAAAAATAAAACTGTCTATCGTTTTTGGAAATTGAAACTCTTGATTCCAACAGCAAAGATAACTGCAAAGAGCAAGGGGAAGATGACGTTCATGGCAGCGACCACTCCCAAGAAACCTTCTCTGTATCCATAGAATTCTCTAATGAATTGCTTCACACTCGTACCATCAGCCATAAGCTCAGTAATGTCACCGAACTGTGATACGATTAATCCATACAATGTCCATGCAACTGGGCAAAGCCAGTAGTACCATTCCCACCATACAGGCATACTCTGTTTCATGCAAAAGTTTAGGGTCAAAACGTAATATTAAAATAAGTCTATGGGCCATTTTGAACTTAAATAATAATGGTGTTATAACTTACGGGACGAGGGATGAGGAAGCCGGAGAAGAGATTCCAGATGCCGTAGAAAGCGGAAGAGACGACGGAGGCGATGTGGTGATTCGGCGTCATAGCCACAGCCATCATTCCGTAGAAGGTGAAAGTTAAGAATGATCCGTACATAAAGAAGAGGTACCAGAAGAACTTCGCCGCCGTCCACTCGAATCCTATCATTGCGTACACTATGAGACCGTACACCACCGCTTGCACGAGAACGTATGGAATCTCGATGAAAACCTGGAAATTCGATTGTGAGATTTCACGAATTTGAGGATTTTGGTTGGAAAAATTGTGAATTTTCTCAATTGGATAGAATTTTTTTTGAGTTACCTGAGCAAAAGCATAAGGCATGGCGGAGTACATTCCGGCGGCTTGTTCTCGGTAAAAGACTGTTCTTTCGACGTTGACGACTGGCTGTACTGAGGCAGCGTTTTGTAATCCGAGGAAGAGAACAGCTGTGTACATTGAACCCATTGCATTGGATAAATCCTGTCTCGTTCTCCTGCAAGTGAAAAAGATTCGAGTTAGATCAATAAGGATTTTTGTTTATCTTGGAAGTCCAGAATTTGTGAGGTTTTGCTTACGTTTTGCCCCCAAGGTCCCAGAACATTGTGCCGAACATGAGAGCAATGCCGATTGTGAAGAGGAATCTCACGGCTGTGTAAGGCGGATTTCTCCAGTAGGACCAGTGTTGTTTCCACAGAGAAGCCATACATTGTGTCCAAAATGATTGCGAGTATTGTGTCGGGAAATACAGATCTTTTGATCCTGGAGCTGGCTGGCTTAGCTCCTTGATAAGATCCTTGTTTCTCCTACAAAATAGAAAGTTTATTGGTGAGATCAGATTCTGCTGTAAATTGTGTACCTTTTTGATTGTGAATGTACTTACTTGTAAAGTTCTGAATTTTTGTAGAGTTGCGCGAAATCGACTCCCAAAGCTGCTTCTTGAGAAGTGTTTGAAACTTCAAGCATCCAGGTTGCTGGATTGTACCCTTCTGTGATCTTGCTGATTCCTTGAATACTCTGTTGCAGAGTCAGCATATTCAGTCCATGTTCCAAAAAAACTTTGGTGATGTGATTATAACACTCTTGTTTATTACCTCAAAATAGTTGATCAAATGGGTTGATTCGTGGCCTAGAGGTCCTACGTAGATCTCCTCACCTCCACGCTTCAACAAGAACAACTGCATATATACACATTCCCAAACATTTTGACAAATGATAAAAAGTTCTTTTTCCATTTTTGTTTTGAAAGTAACTTTTATATACCTCATCAAAGGCTTCAAATATGTCGATGCTAGGCTGGTGAATGGTGCAGACAACGGTTCTGCCCGTGTCAACTGTGTTCCTCACAGTCCTCATAACGATGGCAGCAGCTCGTGCGTCCAATCCTGAAGTAGGTTCATCCATGAAGATGATGGAAGGGTTTGCAACCAGCTCCACCGCAATGGTCAGTCTCTTTCTCTGCTCTGTTGACAAACCGCTCTCACCTGGTAGCCCAACCAGTGCTTGCCTCAACGGCGTTAGCTCCACTAGCTCCATAACTTCCTCTATGAACATCTGTACCAAGACCGCAACGAAACAAACATATGTTATTATAATTTCGATTTCCTCTTTTGGCTCTTGCAAATGATAATATTTCAAAATAACCTTTCTCGTGTTTGAATCAACTTCTTTAGGTAATCGGAGCCAGGCTGAGTAAACCAAGGACTCGTAAACAGTGACATGTGGGGAATGGATATCCGTTTGTTCACAGTATCCTGAGATACGCGCAAATGTTTGTTGATTCTTAGGGTATCCAGAAACGGTGATGTTTCCATCAATATAACCACCGGTTTTCCTTCCGGCAAGAACATCCATCAGAGTGGTTTTTCCAGCACCGGAGACACCCATGAGAGCTGTAAGCACGCCTGGCCTAAATGCACCATTGACACCTTTCAACAGAACAAGTCTGTCTTCTTGTGTGCCTTGCTCTATCATTTCCTGTGCGAAAGAATTCATAACAAAGATTAGTAGGAAGTTGCTTGCATTAATGATACGAAATCCTCGAGCAAGGATACTACCTGTGGCATGTCAACTGAGTATACAACATTGTCGAAGGTAATTGAATGTGGCTCAAATGGAAGCACCATTCCTCTTTTCTTATTGGCGCCGGCTTCAACTACACCTCCTGTCCGAGCAGACTGAAGTTCTGTCTCGTTTTTTGGGTTTTCCCCATCACTCGCAGGCTCTTCCGAAATAACAGCTTGAGGCTTTCCCAAGGCTGTACGCAAAGAATGTTCAGAGGGTTAAAAAACAGCTTTGTATCAGAAGATGTGATCAAGCAAAACTGAGTGATTACATACAGTTCAGAAACGTCAGAGCCAGCGTGAAACCAAAGTTGAACAAAATGACGAATCCGAGTAAGGCTCCAGTTCCAATCCAGTACCAGTATGCATGGGGTAAAAACCCACGAGACTTGAGGACAGTAACTCCAAGTGTTTCTGTTGAGTTTGGGACAGCCTGTGATACAATCAAAACCTATCAGTCCTGTCTGAAGGAAATACCAAAGCCATGAAAATGAGTTCCGAATCTGGAGTGGACAGGGGAGGGTGATGCTTACTTGACTCCAGCTGTGTCCGAAGAATTCGTTGGCCACGATCGCGTTTTGTCCGTACATTATTGGGGAGATCCAGTAACCCCATATCCACCACTTCTTAATGTCATCTGTTTTGATCAGGTTAATGGAAAAAATGATGAGGTTTTGTTCTAAGTATCTGAGAAACTAGACGCAAATGCATATCCATAAAGACATACCTCGTGACAGTACCACACCACCCAAGGCAAAGAAGACGAGCATTGCAAATGCACCAAATGTGTTTGCAACGATCATGTTTCTTCCCAATGCTGCCACCATCTTAAACAATGCTGAAGCCATCTGGTTCATGAGAACGAGCAGGATATACTGCTTAAAAAGCCTGCAACAAAGCAGCAAGAAACCAGGAGAACTCTTAGAAGCTCCTCCACAAGTATCCAAATTTGTCATGTTTAGTTGTTTGGTGTATATATGTACCTTCCAACGTTGGGATCAAAGCCGATCACGTAGTAAGTGATGAATGTTGTGAGAGCGGCTTCGATGAAGCTTATAGGTATCTTGAGGAGCCAAGGAGGTAGAGAGTATACCCATGCTGGGTAGAAGAGAAGATCTCTTTGTTTGTAAAATACAGGAAGTTTTGCAATGGTCATTGAAAGTTCAGACATTCCATTGAACATGAGCATCATAAGGATGAAGAACAAGGCACCCGTGTAGAGACTCCCATCCACCTCAGTCTTCTTTTGCATCTCCGTCCGAAAGAAGAGTGTCATAGTTGCGAATGCCATAACCAGCAGCTGTAAACACATGGAAGAAACATTTTCATGAATAAATCTTGAAGACAAGGAGTTGTTGCAAGATTTGAAGAATTGGTACTATGTGTAATGTTCGCTTACTTGTCCGAATTTGAAGTAGTAAACAAAGGAGTTTCTTTTCATGAGTAAGTATTCTCTGGAGAAGCTGGTCTTGACAAGTTCTTTAATCCCAACGCCATACTTCTTGGTGGTTAGAGCAGCTGGATGGCTCTTTGTCTTGTCAAAGGGCAAACCGAGCTCATCTCCGATTCTCCGCCCAACATGGAATGATTGAAACGCCTCTGCAAACTCTCTCACTCTTATGAACCTGTAAGGCTCGTCAGATCGTTCCCAATACTGCATTTGGTCTTTCTTTGATGTCACCTGCAAGAGTAGTGATCGTTTAAGTATAAGACATGAAACAAAATAGATTATATGATTATGTTCTTAGGAATCAAGCCTTACTTCTTGGAGGAAGTCAGCAACGCCCTTTCGTGGAGGACATTTGAATCCCATGGTTTCAAAGAACTCAACAACGTGTTCTCGAGGGCCCTCGTAGATGATCTCACCTTCTGCAATGAGAATGATATCATCGAAGAGATTGAACGTCTCAGGCGCAGGCTGAAGGAGAGAGATCAGAGCTGTCCCGTTGAAGATATGAACATAGTTTCTGAGGGAGTTCACTATCTGGTAGGTCGTAGAGCTATCTAAACCAGTCGATATCTCGTCCATGAATAGAGCTCTAGACGGTCCAACCAGCATTTCACCAGTAGTGACACGCTTCTTTTGTCCTCCAGAGATACCTCTCAACATTTCATCGCCGACCATAGTGTCTGCACAGACCTCAAGCCCTAAGATCTGTAAAATATACAAAAGAGTTTAGATGATTTCAAGCATAAGACTTTTATAATTCTCTTATAATGGAGTTCAAATGAAATTATACCTTGAGGATATAATCTGTCATAACATTTGTTTCTTCACCTGCTGTTGACGTCGCCTGTAGTGAAATAGATAAGTTATAACTCAGGATTCACAAAGTTGCAGTTTTAAGGGAAGTAATATAAACTAACCTTCATGAAGACATCAATATCGGGGTCAGGTTTGATGTTTGCCTCTTTCTCTCTTCTTGCCAATTCCGTCAACATATCTAATGCATCACCAAAACTTCGATGATTAGCAAATTCGATATACCACATCGAATATGTTGAGCAGATAGAAACCAAGAAAAGGTTGAAACTCACCATAACGCGAACCAACACCTTGGAAGCGAGCGGCGTAAGCGAAAGTCTCCCGAACAGTCATTTCACCGATATGAACATCGTTTTGACCGATATACGCAGCTGTTCTTTGTGGCACAAACTCGTTCATTCCATGACCATTGTATGTCACTCTTCCAGTTTCCTACAGCGCAAAGAATGAGATTTAACATTTGATTCACACAAACCATATAGTTAAAAGACTAAACATATACATGAAGCTGAAACAGAGAGATAGAAAGAGGAAAAGATGGTACCTTTAGATCATGATCAAGCTTTCCCGCCAAGGCAAGCAAGAGGGTCGTTTTCCCAGAACTTGGAGGACCCAAGAGCAGAGCCATCCTGCAGAATTCAAAGTTAGTCAACAAGTTCAAATATTTTCGTAATGTCTCAATAAAGTAACTAAAATAGTTTTCAAAATATTAAAATGGTTAAAACGGAATTTGAAAGTTCACCTGCCGGGCTTGACGATTCCGCTGACGTCGTTGAGTATAGTGAACTTCTTCTTCCGGTTCGGAACAAGGTGCAGAGAATTCAGGAGCTTCTGTTAATATTATCGAAGAATAACTGTTAGAGATATTGTTTGAATATCAAGAAAAAAAAATGAGTTAAAAATCATTCTTACATCTGCAAAATTGGAGATGAAATTAACGAACGTGGGTAAAGCTCTGCCTCCGACATGAACCTCTGCTTCAACTTTCAGATGATCAAACCGAACTTCTATCGTCGGAAAATCAATTCCAACTCTATCATTTCATTATTGCATACAAATAACATTTAGTCCCTAGATGAAACAAAACAGAGCTCCTCTGTTTCGATTGAAAGGTCGAAACTTTTTTTTTTAAAAAGAGAGAAATTTTAATACCTATCTACGCGGTTCTTGAGTTTCCAGAGGAGCTTCTCATGCTCGTCGTCACCGACTTTGATGAGCCTCTCGAGCAGTTTCTTCGTATCCTGAAACCCAAGCTTCTGAATATCGATCTCGTTCATGCCATGTGAGGCCGTGAGGATTCCTTTCCTGAGACGATCAAAAGTGGGAAGCTTCTCTAGAGCAGCCCATTTCAAAGCTTCTTCATCGTCTTCTTCTCTAGACGACCTCGAGAATATCTCCATTCCTGAATCTTTCCTCCACACCGAGGAGTTTCTTCTCAAACTGTTACTCGCTTTCTGAAAACTAGTTCCCTCCATTTTCCCGGATTAGTGAATCCCAGAAATCAAAGGCTTGTCCGTCTTTTTGTCTTCAATTCTCTCTTCTTTTTTTTATGTAAGATCAAAGATTTAAAGAAATTAACCTAAAAATAAAATTTTTTAGAACAAGCTCTTCAAACAAATGAAAAAACTGAGAGAAATCGAAGATGGAAGATGAAATAAATGTGGGCTTTGTAACCTGTATATATACACATACAATGTACGAGGAGACTTCACTATTCATAATTTTTTTTTTTTTTTGTTAAAAGACTTCACTATTCATAATTAGGCACATGCATGTTCCTTCTTCACCAAAGTAGAAAAATCATATTACGTCAGCGCTGACTCTGTACTGGGGAAATTCTAGAAGAAGCACTGCTTCAAAAATTAACTATAAATTTCTTAATTCATATTAACTTTTCTCAAGAATCATAGTACTTTAAACATGATCATGTTTTTATTTCATCAATACTTTAACGCATCAATCATATTGCAAAGTTATTTTTTGTCTTTGTCATTATATACAACCATAAAACTTCAATTTGGGTACGAGGATCTTTACTGGTAAATAAAAACACCGAGTCCAAACACCAAATTACTCACTCGAGCAATTATATATATTTCAAAATGGTTGAGAATTTAAATTTGTTAGTTTACATCAACTACATGAATAAATATAAATTAACAAAGAAGAATTAACTTCGGATACGGTAGAAAAGGTGAGAACGGATTCGTTATCCCCATATATTTAAACTCTCAACGGTAAAAATCCCGATTTTTTATTACAATAAACAATCGACATATTTACTTTGAAAAGAACATTATTAATATTTTACCATTGGCTCTAATATTTATTGCATGCTAGATTTAACGCTTTCCTAAGGATTATTATACCCAAAACTAATAGTTGTAACTAAGATATAGTATTACCATGAAAGTAATTGACTTAGGTGGGTGTTATTGAATGTGGTCTTTTAAGGGATTTGAATGTATTTTAAATTTAAAGTGAATTATATTCAAAGTAACTGTTCGACAAAAAGAAAATTATGAGTTAAATGTAAAAAATAAGACGACAAATATGTAAATAGTAATGTGAGAAGAAAATAGACGAATATAAAAATAAAAAAAAACTGAGTTAGAAGTTCTCGCTAAGCTGCCTTAGCAGCCCTTGTACAGTGTCCGCCATCATATAATTGAATTGTATCCGCTTGGACTTTTCTTTTTTTTGGTTTTATCTTAGATTATATATATTAGCATTTTCTTTTGATTTTATAAAATTAGACCTGCATCTTCAAACATGATGTTATGTGTTGGGGTTTGTAATACCATATTGTTAGGTTATGTGTAAAAATAATTAGACTTCTCAGTCTATTAATTAAGTACTATTACTAACCAGGATAGCCATGAAGAAAGAGTTGTTTTTGATGGTAAACGTGTGTAAAATCTTAAAGTTCGACCGTTAATTTACTTTTTTTTCTTAGTAATGTCGTCAGTCGAAGATTCTAATTTGACCATGAATCAACGAATATGAGTTGAAAGTTAGTCTTCGGTAACTTCCTCAAAACCCCTAATGACACAACCACTTTCTTGGAAGTTCCCATTTTCGAATTATTTCGAGACCCTCCTAGTTTTTTCGAATTCCCATTTGCTTGTCCATCTTTAACTATTTCTCATAAATAGGACGACCGTTGTTGCAACCAGAAAGAACGTCCCAAACAAGAAAATCGCTTAGGTGGAGCACTAATTAAGATTGGCTAATGGAACCAATTTATTGGTAGACTATCAAATTAAATAAAAACTAGGTGATTTGCTAGTTGTTGCGTACTAAATTTATTGGTCTAACACGTTCAGTTCCTATTCAAACAAAATTAAAACGAACTTAACCGACTAACCGAGATTCACCAACCAGAAATCAAACAAAATTTTAAAATATTTTGAAGGTTATATACTATATATAATTCAAAGCAAACTCATATCAAATTCGAACTTGTGCAATAAACTCAATAAACCGAGTAAACTAAAATTCATTAATATATTAAGTAGGTTATGTTCATAAATAAAAAAATACATAAATATTTTAATACGTAACAGTTTTTAGAAAATATACTTTTATCAACTGCTCGAAGAGTCTTGTTTTATGTGAATGTAGAGATGTGTCAGAAGCATATAACATAGGTTTGATAGGTAGTGATAAATTGGTAAGAAATATATTCCTCAAACTGACATTTCGGGTGATATGACTATTTCTATGAAGATTTTACGCTTGCCCATACTCTGATCTGCGGCTTAGCTTGCAACAAAACACACATGTTGAAGTTGAACAAATTGTGTTGAGAAAGACTCTGACACACCGATCATATCTTTCCAAAACATACTTACAAGTAACAAGAAAAAGTTGGAATCCATCTAAACCAGAGACAATGCTACCCTTCGAATTGTCACTTAGAGCAAAACAAACTTCATATCAAATCAAATAAATGAGATCAAAGGCGAAGATAAGAACCAGTCATTCTTGACGGCTAACAACCAAGGCGGTCTCTTGCACAAGTTTCTCCGGTAATGTCCTTGCTGCTTATCACTTGACTATCTCGTTTTTATTGACCAAGCTATTAAACATCTTTTTCTTTTTGAAATTTATTATTAGTATTTCTTTCTTTCATTCTAATTTCCCAATTGTTTCGGATTCTTCTCCATGTAGAGGGAAATCTGAAATGGCATCGATACGCTTTTGAATAATATTAACGGGCCTAGAGGCCCATAGACCAACATGTAAACTTTGGAGTTCGATTAACTTGTAGGCCAGTCTTCAATATTACTATTCCTCACAAGACAACAAAAAGAAAGCAAAAGCAACTCAGGCGTGAGCAGAGGCAGAGTCGGTGGCCACCGGCGTGAGCCCAGTCAACAAATCCTCTTGTGGCGAGCCAAGCAAGAGTGAGACGATCTCTCTCATATTCGGTCGCTTGGCTGGATCAGGGTGACAACAAGCCAGCCCTAACTTGAGCAACAACTCAACTTCCTCCATCGTCTCACACTCGCTCCTCACTCTCTCATCCGCCGCATCAACCACCCTTCCTCCGCCGTACAATTCCCTAACCCAATCCACAAGCACCATATCTTCCTCCTCCGCATACTCTATCGGCCTCTTCCCACACACAACCTCCAGCACCACCATACCAAAACTATATACATCACTCGCCTCCGTTGGTGCCGAAGCAGACGCCAATTCCGGCGCCAAATACCCTAGCGTGCCCACCACGCGCGTCGTGTTTGGAGCCCCACCATGCTCGTACAGTTTGGCGAGGCCGAAGTCCCCTAACCTTCCACGCATCTCGGAATCTAAAAGGATGTTACTTGATTTGATATCTCGGTGGATCACAACTTGGTCCCATCCATGGTGGAGATAGTTAAGCCCTTCCGCCACGTCGTTGATCACCTGACGCCTTCGCCGCCACGGCATTGGCTCTTTAGGGTTGTCGAAGATCCATTGATTGAGGCTTCCATTTGGCATGTAGTCATAGACAAGCATCAGCTCGTTTTTCCGGCGACACCATCCTCTCATTTGAACTAAGTTCTTGTGCTGAAGCCGGCCCATGCTCGAGATTTCCGCCATGAATTCTCTCAGCCCTTGCTTCGAATCGTGGTTCACGCATTTCACAGCGATCTCGTTGTTGTTTGACAAAATTCCTCTATAAACTTTACCAAATCCGCCGGATCCAAGAAGCCGATCGTTGGAGAAAACATCCGTAGCTGTGGCAAGTTCTTCGTAGCTGAAACGGTGAGGCCAAAACTCCAACTCCCACTCCTCGATCTCTTCTTCTTCTTCTCTCAATAGCTTCCACCAAATCAGATAAACACCAATTCCAATTAGACCTAAGAAGACAACACAACCGATAACGATCCCGGCGATTGCTCCAGTTGAAAGAGAAGACGACGAAGATTCCAGCGAGAAAACTGGTAAATTCGTTGTATTGATCTCTCGGAGAGCTCCGGTATCACTCAAGCTCCAAGCTAGAATTCTCCGAGCTTCAACCCAATTCGTTTTGGAAGCGGAGAAGCCAACGTACATATCGGCCGATACATAATTCGCAATAACCGGATCACGGAAGGTAAGAGTAGGCCGGAGAGGTCGAGACACACCGGCGGGAGCGACCGAGACGTTGATCTCAAAGTTAGGGCCATCGAAATCGATCCAAGCTTGAACGTTTTGTCCGTTACGCATATTAAACGGGACGAAGCTTCCATTTACAGAATCGTAGTAGCCGGCGGTTTCGGATTTGGTAGATATGATGTTGTTTAGATCAATTCCGATGTGGTTTCCATCGATATCGTTGAATTCAGGGTTCTGACCGGTGTCGAATTCGACGGCGAGGAGAGGAGCGGTGAATCGGACGGTGGCATTAGTAAAGAGACCGAAGTATTGGCTTGCTATAGCTCCTGGTGGAGAGGTTGAATTGGAGAGAACGAAACAGAGGCCGAAGCCAGGACTTGTGGATATGTCAGGGAGAACGGAGAAGACGAAGGAAGTGGAGAAAGAAGAGAGTCGGGTCGGGTTTCGAGCTGGATCGGGTATAATTGAGAGCTTTCTTGGGTAAAAGACGCGGCCGAAGGAGAATTGATTAGAGTCGTTGACGATTCGGATCACGGTGGACTCTACGCGGGAATCTTCGATGAGGATGACGTCACTTGTGTTGGCTACAGAGTTGAAGGAGTTGTAGAGAAAATCAATGGCGAAAGAAGAAGGGAGCAGAGGAGCAATGATGAGGATAAGGAGGATGAACACTGTTACCGCCGCCATCACCACCACACCTGAGTGGATTTTTCTGGTGAGAAAAGAAAGTGTGTATATTTGGGGAAAGGGAAACCATATAAGACCGACGATCTTTCTTATCTGAATACCAAATTCTTATCTGAATACCAAATATTTCAACAAAAACCAATAAGTGAGAGAGAAGATGGTCAACGTCGGCGGCTTAGAAAGTCAAAGGTATTTTGTACAGTTGAGAACTAATTGTGGAATTAGGAAATGTCACCAATTAGATTATACTTAATCCCACTCGATTCAAGACTAAAATAATGGGCTTTGATTGGGTTAATTTGTATATTTGTAGGCCTAAAATAGCCCAATAATGTACAACTACGGCCTTGTCGATTTTTATGTATTGTAGGTGTGTATCTCTGTATCATTTGAACAACGTTGAAAAAAAATAACGAATTTTTATGTGTTATATTTATTATATACAATGGTATTGGTTTTTAAATTTTTAAAAATAAATTCATTTAAAATTAACATAGTAAAAAAATTGATATAATTAAATTAAAATTTATAAATAATTAGTAGTTTCCAAAATTTTAAATTTAAGAAATTAAAAATCATTTTTAAAAAATTATTAAAGACTATTTTGTTGTTCCTAGAAGGAAAATTTAAACTGGTTGGTATAAATTAAAGGTAACAAAAAATAATGTTTTTAGAGAAAGACTGCAAAACCTTAATTGGTTGATCTAGTTAGAGGAGTGAAAAAACAATTTTAGAGTGCATAAATTGGCTACGCAAGGTTAAGTTCAGGACCACACGATTTCGGACAAATCTAGTTTACTCCAAATTATCAAAAGCTCGGTTGTAGAATAATGCAAGTTTTAATTATCATCATCATCATCATACTGTTTTACAAACAAACAAAAAAAATATCATCATTTTGTACCCTTTTAATAAAAAAAATGTTTTCCATGAGTAAAATGTATCTTGTACTCAATAATGCAATCTTAGATTTAAGAAAAGAAAAAGAGCCTGATTTAAATATATAATGTCCATTATTCGAAGGGACCATATGTTTAAACAAATAACGTAAAACAACTATACTTATTTTATATTTTCTTTGTTTTTCATTAATAAATTTGAAAGTTACATAAGTTTTGTTACTATTGCACTCATGGCGAAGCGTATTTGGGCGGTGTTTTCTTGATCCGATTTCTCCACTTGAATGACAACTGTAGAATTTAAAATTAGTAGAGATTTGGACCACCAAACATATCCAATTATGTATTTATGCATTTGAATCTATCATTTATTTCATTGTCTAGGAGATGCACTTTTTTGACGTGTGGTAAATGCAGTCGGGGAATGGAGGGAAAATTTGAGTTCAAAAAACTTGAAATTGAACCAACCAAACAGTGAATTTATATGAGTATAAATAAATCTTACATCTCTCTTTGGCTTTTTTTTTCTGCGACTGTGTTTGCATACTAGATCTACCTTTTTAGTTTGTGGATAAACATTATTACGGTCGTGGCTTCTTGTTACGTCCATCTCGCCCTAGCATTTTTGTAGGCATTATTAAACTTCAGATTTTTATTTTTAATAACTTCAGACTTAGAGTAACTCAAATTTAATAATAAGACTTTAGATACACATCCGAGTTTTTATTTGAATTCAAAACTCGTAAGATTATACAATCACGTGTTGTAACTAATTTCAAAAGACTATGTGATTGACTCATCATACTACAAAAAAAGGTCGACGAAAATAAATATTGTTGACTCATCATATACTCTTACATTTTTTTTTAACTTTGAAAGTACAATCATCTTTTCTTGTAATTAGTTGGACAGTTCTCAAAAGTTTATGTTTTGTTTCCTAAAATTTATCTTCAAAATTTTAATTCTACAATGATTTAGAAAGAGTTTTTTTTTAATGTTCATAAATGATTTAGTAACTCTTACTAAGCTTTTTATAAACCTTTCTTAAACAGAAAAAAATTGTGAATATTGGAACTTTTCCGAGATTTGGATATTTTCTTCACAAAAATTTGTTGTTGTGTTTTAAACAATTTTCTGAAAAATACAGTGATTTATTACTAGTAGTGTCAAAATACAGTGATTTATTATAAATATCATGGTCTTAAAGTATTGATTGCTGCTCTTTTTTAAAAATTCTTTTTTTCTTTTTGGTTTTAAAATTTTTTCACAAAGATTACAACAGAAGAAGAGCAAATACAAAAAAAACAAGAGCAACCAAGCTGTGACAAGAAACATCAACAAAATTCTAAAATGTAAGAAGACGAGAAGACGATCTTGACTGTTTTTATTTTTTTGGTAATTAAAGAGATTTGCTAAAAAAAAGTGAACCAAAAAGAAAAAGGAAAAAAAAAAACATGAAAGGTTGTATTAATTGCTAGATATTCTAGCTCAGCTGCTTCTCATTAATTAGTAAACGGTGAATTTAGTGGCACGGAGGATAATGATGAATGTGGCAAATAAAACCATACTAGTTGTAGTCTGGTAGACACAAATAATAGAAATTGTTAATTACCCAGATCTCACGGAGTGATCAACCAAAATCAATATTTAAGTGCGCTACTAAATTCAAAAATTAAGCACTGATTAATAAATTAACTATAATTTCCCCCAAAAATCTCCCTCCCCCGTACTTGGTCAAGTCAAACAGATAAATGTTATTTCGTTCTCTGTACATAATAAACCTTTTTAAAATGTTTGTTTTATTCAACCGCTGTTTCATTGTCGATAGTAAAGTATTTTTATATTTTCCTTAATTATTTCTAAATGTGTCTTCCTTATCGTTTAAACCACACCACACTAGTGTGCGCATCTCCGTTTTCTCTCAAATGGGTCAATTGTTGAAATGTCATTTACAGGATAAAATTTATTCGATCGTACCACTATTTAATTTGAATGTGATCTTTTAACAGTGTGCTTTTAATAATGTGTCGACGATTTTACTTTTTATTTTATTTTCAAACTAAAATTTAAAAATAATTATACCAGATATATATATTTGTATTAATATAAAGTAGAGATTCGAACCATAATCCTTTCATGTGAAGGATATCACCTTTTGAGTTACCGTGTTTTACTTAACATCATTTACAAATACTAAAATATTTATTTAGAATTCTCAAATAGGTATACATAATTGTACTTAGTTGTATCTAGTACCACATGCTTTGGTATAACTAGTCAGTTATACAAAAAATCTGAATGTGAGTTGTACTAGTATAAAGTGGAGATTCAAACCATGAACCTCTCGCGTGAGGGTGTTACCATCTGAGTTACTGTGTTTTGCTTGACATCATTTACAAACACTAATATATCTACTTAGAATTCTCAAATAGTTGTACATATTTGTATTTAGTTGTACACAGTACCACATACTTGGGTATAACTAGTCAGTTGTACTAGTTACAATACCAGTTGTACCACAAAAATAAGATTTGAACCCTACGCGCGCACCGCATGTTAAAACCATATGCGCTACAACATTTTTATTGGTATCACTTATAATTACAAATATATAATCCGATTTGGTCAAAACTCAGATTTTATTAATGGTAAAATAGTTATTTTACTAGTGGGTGACATTTGGGAACATAATTTTTCATTTTGTAGCATTTGAGAAACAGACTCCTCTTAAAGACAGTCTTTTTCCCTCGGATCAATGGATGAAATGCTATTTTTCCAGAAATTATGATCTGCCATACCACTAAATGATCTGCCATGCCACCCCAAACAGTATAATGACAATTTTACGCTTTATTAAATTTTCAAATAAAATAATGAATACAGTTATACCGAGTAATACTCGGTTGTACTAATGCAAAGCTGAGATTCGAATCTGGAACATCTCGAGCGAGGATCGTTGCTATATGAGTTACCGCGGTTTTCTTGACATCATTTACCAACACTATTATATATTCTTAGATTTCTCAAATACTTATAAATAGTTATACTTGGTCGTACCAAAGACATTTGATACAATTAGGTACAAGTACCCAATTATACTATAAATAATAATACCAGTTATACCAATTGTATTATTGTTTTAATTATATTAATTGTATCACTTATATCAGACTCGAAATTTGAACGAGACTTAAACTCTGTACACACACCGCTTATAAAGACTATATGAAGTATTACGTTTTCGTTGATTTTTCTTCTAATTAGCGATATATAATCAGATTTAAAAAATAATTAAATCGGTAAAATAGTTGTTTCACTGACATTTGGGATATCTTTTATGGGAAAGTGGCATTTGAGACTCCTTTCCCCAGAGCGGATTCACCATCTCGATCTGTCCCTAAGCTCCTGACTCTTTCTTCTCTTCCGGAAGAATTTTCTGGAGCTTCGCAGGTCCAGTCTCAATCTTTTAACTTAGTTTTGTTATTTTTATAAGATTTTTTTTATATCTACATTTCGTTTGCGTTTGACCCACCGCGGTTCCAACGAGTTTTGGTCTTTTTGTTTTCTTTTGGATTTCTTGTAAAGTTATGAATGTTTTAAAGATTTTATTAGGTAGAATGCGAAGAAAAAGAAGATAATGTGAGCTGATTTGTAAGGCATTTCTATCGATAGGGCTTTGTGGGTTCTTTGAAATTTCTGGAGATGTTGCAGCTCTGATTCATGGGTTTGCAAAGGTTTCTCACGATCTGTTCGTTTTCCCAAGAAAATATGGCTGCTTCTGAAGAGAAGAGTCTTATGCATCTCTTCTGATTTTTTTTTTTGGGTGGGATGATATTTATAAAACCCAAGAAAGAAAGAATGAGTTGTTGGATTCTCGAATATTTTCCTTAATATTTAATCGAATTTTAGAGAGATATTTTCTGTAGATTTTGCTGTAAAATTGAAAAACATTACTGTTTGTATCGTTCGAAAAGGAAATCAAATAACTTTTGATTCTGCCATTGAATCTAACGGAGTTTTCAAAAAGTTGGAAGCTTGGAATTTGAATATATCTCTTATTGATACTCTTGGTTCAATGGACCAATTTTACCAAAAAATTTCCAAAGAAAAAGCTTCCATAACAGTTAGTTGGTGATGAATTTGGCCATCTTTTACACAACATCTTTATATGCATTGTTTCAGATGAGCAATCTCATCTGAATAGTGATCTCTCTATTCCCTTAACCATTGATCTTTGACTTCTCTTGACTTTAATTTCACAGATCGGAGGAAGACGATGCAGTCCTAAGAGACTCAAGACTTCAAGGCTGTGTCTTCTCGTGGGATTTCAAACATGGGGAAGGAAAATGCTGTATCTCGTCCTGTCACTCGTGCCTTTGCGTCTGCTTTGGGCTCTTCGGAAGTGACTTCTACTACACAGAATCAACGGAGAGCAAACACTAAAAGACTAGCCTTGGAGGATACCAACGTCACTGCACCTAACAAGAGGAAGAAGCGAGCGGTTCTAGGGGAGATCACTAATGTTAACTCCAATGTAGCCATACTTGAGGTTATTAAAAATACATTATGTTTTTTTATTGTTTTTGCCTTCCTGTGATATCTGTGATGATCTTGTGAAGTAAAACATGCATCTCTGAAACATGGGTTCTGACATTTCAGGCCAAAAACTTCAAGCAGATAAAAAAGGGACAGGGATTGGCGTGTCCATCCCAGTTGACATCTTCTGTTACTTCACAAGTCACAGATCTTCAGTCTGGGACCGATGCAAAAGTAGAAGTTGTCTCAATTACAACAGGAAACCTGTCTCTTTGTAAAGGCACAAATGACACAGCTGATAACTGTATTGAGAAATGGAACTTCAGATTGCCTCCAAAACCTCTTGGGAGATCAATTTCTACAGGTGATCCATTTAACAAAAAAATTCAGATGAGTAGTTTCTATTGTATAAAGGAGGTCTTTAATGATTTATAAATCTTTTTTCTTTTGTGCAAATGGTTACAGTTGAGAAAAGTGCTGTTAATGGTAGTTCAACTGTACCGGATATCCCAAAATTCGTAGACATTGATTCAGATGACAAGAATCCTTTATTATGTTGCCTCTATGCCCCTGACATCTACTACAATTTGCGTGTTTCGGAGGTAATTCCTAAGCTTTGATACTCTTTAAAGAAACTTGGTAAGCCATAGCATTGATAGTTTCATTCCTTGTGCTTCTGTGTCACTTCTCTTCTAGCAGCTTAAACGCAGACCGGTTCCAGACTTTATGGAGAGAATACAGAAGGATGTCACGCAGTCCATGCGGGGGATTCTGGTTGATTGGCTTGCGGAGGTGAGTGTTTAGTTTTACTTTCGATGCTAATTTTTGCAGCTTCTACGCCTGTCTCCGGGCTCTCACAAAAGTCTTGATTTCAATGATAGGTCTCTGAGGAATACACACTTGTACCTGACACTCTCTACCTCACAGTGTATCTCATAGACTGGTTCCTCCATGGAAACTACGTGCAAAGACAGCAACTTCAACTGCTCGGCATCACTTGCATGCTAATTGCCTCGTAGGTTCCTCTCCAATATCACTAGTAAATCTCATAGGGGCAAACTAATTTTTTTTTTTCTTAAAACCGTACAGGAAGTATGAGGAAATCTGTGCACCACGCATTGAAGAGTTTTGCTTCATTACGGATAACACCTACACAAGAGATCAGGTACATGAAGATTGCTGTCTTATCTCCTCGAAAAAGAAAGTGTGCAGTGTACTAATGTGCGAAAGGGATCATGGTGTGCAGGTCCTGGAAATGGAGAACGAAGTACTTAAGCATTTTAGCTTTCAAATATACACTCCTACTCCAAAAACGTTCCTCAGGAGATATCTCAGGGCAGCGCAAGCCTCTCACTTGGTAATGCATTTTGCAATTTGGTTACCTATCTGTTCTTATTACAAAGTTTTGTAGAAAGATTGAGAATTTATCGGTATCTGATTGGTGATTGTACAGTGCCCGAGTCTTGAAATCGAGTTTCTAGCCAGCTATCTAACGGAGTTGACATTAATAGACTACAATTTCTTGAAGTTTCTTCCTTCTGTCGTTGCTGCTTCAGCGGTTTTTCTTGCCAAGTGGACATTGAACCCATCAAACCACCCATGGGTCTGTAGTATTGCTTCTCTTTCTATATATCAAGACACAGTTTAGCTCCACAAATCTTGGATTTTTTAACATCTTTTCGGGTTTTTTCTTCCCCACAGAATCCAACACTTGAGCATTACACAACGTACAAAGCTTCAGATCTGAAAGCATCTGTTCATGCCTTACAAGATCTGCAGCTTAACACCAAAGGTTGCCCCTTGAGCGCTATACGCATGAAGTATAGGCAAGAGAAAGTAAGTTTATACTGTTAAACCACATACTAAACCCGGTTTGGTATCGTTTGAAGTCGGTTTTCTCGATTCTCACAAGAAATTTTTTTTGGATTTTGCAGTTTAAATCTGTGGCGGTTCTCACGTCTCCGAAACTACTTGACGCTCTATTCTGAAGGGCTTATCCAAACGGTTCAACTCCTAACCGATAATACATTTGTAGCATTAATGGTCCGGTTTTTCTTCATTTATCTGTTAGACTGTTACTCTTTGTTCATAAAACAGTTCCCACTTCCCACAATCCACCCATTCATCTAATACCTGATTAGAATTTGGTTTAGCCTGGTTTAGTTTTGATCTGTGGTTTGGTTCTTCCAAACCCGGGCTCATCTAATGGGTAACAAGAGGTTCCTTATTTTAATTGTAACGAGAATGTACATCTTTCCTCATATCTTGAGGCAATGTAAACAGTTTCGAAATTTCAAATTATTTTCTGAGATTATGTAATTTAAATATTTATATCAGTGTAGGTTATGTTTTACTATTTCTACTTTTTTATTATTGATATTGAATTTTGTATTTTCATGCTGTAAATTGTAGGAAATTAGGAATCGCCTTTACACTTAGTCCAATGACCAAAAAGATAAAGATGAACGAATTACATATAAAAGAACCCAACTTCTACAGATCGTCGATTCCAAAATTTTCGTAAATCTTAGACTTCGAAAATTATTAGGTGAAGAAACATTCGTATGTTTAATATCCAAATGAGATTTTCTTTTTCAGTTACTGAATACTGTATGTATATATTTTACTTGTCTGTACTTATGAATGATTAGTAAAATATTCAAAAAAAAATTCAAGGTACGATATCTTATATATCATTTTAATATTTCTATTATATAGTTGTTTTGGTTGATTCGGTTTTAAACGCCTTAACCGATAAATACAGTTTTCTCATAGTTTCTTATGCCATCACTTCTATCTCGTTATTAGATTTTTCAGAGATTAGTTTTGCTGTCTTTTTTTTTTTGGAAATTTTTCTATTTATTTAGCAAACCATCCAAATTCTAAGAAAGTTTATAGAAAGTATAAGAATTTTAAAAATAATTAAAATGTTTTAAATACTAATTTTTTTAGGATGCATTCCAATTGTTTTAAAAACTTCTAGGATTTTAAAAGGAGACTATCTAAGTTCAACATTTTTATTTTATTTAAATTATTATATATATGTAAAGATAGATGATGGCCCAATAAAATTGAACTTCATGTTATGTGTGGTTTTGCTTGCTTACAATTGCATTCGATATGTGATTCCTTTTGTAATATCTACAACGATAAATTGCTGTTTGTATGTGAAGTTTAAATATGCCTACTATAGAGAGGGATGGGAGGCGTTATATTCATCTTGACGCTTATCCATGTGCGGATAGAAAATGGTGGATCATATTGTTTTCTAGTTTCTTTTGCTCAACACTTGTTGTAATATTTATTTGTTTAAATAAAGCCAAGTGTCAGCTATTTCTTGAAATCGTCTGAGCGAGCCAAAACTGAAAGACACGTACGGTGCCTTAAGCATCACCTTACCAAAATAAACATTCTACAGTTAATATCTGCATTTTTCAACAATTGATTGCCCTTTATAAACTGCCAAGAGAACGCTACAACTAACACGAGGGGAAAAAAAGTTAATAAAATTAAGGGCGGACCATATTGAGTGCAAACCTAACCCGGCCCATCGCTTGATAAAAGAATCATACATTTAAATGTTTGAAGCTTAGATTTTCAAATCATGTGGGTTACGCCCGCGCAGGTTCGAATCTTGCCGTTCACGCTTTTTTACTTGATTTTCCTTTTTCTGTTTTGTCGGATCAATTTTTTTTTTTTTTGTCATCCCGCCCATACTTGCCCTAGATGTTCAGTGATCGATACTAAATCCCGCTTTCTCAAAATTTTCAATTTTCAAAACGCGTTCTCTCACTCTATCTCTCTCGATCTCTTTCGGTGTTAAGGTATTTAACTGAACATCCTATCGGCGGTGAATTTTCCGGTGATTCAGATGACTGATGTGAGCCGGAGTTCAAGTTTAGAGGAGGATCCCCTTCATGCTTACTCAGGCCTTTCGTTGTTTCCTCGCACCCTAAAATCCTTGTCGAACCCTCTTCCTCCTCGTCTTTATCAATCGGACGATCTACACCAGACCCACACTCTCCTTGAATCTATGGTAAATTGTCCCCTCTTCATCTGCTTAATACTTTGATTTGATGCATTAACTATGGTTTGTTAGCTCAGTGTCTAATTGCGGAGAGGATTCGAGTTGGTAATTTCACGGATACGAAATCAATTTAAATCTGGCTGATATAATTGTATTCCTGCTTCGTTTCTGCTCCTCAGCTTCGGGTGTTCCCAAATGACGGAGATTAGGTTTTTGTTTATATAGAGCTGGATGTATGAGCCTTGCTTCTTCTTCTTCTTCTTCTTCTTCTTCTTTTTCTTGCTTCATGTTGACGATTCTCTTCAATTAGGACAAAAGTCTGTGTAAACTGCAAATATTCAGCAGTTACCTTGAAACTTTAAGAAGTTTGATATTGGAGAACCATGAGGTTTGGACGTTGTATCTCTGGGTTCTCATTATGTGCAGCGCAGACCTGATGAGGCATTTGCTCAGTATTTAAGCTGTAGTAGATAGCCTGCTAATGATTTGTACTATAGAAAGTGATGAACATTGGCTTTCTCCTATTTTATTTTTGGATCAAGACTTATATTAGTTTCAGTGGTTAAGAAATGCAGAACGAGATTCTTAAAACAAACTGCAATTTTCTCGTTAATCTTTGTCGGTAATGTGTATTTTCCCTTTCAGTTATTACCTGATCAATCTAGTTCAGTTTCTCAAACTAAATTATCTGATGTCAAATCCTTCTCTTCTATCTTACAGCCTTTTGATATTCAAAATGAGCATCAGGAGCAGGCAAAAGCTATCTTAGATGAAAGCTCAGAACTTTTAAAGCAAGGCATTGGAACCAGCGTAGCATCTAAAGATATGAATGTAGGTGTCAAGATGAACCCTGCAAATAAGCGAGAACGAAGACCGAGATTAGATCGTAAGCGAGGACACTTTTCTCTTAAGCTTACAACAAGGTAAAGATCATGGCAACTTATCCATTTATTTAGTATACTAACTTCTTCTATTTATTAACTTATTTTATTTATTACATCATCTGATTCCTTTACAAAATTAGCCAAAGCCTATGTTAAATATTTTTGTTGCAGTCAACCACCTCCAAGTGAACCAATATTTGATGGTAGTAAATATCCAAGACCTGAAGATTACTTTGCTGAGTATGAAAGATTTGAAAGTGAGTTATTTATTTTTCTGATGTTCATAGCCTTACCTTGTTTATTATATAACTATCATTCAAATATGCTTTCTTTTCGCTGGATTTCAAATAGATGCCCAACGAGAATGGCAGAAACAGACTGGCTCCAGTGTTACAGATACACACGACAACCCACCATCAAGGCGCCCTCGCAGACCAGGAATTCCAGGGTATGTACTATGAGCATCTCCGTTAGAGCATGTTTCAGAGTTGTTCCATTTGCATATATTGCTATCTGTTTCTCTTGATACTTACAATCTCAAATTCCAGGAGGAAACGGGGTTCATACCAGCATACTTATACGGATAGTTATTTCACTGATGCTATCAACCTGGAAGCTTCAGAAAAGGAAGACCCCATTCCTTTTGAAAAAAGCTTAGAGAGGACCACAGCTGCACAAGTTACGACTGCAGACAAAGAAGTAGATGGTAAGTGAGCACTTGTAGTAGCAGAGAATGTCATGAGCTACCATTTTGTTAGATCATGGTCGCTACCATTGTTTTAGATTATGCTACCATCTGATTGTGTAAGCCACTGTGTTCTGCAGATTCAACCGTAGACACGGACAAGGACATAAAAAATATTTTGAGTGAGCTGCTTGCTTGTACTCAGGATGAGCTTGAGGGGGATGGTGCCATCAAGCTTTTGGAAGATCGCTTGCAGATCAAGTCCTTTAATGTAGAAAAGCTCTCTATCCCTGAATTTCAAGATGTTAGAAAAATGGACTTGAAGGCATCTGGAAGGAACCCATCAAACCGAAAGAGTGTGCTGTCAGATATACAGAATATGCTAAAAGGGAACCACAGAGATGCAGTTAGAAAAAATAGCCACTCACCATCCCCCCTGACGAAAAGACATTTATCATCACCAAATCCACCAGTGGATCAGTTTTCATTTCCTGACATCGATAATTTGCTTCCAGGAGATCAACAGTCTAGCGAGGTTGATCTACAATCTTTAGCAAAGGATTTGAATATCTGTTCAGTGACCAAGGATGCCGATAAAGATATAGCTAATACATCCCCATCTAATGCGGGCACTGTAGACGTTGCTAGCTCTTTCAACAGCTCAGTGCAGAAGAGTTCCAGTGAAGATAATTCGGATACTGATTCTGGCACCCATAGATTTCATTCAAGTCTAGATGGAAATGCAGATAATTGTGTGGGAGATAGCATCACAAACAAAAATTCAGCCACGCTAGAGGTGAATGTAGATATGCAAACAAAAAGAAATGAGGGAGATGTGCCCATGAGTGAAAGTGGCGCAAATGGAAACACTGGTGGAAGGGAAAATAAAGCTGATATCAATGTAGAAACTGATCAATTAGAAAGGCTGGTTAGTTTCTCTTAGACTGTATGGGACTTTTTATTAACATATCTGGACCTCTTGTTGGTTATATCTCTTGTGAATTTGTTTGTCATATAGGCGGAATATGCATCTAGAGAGGTTACAAGAAGAGATCTTTTCACTGTAGGAGAGGATAGCATCCCGTATCAGCAAGGTATTATAAAATTTATCTCAAAAACTAAAGCAAGTGAATTAGCATATCTACTAACTTAACTTGTATATACTTCTCCATTAGATACTTATTTCCATTAACTTTTTCAGTTCACTTTTAAATTATGGCTCAATTTTTTTCCTTTTGCTGTTATTTTGCTTACAGATGCATCCTCAAAATCTCCAAACAGAGCTCCAGACCAACACAACACAACGGATGGATCCTTTGAACATGCAGAGCACATTCACGGACAGCATGGAGAGAAAACTGAAAACGTGGACACCGCTTGCGAACTTCAAGTAGAAAATGCTCAGGTTAGTTCCTCATCATAGTCACCTCTGGGTGGTCTTAATATTAGGTCAAGGCCAGTTCATCTTAATATATGAAAATCAAATGGCTTTGTTAAGGTGTTCTGTGTTTTTATGAGGGTGTAAGTTCAGTTTAGGCTACTTCCAAGTATGAGCTTACTTAACAAAACGAATGTGAGAGTTCTTGATTAACTTTTTCCAACAGGTGGTTCACAAATCTTCACAGAAACAAACAAACAAACGAAGAAAAAGAGGATATCGTGAAAGCAATATGAAAAAGCGAAGCAAAACTGTGCATGGTGACATTGGAGAGGACAAGCAAATGAAAACGTTACCACGTGAAAGTGGAGCAAAGAAGCAAAGGAAAAGAAAATCCAACGAGAGAGAAGACAATAAGCAAAAGAAAACAGTTACACGTGAGAGCAAAATATTCTCTCGTAGGAAAAGTCTTGCAGGTAACATAGACTTGCTAAAGAAACTAAATTCCATTACTTGTGCTTCAAAGCTCCTTCGATCGAAATACTAAACCGATATATTTTTCTATCCCTCTCTTGAAGGTGCTGGTACTAAATTTGAATCTGGTGTCAGACGAAGTACAAGGATTAAGTCGAGACCACTGGAATACTGGAGAGGTGAAAGATTCTTGTTTGGACGCATTCATGAGAGTAAGTCATATATTCCCTTTTTACCAAATCGATTTCAATATGGATGTTGTTCTATTCATAGGGTCTCTATTGTTTCCAAAGGTTTGGCAACCGTTATCGGCATAAAGTATGGATCCCCGGGTGACGGCAAAAGCGAAAAGCGCGCATCTAAGGTGAAATCGTTTGTCTCTGATGATTACAAGGAGCTGGTTGATTTGGCCGCCTTGCATTGAAGAATCATAATCCTATAGGAGGATGTAAGTAATCAAGCATCTTCTTTTGATCATAACTCTATTGATGGTGTCTTGTGTCTTTAACTCTATTCGTACTAACATTTTACTTGTTAGGTAATAATGCCAATATTGGCAAGAATCCACAAATATGGAGGAAAATAGACATTATTACTTCCTTTATACGCTTGATTTTGCTAAGCGAATATATTAGAATTTCGACGGATGAATAAATCCGCCTCTGTCTTTAATGACCTCTCTCGAATTTTGCCGCCCGCTTTGACTCGAGGACAAGACTTGCATTAACAAGGAGACAGAAAAATCTCGCTAGTTTTACACTTTTTACTGGTAAATAATACGTCAGTAAACTGAATAACGATGACAATGGATTATCCCTAAAAAATGTTATACAAAACGTATACAAGTTGATGAACTTCACGGGGCTCTTTACAACTTTTTGAACTTTTGATTTGACGTCGACCGTACAAACAAGTATTGGTTCTTTTGTCCTGTAGTATAATCAAAATAACATGTCTTCGCCAAAGTTTGTATATGGGTTAAACAAACCTTTTTCCGAATTGGTTAAAAAATTTGGATATGACACATGACGTATTTCTAGATTCATTTGTTCATTTATTAGTATTGGATTCAGTGTTTCTATGCGTGTATGTTTATTGCGCTGACCTGGAGAACCCAGTTGACGACGCCTCCCTTTCGGATGTTGACCCCTTACCGTTTGTTATTTTCCAATTATTGTCAGCCAGACGCCGTGTCGGTTTTTTCTACGCTTCGCTGGGAGATGCCGTGCCGTTTTGCTTTCCTTTTGCCCCAGTGCCTCATCAGACTACTCCACAATTTCACCTGCTTTTAAAACATGTGAAAGGATTAGTATGATGCGATTTGTAATTCCTAACGGGTTGGTTTAGTGTTTTAATCTTTTGAGCCACACCAATATTTCAAGATTGGTTTAGAAAATGGGAGGACAATCCGATTTGTTTTCCTAAATAAGTATACTTGTATATGCACTACAAGAAACCATCACTATTTTGACCACTGTTTTGGTCGCAGTTCTGCCGGAATTCACAACTTTTTAACAATTTTTTGATGAAATAAAATTGGTAGAAAGTTGAGCATCGGAAACATCTTTTTGTCGGAATAACGATGGTTGGAAATTCGTCAAAAAGATAGTCGAAAATTGGTTGAAATTTTCCGACTATACTCTAACCAATTTTCAACCAAATAAACTATAAAAAATAGTCATAATTTCTAACCAACTTTACAAATTTGGTCAAAAATTTAATATATATATATATATTTTAATAACAAAAATTATATAAAAATAGAAACAAAATAAAGATTAACTTTCAAAATTAATAAAAAGTATAAAAACAATTAAGATAGCAATATAGAAACAAATACTAAAGTGAAAATATTTTAAAAAAATTGAAATTAACATCTTAATTGGTTGAATGATTGAAATGTTTGGAGAGCTTTTATAAATTTTGAGAAATTTATAAGTTTTAGAAAGTTTAGAGAGATTTTATTGAGATTTTAGAGAAAAAGTAGAGAGATGTTAAATTTGAAAGTGATTTGGGAAAAAAAATTTGTATGGATTATATTAGAAAAACGCATTGATCAAAAATTAGTCAAAAACTGCTTTTACGCAAGATTTGAAAATTTTAAATAATTTTTGATCAATTTATGACCAACCCTAGTAATTGGTCGAAAATTTTATGCCTAATTTCGATCAATTTTCGGATTGGTCGAAAATTGTTCGGAAATTATTTAACTATTTCGGAAATGAGTATACAATTTTTTTTACCACATTGTTCTAAACAATTTCTAATTAGTTTTTCGACGAATTTTGACTAAATATTTTTTGATTTTTTCCGACCAGTTGTCAAGTGTGAGCCATATTCGATCGATATGAAACTAAAACTGATATGGCATATGTTTTTTGGTGAAATAATTTCCTAAATGGGTACGATCACTGCAATTATAAATTGATCTTCATCTTTTAAGAGGTTTACCGGTTCATGGAAGTTTCTTCGATGTGAATAATTTATTTTTAGTTTAAAACTAAATCCCTACTCTCAATTAATTCAGATAATTCATCAAATCATGTTTCTTTGTAGGCGATGTAGGATCAATAATCCACAAAGAAACATGTGGAATTTATTTCCAACTAGAGACGAGTGGAAACTGAGGTTTATGTTAAAAAACGTTACCTACATGTTGTTTGGATATGGAATCTTCAAAGGAATTAATATATGTGGAATTTTGTTTTTTTGTTTTTCCTGAAAGACAACTGAATCAAAATCCTGTTCTAAATATTTCAGTTACACATGTTAAAAGCTGACTTTTATGTGAATCATATTGCTCTAGTTTAGTTGAACATATATTTTAAATCAAATATGATCCACGCACGCTAACTTAATTTTAGTAATCTTGAGCCAACTCACTACTCACAAATTCGATTTTTTCGTTCTTTCTTTGACATCCACAAATTATAAAGTTTTAAATGGGTTGATGTCCTATATAATGAACCCTAAGAATTCATATCAAAAAGTAAGAAAAGGTCACTAAAGCCCATAGATTGTCAGAATATCTAAGATAAAGGCCCATTCACGATGGTGCCGTGATACGGAGAGGGGCCCGCGATGCAAGTAAACGAATAAATTGTTTGGCGGGCATTTCTGCAAGTGCCAACGAATCTCGAATATTCCATATGTTATCAGTCCTTTCACTTTCTTTTCCATTTTATAAACTAAGAAAAAACAAACTATTTAGGCTTTCATTTTTTATCGTCTATTACTCCCTTCATTTTTAAAATGAATATTTTATTAAAAATTGTTTAATAAAAATAGATGTTTTATATTTTCTATGCAAAAATTATTTAATATTTTTTTATCATTATTAATTAGAGAAAATGAAGAAATTAATTAATATTTAATTATAAATATGCGTATTTTAGGTTTTGTCAAAAATGTCTTAATATCTGTGTAACTTTAAATCTATCTTTGTAAAATAAAGAGAAATAGAGAGAGTACGTCACTATTATTACATATAATTGATCTAATTATATTATAATGCTAATTGACTATATGCAATATGCGATTACGATAAACAATTTTTTTAAATAACAATTTCACGATGCAAATTATTATAACATGTAGTTTTACATGTACAACATTCATATGATAAACATGCTCTTTCCATTACATTCAAACGATTGACGGTTATGCATATACGATATTTTTATGATGCATTTGCTTTTCCTGCGACACACAAAACCACAACGGACGATTCTATATGCAACACTCTGAAAACTCTGGAAAATTTTACATATACTAATTCGCAAGAAACTATGCATTGTGGAAATCGACCCCAAACCTAGTTTAGAAACATTTAAATTTTTAACCAATGGGGAAAGAGTGATTCTCTATTTATTTTTCATCAAAAATGAGAAAACATGAGTATCATTATTGGATTTTTTTTTTATATGTGTCAAACCATTATTCCAATCTTAGATATTGAATTTAAGCGTAATTTATTGTTTTATTATAAAGGACTTTAATGTCCCAGCTAAATAGCAAAATAGTTGAAAATATAAAAATGAAAATATTTGATTAAATTAACGATAGTTTTTGTTATACAATGGTATAACTTTTTAAGAAACATTAAAATTTATAAATTCAATGAATATTTTGAATAATAAAGAATAGGGAGATTACGTTTTTAATTCGAGTAAAGAGGATGTCATTCATCTGCAAACAAAATTCTTAAGAAGTTTTAACAAACGAACTACTTTTAGAACTAAACAAACGAATAGTTAATTATGAAACGAACGAGAAAACAAGTTACTCGGACTTGTGTCGCCGAGACCGAATCAGAGGAATTGTTTAGAGAAGGTATGGAACGTTGGATCAGAAGGACCATACACCCACAAAAAAAGATAATATACTATATATCCAAATTAGGGAATTCAAACATAATATTTAACACATAAATATCTTTCCTGCAACACATGGGCATTTTATATTAATAAAATAAATTATTTATATTTTAACCAAAATCAAAATATAATTCTAAATTATGATTTTAACCAAAATAAAAACTAAATTCTAAATTATTAAATAGAAAACCTATATATAATGTCTTAACTACTAAAATATTTTTTTTTGTGATCAGCATAGAAAATGAAGTTTATGACAAGATTAAATCGCTTAATATACAATCGATCTTCCATAAAAAGATATTTTTTTAAAAAAGTAAATCCTAAATTGTAATCAAAAAATTCAAACCGATTAATATACAGTCGATCGTGAATAAATCCAACCCAATTAATATACAATCGGTTGTCCATCAAATACATTTAAAAGGAAAACTAAACTCTAAATTGTAATTAAAAAATTTAAACCTATTAATATACAGTCGGTCGTGCATAAAATACATTTAAAAACTAAAATTAAACCCTAAATTGTAATTGAGGAACCCAAATCGATTAATATACAGTCGATCGTGCATAAACGACATTAAAAATTAGATCCTAAATTGTATCTGAAAAACCCAAACTGATTAATTTGTTGTGTATGTGAAAATCAAAGTCTTGAAATAAGAGCGAAAAATTAATGTCACTAGAATTGAAAAATAATTGTCTCGTAACAAAAAAATTATAACAAAATAGTTGTATACGAAAACTCGTTCACCAAAATAAAATTTTTTTTAAAAATAATAATTTAACCTGGTCAAAAAGCAAAATCATCTTTAAACTAAAAAAAATGGTTTTCTTTAAAAATATTCGGATTGTGGCTATTTTGTGGCTTTTCTGTAATTAACTTCTAATTCTCCATTATCCAAAAATAAAATAAAAATCTGGATACCAATAAATATCTGACATACTAAATCGATAAAAGAATAATAAAGACAGCACCACATGTTCTTAAAATATAATCACAAAGAAAACAAATTATTCAAAACCAATGACTCATCCGTGACTGTTAACGAAGTAAGTAGGTACAAGTTATCTACGGAAAACAGCTCAACTATATATAAATCTTTTTACTACAGAGTCATTTTTTATATTGAGTTTCCATGAATTTTAATAAGATTGATTGATACTTATCACCATTTTATGGCATTGTCAATATATAACTATAAACATAGAGATGTCACCAAATTTTGGTGAGCGCTTTGTTTGCCTTAATTATAAAACATAATAATTATGACAGCGACGATCATCTAATCATATATTCATATATCATGGAAAGGCCGAATTATGTTACCGTAAAATCATTCGTTTCTTTAATTCAATAATTGTTACTTTAGTTAGTTGGATTGGTTTGAAATCTACGTTTACATCTCACCACTTGGAAGGTGAATTAAAGATAATAATAGAAGTATGTCAGCCACATAACTAGGAAAGATTTTCATTACATGATAATTTTCCTGATGCATCAGCAACGAGCAAAAGGGAACAAGAGAAAGATAAAGCTCGAGTGGTCACTAGTCACTGCCACACACAAAAATTAATGGTATAAAAAATCCACAAAATAAATTTAATTAAGATACTTTAAAAAGGTATTTATCCAATTGGAGGGTTGCACACCATTCAATACACATAAATACGTCAGCCGCTCAAAAAGGCCTCCTCTATAGTCTCTCACAACTCTTTAAATTCCCTTATTCTTGCTCAGAGGAAATATCTACATACGGTAGGGGGCACCGTATCTTATTATGCGCCTCCCTAGTCCCTCGTATTAATATGAGATAAAACTTTAAATGCCAAAATAAATTTAGTATACAAAAGTACTGTAGAATCGATTCCCATTAGAAGAATACGAGTTTTTATCCTACTTTATCTAAATTCGATTGTAAACTGAATTTTTTTCCTTCTAATTTTTATCTTTATCTGACACCTATATATTATTAATCTACACACGCATATAGTTTTTTTATCTTTTTTTTTTAATACCGCATACAATTTAGCTTCTCTTTAAAAAGTCAAATTCCCAAATTAAATCCCACATAAATGATTTTTTTTTTCAATCATAGCGTTTACAATTATAGCACGCATTTACATAATGTAAGTAGTTAAATAAACAATTTAAACACTTGGTCTGCTCTAGTTGAAGTATTAGATATTCCAATATGAGTTTTTTTTTTACTGCAAACGTAAATTTTGACTATGTTTTTCCATGAATCCTTAAATATGAAATTAATATCAAATAATTTAGGCACTTAATTATATCCATATTCAGTAGTCAAAGAACAAAATTTATATCCATATCTGATAATATGTGCATTGAATCATTAGTTAAAAAATACGACGAGGATTAATGATATATTTAGACCAAATACACCCGATTGGGTAAAAAAAACAACCGAATATACCATGGATAATCATTGTGGACTAATAAATTTCTACCACGTACGGAGATCGAGTACGAATCAGAAGAGCGGTATTCGTGTACTTAACAATCGAACGTCAATGCTACGTAGTTAGTTGTCTTTCGCCCTAATTTACTTTTGTCGTGTCAGATAACTACCGGTAGATGAGGATGATAAAAACTAGGGTTTCAAATGGATGCAATGGAGAGGATGGATAAAATCATCTATCGGTTAAACCATCTAAATTTTAAGAACGGACAATAAACCGTTACAGATTAAATTTACTTTTTTTTTTTTTGTAAAAATGGTTTGCAATTAGTCTGAGGGTTTAGCGCAAAGAACGTGTACTGAACCGTACCGGATTCCAACTTTCTTTGTGAATGGAGCATCCAAAGAGAAGGAAAGAGAGGCTGTAGTCTTATAAAACGACACGATACGCCTCCATTTCTCTTCATCTCTCTCTCGTTCTCTGTGCTCTTCTGTATTTTCGTTTTCTGTTTTCTCTTATCGGTGGGGAGATGGTGGCGTCTGCGTTTTTACCGGAGCTATGGACGGAGATCTTGGTACCGGTTTGTGCAGTTATCGGTATCGCCTTTTCGCTTTTTCAATGGTTCATTGTTTCTCGTGTGAAACTCAGCACTGACCTCGGGGCATCGTCTTCTGGTGGGGCTAACAATGGGAAGAATGGTTATGGAGATTATCTTATCGAGGAAGAAGAAGGTGTTAATGACCAGAGTGTTGTAGCTAAGTGTGCTGAGATTCAGACTGCTATATCTGAAGGTAAGATCTCGTGAAACTTGACTCAGATCTCATACTCCTTTTATTAGATCTGGCTCTGTTTTTGATTAGAGGTTGATAAGGATGTTTTCGATTGTTGGAATTTATTATTACTAATTTAAGTTTTGTGTGAGATTCTGAAATGAGGTGTTATTCTTGGGTAGATGTTTTGTCAATGATTGAATGGGATCTGTTTGGTGTGTGTGTTTGGGAACAGGTGCAACTTCATTCTTGTTCACGGAGTACAAATACGTTGGTGTCTTTATGGTTTTCTTTGCTGGTATTATCTTTGTTTTCCTCGGCTCTGTTGAGGGATTCAGCACTGAGAGCAAGCCTTGCACTTACGATAAGAACAAAACTTGCAAGCCTGCATTGGCTACTGCTGCTTTCAGCACTATTGCTTTCGTGCTTGGTGCTGTTACCTCTGTTCTCTCTGGTTTTCTTGGAATGAAGATTGCCACATACGCCAATGCTAGAACCACCTTGGAAGCTAGGAAAGGTGTTGGAAAGGCCTTCATTGTTGCGTTCAGGTCTGGTGCTGTGATGGGATTCCTTCTTGCTGCGAGTGGTCTGTTGGTGCTTTACATTACTATCAATGTATTCAAGATCTATTATGGAGATGACTGGGAAGGTCTTTTTGAGGCTATTACTGGTTATGGGCTTGGTGGTTCTTCCATGGCTCTCTTTGGTCGTGTTGGTGGTGGTATCTACACTAAGGCAGCTGATGTGGGTGCTGACCTTGTCGGTAAAATTGAGAGGAATATTCCAGAAGATGATCCAAGGAACCCAGCTGTAAGTACACCATTTCACTGTGTATGATAACATCTTGCTTTTTTCCTCTTTTTTTTAAATATTAATTTTGACTTACTTTTTTGGATTATGTTACAGGTTATTGCTGATAATGTGGGTGACAATGTTGGTGACATTGCTGGTATGGGATCTGATCTCTTTGGGTCATATGCTGAAGCCTCATGTGCTGCTCTTGTTGTTGCTTCTATCTCTTCTTTTGGAATCAACCACGATTTCACTGCCATGTGCTATCCATTGCTCGTCAGTTCAATGGGAATCTTGGTTTGTTTGATCACAACTCTCTTTGCCACCGATTTCTTTGAGATTAAGGCTGTGAAGGAGATTGAACCAGCATTGAAGAATCAGCTCATCATCTCAACTGTTATTATGACTGTTGGAATTGCTATTGTATCATGGGTTGGCTTGCCATCCTCCTTTACCATCTTCAACTTTGGAACACAAAAAGTTGTGAAGAACTGGTAAGATCCTGATTGTTTTTGTTTTTGCTTTATTTCTCGATTCAAATATCCCTGTTCACTTTTTAAAAGTCTGGCATTATTTTGGATTGCAGGCAGCTATTCCTGTGTGTTTGTGTTGGTCTCTGGGCTGGACTCATTATCGGTTTCGTCACTGAATACTACACTAGCAACGCCTACAGGTGAAAAATACTTTCACTGTATTTGATTACTAACTTTTCACCAGCTAGTATGAAAAATACTAATCTCCCCATGTTCTTGCAGCCCTGTGCAAGATGTTGCAGATTCATGCAGAACTGGTGCAGCCACCAATGTTATATTCGGACTTGCTCTTGGTTACAAATCCGTTATTATACCAATTTTTGCCATTGCTATCAGTATATTCGTCAGCTTCAGCTTTGCTGCTATGTATGGTGTTGCTGTTGCTGCTCTTGGTATGCTCAGTACCATTGCCACTGGTTTGGCAATTGATGCTTACGGTCCCATCAGTGACAATGCTGGTGGTATTGCTGAAATGGCTGGAATGAGCCACCGAATCCGTGAAAGAACTGATGCTCTTGATGCCGCTGGAAACACCACTGCTGCTATTGGAAAGGTATGGTGCCTTAACCGCTTTCTGCAATTCCATGAATCAATTAAAAAGCTTGCTTACTTTGCTTATGATGTATTGTGACATGTAATTTTGGTTTGTTGTTCATAGGGATTTGCTATTGGCTCTGCTGCCCTTGTCTCCTTGGCTCTGTTTGGTGCCTTTGTCAGCCGTGCAGGAATCCACACCGTAGATGTTTTGACTCCTAAGGTTATCATTGGACTGCTTGTTGGTGCCATGCTTCCTTACTGGTTCTCTGCCATGACAATGAAGAGTGTGGGTAGTGCAGCTCTTAAAATGGTTGAAGAAGTTCGCAGGCAGTTCAACACCATCCCTGGACTCATGGAAGGTACTGCAAAACCAGACTACGCCACATGTGTCAAGATCTCCACCGATGCTTCCATCAAGGAAATGATTCCACCTGGTTGCCTTGTCATGCTCACACCTCTCATTGTTGGATTCTTCTTTGGGGTTGAGACCCTCTCTGGTGTTCTTGCCGGGTCTCTCGTCTCCGGTGTTCAGGTAAAATATTTTCCTAGTTCTCTTGTGAATAACTAACTATTCTCAAAACATATGCTCATCGATGCTCATGTTTATTCTAAAACAGATCGCCATATCTGCATCTAACACTGGTGGCGCCTGGGACAATGCCAAGAAGTACATCGAGGTAATGGAATTTTCTTAAGGTTTAATCAAACCATTTAAAGAGATGAAATCAAATCTTAAAGCATTGTGAGTATTTGCAGGCTGGTGTATCAGAGCACGCAAAGAGCCTTGGGCCAAAGGGTTCGGAGCCACACAAGGCAGCTGTGATTGGAGACACCATAGGAGACCCATTGAAGGATACTTCAGGACCTTCGTTGAACATCCTCATCAAGCTCATGGCCGTTGAGTCTCTTGTTTTCGCTCCCTTCTTTGCCACTCACGGTGGTATCCTTTTCAAGTACCTCTAAATTCTACCTGAGTGAAGAGGAAGATGACGGCGATGATGATGAAGAAGACGATGAAGATCGATTCAAAACTCCTTTTTACCACTCTTATTTTCGTTTTGCGTAGGTGGTTAAAAAACCTGTTTTTGTTGATGGGGCTCATTTAAAGAACCAACCAAATGATAATGTTTCTCTCTCTCTCTCTCACTCTGTTTTTATGCTGTCTAGAATTAGAAATCCACCGAGTATTTGAGACTTTGCTTTAGCCTTTACTTTTGCTGCTTTTGTCTTAAATTGTTTTTGTCTTCCTCGGTCAGATGGGGAATTTATTAATGGTCTTTTGTTGGCTTTAGATGAGTAAAACCGTTTTCATAATATGGTAAATTCTTTCATGTAATTATTACACAAACAAACAAATGGTTAAACACAGCTTTAGATTTCTAACTAAGATCCTCGAAGAGCCTCGGCCCCAGCCACAATCTCCAACAACTCCCCAGTGATCTTAGCCTGTCTCGCTCGATTATAAGCCACCGTCAGATTCTTCTTCAATTCAACCGCATTATCTGTCGCATTACTCATTGCGCTCATCCTCGACGCAAGCTCACTCGCTAAAGGTTCCTGCAATGCTCTTAGAATCTGACTGTTCAAATACAAAGGCATCATTTCATCAAGAATCTGAACAGGGTCTTGCTCAAACTGCATCAATGGTGAGACTCAGGTTTCTCAACTTCAAGCTTCGTCCTTTCCACAGCTAGCTTCCCGTCTTTGCTCGTTAGCCTAAACATCTCATCCTCCATAGCATCAACACACTCTCCTTTCATATCACAAGACTCTCCTTTCATCGACAAAGGCAACAGAGTATGGATCACAGGATCAGATTTCACTAAAGACACAAACTTTGTGTAAACAAGCTCAACCTTATCCACTTCTTCACTCACAAACAACGAAAACACATATCTGCAATAACTTGAGCTTCTTTTGTCGTTGGGAAAACTCCTCCTCCTTCAATACATTTATCCACTTCGATTTCATCTCTCCGACTAAAATATGCATTCCCTTTCTTACCTACGCTTATCACAACACAGTCTAATCCTCTCTGCTTCAACTCTTGAACCCGTAAATAAGCTTTCTTGATCATTACATTGTTGAAGCCACCACATAAACCTTTATCACCAGATACAACAACCAAAACAACTCTCTTTACCGGTCTAATGATACTCAGAGGAAAATCAATGTCTTCCAGTTGAGCACATTGGTTGATTGAGTAGAGAATCCCGACTAGTGTTTTAGTGAAAAGTCTAAACTTGATGACTGCTTCTTGAGCTCGACGAACCCTAGCTGCTGCCACGAGTTTCATTGCCTCTGCTATCTTCTGCGTATTCTTCACTCTCTTAATTCGCGAATTCCAGATCGGATTAGAGTTGAAGGTGACGGAGATCTCGACGTATTCCTCTCTGGCCTCAGTGACTGAAACGGATAATAGCGAAATGGTTTCAGTGTGGCCAGGAAATAGAAGGAGTCTGAGCCTAAAACTGATTTCGAATTCGAAGGAGACGACAAGAGCCACGAGGTCGATATCACACCTGTCATTTTCTTTTGGGGAATAAGTATCAAGACTCAGAACTTCACAGGTTTAAGATTTCATCAAGAGTAGAGAACAATAATTTAAGGGGCTTTCTCTAATTATAATGTTTATTAGGGGTAATTACTTTATAAGAAACGAAATAAAAAAATTCCTCAAAATATTACACTTTTAAATTTTGTTCCAAAAATATCATAAAAGTTTTGGTTTCCTAAAACACCACAAACATAAAAATTGATTTTATAAAATTTATAATTAAATTTTTTGGATTTAAATTAACTATTTTAAATTTAGGGTATAAATTTTTAAGGTATCGTTTAGGGTTTAGATAAATCCTAAAAATGTGAAGTTAGAAAATTTGTGCTATAAGAGAATTACTCCCTAATAAAAAGCTATATGTCACCTAAATAAAAATATGTGGTAAATGTGCCACAAAAACTTTATTTTGTGTTATTTAAGAATTGACCAAACGAAATTCTAATTGGAATTTTGACCTCAATCTTTTATTTCCTTTATGGTCCTTGTGGTTGTGGTGTATTTAAAATCTCCACTATTTCGATGGAATTTATCAGATTCTGATCTTTTTGTTTGGAGGCTTGCATCTCCTTCTTCCTCTTCCATTCTAACAAATTCTCAGCACATAAATTTTGGGGCATAGCATTTTATACAAACTGTCTATTAACACAAATCTTTAACCACCACAATGCTATTCCATTTCTCTCCCGCGAAACCCCTCCTATTTTCTCCACCCAATCTCCGCCACAATTCACCCGCATTGCTCCTTTCTCCGCCGAGATCCCTTCGAATTCGAGCCATCTACGCCGCTCAAATCTTCGATTACGAATCCCAACTCAAATCCGAATACCATAAATCCTCTGCTCTCAAAGTCGCCGTCTTGGGTTTCGGCAATTTCGGTAAATTCCTCTCCAAAACCCTAATTCAACAAGGTCACGACTTAATCACTCACTCTCGCTCCGATTACTCCGAAGCCGCCTCCTCAATCGGAGCTCGTTTCTTCGATAACCCTCAGGATCTCTACGAACAACATCCAGCGTCGTCCTCCTCTGTTCCTCAATCCTCTCGACAGAATCTGTCCTGAGATCATTCCCTTTCCAACGCCTCCGTCGTAGCACGCTCTTCGTCGATGTTCTCTCCGTTAAGGAATTCCCAAAAACCCTCTTTCTCAAATACCTCCCTAAGGAGTTCGACATTCTCTGTACTCTTACCCAATGTTTGGACCCGAGAGCGGGAAACATTCTTGTCTAACTTGCCCTTTGTCTACGACAAGTGAGAATCGGAGACGAAGCACACGAAATTGTGTGAGAAATTTCTGAAAGTTTTCGAGAGTGAAGGTTGTAGAAATAACCAAGTGACTGGAAAATATCCTTGGCAATGCTTAGAGGTAACATAATCTAGTGATGCTAGGGACGAAGCTAATATTACATGTTGTGGTTTTGGGTCTGTGACCATGCAATGGGAAAGGTTGTTTATGTATAATCAGAATGCTCTTGAGCAGTTAGAGAGATTGGACATGGCGTTTGAATCAGTTAAGAAGGAGCTGTTTGGGAGAATGCATCGTGGTTACAGGAAGCAAATGTTTGGTGGGGAGGTTTCTTCGGAGGAGAAACCAAAGAAAACAGAGCAGAAGTTGCTCAATGATGCTGGTGCTCCGATGAAAGAGATACCATCATCATCTTAAATTATAAATTGTAGAGGTTTGGTGAATTTTGTTAAATTCGGAATAAAAAGTTCTTTTAGGAAATACTCTGTGAAAATAAATAAAAAGAGATTTTGGTGTGTTCATATCCGTATGTTGCCTCTTTTCAAACTAATGTATCAATAATCAATTTATGAACTTATCTATCTATTTGAGATACTGTCGGAACTGAAAAGATAAGAGTTTTTTTCAATCGTGTATCTACTGAAATGCTTATCCCTCCGGTCACCGGAAACAAATACGGACGAACCGTCTTCTTATTGTGTCGGATCGACGACATTGTGTTGCTCAAAAGCCTATACTCCATGATTTTTTTTGTTTTTAATGTTTACTGAAATACCTTAATCCTTGTTTCCGATGCCTAATAGATCTCAGGTCACTCACCCGGTGTTCAATTCGATTCGCGACAATATCGTTATGGCCCAATAATTTAATGGGCCTCTTGAATGTCTCGTACTATTTAATCATGAGGAAAAAAATACAGATTTGAAATATGGAATAGGAATCTCTGTGATCTACGTTAAAAATCTCTGTTATCAAAAGCAAAAATAGGTTTGCACGTGTAGCCACCATCACTGGTCGGAGCGTTTCGTCTTCCCCAAATTGCAACCCTAAACCCCACACCGACGACGAAATTAAACAAAAGATTAAACTTTGATCTCGGATTTTGCTTCTTTACTAGCAAAGCTTCAACAATGGAAGTCATGGACAAATGGGTAGCCGAATTTTTCCTCCGTCGCCAGCAAAATCCGAGGGTTTATGTACAACCCTGTTATCGGCTCTGAAACCGGTAGATTCCTTCGACTGTGTAAATCTCAAGACATCTGCCGTTTTGCGGGACATCTCGAATTCCTTGATTCGAGGTACGGTTGACGAGGAAATGCTCGACCTTCTCGAGATTTTTGAGAAGCTTCTGTTTCAGGAACATTTCTGTAATCATGGACTCTCAAATCTTCTGTCGCACGGTTAGGTTTCATGTTGAGAAGTGACTGCTTCAGATGGCTTCTTCAGCGATGCCCTTGAAAGGATTTGGAAGAAGCGGATTGGGATATTGAAGGAGAGGGAGAGCGATCTGGTGACTCATGAGTTGTTGAAGTGGGAGAGTGATCTGAACAAGGCGTTTGAGGAACCTGAGCTCTACCAGAAGATTCGTGAGACTAACATCAGGTACAATGCCATTTCTCATCTCACTCAGCTTTTGAAGGAGCAGTGGGCATTGCTTGGGTGTTCCTCTCTTAAATCAGCAGCTCGAAAGAGGTTTCTTAAGCGCAAGGATCCAAATGCTGCTCGGAAAAAAGGTAAAATTTTTGGTAAAGCAGGTGACACCATTGATAACGTCAATGAGGAGCTTAAGAAATTCTGGACGCCTGAAGTGAAAGCTCTGAGGGAAGGAGTGAAAGAGCATGGAAAATCATGGAAAGATATAAAGAATTAACCCTGTTGTATTCGCTGATAGGAGTGAGGTGGATTTGAAGGATAAGTGGAGAAATTTATTTGGTCGGCAGTAGTAGGAATCTTGCCTGGTCGCTTATAGGTGTTTTTGGAAAGTTAGGTTTTGAGTTCTTGTGGAGTTCAATGATGAGCGAGTAGAATATGTTCTTGATTCAGCCTTTTGTAGTAGCTAGTGTCAAACTTTAGACCGTATTTCTTGTTCAAAAGTCTCTATGACCAACTGATACAAAATGTAGTGATTTTAATCAAATCAAGCAAGCTCTGAAACCCATCTCAAACTCCTCCCGGTTCAAAAACTTGCCGATGAAAACGATCTTGTTGATTCTTGTTTCATCTTTTCTCCATAACCGGTCTGGTGATCCTTCAAATCTTTCATGAACTCCCTGTCCCAACCATCAAAAACTCACAAAGTCAGACAGAATTGTACATCAACAGACTACAATGCTTTAAGATTCACTCGAAGCAATATAATGAAGGTCACCTGAAACACGAATCTCTCGTCCATGTCTTGGACAGAGAGGATACCTTTCATTCTGTAAATGTCCTCACTACTTTGGTACAAAAGCGCCCCAAGCCACATGTTAGCCTGATGCATTGTCAAAACTAAGGTTCGATGATGCAGGTAATCAATCACTCATCTCATCAATCGTTAAAACTAAAAATGAAAGTTCCGGTGCTACAGTTTAATGCATCACATGTTACACAACTTAAGCCATATTGGGTTAGACCTTCTCGAGGTCCAAGTCTCCTTCGCAAACTATACTGCCTGAAGCAACATCAGGGTCACGGGTGTGATCATGAGAATGGTGATGCTCTGCAGTTTAAGAAGCAAACTAATCAGCGCATGTAGGCGATCAGTATTAAGTAATAAGGCCATTCTTTGATAACTATATAACCTATCGGGCAGTTATGACCATGATCATGGTCATGGTGATGATCATCATGACCCTTGTGATCTTCATTCACAGAGCTCTCAATTCTGAAAAGATAAAACAGTTAGCCACCAGCAATAAACCAGAGTAACAAAATCAGCCCCCGTAAACCAGGACTTCCACAGCCAATAAACCGTAACATATGCATAGAACTACAATAAACCTTGTGGAAAAGTTTTCGGAATGACTCGTAATAAGATATTAGTAAGATGTAGAATAAAACCGGACCTTTCTAAATCAAACCCTCCGATTCCAAGAACATAATCCAAGTCAACCTTCCCATACTTTGTCCGCTTCATGTGAGCCATGCTGTTTATGGTCTGAAAATAACCGTATTACATAAATGTTAACACACAGCAAAGAGACAAAATAGATGTTCAAAGAGAAATAAATCAGAAGAAGCAGAACCTACCTTTATCCTCTGCATCACTGAATCTAATTCTGGCTCACCAACAAGATCAGTCTGCAACAAGGTACAAACATTTCTCAGCTTGTATGAAATGTCGAGGATTAACAATACATAGCAGACCATTGAGAAAGTTTTACTACAAATATCAATCGCACGTTTCAAATACAATTGTTACCTTGTTAACTATGATACGATCTGCGTAAGCTATTTGTTCAACCGCCTCATTGACATAGCCTTCGGGTTTGACCTCATCTAGATGCAAACGAGCATGCTTAGCATCAACAAGAGTTACAACCCCGTCCAGTTTGACATCATTGAAAATTTGATCCTCTGCATAAAAGGTTTGAATAATCGGGGCTGGATTCGCCAATCCTGAAAAGAAAATTACACATCATATATTCAAAGTCTTTAAGAAAATAGTAATTATGAAGCTCAAGAGCATCATTTGAACTGAAGCAAAAAGACAAGAGTGATTACAGTTTTCTAACCCTGTTGTCTCAATTACTATATGATCGAACCTTCCTTTCTTCTTCTGAACCAATTCAGAAATCATCCTCACAAGATCACCTCTAACTGTACAACACAGTAAGCCATTGTTAAGCGTTATTATATCCTCTGTTCCCGAAGTTTTAGCTGCCACAAGCAATCCATCAATGTCCACTTCACCAAACTGAGAATTCACATTTAGCACGAATTAGAAATCATTAACTCAAAAACCATCTCTCTTCAACTTCTTAGACACAGAGATTAACAAAAATACCTCATTCTCGATCACGGCTATGTTTTTCCCATGATCTCCCGTCAAAATATGGTTTAGCAATGTCGTCTGTATACACTCAGAAAAAAACAAAAACCGATGAAAATCAGTATTGGTCAAATTTAAATTGAAACTTTTTCCTACTTACCTTAGATTTGAAATTACACAACAAGCCTCACCTTACCAGAGCCCAGGAAGCCCGTGATTATAGTGGCCGGAATTCGATTATCGGGAAGAATCTCACTGGAAATATCGGAGGAATCATCCGTCTCCACAACCGCCAGCGATGGAGCAGAGGCAACAGCGGAGTAGAATTTCCGACGGCTGTCAGAGTAAACTGCCGCGGAATAGAACGGAAATGGCTTCGTTCTGAGAGGAACTGTAGCTCTCCTGCGACTAGCAAAAGCGAACCGATGGTTCAACGCTGTATCGGGTCGGGGAACGTTGAAAGCAAGAGAAGTCGTGGCTATGTCGAGTTTTAACAGCTTCGCCATTGTTATTAGGGTTTAAGGTATCCCGTGAAAGCTCGCCAGTCGCATCAATTAGATGACTGACATTTTGCTTTGTAGTTTCAGAATTTACGCTTTTTTTTTTTTCTACATTGTTTTTTCCCGGTCCGATCCAACGGTTGAAGTTGACACGAAGTTTGTAATGAATGGTCATAAACAACCGATTTGACTTTGGTGTAACTTGAACTAATAAAATAGTACCCCCTCAGTTTCGAAATATAACATGTTCTAGTTAAAAACGTGGAAATTAAAAAGTTGTTTTTATTTTAAAAAATATCATTTAATATATAAAATAAAAAATTTAAATAATTATGAAAATTATTGTAAAACACTATTAGTCACACAAAATACAATAAAGTTAGAAGGTACATAAAAATAAATATTAGAACATCTTATATTTTAAAATAAAATAAAAAACCTTACAACATCTTATATTTTAAAATAAAATAAAAAACCTTACAACATCTTATATTTTTAAATGGAGAGTGTAGTAAAATACTTATCAGTTATCTCAATAGAAAAGGTGGAACATCTCACCCGTTCACCCTATGAAAAGTATTATAATTGTAGCCCATTAAAATTGCTGCCCATGCAATATTTAAATCATTTTTGTTACAAAACACATTAATTCAGAATAGTTCCTTGCGTGCATCAAAATTAGATACAATACGTAAAGAAGAGCATAGTTCTAATTCCTAAGTCATTTATATAACAAAAATAATTCTGTGGCGATAATTTCTGATATCCGTTTTGATATCAATGGAAGATTAGTTGATTAAATTTATTTATGCAAAGTACCTTTTTGTATTTCCACTTAATATTGTTTCTAAAACAAGAAGTATCGAATTTCGAGTAACTGTATCGATAATGGTGGTAGATAATTAGATTTGTTGATTTTCTTGTTTGCAGATCCAAAGTTACTGTTCATTATCCATAAATACTTTTTTGAAAACAAAAATGTGGTAATTTTGAATTATAATATGAAGTTTATATAGTTAAACTAAAAGAACGTTAGGTTTCATGCAGAAAAATCAAGAGTTTCTCTATTTAAAAATTCAAAAGCTAGAATATATGGATTATGATTAGGGGAATACCAGACGAATTCGAAGTTTTGGTCTTTGTATAATGCAGGTTGAGTTTGTTTTTTAATTGTAAATTGAAAAGAAACAAGAACATCAATACAAAATAATTAAATCACAGAAATATTAACAGGGGTCCACAAATAGTGGGACCCGTGGGTTTCTTTATTTTTCCATCTTATCTTAAAACGCAATTAGATTGTTCCGAAGCTAACTCCGTACCACCCTAAGGGTGATTCACCTTACACGTGTCAGACGATAGTAGGCTCAGAATCAGGCTCGGCTCACGGCCACTTTGCACATTTCTATATTCTCTCTCTTTCTTCCTCACCGTCTCGTCAAAATCACAACAAAAAGGTTTGATCAAAGAGAACACTGTTAAACCTCCAGAAAAATTCATCAGGACAAATAATCTGCGATCGATCGCCGTCATGATTCGGTACGTATCGTCTTATTCTGTTGGTTTCGTCGGAGTAAAATTGATCAACTTAGTGCACAACTGTTTGTTTGTGAACAGGTCCTTTATACAACGTCCTTTCACTGTTTTTGATCGTAAGATTCTAATCTGTTTTATTTTATTTGATTGTGTTCAAAATTTGGGTTTTACTGTTGATCATGTAGTGTTGATCCACATTTATCTCTCTGTTATTATTATTGTTTGTGTTTGTTTTTCATCCGATTGATTTGAGTTTGAAACATTGAGGAGTTTCTTTAATTGTCTCTTTGGGTCTTTGTAAGCTCATTTTTTTATGTGAGTGAGAGTGATTGTGATCATGCTCTGTTTCAGTCTCTAAAGAAGATTGATGATTCTGGATTACATCATCATGGGAGGAGCGTGCTCAAGGAAGACATATCAACAAGTTGAGGATATTTTAAACAGAGGTGTCTCTGGAAAATATAGCAAGAGTTCAAGTTCGAAATGGTTAGCAACTTCGCTCTCTAGGTCCGGCTCTGATGTTAAACGGAACAATGGAGAATGTCCATCGCTTATGGAGCTCTGTGTCCGCAAGATACAAGAGGTCATCATATTCTTTCTACTTACCAGGCTGAAATTAAATGTATAAACGCGAGCCAAAATTTTAAACTTTGTTGCATTGCAGGACATAGATAGATATACCAGATTCTCTGACCTGCCTAGGGATATCAGTCAGCAGATTTTTGATGAATTGGTGTATTCCCAACGGTTAAATTTAAAGTCTCTTGAGGCATTTCGGGACTGTGCAATCCAGGTAAAGTCCTTGGTGATTCTCTCCTTACTAATCCCGTTCGTGTTCATGTCCTATTAGTGCAATGGATCTCACCATTTGTGAAAACAGGATCTTTACTTGGGAGAATACCCTGGAGTTAATGATGACTGGATGGATGTCATCTCCTCGCAAAGTACATCGTTGCTTTCTGTTGATTTTTCGGGGTCCGATATCACAGATTATGGGCTGCTTTCTCTAAAAGGTTGCAAAAATATGGAATCCTTAAACTTTAATTTCTGTGACCAGATATCAAACCGTGGACTCGAGCATCTCAGCGGTAAACTTTGCTCATTTTGAGTCATTTCTATTTTTTCCTGCTGATCAAAATTTCCTTGTACTTTGTATGTGGATGTTTCCTAAGCGTAGCTACTACATTACAATTATACCTGATGCACTTACTTTCATTTGATAACTATCCACAAACAATTTCAGGCCTCTCAAATTTGACAAGCCTAAGCTTCAGAAGGAATGCTGCAATCACTGCACAAGGCATGTGTGCCTTTTCCAACTTGCTTAACATGAAGAAACTAGATCTTGAGAAGTGTCCTGGGATTCACGGTGGGCTCGTTCACCTGCGAGGTACATTGCTTCGTGTTCTGTTGTGATAATTGCCTGTTTCTGGCATCTCTGTTACTGAGAGCTCTAAAATGATATGTGTACACTGATGGATTGATCCAAAACCAAGTAGTGCCTTTACATATTTGGGTATTGGTTGGTATTTTACTTGGTAGATGTTGATATCAAATCTGCATCCTATTTTCCACGTAATTAAGCCAATGTCTTACCTTCTCTACACTTTTCTGTCTTTTCCAGATTTAACCAAACTAGAGTCCTTGAACATAAAGTGGTGTAACTGCATAACAGATACAGATATGGAGCCTCTCTCAGGTAGCAAGAACATGTGTCTCCTCACATATATACTGTAATTTTCCCCAGTAGATGTGCTAACTCATTTTTACTTCAGAACTTACAAATCTAAGGAGCTTACAGATTTGCTGCAGTAAGATTACCGATTTTGGTATTAGCTACCTTAAAGGTACTTGAATTGGGGGTTTTGATTATTATTACTTCTTTTTGTTTTGTCTCACATTTTCGCTGTGTATTCTTAGTTGATCATTTAAGTACCTCATCTGCTTAGATTCATTTGTCCCACATGCTTGCTTCAGGGCTAAACAAGCTTAATTTATTGAACTTGGAAGGGTGCCGTCATGTTACTGCTGCATGCTTGGACACACTCACAGGTTTGTATAGCCATCATTTATGGTTGTATGCAAGCTTTGTTGTGTTTTTGGGATCATCCAGTCAATTGGATGTATGATACTTTTTAACCTACACATCTGATGATTTTTTGCCAGATGAACTCATACGAGTCATTTTCTTTTGTTTATATAGCTCTTAAAGGCTTGATGTTTTTGAACCTCAATAGATGCAATTTTTCCGACGACGGGTGTGAAAAGTTTTCTGGTGAGTGTTAGTGACTTCCTTGCAGTTGAAATTGTTTGTTTTGAGTGTGGATGACTTTGTGTCACCCTCCTTTTCAGATTTAATTAATTTGAAGATATTAAACTTGGGCATGAACAACATTACGAATTCATGCTTGGTCCCCCTGAGAGGTTGTCTCACTTTCTTACTGTGTTCCTATTTCTACTATTTTTTTGTTTGTTTCTTCTCTTAACCATGTCGTGTTGTCTGAGAAACGACTGCTAAATTGCTAATCAAGATAAAGTATCTTCTCAGGTTTGACAAAGTTGGAGAGCTTGAACTTGGATTCTTGTAGAATTGGTGACGAAGGACTGGTACATTTATCAGGTGATTGCTACTTGGCGTTTTTTGCTCTTACCACAGATTACCCGATATTCAAATATAGTTGTGTGGTTTAGGTATGCTTGGGTTGAAATCTCTGGAGTTGTCCGATACTGAAGTAGGAAGCCATGGGCTTCGACATCTTTCTGGTCAAACATTTTCCCTTTCTTTTTCCTTTCCGTTATGTATCTTTTGTGTTCTTTGGTGTAATGCTCACTGCAGATAATCTAGAACTCCTTATATATAGGCCTGGCAAACCTAGAGAGCATAAACTTGTCATTCACGGTTGTGACCGATAACGGTTTAAGGAAATTATCTGGTTTGACATATCTTCGAACATTGAATCTAGATGCTCGTCATGTCACTGATGCTGGTCTTTCCGCACTTACAAGTAAGTCATTCCAATGCGTCCATAACTGTGACTACACAAGTTATTTTCCTTTGTATGATGTAGTTACAGGTTCCCCTGAGTAAAATCCAAACTGTCCTGTCTGTTTTTGTTCTAGGCTTGACTGGGTTAACTCACCTCGATCTCTTCGGTGCTCGTATCACAGATTCTGGAACAAATCACTTACGAAGTAAGTTTTTTTATGTTTAGTATCTATTCCTATTCATAGAGATCTGCCTCATACTTTTTTCTGATGGTTTTCTTTTGATAGACTTGAAGAAACTGCAGTCACTGGAAATATGTGGTGGTGGATTAACCGATGCTGGTGTCAAGAACATAAAAGATCTTTCATCGCTCACTCTCCTCAATCTATCACAGAACTCCAATCTCACAGACAAAACACTGGAGTTTATTTCCGGTAAAATTACAATTCTTGATTTGATCAGACAAATTATATGTACCTGAAACCTGAACCATGATCTCATAAAAACCGCAGGATTGACTGGGTTGGTCTCTCTAAATGTCTCAAATTCTCGAGTATCAAACTCAGGACTACGTCACCTGAAGTCATTGAAGAACCTGAGATCTCTGACCTTGGAATCCTGCAAGGTCTCTGCTAACGACATCAGGAAGCTTCAGGCGACGGATCTGCCAAACCTAGTCAACTTCCGTCCTGAATAAATTATTTGTCAAAGGGGCAGCAAATTCAAAAACTCTGTAAATAGATCGATCTCTTCTGGTCTTGGACAAAGCTACTGTCTTCCTCATATAATATAAATATCCTCTAGCGATGCTCTTCTTCGGATTATTTACTGAAGAAACTATAAATAAAGCTTTTAAAGCTAAAGGTTGGACAAAAGAAGCTTTGATGGCTCTTCTATGTGCTCAGCTTTTGGGATCTCTTTGGTTTGTTTATTTATAGCAAACAAAAACTGTCAAAAGAAACAGATCACTCTTGTATTGTTTGTGTGAATTCCAAATATCGTCTGTAATAATATAATAGAAAATATTTTCTAGCAGAAAAGAAAATCTGTGTGAAGGTAAAAATCTCAGACAAGGAAAAGAGACGGATAAAAACCGTGACTACTGAGTTACTGTAAATATATGTTACATCTGAACATGTTAGAATCTCTGGGTCACAAATCTTTCTACCAAAAAATAAAAAAGAAAAGACTTAAAAAGAAGAAAGCGAATCAGAAAGGTAGGTGACTCGGATTAGATCATCTCTGTGGCTGATCAGAGGCAGATGCTCCCACAGAAGGTGCAGGCACTGCGCCGCTAGCTGACCCGTTCTCAACTGGTGGAGCGACACCCCATTTACCTTCCGACTCGAGCGGTTCGAATACATGAACTCCTCCATCTGAGAGACCAATAGCAAACATGTTTGGTTCTTGCGGATGTGCGGCAATCACCAGTGGATGTACGTTCGAATTGCTGCACAAATGGAATAAGAGGAGCTTTATGTCGTTACCGATTGATGTATTGAAACGTTAACTATAGACATCTGTTCTCTGTGAGCTTTGAATCTGAAAAATTCAAGAGTACTCTGCTTACCTGAGACTAGCTGGTAGATAAGCAGAAGGGTTGACCCGGCAACGCAATCTTAGATTTGCAGAGCTAAATACACAAACTGTTGCATCCATAAAACTAGCGTAGACCAATTGGCTATCGCATGAGAATGTGGCATGAGTGATTGGAGCTAATGATTCTCGCACAGCCCACTGAAACAATGCAATCATCAATCATCAATCATCTTTCAAATGCAATAAATTGTACATCTTAAATAGTAAAAGAGATGACTATAACTAAAATACCTGTTTCATGCATTCGAGCTTGGTAGTTTCGTATATAGCAAGCTGCGTCTCATGCACGACGAGGAAGTGAGCTTGATCTAGATGGAACTGAACACGCGTATCTGAAGGTGCAGTGTTTGGTCTCCCTTGTGGAAGTGGCAGAACCTTGCTTCTCTGCTTCTCCCATCCATCTGTGTTCCAAACACAAAGCTGTAATAAAAACAAAAACATTTAAAAGACTTGATCTTGTTTTCCTTGATTCTCAAAGAAATAAAAGATGGTTTAAGGCAGGAACCTGAGCATCTGCTCCAGACGAAACCAACACGTTTAATACGTTGGAGAAGGCAAGACCAGTTATTCTCTTTGAATGACCTTTAAGCTTACTCTTCACCTGTGCGAGAAAACAAGGAAAATATTGACCATCATTTCAGCAAACAAAACAATACTTCTTTTCTACATTCTTCTCTGGAGATATCGATTTATTACCTCATCAACACGAACGTTATAAATCTGAATCGTACTATCATCCATTCCGATAGCGATAATATTATTGTCTTGAGGATGAAAAGCAAGAAAAGTTGCAGCAGGCGGTGGTGGCATGAAAGTAGCCATCGTCTGCAAATTATTAGCCAAGAAAAATGAGTCAAAAAGCATTCACAAAACATCAAATAGTAAGCATTTGTGTATCCCCATTACCTTAAATGTCATCATGTTAAATAAAGAGATCTTCCCTCCGGAGGCTGACATTACATATGAATCATTCTTGGATAAGGCAAAACAAGGTACAGCTTCCTCGGGATTGGTTTCAGCAACGTCGTTAGTCATGAGGATCCCACTTGCTGGTTGCCATTGCTGAGGCGGTAAAGTAGCTGTCGCCTACACAAATGAATCACGGAAAATCGAGATGCAGAGTTCAGTGACACTTATCATTATTTGATCAAGAAAGAAAGAGAGTTAAATTCACCTTTCCAGTTGCGTTGCGGTCATTCCGCTGCCATTTCCATAGAAGATGAATAGCGTTTGATGCCAAAGCCAAGATAGCGTTTCCCGAATTCGTGAAAATCAATCTTGATATCTGAAAAAGTCATCAGTTTTATCGTCAGAAAAAACCCCCGATATATATTCAGAAAAAAACGATCTATATATATATATATAGCCTATACATGGCTCAGAAATGAATATTTATATACCTTGGCAACTCTCAGATTCTCAGGGAGTCTCAGTGACCTGCATTGAGAAGGCTCGCTGACTTCAGTAAGCTTCCATATCTTAGACTTATCATTTGATTCTTCTGTAATCACTGGCTTCACATCCACCATATTCCGCGAGTCTCCATTCTATAAAAGACAAGTGATGATGAGTGATGGAAAGATAAAATAAAAGTGAGTGAAAGAACAAAAAAAAACCAAATAGTTATTACCATTCCTTGGATGGAAACTACATTGGCTGATCGATCTGCAAGTCCAGCACTCGTTGCAGCAGCTGCTGCTGCCGTTGCAATGCTGTTTATCGCAGGCTGCAAATGTAGAAACGAAATATTGACGAAATCTTTCAATTGGGCGTAAGTAATTTAAATCTTAGCTTAGATTCGAAGTACCTTGGAGGTTTCAGATGATATGTTCTCACAAGTGTGCAATAGCCTTAGACCATCTGAGTTTGCCATAACCTTGATCACATTCTCATTTCCAGACACGGCTAGGAGAGAGCCTTCCTTGTTAAACCGGATACGCGGGCTTGCCTAGTTTAATATTAGAAGAGCGATTTAAGAAGAAACTCCAAAAGAATATTTAAAACGTTTCAAATTAAGCTTTTGTTCATGTACCTGGAGGCCTCCATCGCCATCAATGGCAGTTAAAAGCTGTACAGTGTCCATATCCCAGAACTTAATGGAGAAATCATCACCCGCAGCTAGATAACGGTTTTTAGTTGTATCAAACTGCACAACACCGAGAGAACGCTTGTGGAATCCTTGATAAGTTCTTTTAACCGCTCCTTCGCTTTCATTCCATTCAACTATGAAAGACTCTCCATCTTTACTCGTCCCACAAGAGAATAGCCTAGTTCCATCAGCACTATAAGCCATTGTAGTACACCAGCGACCAGGTGCATCATAGTCAACTCGAGAACCCATATTATCATACAACCATGCTTTAATTTTCCCATCGAGAGCAGTCGAAAATATGAACTTGATGACAAGAAGAATAAAACAAATCAAAAAATTAAAACATGTAATGGAAGGAAGGGAGATCAATGGATAGCTAAGCTTACCTGAATGTTTTCCTTGTAGTGAGGACAGACGGAGTATACAGGAGCTTCATGACCTTCAAAAGTATGCCTTTTGACACCTGTCGCAGCGTCCCAGACCTTGATGGTTTTGTCATCACCACAGGTTATTACACATAGTTGCTTGTTTGGAGTCGAGAAGGCAATATCATTCACACCACCAACATGAGCATCAATCTGAAATAATCACAATGTTACAAGACAATCCCCCAACGGAAAAAAAAATGTCAAAAAGAGAGGCTTGTGAATGTTATGAGACCTCAAGGTGTTGCCTCATGTCTTCACCTCCGTGATAAGAGTATAATTGTACAATATGTCTGGAGTAAGCAACTCCTGCAATTGAGAACGTTGGGCTGACTTATAAATTTGCATTCATGTGCAGATTTGAATTCAAAGGCGAGTTCTTTACCAAACAAGGAACCATCAGGGCTCCATATCACACGGTTGACAGAAACGACGGGTTCTTTCACCAGAGCAGCCTGAAGATACAAATATTAAGTCATTATAGATTCATAACATATACCAATACTGATGTTTTGTTGTTGCTACGCATAGCCACCTGCAAGGGCATTGAACATTTACTCAAATCCCAAACTTTGAAGGTTTTCTGTACTAATCGTTCTCGAGATCCAACTTCCCACAGCCCAATATCCCCTACATTTGTACCAACTGATACAAGTACAACAACACAATCAAGTTAGAAAGTAGATTATTATTAGTTACAAAAAACACATACAGAGCAAGAAACAGACCTAGAAGCAGAGTCTGTTTAATTGGATGAAAGTCCATGCTCATGGGAGATGAGCCCTGAGTCAAAGTTCGTGCAACTGTCTTGGGCAAGTCATCAGGTGCTTTGAAAGCTGGAGTATGGCCATGGGCCTGCCCTGGAAATGACATTGGTAACATGTTCACACCTAGAGTCACCTCATCAGAGATTCCCATCGGCCTTGTTCTTTTAGAGACATGTTCAGAATCCGCTGATGGGTAGTCTAAAGCAGCATTAGTTGGCGGAGTTCTTGGGTGCTTCAATGCCGCTATATCAAAATGGGAAAGGAGTTCCATTGTAAACACATTGCATAGATCACACAAAGTTTGTCTGAAGAAATACATATTTAATAAGTAGTGCCTGGGATCGATGGACCACCAAGTGCTATGGCTCCTGCTGAGACAGCTGGATGTGGAACAGAGGATGGACTAGACATCCAACCAGCAAGAGGCGTTGAAACGGGTGAGGCCGTTGGTTGAAATGGCTGGAGACATAGAGACAATCAAACACTTGACCTTAGGAAAAAAAATAAAAAAAATAAATATAGAAATTAAACTACCCCGTGTGCGCCTAAAGGAGGAAATCCTCCAGCTTTTGGTAATCCTCCGAGCAGTGGATTGTTCACAGGTGATGGAGCCCGTGCGCCATTTGGAGGGCCACACGAGTGATCCACAAAAAGTGTCTTTATATCTGGATTTGGCCTTGGATTTTTACACAGCTGATGCTGCCAATTTAAGCTGCGGGTCAAAAGTTAGAATGAGTTAATTGGATTTTTACACAGCTGATGCTGCCAATTTAAGCTGCGGGTTAAAAGTTAGAATGAGTTAATATGCCAACTTCTTGAAGTGAATAAGACAAGATGATTAATGGACAAAGCAATTAACCTCTGGTTGATCAAAGTCCTCAGCCTTGAATTTCTAAGAGTAGGAAACTGCAATTTATCACGGAACAATGGATTCGCCTCAATCAGCTTTTTAAGTTCCACCAACATGATAGCTCTTGCAGACTTGGTGTCCCCATACTTGGACAGCTGCTCATTCTCCCTAAAATTTCATCAAACTCAAAATATTTAAATCCTCTGCATCATCTTTCTTTTGCACTATCGCTAAGTTTTTTTAAAAAGCATTAGAAGACTACATCAAGGCAGGATGACTTACCGGAAATTCTCCAATGTCAAGAGCTGCGTAATTTCCTTGAAAAGCTCCTCATTAAAAGTTGAAAACACTTTCAAATCCTTCACTAGTATATCCACAGCCTTGGGACGATCATGCCTACGAAGAGAAGGCACCAGGTGAATCACAAATCAAACTCTGTTTCTATTGCTATTTCACTGAGAGAGAAAAAAAAAACCCCATAACTTACTTGTCCAAAGCCTCGAGATACTTCTGCTTTCTTATCTCAAAGAATATCTTCATAGAGTATCTATTATCATCTACTTTAGTGAAACCAGAGAGATACTTCTCAACCTCATCCCAGTTTCCATTATGCACCTCATCCTCAAAATACTTCATGTTGAAAAAAAACCCAGATTCTTGTTCAAGCCTGACACACATCACAAAATTTTACAAAGCAATGCATTAACCAACACAAGAGCTAACAGGTCAATTCGTAACTAAGTTAGAACAAAGGAGGGGCGTGAAATCTAGACTTACTTGTGAACAGTCTCTTTAAACTTCTCTTCATCGAGAAACTGTAAGATCAAGAATACGAGCTCTCTACTAAGAGAAGACATGTTTCTCTCACTTCCTTAAGACTTTTTCAACTCAGATGCACAACACCTACCGATACTATCACCAGATCTGCAAATTAAACAATGGCGACGATAAACAAAAATGGCGAAAGTGAGCTAAAATCTGGAAAAGAATACTTAAAAACTATAAAATTGAACCTATATCTGATAAATTATCCAGAAACTTCGCATCTCTGCAGATAACGAAAAATCAGGAAATTTAGGTCTTCCTGGAATTGGAAGATGGAATTTAATAGCTTATAAAGATAATCTTTTTACTACATGGAAAAAGCAAAATAATTATCACAAAGCAAATATCCAGAAAAGCTAGGGCAAAAGGATTTTTTTTTTCAAATCAGAAAAATAATAAACTCGAAACAGCTAGATTCCATTAAACATAGGCAAAGGTAGAAGCGTGAAGCTTACTAACCATGAAAGAAGAAAGAGATCGATGAAGAAGAAGAAGAAGACCAACTTCTTTCTCTCTCTCTCCAGATGATGGATTGATTTTTGGACTCTTTTTTCTCTCTTCCGAAAAAAGCAAACTTGAAACAAAAAGAAATGAATCCTTCTCTCTCTCTTCGAAATATATATACGGACATTAAAACTTGCAGAAATGGAGATTTTAATAAGAGAAGGTGACAGATAATTGGATGCTGATAAGTACATTTGGCTATCATTCTAACAAAAGCTAACTGCGATAAGCAGGATTGATATGTAATTCCCTTATCCATACGACTTAATCGGCTAAATTTCTCGACGTTATCGGCTCGGAATATTAGTTGCCAGCTGTGCTCCACGGAGGTTTATCCTCTACATCGCGATGGGTTTACACCTATGTGGAGAACCGTCGATTTTCGTTCGTTGGCGCGGAGGACGGGGATCTAGCGGCTAGAGTTTCATTCAATGTGTCAGACTTATCTCAGATCCCTCGTGGCACGACAAAGCTTTTAAATTGAGTCCTTGCCCTCGATTTTGACTAGTATTACGGATATGACATTGAGCTAATTGCTCTTGAGATGCGGTATTCATCCAACATCACGTGATGAAGAAATGTTCAACTCGTAAAGATGCTACGTGACTACGTCATTCATCTCGCCGGGATACGAAAAAAGATATGAGATTTTTAATATTTCGCTTATGTTCATATTAAATAGGGTCTAATTTTATTTCTTATTTTTTTGGGTCAGAAAATACTAATAGTTTCAATATTATAAATTTTTTGGATAAAATATTATAGTATTGTTATTTTGTTGTCCACATACTGCTGAACATAATAATTATTTTTGATAAATTTATTGTTTTAACTTTTTCAATACGGGTAAATTTAGTATGCGATTGGCTGTGTAAAAAATATAAAACGTAAGGATGTGAATTGTAGTTCCTACTCTTGTATACAGAAAAACCTACTAGCGTGCATTGACTATTATATTTAAAAATCCTTACCTATTTATAAATTTAAAATCCTTGCCTCTTGATCGGAATGTTTATAAATTTCAAAATTATTCTTTCAGATTGCTACTGGGAGCAGTTAGATCGGAATGAGCTGGATTCTTTCGGTTTAAATAATGGAGAGGAAGCACAAAAGAGCTTAGAAGTAAATAACATAAAGATTCATTCTTTTTACGTAAAAAAAAAGAATAAGTATATGTGTATATAAGTAATTTATGTTCGTAATATATGTGTATGTATATAGATATATATTGGTACAAAGATAAGTATAGTAAATGATCTTATTGTATTTAATATTTACAAAAACGACGGAATTGCATTTTGTAAATAAGTTGTTTATTTTTACAAAAGTTACGTGATGGCATGTATACGGTTTTGTATTTTTTTTTGTTTTGCTTACACCAATGTTTGGTAGATAGATTAAAATAGAATTACCAAATAAAATAGCATGATTGAATTCGAATTACAAGTACAAAATTTCTTTGGTAATTATCTATTTATTTTTTAAGCTTTCTAAAAGTTTTGAAGATTAATATGGGTTTCAACTAGGACCGATCCTGAACAAACATATCAAGTATATGCTTGGGGCTATCTCTTATATATAAAAAAAATAATGAATGCGTTTTTAGTTTTCTTTAAAGTTTTTTCAAAGTTAAGGGATAATTTTTTCTTTTTTGTGTAAGGGACCAATTTTTTTCCTGTTTCTATCCATTGAAATCCAGGATCGACTCTGGTTTCAACCTATGTTTAACTCTAGTTATATAAAATCAAAACTATATATATTAAAACAAAACAAAAAATTAATTATCTAATGAAAAAGGGAAAAAGAAAATAAGAAAGTTACTAATTTGTTGCAAAACTATAGCAAATGAATAGTAAAGGATAATAAAATAGGGAGAATTGAGAGATGGTGGTTGCATCTTGTCTTTATAATAAAAAGGGTCCGGCCAAAAGCAAAGCACGTGGGTCCCATACGACGTATCCGTCCAAAAGTCTCACTCTCACGAGATAAGTGATGCTTTGATGAAGCTCAGCCCTAACTTCCCCAATATTTATATTTCTTATTGTTTTCCCATTTAATGAAAACGAGACGTTATTAATCAAATCATTCACGATGTTACTCGTACATATCTGCCTCTGCTCTATACCGGTAAACGTGCGATAATCCCCAATTAAATTATAAATCCAAATAAAATATGTAAGCCATTATTCGTTGTGAAAATAAAATATGAAAGGCATTACTATTATTAATTCGTAAGTAAATAATTAGTAATAAAATAGATATGGAAATGAGGTGTTAGGGATTAGCCACTTTCCCCTTCTCTTACACGTTCACATAAAAGTTTACTTGCTTTGCCATTTTCCATATTCTTCATTTTCTCATATCCCGGTTATTTGGCGATACATCGAGTGCATTGCGAGCCTACGAATAATTACTCGTTATTCGTCTTCTCGCTGTTTGTCTTGTATCCCATTTGAAAAATACTTATTCTGGATAAATTGTTTAACAAATCACTAAATTAAATTACTAGTAAATTCAAGTCAAGTAACAAACCAAAAAAAATTATATTATTTATTTTGTTTCCCCAGATTTTCCAAATTTGAATTTTTTTTTTCTGATTCTCGTTATTAAAATTATTTAATATATATTATTTGATATTTGTTTATAATTACTTGTTATCAAAATACTAATACTTAAATTATTATAATAAATTAATAGTCTTTAAAATATTATGAATTTTTTATAATTTTGATTTAGCTTATAAAGGCTAAAATGTCAAAACGATCTCTTAGGACAAAACTAAAAATTTATCATTGTGACAAAACTCATCAACTGTGAATATTATATATGAAATGTATTTTTCCAAATTTTTTAAGTTCAATTAATAAATACTTGACTTTGACAAATAACAAATCAGAGTCAAATAACTTGTAAACAATCAAATTTTGAATGGGTGCTTGATCGAGCAAATACTTATTTTGGAGGGATCAATTAACAAACCAAAAAATCAGTTATTTGTATATACTAAACTGGGTTGCAAATACCTTGAAATTAACAAATGCTTGATTCTTGTTCATGCCTACCTACTACGAGGCATCAACCTTTTTTATTCCAATATTTAGTTACGTGCTTGTCATAGAATTTTAGAAACATATATCATTTTTAAAAAAGTATTAAAACTAAAATTGAATAAAAAGGAAGACATACTTTTAAAAATATTATTTGATTGTTGATTATTACTAACGTAGTTCAGTTTAATTGATTGACATCGTATACTGTAGTAATTACACGCAAAATTAGCAAAATAAAAAGGGCAATTTATTATATAACCATAGATAATCTGACAATTAATAAAATGTTAGTGATTTGTTTTAATTAGTTATCTTTCATTCATATTCAAAATCAGACAAAAATGTTCATATCGCAATTTGATTGGAATAAGTATTTTGTTACTGAGCAAAATATTCGGAAGAGATTATGTCCAATTTTAACAGATAATTATTTGGTTATCACGATAAAAAACTTATATCATTTGACATATATAGATTCACATCTAAAATATTATTTAATGTGATATAAAATATGTTGTCAACATAGTAATATATTTATTTCACGGCTGATGAATAAAATTGTTAGCGATAATTTATTTGTTAACATTTTAACAATGTTTATCAGTATAACATGATATATATCATGTTAATAAATCAATTATTGCTAACAATTTGATCCATCATTCCTCGTATACATATATTACTATGTACATATCATATTTTATACTACATTAAATAATAACTTACAAGCAAATCTATATATTTCATGTGATAGAATATTTTTTATCGTGCTAACAAAATAATTATCCGTTAAAATTAAAGTTGATTTTTTCTAAATATTTTGATCGTTAACAAAATACGTATCCTGTTAAAATTGTGTTATGGACATTTTTATCCAAATTTAATGAAATAAGACGAGAGAAACAATGGTGTGAGATAACTAATTAAATGGTTATGTAGGGCCATCTAGTAACATAACCCGAATAAAATTATATATTTAACTAGGAAACACCAAAAATTATTATTGTATAATAAAATGCACCAATGGTTATTAAAATATTTCAGTCATATACCAATAGTTATTAAATTGTTTCAGTCACATACCACTAGAAAACTAATGATGTTACTATTCAAACATATACCAATCGTTCTTAAACTATTTCAGTAAGACGCATATATAATTAGGAAAACAACAACATATTTGGAAGAAGTACAACAGCCTGATTTAAGCTTCGTTCTCGTACAAAGCTCAAAATGGCCTTTTCCCCCTCCGATGGCAGCCATACAAAGTGTTGTTTTGAAGCATAGATCATTACCTCTTTTTTTTATTAGTCCAAAACCTATTTAATATTAAACCAAAATATACACATTCATGAACAGATAAAAAGTATGTACATAGTAAAAAATTGAGGACAAAATAAGACTAAATAAAAGCATTGTACGAGAATGAAGTTTACATCAGATGTTGTAAGATATGACAAGCAGAATGGCGAGAACAAATGCGAATAATCTTTTTGTGATAGTCATTTCATAATATTCTCTTTACTTATTTTTCGTTTACAGTTTACAATATTTTCTATACTCATGCTGATCAAAATTTTATACATATAGTTCAAACATATGTAAAAAGGTATTTTTTACAGTCAGAGTTGAAAAGGACATAATCTTTCTTTCTTTTTTTTAACAGCGGGCATAATCTTAAAAAAAATTCCTAGGTCCATAGTCAAAAGAAACTTAAAGAAAAATATTTTCTCACATAATTAGGTTTGAACATTAGTTAGATAGCTTTTATGTGGTTACACATAGCTAGGGGAAATTGCAATAAAAACTATCTATTCAAATATAATGTGAGAAAATAATTTTGTTTATTGACTGTAAATTTAAGAAAGTAAATTGGAAAATTCTATCCAGTTTCATCTCTGATCATAAAAGATACATCTTTTGCTATGTAGAGAATGTGCGTAGTATTATCAATAAGGGAGGACATACTTGGAGTATATCATACCGAATATGATATATCTTTTGTAAATGACAAAATCAGGAATCGCCTAAATTTCCAGAATTATGGCGGCAGCTAATTCTCTTAAGAAAAATGTATTATAATTCCTCAATTGATTCTTATTTTCTAAGCGATTTTAAATTTATTTTGGTAAAACTAAAGCAGAGTAGACTATAAACACGAGTATTATTTAGAGGACATGATTACATGTTAACTTTTAGTTATAAATGACAATAGAAAATAAAATACAAGATTGACCCATCAACAAAAGGTAAGCTCCCACTTGGTTTGCTCCTTTTCCCACACCGTGATTGATGGTCACTCTCCGTCGTCCACTCCACACTCTCACACAATTTCTCGGTATTCTAAAAACCACTCCCATCTTTTATTTTATTTTATTTTATTCATTTCAAAGATGACCCCCATAAAAGCTACACAAAGATTGTAATTCCCATTTCCTCCTCGAATAAAATTTGTTAAAATTTCCCACGAGTATTTAAAAATATATTTTGTGAACGTATTCATTAGTTTGTGTTTCACTTTTGACCCATTTTATTTTCACTTTAATAAAATTTAATCCCTCTTTACGCCTCAAGTACCTTAACGACGAAGGCCGCTACTTTTAAAAAATGTCGAAAAAGCCCCCACTCACTTTCCTTATATATGTCTCCACGCGCACATTAACACACAGAGGGCCAAACCTTCGTTGTGAGAATCAAAAATCTTTCAATGGAAGATTGGTGGTTTTCATGGCTGTCGAGAACAAACCTTGAACCTAGTCTCATCCACGACTACGGCCTTTCCTTCTCCCAGAATGAGCTCGAACACGAAGACATATCTTACTTCAACCACGAATTTCTCCAGAGCATGGGGATCTCCATTGCCAAACACCGTCTCGAGATTCTCAAACTCGCTCGTCGAGATCACAAGATATCTCCTCATCTCACCTCTCGATCCATCTCCAGAGTCGTCATTGCGATTAAGAAAACCGGAAAATGTTTCTCCGATCAGGTACGCGCCTGGATCCACCGCGAAGAGTCGTCGTCGTCGTCTCGAGCTCTGGTGTTGGCGCCGAAGAGGACTAGCAGTAGCATTGGGAAGTGGAAAGGAGGTGGTTTTCTGAAGAGGAACAAGAGATCTCTGATGCCAAGCAATGGAAATGGCGGATTTGACAAGCAAGAGAGATTGCTGTTGACCAACGGGACTCCTTGTAGACTCGATAGCTTCTCAAGTCCTGTGATGGTTTGCGATTACAGTTTCAAGGATGAGAAACGTCTTTATGCTCAGAATTGCCAAGATTCTTATTTGGAAGAAATCAAATGGGATTCAATGTTTCAGAATCTGAAACCTACTTGAAATCTTCGAATCTGATTGATGGTGAGAGATGAGGTTTTAGGGTTCTTCCACCATGGATATATTTTTTTTTGCACCTGTGCTTGGAGTGTGTTGTTAAGCTAATTAGTTTTTCTTAATTAACAATTAAAAATTAGGATTGAGTGGAGGTGTCAGTGTAATGAGTCTGTCTCTCCACTCTTTGCTTTTTGCCAAAGTCTCTGTTCTGCTTTACGGCTTTTTTTACTTACCGCTTTACAGTTTACACAAATCAAAAGTTTACCACTTTTATCGTTTTTAGAGAAAAGCTCTGTTTACACACATAACCACGACACTAAAGCCTTGCCTCAGTGATCTTACTCTTGAGGTAGCCGAAGAGATCTTGAGCCGTATAGAGACCGATAAACCGGTCTTATCCTAACAGTCAGAAACACGCTGAGAATCGTTGCAACCCCACAGATGCAAGCCAGGATCACGAAAGTCAGCCTGAAACACTCCGGTCCATAACAAGTTGAGCTTCCTTGTTTAATAGCCTCAGCATCATACAAACGACCAGCTAGTAAACCAGAGAAGAGAACTGCACCAATTGGGTTTCCTAGCATCATGAAACCGTAGATGATGCCGAAATGTTCGAGTCCAAAGAGCTCAGATGCTGTAGGAACCATCAGAGAGTACTGAAATCCATAGCATATGCCTAGAAGCGCGGTTGCTAAATAGAGAGTGGTGGTTGAAGAGAGAGCGTAGAGAATGAAAGCAAGTACCATGAGAAACTGTGCCAATGTCATCCACACGGTTCTCGGCATTGCTCTTGACTTGACAAAGTGCTCTGAGATAGCTCCCGAGCTAAGCCGGCCAACAAAGTTAAAGAAACTAAAGAGACATAAGAGGACTGTTGTGTTATCAATGCCAACTGCAATCCCAACCTGAGCCAAGTTGTTCAAAACCGTGATACCAGATCCAACACCTAGGAAGTAAAGAAACCACAGAAGCCAGAAATCGGCTTTGACAAAAGCCTGTCTCAGTCTAAAATCTTCTCCTCTCCTTGGCCTTCTTTTCTGCTCAACTGCTCCTCCTCCCTCAGCTAAAAGTGTCTGTACATCTGAAGCATCATCATCCTCCATCTCAATAAAACTCCCAAGAGATGAAGAGGGTTTCAGCAATGGGTTGGTTACATCAGTTTCACCTTCCTCCTGATGTAAACCTTCCACAGATTCGGCAAAAGGGTTCGGTTTCTTCACTGACTTTTTCCGGAAAAATGTCATCTTGACAGGAATTGCAAGAGGAGATACCAGAAGAGCAACCACTAAACCGACCAGTGCATATGTAACGCTACTACTTACTGAGGTCACGTGGCCAGCCACAGTGATGAATAGAACAATAACAGCCGCTAAACAGGCCATGGCTTGAGTGAAAACGAAATGGACATGCTCAGATGAATCCTCTCCAGAAGCAGGAGCACATGGTCTAATGAAGAACATCAGAGCGAAACAGATAACTGGAATTCCGAGAGCAAGGAACAGCAGTAATTTCGCAGAAGATTGATCAAGAAACACATTGAATATCACAGTGTAAACAGCGCCACCAATTGCAGCATAACCCTTGAGAATTCCAGCAACAGTGCCTCTACTGAGTGGAAAATTCTTCATGTTAGTCACTAAAACTGCTGTCCCAAACCACGCATTGCTATTAGTAGCCACAATTAGAGCGATCCACAACTGCAATTTCCAGTGGACAAAAAAATATCATCTTTTTTGCATTTAATGGTGTTCTTGAGTAGTTGAGGTATCAAAAGATCACAGATTCAATCGAATAACAAGGTAACACAAAATCAAGCGATTCACAGACGCATCATATTCGGGTTAAAATCAGAAACCCAAGATTTTATAAGAAAAAGGTGAAAACTTTGACTTACCAACCAAAAGGGAATACCAGGAAGAGTCTGAGTAACGGAAAGCCAAATGAGTCCATAGCCCAAGAAGCAAGCACAAGCACCGAAAAAGAGGACCATCCATGGCGGAAGCTTGCTACAGGCGTAACCGGGAAGCAAAGCGACGCTCTCTCCGACATCATTGGCAACTCCAAGCATTGTAAGCTGTTGCTGATTGTAACCCAACACCGACTTCAGAGAATGAGAGTACAACGGGAAGTTGTAAGCGTTTCCGGCGGCGATTTCGAGCCATACTGCCGCCGATAAACCAACCCACGGTGGTCGGCTTCCCGATTTGATTACTTGCTTCGGCATTTTCGAAACCGTTGTAAAGCTTTTCTCTCTCGCTCTCTCTTGGCTTTTTATAAAGTTCTTTCCTCTCTTGAAGATTGCTTTTACTGTATATATAAAGAAAGTTTTACTTATATCAAATTTGATGATTTAATGTGGAGAAAAAGGACTCTTTATTTATTTATTTAGGTTTACACAATTGTAGCACTTTCTACCACAAAAGTAAACTAATTATGTCTGCCAATAAAAGAAAAAAATTATGAAGTAATTTCTGAACTCCAATATGATCAGATCCCAGTAATATGTGTTTTTATCCCGTAAATGTAATGTTGTTGAAAAAGAAAAATCGAAAGTTTTCAATATACTTAAACTTGTGGGTCAAATCATAACAAGATTCTGCTTGGTTTGACCTTACACGTGTACACATACATTTCACATGCACATCCATACACAATTGAAAAATTAATATAAAACGAGGAAAGAAAGAGACTTGCAGAAACATCAACATATCTCAATTTCAAGTTGTAGCCAAAATATTAATTACTGTCATTAATGTGTATGCTAGTACTCAGTAGTAATTCCGTTTTCGATTTGATAAGCGTGGTGAAGTTGAGAAAGATATTTTCAAAACGTTAGGTAATATTTGAAAAGGACTCGGTTCCTGATTCCTGAATGTGTTTTGATGAAAGCTGAGAATTTCCAAATTTAACCCAGAGAGTTAAACAATACTAATCAACTAAAGCAGTATTGAGCTACCTGTTAGGTTCTTGCTGGTTATTGCAAAGTGCTCATCAATGGCTTTGTTTCAGCCAGGTATTGCATGGAACAAAATACTAATCTACTGAATGTTGGTGAACCGGTGCGTTTAGATTTGTTTGGTTTGTATCTAACCGTTGCGTTTCTCAGTCTTTTAACTTTTTAAGTGAAACCCACAAATGAAATTTTCTGAGTTTACAGTTAGAGCCAAATAATTTTTTTAGTTTTCTGTTTACATCCTCGTATGCACAGCACAAAAATCTTTTACTATACAACAAAATGTGAGCCCTCTGAAAAAAAACCCACAAAATGTGGAAGAAAAAGAAAGCATTTTTGGCTCTATAGCTTTGACATGAACAGTAAGTGAATCAAGAGTTACCATTAAGGACTAGAGAGATCCATCATATTCAGGAAGCGGCTACAAATTTCTCCCAAGTGCCGTTTTTTGAGCTGAAAGTTCCACCACCAAATTGCTGTGCGTACTCACAGATCACAGTCCGAGCACAAGCGTCCCATGTCTTGGCTATGTCTTTGAGCGACATTGGCTGCGAAAAACTTCTTAGCAATATTTTGAACCTCGCCATAGCTTTAGACGAGAGGTCCTCGTTCTCTTTGCTGTTCAAGAAACCAGACCGTGTTAAGGTAAGAAGATGATGCAAGTTCTTATAGATAGTTTCTAGAGACATGATTTTGGAGAAGGTTCTAACTATAAGGTAGAAGTTTTCTCAACTCAGTGTAAAATATTTATTTTTCTATTTACTTGAGACTGAAGGATCTTTCTTGTACCTGGTTTCGACTGGGAGTTTATCCAGAAGAGATGGAGAAGCGTTGGGGTAGCTACAAGGAACCAGCAGACGCAATAGTTGAATAGGAGACTGTCATTGAAGCACAAAACATATATAACGAAAAGGATAAATGAAATGATCTTTTGACAAAACGTTAAGGAGATGACCATGCTTACTGTTTGTGTCGATGAGAGATGAGCCTTCAAGGCTTGGCTGAGAGAAACAGCTATAAACGAGAATCTTACTGTTGTTCCTTCACACGTTTTGCTTGATGTTGCTCCTTCACTAGGATCAGAAGCATCTTCATCATCACTAATCTCAACAACTGTATCTATCAGCCGCTGGTTTATTTCCTAGATTTCCTCCAAAAGGGCATCCTCGGTCTGCAGTCCAAGATTGAGTCTTCAAAACAAGAAAATTGAAATCTTGTGCTTCCAAATGTCCTTAGTTGTGTTTGTGTCAATTTTCAGATATACCTAAGGGAAGTCTAACTGAAAACTATACCTGAGTTCTTGCCTTGTTGCCATCAGAAGTCGCAGTAGATTCCAGATTTGATGTTACCGAACCAGCAAACTGCTTGTAGTTATCACCAACATTTACTTCTAATGTCTGACGCTTCCTTTTCTTGGTTGCCATCTGCGTCATGAAGTTTCTAGCTTGGAGTCGGCACTTAGGCATTGCAACCAAGTCCTCGCCAACTGAAGCTCTTGAACCAGCTATTCTATCAACCATGCTTACAACAGATCCGATGTCACTTACTGCAGAAGAAAGCGCTTGGGGTGAGATGGACTTGACCTAAACAACAAAAAGTATACATCATGATCAGAAACAATGTTTGTTCAAAACTAGTAATGTTACTTACGGCTCTAATAAGGCGTTCCACTCGGTTTCCTGCTCTGTTGTGCCCTTGGCCCAGGAACCTGCATGCTCATTGATTGCATCTGCCGATTTGTTTGGTTATCATCAGATTTAACAGACTGAGATTGCGGTTGCTGCATAGGCTGCCTAAGAGACTGCAGAAACTGCCCTAGCTGTACTGTCATCCTCGGCCTTAGCACATTTATGAAACGTATAATCTGCCTCTATTATAATCCACAATCCTTGGCCTGGGCATGATATCGCTCCTTGAAACATTTAGGCATAGTATCCATCGTTTAAGAAACGAATTGTAATCTTTATTTCTTAACCGAATGAGACAATGTTTTCATCAGAGAATCTCTACAGCATCTCTAGATCATCAATTCTCTCTCAGCAACACTCACGTTGCTCTCACAAATGACTACAAAGCATAACCTCCTTTTACAACAGAGACTCTCTATTTATATGTACAGTACATGTTACAATTCATCACTCAATCATCTCTTCTTCTCCTGCACGTGTCTCTTCTATCTCTGATTCCTCTTGTTCTCGTGACTTCTTCTTCCTAAAATATACTCTTTGTAGCTTATCATGCTGCAGTAGCTGCTGCTGCTGCATCTGACGATAATGAAATTTCTGTTTGAGCTGCTGAGTCATTTGTTGAGGCATTTGCTGCTGCTGTAGTAGCTGCACTAGCTCCTGCTGCTGCATCTGACGATATTGAAATTGCCGTTTGAGCTGCATTAGTTGGTCTTGCTGGTGCTGATTCTGAAGCAAAATGGAAATTAACTGGATCTGATTAACATTAGGGTGCAGTGTCCATAACCCACTTTGAGCAGAGGCAGAAACGTTATTAACTTGTTGAGAAGTATTTTGTTGCATGGATCCCATGGCAAACACCTACTGGCCATAATTCAGAGCATTTCCTTGGCCTGATTCTAAGCTAGAAGCCGGTAGAAACTGGGAATGTTCTGCTGTGGAGCTGAAACTCCAGGAAGAGATGATAGAACATTGTTCTGCATATATGGCAGACTACTCTCTTGTGCCCTTGGCCAAGAAACCTGCATGCTCATTGATTGCATCTGCGGATATGTTTGACTGGCATGAGATTGATCTTGAATGGTCTGAGATTGCGAAAGCTGCTGTTGCTGTACTGTATCTCTTGGCCTATGCATATTTAGGAAACTTATAATCTGCTTCTCATAATGATCCAACTTATCCTTTAATGCAGGCAGGATATTGCTCTTCGGAACAGCTAGGAATTGCATCATTCGCTCCAACATTGTCTTCAATTGTATCAGTTTCTCAAACTCATCTGATCTTTGTTACCGTGGAATAAAATCCTGCTCCAGAGAAAAAAAAAGAACCTATTCAATAAGATAAGAAACAAACACATAGATACAAGCTACGATCTCTGTTGATATTACAAGTTAACTTTCTAGTGAACAGTCTATTAGAATAAAGAGTCTCACGAGCTTCTTTTTTATTATTTCTTTGTCAAATGGGTAACATGACTCCAAATTTTTATGACTTCTCCAACTGCGATTGCATTGAGTAATCATGTAATAGCAAAGTATTCTCCTAGTTTAAGAAATTGTAACTTACGTGCTGGTGCACCTTGATTGCAACTCTCTGGTAAATTTCATTCAGTTCTGGTAAGTACATCTCTTTCATAGATTGGATCTGCAGAGACAAAGGTAATAAGGTCATTACATACAACTACTCACCACAGATTCACAGTGATATCATCTAAGATCACCTGCAATGTTGCATCAATCATTACCTTTTGGAAAGCCCTCTCTTCTCAATCACCTCCATTTCCATTGTTCAGTCCACTTCCTTGGCCTGCTTCTAGACTCGAACCTGGTTTGGAACTGGACGTGTTCTGCTGCATACCTGAAACTCCAGGACGAGATAATAAACACATTGTTCTGCAAATTTATCAGAAATCATTGTTTAATTATCATAATGAGACTGACCATGAATGGTCTGAGATTGCGGGAACTGCCTTGGCCTGTGAATCATCAAGAGATCCATAATCTTTTTCTCGTAAAAAGCTACCTTATGCGTTAATGCAGGCATGATTTTGCTTTTTGGTACAGATAGGAATTGTATCATTCGCTCCAAAGTTGTCTTGAATTGTTTCAGTTTCTCAAACTGATCTGATCTTTGTTGCGGCCGAAGAGATTCTTGCTGAAAGACACAAAAAGGGAAGAATCAAAGGCATATGTATAGAGAGAGAGATCCAAACTACATATGTACAACTTAAAGGTATCTGAGAGTTAACTTCTTACATGGTGCAACTTGTTTACAGTTGTCTGATAAAGATCACTAAGATGTGGTAAACACATCTCTTTGATGAATCTGATCTGTATAGACAATTACACATCAGAGTGATCCTCTTTGTATATTTTAACATGAAGATTTCATAATAGATAAGCATCAAAATCAACAAGATTTAAGAAAGGATATCTCTATTACCTTTAGGTAAAGCTCCTCTCGCCAATCATCTCCATTTGCATTTTCCATTAGATCTAGTGTTGCTAAGAACAATAAAAGCGAGATTAGATCATCATCAGAGATTGTTTAAAATACTAAAACCTAAATTAGAGGAGCAACTATCCATTAAATCATCTTCGAACGCAAAGGCGAAGGAAGTCAATGATGAAAAAGGTTTTTCTAGGGCTCAATCGAATCCTAGGGTTTTCTATTGTTAGTCTCCATAGGGTGAAACATAAGTGATCCGTGAAAAGCACGCAATGAAATAGGAATAAGACTAAGAATCTCTAATAAACCGAGAGAAGGGACTGCTTTAGATCATAAACCTTACCACGGATTTGTCTCGGTGCCGAGGACGATTACTAATACTTGGGGTTGGTGAAATGGTTTGTTCGGATAGGGGTTGCGCATGATTACTAATTATCCGGTTTATACATGTTACTCGGCTAGTACACGGTTTGAAAAATCAAATATCTACCATAATAAAATCGGATTAGCATTGGAACTACGGGTCAAGTATCATAATTACTTTTACTACTTACTCTGTTACTTGTTGCTTGCTACTGTTATAATAAATACTTGTTACTTGATAATAAAACTTGTTATTTGCATTTATATATTTGTTAAGACTTAATTAATTGGGTCGAATGATTTGCGGATATTCGAATTTTTTACGGATAGTTGACAAAAGTAACAAGTATTTGTTTTAGACTAATCAAGTACAAGCAAGTAATTGACCAAACCGGATGGCAAAATTCTGATGGTTAATGAATAGTTGCCCCGGGTCGCCCCTACGTTTGGATTTGTTGGTTTGCCTCCAAACGTAGGTTTCAAATCCCCAAACGAAGTTTTTTGAGTTTTCGAAATTACAGTCAGATTCTCGTATTTTTGAGTTTTCGAAATTACAGTCAGATTCTCGTATTTTTGAGTTTTCTGTTTTACACCCTCTTGTTACTACGCTCCATAATTTGTTTTCCCGTCTGAATAATTACTTTGATGATAAGTAATCTGATTGTGACAAATGACCAGAGAAAAAAAGAGTGTAAATTTCATCACGTTGTAGCTCTTCTAAATGATCTCAAAATACGTATAACAAATCTCAAAATACATTCGTAAACATTCTGAATGATCCAATTAAAAAATAAAGAAGAAAATGACGAAAAATACTAACAGATTCACAAAACACATACACAAAGTTTATAGAGGAATATATAGTTGGAAAAATATTCAATAATACAGCATAAGTTTAGGCTAATAGATAGATAAAAGCCCAATCACATATGGGCAAGAAAAAAACTTATACCATACAGCAAAATATGGGGGAAAAAAGAAGCCTTTTTAGCTTTTCTATAGCTTTGACATGAAACGGTAAGTAAACACGAGTTACCATGGACTAGACAGATCCATCAGATTCAGGAAGCGGCTACAAATTTCTCCCAAGTGCCGTATTTTGAGCTGAAAGTTCCACCACCAAATTGCTGTGCGTACTCACAGATCACAGTCCGAGCACAAGTGTCCCATGTCTTGGCTATGTCTTTGAGCGACATTGGCTGCGACAAACTTCTTAGCAATATGTTGAACCTTGCCATAGCTTTGGACGAGAGGTCCTCGTTCTCTTTGCTGTTCAAGAAACCAGGCCGTGTTAAGGTAAGAAGATGATGCAAGTTCTTATAGAGAGTTTCTAGAGACATGATTTTGGAGAAGATTTTAACCATAGGGTAGAAGTTTTCTCGACTCAGTGTAAAAGATTTATTTTTCTATTTTCTTGAGAATGAAGGATCTTTCTTGTACCTGGTTTCAACTGGGAGTTTATCCAGAAGAGATGGAGAAGCGTTGGGGTAGCTACAAGGAACCAGCAGACGCAATGGTTGAATAGGAGACTGTAATTGAAGCACAAAACATATTTAACGAAAAGGATAAATGAAATGATCTTTTGACAAAACGTTAAGGAGATGACCATGCTTACTGTTTGTGTCGATGAGAGATGAGCCTTCAAAGCTGGGCTGAGAGAAACAGCTATAAACGAGAATCTTACTGTTGTTCCTTCACACCCTTTGCTTAATGTTGCTCCTTCACTAGGATCAGAAGCATCTTCATCATCACTAATCTCAACAACTGTATCTATCAGCCGCTGGTTTATTTCCTTGATTTCCTCCAAAAGGGGATGCTCGGTCTGCAATCCAAGATTGATTTTTCAAAATAAGAAAACTGAAACCTTGCGCTTCCAAATGTTCTTAGTTGTGTGTGTGTCAATTTTCAGATAAACCTAAGGGAAGTCTAACTGAAAACCATACCTCAGTTTTTGCCCTCTTGCCATTGGAAGTCGCAGTAGATTCCAGATCTGATGTTTCTGAACCAGCAAATTGCTTGTAGTTATCACCAACACTTCCGCCCAGTGAAGTAATGCTTAGTGGCATTGCGGTTGTGTGACGCTTCATTTTCTTGGTTGCCATCATTCCCTCTTGCGTCATGAAGTTTCTAGCTTGGAGACGGCACTTAGTCATTGCAACCAAGTCCTCGCCAACTGAAGCTCTTGAACCGTTTCCTGGGGCTGAACCAGCTATCCTATCAACCATACTTACAACCGATCCGATGTCACTTACTGCAGAAGAAAGCGCTTGGGGTGAGATGGACTTCACCTGGAAACAAAAGAAAGTATACATCATGATCAGAATAATGTTTCTTCTACAAAAGAGGGATGGCAGCAATAACACCGTTCTGTAGCAATATACCCTTCAAAATTAGGAATGTTACTTACGGCTCTAATAAGGCGTTCTATAGGCAGCTCAGTAGCATTCGGTTTCCCAGATGTACTTGTCAAAGAATTTAAATTATTTCCATCAGGACTAGTAAACTCCTGAAGTAGAGGAGAGGCAGAGATTCCTGGAGTGCCAATTGCAAGGGATTGAACTACACCTTGCATGCTAGTTGCTTGTTGACGTGCAATATTTCCCATTGCCAACGAAGAAGCACCAGAAGGTTTCTCAGAGTCAACTTGCATGGGGGACGGAGCCATGGGGGTTGAAGGAGATGGGACAACAAAAGGGGAGTTTGCAGGTTGCAATGGAGTCCCCATCTTGTTGACAGATGACAGATTTTTCTGGTCAACCTGAGGAGACAAATGTGGCTGTGCCATCTGAGATGCACCTTGCAGAAGTTGAGGCGACGAAACAGAAAGCTGGGATCCTGATTTTAACTGTTGAAGGGGATAAGTAGCACGCTGACCCTGCAGAGAATGTTGCTGAAACATCCCACGACTGACATTCATTCCCTGCCTCGCGGTCAAATCATTCATATCATGCATCTGCTGTAATTGTGCCGCTTGCTGTCTTGCTTGCAACTGTTGCTGTTGTTGCTGCTGATGAATTACCTGCTGCTTCTGTAGTAGCTGCTGCTGCTGCATCTGGCGCTGTTGAAATTGCTGTTTGAGCTGCTGCCCCATTTGTTGGTCTTGCTGTTGCTTCAGGTGCTGATGCTGAAGCAAACTGGAACCTAACTGGGGTTGATTAGCATTAGACTGCAGTGTGCTTAACCCACTTTGAGCCGAGGCAGAACTATCATTTACTTGTTGAGAAGTATTTTGTTGCATGGATCCCATGGCAACCTGCTGGCCATTATTCAATGCATTTCCTTGGCCTGGTTCTAAACTAGAAGCCGGAATGGGACTGGGAATGTTCTGCTGTGGAGCTGAAACTCCAGGACGAGATGAAAGAACATTGTTCTGGATATTTGGCAGACTACTCTGTTGAGTCCTTGGCCCAGCGCCTTGCATGCTCATTGTTTGCATCTGCGGATTTGATTGATTATCATGAGACTGATCTTGAACAGTCTGAGATTGCGGTTGCTGCATAGGCTGCATCTGAGATTGCGGAAGCTGCCCTTGCTGTACCGTCTTCCTCGGCCTGTGCATATTTAAGAAACCTATAATCTGCTTCTCATAATAAGCCACCTTATCCTTTAATGCGGGCATGATATTGCTCTTTGAAACAGATAGGAATTGTATCATTCGCTCCAACATTGTCTTGAATTGTTTCAATTTCTCAAACTGATCTGATCTTTGTTGCTGTGGAATAGAATCCTGCTTGAGAGAGAGAGAGGGGATCATGTTCAATAAGATGAGAAACAAACACATAGATGCAAGCTACAACCTCTGTAAATTTTGGGGAAGGAACACAAATATCAGAGGGTTGATTTTCTAGTGAACAGTCTGTAAGAATACGAGCCTGAAGAGCCTTTTTCGTTAAATGGGTAACAAGACTCCAAAGTTGTATGAAAATCTTTTGCAATAAACTAATCTTGCATTGAATTCATAACATTCCTCATAACGGACTTACTACTGTTCCAGAGGCCACACATGTAAACTATTTTCCTAGTAAAAAAAAAAAAATTGTAACTTACTTGCTGCAACTTGGCTGCAACTCTCTGGTAGATTTCGTTCAGATCTGGTAAGTACGTCTCTTTCATGGATTTGATCTACAAAGACAAGCACTATGGTCATACGATTACTCATCATGGTGATATCAATGTAAGGTCACCTGCGTTGTTGCAGTTATCACTTGAAGATTTAACAAGTGTATCCACAATTGATAAAGATGTAGCAAACAGAGAGAAGTACCTTCTGAAAAACCTCCTCTTGCCAATCACCTCCATTTGCAGTTTCGGTCTGGGCTGTCGAATCTAGCGATGCTAAGAATTATAAAACGGGGTTTGTTCAACATCAGATCCTGCTTAGAGATTATGTAATATATCAGACCTAAAGTATTCAAAAGGATGCAAAAACATACATGAAGGCATATCTGGATGGGTTCTTTGGGATTGATATAATTGTCTCTGTTGGTCCACTACATTTTGAGGTGGAAGCAGGGAACCTGTGACTTGGCCTGAAGCTTGTAGCCTTTGTTGCACATCCTGTTGTAGCAGATTAGGTTGTTGTTGCAAACCTAGCTGCTGATGATGCGATTGAAGCTGGGGCATCATCTGCTGTTGGGATGGCTGATTTTGTGACTGTTGACCCTGTGAAGAAAACAAGCCATGGCTAGCCTGATGTGTTCGCTGCAGCCCAACCGTTGGCTGTGATAACATCTGCACCGAGTGCTGGTTATTCTGCAAGCTTGAATTGCCAACCTGGGAACTGAGCAATTGTTGTTGTGGTTGCTGCAATCCTGCAACATTGCTTTGCGTCCCCAGTGGTTGCTGATGCGTTGCCTGAAGGCTGTTTTGTTGAGACATCAACTGCTGCTGGGACGGTGGCTGCTGTTTCTGCTGCTGCTGTAGCTGCTGCGACTGCTGCTGTTGAATGTTCATAATATTATTTTGTTGGTTCAGTAACCTCTGCTGATGTTGCTGCTGCATATCCCCAAGAACATGCTGCCCCATCATCTGATTCTGTTGGATGCCTGAGCTATTTGCAGCTTGTTGCCGCATCATTTGTGTTTGCTGCTGTTGTAGAGGAGAAAGTGATTGCTGCGGCAATGAAGTTTGCTGCTGATGGATACCAGAGGCTTGTTGTGATTGTGAATGTGGCCTTAGCAGCGACGATTGATGCTGACGAAGTATAGATTGTGTTGTCTGCTGAGCAGACAATTGCGGACTTGATTGCTGATTGGTGTGTAGACCTTGGAGAGGAGCTGAGTTCACAGTGGAGGGTTGCGTAGCAGATGTTGGAACACCAGGCTGTTGAGAGGAATGCAGTTGATTAGGCTGCAGCACATTTTGTTGCTGTTGCTGCATGTGTGATGGCAAAAGCGAATTGGGATTGGAGACATTCCCCGACTGAAAATTCTGCGTGAGAAGTTGCTGCTGCTGTAGCTTCTGCTGATAAAGATATTGTGCATTCTGCGGCTGCTGTTGTTGCTGAGAAGACATAGCATGTGACCTGCCCAGCATCTGCCTTTGGGATCCTGAAAACATGTTTGATGAAAGGCCATGCTGCCCAGATGAATCTTGCAACATTCCAGCTACATTTTGCATATTGGAATTCTGGTTTACAACGCTTGTAACGTTATTATTGGTTATGGAAGAAACCGGCGGCATGGAAGATGGTAAAGCAGTAGAACCCGTCATTCCAGAGGCTGTATTATTCTGCAAGGTTTGGGACAGTAATGGCTGCGGTGCTTGAGATTGGTTGGTTGGTAAAGCTCCTGGAAGAAGGTGCCCTTGATTGGTGGGTACTATTTAAGGAAAGGTAAAACAGCAGCAAATTAGAGGAACAATTATCCATAAAACAAAATAAACAGACTTAAGCAATACATGCAACATGCCAACATGCTTGAGAATTGTGATTACTGGAATCCATGGATGTGCCATTATTAGCCGCAGGGATAGATGAGGAAGAACCAGCTGCATTTTGCGATTTAGTCTCCATAGTCAGCATCTTCATGGATATTTTCCGAAGGTAATCAGTCTGAAAGTCGATATAAAAAAATATCACAAATGTATACATGGATTACATACCCCACATATTGGGGCTAAATCAATAAAGGTACAAAAAATAGGTTCTTTCCCATGTTGTGGAGTCCAGTGCCTCACAAATCTTAATATTTACCACAATAACGAAGCAAAAATATATGATCAGCGGACGGTTAGTTACCTGGTTAACAGCACCGCTGAAAATTTTCTCCTCGAATCTGGCAGCAATTCTCCTGAGCTCGTTAATTCCCTCTGGACCAGAAAATGGAAGGTGCTTCTTTAGTGTTTCCATTCTGCGCAAGTGGCAAGTAAATAAGTAAAAAAAAAACGCAAAGTATTGGTCAAGGAACTATGACACCATAATAAATAACCTTCTATTTAAACAGATTTAGCTGGCATATAAAAAAACGCGGCTAGAGTGGGAAAGATGAAAACTTTGTAGAGATGTAGGAGAAAGTATATTAAACTTACATCTTGTTGACAATCTTCTGGCGAGAATCAGGTGGCAATTGAGTTCTCCAGTCAGCAGTATCCATGGCAGGTTCTCCGTTTGGAAGAGAAGGCCTCCAACTGTTGTTATCCATCAAATGTCCTGTGTTTACAAGCCATGAAAGAGCATAGTATCAATAGTAACTATATTTACAACTCGATTAAACCAGAGAAACCAAAACATGACAATAAAAACAGATTATCCCAAATCAACAGGAAACAAATGACCACATAAAAGGGATTAGATTGACAGACAGAATTTTTTGTTGATCAGCTAAAATTTCATTTTTTTTAAAAAATCTGTAAACACTTATCTCTTTTTTTTTTCTCTTTTTTCCAGTTCGTAGCACAAAGACATAAACTAAACCTCAAATAGCCTATCCAAGAAAACAATTAAGCATCCTCTATTACATACAACAAAATTTCTAATTGTAATAACCGAGACGCGATACCAGCGCCTTATAGTGTAAATCTTCTGTGGAATCCCGATCACAAGAGAAAACGGACCAAATAAAGAGATTCGAATACTTCACCTCAAAATCAGAGCCTAATGATGAGATTTCGCGTTTGACGATGAAGGTTGCAGCAGCGATTAGGGTTTGATTTAAGGACAAGGGCGGAGAAAAGGGGAAATAGGAGCCAGGTTAGGGTTTACCTTGTCGAGAAACGAATGAACAAAATAGGATCTTTTGGGCAAAAGACAGAGGAAACTTCTTCGTCGTATATCATCACCTGCCAAATGTGTCAGACCAGTTCGCTCATAACAATTTATAAAAAAAAGGATCTACTCGCACCAATGGTATGACTATAATTTTATAGTTTTCAAGGTTCAAATCTGCTAGAATTACTGCCTAAAGTGGAAATTGTATTATAAATTTGTTCATTGGTATGAATTATAAAATTTACTTAATTTTATAATTATAAAATCAATAAATTCGTTATACGTATAAAATTTGCAATAGCCCGTGTATGCGCAAGTTAAAACTCTAGTTCTCATATAAACATTGGTTGGAAGGTTTATACTTTTGTCAAACCTAAACATGTGTAAATTTTACTATCACTAACTAAAAAGACAATTCAAACATGATTTGGGATATCACAAAAGATTAAAACCTTTAATCGGCAGTTTTGCAATGTGTTGGCTGATTTTGTAATATAATATCTCAAGAGTCGAGAGCCTTCTTTCAGAAAACTTAAAAAAATTAAAAGTTAATTAGTCATTTACTTTATTAGTTATTTGGAAACTTCTGAAAGTATAGTTACAAATATTTTAGTCATTAAATATTACAAATTTCTCTTAGTCATTATATATTTAAATAAGAATTTTACGATAATTGTAGGAATTAAATTTCGCTTCGTGAGCAATCGTTGAATCGGCTAATAACACGTGGATGTGAAGCACTATGAAGAACCTCCAGCAAGTACACGCACCTCATGTATCATCATCATCTCGAAGTCATTCTACTCCATGGATGCGGAAGAATCTAACGTTGAGCGTTGTTTGTTAACAACATTGAAATGTATAACAGAATGCGACTTGCATATGTTCTTAAACGCAATTGCCAACTTCAAACTCCCCTTGAACGACAATTGAAGAACGATTGCTTCCATTACTGACCAGAAAGACACCAAATTCTCTTCCACCGCCGGCATCATTAACGATATTTTGCGTAAGTAATCCACCTGAAACTCGAAATAGACAGAATATCAAAAAACAAGGAGATGATATCAAGAAGGTATATATATAACTGGGGATCATACAATAATACGGCTCATAGCTACCAAAAGTCAAATCTTTTTTTCCATTGCCTTAGAAGAGAAAGCTAGCTATCTATTTTTTATCATATTAAAGAATCAAAAGTTTTGATTGGTAATCAACAAATGGTTGAATTGATTTTCCCAATTTTATTCTACCGATCTTTCACTATTCTACTATTAGTCCATTACCATGTTAACAATTTGAAACCAAAAATAAAGTGATCAAAGAGGAAAATGAAATCTGGCTTATAGCAGTGTTGAAAATCAACTCCTCGAAACTGACAGTAATTCTCATGAGAGCTCATCAATTCTTTCTTGCCCAGAATGTGGAACATGTTTCTTTAGTGTTTCCATTCTGCTCAAAAATGACAAGTAATTTACTTATCTATAAACATATTTATAGCTCAAGGCAATATGACAAAACGTTGTAACCTTGTCTTTCTACAGAATTTTATCATTTAATTGGTTTTGTAGGAGCAAAATGACTAGCGAGAGAGAAAATATGACAAGACGATGTGTAATGAACTTATAACTCGTTAATATTCTTCTGGTGTGAATCCGGTGGCAGTATAGATCTCCAATCACAAGAGAACGCTCTGAATTGTCACTGTCAATAAGATTTATGTTCACAAAGCATCAAGTTTAGACTTATTAAAAACTGAAAAAACAAATTGCATAGCAAAGCAAGTAGAATATTTCAAATGAAGAGGATGGGGTGAAGGCTACCACAAACATAAATGCAAAGACACCCATTTATATGTCAAGTCTAGGGCATATACATAGCTTACATTACACCAACAGAAAGCATTGAACTTAAGGGCACCAAAACAAGCTTCTGCTACTAAATGAAGAACAATAATATCCGAGAAAGGAAAAGCCTTTATTTACCTAAAACCAAGGGTAGACTGTTATTACTCAATCATTTTGCGATTTAGTCTCCATAGTCATCATCTTCATGGCTATTGAGCGAAGGTAATCAGTCTAAAAAGGGAAGATCAGGCCCAAAAACATGATACATCATCAGCCAAAGAAATAAGCTTTATCATATTGTGGAGTCACTGCCTCACAAGTCTCTATATTTATCATACTACAGAAGAAAAAGTTAATGTTAAGAAATTGGTGAATCACCTGGTTAACAGCACTTCTGAATATTTTATCCTCGAATCTGGAAGCAATTTTTCTGAGCTCATTAATTCCCTCTGGTTCAGAAACTGGAAGGTGCTTATACAGTGTTTCCATTCTGCAAAATTAAGAAAAAAACTTATTGATCAGGGATGGTATGACATTAACCTGAATTGTGGGGAAATGTGGTAACTTTACACTTTACAGAAACAATACATCAAAGTTTAATAAACTAACATCTTGTTGACCATCTTGTGGCGAGAACTAGGTGGCAATTGAGTTCGCCAATCAACTGTGTCCATGGCGGATATGCCCCTTGCAGTATAGTAGATTTCTATAAAAACAGATCAATATGTGAATACTAATGGCTTGTAACACAACGATTCTTGAAAGCACAAGGTCTGATCCGAGAAAAATTAGATTGTGTACACTAGAAAGCACAAGCAATGAAACTATTGAGCTGGAAATTTATATCGATCAACGCCACCCAGACTGACTGTGAAAAAACAATTTAATCTGTTTTCCTAATTGTGGAAAAAAACACAGGAAGAACCCTAAAATCAAACTTTAACCTCAAATCCAGAGCCTATCGACAAGACTGGGGTTTCGGAGTCGAGGTTACGACGACCGGAGAGACGAAGAGCCGAATGTAACTAAAATTGAAGTCAAAGTCAGTTTTATATTTCGGCCCAAGAAAACAATAAAGAGGTCTTTACGGCCCATTTAATTCAAACATATATAGACCCAACTATTTTAACAACGCAAAGAGGACAACTCTTTACATGTGTGTAGCTAAAGTTGAATGCAGTTGCTTTTGGGAGCATGGCATGGAGCTCACGGAGTTATCGCCGAAAATGCTTTATGAACGGTATAATTTTGACCTACGCAAAGAAAACACAGTTACAGTTGTATCAACTATCAACTGCTAAAAAAAAACCCATTTAATCTTTTCAAGAGACAAAAAAAAAGCAGTTTTCATTTAATAAACTTTTTGTCCTAGTAGAGAGTTTCTGTTCATTGTAAAGAAAGGATAAATGAATAAATTTGGAGAAACGGGAGTCGTGTTTGATAAATCAAACCATTCTTATTCATGCCTCGAGCTTTGGAGTTGTGTTCTTTTATATTTGTATATATGAACTTCCCCTAAAAGCTGCTAACGCAAACTGCTTTGAATGCTTACTTAGTTGCCCCCTCTCGTAGGCAGCATCTTGAAAGATATTGTGCGAAAGTAATCCACCTGAAACTCGAAATAAACAAAATATCAAAAAAAAAAGAAAGGGGATGATATCAAGAAGGTAGACATGGAGCTTAATCAAAATAGAACGTTCATGAATACCAAAAAGCTAGAATCATTTCCCCTAATTTGCCTTAGAAATCTATCTATTTTTATCACACTAGAGGATCAAAGTTTTGGTTTGTATTTCTTAGACTTTGTTAACCATTATATAAAAGGCAAAAATAAAATGATGAAACCTGATAAATAGCAGTGTTGAAAATGAACTCCTCGAAGCTGACAGCAATTCTCATGAGCTCGTTATTTCCTTGTTGATCAGAAGTTGGAACATGTTTCTTTAGAGTTTCCATTCTGCCAGATGACAAGTAATTTAATTGTATGGTCAGATCGTTGTAACCTTGCCTTTCTACATAACTTTAGCATTAAAATAGCTCTTGGAGAAAGAAATGAATCAAATGATGATAAATTTGGAGAGAAAAAAAAACAAAATGTGTAATGAATTACTTACATCTTGGTGGCATTCTTCTGGCGTGAATCTGGTGGCAGTTGAGTTCTCCAGTAATTTGTGTTCACGGCCGGCTCTCCTTTCGGAAGAGAAGGCTTTCAATTGTCAATGTCCATACGATAACACCAGTATATATATATATATATGTTCACATAGCATCTAAGAATAGATTTCTAGTTCCATAAAAAAAAACTGACAAAACAAAGGCATAACAAATGAAATGTTGATATTTTAACAGAATGGAGGGGAAAAGGCGACAACAAACATACACTGAATGGATTTTTCATATAATGTGTAATGCGGTTGTGCATATGACTTAGCTTACACAAAGAGAATGCATATAATCAATTTAGCACACCAAAAGCAAGTTAATGCTACAACAAGAAAGACTTTAATGGTGCAAAAAGAAAGTGGTTAATTAATTATTTACCCGAATTCAATGGTAGGCTGTTATTAGCAGCAGGGATAGATGATGATGAAGAAGAAGAAGAAGAAGAAGCTGCATTTTGCGCTCTAGTCTCCATACTCCGCATCTTCATGGATATTTTCCCAAGGTAATCAGTCTGAAAGTCAATATAAAAAAATATACTTCTATGTTGCTGACTCCATTGCCTCACAAAAATATATGTAAAGACAAAGGTTAATCACCAGGGTAATAGCATCGGCATCCTCGAATCTGGTAGCAATTCTCCTGACCTCGTTAATTCCCTCTGGACCAGAATGTGGAATGTGCTTCTTCAGTGTTTCCATTCTGCGCAAACCAAGTTAGAATAAGAAAGAAAAAAAAACAGCAAAAGTCTTCAATGGTAATATTTAGAACAATAAACTTGAATGTAGGGAAATGGCAGTAGAGATGATAACATTGTTGTTGTAGAGGTATAAATAAATTTACATCTTGTTAACAATCTTCTGGTGTGAATCAGGTGTCAATTGAGTTCTCCACTCACCCGTCTCAATGACTTCTTCTTTCGAAGTATTTATAGTAAGGCTTTTCTGTATTAACAGATCAATACATGTGAAAACAAAACTACTGAGCTTGGGACAATTACAACGATCAGTTCTAGTTTCGTGTCCCAATAAAACATTTAATTCGTCTCCACACTTTTAAATCCTTTTATTGATCACCTCTGCTTCTGTCTGTGAAATACTTCGTCAGTATTAGAAAAAGGAGACATTACAAAAGATGGAAAGTCAATGTAATCACGAAAATAAAATAAAAATAATCAAGGAGGAAGTATGCACCTATGTAGCAGATTAATTAGTAGTAATTATTAATTACATCTCATCTTATGAAAGAACATATAAGAGTGGGAAAAGGAGCGAGAGAGAAGCAACTAAACGAGGGCAAGAGCAACAAACTTGCTACGACCTAATAAACAATATCTATAAGAAAAATACCAAAAAACTCATAAACATTTAACTCGTCTCCTCTGTCATTAGAATCTCTTTATCCTTCTGCAAAGCCAAGGGAAGGGGACAACGATTATCTATCTATATTCTTATCCATATCACATAGTTACAGTTATGCGTAGTCTAGAACGTGTCTCTGACAAAAGAATGTTGATGTTTTGATGGTTGTGACACAGTTATATATCAGCTGGTTCCACAGAGACTTTCAAGGCTCGGATTGTTATCTAGAGGTAGGTTAAGGTCAGGGAGCAAGAAGGAGGATTCATCATTCTTTTGTGATCCAGCCTGCACAGAGATATGATCTGTTAAAGACTTTACATGTTCTATGTACCCAAAAGAGTGATCATGTTTTGTAGAGCGAATCGGAATAATGCTTTTTAACCTGCATTTTCTTTAAAGACTCGTTTCTTGCTCTTTGTTGCTCAAGCAGATCCCGCATACTTGCGAGTTCCTGATTCACACAGCAAGTAAAATAATTAAAGATTTGGATTTTGGACTTGATAATAAAACAAGATGGGAAAAGAGATTTTACATTTTTCAAGCCTTTCCTTTCCTTTAAGAGCAAACTCTCCTCTTCTTTAAGTTGAGCAAGCGTCTGCGGACAGCCACGTACAGTGATTAAACTAAGACAATAATATTATGATAATACGATTCATATAGCCATCTGATTCTACAAGAATACGAAGTTAATGTTTTTTTTCTTGTTTACCTTTTTCTTTCTTGATCTCTTGAAAGGGGTTGTTGTTACACTCGTTTGAGAAATCTGTATCAAACCCACATAAAAATTCAGATTGTGACTTCTCACAATATATTTAATAAGAAATCAGGTCGGCCTCAAATAAAACCATTTCGTAATGGCTTTGGGAATTAACGAGACACGTCATTCACTAGTACATATATAATACTTTGTATAGACCATACTCTTAAATTGGATTCCATATTTTCAGGTTCTTAACTAGAGGACGATAAGCATGAAGTAGATACACATTGAGACGATGATAGAAGAATCTCTATGAAAACTACAGGATCATAAGCATGAAGTGATCAATCAATAACAAGATATCCCTACCTATTTAAAGACTTAAATAAAAAGGAAAGCCAAATCTTAGACAGTTAAATAACCAAAAACATTCAAAAGAAGAATCTTCTTTCTCGGTCAACTACTATAGAAGTGCCTCTTTTCCCCTGCATCGAGAAGCAACAAATTCGAAAGAATAGAATCACGTGACTGGAGCGTGACTTGGAAGACTTTACGTGTGTCTCCCCATGGCCATGACCCCACACCTCTTTTGTCACGAATTATCCACATAACCACTTGTCCTCATCACATTCTTTTAATTACTAACCAAACAATGCGACTTTGTGAGTTCTATCTACTTTGATAAGATAGATAATTCAGCTTAAACCATAGAGAAAAAGCTCAGTACACAGGACTGTTATATGAAAGGAGCTTTGGATTGCAGTCAAACTGCCGCGTGGAGAGATTTAGCTTTTTTTTTTCCACGCAAGCCATTACCTATGAGACTTACTATAATCCACGCCGCATCTGATTACACCACAGACGCACCAAACCCCACAAACCTAATCCGCCACGAAAACGCCTCTCGACCCATAAAAGAGGCAACCCTCATAATAAGCAATTATGAACGCCAGCCATTATTTTCTAATTGACCCAACTACCCTGACCACACTCTAATGACAGGGATATTCTCGTCATTGAATTGGTGATGACTTGGTAAATCTTGCTTGGATTCAGCGAACAGTTTCAGAAAAAGCATCGTGACAGGAACTTAGGTCACTAGTACCAAACACCATCCTGTCGATGTAAGGACATTGAATAACAGAAATGGAAAAAAAGCAGAGAAGATAGATTTTGAGTTTCTAAGAAGAAAAAGAACGTGTGTTTTAAAAGTCAAGGTGACAGAGTGATATTTCGTTCAACGCGAAGTCGGAGTATAGATCGAAAGGCCAAGGCTGCGTGACCGGCGAAGAAGCCGATACCGGAACTTAAATGACAAAATGGCGCTGAAAGAAACAAATACGCATAGAGAGGCAAATTTGGCAATAGTTGCGGAAAACAAGGAAGACTGAGGTTACGTGAAATTGAAATATTAAAAAAAACGACTAGGCTATTGTACGCCACGGTGGCTACTCGCCGTCCTTCGGCGGAAAACGCCGCATCCCGAGGGGTATATTTGTAAACACACAAAGACAGAGTAACGCAGAGTTTCAAAAACTGTTGAACAGAAACTAAATGGAAATGAACGAACGAACCTTAGATCTAACAGCCTCAGACAGTTTCACGGCGCCGCTTGACTCCTCAAATCCATCAACGGTAGCACCGCTGCCTCCGCCTCCACCACCGCTAAAAGAGGTGGCGCCGCTCCAGGAAAGCGGCGTCGTTGGACTAGCACGCGTATTATCTCCCTTTTTCCTCACTACCGCCGCCTTGGTCCTCCGCTGACGCACGCTCCACTTCAGCTTGAGATCCGACGCGCCGCCGCTCTTCTCAGGAGGTGGCGGCTCTGCATGATGGAGGCAGATCAGAGCCTCCGCCACCAACGAATCATCGCACATAGCGTCTCGAATCCAGTCACCGCCAGTCATGGCCTGACACCTTCCACCGATTAGAGAGAGAGAAACTTGGGAGAGAAGATGAGAAATGGTGGGGAAAAGTGTAGAAGAAGAAAAATTCCGTGGCACATTTAATGGGTGGATTTTAATATATATACATTCGGAACGTTTTCACACAGTTTAGATTTAAATTATTTGTATGCGACCATGGGAATACATACATACGTGGCATAGTTTATTTGTGCTTTGTGCAAGGTAGTATGGTTGCGTCTGGACTACACGCGCAGGTGAGTGAGAGCTTTTTTAGCTTGCGTCTCGGTTCGGTTCGGTTACATCCATTACCATATATGAAGTTTCGGATTTTTTTTTGGACGTGTGAGGTCATTCTTATTCCAAACACTTTCATTTTTAGTTCGAAAATTTCGTAATTTTAGATCCCATGGTAGTGAGCAAGATTTGACGAAATTAGGATCATTTTTTTTTAAATCTATTTCTGCATTTATGATTTACCTGTTTAAAATAGGTTTTTGGCCAGACGTTTGATAATTGAAACTATGTATAGTTAATAATTTATATGTCCATTCATATTCACTCTATGTAATACTATTTAGTAGTGACAAAATTCATTTTAAAAGAATTTATCAAATTAAATTCCTATTAAATGGTGGGTGAAGAAAAAAATACTCCATTAACGCTAAAGAAAGGGCTCTGTTGTGATCTCATGGTCGAAATGGAAATACTAATTGGCTTTTCACATGTAAGATTGTGGCGTTTTTCGGACTCAATACATGAAACACATTTCGATCTGTCAACGTGTTTCAGAATTATATCCGGTTTATCAGACTTTTACCCTATATTATAAAAAATTTTAGACGTTAATCGGACGGTAAAGAACCAACTAGCATCTAAATAATTAATCAAAAATTAATTGAGGAATAATCAAAGATTAATTTTTAGAAAATTATGTAATAACTTAGATATATATATATATATAAGTGAGTATATGAAATAGTGAAATATTCTATAATGGAGTTGGTTAGTTATGTATAGGTTGGTCTCACCAATTCAATTTTGGAAAGATTTTTCTTTTAAATAATATAAATATAAAATAGTAAAATCATTAAAATAAATTTACATAATTTATTTTTCTTCCTATAATATATTTTACCAATGGTTCTAGTATTCTAGATAGAGTTTTCATGATTTTAATAGAAAAAAATTATTTTTACTATTTCTCATAAATTATTTTTACTATTTCTCATAAATTATTTTCACTGATTAAACTACTAAATATATTGATAAATTGAAATCGATTCGATGTATTTTTGTTGAACGATTAGTTGGTAAATCGGCCGTTTTTTAGAACAAGGCTTTTACCTGACCAGTTCTGAATCATGATAAACCGGAAAAAGTCAACATTTCAATTCAACTAAACCGCATTTACTGTGTAATCAGTTATCGTCACCATGTACTCCGCTTACACACACTCACAAAGCCCTAACTCCTTGGGAGCAGCCAAAACCATGGCGCTTCGTCTTGCCCGACGCCTACAAAGGTTGCCATCTAACCCTTGTTTGATTCGATTTTTCTCTAATTCCTCATCGGACTCACCTCCCCAAGTCGTGAAAGCATCGGATGAAAAATCCTCCCAGTCACCGTCTTCTCCGTCTCCGTCGGGCTTCTCATACTCTTCTCCTTTCACCGACATTAAGACCACTCTGAAACAGAAATTACAGAATCAGCAGGAGAAAGGGAGAAACCCATTTGCCAGATCCGATGGCCAAGCTCAGAATCGCGTGTCTTTACAAGATTTGGGGAAGAACCTCGCCAAGTTTCAGCGGAGATCCAACATTCCACCATCACATTCTCCGCCGCAGATTTCCTTTGAGGCGCTCTATAAGCAGAAAGTTGCACAAAACTCAGCGTATCCTAGGAATCATCAGGGACAGGCTTCCAATTCGAATAACGTAAGGGAAAATTTAAAGAAATTGAGGACGCAGACTAACACTTCAAACAACATGGAGAAGAAAGGAGTGAGTTTACAAAGTTTCAATTACACTTTGAAGAATCTATCCAAAGAAAACGTCAGTTCGAATGTGTTTGAAGGATCATTTCCCAAGTCCATGGTCGGTACTGAAATGGATGATAGGAAGGGAAGAGAAGGTGAAACAGAGGGGATGCTGACGGAGTTCCTAACGTCATATAACGAAGAAGAATTAGGTGAGAAACTAAAGATGCTTAGGCCAGATGGAGAGAAAGGAGAAGGATGGTTCTCGTTGCAGGAGTTGAGTCAGAGGTTGGTTAAGCTAAGACAACTGGAAGAGAAAGAGGCCCAATCTCAGACTAGGAACTTTGCTGCACTCAGAAATGTTATATCATCATTTAAGAATGATCCATACAAAAATGAAGTTATTTCCCGTACGTTCTGAGCCTCTGATGACTCTCTCTGTGTGTCTTTGTTTTCGAATGTTTCATAGAATTCTCTTTGGCGCTAGGATTTTCAATTTCGTTCACTCTTTCCCTATCTCTCGTCTGCGAGCTTCGTTATAGGTCAATTCTATATAATACTTGATTGTTGGTTTTTGCTTAGGACTCGAGGTGTTGAGATCTGGGTTGTCTGTAGTTATGTTTTGCTGTCGAAATGACATTTATGTATGTCATATAAGGAGGTTTCTTTGCTCGCAGAGCAGAATATCTCCATTCTCGGCCATTTGGGAAGTGTCCCTGAATACAAGCAATATCCTCCAAACGAGGAACTTGTTGATACTGTAAGTTTTTTTTCGCTCTTAGAACTTGAAGCTTGCTGTTCAGTTTATGATATTTTCTACAATTCTCTGTTGTGACCATTAAAAGAAACTGTGGCTATTGATCTGTTTTATGTGAATGCATCAACAAAGTATTTCCACCCAGATAACATGTCCTCTGCGGAGAAGATGAAAATTGAGCTCACGAAAGTCAGGGATGAGTTCAAGATGTCGGAATCAGATTGTGGTTCTGCACGTGTGCAAGGTAAGTTCTACTCTGATCAATGTTGGCTTCAGCCATCAAAAGGATTACATGTTCTGAGTCAGGTTTTGGTTTAGATTGTCTTGTGATGTCTCTGGTCTCTCTTTGCAGTGGCACAACTCACTACTAAAATCAAGCGTTTATCCTCCACTCTACACAAAAAGGTAAAACTTCAAATTGTTTTCCTTTCTTTGAAGCTGTCCCAGTTTTTCCTGGACACCTTATGTTGTCATACCTGTTGGTGGCTCTATAACCCTAGGACAAGCATTCGCGGAAGGGACTTTTAGGAATGGTGCAGAAACGGAAGAAACTGTTGAAATATCTTAGACGAACTGACTGGGAGTCTTACTGCCTTGTCCTGTCAAAACTCAGCCTTCGTGACAACCCGGATTACAAGTTCTAAACTTGATGGTGCTAGAGAGCCCATGATTCTATCTCTGCACTCTTTTGGTTCAGGCAATGCGCTGTTGTGAGTGAGACTTAGCTGTTCTAACTCTGTTAGGCATTTTACTCTCTAGGGAAGAAAGTCGCTCTACTCTATTTTGTTCTCTTAATCCAATGTTTCACTTTGAGCTCTTCAATCGTGCATTTGCGGTAAAGAAATGAAGTTGCGGATCTCTTTCATTGATATTTAGTGTATTCCCTTTCACATTTGGATTGTGATAATAAAGTTATTTACGAACAAGCCTCATGCTTTCATTTTACATTTATTGTAAGCTAAGCTCATGACATGGTGCCATTATAAAAGCAATGATTTGATCTTATCCGAAATGTCGCATTGGAGAAGTGGAACATTAAGTTTTTAGAGGAGAAATTATATCTACAGACTCAAAAACATCATAACGTTTGCTCACAAACCAAGAGCTCCAAGAGGCGTTTTTCCCTGCCCGGCCTCAAAGTAAAAGATCAACATGGCAAGCATTGCAAGCCTCGAGTGCTTAATCTCCGCCAGTTTCAGCCGCTCCAACGCCTCTCTGTCTGGCTCGTAAATGCCGTCACGATTCTTCCCGGCGATCCCCAACGGATCGAAGAATCTTCCACCAGGATAACCCTGATCGCCGGTGTAATTCGCGAAGTTCTCTGCGGTCCTCGACCACGGCGTCGCCCACTCAACTGATTGAGAATCCGGGTTGAAGAAATCGACCCATCTTTTGCTCTCCACCCAACCCATGAGAAGCAATTGGGTCCCTAGAAGCGACCCGAAGGAGAAAGGCGCGATCGCACGTGGATCAGCTCCAGCTTCGAACCATGGCACGCCGCTCCAGGCCTGGCCGACGAAGATTCCAAGAACCGCTGCCATCGCCCATCGGCCGTGGATCAGCTCTGCTTCTCTGTACCATTTAAGAAAAGCCGGATCTTTTCCCAAACCTAACGGGTCGAACCCGAAATCTCCAGGTAGCCTACGAAAATCAAACACATTTAACTCAGAGATTGGCTAAAAAATCAGGCTTATCATACTCTTTTGAGATCCAATCTACAAACTAGCCCTATGAACCAAATGAGCATTCACAACATTCAGAATCATCGTAATCTACTGTTCATGCTAGTATATGAGAGATTTGAATGCAAATTCAGTATTGTTCATGATAGTAACAGAGATACTAAAGAGAATAGACTTACGAGCCATCGAGCCATTCAGGGTCAAGGAAGTTGCCGCCACCTTTAACAGCAGGGATCCACGATTTCTTGGGCTGAGCAGTAGCAGCAGCTACAATCATATTTTTCCGGCCAACTCTCGGAGCTCCAGCACCTACACCGTTTTCCAATGCGGCGGCACTCCTCTTGTCTCCGGCGAGGAACGACGAACCAAGTCCACTGAGCACAGCTCCGGATACCGCCATCGCCATGAGATCTCTGATATCTCTCTCTCTGCTTTTTCACTCAAGAAGTGGAGAAATGAATGTTTTGGTCTCTCTGTTTTCGGAGCAAAAAGAACAAAGAAAGGAGATGTAGAGAGACAATGTGAGATGATGAGAATCTATAGACGAAATCTCAGAGGCTGTCGTGGATAGATTTCTGACCAATTAGGAAACAACTTCACCATATCCACATCACCCACACTCTCTACTGCCAACTCAATATTTACATTTTTTAAATATTTTTCTTATCTAAATCTAATTTACGAGGGGACACGAGGAATTATAAACTTGAATCATTTTTTCTGATTTTTTATTGAAATGCAAATGACAGCCACAAATTTGTACAGAGTGGCATTGCGGTCTATTACGTTTTACATTACACTATTTAACCAAAACAAACGAAAATTTTAAAATATACTAGAAAATTAACGATTAAATGGTGGTGAATCCCAGGAAGGCGAAGGAAGTTGAACCAACGGCTGATTTGAACCCGTGTCTGGGATTGGTGTAACCGGAATTGGATTATCCGGCATCGTTGGGATTGAGTCGATTGGTGGTGCAAATGACGTCACCACTGGTTGCTCCGGCGGAAGCCATGGATTCGTGACCTCTGGCGGTATGGTAAAGACGGGAGTTTGCGGTGGGATATCTCCGAAGGCTGGTGGTGTGGAGAATACTGGAACTGTTGGTGGATCTTGTACGGTCGGTGGTAATGTGAAAATTGGCGGAAACTCTTGTGCCGGTGGGGGTAGAATCGGCGGGAAATCTTCAACCGGTGGAGGCAAAATTGGCGGGAACTCTTGAACTGGCGGTGGTAAAATCGAAGGGAGATCTTGAACCGGTGGAGGTAGAATCGGCGGGAAGTCTTGAACCGGTGGAGGTAGAATTGGCGGGAAATCTTGAACCGGTGGAGGAGAAGGTGTTGACTGGTCAGTTGGTGGTTCGATGGTTACATCAGGTGGTGGTTCGATGGTTACGTCAGGTGGTGGAAGCTCCGGTGTAGTTTGCTCAGGCGGCGAAGGAATCAGCGGTTGTCCAATGACTATTTCCGGTGGGAAGTTATCTACAGGTGGAGGGAGTAATGAAGGGATAACAGGTGCGGGTGGTGGACTTCCGGTGGTTGTAACCGGCGGTGGAAATTGTGCAGCTGGCGGCGTTAATGTAGACCGGTCTAATGGCGGAGGAAGGAGGAAAATTGGAGATGGTGGTGGTGATCCAGTGGTTATATCAGGAGGCGAAAACCATGTTATTGGTGGTAAGGGCGGTACGTCGGCGACTAGCGGCGGAGGTATACCAGCTGTTCCTGGGGCTTCACCACCAAAAATAGGAGGAGGAGGTGAACCGGTGACTGCCGGAGCTCCGCCACCTAATACAGGAGGAGGTGAACCGGTGATTACGGGAGCTCCGCCACCTAAGAGAGGAGGAGGAGGTGAACCGGCGATTCCTGGAGCTCCGCCACCGAAAAGAGGAGGAGGAGGTGAGTCGATGATTCCCGGAGCGCCACCGCCTAAAAGAGGTGGCGGTGTTATGGTAAATGGTGGCTGTGAAACTGAGCCGCCAGGTAGTGGTGGTGGTGGCGATAAAACTAAAGGAAGGGATGGTGAGGGAAGAGAGGAAGATAATGGTGGTGGAAGGGGTAACACTGGAGTAGGTGGAGGTAGGACCGGAATAGGAGAAGGAGGTGGCAAGACAGGGAGTATAGGTGGTAATGGAGGGAGTACAATTGGCGTGGGGACAAATGGGATAATCGGAGGTAATGGCGGCGGTGTAGTTGGTACACAAACAATACAAGGCTGAGGAGGAGGAGGTTCGGGGGCTGCCACACAAGTAATGCAAGGCTGGGGAGGAGGCGGTGTGGGGGCTGAGACACAAGTAATGCAAGGCTGGGGAGGAGGCGGTGTGGGAGCTGAGACACAAGTAATGCAAGGCGGCTGTGGTGGTGGTGATGGTGGAGGTGGGCAAGGAACTGAAATTGGTGGTGGTGGTGGTGGTGAACAAGGAACCGGCATTGGCGGTGGCGGTGATGCTTGTGCACAAGTAACACACGGTGGTGGTGGTGCCCCGTTGACTATGCTTGGTGGCGGTGGTGGTGAGCAGGGTGAGGGGAGTGACAGCGGCGGTGGTAAAACTATCGGAGGAGGCAAGAAAGGGTTTTGAGGACAAGGGACAACTGGGAAATTCCATTGACCGCAAGTGTCAAAAACGCACCGGAAAAACACATCACACTTCGTTGAGAACGCTCCTTTGTTTCTATTTCGGCTTCTTCTTCTGCTGTTGGTTCTTCTGTTTCTTCTAACCAAACTTTTATTGTCTTCGTCTCTGTGTCTGTTGTGTGGATGCTCTATTGCTTCTGTTATTGAAACACTGATCAAAAGCAGTGTTACTACACATTTTATTACAATTTTTTTCATCTTTTCTATTTCCTAAGGCATGCAAGAACTAAACTACGCATTTGTATGTATTTATAGTCGAGTCATTGATGGTCGCCTATGTTGGTGGCAATTCTTATGTTTGTTTGTCACTACCAAAGACCTTGGTTTCGTAAGGATTCAATGAATATTTTTGGTAATAAAGGAGAATATTTATTTGGTTACACAATCCAATGTAAAGAGGCAATAACTAAAACTGACTCGGAATTTAGAGCTCTGAGGTAAGTGTTAGCCAGCCCACAGCTTCTCTGCTCAAAGAATATTGAAGTGAATATCGACACAACTATATTGTTTGTGTTGTAACTTGTAACAATCTAATAAAAGCATAACACAGCATTAGTCCGTCCGTATCTCTAAAATCTGATTCCGGTTTAGATTAACAGCTGGATCAATGTGGAACACACAGACGCCATTATAGTTGGTTGGATTGAGCCATAATCAAAGAAATTGAATATGCCCACTTTTCACTTTATATAATTTTCCGGGACTGGGTTGGGTCTATCAAAGAAATGGAACCACTTTAAAATGGGTCTGTTTAATATCGGTTTGGATTAATCAAGCATGAGTTTTTGCAAACTAGCCAACGGAGCAATAGGATCGGACCGAAACTGAACCCTATAAAATCATGGTCTATAGGACCGGTTTTATCATAACCGAGCTTGTGCAACACGTCACAACATCTAAAATAATTGAATGTGGAGATGAAATAGTGAAGATACGATATGAAGAAACAAAGAGGTAAGGAAGAGAGTCGAAGAAGTAAATAAATGCAAAGAATGATAACGTGGCGTCGATTCTTCTATGTTATGCTCTGCTCGAAGAAACCGCATTGAATTAGAGCCGAGTCTTCACTTTGAGACTTGTGTTATCTTATCCCACGCCGTTGCTTCAGCTGCTCTTTGTTAACCTCGTTAAAAACAACCTGACCCCACTCACTCACTCTTAGTTACCTACCTTAATAACTCATAGTCCTCACTAGTTTTTGGGCCTGATATTTCTTAACTGTCACTAAGGTCACTAAGACCAGCCCATTATACCATAACGATATTAATGCTTAATAACTTGTTTTCTCCTTGACAAAATATATATTTCGATTTCTATATACATATATACATAACTTAAAAATCCAGAGCTAGATGGGTAAACCGGTAACTTATTAATTATTTGATTTTATTCAAATAAAATATGAAAACTGTTCCGTTACATCTACGTAGTTTGGTAATCGATTACACCAGCTAGATAGAAAAAAAAGAGAAATCATAAAATGATTAGCGTTTGAACAGAGGAGATTCCATTAACGATGTAGGTACCTGATCAAAGGCCTCCGCCACCACTGACGATGACTAGGCGGGAACATCCGGAGGAGGCAGCCAAATTATTGGTGGCATAGGTGGGAAATCATCCTCCGGTGGTGGAAGCAAGAAGGCGGCGTTTTGTCTTGAGGTGGTGGCAGCCATAACGGCGGTGGCTGTGTCGTCGGATCACCACCTGGTTGCGGCGGTGGAGGAGACTGCATCAAAGGCGGAGGAAACACTATCACTGGCGGTGGCGATGAAGGGAACAAAAAAAGAGGGTGGCGGAGAGGGAGGAGGAGGTGAAGGAACAAGGGCGGAGGCAGAGGTGGTGGTGGTGATAGAACCAAAGGAGAGGGAGATGGCACAAGCGGTGGTAGCTGTGGGGACGGTCTCGAAACCGGTGATGGACGCGGTGGTTGGGAAAGTAGAAAAGGGTTATCCGGTGAAGGTGAAGTAGGAAAAGGCCAATGGCCACAGATTCCGAATAATTATTGGTACAAAGGATCGCAGCTTCTGCGTCTACGATTCTGACCGCTACTGCGCCTTCCTCTGTTTATTTGCTTTTCCCCCTTTATGGTTACACCTGCGTTTGCGTTTGCGTTGTCTTCATGCTATGATATGGACTCTGTTGTGTGGACGATAAAAAGGAGTGGTGGAAACAAAAATCCAACCACAAGTCGTTGTTTTATAAGCAACATCTCTTTGTGTTCACTGCTTTTTTTTTTTTCTTTGATAGAGAATTTCTACGTATAGGCTAGAAGACAATTATATAGGTAAGAGTAATAGATTATAGTCCTTTTTTTTCTACCCAATTCATATTCATCATATTCATTAATGATGTGAATGCATATCTCATAGGAATATTAGGTATAGTAAATGCTCTGATAGAAATATAAGAACCATCCTGTAACTATGTGACTTATGAAACAAAAATTAGACAAAAAATCTTTTAAACCCTTTTGGGTAATTATCTTTTTGTTATAAGGACAAATCTTTTTTCCCCAGCAGAAAAGTTTCGACTTGTAAATGGTAGAAGAAAAAATTGCCTACCAGTCACACCTACACAATTCAATCGTGTAATTGCAGGTCACAAAAGTTAATCAAATGGTGTTTAATAACCTCATTTATGTCATGACCTTTTCTTTTACAACAGAGCAAAATAAACAAGAATTTGAATACGAGATATATTATAGCGACAGTACTAGAGATGATATGTAATATGTTTGCGGCATGGTCTTTTTTATATATTTTCTAAATCTTGTCTTTTCATAATTTTTAAGTTTCACCAAAGTAGACTATTGCCATTTTAATTTTGTTTTTTTTAAATAGATCAATATGTTTTTTTTTTGGGTACATTTGTTCTTAAACTATTTGAAGGAGAAATTTTGGATATGTGTAATGAAAGCTTTAGTTGTTTAGAATGATGTGCCACCGTTGTAATTGAATGCTTTGCCCATTCACTTCATGCTTATCTTCATTCTCTGCGCACACTCTTTTTCTTCGAAACTAATTTTAGTCACGAATGCTAATCAACTTACACTTCTGAATTGCAAAAAGAAAAAAAAAATGTATTGAAATGATTAAATTATAGTTCACGTGGATAAAAAAAAAGTATTGAAAATAAATATAAACAGGTCGATACTATGGGCCTTATATTTACGAAATGAAACAGAGGCCCATTTAAATATCTCTCAAGTACACACGGCAAAACTGATTCCAGAGAAAAGGACGAACTCTGGAAGCGCATAAGTAAATCAGAATGAGGTTAGATGAGCAGCCAAGAACTAAATCAATCTAGTTTTTAAAAAGTTTTATATCTTCGCAGTCTCAACGATGTATCTTCCTCCTCTAGACCCTTCATCAAATCCCACCTCTTGATCTGTGGTAAGATTTTCCGATTAAAAATAGAAATAATTCTCTTCTCTTTGGCGCTGAAATCTTCTGCAAATCAAATTTTGGTATTTAGTTGGTATTTTTTTGTTCGAAAGAGCATCATAAGCCCAGTTTGGGAAATGTGAAAAAAGGAGGAAAAACCTCAACTTGAGTTAACGTTGTTTTGCTTCTGTTGGGTTAATTAATTTTAGTAATATTTTCGTTCTCTTGTTGTTTTTTAATTATCACTCCTCAGTTACCATAGTCGAAGATGATGGCACAGAGATGCGAAAACGGATTTAAGCTAAGGAAGCTGAATGATCTTGTTGAAGAAGACAAGGTAATGCAGATCGAATCAAACATCATACATGAGAAGAATCTTTTGTCGGAACCAGAAGCAGGTTTAGTACCTCAGACAACGGAGACCACAACTGAAGGTACTCTTTTGTTTCACCTCTTTCTTAATTTTGGTGTTATCAGTTTGTCATTAGCTAAGGAATTGTTTTAAGGGTATTGGGTTTTAGCTTTCTAATGATGAAAGCTACGGTTATGGAACAAAAATCCGAGTGTTGTGTTTTAAAAGTTGTTAATTATCTTTGATGTTTTCTGGTTTAGTATTCATTTGTTGAGATTTTGTTATGTTGTTCACATGCTTGTCGTTAGAAGAGACTCAAAGATTGTCAGTCAAATCAGAGTTGTATAACTTATGTTGTGTGAGGCATTGGAAAGCACCAAAGTATGAATGTTGCGCCGAGGGTCCTTTCCATATGAGATTGTAAGAGGACATCATTTCTGCAATCCCTTTTACATTTTTCAGGTTATAAATCTTTTAGCGTGATCATCATGTTTTTTCTTTTATTTTGTTCAAGATTTACAGTCAAAGCTACGGTTGAAATTAAGGAGGATTCTCGGATAACGGTTTTGGAGTGTTTCGGAGATCTACATCACAAGAAGAAAGTCGCAGCTGAGCAGGCAGCAGAAGCAGCGCTTTGGTATCTTAAGAACGTTGTTCATACCCTTCTGTCAGAGAAACCTTCTGGTCGTCAAGGGCAGACAAAACCGATTTAGAAGATGATGGTAACATGTGAACTTGTGTAATGATGATCTTTGCCAGTTAGAATCTGTTAGCATGATCAAATAGTCTAGTTTTATTCATGTTTATTGCCCTTGTGGATTAGCTTTTGATATAAGCTCTACCTAGGGAGCTCAAAAGGGTAGCCTCTATCACAAAATGCTCATCTCTTATGAAATTATGTTGATGTGTGTCAGTATTTGTGTACAAGGATCATCTTTTTCTGTAATATCAGTTGTAAGTTAACAATGATCTTTTGTGATCATTTCTCTCTTTGGTTTCTCAATGTAACAGTCACTAGATGAGTGGATCCAAATGAAATGATATATCCAGAAGAGAATTAGCGAATCAAATTGCTCCTTTACCATCTGTAAACTAGTAGATATCAGCGTCTTACAGTAAATCTGCCCAATTTTGTTCTGGCCTTGATAGCATTTTCCTGAAACCAACATAATTTTGATCTGTTAAGGGGTGACATTGCGCCAATCTTCTAATGCAGTCTAATGTATGATAACATGGTAATGAGAGACACCTCTGGCTGGTGCAAGAATATACTGGTCTTGGCAGCATCCGGTTTGTGATTTTCTGCACCTTTGCTCCAGTCATAACAAACCTATTATAAACGTTTAAAGCAACTGTTACCCACATAATCTATAAACTCAACAGGGCTTTGGTGCTTGTCTGGTGTTTACATCTTAACAAAGCTAAGGAGGAGATGCATACCGCATACGCAAATATTGACCCATCGTGATTGAACGTACTGAAAGGAATTGGCTGAACATACTTTGACATGGCCTGAGACATTTGTTGGCGAAAAATATGCGACTGTTAGTTAAAAGTGACAGAGAGAAAACTGAATGAAAGCACATACGCAATAAAGATGCTTCTGACAATACCTTGAGCCTTAATTTACTATCCTTGTCCCAGAAGCTGAACGTACCATCAGAGCCAGTGCTTGCAAACGTGCCATGTATCTGAAATGCAACACAGATGATGAAGTTCATTGCTCATCAATCTAGAACCTATGATTGTCGAGTCATAGGGCTTACCGGGTGGAAATTCAGGGAGTTGACTGAGCAAATTGTATTGCCTACTCTGTGGCATTTGAATATGTAGTTTTTGCTTTCTTGTGCATCATCAAGGTGATGAACACCAACCTCTCCCCCAATTGAACCAACCTATAGCAAACATTGGACCTAGTTATCTGAACTGTGTACTATTACTTGCTCTGATTGAATAGGCATATTAGTATAGTTTTAAACAGTGAAAATTTTTGGTAATTTGAGAGAATTGAAATGTTTAAGCATCAGACAAGGAGCAAAGTGATAAGCGTAGGTACCAAAAACCCTTTTCTTACCAGGAAATGCAGCAAGACACTTTGTCTGGTGCATCAGCGAGGATTCAATTCTCTTGAACTCCATCTATAGTATTCAACTATGATATCAGGTACATGTATACCTACCTGAGGTTTTTGTAAGTCGAAAACTATCATTTTTCTGTCCCCAGTCCCAACGACCATCAGAGTTTCTTTCACTGTCAATGCATAACATTTGTCTGGAAGGTGTTGTGTATGCATTGGATTTGGCTGTCTTGTGTCCCAATATCTAAAACAGGGGAACCAATAGCTTGCTAGTATTTGAGATACTTCCTTATAGAGAGTATGATGAGGAATCATGCTTACTTCAATGTTTGATCCCAGCTTCCAGTAACGAGATTCATTCCATGTGTTGAATAGGAGCATCATGCATAGCAACAGTGAAGGGTAGAGCACCAGACAACAATGGCCACATTTTGCTTGTTTATCACATCCTCCTGTAAAGACTGTTGTTCCATCATCTTTCCAAGAAGAACCAAAAAATAACTATTATCACTTGAATCTGAGCAAAAAAAGAAACCAGGATACCGAAACAATCATATTACCGGATGATCATGCAAAAATGACACTTTTGGTTCACCGGATATAGAGGCTTCAGTACGAGATATCTCCCAACATCTATAGCATATAAATTCTTTAATCAGAGGGGTCACAACACAACAAAGATTAGATTTTAATAGCAGAGCTTCTCAATGGGGAAAAAGAGAGTATAAAAGAGAAGAAACCTTCGACGAGAGAGATCGGTGATTAATGAAAAATCTGGGATGCTTCAAACAGTTAGTTATCTCCCGTGGCAGGAAAAAAAAAAGAGGAGGGAATTTGAAGAAGTAGAGAGAATGCTTTCTTATATACGACGGCGAAAGTCGAAAACGGTTATTTATTTCTCTTGGTCAGCCATTTGCTTGTTAAGCCCACTAAGTTTAGTTAGGCCCATTATTACTTAATTAGACCCAATATTAACTTCCGTCACAACCTTATCGGTAACCAAATCTTGCTATTGGTTCTAGAATTTAAACTCATTGAAATAGAATACATAACTACTGTATAAGTAGATACTGGTTAAAAAAAAAACTTTTTAAGTACATAAATGCTTTACAAAAATTAAACATATCATCAATATAAAGAATTTTTAATAAATAGAGAGAAAACATGATACCTATACAACTTTATTCCTTTTTCTTAGACATCTTGATTATGGAAAAGATAAAATTAGTCTTTTCATTATAAATGAGCGAAGTGGGAAACTTTAAAAAAGTAAAAATAAAAGTAAAATTTGTGTACATATATATATTTACATGTGTATGTATATATACATGGAATAAAAATAGATACATATAAAAAGGGTGTATCGATATCGAGAGAGTGATAAAAAGGAGAAATCGTATCTCTCTTCCAATCAGGTGCTTCGTCTCTCGGATTTTCCCCATCCAGAAGCTTTCGTGTGTTTCTCTTTCGTGGTGGTGCCTCTTCTCTTCTCTTTCCTTTTCTGTGTTTTGTTAATTTACTCTTTTTTAATCCTTTTGCTTGTTTAATACTCTTTCCCCCAATTTTAGTTTTCTAATTCTGTGAGAGTCGTCTAATTAATCTATACAGATGCGTCGCTCTGCATCGAAGAAGAAATCAGGTCAATCAGTTGATTCAGTCACCACGGATCTCTTTCGCTCAGGTTATATTCTTCTCCGATTCTTTAATCAATTCCGCCTAGGGTTTATGATATTTTGCTGAAAGTTGAACTTTTTTTTTTGGTTCTTGGTTCGGATTTTGTAAATTTCTTGTGATTCTCATCTTTTTATTCGAAATTGGATTATAATCCCATTAGCCCTTGATGGGTTTTGTGGCGATGAACGAAAAATTGGACAATCATGGATTTTGAAGAATTGAACACAGAGAAAGCTATCAAAATCACTACTTGACGAGTTTAATATTCAGTCGAACCAAGAATTTACTTTTCGAATCAACTTTGTATAAACGTTTTCTACTTTGTTCTGACTTTTTTTGTAAACTTTTGTTCAGCTTCGAGCAAGGTCTCGACTAAAGAGATGGATCGAATAGATCACTTATTTAATCAGTACGCCAATAAATCTTCCAATCTGATTGAGTAAGTATCCGTTGATGCATGCATCATATTTCTTTTCTGTTAAAGATAAAACTGGATCATTGTTCATGCCATAAAATTATGATACTAATAATTTTGGTATTACTACCTGAACAGCCCTGAAGGGATAGAGGAACTATGCTCCAATTTGGAAGTGTCTCATACTGACATCAGAATCTTGATGCTTGCTTGGTAATTATCCATCAAAGCCTTATTAATGTCTTTTTGGATGTTTACATGTCCTTGAACTTTTAAATTCTCGCAATCACAGGAAAATGAAAGCTGAGAAACAAGGTTACTTTACAAATGTAAGGGATGCACACAAATTTGCAGAATACATCAGAGCTAGAGATCCTTTTTTCTTTGATACTCAATAAAGTTTGTGATTTGTTTTTTTTTTTTGTTTTTTAACCTTAACTCATTGTGCATCTGTAGGAGGAGTGGAGAAGAGGCCTGAAGGCTTCAAGAGCTGATACGATCAATAAGTTGAAGAAAGCCCTTCCGGAGCTGGAGAAAGAGGTTCAAAGTTTTATCCTTTTAATTTTATTTTCATATTGTTTGACATCTTCCTAGTATCCTAAAGCTTTCTTCCTTATTTTTTTGTATCTTTAAGGTTAGGAGGCCAACAAATTTTGCAGATTTCTATGCTTATGCCTTCCGCTATTGTTTAACAGGTAAGATTAAATTCTGCTTCTGCATGAGATATTTGTATTTCGTGGTTTCTCTTTCACCTTTATATTTGTGTGACCTATGTTTACTATTCAATGCAGAGGAAAAACAGAAGAGCATAGACATAGAGACTATATGCCAACTCCTAGATATTGTCATGGGATCTACATTTCGAGCCCAAGTTGACTACTTTGTTGAGTATTTGAAGGTTTGGATTACTCAAAATTCTCACTTTTTTTTTCCATTTCCATTATGTCAACTCGCAATTTCGTCATCACATGATTGTTTTTTTTTTGTATGACAGATTCAAAATGACTACAAAGTCATAAACATGGACCAATGGATGGGATTTTACCGGTTCTGCAATGAGGTATGTTTCCTAATTCTTTTAGTTCCTTGCTTGGCAGCTTCATCAACTAACTCAAATCCTTTGTAACATTAACAGATAAGTTTCCCAGACATGGGGAACTACAATCCAGAGCTTGCATGGCCATTGATTCTTGACAATTTTGTTGAGTGGATTCTCAAAAAACAAGCCTGAAAGACAGTTATGAGTCTCCTCAAGTCTCAGCTTTAAAGCGTCAAATCTTGTACTTGAGTAGGTAATCTTTTCTTTACCTAGTTTAGACTCAAACTCTCTTTAGGCCTTTGTATTACTCTGGTATTGATTAACTGAACTATCTGTTTTGGTTTGGATTGCAGGATCAATGACATCATCAAACATACTCAGGAAATTTTTATTTCAGTTTTCATCCTTGAAAAAAACAACATTATATGATTCTTGTTACATGTGATTAACTTCAATAGAGGGAACACATTATGTTTGATTTATTTTTATCAGGTTTTCTATTAGTTACCAAACCAATATCAAATACAAAACGATTTTGAATCTGCTTGAAACTGATGTCTCTCTGCCACAGGGTCTAATCATTTTATAACCACCAGATTCATCTTGAAATGGACGGTGTAGATTAGCTTATACCATTGCTAAAGAATTCCTTAATCCCCGAAAAAGAAAATCTCCTTGACATTCAGAAAGGGATGGGCTAATTTCCATTTCGTTTTATTTCCGGATGGAAGTTTTCGTCTCGGAATATATTTCCGTATGATACAAACTTTTGATTCTTATTTGGGAACAATTATATATTTTGAAATATATTCCCGTATCGGGAACAGAACGGTAATTGCCGATATTCTATTCAAAAAAATTATATATAATAAATAATATATATATATATATATATCTCATAAATATAATAATACAATATTAGTAATATTGAATCCTATAAATATATTTTTTGTTTAATATAAACATATTTTGTTTGTTTAAAGGTGTTTTTTCTTCTTCTAAACAGTTACTATTTTTGTTGATTTTGTATGCATAAAACTTAATAAACTAATAAACTATGAATGATCAGAGGGAAGATGGAGATTAATTATTTGGTTTATTTATTTTTTTTAGCACTACTTGGTTTATTAAAAATTTAGATGGCTGAAATTTATTTTGATTTTAATAATTTATGAGTATGAAATTTATGTTGAGTTGTTTTTGAATTTTAAAATTTTGATTATGAAACAAATACATTGGTGATAGTTTATTTGTTTGTCATGTTTATTTTTTAGGAATTTATGTTTTTGTCTCGTAGCAAGTTTGAGATTTTGTGGTGACAATCATATAGGTTAATCCCCTTATGAGCCCATCTCTACGAAGAAAGACACTCTGGTTCGTCTGATTGTGACCAGATTCTTGCATAGTCCTCTAGGGAAACTGGTTCCTATCTCGATCTTTCTTATGTCTACACTGTCTGACCTGAGCATTTTTTTGTACACAAAATTTCAGCCAGAGGACAGGTTTGGTCCATTCTCGGTGGATGAGCGGCCAGGTGAGCAGTGGATTAGCTTGAGAAGAAAATTTGTAGACAAGGAAGATATTAAGATTGAAGCAACCATGTTTGATGGATCAGTTCCATCATCCACATTACCTTCATTGTCAACATCGCTAAGGGTGATGGTGAGACCTTGGAGATCATGTGTTCTGCTTGGCCTGATACCATACAGATCTCCAGGTTCTTTGTTCGTAAAAGCAGCAAAAACTCACCAAATGCCTATATTGAACCAGAATTCCAGTACTGTGATTTGATCCCCTCTTTTTAAAACATAAAAGATTCCTTCTTTTTCTTTCTGATATGATCAAACTTAACTTTGTCTTTGATTGTATATTTTTACAGGGTAATGGAAGATGAACTTCAAGACTCGCTTTATCAATTTTTGGAAGAAAGAGGTATAAGTGATGATCTAGCTGTGAAGAACAAAGATAAAGCTGAGAATATTAGATGGATGGATACTGTTAAATCTTATGTTGAGCAAAAATAAAATCTTCTGCTTACCACATTCTTAATTAGCATCCAATGAATATGGTTTAAAAAGAATTCTATTGGCATGGTTCTTATCTTCCAAATGTGTGTGACATGTATAGATATAAATATGGATTAAGTCGGTACATAGTTATGAATGATTAGGATTTTATTAAGGCCGTATTTGTTTTCGAATACTTGTACCCTTCTCAATGTAGAGCAACATACAACACAGCTAAAAAATCCAGTAAAGGATGAGAGAGCAGATGGCATCTCCACAAATAACTGAATATCCTAATAAGTTCATCTAAACTGCATAGACAGTAATAAAATTTGCTGTACACAAAATGTTTATGTTTTTGATCTTAAGATTCTTTACTAGAACACCGATGATTGCAGAACAATGTAAAAACTATTCGTGGCCCAACAGAGAGATGAATCGAAAGAAATGGGCAAATTTTACTTGGTTAACCAGTAGATGAATATGAGAAATGTGCATACAGCCGCTACAAGTGAAAGAATGATTGTATCCATCGACTTTTTCCTCTTTATTGCTGACAGAATAGTGTTCACCTGCAGTGGGTTTAACCATAGAATTGCAGGGTGAGGTATATACGGATGACACTGATAACATGTGCCATACCCGAAAACAAAGAAAGCAAAGAGCAAAAGAAGTTTGTAAATAAGAGAAAGGAAAGCTCTTTGTACCGTGGGTAGACGACTGGTGACATTGCTAAGCTTTGAGTTGATGCCTCCAAAAGTTGAACGTTGAAACACAAGTGTACCAAGTGTCGCCTGAGCTTGTGAAATGACACCATCCATCTGCAGCGTTTATATTATAGGCAGTTCACATAACTCATGGGGCGTTGAGTTAACTTAAGAAAGGCCAACTTAATGTATGATGCAGCTGTAGATTTACCTGCATTGTATTGCGGTTGATTCCCACATGTTCCTTGAGCAGGGCTTGTTCGCCATCCCCACCTTCTAAGTCTAATCTAGTCCGATCAAATTCTCTTAAGTCCTCAAGAAGTGAAGCATGCTCTTGTTTTGCACTAAGACTGGACCGGTGTCGACAAAATTCCTGCATTTTGAATGAATCATACATACAGGGAGAGGCTGATTTACAACAAAGGTTGAGTCATAAACTAGTACAAAAGAAGCGTGTCAACTGAAGGTTGAAAAGAAAACATTCATTCCGTTGCTGATCAGTACATAATCAACTCAAGCTAAAGAATTGAGTAGTAATTATGAAATGGTATTGAGTTAGTAAAGGGATAGTACCTGTGTGAGATCTTGAAGGATCTCTTGATGTCGAGTTAAAGTATGGGAGACCATTTCTGATCCACCTGAAGATACCCATGCTTGCATTTGCGCGTTCACTTGTTGAAGTTGCCTTAGCAATAAGTCAATCCCAGCTTCAAGATCACTCTCTGCACCATCTAACTTTGTTAAAGCCTTTGTGGAAACAAGTCTACGATATGAATGCATCTGCTCGTCAAGCTGAGCTTCAATCCTTCTAGCCTGTAGGATTCAAATCAAAACAACACAAAGCATATTCCTTTTAAGTATCAGAAGGCTAATTAATGCATCTTAACATTACAGTTGGATCCAATAGAAAGATAAATTGATCTTTGAGATTCAGCCAACAAGAAATGACCAAACAATCCCCCAATTCGAATCGAACCCAGAAGAATGATATCAATTCAGACCTCCAAAAAGACGAATTTGAGTACATAACTCAAAAATTTCAGACGCTACTAGCTTAGCAAATGAGCTGTAAAGATTTACACAGTAGTTTCGAATCAAATCACAGAAGAATTGTAATAAAGAAAGATACCTGTTTTCGTAGAGCATCCCAAGAGCTAGGCACATCCATGGTGTCCACTGAATCTGTCAAAACCTCTACTTTTTGAAAGCGGATCGTCTCCTTCTCAGGCAAGACACGTTTTCTCGATATAAATCAGATGCGAAATCGAGGAATCTCCTGCCTCCTTTTCGCCACCAAAGGTTCGAGCCCTCCAAAGATACGATCCAATTGGTTCGAAATTGAGAGAAGTGAAAAAAACCGGATCGGGTCGAGAGTCGTTCGGAGACGCAGACAGAATTTCTGCGTGCCCCTTCAGTGGAGATTTTGCGTAACCAGTAAATTAATCAATTCAATAACCCAGATTCCGGGGTTATGATCCGGTGTTTCTCACCTTACACTAAGCGTATATATATGTTGGCCCACCGATTCTAGTCAAACTCGCAAGTGCCACGTCGGATAATACCTTAATGTATACGACATCGTTTAGCAACGAAAAAAGTCGGCTTGATCCTCACTAGTTGGGCTTAAAGCTTGACATAATATAGGTCCGGCTTGAGTCCTAGAATCCTTACCGGGTTATCGGGTTCTCTAATCGAACCGCTCCATTCCACTATCACAATCAATTCAACCGATTACCGTCGCCGCCTTCGAATTTGTCCAACCGCCGGCAACTATGTCTCTTTCATTCATCTTCTACTTCTTTCGACTGCTACTCGTTCTTTTACTACGCCTTTTGTTTAACTCCTTCGACCTCGCTCGGTTTTCTTCTGTGTGCTTCCCCAAGAATTGCTAACGTCGGAAAACACTTGAGAGAGGTTATGAGATTTTTCTGGATCCTTGAAAGCTCAACAAGTTGAAAGAGATTGCTTGGTAGGGAATAAACAAGGTTCCAATTAAGGAGGTGGATACAGGAAAGAAACCGTGAAGACAAGATCAGTGATGTGGTCAGCAAAATGAATTAGTTGAAGACTAGCTAATATGCTTTCAAGTTACAGCAATCATACCCTGTTTCAAGAATTTAGTAAAATACATGGAACAATCATACCCTGTATGCTCTTTATATTTGATATTCAATGTCATCTTCTTGATAAAACATTAGAAGTTCGTCTTTTCGTGTGATTATTGTCTCTGTCTAGTTTTCCCTCGGGTGTTTTATTTAACATTTTCCAGGTTCAGAAAATTCCTCGTGGAGTTTCAGAGTCTTCCCCTTTTATGAAACTAAAAGATTGTGTGTTGAATGGATGTTGTTCTAAGAAAATGCATATCAAGCTGCGATTATGGTAAAAACATATTGAAGAAGTTAAATAAATTATATCTAAAGGAGTTTTTGAAGTGATGTGGACAAGGAACGGAAGCAAGAAAGATAAACGGAGAAAGCCTCTCACATATACAACAACATTTATTGGAATGTATCAAGAACCCATAAATAAGCTCTGGTACAGGTACAAGTAACTCACATGTGAAGAATAAGATCCCCACATTTTCTGAACTTGTGTCTGAAAAGAATGCTTGATTTCATCCTTAACAAAATGACATAGTGATCAAGAGACATCAATAGCAGAGATAACAAAAATAAACAGCATCAAAGCAGCATGTATCTCTCCATCTCACCATATACACAGCCTATCATCTCACTGAGTTGGGAATTAAGCAATTTCAAGGTATCCCTGTGTTACTTGGCTATCAACTGAGAATTAGAAAAACTATGTGTAAAAATGAAACAACTGTTTTACCTCATCTTCTAAGACTTGTTGATTTGTGTTTTTGTTCTCTTTTTTTTTTTTTCCGCTTTTTGCCTATCTTAGTAACGCCACAAGGGTTGTTTAGCATTCCAGTAAGAAGCATAGATGGAGGAGACGCAATTTCTTGGCGGGGGAGGAGAAGACCCTTGGCTGGCTCCAGACAAACTCTACCATGTAATATTCTGCTTCTCCATCTCTCTTCTCTTCTCTAATCTCGCTTCCCTCTCCCGCTACTCCTTTCTACGCCGTCACTCCATCTGGATCGGATCTGCCTTCTCACTCGCCGCCGGAGCGGCTAAAGAAGCTGCCGATCAATTTGGTATCTTCCCTTCCGCTGGTGCCTCCGCTAGAGACGCCGTCGCGGACACCATTGGAGTTGTGATTGCTGCTTTGGTTCTCTTCCTTTGGAAATCTCGCAGAGCACGTTCTGAATCGAGTCAAAACCGACCGATCTTACCGATTTGAATCACGATTCAGAGTAGAATAGAATCACTGAAGCTGGTCAGTGTCTGGTTCTCAAATATAATCTCTAGTGTCCTCCGAGAATCGCGCAGTTTTATCAAATGGTTGATCGATTTGATCATCACAATTTTTAGTAATCTCCTTGCATTGTCAATTGTTACACAAAACTCTGGCATTTTACATTTAATGATCCATGTCTGAAAATTTCCAGAGAGGTCGTAATAAAAGGTCTTGGCTTTATTTTCGGAATGGAAAACTGGGAATGTTTCTGTGAGTGTTAATTAAAAAAACTCGGGGACGCCAATTCACTGCCGTCTCAAGTCCCCCCCTTCTTATTTGTGGACGGGGATAGAAACACTGTTCTGGACAAACTTTCAAATATAATCGCTAATGCAAACGAGGATCTGAGCAAGGTCCCATACAGTTACAACAAGACGGCAATGTCACTGCAGAAGGTCCTAGAAGAGAAAAATAACTTGCACGAAGCTTATGCAGACGGTATATACTGAGACTCATATAGCATGTGTTATGGTATCTGACTATTTTTTATAATTTCTCTCCTCAGAAACAAAGAAGATGCAGCAGATGTCGCGTCAAAATATCCAGAGGATCCTAGCTGAAAAAGAAAGGCTCAGCGATGAACTGGATTTTAAAATGAGAAAATTGCAGTCTTGGGATAAAGATTTAGACAAAAAGGAAGCACTAACTGAACTGGAGAGACAAAAGCTTGATGAAGACAAGAAAAAGGTAATATCCATGGTCAGTATGATACATAGAAAAGTAAAAAACTATCAGTCTGTGCATATGTATGCATTTATCTTTTCCGAGGTACCAATGATCATCTTATATTTTCTTGCTTTGGCAGAGTAGGGATTTGCTATGAACATATCCCTACAGTTAGCCTCCCGTGAGCAGAAAAAGGCTGATGAAAGCGTCTTGAGACTTGTAGAAGAGCATAAGGTATATTTCATAGTCTATCACAGGTTAATCCCAAAGTTGAGGGAAAAAAGCCTTCCTCATTTGTGTCCGAATTTGAAACTGTCTCCTTCTTAATCCTCTGAGGCAAAAAGAAGAGGCTTTAAACACGATCCTCCATCTTGAGACACAGCTAGACACCAAACAGACACTGGAGATGGAAATTCAAGAGCTAAAAGGCAAATTGCAAAGTGATGAAACATTTGGGAGATGATGATGATGAGGCGGTCAAGGAGAAAATGAAGGAGATGAATGAAGAGTTGGAGGACAAGAAATCTGAGTTAGAGAGTCTAGAGCAGAAGAACTCAGCCCTGATGACAAAAGAACGTCAGAACAACGATGAGATACAAGCAGCGCGGAAAAAATTGATTGCGGTACAGATTTATGGAAAATGCATACTGCCTGTAGCAACAACCAAAGTTGGAATAATCTATGAGTGATTAATTTTGGCCTTTGTTGTTTGTGGTTTGAATACTCAAAGGAAAGCTCTTTTTTCAGGGTTTGAGAATTGTTGGGTGCCCAAACTGATATCGGGGTTAAAAGGATGGGAGAACTTGATGAGAAACCCCTCCTGAATGTTTACAAGCGGAGATATTCTGCAAATGAAGCTATGGTTGAAGCTGTCACCCTTTGCTCTACATGGCAGGAGAATCAAGAATCCATCATGGCATCCGTTCAAACGTGAAGGAACTGGGGACAATGCAAAGGAAGTGAAGTGGTCGGTACACAACTCCAGAACTGTGGAACTTCAAAGAAGGAAGGAAAGCAACATTAAAGGAAGTGATTACCTGAGAAGTGTGTAAAAGGCTTTATAAGGTGTAGGGTACAACTCTTCATCAAAACTGCATAGCCATGTTCTCGTTTGTTAATTCAGTTAAAGAACTTCAATTCTAATATTTGAACTGAAGAATCCAATGATGTTCTACTCTGGTTGCAGGATGCGGAGGAGGAAGAAAAAGAAGAAGAACAATGGTTAAGCTTTATATCTATTAAATAACTGAGAATTGAGAAGCCTAAATGATGTAAAATAATTAGGGTGCTCATATACTCTCTCTGTGGAGGCTTGACCCCTTCAACTTGTATTTTTGAATCCTTATAGTGTGGGAGATTTGGAACAGCTAATTAACCAATGCTTTGATTAGTTATGTTGGTTCTGGTCTATGCTTTGTTTCCAGTTAAACAATCGCTCCCCCATGCATGTTTATATTTAACACAATTGATATATAATTTTGATTTATAAAATTGACAAGGAAGCCAAGAAATGTTTTTATATATGTAATTATAATTATAATAATAATAATTACTATTATTTTTGTTTTCTTACTTGTATCAAAATTGTTTAACTTGTACCATGAAATCCCTAGCTGCTTTATATATAGGAATAGGATAATGATCACATAAGTTTGTGGGGTTGGCAGTTTTTTGTTGTTTGTCTTAATAGGTTAAGATTATTTTGGTATATAAACAAATGAATATTCTGGTAATAAACGAGTTTTTTTTTTTGGATTTCTTTTCAGAAAAGAAAATGAGAATCTTAAGAAATTAAATAAAGACAACAAATATTAAGATCAATTTAACATTTATTTTGGTCTCTATTCTAAAATAAAATTTGTGGCAGAGAAAAACAAACAGATTCAGAGGTGAATTAGAGACGGAGAGGAAAAAAAAATACAGAGCTTTTAATCAAAAAGTCTGAAAAGTAAAAACGATTAAGGAGAAAAAAAAATTCAGCAGAATTGAGAAAATTCGATTTATAAATATCCCTCTCCTTCCTCTCCCAGTTTCGGCATCATTCTCTTCGATAAACACCACCATCCTCCGAAACCTTAACCTGGAGAATCGCCGCCTTCTTCAGAAATATCTATCTATTATCTTCTTCGTTTGATTTTCCAGGTTCGAATCGCCCACTTGAGCAGCTTCGTCTATATCATCCATTTCTGTGTTTGTATTTTGGTTTGCGTTTGATTCTTTGCGCGAGATTTCGTGTTCTTGGGGATTGATTGTTCTCTTGTTATATTGGAATTTGATTGCAGATACTGAAGAAACCGGATCGGATCTTTCTCTAGATCCGTTCTAGGTTTATCGATTTCTTCTATCATCTCTCGCATTCATAAGCTTTTTGCAAGTTCTTGAGGCGGATTCATCATAATCTACCTAGAAATGTCGCAGGTTTCGAATTCGAAAGACGAAGATGATACGATTGAAATCCGCGAGGTCTGGAACGATAATCTTGAGGAAGAGATGGCTCTGATTGAAGAAGCCATTGACGATTTCCCTTACGTCGCCATGGACACAGAGTTCCCAGGAGTCGTGTGCAAGACAGTAACGGCAAATCCAAACCCAAAACACTACGATTTCAACTACGAAACGCTAAGGACGAACGTGAACTTGCTCAAGTTGATTCAGCTCGGCCTCACGTTATCCGACGAGCAAGGAAACCTCCCAACCTGTGGAACTAACAAGCAATGCGTTTGGCAATTCAACTTCAGAGAATTCAATCTCAATTCCGACATGTTCGCCATTGATTCCATCCAACTCCTCCGTGTCTCAGGCATCGATTTCGACAAATACAACGAATCCGGCATCGATTCGAAACGATTTGCGGAGCGTCTAATGGGTTTAGGAGTAGTGCTTAACGACAAGATTCAGTGGGTAACATTCCATTGCGGTTACGATTTTGGATATTTGCTGAAACTCTTGATCGGGAAAGATCTGCCGGAGGATCAATCTGAATTCTTGGTTAGGGTGAAGAGTTTTTTCCCGGTAGTGTACGACATCAAACACTTGATGGGCTTCTGCGGCGGTCTCTATGGAGGTCTGGACACAGTAGCGAAAATGCTTGGTGTTAAACGAGTCGGGACATCTCACCAGGCTGGATCAGATAGCTTGCTAACGTTGCGTACATTCAACAAGATGAAAGAGATCTACTTCACGTCTTCTATGGACAAATATTCTGGTGTTTTGTTTGGGTTAGGAAGTGTACACGATCCTAAGTTCCTCACTGGAACAAAAAATTCAAAATAACAAAAAATAAAATTGTTTTTCTGGTATTTTTTCTGTTTTTTTGTTGGGTTTGTTTCCTTTATATTTTAGATGATTAGGCAGCTTACAAATAGGTGTTTGAAGAGAAGTATGACGGGAAAGAGTTTTAGACTAAACTCATTTTTTTAATAAAAAGTATCCATAATCTTATTAGGTGAAGCATATCGGCAAAATCATGTTTTAAGGGAGTTTGATTGATAATCGGCATAATTCGGCAGTTTTCTTATCATTTTGTGGGTTTGTACGAAAAAAAAAAACCATTTTATGGAACTGCGTTTTAGAATCCTTAAAACAATGAGAAATAAGAAACAAATTTCAATCGTAACATAGTTTGTTTTCCAATAAAGGATATTTAACCATACCATTCTACTGAAAAAAGGAAGAAAGTTCGTTTTCAATGATTCCACTACTTCAAGGTGTTGACAATTCCAATTTGGAAGAAAAGAAACTCAGGAAATAACATTAAGTCTTACTTTTAAACGACGTCATCAGTTAAACCCATTTAATAGGCCTGGTAAAGCCCAAAATGAAAATATGTGGCCCAGATCTGCGACGATCCGTCAATATGTTATTCTGGTGAAATTAGGGTTTTAGTAATATTGAACACTCCATATAAGGTTGTTAGCATTTTCTTCCGCTGCCGTCGTCGTCTCTGAGGTTAGTCTTTCAGTTCCTCGAACGTTGTACGATCTTACCGATTTATCACGATTGCAATCTTGGCTATGTATATGTTATTTTCGAACTTTGTTCTTCCGTCGCTGATTTTGCTGCTTTACAATTTTACCAGTAATATTGATTTTTAAAGTGTTTGTTGAGATTGATGATTGAATATTGGCAGATAACAAGGATTTCTGTTTTTTTTTTTCGGTCTTTAAAGGCATTCAAAGAGACAACATGTCAGGGTAAGCTTAATTATGCTGGCTTTTTTCTTACATTTTTGAATCTGCGTAATCATTGTTAACTTCTATGATTATGCATCCCCATTTCATAAACTCGGATAATTCTCTCTTCTATTTTTACGGTAGCTTATTTTCTAATTTAATGGCATATGTTCTTGCATGTTGATGTTGCTATTTGTGCCCGTCGATTGCTGACATTTCTTAGGTTCTCTTGTTCGGTGGTTAATGTTTTGTTGGACTTGGACAATCTTTGATTGTTCTGACACCTGCTGTATGATTATCGTTTTGCTTGTTTAGCTCGTTTGATGCTTGAATTTAATCTTCTGGTATTTCTAATTGGTACATGAACAGAAACAATGCAGATACTTGCTTTTTGAAATCTCAATGTTTATTGTTGACAATTCAAGTTCATCTTAGTAAATAATATAATGTGTTTTGTTGACAATTCAATTCAAGCTCGTTTGATGTTTATTGTTGCTTTCTGAATTTTGATTTCTTTCCTTTCTCAGTGATGAGGCTGCCCCTGTTGTTTCTCCTGTTGCTGAGCCAGGAGCTATCCCAGGGGACATGGACTTATTAACTGCATTGGAGTTGACTCTTAGGAAAGCGCGTGCTCATGGTGGTGTTGTTCGTGGTCTCCATGAATGTGCTAAGCTTATTGAGAAGCGTGTTGCTCAGCTCTGTGTCTTGGCTGAAGACTGCAACCAGCCTGATTACGTCAAGCTTGTTAAAGCTCTCTGCGCTGATCACAATATTAACTTGCTTACAGTTCCAAGTGCCAAGACCCTTGGCGAATGGGCTGGTGTAAGTACATTGTTTTCTCTTTAATACTGACCCTGCATGTATATACCCATATTAAAGCCAGGTTTTTTTATCTTATAAATGAATGTTCGATTATCAACAAAAGTTTGAACCTTTGATGTTTTTGCAGCTCTGCAAGATTGATTCTGAGGGTAATGCCAGAAAGGTTGTTGGATGCTCTTGTCTCGTAGTGAAGGTAAATTAAGTCTTTATTCCTCAATAAATGTATCTGAAACCTCTAATTCATAAAATGCATTGATTTATTCTCTATGGTCATTTACTTAATGCGTTTCTGTATTTTCTTGCTTGCTGTTTCAGGACTACGGTGAGGAGACAACTGCACTCAATATCGTCAAGAAGCATATTGAATCTCACTAAGTTTTAAATTCAAATTTCGGAGATGTTTCTCGTCCCAATACTGTTTCTCTTGGTTTTGATATTTAATATTTAGCGGACAGCTCTTGAGATTTGTTTGGAACATGATCAAGTTTTGTTAGGCTCTACTATTCAATGGCCCAATTTACTTGAGATTTTCTTGGCACTTATTTTTCATCATATAATTGTTAAAAAACTTACAATTATCCTAGTTGGTATTGAAAAGTATGGGAGAAAATAAATACATTACTTAGCATTTTAATGGATACACTTCTTGATGAATATGTTTGAATGTAGTTTAATATTATTCATCTTAGTCCGTCTATTTTCATATTATTTGTGTGTTTGACTCCTTATTGCCTTATTATTAAGAACCCTTGGTTCTTACACGAGTACAAAATCACTTTCAAATTTTCAATTTTTTTGAAGTGAAAAGCTCCGGAAGAAGGGCGGGAAAAGTCGAAACCGTTCTTAGCACCGAATAATAGTTCTGGTATTAAAGCAAGAGTTAACTATATAATTTGTAGAGAGATACTAAATTATGATTAAAAAAACACTAGATTAATTAGTCCTCACATAATTGATTTTGTTTTTTCTTGTCAACACACTTACATAATTGAGTTTTAAAGATTAGAGGTTTTTTTTTTTTTTTTTCTTAATTGAGAGTTATTTTCTCTTGCACGGGTACATAGAGCGGTTCTTGCATGTTCAACACCGTATTTAAAAGGCACAAAGTTATAATTTTTTTTTTGTCTTGCTCCAACCATTTGGATTTAAGGCAACGGGGACAGGGTTTTTTTTCCGTTCAGGGAATGTTCTTTGTTTTCTAGGGTTTTGAATCTTCATATATTTTCAGTAAGCACAAAAAAATGGGTCCTCTTGTCGGAGCGACGGAACTTTCGAAAGCACTCATCGAGGCCGGAAATAATCTCCTCAAGCCTCATTCCTCAACTGATGCGACTCTTACTCTTCTCGATGTAAGAATCCTTCTCTGTCTTTCTCGAGACTCTGATTTCGCAACATTTCTATCGAAAATAGGGTTTTTGTTGCTTTTGTTCATGAGTTTTGTGAAATTCCTCTGTTGAAAGGGTTGGATTACGGGAAACGATTAGGGTTTCTCATATCTTTACGATAAGAAAATTTCCGTTTTTGCTTTTTTTTTTGTTCAAGTTTGATACAAATTTTCGTGTATAGCGCTGATTTTCCCGTTCGTTAGTGCATTTGTAGCGTTTCCTGGAACATTTGGGGACATCGAACTCGTTTCGTGAAACCTTCTCTGTGAGGTTTTTGTTCAATCATCTGATTTTAAAACCTTTATGTGTAGGAAATCGAGTCTCTGCTCTCCACTGTCGAGCAAGATCCAATTGAATCAGTACAAAAGGCCCTAATGTCACCAATGAATGCTTTGGTGTCCGCTGATCTCTTAAGAAACCCTGATTCTGATGTTCGGGTTTCCGTTATCTCGTGCTTAACCGAAATCATGAGGATAACTGCTCCTGAGGCTCCATATAACGACGACCATATGAAGGTTGATATACCATTTTTTCCACAACTAGTCTCTTCTTTTTGCAGTGTTTATTTCAACTTTTCTCTCATGAAACATTTGCTTTGCTTCTTCGTCTTACAGGATATCTTCCAGGTGACAATAGATGCATTTGGAAAACTAGCTGATACTTCGTGTCGCAGTTACAAGAAAGTTGAGAGCGTTCTTGAGACTGTTTCAAAGGTCAGATCATCCTTGGTTATGCTGGACTTGGAGTGTGATGACCTTGTTCTAGAAATGTTTCGACTGTTCTTAAAAATCATAAGGTAGATACAGAATTTGATTTAACAAACCTCAGTTAACTCTTAGATACTCTATGTGGTATTGATGGTTTTTCTTCTGTGCATCTATCTAGACCGGATCATCCTCAAATTGTGCTTCTTTCAATGGAAACTATAATGATCACAGTTATAGATGAAAGTGAAGAAGTACTCATGGATTTACTCGAGATTCTTTTGACTACTGTCAAGAAGAAAAATCAGGTAAGGTTTTTCCCAATTCAGGTTAAATTTGCCAAGCTTTCATTAGACTTGAGGCTCTATTTGTCTGGTTTCCTTTGCTTAGGATGTGTCACCAGCGGCTTTGACGCTTGTGGAGAAGGTTCTCAGTAGTTGCGCCTGTAAGCTTCAACCATGCATCATGGAAGCTTTGAAGTCCTCAAGGACCAGCTTGGACATGTATCCTCCAGTAGTTTCATCAATATGCCAAAGCGAATCTGCCACTGCTCAAGCACACAATGATGTTAAGGTCAAAGAAAATGAGGTATTCTTAATACTTGAGCTCTCGGTTTGATTGGTAATATAGTAGTTGTGTTGTTGAATCTTGAAGTTGCATCTGCCAATAGTTTATATCAAGTTTCTTCTATCTTTTTCATTTTTCCAGGCAGATGAAAAGGTATCAGAAGAAAAAGTAGTTCCAAGTGATTCATTGGAGGTACTGTATCTGAAACTCTTTTTCATTGCAAGTTTTCAGTTCTTTTCATGTTGATTGTAGCTTAACCAATATCTTCAAAATCTGTTGAATTAGGACAAGTTGAATATGGGGATTTCTCGAAAGGGAAATAGATCCAAGAGAATTGTTAGAAGTGGAACTTGTCGAGCCAATGGAGATGACAAAGTAAAAACTGGAAATGATTTGAAACAAGGACAGGCTGAAAGCACTGATGGAGAGACTGAATCAGGGTCTACAAGGAAGAGAGGGTGGAAACCTAATTCTCTGATGAATCCTGCGGAAGGCTATTCATTTAAGACGTCTTCAAGCAAGAAATTGCAGGAAAAAGAAATTGGGGATTCATCACTTGGAAAGGGGGCTGCCAAGAAAGCATCTTTGCCTACTAAAGTTGGTCAAACGAATCAGTCTGTTGTTATTTCTCTCTCACCCCCTGGTAAGGCTAGAACAGGGTTACATAAACGAAGCCGAACTAAGATGGAAGAAGGCAATCATGACGAACCAAGATCAAAGAAACAGATTGTGAAGAAAGGGAATCCTGAAGAAAATGATATGGAAAAACCTGAAGACGGCATTAAGACTGCCAAGTCAAGTAGAAAAGAGAAAGCAAAGAATGGTTTAGCAAAAACATCTGCAAAGAAGCCATTGGCAGAAACAAAGATGGTAAAGGGTAGTGGAAAAAAATTAGTCCATTCAGATGAGAAGAAAAATAATTCAGCAGGTGCAAGCATGAATACGTCTACTCCCCGAACATCAAAGAGCAAGGTAGCTAGTCTTATGAACCATGATATATCTTATCAGTATACGATATCCTAGAACTTCGTTGAACTGATAATTGGATAACTGTGCAAAAGAATTCTCGTGCCACAATTTCTGCAACTAAAAAATCTGAACAAACTCCTAAAAGGCAACCCAATAGGAAACGGACAGCAGGAGATAAAGTGGTGTTATTTTTGTTGCCTTCTCTGTCCATGTTATGAGCATTGACTTGTCACCTGTATTCATATGGTATATTACTCTTTTCAGGAGTTCAATACAAAAGAGCTTGGTGAGGAATTGGTTGGTAAGAAGGTTAAGGTCTGGTGGCCACTTGACAAGAAGTAAGCTATAGCGAAATTTGCAAACTTCATTTTTTATTTTGTATGATGAATTGTAGCAATCTTACCATTTATATGAGCACAGGTTTTACGAAGGTGTCATAGATTCCTATAGTAGTCGTAAGAAGAAGCATGAAGTGAGTTAATTTATATTTGCTATTTTAAAATTCTCTTTGTTGCATAATTGATTCATGTATAGTTTCCCCCACTACTGTCTCCTTGCAGATAAAATATACTGATGGGGATGTGGAAGAGCGTAATCTGAAAAAAGAACGATATGAGATAATCCAGGATAATTGTTCAGCAATTGAGGTGAAAAGTTCTTATATTGAGAGTCCTTTTTTATTCACCATTTTTTATTTTTTCAAAACATCTAAATAGATAGATGTGTCTGATTTCCCCCAGAATGTTAAGCAGGACGAGGAAATTGATCTGCCTGAGTCTGTTCCTTTATCTGAGTTGTAAGTGAAACATTAGTTTTGTGATAACCCACAATCTTGAGTTTGACTTTTGATTTGTTATTATAGACTTGAGTTTTTGCTGTTATGTGCAGATTACAAAGACAGAAAGCCAAGAAGCGTAAAAATGTGTCTAAGAATGTGCAACCGAGTATGAAGAAGAAAGATGAGGAAAAGGACAAGTCAACCGAAAGCAAGGTAGAAGAGCAAGAGTCTGCAATGTCGGAGGCAAAGTTACAAGAGATGAAGGAACTTGAAAAAGTTGGTGCTAGCCCTGGTTCAGGTTGATCCATGAGGCAAGCATGGAACCAGTTTAATCTGATGTGACCTGGCTAGTAACATATATATATATATATATATATCAGACATGTTTTAAGAGTTTGATAATATAAACTTAATCCGTACCAAGAGAAGATATCTCTGTATATGCTTATAATTTTCTTCTTTTATTTCCATTTATACATCATCCAGAAATGTATAGTTCCAAATATGTTTATAGAAAGGTGTATGGTTCCAAATATGTTTCTTCTTCCACCAACCGGTCCAACCTCTCTTTCTATAATATTTGTTATTTTAGTAAGAATTAATTTTTGTTTGTTCATTTTTAGATATGGAAATAAAATATAGACCAAACTTATTACCATTGTTAGGTGAACATGGCAAGTGTGTCAATTATAAGGATAACACTTCTTTTCAGTCTTTATAAATACAAACACGTAACGCAGTTTGCAACGACGCATTATTTGGTCTTTCTGAAATCGTCTCTTCATAATTGCCGGGAAATATGCCAGTTGACGAAGCGTTGCCGGCCGGTAAAACTGTTTGCGTCACCGGAGCCGGTGGATACATCGCTTCTTGGATTGTTAAGTCACTTCTCAAGAAAGGCTACACAGTCAAAGGAACCGTACGGAATCCAGGTCCATTTTTATATATCTCTTTGCTCACTGTAATGATAATTTAATTTCTTAGAATCATTTATTTACGGGATTGATAGTTGGCGTTTTTTTTTAATGTTTTGCAGATGATCCAAAGAATACACATTTGAGAGAACTCGAAGGAGCGAAGGAGAGACTGATTCTGTGCAAAGCAGATCTCCAGGACTACGAGGCTATTAAGGCGGCGGTTGATGGTTGTGACGGCGTCTTTCACACGGCTTCTCCGGTCACCGACGACCCTGTGAGTATTTTCTGGGGTTTTCTACATCTTTCTCACACTTTCTGTAGCTTCAGAGAAAATTGAATAAAGTTAAGGACCTACATAAAATATAATTTTATATGGTAGTGGAGCTGATTTCATTTTGATTTTCTTTATCGTTTTTAATTAGCTGGCAGAGATTTCGTTGGAAGATAAATTAATGAAAATTGTAATATATTATTGTGAAATGATGGAGTATGTAATTAATATTAAATGTATATTAAATTTTTCAGGAGCAAATGGTGGAGCCGGCCGTGAATGGAGCCAAGTTTGTAATTAATGCTGCGGCTGAAGTCAAGGTCAAGCGCGTGGTCATCACCTCCTCAATTGGGGCCGTCTACATGGACCCGAACCGTGACCCTGACGTAGTCGTTGACGAAAGTTGTTGGAGTGATCTTGAGTTCTGCAAAAACACCAAGGTCTTACAATTTACTAATTAAAACATCAATCTTCTGAATGTTGTTTTTTCTCAAATAAACCCAACAGCATAATCTTTTTCTAAAAAATTTTGGTTTTATTGTGAAAATATTATTATTTTTTGATGTTAGGTCTATTGAAAATTTGTATGTATTTCGTAGAATTGGTATTGTTACGGCAAGATGGTGGCAGAGCAAGCGGCGTGGGAGACGGCAAATGAGAAAGGTGTTGACTTGGTAGTGTTGAATCCGGTGCTGGTTCTTGGACCGCCGTTACAGCCGACGATCAATGCCAGTCTCTTCCACGTCCTCAAATATCTAACCGGCTCGGCTAAGACTTATGCTAATTTGACTCAGGCTTATGTGGATGTTCGTGATGTCGCACTGGCACATGTGCTGGTCTATGAGGCACCGTCAGCCTCCGGACGTTATCTCCTCGCTGAGAGTGCGCTTCACCGTGGTGAAGTTGTTGAGATTCTGGCTAAGTTGTTCCCGGAGTATCCACTTCCGACCAAGTAAGTTAACTTCGCTTTTAGCTCTTTAATATATTTAGTTGATGCCGCTTAATATACTAACTACTTTATTGGGGGTAATACCATGTTATAAAAACAAAATTATCATTATAATTTTTTAATTAGTGATAAAACATAGAAACGCCTTTAAAATTCAATAATTATTTTTAAAATAATGAAATTAAAATACTATCGTCTCTATAAGGTTTTTAATCATAAAAATCAAAAACAATATCGATAATAATGGACTAGATAATTTTGTATAAAACTATATGTGAAAGATAACATAGTTCTCTAAGTACTGCATTAGTTTATAAATGGGATAACAATTTAGGAAAATTAGTTTATAAGATTTATTTTGTTTTATTGGCTATACTGCATTTATCTTGTGTAACGATCCAATATATTTAGTTTTCTCCGCATTTGAAACTAAAAAAATTCAATTCGATTAGTTCAACTTGTAATGTCAGTTTGATGACGAATAATAATGCACTTGTCACCCATGCATCAATAACGCCGCGTCACCTCGAAGATTGTCGATTTACTTAACTTCAACACTTTGTGTAAAAATAAAAGAGCAAATAACGCCTTTTAATAACGTTGGTAGCTCTAGTGTCGCTATTACGACAATGACCAGTCTCAAGTACTCTTCTTTGTGAGGTGTGTGACTAAAATTATTTCAATTATATGCTTGTAAGACTTTCTATTATACAAATAGATATACACATATGACATTTGACAAATGTGTCACATGACACGTGCGCTCGTTTGTGTGCATCAGAGCATGAATACAATAAGTCATCACCAACACTAATCAGTAACACATGAATACACCTCAGGCTAACTATGACGATAATGTGACGTCTCTTATCTTTTATAATATGATGTTTCTTTCTCTTATCTCTTATTTTTTACAAAACCAATGATGGGTGTGAGTTGGTCCCATGATCCTTTTTTTATCGTTTGTGGTGAGAGTTTGGTGTACCAACCACTCGCACCATAAGTCAGAATCCACTTGTCACCTATTGCTGACGTGGGCACTTTGCAAACCATAAGATATACACACAATATAATATGTTGATGGATATGTTTTATTCAAAAAAGTAGTTGTAATAGAGCTAGTCATTGCTCTTAATCAATCGCTTTAGAGTAAATAACGTTCAAGGAAGATCATGTCAACTAATTAACCAAAAAAAAGAAAAGAAATTGTGTTAACAACAATGTTGGTTTGTGTATTAATGGTTCAGGTGCAAGGACGAGAAGAACCCTAGAGCCAAACCATACAAATTCACTAACCAAAAGATAAAGGACTTAGGCTTAGAGTTCACATCTGCCAAGAAAAGCCTCTACGACACTGTCAAGAGCTTGCAGGAGAAAGGTCATCTTTCCCCTCCTCCTTTAACGTCACAAGAATCCAGGGAAACCGGCATCAAGATCGAGTCTTGAAAAGCTTTCCTCAAGTATCATTAGCCATTGCAATTGCTTTTGTTTTAGACAAACAGCAAAGAATCTTTGTGTTCTTTTCTCTGGTTATGTGAAACCTCTGTTTCAAAATGTCTTGTCTGGTTATGAATCTGTATAATCAGAACCTTAGCCAAACCGAAGTAAACAACGTCATTTTTATTCTATGTAATAAATTACACTAAGTATACAATGTTCCTTCTATAGTAAATGTTACAAGTCTTCAATTTAAGTCGCCTGTAACCACTACTCTAGTAGGTAACTGCATGTCCACAATGTCTTCACTAGGAAATGTTTCCGCAGTCTGAGTGTTACTGGAAGCTAGGAAATGTGTGGAGGATTCTCTGTTTTTACGGAGGACAAGGTAACCAATGGCCCCCAAGTATATGGCAATGCCTGAGAATCCAAGAAGCCCAAAGAAGACAACGGCTACAAGTTTCATTTGACGATGAAGAAGCAGCTTGATAAAGCAGCTTACTAGATAGTAAATGTTTATACCCATAATAAGCCCACCAATGATCCAAGTCACAGATGAAATCTACAAAAAATCCGAATTAGATTTCTCTCCTTGTATCTATTTAATGAATATAAAAAAGACGCAAAGCTGATTACCAGAAGTGAATTGGCGTGTGAGCCCATTTTGGTTTTGCTGCTTGTGAATTTGAGAAGTGGGACTAAAGCAAAAGGGAGTTCAAAGGATAAGATCATCTGCAAAGAGATAAGATGATTTAATCTTAAGAATGTATGTATGACTCAGAGACTGGATTTGGGATAATGGGGCTATACCGAGGCAATGATGATTAACTTTCCAGCTCCAGCTGAGCCACCTATGAGAGCTACAATCAAACTTGGGATTATAGCTAAGCATCTTGTTAAGAAGTTTCTTAGCCATGGATCTAGTCTTAAATCAAGAAACCCCTGAGGCAAAACAAGAACAAAACAAGATTCGGACACAAGTTAGCACTTAAGAGTATTTCTGTGTGGGGGGTTGACCACACCTGCATTACGTATTGTCCAGCATAAGTTCCGGTTATTGTTGAACTCTGACCAGAAGCAAGCAACGCAATTGCGAAAAGATTTGAGCTCCATTTACCCACAACGTTCTGTGGTAGCATAAGAAGGCAAGAAGTATATATATCCTCTAATCTTGTGAAAACTTGTGAAAGAAATTGAACCAAAAACCTAAAAGATTCACGGATTTACCCGTAGCAGAAATGAAGCTGTGTTTAAATCTAAATCTTCGCAACTTGCTCGATCTTCTGGACTCAAATCTGAGGCATTACAAACTGCACCACTCACTGATATTACAGAGACATTTATAAGAAATGCAACCATGAGTGCTAAACCGCTTTCTATCAAGTAATACCGACAAGCTTCCTGTAAATGAAAGTGAGTAAACTTAAGACTCATAACGTCCATGAAAATGTATGTAAGTTAGGGAATTTGATTACCTTGATGCCGGTTACTGAACGAGGAATCTTTCTAGAGAGAACTAAAGCTGAGTGGAGAAAGAGGTTGTGCCTGATAAAAAAAGAAGAGATAAGAATATTTGTTGAAAATCTTGTAACCAGGTTGAGAGAGAGAGAGTAGTTTACGGCATAACCATGGCACCGAGGAGAGAGATCGCCAAACCAGTTGCGCCATTACCCTTCAACTGAGGAACAAAAAGACCATAGAGCACTTCTTTTGGGTCAGGCTTTGAGTAACGAAGCTCAATAAAGAAGCATAGAGCAATGGTGAACACAAGAAATGCGATCACGAACTCGAGCTTTCTAATCTGTAAAGATACAAAAAGAACAATCTTACCAATCTAAAAGCCTCAGGAAACAGATAAGAGTCAATATATGTATAAGGGTGTATATATATATACCCCATATTGTTGAAGTGCTAGAAGAATCAATGTACTAAATCCGGTGAGAAGAACACCAATCCAAACCGGGATATTGAAAAGCATATTTAAAGCAAATGCTGTTCCAATAACTATATCCAAAACATCCCGGTGATTAATTCATTACTTAGCATTTGGTTGAGAATTTAACTGAGAATTGAACAGAAGAAAAAAACACCGCCATCAAAATCATCATTGCAACATGCCTTCTGGAATGTCACAAGCGACTACCGCGATTTCTGCTACTACCCATAACATAAAGTTTGGTACTTTGGAGTATTCAGCTCTACAATGCTCTGCTAAATGCTTTCCTGAGATCACGGAAACATGATTTCAAAATATTATAAGCAAATTTGGCCATTGTTTAATGTATATAAAGACTAGAATAGAAGAAAGACTTTTTTTCTTTCTGATTGAGTAGGATTAAACCTGTGACAACACCAAGATTTGCAGCCAGAGATTGAATCACCAAAGCTGCACATGACGCCACCAGTATGATCCAGAGTAACTGTTCAATGTGACCAGAAACGTTTTATCAAAAATCAGGAAAAACTAAGAAAATAAAGGTTACTAAAACCGATTGTGTAACGCACCTCATACTTGTATTGAGCTCCTGATTGTAGATCAGTCTCAACTGTAACCAAAAAAAGATGCATAGCTTTTTGTATGTGTTTTTGTGAAACTTGAAAGTGATATACTTTTATGAATATGTAAATCTATGAAATGAATCTTACAGTTTCCAGGATCAATGTAAGCAATAGAAACAAGAAATCCAGGGCCTAAGTATGAGAAGAAGTTTTTCCAGCTCTTCTTCTGCATGTATAAAGAAACAAACACAAGTCATAGAATCCTTAACAACACTCTTGTCCTCTTCAAGTTAGTCAAACCTTTTAGGCAGCAATCAAATTGATGATCGACATTAATGATACAAGAGCAGTGATTACTAATGGGAGGGTTGTTAACTAATTCCTGAAGATCTATAGAGAGATTAATTAACAGCTGTTTAAGCGTAAAATATGGCGAGACCCTATTTGAGAAAATAGCAAAGTGAGGGGCCAAACAGGAAAGAAAAAGAAACCTCAGGGACAACAATCTGATCAGAATCAGAGTTTTCGATGAGAGGAGAGTTGGAGAAACTTGGGTTGCCGCCACTTGCTGTAGCAGCTGCCATCGCCTCTCTGTTAGACTGTTACGTCTCTTCTCTTTCCGTCTGTAATGCCAACATCGAATATCTACAGAGACATATTTATAGATGTGACCGAAAATCGAATAATAATAAACTCATCAAAATCTTTTTTTTTTCATTAATGCAAATGCCAAAACTATTTTTTTTTCTTTTGGAGGAACTCAATCAATGATAATTAAAGAAAGGGGGAGGGGGTTGTTCTAAGGTATAATCATGAATTGAATTTTATTTTTTTGACTTGATAACTATTGTTAAATGCGTGGAGTAGCTAAATCAGATAATTTTCTAAAATTAATAGTAGATGATACGTATACAAACTTCCAATTTCTTTTCCTCGGCTTAACAATTAGTAATAGAACGAGTTTTCTACCAAAATAATATTATCAAAAGTATCAAAAGGAAGTAATTAACCAAAGAAGGAGAGATTTTAAAAGGGGCAAGTGGCCAACTTAACGGTAAATATATAGATGAGGCCTACCAAGGAATTGCACGTGGTTAGGATCTACGTCAGGTGGGGCCCAACAACTTTTGTTTTAGTAATATTGGGTCGACAATCTATTTTCACATTTGTAATTCTTAATACTTTCAATTTGAATGTTCGAAATCTCAATGCACTTAAATACCTATAATTATTACCATCGTCATCAACATGACCGTCGAGATCCAGATCCACTGCGAGATCATCACTATCAGCAACATAGAGCATTTGAGACGGCGGAGAAATAATAGATGGTGAGACAAAATAATCATCGTTGTCCAGAGATATAATATCATCATCAAAAAGATTATCGACAGAGAGAACGAATTGTCGACTTACTCGCCGTCGGAGGGGTTAATGACTTCCCAGAAATCGAGATCGTCTTCTTGGTCGAGAATGATAGGAGACATGGTGATAATCAATGGTTTAGGATTTATGATTTTCTATTCGGGTGAATATCAGTTGCGTATCGAATTTAACTTATAAATCAATAAAATCGAAGTCTTTGTATTGAAAGTTCAAACATTCAATTGGAAGCATTAAAGATAACAACTTGTATCACAGATAAATATAAATCAAGATTTTAAATTTATAAAATATTTGATAGTATGCGATAATTTTCGTGTGAAAATAGATTGTCTATCCGGTAACATTCGATAGTAAACACTCAATACTTCTGCTACTGTTATAATCGACACGTAAATCTTGTTCACGTATCTGAAGACACCTACTTCTGCTTCTGTTATAATCGAGACGTAAATCTTGTTCACGTATCTTAGGACACCTACTTCTGCTTCTGTTATAATCGACACGTAAATCTTGTTCACGTATCTTAGGACACCTAATTAGTATAGCCCCTTCAATTTATTTATTTTTCCCCTAAGATACTGTGTTTATAAGAAAATTTGTCATGTAAAAGGCTAAGATGCCTACCACAGGCTAAAACATACGAACCACTGGTTTCAATTAATAACGTCGAAAAGCCCAAGAAAAATAAAAGAATATGCCAAGGATGATTTCGACCTCCACAATGCACGGCCGTTATGTATGTAGAATCTTTTTGTTTTTCAACAACTCGGTAATGAAATAAAAGTATCTTGTATTAAAATTTAAAATAAGCACTACTTATATTGGTCAAGATAAAGACATGATATATTCGCTTCATATAAGGTGAAGTTTTACTTGATAAATACAGTTTTCCTTCTCTAAAGTTCAGCAGTATAGATTCCACAGTTCAAAACATGTGTACGATTTTACCATGGTTTGATTTATAATCCGCAACATGACAACTTTTAAGTCGTTTTTTTATTCTTTTTTCCTTACTATCAGAGGAAATGACATAACATGATGCATATTCACTATTTCTACTTAGTATGGCAAGATTTGAATATATATATATATATATATATATTATGCAATCTCATACTATGTAATAACGAAATTACTTCAACTATATGTAAATTATTCGGTTAATAAAGTATTAAAACGTAGCATGCAATCGATTCACACAAATACGTCCGGTTTAGGATTTCATCTCAACAGTCTACTATGCATAAACGGATAACCAAAAACATCTATACAACGCCGAAAAAACACTTCACGGTAGCAAAACTCATTTGTGTAAACTAATTTTTGAAAGCAAAGCAAACAACATAATACTCAAATACGTTAATTAGCTTTAATAAGAAGAATTGCTCTTATTTATTACTCTCGCTCGTTCTTCTTCTTCGCCTTCGTTGTTGTTGTTGTCTCTGCATCTGCGCAACAGTCTTGGTATCTGAAGCAGCCTATTAGATGATCATTTGTGAGTCCAACTTCTCGCATGAAAGAGTAAATAACCGTAGGACTAACGCTGCGAAAGCCTCTGCGTACAAGATCTTTGCTTATATACTCAGCTTTTGATCTCTTGACGGGGATTTGTCGTTGATACCTGAATTGGCTGTGTAGGTTTGCTGTTCACAAAGTTCCACATGTACTTCTTAAATGATCCGTATTCAGCTATAATCTAAGATGAAGTTAAGAATTAACAGCCAGAAAGATTATTATATTTAGAGAAGTTATAAATTTTTGAGTGATTTAGATCAGTAAGTGTGAGTTTATGTTTATGTTACGTTGAGCACATGGCGGGAGTTGTCCAGGATTGATCGTATTTTGACCTCTGATAGTAAGGAAATGGCAGCAGGTGCTGGGCGTTGTTAACTTTTTATCATTCAATTCAGAAATAGCAACTGGATCGAAGTCCATTAAAACTTATCTGTTGCAAATAAGAAGCAAATTAAGCAATCTGAGATCAGAGCTACTGGCTTGGCGTCAGAAACTTAAATAGTGAACTCTAGAGCACCAGAGAGGCATAATCACTCGAAAAGCTTCCTACACAATTCAACCAAGTGGTAAGAGTCTCTTATAGTTTACAAAGAGCATATATGATCAAAGGAAAATAGTTGGGAATCCACATACTTGTCGTCATGGACAGGAACTCCCCATTCTTCGTCGTGGAAAGCAACATAGCACGGGTCTTGACAACAACACCCTGCAACTCTCTCCTCTTCTTTCCCAACACTCTACTTCCTTGTGGAGGAGACAGAGCCACTTCGCTTCGAAGAATACGCAACGCTCAAAGGCGATGACTCGCAAGAAGACGAAGCATCAGAGGAATACGAAGCAGTCATCGAGGCACTCTTCTTTCTCAGAAGCGAAGAGCAAAGGGACGAGCATTGCTTCAGAGTCGTCGTTGGTGAAGCTGGAGTATTTGGTTTCTTCGTTTTCTCATCTTCTAACGCAATCACCGGCTTCTCCATTTTCATCGCCGGCGGTTTCCTCTGCAGCTTGTTCCCGGTAGGACCAAGAACTGATCGGAATTCTCGCTCACCAGTCACCGCATTACACGTCATCGTTTGGTTCTTCCGCTTTTTTCTGATATTTTTTCTCCCCGACCCAACAATGAAACGGGTGTTTAATGCTCGACCCGACAATTAAAATGGGATAATCCGAAATTGGTTTGATTGATTTCTGTAAAGTGTGAAGTAACTTGTTTAATCATATTGTTAATGCTTCTTAAATTAGGAATGTTTGCTTGCGTAATTAACCATGTCAAGACGAAACTCTGAATTAATCGAATAGAGAATAATTTTCGCAATTGCCAAAACAAAATTTATTAGGCTTTTATTAAAAAAAAATGCCAATTTTCTTCGAAGGTCGAAAAATAGCTACAAAAGGGACCCATTTATCCGAAGTTCCCATAGAAATCACTTTTCCTTCCAACATTTAAAAATCCAAACTTTCTTTCTTCTTCGGCTCAAAAACCTCCAATGGCTTCACTTCCTCTATTACCAAAATCCATTACCCCATTCTTCAAAACGCCGCCGTTTACCAGCAAACCACTCGTTTTCCTCAACTTTCAATATCGGCTAACTTCGAAATCCTCCGATGTATCGGTCAATGTCAAGAAGAAGAACTCGTGGCTCGACCCCTTTGATGACGGTGAAGACCCGGATAACGAATACGGGTCCTTGTTTGTCGACGGAAAGCAAGAAGAGGATCCACGACCACCGGATAATCCTGATAATCCTTACGGCTTCTTGAAGTTTCCGAAGGGTTACACCGTCGAGCTCGCTTCTTTGCCGTTGAAATTCAGAGGAGATGTTAGACGATGTTGCTGCGTTATCTCCAGTGGCGTTTACGAGAATTTACTCTTTTCCCGACAATTCAGCTAATCAAAGACAGGTAAAAGTGTCAAAATCTTTCTCAAATTTGACTTTTTAAAAATCCTAAATTGAAATGCAGAACATTGTCCGTACGTGTTTCCTTGTTTTTTTAAGGAATCCTGGTGTTCAGGTAGATATATTAACGACTGATAGAGGAAAACAAACAATTGAATTAAACAAAAACGTGAGATGGGAAAATGTGTATGATCCAGATGATGATTGGCCTGAACCAGCTGAATATACAGACATGATCGGACTACTTAAAGTTTGTACCTTTAAAATTTTCAACCTTTTTTCTATCTTTCTGTTATCAGATGACTGAAACTAACTTTCCTTAAGTTACGTTCCAGGGAAGGTACTATGACATGATTCTGTCCACGAAGCTCGCAGGATTAGGCCACGCAGCGTTCTTGTTCACGACAACGGCTCGAGACAGAGTTAGTTACATTTACCCGAATGTTAACTCTGCTGGAGCTGGTCTGATGCTGTCTGAAACCTTTACCGCGGAAAATACCAACCTTTCAGAATTAGGCTATAGAATGTGAGTTTTTCAAAGCCCTTTTAAAACCTGCCACAATGCAGACTTTTGGGAAGCTTAAATTTACCGTTGATGGTTTCAGGTATAATCAGATGAAGGATTGGTTGGGAAGACCATTTAGGAGTGTTCCAAGGACTCCTGTGCTGCCTCTTAGGGTATCAATTTCACGGAAATTGAAAGAAGTTGTGGCTGACAAGTATTGGAAAGCTGGAGTAGAGACGGGGACGTTTATAGTAATTCATGGGATTGAATCAGATTCAAAGGCATCAGTGCAATCAAAAGGAGGTAGTGATAGTTTACTTTCACTTGAAAAATGGGCTAAAATTATAAAGGGTATAAGGTAATTAAACACCCTCAAAATGTATGTTCTTCTGCTGAGATTGAAATTTCCTGTGAGATATGATTTTGACAATGACAGGGGATTCAAGCCGGTCTTTGTGATTCCACATGAGAAAGAGAGAAAATATTGAAGATTTTGTGGGTGATGATACATCCATAGTGTTCATCACAACACCAGGACAGGTGTGTTTACTGATCTGTCTGTATTTATTATGATCAAAGTTGAATTCACTGATCTTACTTGATTCTTTTTCTTAATCTTATTTACTTGGCTGCTCTTATAAACGATTCTGCTGGAGTTATCGCAACAAACACAGCTGCGATTCAGCTAGCTAATGCGCGAGGTAAACCCAGATGAGAATATCTGATTAAGATAAAGAGTGATCAATGTTTTCAAGAACTGACATGTGTGTGCTTCTTTTTCTTCCAGTATTGGGTTGTTCTCTTCAGAAGAGAAAGGGAAGCTCTTTGTACCATACGCAGAAGAGAAGAATAACTGTGTAGTTGTTGCTTCGAAGACTAGAAAACTAGCAGATATTGACATAGGAATTGTTAAAAATGCAATGCAGATCTTTGAAGGATCATTGGCTCTCGTGTAGATAATCTTACAGTTTCTGAAACAAGTTATAAATATAGCATTTATGTGTATAAATCAATTATATCATCCCTGTTCTGATGTTGCCCCCTGCACAAGAATTGGATTACTCAGCTTCAAAATCAGGTTCCGGAGGCTTTGGCAGATTCATCAAGGTCCTTGAACTCTCTGAGCTCCTTAGTCTGTGGCCTTTCAATGCATTAGCAGCAAATCTTGATGCAAATATCGTTGAACGTAGTCTAGAAGAAGACTCAGTTCTTGTAATAACCATAGGCCTCTTGTCGCTTTCGTCATCATATTCATCATCTTCATAACCCATTTCTTCTTCTTCTTCAAGGCGTCTCAGTTCAGCGTTTTTCCTTCTTGAATACCGACGCCAAGCAGCTTGGATGAAGCAAGAAGCCCAAGTTCTCCATTGCTGAGAGTAAAACCTAAAAGTTTGTTGAACCTGTCGACTATGAAGTCTCCTAAACTGACTTGCTACAAACTTCAGCTCTTCAGCTTCAAGAGCGAAAGCCTCTACTTCAGTCAGAGCCTTCACTGTTCTTGTGGAAGAAGGTAAGTTTGAGCCTGCTTTAGGGTCAAGAGCCCATGTGAGAAGCTCTTCACCACAAAAGTCTCCTTCTTTCAATAATCCTCTGTTGAAGAAACCGCTTCTTCCTCCATCTGTTGTTACACTCTCTAACCGGCCTCGGATTATGAACATCATTTCGTTAACCGGGTCTCCTTCACGGACAATGTAAGTACTTTCCGTGTAAAGACTCGGCTTTAATCTCTCACAGATCGCGTCGAGTAATCTTTCATCCATATTAGCAAACAGAGGAACCTGCATAAACAGAACGCATAATTAATTAGGTAGTTAGTATGTCAAGCAATTTAAGCATTCTGATTCTAAGAACTTACCCTCCTAACTAAATTGAGACAGAGATGGCGTTTGATGTCTCTCCTGAGATCCTTAGGTAAACTCTGGACTATGTTTTCTTCGTCAACACCTCTTGTCTCTAACCATTTGTATTGATCATAGCGTCTGACTCTTTCCCTCAAATTTTGTGGAAGTGACCTGTGATGCATCCACTGTTCCGAGTCACGTCTTTTGATCCTCATTTCCTCAAGACGAACAGTAAGTGACTGAAGATAAGTCTGCATATTCCCGATTAGAAGCGCGAAAAGAAGAAGCCCAGCTATAGCAATCGCAATGGAAAACAAAACCTCTCCTGGAAATGTACTTGTTTGCAGCCCTTGACCTAACGTGCTGTTAAAGAAAACACCAAAGATATCAAAAGTACTGCACAAGCTAACGGTTGATTCATTGGTAGCTTTACCTGAGATTTTGAAGACCCCACCAAAGACAATAGCAGAACTTGGAGAAAAATGTTGTTGATGATACAATGCCTGAAGATATAGCCTGACCGTAGATCCCATAGTTAAACTTTGAACCATCTTCTTTAGCAGAACAATTGCTTTTGAGAAGCTCAGGGACTGTTTTGATCCACTCGGTTTCTCGACTGCTCACAAATTTACTCCCACAATACAGAATCTGGACACAGAGTCGCGGATCCGGCTGGACCTTACAAGCAAATCTCCAGCAAGTATCATTACGTTCCACTGACAACATGTACCAAAACGCTCCAGTTATCTGCAAAAATGTGTGTATAAATGAGAAATGACACAATCATAAATGTCCCAAAACCTAATTCAGAAGAGTTATATACTTAGAGAGACGCTTACGTGGCTTGCAAGCATATACCAGAGGAGATAATAAGCAGCACCAGCCCAAGCTCCTTCAGCAAAAGCTCCTGCAGTTTTCTTCAATTCTGATGTTAACGGAATAAACCTAACGAATCTTGGAATATACTGTACGATTACAATGTTCAACAAAGCCGTTTTCGTTGGTAAAACATCTGATCCTTTCGACCCGTGAAGAAACTTCCACACCGCAATCTGCAAAATCCACACAGAAAAAATCATAACCAATCCTAAAACATCCAATATTTTCTAGTTACCATCAAACGATTTTATACTAGGTTTTACCTGTGGTAAAGGAAGAACTGCAAGGAAATCGACAATGAAATAACGGGTTAAATACCGTTCAGCGATCTTAGCAGGATCAATCACAAGCTCACCACGACCAAACACACGAGAAGAAGGAGCTATATAAGCTGTACGAAACTGAAGAGCCATTCGAGTTAAGTAAAAAACATCAACGATCGTTCTAAGAGTGGTCGTTGTAACAGCTAGTTTCGTGTCAATCCCTATACAGCTGCTTCCGGAATTATCGACAATGGGAAGATAGAAGAACAATGGATCTATTGAGACAGCTAAAATACACGAAATGACGAACAATCTGTTCCATATGAGAAGTGTTTTGTCTTGAGGATCGAAGATTTTCTTCTCTGATATCCTTAAATCTTCTGGGAACACCGCTCTTGTTACGGATTTACCGATCGTTAGTAGACCTTCAGATCCGATTTTGACTCCTTCCCTGAAAGATTTGGATGTTTTCTTCTTCTCTCCTCCTCTATTCTTTAGGTTAAATCCAAAACAGTTTCTATTCATCATCATTCCAGTCGCTGGTGAAGAACTTGAATCTATATCATCTAATCTGTAATGTTAAAACATTCATAGATCTGAAGAAAACAAAGGGACAAAAATTAATATCGCTTATTATTTTGGTTTTTTCACCTTACGAATTTTTCTCTCTGGCCGTTTATGTATTGGGATTTGTACATTTTTCTGAGAAACAATCACATATGTGAAGGCTTCGTGCGTGACTAGCAAAAATTCCGCAAAAAGTAACCTAATATCACCACAGATCTCGATTATATGAAATAAAAACTGGGGAAAAAGAGAGTAAACACCCCAATTAAGGAAAGCATCATAAGCGTTGGGAAAAGGATCGTGATCTCCAATACTTACAGTGATTTGTAATAATGTTGAAATGTGTATGACCTTGCAAAATCTAGGGTTTGAAGAAACTTGGTAAAGAAGAAAACGAGGTTTCCTACTTGGTACCATTGATGGTGGTAAATGATCGTTGAGATTCGACGGTTGTCGAAGGTTAATTAATAATTTTACTGTAGTGACCAACAAATTACCTTTTATGGAACGGTGATAGCCGTGAAAATGGTCACGTGTCCCTACTTTATTGTTGGCAAGTTTGTTTGGGTCTTAGGCCTACGACCTCCACATCCTATTTTCATCTTCCTGGAATCTTTGACGAATCTCCAAGAGTTATAATGCTCTTCTAGTTCCCTGTCTTCATTGACTTTTGATGAAGAGCGAATTTACCGCGTGTTTTAGGGTAAAACTGTAATTCAAGAAAGTTATAACGGTTTTAATAAACTATCGGATTCAAAATAACAAATACAATGTTAAAAGTTATTGGGCCTTAAATTAAGGCCCGTTTAGACATGTTCCTAAAACCTCCAAACAGGTCTGATCTGACCCTTCTTTGGTCGAGGGTTGTGGAAATGAAAGTAAATCGAGATCGAGAATGGGAAATGAGACGAAGACCAATGGTGCTGCCAATATGGCTGGATCCGGAGGATTCAGAGCGAAAATGGAGCATTACGTTTACAGTGGTGACAAGAAGCACGTCATGGCTGGGATCGGAATCATTACTCTCATCTTCGGAGTTCCTTGGTATTTGATGACTCGAGGTACGAATTTTCATCGTTTAATACATGTATAATCGATTCCTTTTTTTCTTCTTCTTATATATAAGATTAGTCTGTGAGAAATGTGTATCTGGATCGACTGACCAAGTGCATTCTGACTTCTGAGTATTTATGAAAATGGATCACATTGTTTGATTTAGGGGTCATTTTTAACTTTTAAGGTCACCTGAATCTGTACATCTGATTTTGGTTATATTCCAAAAAGGTACTTGACCTAGTTGCTTAAAGTTCCTTTGTTTCTTATAGGGTCAAAGCATCAATCTCACCAAGACTTCATGGACAAGGCCGATAAAGCCAGAAAAACACGCCTCTCATCATCTAACAACTAGTGTTTCCCAAAGATTGAGTCACTTGCACAACGATTCTCATACCCACAGAAGATAAAACTCAGAGGCTTTGTGGTTCAGGTAGAAAGTTTCGTTTTCATGAATTTTTTTATGCACCATGTTTAGTTACCTGTTTCTAATAAAAAGAATCAAGATCAAGATTTCATCACATTTGGATTGACAATGCCTCTAATAAAATGATAAATATTTCAATGTGAAAAGGAAACAAATCATTAATATGTAAGCAACATAACAATAGAATTTGATGTCTACTTTCTTGGAGGGGGGTGTGGGGGGGGGGGGGGGCACATTCATACCTCTCTTATTGAGGCATGAGTCTTCTATACTTGAAGAACCAGACAAATGCCGAAAATATAACAAAGCCACATACTCCAGTAATTATGAGTACCCATCTGAATGCGCCTGGCTGATTGAAGAAGTCTATCTCAAAGTTCATCCCAAAGATCCCTGCAACAACCCCAAATATGGCTACAACAAAAGTTGCGGTTGTGAGTAGCAATTCGAATTGGATCAGCTGATTCCGCACATTATCCTGCAGAAATTGAAAACTTTTTCAGCATTCTCTTATGGTTTCTCAATCTGGATAACATTCAGCCGTGGAAAATGGAAAAAAAGGTTGAACTTTGAGGTATTACCAGTTGAATGTTAATGAAATCTTCAGTGTCATCAATGTACTCCTTTAACTGTAAAGTAACGGAGAGGGACACAGATGACTAAAGCTGCCTAGCGAAGAAAGACGGGAAAGTAAAAAAAGAGAGGCATTGAAGTACCGATGTCAACTTGTTTAGAGTGCTATCAATGACGACAAAGTAAGCTTCCAGCAACATCTCTAGCTCTTCTATGTTCTCTGTTATGCCTTCTGAACTCCTTGCGCTGTCATGCCGGCTCCTCGCAATGCTCAAGCTTTTATCAAGTCTTTGGGAATCAGGTGGAGAAGAAACAGGAGAGACTGGGGCAGAAACAGATAGGCCATCATTTGACCTGTAACCCAATAAGGACTGGTCACCATATAAAGATCCTTCCATTCTCTTCTTCTTCTCAGTAAGATACATTTCCGCCATATCTCCATCATCATCCATTAGCTGCTCGATCTCATCCCGAACCTTCTGAACTCTTCTTGTCAGTGCTACAAGCCTGCTCTTTAGTCTACGTACACGTTCTAAGTTTAGTGTACTGATCTTTGAGATAAGCTCGTCTAATAATGGGTATGCCTCAATCTCCAACTCTGAAGCCTATAGAGAAGAATAAGTTCAATCAACTTAGTGTGTATAAGTCAAATCTAAAGCATTAGTCTGTCTTTTCTGAGGCGGAAACAAAATCGAAGTTAAAAGTGCTACTAACCTGGGAATCGAGAAACGTACAAGCAGCTTCAAGGGCAATTTCAAGAGCTCTAAACTCGAAAGGTAAATAATCAGGGGACGAATTCTCAAAACTCCTCCTACTCATCTGGGCATTTTCCTGTTGCCAAATCTCACCTGCCCTACTTGTCTTTAGTCTCTGCTGCAACTCAACAACATACCGCAGCACGTAGTTGTCAAGGGAATTGAGGAGCAGAACTTCATCTGCAGTAATAATACAACGGATTTGCTCCAAGTTCACGACAACAGCCTTTTCTCGACCAAGGATAGTTGAGGGATACACAAATAGAGGATCAAGCAGTCTTAAATCACGAGCTGGTAAGTCACATCTACGCATCATAGTGAACTTGTCGACCTCCATGACCTGAGTATTGCCAGAAGTATCAACACGAATCCAAGACCGAAGACCTTGGCCACGCTTCTTGAGACCCAAGACATCAACTCCAAGAAGGGGTGTTCTTCCAGAAGCAGAAGGCCGAGATACAGCAGCATCTCTGAGGTTTATAGCTGAAGAAGGTCTTGGAGGAAGCAGGCGCTCTTTTAGTTCAGACATTGTTGCAATGATTCAGAGACTGAAACGCCAAATAATCACACAGATAAAAAATAAGAATGTAAACATTGATGATTAGATTCAGATAGCGAAATGCCGAATAACCAGAAACACTGCAAGAATCAAAAGAAGAAGAATCTCCTGAATCTCGATATTCATTAGGAATATTCAGTTCCTTGTTCAGCTCAGTTAAAGGACACATCTTGATACCACTCTATATTAAAAACGTATTTCACAGAGCACAGGCTACCAAGAAAACGGAACTGAAAATTTACAGGAAGCAATTCAAAACATCGGATAAGGAACAAGTACCAGTTAAGAAATTCAAGGCTGATCTCGGCGTTCTTACTCTATCCAAGCCAGCTGTAACCAGAAAAAAGATAAACTAGTCTCAGATTCCAATAAGAAATAGAAAATGATCGAAACTCAGAACCATAGCAACCACAAAAGCCATACCAGAGCTATCCTACCAGCCACCGGATCAAACAGCTACAGGTAGCAAACAAAATGAACGTACAATCATATCGATGCGTAAAAAAGCTAAGAAAATAAACCTACCAGAAATATTTGAATTTACCTCTGGCACGGAGATTGGTTTCATCACTCGAGTTCAACTGAATCCAATGAAAACGCCATAAAAAGATTCATTAAGCAAAAAAAAATGAAAGATCGAAGCTTTTCGTGATTGCCCAAGTAAAAACACGGAATGGCTCGTCGAATATCGTTCGTTTTCCAATTTAGCTCAAGCAACAAACGAGCGATCGACACACAAAAGCTTTTCTAGCGACTAGTGAATACGAAGTAGCATGTGGTTAACCGGCATACTAACCAACCGACTGTAACTAATTTACTTCGGTTTATACTCAAATTTACCGGTTATCTCTAACTTCCCATTAAAATATGATAAATATCCCACTCTTATGATAATGCTTGATGTTATTAATGTTGTTGTCATTATCACTATCTCGCGTCATTTAAGGTTTAGTTATTAACCGAGTTTAATTTGGTTTCTGAGATTCACACAACGTGTGATTTGGAATAACAGAATAGACAAGGTGACGTAAGCCGTGGAAAATCGAGAAATATTCGGCGACCCGTTTCAGATCTTAACCCGATTCTTCAATAGTCCGACCCGGTTTTTCCACGAGCAATCGTGGCGGTTCACTGTCCACCTGCTCGTCATCAGCTTATAAACCCTGCTAAAATTTCGCGTAATTCTTCTACTCATTTTAGCTCTTTATCGTGTTTAATTTTAGAATTTTGAGCTGACCACCATCTGAAGTGGACTTTTCTGTTCCTGAATCTGTCTCCGATCATTGAACTATCGCAATACCCGAAAGATTGATCACTCCTTCGATTTTTATCTTTGAATTCGTCCTCAAGGTAGTACATTTCCAATTTTCGTTTATTACTCTTCCGTTTCTGAGTCCTAAAATAGTAAATTTATCTTCTCGATTTGTGGGTTCTTCGGTCTTCGTATTAAGGAACTTTACTTTGGGTTTGTGTGCCGTGGTTGAATCACCACTATGCTCTTGAAACTCCCAAATCACTTAGAAAGTAACATGCTTGATTTCTCAATTCTCACGCGTTACTTGCATTGTATGTTAGGCAATTAATGAGTTGGTAGAAGCTACCAAAAATGGCGTCCATTAGCTCTGGTGATGAAAGCCTTCGACTTTGCGTGTTTGATTTGAGGAGAGGGCAAATCGAAGGAGAAGAGCTAGACAAGATTTTGTTCTTTTATCCTACCGAGTTAGACTTTTCGACACAGTTATCAATTATAGGGCTCAGTGAAGGGCTTATTACTTTTACTAGGTCAACTTCTACAGATTCTTCTCTCTTCTTTTTCTTATTACTGTGAGATGTTCATCATAGATTTGGTTGCATGTGTGACTTGTTCGAACAAATCAGCCAGGGTTGATAGATCAAGCTCCCTTATTCAATAGTCTGTGTATTCATATTTTGAGACATGGTGTGAGTATTATTGCAGAATTTTCTCTCCGGCGGCAGCTTGTGAGGTAATAGAAGCAGAAAGACATTCCCACATTTTCTATGAGGCGGAACCCGATATCTGGATGGTGATGGTAAGGAATTGTCTAACTTTTTACTTGTTATAGCACATACAGATGTCGTCTTCGTAATGTCAGTGAACAAAAAATCTAAACATTGGCAGGTTGTGGAAAAAAATAAGGAGACTGGAGCAATATGGAGGATTGATGCATTGAGGAGAGTGCTTAAGGAAGTGCACTCACTCTTTGTGATGTTTCATGGGTCAATTAGGGCATTAATCGAAAAAGAACCAACAGGAGGGCTCACTCGATCACAGTTGTATCCGTTCATCATGGATTATTTAAGCAGTAAGTGATTCTTACCAAATCTAGCACATACAAATTTCCACTATTTGCCTTTCTATTCTGTTTCCCAGCTTCAATACATTTTGTCACTAATTGTCAGCATTTCAAAAGCGGTCTCGCTCAGAAGACTGCTGCTGTGGTAAAATGCTGAAGTTGCTGTGTCGAATGCCTTGCTTTGGATTTGTGCAAAACTGCATTATGCTAAAGTTGGTTCATGTGTAATAGCTTATGCAAAGGTTTTCTCTTTCGGGCAGATCTTTTGGTTGGGAAGAAACTTCAGCTACCAACTTTCCGTGAAACTTTGAGAGAGCGTGGAACTTTTCAAATGCTTACTATAGCAAGGGACACGGCACTTGAAGTTCAGGTTTGTTTCTCCAAATTTATTGGACTATTACACAGCACATATTATTTTGGTATTTGACGAGCATTATCTTAGATGTACAGTCTCTTGTTCAAGTACTAGATTCATGCACTGGGAGCTTACGATGCCTTTCTATGATTTTATTCCAAGATCTGTTGGTTTCAACAACTCTCTCAGCTGATGATACCGTGAACTTATTTACATTTGCTGTAATGAGGCTGACCTCAAACGCTTTATCCGCTGCCGCGAGTTCTTGGTCATATCTTCGTAAGGGGCCTGGTTCATCTGAAATCTCTTCTAGATCTACTTCAGCACCTCTTGGTTCAATTGATTCGCTACATCCAGGAAATGATAATAACATGCATTATGTTATTAGGCCGCTACAAAATGATAAGTGGACAAAAGGGAAAGATGGTTTTCTAATAACCAATATTTGGGGTCTAGACGGTTCTCCTGATTCTGCCATCCCTACAATCTGGCTTCAGCAGACACAAGAAAGAGTGTATCTCCTTACTTATCAGTATAACAATCTTACCGTACTTCTTCTCATGCCTACAACTGCCATTGTCGATGGAGATTTAAACGTTTCAGCTATGAAACAGAAAGTTATTGAAGATGTTAGCACATCACCCTTTGATCTTTCTTGATGAAATTCTTTTCTGGTTTCTTCTAATATATACTCAATATCTATTTTCTAGGCATCACTGAAAATTTTGAAAATCGAAGAGAAGATTTCAAGAGGGTGGGGCGGTGAGAATGCTTACCATGTTAAGGGTTACCGTTACTTGGTAGTTGATAATGACACGGAAGTTTCCAGAGCTTCTCCTTCAGGAAAAGTAGCAACACTTTCAAAGGTAATGTCTCTGACAGTATGATTTACTAGCTGAGATTACTACACCATGGACTCAAAGTGTATGGAGTTTGAAAAACACAGGAGTCTCTACTTGCTCTAAACAAGCTCAGAGAAGAAGTGGATATAGAAAAAAGTCGTGCGAAAAGGCAAGAGAAAGATATGGAAATATGCATCAGAGCTAAGAACAATGCGTGGGTGATCGCCCGTGTGACCAGAGGTAAAGAGCTTTACATGGCTTTGGAGAAAGCCAGCGACACTCTTCTTGATACCACAGATGCTGTTGGAAGATTCAACAACAGGTACCAAATTGCTACTTTGGAACTAAATACTCTGCCTTGGAAACAAGTTCATGACTTTTCTGAAAAGAAGTACTGGGATTTTATCAGGTATTGCAGCGGAGTGTTCTTGATGGACTAAGATTCACCTTCTTTCTTCTGGTTCCGGCAAAGAAGTTTCTTCTAGGTACAAGTACTAAGTGAAAAGCTAAGAAGAAGAAGTAATGAGCTCTTCTCTCGCCCCATTAGTTTTGTTGTGGCGAAATGGCAGAAGGGAAACGATTATTCTTGGTTGGCCTGTAAATATGTAATAATGATTCCACGTTCGTACATTGCAAAACCGTCATCGTTCTCGTAGGACTTAACTCTCGGTTTGGTTGGATATATCCATATCTTTTTTATTAGAATTCAAAGTTTACAAATATTCAATATATATTACACTCGCAGGTTAAGACATTTGTTTAGGCAGAACATTATCTCATTGACATGTCGATAGAAGTTACTAAAAACATTATAAAACCAGTAAAGAGAACGGAAGCAGCGGAGAAGAACGTAAGTGGCCGATGGTCCATGGCGGCATTACGTTTGGGAGCTGCTTTCCTGCCTCCGCCTCATCCACCTGTAACTCCATGAGCTCCTTTCCCTGCCCGGAAGATATCAATGGAATTATCTTCTCCTCCTCCTTTTGTGTCTTTGGTTGTGACCTCTGCCATAAGAACAACAAACATGAGATAAAGATGCTTAACATCTCTGGTCTTATAAACACAAGAGAAAAAATAGATGCTTAAAGCAGAGCACCATGGGATTGTTCTTGGCTAAGTAAGCTCGTCGATGGATTGAGTTTCTCGGAATCTGATGCAAAGGGGAAACAGAGGAAGAAGAGGAACAACAATGCAACAGATCTTCTCTCCATTGCTAGCCTGAGCTATTTGGATTTGAGATGTGACTGTTATGATGCTAAGAGTGTGTGTATATATGCGTGTGGGTAGGGCCTAGACAGAACAAGTTCTGAAATGACAAGTTAAGAATCAAATATACTTTTCTTTATGACAACTTCAAAGATCAAAATTCTCTCCTGACTCTTCCTTTATCAGGAACAAGGACAAATCTAACAAGCAAAGAAAATTTATCATATAATATTCATACACTTCCTTAAGCATGTGTGTGTGAGGTAAGAGCTTAATGAAAACATGTTATGAAAGGGTTGTGTTTATGCAACAAAGACTCGAGCCAAACTTCATGTAGATTTCTCACTGTTCCACTTAAAGTCGGAAAAGAAGACAAAAAATTTTATTACTCGAAACAACTGAAATATCAAAACATACAACTAAATTACTTACACTAGCAGAACACCTACAAACACTCTTATACTCTCACACAGTACAAATAAAGACTCATCAATGGTGCATAACCATTCTACATACGCTCTAATCAACCTCTTCTATCTTTGGACCTCCAGATCCGCTCGAGCCACCATCTGTTGACATACCTCTGGTGGGACCTCCAGCACCAGTACCACCCTGATACATCTTTGAGATGATTGGGCTGCAAATACCCTCCAACTCTTTCAACTTATACTCAAACTCATCAACTTCCGCCAGCTGGTTGCCCTCAATCCATTCCATTGTCTCATCAGTCGCTTTCTCGATTTTCTGCTTATCCACTTGATCTAGCTTCTGCGCGAGTTTCTGGTCCTTGACAGTGTTTCTCATGTTATAAGCATAGTTCTCCAGCGAGTTCTTGGCCTCCACTTTCTTCTTCACTTGCTCATCCTCAGCCTTGTACTTCTCAGCGTCTTGCACCATCTTCTCAATCTCCTCTTTACTCAACCTTTATGGTTCGTAATCGTGATCTGGTTCTTTACACCAGCAGTTTTATCCTCCGCGGACACATTCAAGATCCCATTCGCGTCAATGTCGAAGCAAACATTGATTTGAGGAACTCCACGTGGCGCAGGAGGAATGCCCTTGAGCTCGAAAGTCCCGAGAAGGTTGTTGTCTTTAGATCCTAGCACGTTCTCCCTCGTAGACTTGGATCAGAACGCCAGGCTGATTGTCCGCATACGTGGAGAACACTTGATTTTTTTTTTTACAAGGAACTGTCGTGTTTCTCGGGATTAACACAGTCATCACCCCACCTGCTGTCTCAATTCCGAGGCTTCACCAGTCAGAATTGCAGCCTGAACAGCAGCTCCATAAGCAACGGCTTCATCAGGGTTTATACTTTTACAGAGCTCCTTCCCGTTGAAGAAATCTTGCAAAAGCTGTTGAATTTTCGGAATCCTTGTCGATCCCCCGACCAGAACCACCTCGTGCACACGGCTGTTACCAGTCTTCGCATCCCTAAGAACTTTCTCCACAGGATCCATACATTTCCTGAACATTTCCATGTTCATCTCCTCAAACCTCGCACGTGAGATCGTCGCATAGAAGACAATACCCTCGTGTAACGAATCAATCCAATAGTCGTCTGAGCCGTAGAAGAAAGAGAGTCCTCTTTGCTCTCTCATTTGTTGTTCTCAACCTCCTAAGAGCTCTCGCATTCCCACTAATATCCTTCTTGTGTTTCCTCTTGAACTCCGCAACGAAATGGTTCACAAGTCTATTGTCGAAGTCTCACCTCCAAGGTGAGCATCTCCAGCGGTAGCTTTAACTTCAAAGACACCTTCTTCAATCGTCAACAGCGAAAAATCAAACGTTCCACCACCGAGATCGAAAATCAAAACATTCCTCTCACCGTTCGTGCATTTCTTGTCCAAACCATAGGCTATAGTAGCAGCAGTCGGCTCATTGATTATCCGGAAAACATTGAGCCCAGAATTAGCTCCGGCGTCCTTCGTAGACTGTCTCTGTGAATCATTGAAGTATGCCGGCATCATTCACGACGGCGTTATTAAGAGTATGACCAAGGAACGACTCAGCGACTTCCTTCATCTTGATCAGCACTATAGATGACATCTCCTCAGGAGAGAACTGCTTCTCTTCGTTCTTATACGAGACGACTATCATCGGTTTATCTCCAGGACCAGAAACAACCCTGAACGGCCAGTGTCGCATCACTCTAAACAGAAGGATCAGAGACTCTCCTTCCGATAAGACGCTTCGCATCGAAAACAGTGTTCTGAGGATTTGACGCCATTTGATTCTTCGCGGCGTCGCCGATTAACCTCTCGGGGTCAGTAAGGGCGACGTACGGTTTCCCTGATCGTTAGGAATCATCTCCACACGATCGTTCATCCAAACTCCGACACAACTGTATGTAGTGCCGAGATCGATGCCAATCGCCTTCTCTGATTTCGTCGCCATTGTTGCTGGAAATAAAAGCTTCAGTAGTTGAAATTGGATAGTAGATTTCGCTGAATGGAGTTTTCGATTTCTTTAATCTGTAGTTTGTTTAACTGCTTGATGAAAAATCTGAATCGATGGAAGAAGCTATATATATGAATCCAACAAGAGAAACGAGCCATTTCGAGAGAATAGCTCCTGGAGAATGTGAAAAAATTGAGTTATCGCACAAAAAGTAGCAGAGACTTCTGGATTCACCGTCACAGGCACTTATTTATTTCCGGCAACCGCTTAACGATAGATTTGTAGGCCTATTAATGGATCGAAAATAGGCCCATTCATAGAATAAAAGGCCTGAAAAGCTTAATGAAGGATTTTCAATATTTCTCTACGTCTTCTTCACTTGTTCTGATTCAGAAGACGACGAGAAGGGAAAAGTTATGAAAGAGGCGAGGAAGAAGAACCAGAAGCTAGAAACCTCCATTGGTGATTCGATATCAGCTTTGGGTGCTTTAACTGTTTATTTGATTACTGGGTTGTTTCTGGCCGTTGGATTCTGGGTGGTCGGTAACAATTACTCTGTTGATCTCATCTCTGATCCATCTCTCACTCTGCGTCTCCTATGGGTACTAAAATTTTATTTTTTGCCTGGTTTTTGCGTGTTTAAGTGTATATTTTCAGCTAATTTAGCCCTGTTTTGATTTTTATTTTCAGAGTATTGAGTTCCCGATCGTGGCAATCATCTACAGCTTGCTCCGACGGAACCCAGAGAAATGCTCGGTGAGTGTAGTTCATTGCCGCGTTCTCTATGAGATTTTAGGGATTAAAGAAGCTGTCTTCCTCGTTTAATTAGATTGCTTTGTACTTGGTTCATTTCTCTTTTATAAAATCGACAAAACAACCAAGCTCATCACTTTGATATTCGTAATGTATGATTTCTTCATTGCTTTCCAGTACTTTAGAGCTGTTGGACGAAGCGTAGTAGGACTAATTCCCGGTTAGTAATTTTGTATTTCAGCTTACTGTAGTTTGTAATTTTTCAAAGCAGTTGATTGCTCAGTGAGTTCACTTTGAAATTTAAGATTTGAAGCTATACCTGAAGTTGTGAATGAGTGTTAGCTTCTTATGCTTTCGTCTTGCTGATTCAGTATCCCTTGATTGTGTTTGGATGTTTAATAGGGGCTCTTATAAATGCTTTGGGAGCAGTTTCTTTGGGTGCACCGATTGGAATGCAGTATGTTTCACCAAGATCTTGTTTCTCTAAATCTTTTGATTTCTTTACAAATGAGTCTCCTTAATGCTGGTTGTGATCTCACTTCTGCATGGAGATTGCAAATGCTGATATGAGTGTTACCTCTCATCTTATGCAGATCTCTACCGAAAACAATTCACTGGTCTTTTCTAATGTCTGTTTTCACGGTAAGCTGCCTGCTACTGTTTCTATGACTTAAAAGATGTAACGATGTTGATACCATTGATATGTGTATTTTCTGCAGTTTGGAACAAACCTCTGATGGTATTTAATAATAATGATTTTCATAGTTTGTACCAGCAACTGCAGTATTTGGTGCATCACTGACAGATTGGCATCGTCTATTCGCTTCACTAAAGTAAGCTATTCATGTTAAACCTTATATGATAATTTACACATTTTCTGTTGTTAATCCATCTATTTGTTTCTTGTAGACCAACTGGAAATATAGAATATATGATCTTAATTCCAGCATATGGAGCTATTATTGGAGGATGGTTTGGAGCTTGGCCTATGCCACTTGACTGGGAAAGGCCGTGGCAGGTAATCTCAATATACAATCAGGAGCTTGGTTCTTGTTCTTGGTCATGGTCCTTAACTTATAACTCCCTTTTCTACGATTATTGGAAGAATGAAGTGGTGAGTATAAATATAACTAATCATTGTATTATTCTTCTAAACAGGAGTGGCCTGTATGTGTATGTTATGGAGGTATAGGAGGCTACATTGTTGGACAAATTGTCTCCTTGAGTTTGATGTTATTTCTCAGGAAACCCAAGAATTTGAAGGTAGCCTAGAATAGATTAATGCTCTCTGGATCTGCAGAATGAGTTGCATTTTGTTTTGACTTGATTGCTAGTTTGGGAGACAACAATGGGGCAAGGTATTTGTAAGCTTGAACAAAAATTCTTATTTTCCACATTGAATCAAGTGTTCAAGAATTGCAAACTTGTTGGAAAAAATTATAAGTTCTAACATAATTTGGCTGAATACGCATATTAGTTACATTGTTGCTGCCAACAGCTGAAATTTCGGAAACTAACAAAAATAAAATGTTAGGAAAATTTTCTCCTATTTGTGTCTGTTAAAATCTAAAGATATTCTAATCACAAGAAATATTGGAAATGGTACCAAGCACAGTGTTGACTGTACGCGACATCTATCATGAGCAGACTCTGTCGGATGATGTGGCAGGCGGTTATTGATTGACAGGGTTTCAGTTGGGTCACTCTTTCACATAAATTGTTCAATGCTGAGAAGTGCGAACTCTGAGAGATGGACCAAGGCCGTAAATAGATGGCATACCCAAAAAGGTGACCGTTGCTTCCATTTCTCATTTATGTCTAACGTATTGTTCTCTTTTTTCTTTTTTTTTAGACAATTAATAATTAAATTGGTTGGAAGTTTATAGACAATTATAACAATATTTTTTTAAAAACATAGCACTATTAAATTATATGGTGAAATCGTTTGGTTACTTGTGTTAATTTGATATTATAAAATACTTCATATGATATACTTTTTAAGATAAAAAATGTTATATTCCTAAATATATATATATATATATATATATAAATTGAAGTTCATTGGTTGAATACGTCAGATCAATGTAGATTTGATACTAGTTAGAGTAACAACCTAAATATGTGGAATGATTTCAAATAGAGTTTCAGTTATTACTTGATCGTAATTTTGATGCGAAACTAGTTTTGTCTTTTTAAATGTGTATTCATAATTCAACAAGAAATGGTATAGTTAACTTATAAACTCATACATTTCATACAAACATTTTTAAGTGTATCTCTTAAGTTTAAACCTTAACACGCAAAAATCATGTGGCCCGTTTCAGATTGGACTCTTGTAGACAAATTTTACTATAATTGTTGACATTTGCTCCCATATCAATTGGGCATGTCCACCCCTATTTGGTCCGCCCTTCAGCGGATGTGACTAGTTTTGTGACTGCGGCGGATACGTCCGTTAAGATCTACGGGCTAGCGGATCAATCCACGGACAATCTTGTAGAAACTGATGAAACCTTCTAAAAACGTGACACAAAAAAAGTTTACTACATGTCACATGAGTTTCAAATCTGTAATTTGATAATATTATAGTAAAACTTATTTCGGAGAGATATTTATGTTAAAGGAGATAGTTGTGCAGAAAAGGAAGAGTTGGACTGAAGAAGAAAAAAGAGGAAGAGCAAAAATAATTTATACGTTTATACTTTAAAATTATATGATTAGAATCTAAAATATGATGTAGAAATAAAACATATTTACTTCTTCCGAATATGCAATTTTTTATTAATATAAAACAGTTGATATAACTTTGGTTTAAAATTAAAAAAAATTAAAAAATAGCTCTGTTTTTTGTTTGTCCTTACAGTATAGATTATCTCTTTCATTGATTTTGTTTGCTATCTGCCTATCTTCTTTATTTTTATTTTTCTCCTCTTCATTGACTCTATTTTTAGTTTTGGTATTAATTCTTTATTACGATCTTCAGCTTTTAGAGTTTTTCAGTTTCAAGTTTTCAAGTTTCAATATTGTGTCGAGGATGTGTTGCGTCGAAATTCTAATTTTTTTTAATTATCTGTTTTCTTGTTGAGCGAGTAAACATATATATGATTAGGGTTTTTACATAGAAATTTATTTGAATGAAATCTTTTAGGTGAAACAAAAACTTTCAAAAGACTTTAATAATGTTTATTTTTTTGCGGACAACCTTAAATATGCAACCGCAAATCCGTAATGGTGAATTCCCCCCAACCCACAAACAGAAACGGATCAATATGTGAAATCCAATTCTAAATAGACATAAATAATAATATTTAGACCCGTCCCATAACAAATTTATTTGGACCTAGCCCACGGGTCACCGGGTCCGGAATTGGATATACCTATTCATTAAAGGCCGGTATACACATAACTTTTTATTAAGTAAAATTACAAGAAACTGGTCTCTTTATTTATATTTATTTTTAATGTGCTTGTAATAACATAAAATATAATAGTTGATGCACTACTGTTGAGATTCAAATCCGCATAATTTATGTCGTTTACAAAATGAATCTTACTAGTAAAAAACGTGTATCATGATGATTTATATTATATTAATATGAAAGGGTTATTTTCATGTATTACATGGTTTATCATTAAAACAATATGATATTTTTATAATAAATGATTATCTATTCTATTATCCATAACCGATAAGTCACTACGTATATGCCGGGTTATTAAAAACAGGTAATGATTATGCAATATACATGAAATATATTGCATATTTTAGAACTTGACCCATATATTTCGATGTAAAGTATATTTTGTCAATACCTTTTGGACATAGAGAGACATAGAGTGGTAATTATCATTATTTAATCTGTAATGTGTTTTAGATCAAAACCTTATAATCGTTATATATATATATATATATATTAAGACGATAGCTAAAATCCTAAAATTATGGTTAAAGACAATATCTAAAATTATTGGGAGGACATATCAAAAAGAATGGAATAAAAACTATAATTATATAAGAATATGGTTATTCTGTAGCGTTGCATTATATTTTTCATAGCCCGATCAAAAAGTAGATCTACCAAGAAGTGGAGAAATTACGGAGCTCTGATCTCGCTTGCCTACCTTCTCCAAGATTTTTGGCTAAGCAGATCCAAATCTCCACGTGTCATTTCCTTATTTGTTTTGAATTAAAAGTTCGTTCAGAAGCGAAGGAGAATTATCCGAATGAGAATGTTCTTCAGACGTAATGGAGGTATGTTCTTAAAACAACGGTTAGCTAGAAAAGAAGAAAATGTAGAGATGTCAAGGATATTTAGCTCTAATGAGTTGGAGAAAGCTACTGATAACTTCAACAAGAATAGGGTTCTTGGGCAAGGAGGTCAAGGTACTGTATATAAGGGAATGCTCATTGATAGTAAAATCGTCGCAGTGAAAAGGTTGAAAGCCATGGATGAAAATAGAGTAGAAGAGTTCATCAATGAAGTCGTTGTTCTCGCGCAGATCAATCACAGAAACATTGTGAAACTCTTGGGATGTTATCTTGAGACGGAAGTTCCAGTCTTGGTTTTATGTGTTTGTTCCAAATGGAGACTTACGCAAGCGTCTTCATGATGAATCTGATGATTACACAATGACATGGGAGGTCCATCTTCACATTGCTATAGAGATTGCAGGAGCACTATCTTATTTGCATTATGCTGCATCTTTCCCCATATATCATAGAGATATCAAGACTACTAATATACTATTAGATGAGAAATACCGAGCTAAGGTGTCTGATTTCGGAACTTCAAGATCAATAACTATAGATCAAACTCACTTGAAAACTCAAGTTGCAGGTACTTTTGGATACGTGGATCCCGAGTACTCTCAGTCAAACAAGTTTACAGACAAAAAGTGATGTGTACAGTTTTGGAGTTGTCCTTGTGGAGCTCTTAACCGGAGAAAAACCGTCCTCCAGTGTCCGGTCCGGATAAAACAGGGGCTTTGCAGCTCATTTTGTCGTGGCCGTGAAAGAGAACAGAGTTCTTGACATAGTTGATGATCGGATCAAAGATGAATGCAACTTGGACCAAGTGATGGCAGTGGCAAAACTCGCTAGAAGGTGTTTAAATCGAAAAGGGAAGAAAAGGCCAAACATTAGAGAGGTTTCAGTTGAGCTGGAGATGATTCGTTCGTCACCTAATGATTCAGGGATTCATATTGAGGACGACAATGACGAAGAGGATCAAGCCATGGAACTCAACTTTGATGAGACTTGGGATGTTGGTCAGACTGCTCCAGCCTCTATGTTTAATAATGCATCTCCGACGTCTGATGTTGAGCTTCTGGTTCCTCTACGAGCATGGTGATGATCAACTGGAAACACTGCATATCGTATACTATACTCCCATTTGATGAAAAAAATGTTATCTTCTGATTATGAATACACACATATTGCATAATAGAATCAACAAAAAAAGAATGTTTTAGTTCAATCAAGAACAAAAATGGGTTTCAGCTTTTGCCGGTAGCACTCAAGAAGAATTCAAGTTTCCCTTTGGAGATAGCTTGGACATGTTGTAATTGACACATTGCCTTCTCTTTCCCGGTCAAGCCATAGCAAGATGAGTGCCTAGCGCCTAAAGTGACTGCAAAGTATAGATAAACAGTGCATAGAAATGCCAAAAGAGCCAATGCTGTTAAAAGATAACGATGCCTCTGAATAATGGTGGAGCAGCTACCCAACTCTCCCCACTGCTTCTTCATAGACTGCCCTCTCCTTAGTGGTGAAGATACAATCCCATCAAGAACCATGCTGAAGATACCAATCTGCAAATTAGCACAGTCATTTACACAATTGTACAAAACTCAAAACAGGCTATTTAGAGGAGATACCAATCAGATTGAGCATATTTAGAATTTCGAGATCATTAGTGTAAATGAGACACAGCAATCAGGAAAGCAAATGAGAGACACAGACCAACATTTCGATACATTCCCATGACATTAATGTTTATAATTGGCATCACAATTACAAGAGGAGCTTGGATCTTTAAGCAAAAGAAGAAGATTAGGCCAACAATAACGTCATTTTCAGTCAATCATTAACCATCAAATACAACAACCCGTCATCAATGCAGATTGGATTAAGAGAGATTCGACGAAATGGATTCTGGGAGATCAATGGAAAACTAAAAATCAAAAGACTGACGCCGATAATCGAGGGAAACATATCCGAAGCAGGTGAAGATTAGCAGAAAGCTAACCGGTGAAACAGAAACAGGTGACAATCGGTTAGAGATCTGGAGAAGATAAAGCTGATTCCAGCTCCTTCGACAACCCAAAATCACAACGCCACTTTCTATTTCTAGACGTTGAGCGATCGATCTCCTCCGTTGCTTGATGGCTCGAGCTGGGCCGATTTGCCGGATACGCCGTACGCGCTTTATTAAGTCGGTTACATACGACGGGAATTTAGGGATTTTATACAAAAAAAAAGAGATAAAAAGAGAGAGAGGGAAAACAAACGATGATGCGTGTGTTTGGGTTCCCACTCCTTAGTGTTTTTAGATGATGGACAATAAAAGTGGTTGTGAGCACGGACAAAAGAGAACTTCAGATCAAAACAAATGTTGAAAGCATTGTTGTCTGCACTAAGACCAGGTTTGCCCATTACTAATTTGTCCACAATTATTATAAGAGAATGGGCGTAGGTACAATTTTAATGATGAATGATTGTTATTAAGGATGATGAAAATATATTGTCCTTATTTAACAAACATGTACGTCATATCTCATACCTTTATCTAAAAACTGTAATTAGATCCGGTTTGGTCCTATTAGTTAGATTGTCCATTGAAAAAGACGAATATCCACTTAACAAACATGTTGTCCATGTCTCACAGACGCACACCTTTTATCTAAAGACTGTAATTTGATCTGGTTTGGTCCACGTTTGTTGTATTGTCCATGAAAAAGACGATTGTCCACTTAATTCAAACATATCTCACAACTTTACTTACAAACTATAGTTAGATCTGGTTTGGACCAAACTACTTTGATTGTCCATCGATGCAATAAAGTTGTCCTAACACAAAAAATTTATAAACAAAAAGAAACATAAATTATGATACCATATTAGCTAGAAACAAAACATGTCCAAGAGAGTCATGATAAATGGTCCACAACCAAAAAATACATTTTGTCCATGTTCGGAAAACACAGAAGAAAAATGGTAACAAGTACTAATCGGTTAAGTTGGGTAGAAAGACGCTAAAGAAGAAGAGAGTAGGGAGGAGAAAAAGAGAGAAAAAAAAAAGTAACAGAGGAGGAAAAATAGAGTAAAGAGAGACAGAAAAAAAAGTAACAAAAGAAGAAGAAGAGAGTAGAGAGACGGAAATAAAAGTGGATATATATTTGTGTATTAGGAAAAAGATAAAAGAACGAAGAAGAAAGACATAATGGTTTTTGCGTCTGAAAAATGGCATAAATTAAAAAATGTTGAAAAATGTATTGAAATGTGTTGAAAAAAGGACATGGTTTATAAAAAATAAATAAAAGAGGGCTATTAGTGTAAAAAATCTATGTTTCAAACACAAACGGAAAAAATACTCATCCTCGAGTATCACGGTTCATGATCCATATCAAAAATATTATACTTGTCTTACCGCAACTAAGATAAAATTGTATATTTTCATATGATAATGTTTTGTTTTTGATTTGTATGGAGTTTGTTTTCACTGAGTTTTATCGACTATCAGTTCATCACTATCGCTCATTTTCGTTAGGCTTTAAAGATTTTATTTGCGCGTTTAAGCGAATTTAAAATTATATTTTAACCTTTTCCTATACTTACTTCTTTTAGATCACTCATTTACATTTGCTACCAATTACAAATATTGGGCCATTAGTGGGCTTAAAATAAAATGTGCATTATATTGGTTATTGAATTTTGATTGATTGTTACAATATTCCTTGTTAGATGGTCAAAGTCCGAAATCAGGAGCGAGCGAATAAGAGGAACCACCGAGTTGTTATACTTTCCCAGGAGAGAAGAAAACTCGAGCTTTGATCGATCGTCGAGGTATTTTGATTCTCTCTTTCTCAAGCAATTTTGGTTTTCGTTCTTATCTTCCAGAGCTAAAATCCGATCACGAAAACTAGTTTCTTGGGTAAATATTCAGATCGGGAACTATATATTCCAGCTCGAATTTGGGAAGAGATTAGCTTATTTGAACCAATTCTAATTTCAAAGAATTCTGTTTTTCCTGAGAAAAATTAAATAATTTTCGATTCGGTTTTAGAAAAGCCGCTTTTGTTACCGACCCCATCCGAAATTAGGGTTCTGGGTGATGATTGGTCATATGATTGGATGAGAAGAAGGTTGGGTGATAATTGGTAATGAATTGCGTTTTTCTAGCAGCTGAATATTGAATCCGACCTTTTGATCTTGGAGGAAAAAGAAGAAGATGTTTGCAGCTTCTTGTCTAGCATCGTGCTGTGCTGCTTGTGCATGCGATGCTTGCCGCACAGTGGTTTCTGGAATCAGCAGACGTTCTGCTAGAATTGCTTACTGTGGTCTCTTTGCACTTTCCTTAATCGTTTCATGGATTCTCCGTGAGGTTGCTGCTCCTCTCATGGAGAAACTCCCTTGTAAGTTTTGTTTTTTCTTGTGTCTTTGTATTTTCTTTTTCCAGTGAGAATAGTTTAGCTTACGGAGCTAATGATTGGCATTCTGCAGGGATTAACCATTTTCACAAGACACCTGATCGTGAATGGTTTGAGACTGATGCTGTCTTGCGTGTCAGCTTAGGGAATTTCTTATTTTTCTCCATTTTTTCGGTTATGATGATTGGTGTAAAAAATCAGAAAGACCCTCGTGATGGTATACACCATGGTGGTTGGATGATGAAAGTTATCTGTTGGTGCATTTTGGTCATCTTAATGTTCTTCCTCCCTAATGAAATCATCAGTTTCTATGGTAAGTTTCATTTATGATTGCAAAGTGATTAGTGAATTGATTAACTTAGAATTAATGAGGATCAATTTCACATTTTGCAGAGTCGATGTCAAAGTTTGGTGCTGGATTTTTCCTTCTTGTTCAAGTTGTGCTTCTTTTGGATTTTGTTCATGGATGGAATGACACATGGGTTGGCTACGACGAACAGTTCTGGTTAGCGAATATATTAGCAATCATATGTGACTTCTTCATTATCCCATTGCTAATCTAAGTACTGGACTTTATATATAGGTATGCTGCGTTGCTCGTAGTTTCTCTTGTATGTTACTTGACAACATTCGTCTTCTCTGGGCTTCTCTTCCACTGGTTTACTCCCTCTGGACATGATTGTGGACTCAACACCTTCTTCATTGTCATGACTTTGATATTTGTATTCGTCTTTGCTGTCGTAGTTTTGCATCCCGCTGTAAGTTTTGATTTAAACTTTTTATTTCTGTGATCTGGATCTTAGTTGACTCTCAACTTGAGGCTCACTGAACTCGAATTAACCTTTTTGTACAGGTCGGTGGAAGTATTTTACCAGCATCGGTTATATCTCTCTACTGCATGTACCTCTGTTACAGTGGACTTGCAAGTGAACCCCGAGATTATGAGTGCAATGGTCTTCACAAACACTCCAAAGCTGTTTCAACAGGCACAATGACCATTGGATTGCTCACTACTGTACTCTCTGTCGTTTATTCTGCTGTTCGTGCTGGTTCTTCCACAACACTTCTCTCCCCTCCTGATTCTCCCCGCGCAGGTTTTTGACAAAACCCCCTTCTCCCAAATTCTACCTCCTTGTTTTATTTGGGTTTAGTGTTCAATTCATACTGATCCAGAGTGAACTAGGAACAAACAATCTGAAAACCGAATTGAGTCTTGATAGAGTTAGGTGGTCTTACTCTGTCTATCTATATCTGAAAAACAGAATCCAAACTGAGCCAAAAACCTGAATCAAAACTGAACTGAAACCCGTATTTGAAATCCCTGGTTTGAAACCTTACCGTGTGAGTGCTTAAGAGTTGCTTCTAAGTATCATAATGTATTTGTTTTCATTGAAAACGTTCAGCGAAGCCTCTGCTTCTGTTAGACGGGAAAACAGAAGAGAAAGAAGAGAAAGAGAATAAGAAACCAGTGACATACTCATATGCATTCTTCCACATCATCTTCTCTCTCGCGAGCATGTACTCTGCAATGCTGTTAACCGGCTGGTCAACTTCGGTCGGTGAAAGTGGGAAGCTGGTTGATGTCGGGTGGCCGTCTGTGTGGGTTCGTGTTGTGACCAGCTGGGTCACTGCTGGTCTCTTCATCTGGTCACTTGTTGCTCCGATTCTCTTCCCTGACCGTGAATTCTGAGCTAATGCATCATCTACAGGAGATTCTGAATAACTTTTTATGAGTCTTCGAATATGTGAAAAAAATATATATTCTGTCTTTCGACTGCGATAGATTCTCGTGTGCTTAATCACGCATGGCCTTTGTTGGCCAATCTGTAATATAAATATAAATATTTCCGTCCTCGTAATTGTCATCTTTCTCCGGGAAGATACATTTGAAAAAGTCAATTTGCTGTGAACATAACATAAATTTATAAACAAGAAAATTCCACAATTTTCCGTTTAACAGAAAATTTGATATGTTTAGTTATCATTTTAGCATCAGCATGATAAAGAAATGGTGTTTCACCGAGACATTGTTTAGAGAGAACGACTATGATAACTAAAAGGCGAAAATGCGGGGAGATATTTGCTTAGGGCGGCTATAATCACGTGCGATGCACGTGGGTTGCTGTTGCCGCGTTTTAAAATCCGAAACGCTAAATTGATAGCGACTGTTTGCTAAAGTTTGGCATTGTTCTACAGTTGTTGGCAAAAGCTCTTTCTTAGGTCACTCTATTTCTCACTCTCCGCCGGCGGTAATATCTTTGACATGAAGCTCACGTTAAGACTCTGAAGGTAGCCATTTCGAAATTAGGGTTGAGCCCACCGACACGGTTAGTCCTGCTCCTTTTCTGCTTCATTGGTTCAAATTAACGGTTAAACTTTGTATAGGAAATCAGTTAATCAAGATATATTGAAATGAGGAGAGGCTAATTTCCGTGGTGCAATACCAATCTGGGTTATGTAACATACGACTTGATGAACAGCTTTCTACATGCTAGATTCAGAATTTTGAGTTTTTCAATGAATGTCTTGTTCAAGTGAGTATATGAGTTCTTGTATGGTTATATCCTGGAAGTTCAGCTGCTCCCTCTTCTGCTCAGGTAAGCTTATTTCTTATTTTCTCATGTTTGTGGACATCACTTGGTCAGTTGAGTGTTCCTCATTGGAAAACTTCGTTCCTATCTCACAGCCTACTTCCACCACGGTAATTTTCTTACATACATGTTTTTGTTGAGAAATTATGCAATCACCATCTTATTTCCTTAGTTCCTTCTGTTGTTCTTCCTAATCATCCGATAGAGTTAGAGGCCTTTGGATATGGGTTTGCCGCTCTAAGGGATGAGCTCTATGTTATAGGAGGCAAGGTCCTTAAATGGGAAGAATCAAGGGCAGGGAGATTTGACATTGCGAGATTGCCTGTTGTGAGGGTATGTAACCCTTTGGATAGGCCTTTGAATTGGAGAGAGACCAAACCGATGTGCATTCCAGCCGGTGGGTCAATCATTGGTTGTGTATCCTTGGAAGAATCTTCTCCGCCTTAACCAAGGTGATAGAATCTTTCTGGATGCATAAATTATTACAGTCGATTCTTTGATTGCTGCATGGTGAGAAGAAGAAAAATAGTAGTAAAAAGGAGGCATCGAAAGCACTAAGTTATCAACTTATCATTAATATCTGCTTTTATCTTTTTACAAACGAGTAACTTCGCCTCTTTTTTTGATGATTTTTCCTGTACATAAATAAGAAGAGTGAAATTTTGCATATCTTTTTCACGCTAGCATGGAAATTATAATTATAGCCATAAACTTAGCTATGATGGCACACAGTAAAAATCTGGAAGCAGTTTGCCCGGAAGATAAAATACATTATAGGTTGACTTTTCCAGTAACTGGTTTCCTTATAAACAACTGTTTTCACCCACACGGTTTCCAGTTAGCTCCAAGTGTCCAGTTGTCTGCACAGTGCGTATTACACCCGGAGCTTCCACTTTGACAATGGACCAAGGACTTTCTCAAAGGAGGAACACACTCGGAACATCCAAGAATATTAGTCAGCTACAGCACAAGGAAGAATTTTTCAAAGTATATTAATACCCTTGCTGGAATTACGCAAGAGATTATTGCTGATTGCTGCAAGAAGGTAACCAAAGGTGGTCAGGCCATTACTGTGTCACTCATATTTGGGATTAGACTTGTACATAAATAAGATGCATGTTATCTCCATGTGTTTGAGTGTTAGTGAATTTACCTGTTGTTATGTGTTCGTTTGGCATACTCAGAGGTGTGTCATGTGTATAGACCAAACACATGTAAGATAAATTAAGAGTAATACAAATACATACCTTGACACCCTCCAGGTATATAAGGATTTCCTTCGTAACCATGTTTACACCAACACTCATATGCATCTATGGCAGATAGGTTAGCTACAGTTCTTCGAATTTGTAAACCTTCTGAACGTGTCTCGCAAATCGTTGAACCCTCTGAATGGATGGGGAGAACATCAAGAAACCATTCCAGCTCCATCATCACATAATTACCGTACTCTGGTAGTTGAGGAGGTGTGAACATGAACTCAGACAAGTCTAATTTTGTCAAGTAGGCAACCTGACATCCATATTTACCGTGTTCCAGTTTCTCTACAGTGGCATCAAACACTTGAAGACCAGATGGTATTTTAGTCTGGCAACATTTATTACCCCACACGAACCCAACGCTTTAAACTGCTCAGCGAGCTGAAAAGCCAGCTCTCTCGTCGGCGTCACCACAAGCGCGAAGACTCCATACGGATCTTCAGCGAGGCGGTAAAGTATCGGCAGAGCAAAGGCCGCCGTTTTACCACTACTGGTCTGAGCAAGCCCTAAGACGTCTCGTCCAGCTAATATCTTCGGCACACAGGAGTGGGTTTATGCATGCCAAGCTCTTTACACGTTTCCACTGCCCACTCAGCTAATCCGAGCCCTTCGAAATAAGCGGCGGATATAGTGTCGGAACTAAGGTTAGGATTTGTGAATTTCTCAAACTAATGGAGCATTCTGCTCGGGATCAAGTTTCTGGGACTGAATTCGTGTGACAACTTAGGGGCTTTTCGAGAATTAGCTATGATGGTGATTCCCCTTCCTCCTCCGACGTGGGTTGCTCCATTCTCTTCGAATGAGAAGAAAATATGTGAAGAAGTCGACTCAAGTTATCGCCGGAAATTAACAAAAAGCGAAGAATACTTTAGCCGCCGTTCTCAGATTGTCCTCGACATATACACGCGTAAACTGGGAGTAAACTAGGGGAGTTCAAATCCGGTTTACCCGAACCTGAATACAAAACCGGATTTAAACTTTGGTCTACTCTAAACGAAACTCAACCGGAAAAAAATTAACGAACCGAAGATTTGAGCTTTTTCTATAATAAGCTCTTTTAATTTCGCAGTTTATTGAACTAATTTTGTTTGCACGATGATATTTTTGTTGTTCCTAAAGTTTAAGAGATACCAAGACTAGTGCATATTTCAAGATTGTTTCTACGCTTTTTGAAAGAATCAGTCATTTTAATTCGTTTACCTTACTATATTGAATAAGGGATAGTAATATGCTCTTTAGCAAATTCTTAAACTGTCAAATATTAAACATGCTATATGTAACATAACATTTCCTCACTATGGCAATAAGTTAACTTATCACCAACTCAACCCAGTTTCTGATTAAAGTATGGTTGTAAATACGTACTAATGACTATTGACTATGACTAATGGCAATTATATACTTCGTGTTTGTGTTTATTATATGTTTTCTTTTGTAAAATTATTAACACAAAAATATAATAGTATTTGTATTTGACATTTATTTAAGTAAATATAAAAATGTAATACTTGTGTTTTCTCTGTCACGGATATATGTGCGACTCGTATGCCTAAGGGGTTGTAGAATGATTGAGAATTGTTAAACCCACTAAGGTCAGACTGAAAAAGGGTTTTTTAACCCTCCTCTTTGTTGTCTTAATGCAGGAAAGAAACGTAGAGTCACAGAATACTACAAGAAGCAATGAGATGGAGACTATCCATGAAACTGGTTTTGCATCTGGAGTTCCAACTGAGGTCCAGCTTTACTTTTTGGATTAGTTTTTATTATGGTATGTGTCTTTGCCATTTCGTTCTTTTGCTTTTTATGCATCCTCATTCTTTTTGGTTTCAACAGGAAGAAATGAAGAAGCTTGCATAGAGTGAGAGACTGGCAGTTTACATCTCTAATGCAGCAAACCTTGTGCTTTTTGTGGCAAAAGTTTATGCCTCTCTGGAGAGTAGATCCATGGCTGTGATTGCTTCAACTTTGGACTCTCTCTTGGATCTCTTGTCTGGCTTTATTCTATGGTTTACAGCTAATGCCATCAGAAAACCAAACCATTTTCACTATCCAATCGGAAAGCGCATGATGCAACCTGTGGTATTCTGTTTATTAACTCCTTTTGTTTGGTTTTGTTCTGTTTCATCTCTGACCAGTTTCTTCTACGAACTTTCTTGTCTCACAAGAAATATATGTATAATTTTAGTCAAGCCAGATGGTCCTAGAACTTGTGTTTCTACATGCGAAAGACTCATTAATATAGAATTGATAATGTAGGCGGTTTAATTTAACAGGGCATTATTGTGTTTGCTTCCGTGATGGCAACTCTTGGACTGCAAGTTTTGCTAGAGTCAGGAAGGCAACTTGTTTCCAAGGTACATCACATGTTTTCCGGTAACTGCTTTCATCGCGTATTTGATTTACTTAACCAATTCTCTTTTTGTTAAAGAATGGTATTCATATGAATAGCACAGAAGGGAAATGGATGATCGGGATCATGGTATCTGTCACAATCGTGAAGTTTATACTCATGCTTTATTGCAGTGGCTTTCAGAACGAAATCGTTAAGGCCTACGCTCAGGATCATCTCTTTGACGTCGTTACCAATTCAGTCGGCTTAACAAAAGCTGTCTTGGCCGTCAAATTCTACTGGTGGATTGATCCCTCCGGTGCTATACTTGTAAGTATTCACTTAATCCTTTCAACTACTCATTAAAACTCTCTTTAACTTTTGAATCTAAAATGATCAAGAGGGATTTACAAAAACGTTTCTTTCTTTATATGAATTCAGATTGCTGCTTTATATACCATAGCAACATGGGCATGAACCGTACTAGAGAATGTCCATTCACTGATCGGACGCTCTGCCCCGCCAGATTTCTTGGCGAAACTGACATTCTTGATAATCAAGCATATTGACACAGTAAGGGCTTACACTTTTGGGTCATACTACTTTGTGGAAGTCGACATTGTTTTGCCAGAGGACATGAGACTTCAAGAGGCTCACAACATCGGAGGGACTCTTCAGGAGAAGCTCGAGCAACTTGCTGAGGTGGAACGAGCTTTTGTCCACATAGACTTTGAGTTCACTCATCGTCCTGAACAGAAGTGTAACTAGATAAGTAATCTTGTAGTGAATTAGTTGTTTAGTTCATGTTCTTTGCGTCGTTTTGTCTACATGGAAATCGATTGAATGTCGGCTTTTTAAGTCGTATCATTGAACGCTGAAATGTGTGTGGTTTAGGTATCATTGAACGTTGTGCCGTCTCTGTTTATGGGATGCCATTGTGTGTTGTATAGAGTGTAAACGAAAACATCGCAGTCCATCTTTTAATAAAGTGAACTGCGTGCTGTTTGAAGCTCAATGCCGTTTTTCTCTTTTGTAGTTGAACTGCACGGCGTTTGAAGCTAATTGACGACATTAATACCGTTCCTTCTGTTTAAATTTTAACACTAAACTCAAAATAAAGATAGAATCATAATAAAATAATGAGTTTTAATTTAAAACCACTCAAAAATAAAGAGCTGGTTGTTCTATCTTCCAACAAAGTTCCGTGCTTCATTGCTCTTCTCCACAAGACCATTCTCTGGCTCAGAATCTTCGCCATGAAAATGTAACGAGGAAACAAAGACAAGCTCTAATTTCACCAGCTATGGCTTTTATTCTTCCTAATCTGTCTCCCTTAATCCGTCTTCAAACCGGAAAATCCCCAAACCTTAAACCCATTTTCAATCAATCTCTATCGTCGTCGTCGTCGTCTTCTTCTATTAGCTACGGATTTGAAGAAGACAATATCTCTACACTCTCTCTTTCCAGCATCTACTCTCCTCCTCTTAAAGATGCGGAAGTTAAGACAAGACACAGTGCGCAAGAGAAGCATAACCACGACAGAGATGAATTCTATATCAATCTCGGTGTTGCTGTCCGAACGCTTCGTGAAGATTTGCCTTTGATTTTCACTGAAGATCTCAATTACGACATCTACAGGTAAATTTTCTCATTTGGGTATTTGATATTTGAATGATAATGGGAGAAAGAAAGAATCTTTGGATGCAATCTACCGAAATTTACCATCTGTAGTACAAAAAGGATCTTCCTTTGATATCTGTTTGTGAAAGCTTTGTCTGATAAATTCAGAAGCTTTATTTGTTTTACAGGGATGATATAACATTTGTGGATCCAATGAACACATTCACTGGGATTGATAACTACAAACTGATCTTCTGGGCACTCAGATTTCATGGGAAGGTATTGTTCAGGGATATCTCACTTGAGATCTTCAGGGTATGGCAACCATCAGAGAACATGATTCTGATCAGGTGGAATCTCAAAGGTGTGCCTAGAGTTCCCTGGGAAGCTAAAGGAGAGTTTCAAGGCACTTCTCGGTATAAACTCGACCGTAATGGCAAAATCTACGAGCATAAAGTTGATAACTTGGCCTTCAATTTCCCTCAACACCTCAAACCCGCAGCTTCGGTTTTGGATATGGTGACTGCTTCCCCTGCTAGTACTCCCAATCCTACCTTCTTTTTTGGTCCTGTGGACTCGTATTCATCTTCATGGATTAAGTTCTACCAAGCGGTGAGACAGACATTGGACCAGGCAGAGGATATGCTTGTGACAGACAGTTTAGTCGCATGCTCATAGTGGAAGTAGAGTTGCTATACACACACACTCAAGATCACCTTTCTCAGGTGTATATAGTTTTTTATATTTCAAGGTTTTTTTTATATATATATATATCTATATATATATATATATCAGTAGATCTGGTTTGGAAACCTAGAAATGTAATGTTGTTCTAGAAGCTTTATACAACGTTGTCAATACATTGGAGTTTTGTCTTTATGATCATTGTGAAACAGTTATGCTACTCAGCGATTAAGCATACAAAAAAACAACACACCTAATCAACAATACATGGAGTTGTCTTTATGATCAATGTGAAACAGTAATGCTACTCATCGATTAAGCATACAAAAAAAAAACACCTAATCAAGAATCAGCAGCATTAGCCCAAGTTTTTTTTTATATCTGTCGAGTGTCCATGTAGATGCATCTCCCTGCAATTTTGGGGTAAGAATGAACAAGATCAGTTCAATAACGAAAGCTAATAGAGCAAGACAAATTTCTGGCCACATGTTTGGTTGAACATTCGTGTATATATATATATTACCTTAAGACCAATGAGGCGCGCCATGCCTTTTGCATGTACAGGTACAAGACTTTGACTTAGAGAGGGAGCTTATCCAAGGGTTTCAAGATAGCAACGTTACTGCGATCTGGATTCATGTACTTCTCATAAGTGACCCTCAGTTTTCCTGTTTTAGCAGCTTTTTGAAACCTTATGATCATGTCAGAACAATCCCTGTGATAAGATAATTGTTTAAGATTAATTAAACAATGTAGTTATTCTAAGTGATCCACAAGGAGGAGTTTATTAAAGAGATAGTTACTTACTTCATCTGGGTGACATTGTAGTGGGTATGGTTGTTTAGGAGCGAGGTCCAAACTGGAGTAATATGCAAAGTGCATCGGGCAACATAGATGGCTGATGCACATAGCAACGACGACTTATACTTCAAAGCTTCGTACTCAACCAGGCACAGCTCAATAAGGTAGAAGGCGAGTTGTTCAAGCTGATAAAAGAAAAAGAACAAAAACTATTCAATGTCTACCTAATCAAACAGGTTGATTTATTTGTTATATAGCATTTAGATGCAAGTTTTGCGCGTACCTTCTTATTGGATTGAGCAGCTTTTAGGAACGTCAACATAAAAACGTAGGGGGTGGGTGCATTCAAACGAAATTTTAAATGCTTAAGCATAATCCTCTCCTGAAAAAGAAAAAAGAAGATAAATAACAAGGGGAATTATGCAAACGACCAAAGAGTATCAAAATGAAGAGAGAAAGTTGATTATAAACAGAGTTCATTAATACCATTCCCAGGATTTGTTCTCTGGTGTATGATTCTGCGGAGATGCTAATCAAGTCTTTGATCTACACATGGACATAGAAAATAGTTACTGGAAATTTAAGTATGACGCCATATGGAGCTTAGGAAAGGATTTAGCTTTCAGGAGAAATGTCACTTACCCTAGGATGCCAATAGTCCTCGTATTTAGATGCCAATAAGAGTGAAGTAAGACCAATCAATTGCATCTCATTTTTATGGATTGGAACTTGGGAGAGGTAACGGTCTAATAAGTTCATTGTGAGGTACAGAGTCTCATGCATTAGATCAAATTTGAAATGAACCTGCAAACAAATAGGCAACACCGAGATATAGAATTCCACATGGAGATAAAAAAAAACTTTGAATTGGGAAAATATCAAGTTGAAATGGAAAAGAAAAAACTACTGCACTCACTTCGATAAGCCAGTTGATCAAAATTCCACGCGTAACTGGACTAACTTCTGCCTGAGCTGACAAGTAGTATCCCAAAGCTGGATTTAGTGCCTGCAACAACATTTCACGCTAAGCTACTGGAAAGCTAAAATTCAATATTCAAAACTGAATATAAGGGAAACGAAGTTGTATGTATGTGGAACAAAGTGGATTACCTCTGCAGTCCAATAGAACTGATATATGTCATCCACATATTCTGCAACTTCCAGTTGATTGGATTCATCATCAATGCTGGGAAGCTTTTCTGGCTGTGCGGTTTCGCCATTTTTCTCATCGAACTGCAAGTAAAATTACCAAGTTAGTAATATTGGAGAAAAAGAAGCCACAAGAAACACAACAACTAGTAGAATTACGAACCTTTGATCCATTCACAAGTAGAGATGTGAAAGACTTTCTACGTTTTGCTTTTGGTTTCGATGTAACATCCAACACTTTCGTTGTTGGGTCTGTCTTTTCTATAGATGAACACTCTCCTTGAGTATCTTCTTTGAGACCTCCTGTTTCAACCTTTTCCGAAAGTGAGAGTGCTGAAGCAGCTTCTTCAGGAGAAGGGATTGAAGAAATAGATGTTGGTTTACTTCCACCCACTGGGGGCTTCTTAGGAGAACTACGGTTTTGCAGCGAGGTCTTAACAGTTGTCTGGATCTTGAGTAAGATAGAAAACTTATCACATATTTACTAAACACAAAACCTCGATACGACTGTGACTATTGACAGATGAAATTATCAGAAAAAAATATGAAACTGAACCATAAGAATAACAAGATCACATTGCCAACAAAAGAAGACTGATTTAGCAGTTCAATGATGACTTAGCCAAGACAAAATATTATTGAGAGAGCTTCAAATAATGTGCATTTTATGGAAAGAACCGTTTGCATACCTTGATAGATTTCCTTACGAGACGAGCGTTATTCTTACGCTGGCTGCGGTCCCTGAGCATGCAAAGAAAATGAACTTAGCAGCTTATATCTCAGGTTTCTGCCCACAAACGATAAAAAAAAATCTGGTTCTCGAAGAAATAAAAAAAGTTGTACACTGATAATGAAAATGCAAACAAAAATTCTGAAAATGCAGAAAATTTGGTGTTTGAAATTAGACTTGTATGATACGCAAGAGAGAAACAACAACTTCACTTCTTTAGTGATCATATCAGATACAAGCATATTTACTTACAAAGGTATAGAACTGACATTTGTCCGTGTTTTCCAAGTATAGGTTCTGGCACTGGTCAACTGCGGGATGGCTTTATTGCTGACTTTACTGGCTGAAAAAATGCAACCTCACTCATATCAGGTAATGAAACAATCAAGTTACAACTTTAACATACACATTTCCATCACAGATAGGAAGTTTAGAAAAGAAATATCTCTTACCTGGACCCTGACCCAATTGTTTCGAATTTAAGCTTGAGACATTGAACTGGGCAAAAGAAAAACAATCAGAACCAAAGACAGAGTAGTTTCGCTAGTTGTTGTACAACCAGCTAACTGTAAGACAAAAACATGTCAAAGTATATTGATAACAACCTTCTTTAAGCTCTTATCTGTGAGGCTTGTTCTCTTTAAAGCTGGTAAAGATCTTCTGCAAGAACAAACCAATCAAGGAAGTTAGTCAAGGAAAGAAATAGAATCATTCTCATAGGATTATTAATCTTTTCGCTATGCTGAATGAACAACAGTTCACTTGATGAGAGCTTCGACATATTGATAGCTAACGCAGGGCATAAACAAGATTTTTAATTTTCTTCTTCTCAGAAAAATTTCTACAAACTAGACTGGAAAGGATATATATTAGGCATGAAATTAGCACAAAGGTACCTTGTACCACCAGCAGTTGATCCAAGGCTCAGAGTTTTGATTCTGATGAAATTCTGACCTGGAATATGAATGATTTAAATCATCCGAAGTTTAGGTAAACGGTAATGATCAACTAAAGCCATAGACATGAAAACAAACATTACATTTAGGAAGTCACCTGTCTTGAAAGTGTTATTGTTTCCAAGTTCGATTGGTCTTTTACTCTCATGCTCCTATATCAGAAAGAAAAAAACACTAGAATCAAGGCTTGCAAAAAGATGAAGGAAATAGTGATGACGTAGTTTGAGTAATGAAACTCATACTTTAAGACACAACGTTTGTGATATTTGCTGTAACTCATATGCAGATTAATTTCGATATATGGTTAATCCCATAACTGCATCTAGTCATAGTAATTTGCAAGTATACAACATAAATATAGTTGGCCAATACGGTTGCTATACCTTGGTAGACTGTTTCAATGAATTATCATGAACTCTGGTTGCACCAACTGAAACCCTACACATGGAAAGGTCAATTAGCGCAGCATCATCAACTCATTGTAAAATATCAGATATTTTATGCATGGACTGTGTAGATTCATACTGCAAAAAGTTATCGACTGATCTCAAAGGCAACATAAACTGTGGTTCTCATCTTCATTTGGAAGTAAACCAATAAATTATTAGTGTAAGAAACTAAACCAAATTTATGAAAAAGCACTGGATGAAAGAGGACAATTCACAGACAAAAGGGCATCAGAAGCAAAGGCTTCCACTTCTTAAAGAAAATATTCCTGACGCAGAGGAACTACTAATCCCAATCTAAGAGATGTAACGTTAATGTAGGTATGTGACGCCTATAGCAGCAACTAACGATTACTGCATACCTTTGCAAATTTGCACATTTTACACCCTTCCATTTCCTGCAATATTGCACGTTAAATGGAATAGTTTAGAACAGAACACAAATTAGTACAACAAAAACTAAATAAAAAACATGCTTGCTGAACATCATATCAGTTTGATTAAGAAGATAATAGGTAATTTATCACTCTAGTTCATGGGAAATCACAAAAAAAAACCCTAAGAGTTAAGAAAATTTACATTGAAGTGCTGCCAGAATGCGTTGGATTCCTTAGAGTGTTCCCACCAAGATTACTTAAATCAGCCAATGTTTTTCTTCTGACCTTCGTATATTCCTCTGAAAAGAAGAGAAAAATTTGAGTTAACTTTCAAAACTACGTCCCGAAAATGTAATGAAAACACTCTCCACTATAAGCTTACCAGAATTTTCAGTACTGCTTTTTCCCTTGCTTCTAATTCTCAAATTTTCCTTCTTTTCAATCAAAATAAAAATGCATTTACATGTGAATAACTGCATAACATTTACACTTTGATGAACTCAGAAAGAGGGAAAAGGATAAACCTTCATATTGTTTGTGGTAGAACTTGCTCCACTGTTAATTGTGAAAGACTTTCTCCTAAAAAATTGTAAAAGCAGAAGCTTAGTTTCTGAAAACTCAGAAACTCTAATTCTTAATGATCAGATCAAATATTCACTAGTAAATTCATCATTTAATAGAAGTAAAAGACAGAAAATTTGTAAATTAGCACCACATACCTCAAAGGCATACGAGTCTTCTGTGAAGTACCTCTGCAGAAATAGCAACAGTTTTGTTCAGACTAAAAAAAATATGACAAAATATTGCTATACGAAATGCAAGAGATGCACTTACACTGTACATGCTGGTTCAACTTTCTGATTATCAGTGAAGATTTTGAAAGTCCTAGATCCCACTGTTTCAGAAGTAAACATTTTTAGAACTGAATTATTTGTTTATGACTAAATAAGACTCACAAAGTAACAGAGGACAAAACAGTCCCCTTACCTCGATTTCCAAGTATATCACCTCTACTTAGTCTTGGTGCCTACAAAAAAAAATCAATAGTAAGTGAAATAAGAACTAATTCAGGCTTTATCACTTGTGATTTTTAAAACCATGTTGATCAAATAACCAAATCTAAGAGGAAAATGACAAGAATCTAATCTTCCAACTTCCGTGCCTTTACCAAAATCATAAAAGAAGCAGAAGAGGCCAAAAACCATAATCTTCTATACGCAAAAAAAAAAAGATTCCAAATCCTAATCCCGTTTAAAACAAGGATGAAAGAAGGTTAGCTCAATGGCAATCTTACGAAAACAGGAACAGTCCCCTCGATTTCCGATGAACGTTACCCTAACTCATTTCCGATGTTCGATCCCGAAGAGAAGGAAGAGATTACCTTCGCGAACGCCATTTTCCGTAAATCTGCAGATCTTCTTTTTCCTTCCCAGAGACGAGAGAGCTTTACCGTTGCAAATTTCCGAAAGGCGAAATGACGCCGCTTCTCAAGATTTTGAAATTGAGATTTTTGAAATTTACGCTTATGGCTCCTTTGGGTTTATTCATTTACTGTTTTTGTTTGGGTCAAACTTATTTAATCAAGCCCATTCAACCTAGGACACCTTAGGCCCATATTCGGGAAAAAAAACCATTATTATTTGCATTATTGTCAATCAAATATAGTCGAGGTATCCAAAAAAGAAAAAATATATATTTATCCAGAGAAGAAACCATGCACTACTTCACGTATATGTGAATGTAATGTGCTTTCTCTTGTTGGCGTAAACAAATAGTAAATACATAATTTAAGATTCTTATTGTTGTTTATTTCTTTTAAAGAAAATAAACTTTGACATTTTAATATCTAGCAAACAACAGCTAAACTGAAAATACATTAGTCGCTCTTGGGAGATGTTTTTTGCCAACTACCGACAAACAAATAATGCCTTATTGCTCCGACAAGATTGAAGTTTTTCAAGGTGCAATTGCACCCAAAATGGCTACAGAGACCTGAAGAAGAAGAGAGTTCATCACTTTTATTTTTATTTATCAGTCACTTGCCTCGGTAATACGTCCTTTGGTTCTAGTCACGGTAACGCGTGAGATCAATTTGGAACGCTGTTTCCCTTTTGTGACACTCTGCAAAGATGTCCTAAGAGCCAAGGTTACAAATAAATGGAAACACAGTTGTAATCTTATGAGATGGCTTACCGCAATTGCTATGAGCTCTTCTAACAGTTCTTCTAGATGACACCGAGGCTGAACCGGAAAACAAAAACAAAAAAAGGAACCAAAAGATTATCAAAAAAGTTAACTCTCACCCATTGCGTTGGACCATCGACTGGTACACTTAAAGGATCATCATGCACCTGATTCAAATAAACCAAGTTTTATAATCAAATTGGAACTAAGCTTCAAAGAAATGACAAAAAAATACTATCAACTTGGAAAATTTTCGATACCTCCATGAAAATTCCGTCGACACCAACAGCTACGGGCGGTTCTTGCTATGCATGGTATTAATTCGCGAAGGCCTCCACTAGCAACACCCCCACCATCTAACTATATAAACAAGGTATGTTTAGGTTTAGATCATTTATGATTTAGCTTTGAAACACCAAGCAGTTCCTAATTACTCAGAGCATCGTTGGCTTTAATAATCATACCTTCTTGCCTGCAGGTTGTTGCGGTGAATGAGTTATATCAGCAACCTGAAGCCACGAATTAAATTGTATTATAAGAATGTCAAACATCAGAGCCAAAACAAAATATATAAACTCCCACAACAAGAAGCAAGATTAACTTACAACGAGACAATCAGCTTCCCTCATCCATTCCCAATTTCGTGGATCTACTATTAACTTATCTGAAACAAAATCAAAATGTCAGGACATTTATGACTTATGAGTTACAAAAGAAGGTATCAAGATTTAAGAGTCCCAAATTTTTTGAATAAAATTGGCGAATATTTATGTATTCACTCATGCTCCTAGTTCCATTAACACAAAGAACACATTAGATGTTAACTTATTGTATCCAAACATGGTTCCTCTTTCACAAACCATCACAGTTCTAACAGCACCGGATACAGAATCATCCATGCTTGCACATCAAAGAAGAGGGAATGATTTATCAAAAGTAAAGAGGGCAAAATAAACCTTGAGGCCCTCAGCCATGCCAGGAACTCGGAAGGACTTTGATGAAGTTCTTTTAGCTTAATCGAAACTTGACTTGAAAACCAGAGGCAATTCAAGCCTACAGCATTCACAATCAACAAGAACATGAATAAGAAATCAAACTGCTCAATAACCTAAAATGCTCCTGTAATAAGAGGATGAAGGTCTTCACTATGATCCAATCGCTATAAGTGGATCAAAACATATCAATTTAGCATTTTTCAACTCGTTTAACCAAAAAAGTGAACAGAAGATCACGGGAGAAAAACATGAAAATAGCTTCATTGGTGATGACTACACATACTTTGTTGAAAACATGAGCTGATTGTACAGTAGTGACGATGAATCTGCCTTTTTTTTTTCTCGTAGAGCCTAAGATCAGGAAACAAAACCTGAAACTTTTCAAGGAAAAAATCCTAATCAGGATCTCAAATTTACGATGAACTTAGATTATTTCCCTACATTGATAATTTGATATACATCCAAGTAAATCACAAAAGAAGAGTTTAGGAAAAGAAGGTGGGATCCATGGACTGGTTTCTTACGAAAAGAAATCGTTTTAGCTTTTCCTCAGTTTACTTTTTTTATGTAACCGTGTCACCAACAAGGACTTGTCGCACTTAATGTTGCTGTAATTTTGTAATAGTTGAATCGTATTTCTTTCGTAATGCTATTTCATAGCTCCATATCTTATTAGCCATTACAGATTAAGGAATTATATTAAACCACATTAAATAAGAATTTTGCTGGATGAAAACAAATAAATTTGTACTATGGCTCCTTATTTTAAATAATCCTATATTTGGCCAAGTCGATTAATAGTTTTTCTCTCGTAAACATCTATTCTGATTAAAATATAAACTTTATATACCAAAAGGGGAAGTATGTGATAGATCCCAAAGAAAAAACAGAGAGCTTGAAACAACTCTATCATCGTCCACGTCCGGCACTCCTGTTCCATGACAAATACAATGGATCTCCTAATTGCCCGAAACCCAAATATAAACCATAACGCTATTTTAACATATATATAGTTTTGAGCTGTAGAATCTCAAAAGAGTCAAGAAGTCTAAAAAATCAGGGCATCTTCCAAATCAAATATGAATATTGGAGAGTGTTATATTATTATACCTCGGTTTTACTAGATACAAGACGGAGAAGAAAACAGCCAAGAACAAGCATATGCTACCAACAGTCAAATATGCAATCCCAAGGAAATCATTTCTTCCACCAAGCCAGCTAGTGGTAGATAGCACAAGCTTCTTCTTTCCATTGAAGCTATACGTGTTGTAATTGTTCTGCAACAACACCTTTATGGTATCTCCAGCTTGAAGATCAGTGTCTATTTTACCATACAGCTTTCTAAATGTTGCTAGAGCCGCAGTTCGCATCCATACAATTAGGTCTTCTTGCTCACTCAACTGTCCCATACACACAACTTTTTAGCAATATTTATCTATCATTCTTTACTAGCTATATATGATCAAAGAAAATATCTTATCTATTACTTTAGAATATCATTTTACTTTAAATATGGGATTCTTATCAGTTCAAAAAGACTTTTACCGCCGATGGGAGATCCTTTCTGGAAATTTTTTGGGAAGACGTTTTTACCAAAATTTGATTCTCTATCACTCTTCCATGAGATGCCTTTCTTATTCACAGAGAGTTTTTTTTATTGTTTCTAGTGAAGTCACAAGTATCATTGAACAAACTCCAAGCAACAAGGCCACAAGGAACAATAGGTTCACTACCTACAGTATCTTCAGGCGCACATGATTTTTCACATCGTTTTCCTCTTTTGGACTTCTCAATTGTCCATCTTGTCGACTTTTCACTATTTGCAAAATCATCAAAAATTATTATGTCTCAAACTATTTGAATGTCCTCAGCAAATTGTTTTTGTATTAAAAACATATATGTGACGTGTCAAAACATTCTTTTTTATTATGAGCCCCGGTATATACATATGTGTGATGTGTCAAAATATAGTTCGAATGCACTAGTTGCACATGTTCAAAGACGGTTCTGCTAGATCACATGAAAAGTCACAAGCACAAGAGTGAATACTAATTGTGAGATGTTACCGTCGATGGTTTTGGTAATAGTTCTCCAGCTGGTAATATATGTAGACAGGATTCTTCATAGTTTTTGTCACCTATCAAAATAAAATAAAAAAATATAAAGAGGTTGTGAAGGAAAGCTAATTAAGAAGACGTGCATGTATAGTATGAACTGAAGATGATAGATATCTACCATAATTGTTCTGTTACACCTCTTATCTTCTAAGCCCTGTATGTATCTGACTTTGTTGTCTCTAGCCGATAATGAAATGCAGTCTGTCTGTGTCATATCGATCAACAATTTCGATGACCTGATCATGTGATCAAAAATTAAATTATATTCAGTCAGAAAGAAATGTAGCTGGAATGTGAGAAAAGACTAAAACATACGCTCTGAGAAGCAAATAGGCAAATCACTCCAAGAGGAATAAAGACAACTCCTGAGACAAGAAAAGTCAGAATTACCTACAAAATAAGATATAAATATCAAAAAAGACTTTTAACTATAGTAAACATTGGAAATGGTACCCATAAAAATGTTACATTATATGAGTTATTTGAAGCTTTACCCATTTTGGAGTAAGAATTGGTTTGCATGCTGAAAGCTCCTGTTGGGTAAATCTTGAATCTGCTGAAGAAAATGTTGTCATCAGATTAGGTTCTATTTTATAGATTCTAAGAAGCTTCTCTTAAGAAGAGAGAAATCAAAAGGTATATCATACATTTTGATTTGTTGGGAGTTACATCAATCCACACAAAATGGGTTTCAACTACATCTTGTTAAATGATCACATGAAATGGATTACTAAAGATACCAAACTAATAAGAAAAGTACAAGCACCCACTTGTGTGTGTACTAGATTAATATCGCTAATCTGAATTTATCCCTATATGATATATACAGATTCGTATTGATAGATGCTTTATGATGGATTATATTTAGGAATGTGATGATCGAGAGGCAGCAACAAGCAACTTCTCAAACAAAGAATCGAGTTTTTCACATTCTCTCTACGCACATATATTCCTCTTGAGAGAAAATAACATAGAAAGATTGATCAACTACATCAATCAATGGTGGAAAATTATAAAGGCATTCCAGGAAACTAGGTACGATGTGATCCCAGAGCACAGATTTATCAATCGTCGGCCCACGCTTTACACGAGTACGTTTTAAATTAAAAACACAAATGCAACACGGTATGAAAAATCTGAGATTTGCATTTCAAGATTCAGATTTCAGATTTATGTATAGCTGATAAGAAGGAGAGTATACCAGTAGTCAAAATCCTTCAACAAAGAAAAAAGAAAAACTTGAAACCAAATCAACAATGGCTGATCCATCAGAACCATTGTTGTCTCATCTCACTGATGGTCACGAATTCAGAGACTTAGCCAGATCAGAAGAATTTACTTTCGACAAGATCGTCGAACAGAGTCTATCTGATTTCGGGTTCTGGCAAGTGGCAAGTTTTCCAGATCTTCCTCGTTGGACTCGCTTTGTTCTTCGATGCTCAGCAGATCTTCATCACCGTTTACACAGATGCATACCCGGCGTGGCACTGTCTGAACCACACGATCTGCGATCCTGTCGCTTCCGACATCTGTAAGCTTCCAAGATCAGCTTGGGAATGGGACGGTGGCTCCAAGGGAAAATCCGTCATTTCATGAATTCGGCCTCGAGTGCTCAAGCTCATTACTCAGAGGTATGCCTAGTTCTGCTTTCTACGTCGGCGCAATTGTTGGAGGGTTTTTACTAGCTTTGATCCCAGATGAATCCTTGGGTCGCAAGAAACTACTTTTGTTCTCAACCTTTGCAATGTCAGTGACTTCGATCTCTGTAATCTTCACAACTAACGTATGAATTTACACATCCCTAAAGTTTGTCATCGGACTCTCGCAATCACAGGCCTGGTCATATGCGCTAGTTCTCATCAGTGAGCTAGTCTCGACCAAATGGAGACCTAGAGCTACGATGATTCCATTTACCCTATTCGTTTTAGGGTTTATGTCGTTGTCTGTATCAGACACATCCGTTCCAGCAGTATTCTACTGTATCTTCCTCTACCTTTTGGCACTGGAATCGCCTCGGTAGCTTCACATGCAAAGAAATGATAAAGAAGCCATTGATGTTCTCACAAATATGTCACCAAAGAACAGAGCTTATTTGGAATCAGCAATTTCTAAGCTACCCCTCGAGCAAGAAAACTTTGCACAAGTGCCAAATTACTCGATTAAGGACTTTAGTTGTTATTATCATAAAGGGTTGGGAATATCGTATTACGGAGTTCCTGTATCAGCTAGAGACATAGACGTCAACATCTACTTAAGCGAAACCCTAAACGCAATGGTGGAATTGCCTACTTTCGTTATCACTCCGTTCTTGTTGGAGAGATTCATCAGAGGAAGCTCTGTTCTAGTGAATACATTACTCGGTGGAACATCGGGGGTATTCTGTTTTGTTCTCAGCGTTCTTGGAAAAACAGAGGTCGCGTTTGTGTTCGAACTCGGGACATTCTTCTGCGCAAGGATCGGTTTCAACCTAATGGCGGTTTTTATGGTTGAAATGTTTCCGACTTGTGTGAGAAGTTGTGCAACAATGATGTTTAGACAGGATCTTGTTGTTGGAGGAGCTTGTTGTCCGCTAATTGCTTCGATTGGAAGAGACGTACCCTCAGTATCCTTTGCCATTTTCGGAATTGCAATGTCTGGTTTAGGACTGTTGGTTTTGATTCTGCCTGAGACAAAAGTTTTGAGTCTCTGTGATTCAATGGAAGAACAAGAAAAGAGAGATCAGGCCGCAAAAACTAGACATTGTTGCTGAGTTTAAGAGTTTGTTGAGCTTATAGATTCTCCATTTTCATATGTTTTCAGTTCTGTGATGTCTGTCAACTTTTGAAGTAAAAAATAAAATAAAAATGAATTGAAGTTTTGTTTAAGTAAAACGAAAGTGTATTTGCTATGCATCTACAAAGCTATCAAATGAGTGTCTATGTCTTTGAACTACTAATACAGAAGCATTTACATCCATAATTGATGAAACCAAGAAATCTCTGACCGGTTCTAATTCCGGACACTCTTCCCAATCGTTCATTCCCGATGTCATTGGACAATCTCCTCTGTTTTTTCCCACCACAAACATTGAATACATCTCCCCGATCTCTCTAAGAATCATCAGCGTCTGCAATCCATTGCTCACTCACTTTTCTATGAATCCAACTTTCCCCCTCGTTACAAATCTGTCAAGACGAGTAATATAAACCATCCCCTTATATTAGAAACGCAATGTTTCTGGTGAAGACAAGAAACAGAAACAAAGAATATTTGTAGGAACTTATTAAAGAAACAAAGTATTTGCATAAGCAGAGTAGAATTAGAAATTAGAAACAGAGTATTTGTAAGGAACCTGTTATAGAATTCGTCTAAGAAGCTTCGATCAGTTTCGTCTTCTGTCTGATCCTTACTAACAATCTTCTCTTTGGTCACCGCGTCTCCAACAAGTTTCTCAATCTTTGAGTCATCGGCGACAAACTGAATGATAGTGAGGTGAATCTGAGGGTTATTGGTAAGCCACTTGCACAAAGACAGAGCCTCACGATCATCAGGACCACCGAAGAACAATGCAGCAACGTGTTGTACAGAATCAGACCCGTGAAGCTGCTGAAACCCGGTAATGTTTCTATCCACAAAGATACCGATCGAACACTGAGCTTGCTTTAGAACCTTCCAGTTCATATGCCGAAAAACTTCCCCGTCGTTTGTGGTTTTCCCATCGATTCTCTGGTGTTTATGGAACGGAAGAAACACAATCGAGTTGCGAAGATCTTCAGTCGCGTTACAGATCTCTTCGTGCATTTTCTCCATATGTGCCACGAGTTTCACCTGCCAGATCAAGATTTTTCTATCTTTAGTAAACAAATCGATCGATTCATTGATCGCTAGTCCTTCGTTAGTTTTGAACTCATCATCTCCACCGTTGGAATTTCCTCCATCTTCATCTAATTCATGGTACAACAATTCTGTTTTCCTCTTCTTGGGGAGCGGTATGAGGTGCATAAAATAAGGCGTGAACAGCGAAGAAGATGCTACATGAGAGGAGCCACTTAGGGCAGAGACTAGAGAGATCGACCCACGAGCCTGACGAACACCGTAGACAACACTCTTAGCTCCTTTTTAGTGTAAAAAAAACTCAAGCGATGTTTTTTGGTGTGCGAAACCCTTTTCTTGTGTTCTAAGCAATAAAGATGTTATAACTCCGCTTAACAAAGTCATGATCACCAGACCCGCAACGACCATATCATGAATTATCGGAGTAAACCATTTCTACAAAGAGAAAATCAGTAACACAGAGATGAAGATTATTAGATTGACTTGTAAACTGAATTGACTAGAACTTATAAAGATCGCAACACTTTAATATTTTTTTGTAATACCTTGTACATCAAGTTAGAGTCGAGAAGAACGAGACCGATATGGCCTTTGACGGAAAGAATGGTTGAGAGGAAAAGCCAATACTTCTTTGGGATCTTAAGGAACGAACAAACGCATAAAACTGCTAGAAGCTTCCCCAATAAGCTTAGAACCACTGTCATGCCGAGGACGAGGTAATGACGTTTGGTTAACGAGTTAACGCTGAATCTAAACCCGATGTAACCGAACTAAACCGGAAGAACAAACTCGTGAATAGAGTAACTCAACCGTTGGATCAACGTTCTGTAAGTTTTTCCTTGTCTCGGAAACATTAATCCGATGAAAAACACGTAAACCGTGGAGTTTATATTGCTGGATTCGATAGTTAACGCGATGATTAGAATAAGGATGGAAAAAGCAAGTGTTTCGGCTTTGGAGTGGTATTTCTCTTTAGGGTTTCTTTTTGGGAGCCATGAAGCTAAGAATCTAATTATCAAGATTATAACTCCGGTGGCAAATGCGTAGAGAAAAATATCGCCGATCATTATCCCGGAGATGAAAGAAATGACGATAGTGTAGAGAAATATGTTGGTTATCTCAATGAACAATCCGCAGGAGATTACTAGCCGTCCGATCTCGGATGTGTGGAGTTTCCAATCGATGATCGAACAGATGACGACAGGAGATGCCGTGTTGGACAAGGCTACGAGGAAGGCTAAGTAAAGCGTTAAGAAGTCGTCTTTAATCGGAAGGATATGGATGAGAAACCAGAGGAAAGCGAGCCAGATAATGCCAGAAGAGACTAAGCAGCCCAAAGTTATGACAATGGCGTTCGTCAAGTTTCGTTTCATGAAGTCATGATCGATCTCGAGACCGATCAAGAACATGAAAGCTGTTCGCAAAAGGAATGAGAAAAATATGTAACAGCTTGCTGAGTCTTTCTGGAGAAAGAACTCTTGGACTTTGCGGATTATTGTGAGCAAACTCAACACAATCCCAGCCTGAATAATAATAAACAAGTTAAGTTTGGGGTTCATTGTAAAAAAGTTTAGAAGTCAAATTTTGAAAAACTGAAAATTAAAAGACTAAAAATACAAAAAGGAAAAAACTTACTAGAATCTGGGCAACAGAACCGGCTTGGCCACAGGGTTTAAGGAAGAGGTAGTAGAATTGAGAGAAGACGAGAATGCAAGCCATTTGAACAAACATTGTATTGAGTGGATTAAACAGTGCATCTCCTTCTGGTAAACAAAACAACATCTTTGGATCCATTTTCTTGATTCGATTATGAGCATTCTTCAAAGCTCGATGCGGGGGAAAAAGTGGGAAAGAAACTTCAATTTCTTCCAAAGAGTATTTTTCAGTGTTTTTTTTGAAGAAAAAAATATATTTTATTTTGGCTGTTGTGTGAGGGGTTTACATTTACGTGATTATCCTTCAATTACTCCATGCCTCTGTTTTTCCCCATTATTTTTCTTGTCACAGCACATCCAATTTCCCAGTAAAAGCGAAAAATTACTAAAATCGGGAAATCTATATAATAAGACAAATTAATTGGAGTAAGATTATTTGTGAGATAATAGAATAGTGTCAGATTATTTGTGAGATAATAGAATAGTGTCCATTTTAGCAAGAAAACTATACAGACTTAATTTGATTTTATGGCATTAGTTTCTTTCCTAAAGTCTTAATTAAAATTTGTATCCAACGAAAAAAATATAGTTTTTTTTCTTTCTTCTTGATATCTGCGAAGTTTTGAAACGAAACTCATACATCTCCATGAGAAGGAGACCAAAGCAGAGTGAATAAGTCTTTTTCCTAAGACTTTGAATTAGCGTGATCTTAGACACATAATCTTTTGGATAAACTCTAAACTCAGTAATTAGACCACAATCACTCGGGTATGTAGCTCCTTTTTCTCAACGAAAACTATATGGTTTTGTACTACATTGAAATATATTAAAATAAAAAAATACATGTTAAATTATTATTTATAAAATTAAATCCATGTATAATTAATTTGAACATTCATATTATATAGCAAATCGACCGATTTGTAAAATAGTATTTATATATCGAATATTTTATATAAACTACATGAAAATAGTGCATCCATATATATTGAACTATCAAAGACATTAATCCAATGTTATGTATGCAACAAAACAAAGTTATGCATCCATAAATTTGTACATTTTATTTATCTATTTAAATTAAATGCATAAGGCTATAAGCTTCCAAATGACAAAAAAGTTTAAGACATCTCCCATGGCCTGGAAAGCAATTTGATTAAGCTTATCTTGTCCAGCTGCAGCCACTAGCTAGTGCAACTTGATAGTTTTAGTAACATATATTAGTTATAGTAGTTACAAGTTACAAGTTACAAGTTACAACACGTCAATGGCTGTAATTTTGTTACTTATCTTACAATAAAATGAGCGAATAAGATTCAATGAACGAATATATATATATATATATATATATATGTATATATATTCTCTTACGAAGATGTAAAATAATTAAACCAGTGTTATTTACGGAGATGTATATGATGAAATGATTAACACACAAAACAAAACAAAACAAAAAACACCTAAAAGGTAATAAGAATTGGACCCAAAAATCAATAAATTTTGAGTGTGGGATCACAGCTAACTAACCAATAAATGGCTCATCCTCAGCCAATTACTTAGCAATCGAGAGATCTATACAACCCATTCCTCATATATCTTATTGAAGTAATGAAGTTTTTTAATCATTCCAACACATGTCCTGCTGGATCCTAGTCACGGACTCACGGGCAGAGCATCGCATCCAGATTTAGTTATACGCTGTAAACTTGTAATGTATATCAATCACAATATTTAAAAGATTTCCCCACCATTTTTAAATAACTAAAAATGTTCAGTTTTTTTTAATTTCATCCATATTCTTATTTATTATCTTCTAATATAAGATATTTAACTAAAATGCTCACACAAGTTGTAATTTATGCTGTATATATAGAGTAACAAAAATCCATGAACATGCACATCATATCAAATCAATTCTAACATAAAAAGAAGGAAAGAAAACCCTACCTCTTCTTCTATATGGCCGACTCGACTCGACCGTTTCTCTTCGATTCTAACTCGTCAGAGTCAAAGCTTCCACCAACAAGATCCCTCAACGAGACGATCGAACAATGTATCGGAAACTTCGGGTGGGCACAGTTTCTCCAAGCCGCTTTAGTCTCATTCGCTTGGGTCTTCGATGCTCAACAAACATTCATCACTGTCTTCACGGACTCACAACCCACGTGGCACTGCACCGACTCGTACCGATTCGACTCAGTATGCAACTCGTCCTCCAACCTCTGCACCTTACCCAACCAAACCTGGTCTTGGGACTTCAACTCACACGTGTCAATCATCTCCGAGTGGGATCTACAGTGCGCCGGCTCGTTCCTCAAGGGATTGCCTGCTAGTTCCTTCTTCCTCGGCTGTCTAATTGGCGGCTTAGCTCTCTCTACACTCGCCGACTCATCGCTCGGTCGTAAAAATATGCTCTTGTTGTCGTGTCTCATAATGTCTCTGTCTTCAATGTTAACAGCTTTCTCAACGAGTATTTGGGTTTATGCGTTCTTGAGATTCGTGAACGGGTTTGGCCGAGCGACGATCGGGACTTGTGCGCTAGTTCTATCGACGGAGTTAGTTGGTAAAAAATGGCGAGGACGAGTAGGTGCGATGGGTTTCTTCTGCTTCACGTTAGGATTTCTATCACTTCCCATGTTAAGTTACATCAATAACGGGAATTCTTGGAGGTATCTCTACGTTTGGACATCGATACCGACTTTAGTCTATTGCATTTTAGTTAGAATTTTGGTCCGGGAATCTCCTAGATGGCTTATCGTAAAGGGTCGTAAAGAAGAAGCCGTCTCGATTCTCCAAAGCATTGCTTCAAATGCAATCACCATGAGTTTCTCGAACTTATGTTTGGATGTACAAGAGGATCGAACCAAATCAAACCCTGATGTTTACGACGCGTTAAAGATCTTGGTGAGAAAAAGTTGGTCGCTTAGAAGATTATTAGCGGTTATGGCGGTTGGATTCGGTATCGGTATGGTTTATTACGGAATGCCGTTAGCTTTAGCGAATCTAAATTTCAATCTTTACTTAGGTGTTGTGTTCAACGCCTTGTCTGAATTCCCAGCTTTTCTGATAACGTTTTTCTTCATTGATAAAATCAATAGAAGAGATGCGTTGATTGGATTCACAGCGCTAAGCGGATTCTCTAGCGTTCTAATCGCGGCGTTAGGACAACAAATAGGGTCATTACAGATAGTGTTAGAGCTGGTTTCGTTTTTCAGTGCGTGCACCGCGTTTAACATGATGCTTATATACACGATTGAGCTGTTTCCGACATGTGTGAGGAATTCGGCGATTGCGATGGTTAGGCAAGCGTTGGTATTTGGCGGCGTTTTTAGTCCAGTGATGGTTGCTTCTGGTCGGGAAAATCAGTTTTGGTCGTATGGATTGTTTGGTTTGGTCATAGGATTGTTTGGATTGTTTGGGGTTGGATTGCCGGAGACTAGAGGAAGTGTTCTATGTGACACTATGGATGAGGAAGAGTATAAGACTTTGGCAAATGAACAATTTATTGGTTGATCATAGGGTTTTCCTCGCTTTATTTGTTGTAATTGTTAAGAAGTGTGCAGGATTAACCAGTTCGGTCTTGAATCAAAACATTCTGGTTTTAATAATTATGACTTCTGAACTACTTGTGAATTCATATCATGAAGGTTTGAATATGATATTCTTACACTGTTCAAATTTATTTTTACCTTTTTAAAAGAAGAGATGTGAACATTTTTCTACTAACTATGCATATTATTGGAGATAAACATATATCTATAGCTAGACAAGGATTGAATATCCTATTATGATAAGGATTAGGGAGTTCGTGTCTATCTCTAAGGCCCTAAACACTTGTATAAATATTAAAGTTCATTGAATCAATAAAAAGTCATATCTAATTCTACAAATATCATTAAATGCTATTATAAAGTCTCTTGATTGTTATATCTACCCATTCGATACAGAACATCTAAACGTGGTTTACCTACCGAAGAGCTCCCCCTGAATTTCCGTTCCAATTTCTTTATACTGAATCACTTTTATGCGTTCAAATATTATTCTAGTTTACTTTTTATTTTACTATTTCTATGATATTTCTTAATTATACTGAATCTTAATATAGTGTCTACAAGTAACAACAGTGGAATCTAACTAAAATATATGTTGGCAGAATCTTGCGAGAATTAACACCGATATCTAGCGAAATCTAACGGATTGGCTAAGTGTCTAAATGGTAGTAGAAAATTTTGGTAGAATCTGATAAATTTGAACTAACATAATAACAAAAAATAATTTTGTTGAATAAATGCAAATAATAGCAATATAATTGAAAATATTAGAAAGAGACAAAAATGACGGTCTTAGTTCATTTATAAAATAAATTATTTAAATTTCCATTTTCAAAATTAATAATAATGAGAATAATGTTTTGGCTAGTCATACTGAACTAGTCCTCTTTGAAATCGTTTGAAAATACTAATAAAATTTCTCAGATTAATAATTTATTTGATGTGGAAATCTCTTGATCCAATGATCATAGATTTAGAAGTTTATACATTTATATGTGATGTTCGATTCAGAGAGAGTTTACTTGCTTTGAAATTAACGAACGTAAAGATTTTCAGAAATTTTATAGTGTTGGGTAGAACCATTCATTCGTCGTGACTTTATTTGTTAGGAAAGACAATTGTCTATCATGAATATGGTGCATGTAGAATTGTCGATCAAAAATTTAAGTGTGATGGAAAGATCTGCACATCGTGGAGTTGTTGTGGAGCAGTTCATTCTAATTGTATATGTTGCATATAGATAGATTTTAAATCATCAATGTAATAGAATTAGGTCTAATTGTACAGAATATTAAGTAATATTTTCTTTTCATATTATATGGTTTTATAATTATTTGTTTTCTACTGAAATACTTTTATTTTTTTATATATTTGGTAATCAATTATAAAGGATTTTTTTCTAGTTTAGATTTAAATCTTCAAATTTTGTCAGTGCAAACTTTGAGTTTTTCGCATAAAATTCTGTGTAAAATTCGGATTTTCGTAGATAATTTCTGTGCAAAACTCGTGCATGCATCATTCGTGCGTCATCGAATTAGAATTCTTAGTGAAACCAACTTCTCGTAATGGAAAAAAGAAAGTTGAATTCACATTAGAAATAGTAGATTTGGATTTAGCACTTCGTGTGAAGAACCAAGTAAACTTGGCATAAATCAAACAGACTATGCATTATGTTCTTAAGGATATAAGTGAGACTTTCTATGTGATGGGCATATAAATATCCATGATAGATCACTTGGAGTTAAAATTGTCTTGAATATATTGAGAGAATTAGCATGATGATGTGTTTTTCTATTATTGTTAAGTTACAAACCAAAAATTTTGAGATACCTAAAGGAAACAAATAAATAAGTTCACATATAGAAGATCAGTACATCCACAAATGGTTGGATTTTTTAACTCAGATTTGGGTGAATATCACTGTTTTAAGTACTATACTTTTGGCTATATGTATCATGGTTGGATTTTTTAACTCAGATTTGGGTGAATATCACTGTTTTAAATACTATACTTTTGGCTATATGTATCTTATTATCAGAGATGTCATATTATGGAAAAGTACGTAGTTATAATTGTTTTATACATTCACAATAATGGCTGAGTATGTAACATATTATGAGATTTAAATTAAGAAAACATGACTGAATAAATGCTTTGGAGTTTAAGATCTTGAGTATTGTTAACAAGTTTTAAAATTTTTATGTGATAACTAAATATACAATCATTTTTTATATTAAGTATGATGGATATCTAAAGGATATAGACATTAAAGTCAAATATATATCATTAAACTAAAGCAACATGTCGAAAGAAAAAAGTTTGTCATTGGACAAATAAGCATTAAAGTTTATGGTTATATGCATATTTACGAAAGGGCTAGATGACTACCTCGTAAGACTTTTAAGAAGCATGTTGAAAGTATAAGTTTCGAGGATAGTTCTTAATTATGTTGTTTTTTACTGGATTAACTTATATTTGACAATTATTTGAGCTCTTATATGATTTTTATATCTTTTATATTTTGTTTCCAATGTGTATACACATTATTATTATTGAATTTATGATAACAGAATGATTATTTGTTTAAAGACATTAAAGAGATGATTATGATAAATCCTATTTATATTTGTGGTCTACCTATTAAGATAGTCACTGCAGTAATACATAGAAGAGATTATGTTGCCGAATGATGTGCGACCGCCATGACTCTCATAGATTGCTAGATTAACCTATTATATCGGTTTTACATTCCTAAGACTGTAAGGAATATTAAATAATATTTTATTTTCTATTATGTGTTCTTATAGTTATATGTTTTATACTGGACTATTGTTATTATTTAATATATTTAGTAACAGTTAAATTGGTAATAAATGAGTTTTTTTAGTCAATTTCTACTTTGATGGACGGTTAAAATTAAATCCTAAAAGAATCCTAATGAATAATCATCTCCTCTCTTCACCTATAAATATATGTTTTTAGTCCACCGTAAAAATATCCCAAAAAATTTCATAAAAACAACACATAGAAAATAGTTTATAGGAAAAAAAGAGAAATCTAATCTCGTAACCTAAAAAATCAGGACTTCTTAAAATCGTTCCTGAAAAAATCTCTAATACAATAAAGGGAAGTATTCCGCTAACCCTCCTTAATGAATTTGTTATATGATTGTCATGTTACTTAAACGATTTTAGGATTATATGATTGTCATTACTTAAACGATTTTAGGATTCATGTAAATTATGCTGACACTAATATCTAATGTATAATAATTTATTTTATTTTTTTCTCACAAACCTAATTTATCCATTAATATTCATGTATTTCTGTTTTCAACAAAATATTACCAAATGTTTTTTTATAATTATCGAGCAAACTAATAAAAGAAACTTACGAACTAATTGATTAAACACCTGATATCTTTTGATAACAGAAATAAAACTACAAACTTTGCCATACCATCTACTCATCAACATTCGACATTCGACATGTTGATGAGTAGATACAACATCAAAAAAATATATATATCTACATATATAAACGTGATCAGCCGCTGGACATGATAAAAATATATATATATATATATATTAACGCGTTTATCAAAAAGAAAACACTCGCATGATTAGCCGCTGGTAATCAGATACAAAATATATAAACGTGATTACCTACCTACCCATAAGCCCAAATGAAACCCCACGTGAGCATTCATGCATCATATAGAATCTATAAATACTTAACACATGAAACAACTTTCCAATATCGTTAGCTAGTGTCCATTGCTAACGAGCACACAACTCTCTACACACACTCACACAAACATCATGATGATGATGAGCGTTGCCACATCAATGCCATACCCTTTTCAAATACTACTAGTATTCATCATCTCCATGGCATCAATCACTTTACTAGGCCGAATGCTCTCAAGGCCCACAATAACCAAAGGCCGATCTCGTCAGCTTCCTCCAGGCCCAAGAGGATGGCCCATCCTCGGCAATTTACCCGAACTAATCATGGCTCGTCCTAAGTACAAGTATTTCCACCTTGCCATGAAAGAGCTAAATACGGAGATCGCATGTTTCAACTTCGCCGGAGTTCACGCCATCACCATAAACTCCGACGTGATAGCCAGGGAAGCTTTTAGAGAGCGAGACGCCGATTTCGCGGACCGGCCTCATCTTTTCTCCACGCAGACCATTGGAGATAATTTCAAATCGATGGGGAACTCACCTTACGGTGAACAATTCATGAAGATGAAAAAAGTGATCACAACTGAAATTATGTCCGCTAAAACGTTGAACATGATGGTAGCTGCGAGAACCATCGAAGCGGATAATCTCATTGCTCACGTTCACTCGATGTATCAACGGTCCGAGACAGTCGACCTTAGGGAACTTTCAAGGGCATATGGTTACGCAGTGACCATGAGATTGATGTTTGGCAGGAGAAATATCACGAAAGACGTTTTCACTGGCGATGGAATATTAGGAAAAGCGCAAAAAGATCATCTTGAGGCGATTTTCAATACTCTAAACTGTTTGCCAAATTTTAGTCCCGCGGATTACCTTGAACGATGGTTCAAAGGTTGGAATATTGATGGTCAAGAGGAGATGGTGAAATTGAGTTGTAATATTGTTCGTAGTTACAACAATCCGATCATCGACGAGAGGGTAGAGTTATGGAGGGAAAAAGGTGGTAAGGCTGCTGTTGAAGATTGGATTGATACGTTCATCACGCTCAAAGATGAAAACGGAAATTACTTGGTCACGCCAGACGAAATCAAAGCTCAATGCGTTGTAAGTTGATTTTTTTTCTGTAAATTAATATTAACTGATTAGAAGATAATATAGTGAGTATATATGATGATCATCTAATTAGATAATATTCCATTAAACAGGAATTTGGTATAGCAGCGATCGATAATCCGGCAAATAACATGGAATGGACACTTGCTGAGATGTTAAAGAATCCGGAGGTTCTGAGGAAAGCTTTGAAGGAGTTAGACGAAGTTGTGGGAAAAGAGAGGCTTGTTCAAGAATCAGACATACCAAGTCTAAACTACATAAAAGCTTGTTGCAGAGAAACATTCAGGATCCACCCAAGTGCTCACTTTATCCCTACCCATGTGGCTCGTCAAGATACCACCCTCGGGGGATATTTCATTCCCAAAGGTAAAAAATAAATAAAAAATGGTGTCTTATCATTTGGATTCAGCGTGTTTATAACTAGTAAGTTTATGCATGGGTTTTGGCTATATTATAGTGTATGTAAATTGTTTAAAATATCGCGGTGAAAGATATATTTTAGACAAACTGTCGCAAACTAGTATGTTACATGTCTTCGTCGTCTTTTTAAATAAGGCTAACTATATTTTGTTTTATTTTAAATTTCGGATATAGTTTCAGTGTAGATATCTAGTTATATATTTCCTTTGGTAGTTTTACATGTTTCTATATTTTGATTTTATTTAATTTCACAGAGTAGTCTTTGAGTATGGTTGTTGCGATTCCACCAAACCCATTCAATGTTTGATCGAATAACGCTTAAACATCAAACATCTAACCGGTTGACCGAACCAGTATTTCGATGTGATTTTATGCTATATAGTATATATATTTTAAGAACTCATTCTTTCTTGGACAGGTAGCCACATTCATATATGTCGTTCTGAACTAGGACGGAGCCCTAAAATATGGAAAGATCCAATGGTATACAAACCGGAGCGACACCTGGAAGGAAACGGAATCTCGAAAGAGGTTACTCTGGTCGAAGCAGAGATGCGTTTCGTTTCGTTTGGCACCGGTCGACGTGGGTGCGTCGGTGTTAAAGTTGGGACGATCATGATGGTTACATTGTTGGCTAGGTTTCTTCAAGCGTTTAACTGGAAACTCGATCCAGGTTTTGGACCGTTGAGCCTCGAGGAAGATGATGCAATGCTTATGGCTAAGCCTCTTCTCTTGTCCGTTGAGCCACGCTTGGCGCCGAACCTTTATCCAAAATTTCGTCCTTGAGAAAGAAAAAATTGACTCCTTGTTTGGTTCTCTGTCATAGTCTTTAACGCTTTGTCGTTTCTATGTTATGTTACGTGACGTACTGTCGTTTGTTGTTTTTGGAGGACACGCGCCATCATTTCGTTAGTGTGTCCTTTCTTTTCTTTGGTTGTGTTTATTGTCTTTTTCTTCTTCTTTTGTTTGTATCTCCGTTAATGTAATAAATTCCAATAAAAAAAGTGGCACAACTTGTGAGCTTAAGGATGATCGTATTTAACTGATATGTTGTTAGATAGTTTTATTTTTGCTCAAAAATTCTTTTGGCCAAATGTATTGGATTACTAAAAGGTGAATCCGTACGTAGATAGTAAATATTGGCGACATGACACCACTAAGACCATCTCCAATGGTTAAGAAACTCAAATGAGTTTCTTACAAATATTATAACAACATTTTGAATGAAATATAATTATATGGTTTAATTTTAAATTTTAAAAGAAAATGTAACCAATCATACCAAAACAAGTGTAATATGGGGTTTTTATGAAGTTTCTAAAGTTTCTTGTTTAAGAAACTCTTCTTATTCTCTCTTTTCATTTCATCCTAAGAACCCTTCTAAAAAACCCATTAAGAGCCTCCATTGGAGGTGCTCTAAGATTACTCCCCATTATCAGGATAAACGTGACAACCTAGTGACCTACCCTAGGTTATTTGTTGATACATTTATGTAGAATATATGTACAAAACATATATACTATATCCTTTTTATAATTGTATATATAATATATGATTACAACATATTTTTCCTTTGTTCATGTATGTCAACTATCAACATGCGTTAGTTACTTTCTTGTACCGTTAAACACACTATTTTGTACTCGTGTAACGCATTTATTTCATTTAAAAAGCTTTCATCAATATTTACCTCTCTATGTTGTATTGACAGATGAAGTTGATAGAGCGAAACTGAATATTTTAAAATTTTTAAAAAAATAGTTATAAGTTACAAAATGAAGGGAATCAAATTTGTTGATGTAAAAGTTTTCCTATAAAAAGAGAAGAAATGTAGTTTAACAAAAAGAAAAAAGAGAAGAAATGGATGGAGCTAGAATTATTGGCCAGACTCCAGCAACGTAATGGGCGGCGACACTTTCCGTGCCAATGTATCATAATTTATACATGTATGCTACATCAAATTATATTAAAACATATTTTTTAATTTATAATGTAAACGTGGTTACCAACCCATAGGCATCCGAAATACCACGTGAGTATCACGTGCAGGTTGAATATGCACATTTACAACAATTACAATTTACCATTATTATCCAAGTTCTCGTACTCACAACTAGTACACAATACATGAACCATTTGACGTTATTATCACCATATGTTTATTCAAGTTGTATACTAAAACGGGTTGAGTTTTATCATGGCCCAGTAAACTAAATGGCGATCTAAACATCTTCCTCCAGGCCCACACGTATGGCCCGTAATCGGAAACATAGCTGCCATACTTCATTAGTTACGACTTACGAGTAGATTTTACCGAGTCATTGAGGAGATTCGCCAACGTCCACATCATCACTATAACCTCCGAGAAGACTGGCTTTAGAAGCATTGGAGGAGAAAGACGCCTGACCAAAAGACAGTGTCGTTTCTGTTGTTTCTTTCTCCCTTAACGGCATTGTTTGGTTTGTATTTTTGTTTCCATGGCTTAGCTTAACTATACATACAAACTGGGCTACCTTGCATAGTAGTTGTGGTTTCACGTCACCATTTTACAGTCTCCATATGTGTAATTTTGAAATAATCGTCGTGACTGACTTTTTTTTTTTTTGCAATAATTCTTTGGAAAAATTACTTGAACCATAAGTAACCGAGAGACTTAGTCAAACCCACCCAAAAGAAAGAAAAAAAGAAGAAGAGAACATAAAATGTACAATCAAACAAAAATTCTCAGACGAACTTGTATTGTTTTAGCATATAAATGGTTTATTAACATAACGGTCATGACAATATAAACCTGGTCGTTGAGTAAACCTCTGTTCCTTGAGAAGCTCTCTAGCTTTCATAACCATCTTTTTGTTAGTGATGCTCTTCTCCTTTCTCGTCGATGACACTATCGTCTGAATTGCATCACTAAATGCTCCATAAGCTTTTCCAGTTTTTTTCATATATACATCCTCTGACTTCTGGTCTGTTTGACATCCACTTAACAAAATTGCCTTGTCCGGAATCAATCTTGGGGCTCCAGAGCCATCTGCATTAACCTCGCCCTTGCCTTGGAACATACTAAGAAACCCTCTGGGACCATTTCTTTTCATTGATTTGGAGAGAACATGCGGACTTGAGTCTTCGCCAAATACTTTAACAAGTATCGATCTGATTTTCCTGATTTCTATATCGGTTTCCCCGGTTTGTTGTTCGAGAAGACATACGAAGGTATCGAGAGGTAAATATCGGGTTTTCAGCTCGACTGTTTCACCGTTCTCTAATTCGACCTCTCTTGTGAAGCTTTCTTGGCCATCGCCACGAGATTTCTGGATTCCACAAGGGGCTAAAAAATTCATCACAATGCTAAGGAAGAAATTAGCAATTCCGAGTTTCGGAGGATTCACATAGCTCTCCCCGATCTGCTCCTTTACTTCTTCAATGAGACCACCACTATGACACGAGTCCGAGATTATCGTCAGTTGACAACCCTTTTTGACCTGTGCCACCATTTCTCTAAATTCATGGTCTACAAACACATTTTTGCAAAAAAAAAAATGATGAGAAAAGAATAGGAAAATATTCCAAAACACCAATATTCATGTCATAATAACGATGTAAAATCAGAGTTAACACCAAAAAGTACCCAGACTTGTTATCTTCAATTTCTATGAATTTACTAATAACTCAAGAGATTCGAGATAAATCGAAATTGCGAATAGAAATGCATTGCTCTCTCTTTCAAGAAACAGAGTGCTCTGCTTGGAAAACAGAGTGCTCTGTTTTTATTAGTTGCCAAGATTTTTTTTGATGAATGCGTATATAGTCGAACACAGAAACATGAAAAATACAAAAATACGTCAGACCTATAAGAAATAGGATTATTTTTTATTTTGATATCGTATCATACCCATTATTAGATTCATATCGCAAGGAGTGATACACTCGTCAAAACCTGTAGAGTCGCCTATTCCTGTCTCTGGTGGGATTCTCGTGCCATGTCCACTGTAATGAACGACCAGAAAATCACCAGACTTCCCTGATTCGATGAGTTTCTTCAGTGCGTCGCGGATGTTCTTGCCGGTGGGTTGGATGCAGGAATTGTCTGTGTCGATCAGTAGGGTGATGTCGTCCTTTGAGAATCCGTAACGGTCGATTAGGCATTTCTGCATCCGACGGACGTCGTTGACACAGCCACGTAACTCCACTGAGGTCCCTGGGTAGTTAAGTCCGATCAATATCGCTTTCTTCGCCATTCACGAGTGAATGAACAAGTCCTAATGTTTTTTTTTTTATTGGCAAGAAGAGTCTCTGTGTTTGTACTTTTTCTAAGAAGTGTTTTTGTTTACTTATTGTAAACGAAAGCTTTAGCACTAAACTATGGCCAAGGTCCAGGTCCAATACAGAATAACATTCTTGCTTGTTATTTTGCCTTTTTCTCTCTGGGGGAACTTTGGTTGCTGTTAATGGCCTTTAGCTCTCATTTTATATTTCTATGTTCTTCTTTTCTTTCTTTTTTCTTGTTGACTATTTCCTTGGTCTTTTTAAAAATCAAATATAAATTTCACAAATATAACTCTTTATCAAAAATTAAAAAATTTAATATAACTATTGACTATTGGTATATTATTAAGGAAAAAAAAAACATGTGAGCCATTAAGTTAATAATCATTTGGATTAGTCTACGGGTGTCCAATAAGGAGTTATGATTAGGTTTTATTTATTTAAGAGGAGTTGGAAAAAAAAAAGGAAAAAAAGTTGGCACTATTATTTAGTTTCTTACTAATAAGTTTCCCTCGCAGTCGTGCATCTCAGGTCAGTTTATTAATTCCCTTATAAGAAACTAATTTAAGCTCTTTAGATTTGGTCTCCCTTAAAAATTAGGTGCATTTGTGGATCAGTTACTAGTAACAACAGCATTTGTCTAAACCGATTGAGAATGTCTTAAAGTTGGATGAAAATTTATGAGTAAATGGGTTTGTCTTACGTTTGACTTCTTTGGTTCTAAGTGACAACGTACATACCAAATAGTTTAGTGATGAAAAGTTAATAGCAAGATTGTCTGATACAACGATACTAGCCCGAATAGTTATAGCCCAATATTTAGGCCCAACAATAATTCTAGGCCTTTTCTTTGTTTTTTGTTTTTTCGTCGTCAGGCCTTTTCTTGGTTTATGCATTTATCTGTCCTTGGTTGCCTACAAGGACCTTCGTTGATGATGAACAAAAGCGGTGGTTCCGGTGGAGGAAGTGGACCGACAACTGCCGCAGCCTTACAAAAGCAAAAGGCGTTGTTACAGAGAGTAGAGACTGACATCACATATGTCGTCGATAACTTCACGCAAATCGTCAATGTAGCAAGGGTCAGCGATTTCTTTCGTTTTTATACTTAGGAGACATCATAATTTAATCTCTTTAGCATAGATTTAAATTGAAATGACCCTTTTTATAAATCTGTTTCGAATTTTTTTCAGAGTTTTTTGAGTCGAACATGTTTGGTTAGTGTAGTTGAGTGATCCGCCGGTGAAGAACTCGCAAGAAGCATACATGATGGAGATGCGAGCGTCAAGAATGGTAATTGATTACTTCAGTCCATCGAATTCGAATTATTTCTTTTTTTCGCTACAGATGCGAAATATTTGAATCACTGAATATATTTACTTTTGTTTCAAAACTGGGTTGTTTTGTTAGCTTATGCCCTCATTGTATTTGTTGAATGATTGATTTATTTTAGGCATACGAATTAGGGAAATTACACAGAATTATGTGGATCCAAAGCTCACATATTTGAAATGTTTGATTCCCATAAGCATTCACTCATTAGTCTTCAAGTTCTAGTTTCAGCTTGGTTTTTTTTTGTTAGCTTATACTCTCTCATCGTCTGTGTTGAATGATTTTTTTTAGGCATTTGGATTATAGAAACTGCATACATTTTGGGTTTTAGGTAGAATATGTGGATTCACAGATTTGTAATGTTTGATTATCTGAAACATTCACTAATGAGTCTCCTGAGATCTTATTTTACATTTTCTTCAACAGTGGATTTGTTTTGCTTGCTTATGCCCTCATTGTGCTTGTTCAATGATATATTAAGTATACGAATTAGGGAAACTATATATATATATATAAAGGGTTTTAGCCTTTAAAGACTTATGACAGCGTATGTGGATCTAAAGCTTATTTATATATTTGAGTTGTTTAAATCTGTGAAACATAATGTGGATCCAAAGCTCATTAGTAATGAGTCTCTGAAGTCTAATTTTACCTTTTGTTCCAACTGGGTTTGTTTTGCTAGTTTTATGCCCTCATTGCGTTTGTTAACTGAATTCTTAACAAATGGTGGCAGGTTCAAGCAGCTGATTCTCTTTTGAAACTTGTTTCGGAACTGAAGCAAACCGCGATTTTTTCTGGATTTGCATCCCTAAACGATCATGTAGAACAAAGAATTGCAGAGTTCGATCAAGAGGCAGAGAAGACAAATCGATTGTTGGCTAGAATAGCCGATGATGCATCTGCCAGTCTTAAAGAGCTCGAGTCTTACTATTACTCTTCTGCTCAGAGATTTAACTCTAGACATTTAAGGGGTTTCTCAATCCGGTAAAATAGCATTTGCACGATTTTCTTGTAATATCTATAAGCCTAATCCTAATGTGGAAGTGTTTATCACTTAATCATCAAATTGTCGACAAGTATTTCAAATTTACAAGGAAACTTGTAATTTTATAGCCTCTATGCAAAGGCGTAGATTCTTAATTTCAAGTCTCTCTCTTTTGCTCCCAAATTTCAGCTCAAAATCCTTAATGGTTCCTTCCTGGCAATTTCTGACATGAAAGGTAAATATTAATAATCTTTTAATATTCCTTCACCCAAAATAATATTTTATCAGATCACGACGTGCACGTGCACACCTATCCTGGTAGACAGTGAGGCTTTGTTCTATTCGTGACAACAAGTAATGTCGGAATTTAACTGATACGTAAAACATAGTCAACTCAGATGCTTTAAGACGAGATTGTTGTTTTCTATTTTTCTCTACGTGGAAATCAGGACTGTCTTTATCTTAAAATCTTTGCCGTGCTTTACTCGCCGGCAATGTTATTGAAACCCGGAAATAAGCTTGCCTCGCCGGAGGTAAGTTTATTTAAACACTGATAATTTCATCATTCTGAATAAAGAAAGTGTTAGGATACCTTTTGAGATAAGAATTAGGTATATATATTGTGATAAGGTTTTATGTCTATGCTCTACTTATCTAGAACCGTGTATAAATATGTTTTGGTCATGTGACCTAAATAGCACGAGAGTTTCCCCAATGGTTCTAGACTTCTAGTTCTACTTTGACAGAAAGTTGTAAAATTCAATAACCCCAATGTCTTTTTTTTTTTCTTGTGCAGACAAGTCATTCAGGACTCGGTCTCAAACTCATCAAACCAGAAATCTCAACAATAGAAACCGCACAAAGATAAGCAGAAACAATTTGATCAAAACACAAAGACGATTGAAGGACATCTAACAAAAACAGAGCCGACTCTGTTCATCAGCAATCACAACAGTAAAATGACCACACGAAGCAACAGCATCGAAAGCACATCCACTAATAATTCATCTAAGCCTCACACAGGAGGAGATATTAGGTGGGACGCAGTGAATTCTCTGAGATCGAGAGGATTCAAGCTTGGACTCGGCGTTTTTCGCATTTTGAAAAGGCTAGGTTACGGAGATATCGGCAGTGTTTATCTGGTTGAGCTCAAAGGGGCAAATCGCACGACGAATTTTGCGATGAAAGTGATGGATAGGGCGTCTCTTGTGAGCAGGAACAAGCTGTTGAGAGCTCAGACGGAGAGAGAGTTATTGTCTCAGCTTGATCATCCTTTCTTGCCAACTCTTTACTCTCACTTCGAGACTGATAATTCTATTGTTTGGTCATGGAGTTTTGTAGCGGAGGCAATCTCTATTCCTTGAGACAGAAGCAACCTAACAAATGTTTCACAGAAGACGCTGCAAGGTTAGTAGACAAACAGAGTATTTAGAAACATAGAAAAAACATCAAAAGAATGAAACTGAATCGGTTTACTTCATATCCTATTCAGATTCGAAACATGAACTAATTAAGGGTTTGACTTTGTTGGTTACAGGTTCTTTGCATCAGAAGTGTTATTAGCATTAGAATATCTACACATGCTAGGAATCGTATACCGAGATTTAAAGCCAGAGAACCTTCTGGTTCGAGACGACGGTCACATAATGCTCTCCGATTTTGATTTATCCCTCCGATGTTCAGTCAATCTAACTCTTGTCAAATCTTCCTCCGTCCACGCCTACGGTGGCGGAACCACTGGAATTATCGAAGATGATGCGACGGTCCAAAGATGTTACCAACCATCCACATTCTTCCCACGAATGCTCCAATCCTCAAAGAAAAACCGAAAATCCAAATCCGATTTTGATGGATCATTACCAGAACTCATGGCAGAGCCGACAAACGTGAAATCAATGTCTTTTGTCTCCGAGTATATCCGAAATGAAGGCCACGGAAGCGCCGTCGATTGGTGGACGCTTGGTATTTTCATCTACGAGCTTCTCCATGGAGCGACGCCGTTTAAAGGACAAGGAAACAAAGCGACGCTTTATAATGTAATCGGACAACCTCTGAGATTCCCGGAATCTTCTCAGGTGAGTTCGACGGCTAAGGATTTGATCAAAGGTTTGTTGATAAAAGAGCCGCAAAAGAGAATTGCGTATACGCGTGGCGCGATGGAGATCAAGCAACATCTTCTCTTTGAAGGTGTGAATTGGGCGTTGATTCGTGGCGAAACGCCGCCGCATTTGCCGGAGCCGGTGGATTGTTCTTGTTATGTGAAGATGGAGAAGGAGTCTTTGCCGGCGGCCATCGAAGGAAAGAAGAGCAAGATGTGTGATAAAGATAAAAGCCGTAGTGATCCTGATTACATTGTTTTTGAATACTTTTAGCGATAATCACGAGTATACTCTTGAAAATTATCTTATCTTTTTCTCCATTTTAGAACTCTATGAAGTGTACAATATTATGGAAGTTCTCGGAGTAAAAGCACACTTTTCTCTTAAAATGTCAATATTCTTTAAAGTGTATCACTTAAAATCGAAGAATCTGCTTGCTAACCTCATTCGTATATGGCTCGGTAGGTTTATACGTCATTTGTAAGGCAAAACGAGGTCGTGTCTTCCCTTTTTCCTGAGATATAACTATTGGGCTGAAAATGAAGCCCACTATTTATGATCTTTAGGAAAATATAATTTAATTGTAAGAAACTATTTTTGAGAGCAGATCGAACCTGTGTTTAAAATGCTCTGCAAATGGCGGCTGGGTTCTTTCAAGCAGAGATGTCAATGTTATCCTCTACGTTGGCGCGCTACGCGATTCCCCTCCGCAAAAAGCTAATGACTTTCGATTTTCGAATTTCTAGGGAACGAAACCCTTGTCCCAGAACGACGTTCTCGTGTTGCCGCTTTCAGCTCGTCTCCTTCGCATTCACTAAATTTTCCAATTCCAGGTAAACATTATTTGATATTAAGCTACCCTAAACTGATTTTAGAAAGAAAACGAGTATTCATGTTCCATGGAGCTTCTGGAACTTGCAAAGTGTTTATGTGCTTAAAGTTCAGTCTTTTCTCCGTTTCAGGGCTAGAGGATGTTTTTGTTGGTTATATACTTGGAAGGAAGAAGGCAACAGAGGTAGCTCATGTGTCTACTTAACTTTATACCCACAACTTTAATTTAAAAAAAAAAGAAGATTTTTCATATGTCTCCACCTTTAAACTTTCCGATTTTATGTATCTCAATAGCTTAAGCTTGAAGTTTTAGCAATTACTACTGTACATGAGAAAATCTGTCTCTGGATTACAAAATTGAAGCTTTGGATCTAAGATTTATCGATATTTTTAATGCTTTAAAGCTGCATAAAACTTGTTTATAATATCCTTGCTGAGTATTACCTTTCAGTGTGTGGGAGCAGGTAATCCAAATGGGGGATATGGTCATCGATGCTACATGTGGAAATGGGAACGATACTTTAGCTATGTTGAAGATGGTTATGAATGATTCTGTTGGTTGTGGTGGCTATGTCTATGCAATGGACATTCAAAAAGATGCCATAGAGAGCACTTCCTCCTTGCTGGATCAAACCGTTGGTTCAAAAGAGGTTAGATGATTACCAAAGCTTGCTTCCATTGAGGTATGGTTCTTACGAATATCAAGCCTTGTTCCATTTCTGCTGAAGAAATGCATCAAACTTTTTAACATCTGTCATAGTAAAATGGAAGAGATTGTCCCTGAAAACTCTCGTGTGAGGTGCAGTGTATATTCGATGACCCGATGCAACATTTTGATGAATCCACGGCAACATTTTCCCCGCTGTACCGGTTTGGTTATTACACTGCTTTAGGTTTCCACTTAAAATTCTAAATCTCTTTTTGATGATCTTAGGATGGTTGCATTCAATCTGGGGTATCTTCCAGGGGGCAACAAGTCAGTAATCACTGTCTCAGACACAACATTATCGGCATTGAAGGCTGCTGAGAGAATCTTACTGCCCGATGGCCTCATCCTTGGTAGTTTACATTGGCCATCCTGGTGGAAGGTATTAAAAAATTGCTGGTGATAATCTGATAAGATGAAATGTTAAGTTTTGAAACATACTTTTGATCCATTTTTGTTGTAAATTGGTTCATTGTTCAGAGAAGAGTTAGAAGTGGTTGAAGCTTTTGGGTCGAGTTTACCGGTCAGTGATTGGGTCTGCTGCAAATTCCAAATGTTGAACCGACCGTTAGCTCCTGTTCTTGTTTTCATGTTCAAGAGAGGAGTGAATTATTCAGATCTACAGAAGCTCTCTATGCAAATGCATCAACCATTCACTTGTACATGATATGTTCTTACTGCTTAGTTGAGAACTTGAGATCTAATTTTCAAATTTTGTTACTATATCAATCTATTTTACCTTTGCTTTTGGAATTTTCAAAATATGTTTGTTTATTACGCACAGGATTAGAGGAAAATGGGAACCATGAGGAAAGATATTAATGTAAAATAAAATGAGAGATTAATGAACACGGTGGGATTCGAACGCGTTATCTATTAGGCCACGCGGTCTTTTGTCTGGCAGTTATCCTTGTATTAATATATATTCGTTATTATTAATCAAAATCCATAAAACTTCTCAACTTCATTCCCAATACCATAGAATCTCTTCTCACCCAAAGACAGAACTCTTGTACCTGTTGTTTGGTTTAAATACACAGACTCATGGTCTGACCAAAAAAATATACAAACATAATTCATAAAATTGTGTGACAAGACAGAATATAGGGAGAATTTTCGGTAGAGTAATAGTTTCCAGATTGTTCAAAGGAATGTTTATCAATCTCCACAAAGATGAACTCAAATTCAAGAATCCTGAATCCTTGTGTAAATACTAAATAGATATAACCCTCCAACTCTCGGTTAAGCTTATAATATATCCGCTGGCTTGTGATCTTGAAGCTTTTTCTTGGACTTTCTCATGAAGAAGAACCCACCATGGGCGAGTTTGGTTCGGTTGCCCATTCAGTCCAAGACCCATCATAGATTGGCACATCGGTTTTTCCCAGACGATGAAGTCCCTGACCAGTTACAAAAAAAAAGAGCAATCACTCACTTTTTTACCATATGATCACAGTAGATGAGTGAAATCTATATGATCATTTAGTTACCAATGCCAATATACAAGCCGTTACACCAGTTCCACATGAGGCCATGATTGGACTGTCCAATGAAATATCTGCCAGATAAACGGTTAAGAGATCTCTCAAAGACAACTACAAAATAATGTATTTTGTTTTACCTTCTTGTTCAAACTGCTTCTTAAGCTCCTCTGCTGGTAACAGTGTTTGAGAGGAATCAAACATCTGCATAAGCATATATTATCATATTTTCTGGTGTCAAACCGCAAATGTAATAGTAAGCCCTTCAAGTTAGACGGTGGCTTACTTGGGGAAAAGGGACACACTTGCTACCAGGTATATGACCACTCGGTATTCCCTTGCGAGGTTCTGGAGCAGTACCATCAAATCTGTGAAACAGAGTAAATACTATATCAAATGCTATAAGCGGAACCAATTCCAGTACTATATTGAAATTACAATCCAGAACAAGCAATAACTTTGGAAACATACCTAGCTTTTGAACGAGCATCTATGTGCTGATAAGTCTTATCTTCCATGTTTTTTTTCACCTGTCAATTATCCAATTAGCTTCCCCAATTTACAAGCAATACAGACATTTAAATCTATTAATAACAGAAGTGACATGTTTGAAGATAGGCCAGTTTGCTACTGCGCTTCAATGCAACCAAGAATTTAATATGTGGAACAATAAACTTGGCGATCATGGAATAAAATGAATTGAATAGCACTATCTTAAAGGTCATCAAAACCGAACAAAAAAATCGTTTAGGAAACACTAACCTGATCAAGTTCCCATACAAGATGTGACTGGAACTTAGTCTGAAAAGTTATTGGACTAATCTGTGCAACCAGCAAAGATAAGGATAAATCATAAGTACCAGGCAGGTAAACCGACTGAATATGCAATTTGCAGAGACACCAGATTGGCAAAACTTTTTCTATGAATGAATTAACTTACTGTTTGTCCTTGATAAATTTTCTCTATAGCCTCACTTGCTGCACTGGCTTTCAAAATGGCATCACCTGAAGCACTGGATTCAACGTCATAACCTGAAGCACGCCATCTCGGCAAGCCTCCATCAAGTACCCATACTTTGCCATGTCCAAAGACTCTAAACATCCTGTTTTAACCAAAAGGAGCATTCATCGATTTGATAATACCTGAGAAAACATATTGAACAAAGACAAAAAAAAAAATTAGGGACACGAGATCCGTAGCTCACCACCATACACGAGCTGCACTAAAGAGCCCCTTTCCATCATACACAACCACTCCATCATTGTTCTCGATTCCAAGAGCAGAACAACCAGCAGCAAAAGCTTCCTCAGATGGTAGCATGTGTGGTAACTGCACATGTAATTCAAATAATATACAAAATCTTTTGGTTGTTACGCATTTATAAGATATGTAGAAGCTCACAGTCAGAAGGCTCCCCAAAGATTTTAATAGGAAAATTCTCAAGAAATAGGATATTTACAATCAAATAACACAGCAAGAAGTCCAGATTTTGTCGCTAAAGAAACAACAATATGCTCGATATGGCTCAATCAAGGGTACTTGCAGATAACTGATAAGGTTTCACTTATACATAAAAGTGACGGCAGTGTGATGTCAATAAGTTAGAAATAAACAACTAGATAACGTTTTCTCTGAAGAAAAAAGACAGTAATTCTCACATTTGATATTTGATCTGATATTCCATCCAAATCGAAGAAGAGAGCACCTGGAATATGAGCAACCTGTAGAAGAGGAAAACATACAAACCAATCAGCATAAAATTGTGTGCTAACTCTAATGCAGAGTTTTACTTTCCATAAAAAAGTTTCATAGCACTCATCCAGAAAAAGGCTTAAAGCTGATATACTTAGTTATCTACAAAATTGTACATATTCTCACTTGATACTCTTGGATTGGATTTCTTTGCTCATGTGGCATGTACCATGAGGCATCCAAAACCTGACCAGGAAACAAACAAGTTACATCAGAATCATGCCAGACAAAGTCTTGACGAAGTCAACAATGTCAACAAGTGCAATCTATAAGTATTCTGTGACTGAAATTCAACAAAGCACGAACCACAGTTACCTTAATATCAGGCTCTCTAAGATTAGCGTGGAGCCAATCAACAGACACAACAGGTTCATTGGTAGACATGGATGATGTCGCATAACTAGCTTTTGGCCTAACTCCGGTAGAAGCCATAACTCGACCAACGTGAGTAGACGATATATAAGCTGAATAGGCAGGGCGTAGCTGTGAACTGAATACTCTATTCTGCAGTTTCAAAACGCCACCCAGGAATTCAGCTCAAACAACATTAAAAAGACCATTTTCAAAACTGATTTTATAAAAGAGAGTCGCCAGACGAAATCACGGTGAACACATTTCGAACCCCTAACTTCAACTTAGAATCTCAGAATTACAAAACAAAAGATAAAACAAAAAACAAAAAAAACTTTACAGACAATTCATTGAAGTGAGTTACACATGTGAAACAAAAACACGGATTTGAACCTTTCTAAGCTCGAAATCCCACTAGTATAAGTAGCTAGATAATACAAACAATTTAACACTGACGAGCAAAAACTAGAAGTAAAAACAACGATCAAAGGAATACCTAAGCTGAGTTGACAACAACTTACATTCAAAAGGGTTGCGAAATTACGAGTCTTCTGCGGAAGAAGAGAAGATAGAGAAGGATTAATCTGACCAGCAACCAATAAAGTTCTTGAGAAAAGGATCGAAGCCATATCACCTCAATACACCATGTGTTGAATTAAAGCCGCCAAATTTGCTTACTGTCTGTCAGATCCTCCGAGCTCACAACTTTTTAAGCTTCGTTCTCAACGATGCTGCTTCTGCCACCTGATCAGAACAGCTGACGCGATGGCGTGTTTGGTTACATAAAATCGCGTTTGCGTTCTCTTTATTAAACGCTCGCGTTTCCACTTAAACGCATTCGTTTTGTTTTTACTTCCCCTTTCTTCTTCATTCGTAAAATCTCACTACAACCTTCTCTGCACGAAACCTAAAAGCCTATTTCTTTCACCTCTCGCTTGTTCGATCTCGATACTCAAGCTAAAGGTAAGCTATTCTCTTCACAGTAGTACTTCCTCTTTTCGGATTCGTGTTGATCTCGAAAGTCCCTTTCTATTATACTGTTTTTAGCGTCGGATGTTTAAAAGGAATCGAAACCTGAATCGTTTGATCTCGGTGACGTTGATCTCACTTGGGAATATATTGATACAGCTTACGCGGATTTTCTTAAGGAGATATGGGGGACAGTCAGTACTCGTTTTCCCTCACCACTTTCAGGTACGAACTTGCTTAATCGTTCTCGAACTTATCTTTTGAGCATTTTGGGTTACTTTTTTTGCTGTGACTGATTTTTGCTATGGCTATGAGACAGTCCATCTGGGAAGCTGGTTCAGATAGAACATGCCCTTACAGCTGTTGGATCAGGCCAAACATCTTTGGGAATTAAAGGTTTTTCATTGACATGATGATATGCTAATAAATCAAAGAACAAATTGTAGATTTCTTCTGATAAACTGGTTTCTTACTGCAGCTTCTAATGGAGTTGTCATTGCTACCGAAAAGAAATTGCCTTCTATTCTGGTTGATGAAGCATCTGTAAGTTGATAATCTTCTTGCTTAACCATAAAATGGTAGACTAGCATGCCTGTGGGAACAAAGAGGATCAGCCATTTTCTAAGAAATTAGATTTTTGTATCATTACCCGATAGCTATGCTTTGTGGTGCCTTCTTAGATTGCGTAATTCAGTCAACATCTCTGACATTTGTTTTCCCATTTCCCTGTTTCAGGTTCAGAAAATTCAGCATTTGACTCCTAACATTGGAGTTGTATACAGGTTTTCTCCTCACTTATCTTACGTTTTTATTTGTTATTGTTTTTGAGGTTATGCTTATACTAATCTTTTTTTTTGCTTTTCATTCTATGAAGTGGCATGGGTCCTGATTTTCGAGTTCTTGTTAGGAAGAGTAGGAAACAGGCTGAGCAATATCTCCGACTGTACAAAGTAATTATATCTCTCTTTTTCTCAAAACGTTCTTGGAATCCTTGCTAATGTGATATTGTTTCAGTTAGTTTGTGTTATTTTTTCTTCATAAATGTTTGTTTCCCTGTCAATTCAGTTGTTTTATCTTTGCAGGAACCCATCCCTGTTACCCAACTTGTAAGGGAAACTGCTACTGTTATGCAAGAGTTCACTCAATCAGGGTAAGTGCTATATTCACTTTAAAACTGTAAACTTCATCCACATCTGTCATATTTTTACTTCCTCCCATTTTTCCAATATGTTTGAATTGAACTGAACTATTTGCTCACTTAAGCATCTGTCGAGTGTGTACCTCGTCACTCACAACTTGAGATTTGCTATTGATTTGGCATGAAATGTTGCTTTACCAAATCTGTACCCACAGCTTAGATATACATCCTGTTTCTAATTTTTGTTACCTTCTCTTGTTAATAGTGGTGTGAGGCCTTTTGGGGTTTCTCTGCTGGTGGCTGGATATGACGACAAGGGTCCACAACTGTATCAGGTATTACCTCCTTAGGATATGTGTCGGTTGATTGACCACAATCGAGTCTCCCAATCTTCTTAGCTCAATCTCCACTCTTTTCTGCACCGAAAAACTAAACTTAGCGAAACTTGTCGCTGAGTAATTTACCTTTTGCACTATCCTGTTACGAGAAATACGATCTTATTTTTGTTTGAACTGAATTACCATCTCATTTTGAGACTATAACCAGATAAGTAAAACGTTGCTTCAGAAATTTTCCTTAGGGTCTAACTCGATACTTTTTTTCTCTAGGTGGATCCATCTGGCTCTTATTTCTCCTGGAAAGCTTCAGCCATGGGGAAAAACGTTTCTAATGCAAAAACCTTCCTTGAAAAAAGGTAACATTGTCCACTATTTTTTGATATCTAAAGATGGTTAGTATGTGAATGCAACATCTATAACCAGTTCCTGATCTTGAAAGTTTTCTTTTATCGCTAAAATATCTTGAGTTTAGGCTGCCGTCGTAACAGGAAACAACTCTTCTCTCGTTGACCAACCTTAACCAATCCCGAACTCCTTGCAGGTACACAGAAGACATGGAACTCGACGATGCCATTCACACAGCGATACTGACGTTGAAAGAAGGGTGAGTATGAGTCTATGGATTTAAGGTCTATTGATCATTCATTAGTAGAAAGTTCCTAGTGGTGTGGCTGTTAAATTACCAAATCCATAGCACCGTCTTTTGAATTGAAAGCACAGGGTTAGTTGTAGTCTTGTAGCCTTAAGCTATTTCTGAAAATGGTGTACCCACACACACATATACATGTATCTTTAATCTTACACTGTGCCATAAAACCTGAAAGCCTTCACCTCCTTTGTTTTTAGCTTTGAGGGGGAGATCTCAAGCAAAAATATTGAGATTGGCAAAATCGGTGCTGACAAAGTTTTCAGGTACCCGTTTTGTTCAAAATCGAGAATTTTTGTTACCGCTGCTGATGTTTGAATGGAATCTTATTGATACTAAATTGATTTTCTGGGGTTAATGCAGGGTGCTAACACCAGCAGAGATCGATGACTACCTTGCTGAAGTCGAGTAACTTCCCGCATAGTCTGGCAGCAAACATGTGTTTTAAGGCTTGATTTTCCTGGCGTTTGCAGAGTTACTCGAGTTATTTTTTCTGTATAACTTTGGATCTTTAAATAGTTTGTTGCTGTACTTGAGCTGAATTTCTTTTTTTATAATTCAATAACTAATGAAATCTGTTTTTTCTTGCACTCAGTGAAGGTTTCAGAGAAATCTTTAAGTTGTCTCTTCTATCAGTCATTGAATAAGTCGCACGGCCACTTTCACCTCCAATCTAGAAATTGCGAATTCTATATAACCAATTTTATTCCATTCCTTCCAACACAATAATTGTCTACAAGCGGAATCATGCACCCTTTTGAAGAAAAATCTAAAAAAAACAGAAATGTACCACTAGTACAATTCGTATCGGTCTAAATCATTCAACGTCAAATCCATATATACTGACTTTTGTTTTCAACAATGGTCTAGTAGAACAAGCTATGTGTATGTGTCATGTGTGTTCACATCAGGAACCAAATAGGCAAATATGTCTATTTTTATTTATGTACAGTACGTAGTTGAAATAAACTAATAATCAGCATATGATGCATGCTTAATTAAAAAAAATGTTAAGTTTAATGGGTTTCCAATTTAAATCAATTTGTAATAAATAGATTGGTTTATATCTCTTATATATTAATGTATAGATTGGTTTATATTTCTTATATATTAATGTTAGTTTTTCTAAATTTTCGATATGAGATTATAATACATTCCTTCGAAAAGTTGACTATCAGTCTATTTTAAACCAAATCTCACTTTAGGACCGGTACAAAGTCTTTATTGGATCACCTTATTTGGGTTAACAAACCTAGCTATGCTACGTTTAATAGATTTTCAACTCAGAAGTTGATTAAAATGTTTTCATGTTTTGTAGTTTCTGAGTATATAAATACAACTTACGTAATGTAATGATAATACCTTTTGTTTCTGACAAGTGATTAACTCAGAACTTCCTGAGAATATATAAGTTTAGAATTTTACATACCAAGTCATTTCTTACTTAGTTAACTATATATGATTAAATAAAATATAGTTGATTAAAATTACCTAACCATCACATGACGATGTGTTAATTGAAAACAATGATGGAATCATTCTAAAGTAATCCCAATATTAGGCACCTAATCGTGGAATATATAAAAATAGAACTTTATAAAATTATAGATGAGTTGGTTGGTAGAAGGTTAGTTTAATAGAGGTGATTTTTCTATGAGTCATGACTTCCTAACTAATCACTCATAAGGTCCAAACACAGGACTCATAAATTTTCAATCCAAAAAAATGCATTAATTAATTAAAAAAAAGTAAGTGGTGATTGAGAAGTTAGACGATCACATTACATTTGCATGACGCACCGTTAATTTACGGAATATTAATTACTTTCTTTTTGTGGTTGTAATCTTGTAATCTAATTTTGTAAACTCATTTATTATATAATATATGTCCTACTACATTTGAAATAAACAATGTTATTCGTGGTATCTTACATTATAATATTCTGCAACAATGAAGACCAAAAAAAAAAAATTGCTGAATGCTGATATATAATTTTTTTTGAAGGAAAAAAAAGAGAAGCAATTGCAGAATATAGTTTGGACTTTTGACGTACTTTGAGTTTTTACGTCGTAACTGGTACCATACAGTTAGACTGTGTTTAACATTATATGGGCTTAAGATACGCAACATGGGCATTTTTAGTCTAAGCCCAACCTTCTAGAGCTATGAGTCCGGTCGGATATTTTCAGTCGATGTAAATTAGTACTAGTTGACTGTAATTTAAGTATTCAACATTATAGTTGACGGTGAAAACGACGAAGATGACTGTAATTTGTAACAATACTGGCAGTAATGACTAATTTATTACATGCTACATGATAAGCTAAATTATTGATTCATGTCTTTATATAAAAACATGTCATTTTCACGTTATCCCGATTCACATAATTACGTTATACATATTTAACAATTTTACAAAAAAATATAACTGTATGTCAGTTTTTGTTATACTAAAAATATCATAAATAAATATCTTTGGTCGTAATATTTTTATAACTCCTTGAAACATATATTTGGTAAGTTTCTGTGACCATTAAAATAAAACATGTGACCAGTATTTTGAAAATGTTATTTCCTCTCTTTTATACTTTTTACCTATATTAATAATTTGCTAAATGCGCCTAATAATAATATACATTCATTTTATGACTAAATACAAATTTTTTATTTATTTTATCATTAATGGGAAAAACATAGGAAATATTTTACAAATTTTGCATATAAAATATGAAACATTGGTCTTTTATGAAACCATATTATAATTTTAAATCATACAGTATTAAAATGCAAGTAATATATTATATTTTAGTATCGAACTTAAATGTAATATATTAATATATAACTTTAATCTATAGCTCATCTCCTTTTATTAAATTGCATATTAGTAACAAACAAAACTGACTGGTATAAAAATCAATAAAATAGTTTATAATAAAATAGTAAACAAAATTATTAACTTATTAAATTGCATAATTATTAAATAAAGTTAATTTACTTATTAAATGGTAAAATGGTAAATAAAATTATTCACTTATCACGTACTTTTAATAACATAAAATTTTGTGTATTTTAATATATATCTTGTTATTTTTATCTAATAACATGGTATATAATATTATTTTTGTGTGCACCTTGTATATAATATCATGTTAAGTATTTGAATTACATGTAAAAACAACACTAGTTTTTGTTTTGCCACATATGTTTTGCTAGTTTTAATAAAAGATTTTATTATTGAGCAATTAAGCCCCTGGTTAAAGTATATTTCAGAGTCCAGATATTAAAAGGTCAACAGAAATTTGGTGAATGCATTCAACATTTTGTGCATTACAAGAAAATAAAACAAAAATAAATATTGAAAAAGTTGGTTAGTGATGGAAAATCCGATCTCTGCAGGCTGCTGCAACTGCTTATGGCCTCGGAATTTAAGGTTTTCAGACGCATTTTTTAACAATTAAAAGTTTACTTCTTGAAAAATACTTTCGTAACATAAAAGGGAAGTGCCATTTAATTTTCGTATTAATAACCCTACCGATCTCGCATTTAAATGCATTCAAATCCCAAGACCAGTCTCGCGACCTTTAATAATAGTATAATGTCCAATTCAATTCACACTACTTTATGGGTCTCCCTATATATATCTAGGGGTAGCCGTCTAGTTAGGCATAACTCCCAAAATCTTATCACACATATATTAACTCCAGCTAGAGAAAAAGGTTGGAGTAGTAAAATACTAAAGTTAATATATACGCCATTTTTTGGATTGAATGCTTTATTTGTTAGTACAACTTAACTATTCCAAATCAAATCTCTCTCGTGCCAACCAAAAAAAAAAGTTTCTCCTCATCATGAAGAAATACTGTTTTTAAGTTTTTTTCTTTGTTTATAAAAATTGATTTTAAGAAATTTACTGATGAAAGACAATTAAGAAAGTAAATTACTATTCATACGTAAGAAAAAGCGTTCAACGTGAGACATTGCGTTTTCTATAATTATTGAAAAATAAAATCAAAAGATTTTTTATGTGTAAAAATTGATCGATTAAGCACTTAGTGTGAAACTATATTCTATATGTTTTAAAATAAATGTTCTTTAAGATTTTTGAACACATAAGAAAATAATTAAATTTTACATATTATACTTTATTAATAAATTATATAAAATTTTCAAATACATTAATAGAATTGGGGTAAAACTATAAATTATGTAAAAAACTGCATTGAAAATATAAAACGAGATCTGTTATAAATGGAAAGAGTGTTATTTATTTATTTGTCAAGAAAACTGTAAAAAAAAAATCAAAATTCATAATCAGAGTGAGTATATTTCGTTAACTATTCAACAGTTGGAAATTTAGAATTTATCAAAGAAAGGTACGTGTATGTTGACAATTAAAGAGCTTTAATTGTTGCTGGTGTCCTGAGAATATCGTCCGTGAGCATCATCAATTCCTCACCTTTTACGATACTATAAATTTGTATTTATCTTAACGTTTTCAACGTTATTATTTATAGCTCTTAAATGTTTACACCTTCCTTTTTTTCCTAGAAACTCCATTTGATTAATTGTCCCATCGATAACTTTTTTTTTTTGTGGTTGGTAGATTACTTCTTTGCAATTTTACTTTGTTTTGCTTACCAAATCGGTACTTAAGAGATTTGTCAAATCGCAAGTCGCAGAGTGATTAGCACATAAAATTCCGATTTTCTTTTTAAGGAGTATTATGCAATATGCATGACAGTAAATATATCCGTGCAATAGCACATAAGTTGTTTCTACCAATGTAAAGAAAATAACAAAGGACTGTTATTAATTCCGTTTGCTTGCTGAGCACATTTTCCAGTAAATAAAGAAAGAGAAAGTAAATAGTACTCTCTATGTTACTAATTAATTTCATTTCTAACATTTTCACATATATTAAAAAATATTAAAATTTAATAATAAATGCATCATGTTGTGATTAACAATTTCCTATAAGTCTAAACTAATAGTATTCAATTATTTTCCTGGAACTTTATAATTCATCATCAGTAACTAATAAAAACTACATAGAAAATCTAAAAATATATCTTTTGAAACAAAAAAATTCTTCTAAAAATAGGATAAATAAGAAACTAAGGGAGTACAGTTTTAAATGCGTATATGATCAACATCCATATAGAATATAAGAATACCAAAAGAGAGTATGTAACTAATTATAAAGAACACTGAGATCGATTTAAAACTAATTTCGATAATTTAGTTGGATGAACGAAAAAGTTCGTTGCCACACCCTTCGACGCAAAAGCCACGTCGTACGTGATCTCGTGCCCCAACGGGTTTACGACTTCTGACATTCTAAGATTATTGTCCTACCAAGTGTATATATATGAACCTTTCTCTCGAGTTAGTATATATAATACAGCAAACAAATATTGACCAAAATAAGCAGACAATTTGAACATGAGACTAACCCACTTAGGTTAGTAGTTTACATTTACAAAATTAGTAACTCTAATTAAATCTTAAATCCAAATACTAAACCTCAAATTCTAAATACTAAACCCTAAAATCTAAAAAATAAAAACTTAAAACCCTAAATGATAAAATTTAATATAAAACTTAAAATTGTAATCCTTAAGTATATAGGACTTCCTTGATTTTTTTTTAATTAGTCTATTTTTGTAATTTGATTTTTTCATCATCCTTCATATTAATTGGCCATAATATAGATATGCAACAACAAAAAGAATATAAGGTAGGCAAAATGAATAGAAGGTTGATACTGCTGGGAACTAAATGAATATTTTAAAAATATTTTTTTGAACCTTCGCTAATAATAAGATTTAGGAAAGTCAAGAAATACTAATGGTGGTTAACTCTAAATACCACATTCGTACCAATACCTACTTCATTAAATATCGCTGACGTGCCCAATACCAAAGAAGACGAAACTGCATTTAATACAGAATTTATTAATGCGTAGTTAATTAAGTAACTAATTGAGTTTGGAAAATAAAACCTTGAAAATATGATCACAAGTAGATAGGGGTAAACATGTAATTTAAAGGAAAGAAGCTGAATCTACTTGTAGTTTATATGCACTTATTAGTTCGTTTTTGTTTGCATTTATTACATTTGACTGCTTCCTCCTTGAATTCCTCCCTCCACACCCTTCTCTTGGCCTTTTCGATGTTTATTTGTTACTACTATATTTATTTAGTCATTTATATAAACTCTTTTAGTTGAAAAAGGCCCTATTTCTTCCCTTTTGTATGTTTACCAAGAATTTGTATTTTAAAGTTGATTCATAAAGTACTGAATTGTAGAACCTTCAAATGGCCAAGAGCGTTATGGTTTGATGATTTTTTTATTGAAGTTTGATACATAAACTATTTTTTTTAACCGATTGCAATTTAAATTGGACTCGATGATTGGGAAAATGTAGAATGCAGATTAACACACGAAACTAAATCTTTATCGGTCGGTGGACAAAAAAAATGGTGCAACATTCAATAGTTTTCATGCAAATAAAATCGTAACTTATCATAGTATCTTTTAAAAAAAACACTTTTTTATCATCGTATTATTATAATAATGAAACAAATTTATTGGCTTTAGATTTGCCAGAACCGGCCTCATTAACTTGAGACTACTTTTATCTTACGGTTTGGTCCCATCTATATAAATAATCTTTGCCTAACAGACCCCATAACTGACCTCTCTCTCTCTCTTTCTCTCTCCTTACTGGTATGGCTGCTGACGTTAGCTCTCTCGTTCGAATACTGAGTAGGTACAAGGATGATCGGTCGGCATTAAAAGATTCCGGTGGGCCGAGATCGACGGTGGCGCTCATGACTCGCGATCTCCTCGGAAGCGGCGGTTGTGTGGGAGGAGGAGACGAACAGTCGCTTGACCTTGACCTTGACCTGCAAGTCCCTCACGGATGGGAAAAACGTCTCGACTTGAAGGTTCGTTGCTGTAAATTCTCTCGCCTTAATTCTGTAATTTCGTTGTCCCGAGAAAATTTTGAAAGGAAGAAAACAAACGAACAGAGAGGTTTAGAAAATTATATTAAAAAAAACCAAATCTCTCTGTAATTACTGCAAGATTTGAATTCACTTCAATTGCTAACGGTTATTGTTGATGAAACTTGAATAATATTGAATGATTCGTTGTAGTTAATTCGATTTGATCCTTATTCCTTTGATAACAGTCGGGGAAAATGTATCTGCAACAATGCAATTCAACCAGCTCAAAGCCATCGACTAATCACCATCATCACGACGCAGACCAATCCAACCAAACAATTCCGAGATTTCAAGATTTAAATTTCCCGCCGATTTCTGGTAATTCTCCGGCGAAACCATTGTTAAGCCTCTTCGATGACACAAGCCTTGAACTGAAGCTAGTCCCGTCATCTCTCTCTCGTCCTCTTCCATCTTCTTCTTCTTCTTCTTCGAATCCATCGCTCTCGTATCTATCTTCTCTCTCTGTATCATCGAGTGTTTGCACACTAGATAAGGTTAAGTCGGCTTTGGAGAGGAATACAAAGAAACGCCAATCGCCAGACGACGGCGTTTGCGATCAAACCGCTTCTGCCGCTGCATCTCCGGTGGCGGCTGGATGTCCAGGATGCCTATCGTATGTGTTTGTGGTGAAGAACAATCCGAAATGTCCGAGGTGTCATGCTTTTGTTCCTTTACCTGCCATGAAGAAGCCTAAGATTGATCTCAACATTTCGATTTGAAAGCTCCGGGAATAGAATTGAATTTTCATATTTTGTAGGCTCCGTTTTTGTAAATGATAGATAAATCTGGGGTTTTATTGACAAGCAAAAAGAAATTGAATGCCAAAAGGAAGAGATGGGTATGTTTTGTAAATAACTCTGTAGTTGATTTTCTTATAAATAGTTTATCATTATTAAAAAAACAAATTTTAATCTTATATTGTACTATTATTTGGTCAATATATTTAATTATATATAATTCAACTGTACTCCTATTTATTCCGCATCTTACAATACCCCACTATTTTGTTGTCAAAGGAAATAACTTCTCATGGATTGGTTCAAAGTTAGTTGAATCTATTTATAAGTCAATTTATTTGTAATGCGAGATTTTAGACTTTTTAATGTATTTTGTAGAAAGGAGGAAGTTAATAATATAATTATGTTTGAGTCTTTTAGATATAAAATTTAGCTACAAAACACTCATCTTCTTAAACAATATTTATTGATAAAATACCATATCATATGAAACTATATAAATAGCTAGTTTATTATTTTATGTACAATGCTGTTACAATAATAAAAGACGTATACATTACCCAAAAGTATATCGTAGAATAACTTTTCATTTAACAGATTCCTGATGGAGTCCGCTGCTAATGCTCAACGCTTTGGTTGGTATTTGTCTCTATCAAATTATTGAAAACTCAAGTGTATGTGTATTTATGAGTCAAACTGTTAGAAACTTTGGTTTAAGTCAATACAATATTTAAAATCTATATAAACAATATTTGAATTAGAAAATAATATTTTAAAATATATTAATTAGGTAAATAGATATTAAAATACATTAAATACATTAAGTTTATATTTCAAATTTAATATAGTTGAATTCATAATTGTTTTTGAAAAAAAAAACTAAAAGGTATCGTGTACATAAAAGAAAAAATGGATTGGGCTTGGAACTATACAGTCTTTTCTTTTTGGTTAATTATGGAAACAAAAAAAAACTCATGCTAATAGAAACAAAATCAGTTAATTGGATTGTGACGTTTACTAATAAATACCAACTAATGCCCTTACAACATTTATTTTGAGTTGTTTCTTTTTTAACCTTTAGGAAAAGTCTAAAATCTTCGAGTCAGTATCTGCATTAATTTATGTTGGCACTAAGTATCCCACGCCATTATAAACGACACGTCACTGTTAATTAGCAGATATAAAATCGTAATCAATTTTAAGGGACGTGGATCTGTCTTTGAAACAACGAAAATTCAACTTCTTGATTTTAGATCATATATTTTTTTAACTCTTCAAATAGACAGATACTATTCAACTTCTTGATTTTGGATTTCAGCTCCGTTGGAAAAACATGTGGGCTATGACTCAAAACTCCTCGATTAATATTTAATCATAACCACAAAAAAATGTTCTTGAATTTCACCGAAGTTAACTCGCATAGTAAGTTAGGCCCATTTGACACTTAGCATTACCACAGGCCACGAGGCCCAATGCTTTGTTTATTTTTGTGTGCTCTGTTGAGAAAAAGCACATAATGTATATATTCTAATGTGTTACAGAAATAATAAGCATAGGACCTTTTTGGTATTTCAATCTATACAATAAAATTTTCAAATGTTTTATTTTTAAGAATATTTTACTTGAATAAAAATAACAAATAAATTTTTATCAAAAAAATGGTAAAACAATAAACATTACAAAAAAAACACTTTACCAAGAAGATAGTGCCCTAGTGGTAACACAAAATATTAGTTTCTTTATGCCCAAAGTTTGATTTTTTTTGGTACGAAAAATTATTCTTTAAATTACAATATTGAAAACTAATATTTGGAGGCGGTGGGAGATTAAAGACCGAGGATCCAAAACTACTATGGTATATATATATATATATAAAGTGTGCGCCTGTATGTTGACCTGTGCAATTATATAATAAAATAAAATAGTAAAGATCTTCTTTATGGATCTTTCTGTATTTGTTACAACTCTCCGTACTTTATCTGATGGATCAGTACGGTGCACACAAATCCATAATCCTATTAAATGACGAAAGTAACCTGGTGCTTATCCATAAATTACCCATCTTGTCCACTTCCGGACCTTAATGGTCCGTGTTTTCCTCCTGGAATATTATCTTCGTTTTTTTTGTCGATGCAGGGTATATCCTTTGGATTACTTTATCAGTATTAAACTGCTAAAACAAATAGACTGACAAATAAGCATACGAAGAAAGTGATAAATTTTTCATAAACAATAAGTTTTTGGTTCGTGGTAACGTCTCATTCGTTTTAAGATGGCCATATTTCCAAATTTCTAAAATTTTTGCAAGCTTTTAATCACTACTTTAAAACTTAAATCTGAATAATCTTAAATGGTTTGATACTATGTACTCCTTCCGTTTCTTGAAAAGTATCATTCTGAGACCCAATTTTTATTTTATAAAAATTGTCGTTTTATGTTTTCAAAATTGAGCTAATCTGATCCGTAAACCAAACGGGACATGAAAACGTGTGGGACGCATGTTTCTTTTGCTCGTTTACAGATTTAATTAAATTTCTTCGATTCGATAATATGAAAATTTCAATTCTCGATCACCTGAAACATGGATTAATGGCAATCCTCGTGAGATAATTTGAGCAAAATAGAAAGGAAAAAGAAACTGGTTTATATTTACAACATCGAGAAACTGAAAAATCGGAGAAAATATTAATCGTCGATTTGGATTTTTCAAAGCTACTCTGTAGTTTCAGGAATCAACTCATCGCCTGAGAGCAACGAAGCGACGAGATCCTGTAGCTCATCGGACGCATTAAATCCCAATCGGAGTGTTTCCACCACGCGCTCAAATATGATAACGTGGCATGGGATATGAAGGACTCCTTTTTGAGCGTAACCGTATTCTTGAGCGGATCGGTTGAGCAATCCAACGAAGATCGGATGGTTCAGAAGCTCTGCGCTCACTACGAATCTCTCCATCTCTTCGCCGACGTAGACAGGTACGTGACCCGCGGGAACGGTGTGGATTCTTCTCGCCGCACAAATTGACCACTGTGGCGGCGCTTGGAGACGATGATGACCGCGGCGGTTCCGAAAGGAGGAGACAGATCTGTGGAGGGAGAATTCGGAGGAAGAGTCGGCGACACGAGAGAGGCGGCGGATGAGATGCTTCATTCTTTCCCCGGCGGTTTTTCTAAAGAGAGAGTGAGAAAGATGAGTTAATAAATAGAGGGAAAAGACATGAAAAGATTATGACGAGAGCATAGAGGAGAGAGTACATAAAAAGTACTTGCCAGGTACAACCGCCGAGTAAATTTCACTTCTATAAATTAAATTAAAAATGATGTTTACTGAACTTTAAAAAAAAACATTTACCATTTCAAGTTTAATACTAAAAGAAAATTAGGTTTGTATAATTAAAATTTTTTAAATTATATACAGTACTAAGTAAAATTAAAATATTGTATAAACATTGGTTAAGTAAAATTATAGAAGTATTAACAACTCTAAAACGGCTCAGCAACTAATGATTTAGGTTATTGAATCTGCAGGTTTATATAGTTGTATAAATTACAAATGAAAAGTCTTTGATGATAAACCTATTTCTTAAAAACAGTTTATAAATATATTTAATGGTTTAAAATTTTGTTGTCGTCGCATGGTGTATACTAATATTAACAAATCAATTTTTAAATTATATATTTGAGCTAGTGGAGTTTAAACCAATCAATTGAAATAGTCCGTGATTTTGCTTAACATTAAAATCGAATATGATTAACAAGTTGTTCTTACATCAGCGTGGTCAAATATGAAAGAAACAGGAAATGTTTTGAAAACCTCATTTATGTGGTTGGTGGTTAAGCAGACTTTATTCAATAAGTAAAGAAAAGTAGTATTATATTTTTATTAAATTTGGAATTTTTGTTTATTTTCTAAGTAAATTGGTCAATATATTACAGATGGTTGGATGAAATATCCGCGGGTAGTTTAAGTTCAACATTCGGAGACCAATAAGTCAAAAAGAATATTACAGAAATGAAATATTGTTTGAGCAAAGCGGGCCCTTCGTTCTCGTCGATCATTTTCTCCTTTATACTTTTTTCTGTTAAACGTATCTTATTTGTTTTACGTTTTTCTTTTTTTATATTTCATATGTCCGACAATATTTATAATTTCCTCAACACTAGAAATGTATTTTGGTTCGTTTAAATATTTCAAGCACTTCTTGTCCGCTAAACGTTAGTCGCATGTTCCAACATACAATTTCGTCTTAAAAAGAAAAACTCAAATAGTTTATTATTTTGGTTTTAAGAACTCAAATACTTGTAACTATATAAAAGACATTGAGGCATAAACAAAACATCACCAAATTCGGAGTCACTAGACAAGTTGTTCACGACACTCTTATCCCTTTGCGTTTTGGATATTACTAATTTTGTTATTTAGTTATACAAAAGTTGATAAAACGTTTCCTTAACCAGACGGCATGTTTACACAAAAAAAAACAAAATGACATATAATAATAATCTATCATACACACAAAAAAAATGATCTTTTCCAGTAAATGACATATTTGTCTATATACATACACACAAAAAAAATAATGGAGACAAAAAAAGAGGATATTTTAAGAAAATGGATGGGTTAAACTTCAAAATCCAAAGAGGGGGAAATGGAGCAGCCAAGTCTAGTAAAAATAAAAATAGAAGATTATAAAATGAGGTGTAATTAAAGGTATTAAAGAGTGGCAGGTGGGTCATTTATTCATATAGAGTGTGACCCACCAACTCTCTGCCTGTCCTTTTTTTCTCTTACCTCAGTACGGAACCATATTATGTTATGCATCAAAAATATTTGTATGTAAGACATCTATCACTTCATTCTTACGTAAGAAAATAAATATATTTTAAAGCTTATCCGCGTGAGGCCTATCGGTTCGGCCCTAACTAATTGCTACGTAGATTCAGCCTTTACAAGAACGAAGGCCCGTTACCTTTTTCAATCGGGCTCTAGCTTCAGTATTACATGAGTTTAAAATAAATAAATAAACTCCAAAAAAAAAACGTTATTAATGAAGACATTATTGGTGGATCCAAAATTTGCGGCTACTTTCTTTTTGGGAATATGAAAAGAAATGACCTATTTTTAAACCGGCCTATAGAGAATCGAGTTGCTAAGACGATACTATTAGTATGAGACTTGATTAGTTAGCATTAACCTTTTTAGCATTTGACTGCCGTGGACTAATTAATATGAACAGTCACATTATTAAACCGAATAAAGCTCTTTTTCGTGCTAGTCGGTACGTTAACTGATTCGATTCCAGCTTCTACAAGAAGATGATAAAGTTAACACAAATCAGTATGGTACAAGCTACGATCTAACCCAATCAATCCTTAGTCCAAAAAATCAAAGAATTAATTTAAGAAATTTATAATAGCGATGGTACTAGAACACAGCTTTTAGCATCGTAATTAGTGTTACAATGACAAGTACATAAACAATTGACCCAGCAACAACATATAAGTACATGACAACACACAATTATCTACAAAACATTATTAGCAATATCCTTGATTACATATTCTAAGAAAACACCAGAGAAAGTTACATTGAAATCACCGAGAGCTTGTTGTGTATCAGCAAACGTCGAAAACGACGCTGTTCTGGGTTTGCCGACTTGATTCACTACTGAGGTATTCTGGAAAATAGCGAAGACTCGAAGAACAACAAAAATAATCAGAGTAAGAAGATAACATAACCGAGATGCGTCGAAGAACAAGTGATAAGCTGCAACTTGAAGACAATACATCTTTTTCGAGTGACAAATGAAAACTCTTCAGAAGATGATTTTCATTTCTTTGCATCGAGATGTGTGTATATATAATATACGTGAATGTGTATGTATATACGCGTGTACCGATGTATACGCACACAAACATACTCGACAATGCAATAAATGTCATACCAGACGATACGAACGAAGTGGAGCTGTTTTGTACATTGGTCGTTTAAATGATTAAATGTAAACCGGGGAAAAAATGTGTTTGTACATCTAAGGAAATTGGATATACGTAGATACAAAATTGGTATGTAATAAAACACGTGTCTGGTGATTCTGCTCAACTGCATAGATGTGACATCTCAACTCGTAACCAGAAAATGCTGAAACCTTTATTATTGCAATTCTAAAATTTAGGATATTTATAAGCCAGTAGGCCAATTTGGAATATTTTAATAAATAAATACATAATAAATGCAAATTCACTACAAAATTTGTCAATTTTGTTGAAATGTAGGACCGAAAAAGCACTAACATTTTAAATTTATTTTTTCTTTGTTTTTTTTTTAAATACTAGTATAATTTTGAGAAACTTAAAAGAAATAATAAATCAAAAATATTTTTCTCTGGTTTGGAGGGAAAAGTAATCAAAAGTGTATTCTTAAAATTCGAACAAGAAAAATTCAAAATAGAGACAGGAAAAAGATACGTAGCCAATGAGAAAATGACAAGTGTAAAGCTTTTATATATTTGATTTCCTTCTGCAACAACGACATGCAATCGTCCAATTTCAGAGCTAAAAACTCTAATCTTCTCGAAATTTGGGGCTTCAATTTCTAACCTAGAGCGTCATCTCCCGTGAAATTCTCCGGCTTCGAAGAGGACGAGATAGAAGACGTTAGGGGCATTCAGCATTCTGGTGGTGGAGGAATGGGAGACGACCAACTAGATTTAAAATATCGTGATATAGATGTTCATTTTCATAGTTTCGACTTGAATGAACTCAAATGGAGAAAAGTTGTTGGAGTTGGCAAAAATATAGAAAGTTAGAATTCAAAACGTTTTAAAGAAGAAAAAAAAACCTCAAGTTGGGAAATAAATACGATAACATGTGCTGAAAAACTATTCGAGGGTCAACGGGTTAACCATAAAGATTGAAGAACATATCAGTGATCAAACTTTCCATAGTGAGAGCATATAGGAAGAGTTTTCTTTGATTAGAGTGTTTGGATTGAACAGCAAAGAATGAAGCAAAAAGAGTCACAAATGATTCTCTAGCTTGAACGATTGATGGTGAAGTATGTCTTGAATTTGATAATCCAAAAAAGCGTTGACTCACAATATACATTTTCATTATGATCTGGCTATGGATAATTGCAGAAGAATAATTCAACCTAGTAAAAAACTTGATGATCTTAGCATGTTCTTCCTTACTATGTGACGCTTTCATGTTTCCACAATCATAATAGAAATGTGGACTAGAATCTTCAATATTATCAAGTTGATCCCAAAGTGTTCTCAACGTGGTGTAATATATTTTGCAGACTAAATATGATTTTTGGAAGAAGTTCCGAGGAGTTGAAGAGAAAAGAAGAAGAAATCTTGAGATGTTTTAGATTTTGTACAAAGTCTCTTACATAGACGGAGGATTAGTTAGGAGTTTAACAACTTATGTTAAGTTATAATTAACTCACTAACAATCTCTCTACCTGATTAATTAACGGCTTAATCATTCATTCATCATCCACCATGCATTTGCGATACATTAAGAAATGTATCGCAAATTTGATCCCAAAGTGTTCTCAACGTAGTGTAATATATTTTGCAGACTAAATATGATTTTTGGAAAAAGTCTCGAGGAGTTGAAGAGAAAAGAAGAAGAAATCTTGAGATGTTTTAGATTTTGTACAAAGCCTCTTACATAGACGGAGGAATAGTTAGGAGTTTAACAACTTATGTTAAGTTATAATTAACTCACTAAAAATCTCTCTACCTGACTAATTAACGGCTTAATCATTCATTCATCATCCACCATGCATTTGCGATACATTAAGAAATGAAGAAAAAGTATTGAGATGTTTCAAGTTTTCTTACTAAAGTGAAGAATATTCTACAGAGACTATTATACAGACAAAGGGTTAGCTAGGAGCTTAACAAACTTCTGTTAAGTTAAATCTAATTCAGTAACAACCTCTCTAACTGATTAATTAAACACTTAACCATTCATCATCCAATATAAACAATTGCATTTTCAATGTACTTTGCTTTTGTTACATTAGTGTTATAGTTAAATTTGTTAGTAGTGACATTTGTGTTTGTGAGCATAGCCACAACAAGATAATAGATTTTTATCCTCTATCACAATATTGAATATCATCTCAACGAGATTTTTGAGTTTTGAGTACATCATTGTACAAGCCTTAATAAAGGCATCTCTATATAGAAAAATGAAGTTTTTTTATCAAATTGTCTCAGTCACAACAAGATAATAGACTTTTATTCTCTATCACAATATTGAATATCATCACAACAAGATGTTATTTGAATACATTATTTGTACAAACCTTAAAAAGGGAATATCTATGTAAATTAAGTTGTCCCAGCCACAACATATAATATACTTTTATTCTCCATTTCTAAGCAAAATATTGAATATTATATCAGCTAGACTTTCATAACAAATGAGATTTAATTATGTTGGGCTTAGATGAATATCAACCCATATCTTTACCTTTCCCATATTTTAAGGAAAATTTTAATTAAAAAAACTTATTATCTCTTGATATAAAAAACACTAATTTTCTTTTTAGTATTTTTAAAATTAAAATCTTGAATTTTTATAATTGGTTATAACTTTTCCGTTTTAAAAAGATTTTTATAAACCCTTAATTATATCAAGAATTATACGAATTTTTTCAATTAAAAACAATGTATATACCAAAACTATTTTTCAAATAATTGAATAGCATTGCTTACTAAAATTAGGACAATTTGAAGTTTTGAACCAAAAAGACACTATTTTTTGTATTAAACGGTTGTGAAATGCAACATATGCGCTAAATAAAAATGTATGATACATAAAACCTATTTTAATTTATTTGAAAAGAACGTATGTATGCCTTATTTATTTGAAAAAGGAAAATGTATTTAATTTTAAAACAGCCGGGAAGGACCGTCTTTCTTTCGTCGGCGATTTTTCTAAGATTATCAGAAAAAGAGACCATTTTTATTCTTTCGTTTCGTCGGAAGAGATATCATGATGGAAGCATTTCTTAAGGAATTCGGAGATTATTATGGATACCCAGATGCTCCCAAGAACATCACAGAGATCCGCGATACTGAATTCAAGAGATTGGATAAAGGTCTCTTTTTGACCTTCTCGTTTTCCTGTTGTTTTCCTTGAATTATGTATACTCGGATCTTAATAGAGCTCGAAGCTTAATATTTTGAGCTGAAATTTCTAATTAAAAACTATTGGGTTAGTGGAGGATCAGCTGGCTACTTGGAGTTTCGAAGTGAATTATACTTGAGCTCTATCAATACTCATATAAACAGTTGCGCTCAGAATGGATCAAACTGTGTTAGTTATGTTTATTTCGAGTGAATTTGAGAAACTATGCTTAGTATCCTGAAGGATTTAAGATTTTTCCTTGGAGTACAATATTGATGCTTTATCAAGTTGTTGTTCATCCTTAAACCTCTGAGTTTTGAAACTTATAAGCTCCTGTGGTATGTGCAGGTGTTGTATACTTGGATCATGCTGGTTCTACTTTGTATTCTGAGTTGCAGATGGATAGTATTTTTAAGGATTTTACAAGCAATGTTTATGGAAATCCACGTATCCTTATCTTTTGGACCTCATAAGACGTGATTTACATTTTATTTTACTAGATGAAATAGCAGATCTATTATGGTCTGAATCTCATCTTTTTTTATTCCTGTGCTAAGTTAATGACTTGAAGATGTGATTATTTGATGTTGATTGGTGAAAAAGAACGTAGTTAGCCTCTTCTGTAGATCTTGTTAGTATGGACGATATAATGACTTCTTTTTTTTCTTTTTCCTTGTGAGCTTATGTTGCTGTTCCTTAATAGTGATTTAGATACTCAAAGTGATATCAGTTCAGCGACCAGTGACCTTATAGCGGAGGCTCGACATCAGGTACTACATCCTTAACATTTCTTGACCTGATATCTGTGGAATACGGAAAACTTTTATTTAAATCTTTGAATCACCGCTATTCAGCTTATAAGTCGGTTCTATATGTTTCAATCAATCTAAACTGGAGTCAGGTACTTGACTACTTCAATGCATCTCCTGAAGATTACAGTTGCATATTCACCTCCGGAGCCACAGCAGCACTGAAGCTTGTCGGAGAGACATTTCCGTGGACCCAAGACAGCAATTTTTTGTACACCATGGAGAACCATAACAGTGTACTTGGTATTAGGGAATATGCATTAGGTCATGGTGCTTCAGCATGTGCAGTAGATATTGAAGATGCAGCTAACCAACCCGGCCAGCTCACAAGTTCAGGAACATCTATCAAGGTAAAGCATCGTGCTGTGCAGATGAGGAACACTTCTAAACTGCTAAAGGAAGAGTCAAGAGGTCTGTTTCTTCCATCCTGAATAAAATCTGTTCAAGATGTAGCGCATGTCATCTTCTTGTAGTCTGGGTATATAATCGACTTTGCTGGTCTGCTTATACTGTGTTTCACTGTGTTGTCTATTTACAGGAGATGCCTATAATCTATTTGCTTTCCCCTCAGAGTGCAATTTTACCGGGCTGAGATTTAATCTAGATTTGGTGAAGTTGGTAAAAGAAAATACTGGAACTACACTACAAGGTTCTCCCTTTGGCAAGTATGTGTCGTCTTACCTTCTCTCTTCATTTCTTTATTCCTCAGTGTCTTGCATTGGTGACGCTGAATGTCTGCTTGGATTCATATTACTGAGTTTTGGCGATGCTATGCCGAGGACAATTCTGCTTTTTGAGCATGGTGAATTTTCTTGTATGTGATCTTTGAGTGTGAGTTATATACTACCTCTGAGCATGAGAAGTGGTACAGGAATCTGAAATATAGATTTAATACGAATTTTCTGCTGATGATATGGTGATATCTAGAAGTGAACTATGCACAATTTGATGATTATAACAATTACTAATGTGAACTGAAAACCACTTAGAAACTTTTGGAGGAACTAATTTGGCGTGATTTGATACTTCGTTCTTTGTTGATTCTAAGTATATATAGGACCTGATTGGTTTTCTATTATTTAACTTTCATCATGGCTTATATTCGTGTTATAAGGAGCAAGCGGTGGATGGTCTTGATTGATGCTGCAAAAGGCTGTGCTACACTGCCACCTGATTTAACGGAATATCCTGCAGATTTTGTTGTTGTGTCATTTTACAAGGTAGCTCCTGGATTTAATAATAAATAATGAAGCTCTTGTTATCAGAAACTGACTTTCTTGTTTTCCGCTGTTTTTCGTGAAGTTATTTGGTTATCCTACTGGGCTTGGTGCTCTCCTTGTACGAAATGGTGTGTAATTTTTTCCTGAGGTTTATCTCCTGTATATCTTCATAAATCTGACTGTAGTTCAGAAACATTCACTTTAAGTTCAAATCGGATCAGAGCAGTTCTGTTGTTAGAATCTCCAATATTGTTTTCATATTATTCTTACCTCCTTTCAGACTCATTTCTCGAAGAAGATCCACTTGTACTATTTTATGAACAAAGCTTGCAAATGCTAGTTTCTGACATGATATTTTTTTTGCTACTATAATTTACAGATGCAGCCAAATTGCTCAAAAAGACTTATTTTAGTGGAGGTTTGCATCTCATTTGGCTGTGTAAATTGGTTGAATTTGTATGGAATTCAATCAACATAATGCTTACAGGTACTGTTGCTGCTTCAATTGCTGACATGGACTTTGTAAAAAGAAGGGAAAGGGTGGAGGAGTTTTTTGAGGATGGTTCTGCTTCATTCCTGAGCATAGCAGCCATCCGCCATGGCTTCAAACTACTCAAGTCCCTTACTCCTTCTGCAATTTGGATGTGAGTAAAACTTGTTCTCCGTGCAGAATCGTTAGTCTTGAAAATGACTCTAAAAATTCTCCTTTTAAAGTTCCCTCCAAACCATCTGCTATTGTAGAAGCTAAAGTGTGTTCTGAATCTATTTTCTAGGCACACAACATCACTTTCCATATATGTGAAGAAGAAACTTCAGGATTTAAAACATGGAAACGGGGCTGGTGTATGTGTTCTGTATTGCAGTGAAAATCTGAAGGTCAGTTCGTCATGATTACAAGAATATTCTTTTTTCTTCTCATACTCCATTAATTATAGGGCTTTTCATTATCGAGTGAAAAATATGCTTCAACGTCATTTACTTCAGAAGTCATATGGAAGTACTATTTCGTGTGACCATAGTATTTGATTCATATTAAGTTTTATGTTTCAGTTATCTTCACATAAATCAGGCCCAACGGTTACATTCAACTTGAAAAGACCTGATGGCTCTTGGTTTGGCTACCTGGAGGTGGAAAAGCTTGCTTCTTTATCTGGAATTCAATTACGGGTATATTTTGGAAACACACTGTTCAGTTTTTTTCCTCTTCGAATTCTTCCATCCTATAGAAAACAAAAGACAAAAGAAGTTATGTAAGTAATATGAGGGTCTTGCACTCTCTGGCAAGGGGTTTTCTTGCACTAGGTCATTTTACTTCATTTTGGTGTAGACAGGATGTTTTTGTAATCCTGGCGCATGTGCAAAGTATCTCGACTTATCTCATTCTGATCTATTGTCTAATGTAGAGGTATGATTTTTCTTTTTTTTTGTTCTTTTAACTGGTCTTGATTTAGCAGATGTGGTATTATATAGTTGATAATGACATCCTTTGATTTAACCCAGGCTGGGCATATCTGCTGGGATGACAATGATGTAATCAATGGAAAACCAACAGGGGCTGTTAGAGTTTCGTTTGGTTTTATGTCGACCTTTGAAGAGGCCAAGGTATGTAGGCTCATTCATTTAGATTTCCCCCAATTCCATTTGACAGAAGCTGTCGAAATTATAAGCTGTTGTTGTGGCTACCTAATTTAAAGTGTATGCTTCATTTGCAGAAATTTATTGATTTCATCATAAGTTCCTTTGTATCAACTCCAAAGAAGATTGGGAATGGAATTGTCGGCAGTGGAAGGTTTCCTCAACTTCCTAGTATAGGTACCGTCTCTTAAACTTTTACAGTGCTTTTGATATAGAAAGGACTTGGTATAATTGATTACGCCATTCAGTCTCTGTGATGTTAGTTTATTAGAGTCATCGTCTTTATATGCTTACCTTTCCGTAGTTTGGTAATTGGTGCTTGTGTTTGCCACACATATAAAGTGCATATACCTTGCAAGATAGCAAATATTTGATAAACTATATATGGTGTCTGAATCTAAGGATCCCCACTTTTTACTGTTACGCAGAACTTGAAAGTAAAGAATCCTTTCCAAGCTACTGCCTTAAATCAGTTACCATATACCCAATCAAATCATGTGCTGGATTTTCTGTGAATCGTTGGCCACTTTGCAGAACAGGTATATCATTTAACTTGAACTGTCATACTCCAAGTCCCTGCTGCATTTTGTGCAGGTATTAGTGGTAGGATGGATCTATTTGGCGTTTATGATTAACTTGTCTTTTATGTTTGAAACATAAAAAGGCCTGCTGCATGATCGAGAATGGATGATTCAGGGTCTGACGGGTGAAATTCTTACCCAAAAGAAGGTAACAAAGCATCTTCTAACTTAAAGTTTTTTTATATCTACGGATCTGTCACCAAAGTTTCGATTTGCTTGGGAATGGCTTCTAGGTGCCTGAGATGTCTCTTATTAGCACCTTTATCGACCTTGAGGAAGGAATACTGTCTGTAGAATCTGCTCGCATTAAAGACAAGTTGCACATCAGAATCAAGTCTGATTCATATAATCCGAGGGACGATGAGTTCGATTCAGATGCCAACATGTATGTATTGCTCCCGAACAGAATGTCTTGAATCAATTGCCTTTTTAATCTAACTATAGTTTTGACTTTTGGTTGCAGACTTGAAAACCATAATGAGGGAACTAGAATCAATTGTTGGTTCACTAATGCCGTTGGTCGACAATGCAAGTTGTTACGGTACTCTAGCTCTACTTCCAAACACTGCTTGAACAAAAACAAGAGTCCTGGATTGTGCAGAGATTTGGAAAGCAATATCAACTTTGCTAATGAAGCTCAGTTCTTGTTAATCTCTGAGGAGAGTGTTGCTGACCTAAACAGAAGACTAGAAGGAAGTACGTTTTCATCTCCTTTTAATCTTACATCTTGTTCCTTTTTGCTCTTCGCTCAATAAAAAACTGATTTGGTTAGCAGAAGATGAGAGTCACAACGGAGTTCATGAGAAACTCGATTCATATAGATTCAGACCAAATCTAGTTATAACTGGAGGTGAACCATACGCAGAAGATAATTGGAGAACTCTCAAGATAGGAGACAATCTTTTCACAGTAAGTTAATGGATCCATATAAGATTTCTTTCGTAATCATATGCACAAACTTCACGTTTCTCAGTTTTGTTTTTTTGTGTGGTTTCTTTCTGATGCAGTCACTGGGCGGATGTAACCGGTGCCATATGATAAACATAAGTAATGAGGGTGGACAAGTGAAGAAATCCAATGAGCCCTTAACAACTTTAGCTTCATATAGGAGAGTAAAGGTTCAACAACATTCTAAAAACCATTCTTTCTCCATTAAAAAAAAAGATCATTGTTTGTGAAGTAACACATTTCTTGGTGTTTTATTGGATTCAGGGAAAGATCTTGTTTGGGAGTCTTCTGAGATACGAGATTGATGAGAAAACACAATCTTGGATACGAGTTGGGGAAGAAGTAAATCCAGATATTGAATAGGTTCAAGCTTGTGTACTTGTAAATAAAACACAAGGAGAAGGATATGAGACAAAACTACCTACTTGATTTGTATTATTGTATACCAAATAATAGCTCAGACTCTTGAATAGGTGAATAAACCAAAAATTAGAAAATTAAACATTTGTAATAACAAGAGCGACAGAAAAGATAATAACAAGGCTTTCTTCCGTAATTAGGTTATTTTTTTTCCCGCTGCGTCCTGCTGCTGTTGACGCCTCCAAAAGTGAGGAAAATTCAGACTTTGGCTATTGAAACATCACTCTAAGCAGTACGATGGTGAGGAGAGGTCGCGGCGGTGATATGGGCAGAGGAATCAATCGTACATATCTGAGTCAAGTTATGGATTCATGCGGCAAGGATTTAACAACGGCGGAGGATATCGTCGATGATCTCCGTTTCAGGTACGCTAATTTTGGTCGGTTGACTCGGCAAGTGCTTCTGCGCCACGTCAGATAAATCCTTAATGTTAAGCGGGTCAAAGACGATGAGGAAGATGACAACAGCAATGCCGATGAGGAAGCTGCTAAGAGGAAGAAGTTATCTTCTCCAACGTCTTCTTCTTCGACTCGGTTTGATTTGATCAATGACAGTATACGAGATAACTACGCCAAGTTGAACAGCTCCTCCAAGAAGCCAAATATGGAGAATATTGTTGTAGTTGAGATTGTGAGCTAGACGCAAGATGGCTACAATGGGGTCGAGAAAAGAGGCTAAAGGCTCTATTTCAGTTAGTGGAACTACTGGTCATGGTGATTTGCAAGTGGAGGGTAGTAAAGGACCTACTTTTAAAGATTTTGGTGGGATTAAAAAAGTGTTGGATGAATTGGAGATGAATGTTCTGTTCCCGATTCTCAAACCTGAACCGTTTAAGAAGATCGGAGTGAAGCCACCAAGTGGGATTCTTTTTCATAGACCACCTGGCTGTGGAAAGACTAAGTTGGCCAATGCCATAGCTAATGAAGTTGGTGTTCCGTTTTATAAGATTTCAGTTACAGATGTGGTTTTCTCGTCATTGGAGCTACAAATAGGCCTGATGCTCTTGATCCTGCTTTGAGAAGAAGTGGACGATTTGAGTGTGAGATCGCTCTGAGTGTTCCAGATGAAGATGCAAGGGCTGAGATACTCTCTGTTGTAGCCCAAAAACTTAGACTAGGGCCATTTGACAAGAAAATAATAGCTCGTTTAACACCGGGTTTTGTTGGAGCCGATTTGGAGGGTGTTGCTAACATGGCTGGCAAAAAGAATCTTGGATTCAAGAAAATCTCAATTGTCTGGGGACGGTGAAGATGATAATTCTTGGCTGAGGCATTCCTGGCCAGAAGAAGAGTTGGAAAAACTCTTTGTCAAAATGTCTGATTTCGAGGTATATTAATTGCAGGCGTGATATGAGTCTACTTTTCTGTACTTAAATGGTTACTTTGGTTCCTGATTCTGTAAGTTGCTCTGTTATCTATCAGGAAGCAGTGACTCTAGTTCAGTCATCTTTAACAAGAGAAGGATTCTCTATCGTGCCTGATGTCAAGTGGGATGATGTTGGTGGACTTGAGCATCTACGACTTGAATTCAACCGTTATATAGTCAGATCTATCAAAAAGCCTGATATTTATAAGGTACTAATAAGTCACTTGGCACTGTTATATAGTCAGGATAACTGGCTTGTTCTCTTGAGGTGTGAATGTGTCTCTTTGGATCTCTTTAGGCTTTTGGGGTAGACTTAGAGACAGGATTTTTGCTCTATGGACCTCCGGGTTGTGGCAAGACATTGATTGCAAAGGTGGTTGCTAACGAGGCAGGAGCTAATTTCATGCACATCAAGGGTGCAGAACTTAAACAAATATGTTGGAGAAAGCGAGCTTGCTATTTGAACATTGTTTCAGCGTGCCCGGACATGTGCGCCATGTGTAATCTTCTTTGATGAGGTGGATGCTTTGACAACAAGTCGTGGCAAGGAAGGTGCTTGGGTTTTGAACCAGTTTCTTGTTGAGCTGGACGGTGGGGAGAGGCTTAACGTATATGTAATTGGAGCTAAAAACAGGCCAGATGTAGTTGATCCTGCTTTCTTGAGACCCGGTAGGTTTGGGAATCTTCTTTATGTACCCCTCCCTAACGCGGATGAGCGAGCTTCAATTCTAAAAGCTATTGCAAGGAAGAAGCCCATAGATCCTAATGTTGATTTTGATGGCATTGCAAAGATGAATGTGAAGGTTTCAGCGGAGCGGATCTCGCTCACTTGGTGCAAAAAGCTACATTCCAGGCAGTGGAGGAGATATCAAGCTGCGGTGAAGATGATGTCGTTACAGATGCAACTCAGTGTACCATCAAGATGGCTCATTTCGCGCAAGCCTTGTCCTTAGTCTCAGCCTCTGTGAACAACATCAAAGAAAACACTACGAGGAACTATCATAAAAGCTCCAAGAAGCCATTGGAAGGAAACCATAGGATCATCTTTAGCCTTTTACTAAAACTCTCTTATGCTGAATTTTGCGTAGTAACTGAATCAGCATTTTGAATTACAGCCTAGTTTCCCAATACTCTCCCTGAACGTGTCTTCGTTGGGAAGCATATCGAAAAAAACAGTTCCATTGCAGATAATGCATCTTGAACACAGATTGATTGATGCAACAATTATGAATTTGAGATAAGATAAATACGAAGGTCTAGTTACCTTTTTTTTGGGACATTTTGTAAAACAGATAATGCTAGGAGAAAAAGTAATCGTGATCGATGAATGCTTTTCGTTTGTTGACAAAAAAGAAATAATCATAGCATAAAACTGCGTCGTTTTAGTTTAAATAAATAAGACGTGCCCTTGTGGTCCTCCGTCCTCTCCATGAGAGCGATGATAATGATTCTTTAGAGCTTTCAATCTTGTTGCGAAGACCACCAGACTCTGACTCGAGCTCGGAGGTATTCTATCTCATCTGCTCGAATTTTCCTTTTTTTTTTCTTGCTCGCTGATAATCTTGTCGGTTCTCATTTTTACTTGCGTTATTGGTAGATCTCCTGGAAGTTTAGGCTCTGAATTTGATTTACGTTCTGAGTGTTCTCTAATCTGATCGAATCTGGAAATCGTATGATTAGATTATTAAAGAATCTGGTTGTTTTAGGGTTTTCACACCAATTTCGATCGTTGATAAAGAGATTCTCTAGTCGTTCAAGTTTGAATTATAGTAGTTTTTTTTTCTTTTCTTTTTGATATGTGAGAATCTCTTTCACTGGAATGATCACTTCCTTTAAGATTCTTCCTTCCTGATTCATAGCTTCCATGTGTAGAGCTGGTTTAAGGGTTCTTTCTATCTTTCTTTGTTTTTTTTAGGCTTGCATAGTTATCACTCAGTGCTTCCACTTCAACTTCAGTTGTTCTCAGATGGCAGTCCACTATTGGACAGCCCTGTTTCTATTCTTGCCATGCCTTTTCAGTTTTTCAGATGCTAGTGCTGGCGATGCCGATCCTAATTACAGGTATTATTATTTTCACTTTCTCTAGGATTCATACAGAGTTTACTTTGTTACGTTAGAATTTTTGTTCAACACAGCTTGTTTGGTCTATTGAGTTTTAAGCGTCAACTTAGTTTTAGTAAGTGACTCATGGAGATTATAAGTATCTGGAAATTTTCGTATCAGGGCATGTGTTTCAGAATGTGAGATAAGCGGTTGTGTTGGACAAGAGTGTTTTCCTCAGTGCAATCCTTCATCCATTGGTGGTCCATGGTACATACATGAACCTCTCTATTTACAATGGAAAATATGGGGTTGTCAAGGTGATTGCCGTTATCAATGTATGGTTAATAGAGAGAGAGAACGGGAAACTCTCGGTCAACTTCCTGTCAAGTACCATGGTAAATGGCCCTTCAAGCGTGTTCTTGGGATTCAGGTCTGTTTTTTATATTCAATCACTTCTTGTATTCTGGTTGTTTCCATCTATTTATTAGATGGAGCATCAAGTTTGACTTACCTTGTTCTTTGCTAGGAGCCTGCTTCTGTTGCTTTCTCTGTGCTCAACCTAGCGATGCATTTCCATGGTTGGCTTTCCTTTTTCATCACATTGCACTATAAGTTGCCTCTGAAACAAGATAGGACAGCGTTCTATGAATATGTCGGTTTGTGGCATATCTATGGACTCCTGTCCATGAACTCTTGGTTCTGGAGTGCTGTTTTCCACAGCCGGTAAATCATCTACACGTTACTTCATCATCCAAAATCTGCTTCTTAGATCACATGATTTTCTGGTAATCCGTCTCTATGGTTCTCAGGGATGTTGACCTCACAGAGAGATTGGACTACTCATCCGCAGTAGCCGTTCTCGGATTCTCACTTATCTTATCCATCTTAAGGACCTTTGATGTTCGGGTCGAGGCTGCAAGGGTCATGGTTTCCGCTCCAATACTAGCTTTTGTAACCACCCACATACTATACATCAACTTCTACAAACTCGACTATGGTACACCACAAACTCTTTCCCCAATCTGAAACTGAGTCAATGTATTTTGGTGAATTCACCAGTTTTGAGTGTTGTCTACAGGTTGGAACATGATTGTGTGTGTGGCAATGGGAGTCACTCAGCTTCTCCTATGGGCAAGATGGGCCGCTGTCCATAGACATCCTTCTAATTGGAAACTTTGGGTGGTTGTGATAGCCGGAGGGTTAGCCATGCTTCTAGAGATATATGATTTTCCTCCATATGAAGGCTACTTCGATGCTCACTCAATCTGGCACGCTGCCACAATCCCCATAACCATTCTCTGGTGGAGCTTCATTAGAGACGACACCGAGTTCAGAACTGCCAGCCTCCTTAAGAAAACTAAGACGAAAGCAAAGTGAGTCTCTTTGCTAATTTTCAGAAGGATTTTTATTCTACCACAAAAATTTGCAAGCACAGGGGAAATACAAAAGGTGGAAATGGATTCAAACATCACGAAAATTTGTTTAAAGCTAGCTGGTCTGTGGTTTTTTTAGTGACAGATTCAGAGGTTTCTTCAGGTTTATTTTCTTTTCAATGCTTAAGCATGAACTTGCTTAGAGCCTTTCAGAGATTTGTCTTGGTCTCACTTTTGGTCAATTGAGATTTTGTTATTATTTTGCTCATTCATATACTGCCTCCTGCCAAAATCTTTTGGAATTAGACTTGTGTCAATATTTTGAGACAAATCTTGTGATCTATATCACCTTCTACACTGGAAACAAGGAAGTAGGGACTAGTCAAGCCCCTAGGGAAACATCTAGCATCTTCTACCCCATTGTGTAAAAAAAAATTGTATCTACAAAGGAAGTTGTGAAAAACTCTCAAGCCCACCAATTTTGAGTTTTTTTCTTTCATCAATCCGCTATTTGAGACACGACCTGCATGGATCAGACATCTTATGAGAAATAGCCAACAAAAGTATGTGTGTGTTTGAGACAGAGATAGAGAGCTGAAGGATTTTGCCTGAGTAATCAAAGGTTTTGCACAATCTTCCCACTCTGTAGCCCATCCGAAGAACCAGTCTCCATTGCACCCGCTTTAAGATACATTAGTGCATCACAGTTCCCGGGAAAACCCTTGGAGAGAATCTGTTCAGAGAAACAGAACACAAGAACATTACTGGTGTTGACTTACTGAAAAGTGTCTTTAAAAGAAAGACAAGTTACTTACCAATAACTGATCTACTAATTCTGATGAAGATGAAAACAAGAGTCCGTTCTTCCCAGCTTTAACGAGTTCTTGAATGCTTCAAAAGTTTAAGGTTAAACAGTTTTAGTCTTTGTTCGTGAAAGTATTGAAAAGTCACGGATTATTTACCATGAGTACGAAACCGAGCAAACTGGGAGGCCACATCCAAACATAACAACCTGAAACGCCAAACATCGGTAACAAGTTGACACATTGGAAAATTAAGTCTCACGTCTTAACCTTATTAGCACATATGAGCTCTAATTATAATGAACTTGCCTTCATGGGAAGGTCTAAACCCGATGAGGAAGTGTATAAGCAAACACCGAGATCTGCAGAACCTAACAGCAATGGGTAATCTTCAGCTACAAGCCACATTGTACGGAATGCCACATGTCTAAGGTTTAATCGTTTGATTTTCTCCTCGTACTTCTGTTTTTCAGGTCCTTTACCTTCATGGACATTGTAGATAGCTCATGATCAAAAACAGAAACAGCGAAATATTGTTACGTTCTGAACAAGAACGAAACCATCTTTACCTGTAATGATGAACAACAAATTGGGATAAAGGTGTTGCTCTACTGAAATTTCGGCGGTATCACTTCCTTTTGATCTTGCAGCAACACGCTGATCATACATCACTGCAGCTTCCAATAGGATACCAAAATTTTCATCAGGGGTCCTGAAAATTTCATGTTATAGGATTCAATGTCACGGAAGGATAATGCTACAAGAGTGAGAGTGAAGAAAGAATGAAGATGTGTCCTCACCAGCTTGTACTGGTCACAACAAGAGCTGGTCTGTTTTGCTTCAGCGAGATGTCAGCATTAAATTTTGGTAGTAAAAAGGGTTTCATTAAGCTCTTGATTCTCCAACTATATATTTGAATTAAAAGATTTGGCATCAGAATGAATGAATGGAGAAGCTCAAAGGGAATCAAAACATGGACTTTTTAATTTAGAGGAGATATCTCCACTGATGAAGTCATAGACACCAATTGGATGGCAAAGATCTTTCTTCACTCGGCAAAACAACTAAAGGAGTTACCAAATTTCCCATTAACCTCGATACTGCAGCACTCTACCCAGAGTAAAACTGACTGATAAAAACTAATCTATAAAGGAGGAAATGACCAGCTAACCTCGTGCCAATCTTCAAGCAAAGCGGGACGGAAAAACTCAGGAGGCTGATCATATAAAACTTTGGCTCTGTTTATTCAATTCAGAACATTATTGCATACACAATCAGAAGCACATAACTTTCTTTACTTCAGAACCAAAATGTTACAGGTTATATGATCTATGAGCAATTTTCCCCAATTTTGATCCAGTTCATGTTGCATTGCTTAAGTCACACATAGTGAACCTGTTGCCATCTTTCCATAATGCTTGTCAAACCTAAATCATGCAAAGCTTATTATTCCAACCTAAGAGATAAAGAAGTTCCATAGATAGTTTAAGCCACTGGTTAATATACATACCAGCGGTATAAGGATACAAACAAATTGTTTCTTCCTAAAGAAAATGCCAACAATGTATATCCAAAATTATGCCAATCTACAACAAACGCTGCACGTCTCCATGAACTCGCCCACTTAACAGCAACTAGGGTTGGAACGGAAGGAGGATTCTGCAGAAAAAGCTACGTGTTACTTCTGAAAATTTCACAAGAAAATTCTAGAAACTACAAAGTGAAAACGAAAAAGACTTTACCTAGACCAAGTTTTACGAAAAGAAACCAGAGAAGCATTGTAAACTGAATAAATGCCTTGAGCAAGAGTGTTACAGGATAAAGTATCTTTGGCAAGAGCTGAATGAATCGAGGCTGCGCCTGTTTTAGCCCCAAAAAGAAAAAAAGAAACTGATGATCATGAATCTATAGATTTTCTAGTAGTTTATGTCGAGGATTTGAACGTAGAATACCATGGTATGGATGTGGATTGATGGGTGTATAAAACCTATTCATGAATTTAAAAACATTTACAAAATGCATTCTGATTCATACAAACACTGTTCACTTGAAATGATGTCTACATTTTTATGTGACAATCAGTGTATTGATCCTTTTTTATATAAAAACAACTAAGGATTTCGAAATGAACTCAAGATCGAATCAATTGAGATTATCAGAACTTGATCAAATGAAACATCAAAACAAATGAGACTGAACCTGACGAGCAAGAGAAAGAGCGTGATATTGCATCCGAGGACTTCGACCAAGATCTCCGACTACCACTACACAAGCTCTTCCTCTTTCCCCATCGTATCCTAAAATCTCATCACAAAGTTAACCATTAGCATTTTGTGGGCTGTCCATTGGTCAGAATATAACATATTGATCAGATCATCACAGCCTCATGTTCCTTTGGACACGGTTGGTTGTTAATGAACATGATCACTATTTTGTCCACAATTAAAATGGTCAATATTGGACGGGTCTAAATGGACATGGACAACCCATTTTGACAGCTCTAGAGGTTGGGGAGAAAGACATATGTCTTGCTCTGAAAAGGTAATGTTCTCTACAATCAATTCAACACTTGAGTCCCTAATCTTGAAAATCTTAAATGATCTTCGAAATGTAGAGATACATAGCATTAGGAGGAAGATCAAATTTGGTGCAAACCGCATGGGCAATGATGGGCTTGATTCAGACGGGACAGGCTGAGAGAGATCCTGTGCCTCTTCATCGTGCTGCGAAACTAATCACTAATTTGCAATTAGAAAACGGAGATTATCCTCAACAGGTACTCTTTACATATGAGTCCAAGGAATGTTGTATGTTTAGATTATCAAAGCACTTATGTTGTTGCTGTTGGTGCAGGAAATGACAGGAGTGTTCATGAAGAACTGTTTTCTAAACTACATTACCTACAGAAACATCTTCCCCGTATGGGCTCTTGCAGAGACCGTAAAGTTATTAGCTTTCGAGCTCCCTGAGATTCTTCATAATCCATTCATAAATTTTGTTTCTTTTCTTTGAGTTGTATCAGGTATTTACTTTTAAGCGACAATCTTGAAGACTCTATTTTCGTTTTAACGAAAATTCTGTGCACTCTCGTCACTCTTTGCTTAGGGACTAATTCTTCCTTTCCAATAATAGACAATCTTTTCCGCATCAACGAGAGTTTGAGAAGCATATTGCATTATTTATTTATTTTTTGTTCAGTAGACATGTTAAAGAAAACTGGCTTGATGTAAATTTGTTGTTGTGCAGCTGAGGCCCCTTCTCTACTATTTCTGTTTCGCTTACTATTAAGAATGGAGTCATTCTTCGAGAAGCCTGAATTGTATATTACTTAGATTCATTTAAAAGAACAACAAGTCATATCATTGCGGACAAAAGAAGGTTAAAACATCCAACACTTGGGAAACTACAAAAGCTACAACTCTCATTTGGAGGTCACTGGTAAACATTTTATCTGTTATAAGAAAAGAGGCCGAGACACAGAAAGGGGGAGAAATGGAGCTAGTGACAAGGGTTTTTTTTTTCTCTTACGTTTTGTGAGGTGGTGGTGAACTGCTGCTGCTGCTGTTACTGCTGCTTCTTTTTCCTCTCAGTGGCCTAAATAATATCCAACAACAACAACAACCCATTTTCTTATTAAATTTCAACGCAACAACACTTACAATACAATTCTATTTGTCTTTGTTTCATCACAATCTCATTAATAATCAGATCCAGGATAGTCAAAACTGTTATGTGCTACACCTACTGCCATTACACTCATGTGACCATATATTACGCTTCATATGTTCAAAATGAGTGTATTGCAGATGTTTATGGTATGTCTTCTATCATGAATTGGGAGCAACTTAAACTTTACTACAAATAACTTAACAGTGTAGCTTTTTAAACTACTGCATGCTACAGATTGAGGTGTTTCCAGTTTAAGAGAAGGGCCAGTATTAAGACAAAGAAAGTGTTTACCTCCTAGGACTGCGGCTCCTTGAAATCTTCCTAGGAATCTGTAAGTTTTAATAGTGCACACAGGATTGAAAGTCAAAACACATAACTCAATAAGGCATAAACCTTTTTAATAGCTAAAAAGGGATCTGCAACAAGCCCTTACCCTTCTGGGACTTGGCGAACTGGAGTAAGAAGATGACCTCCCTCGTCTCCCAGCTGGACCTCGTCCCCTGCATATAATTAAAGACACAATTACACCCAAAAAAAATTCCAAATAGATCTATATAACTCAAGTCATATCTGATATAGATGTCTCTAGGAACTGGTAAGTCACAAAACCTAAGGATAAGACAAAGTAAGATCTTAGGGTACTATACTTTATGAATTATGCAAGACTTTAAACATGTTATTAATCTTATATCATTATATGTACCATCTTAACTATGCATCTGCAACAATATAACATCCAGGAGATACCAAAAATAACCATAGCATAATTTTTAATGAATTAAATCATACCTGCGGGGTGAGATGGACCTTGAACGAGAGCGACCAGGTCTACGAATTGGAGATCGGCTACGCCTGCGAATTGGAGATCTTCTGGGAGGACTGTGTACTCTCCTTGGAGGTGACCTGAAACATGCCCAATACAAAACATATATAAACTGACACATATTTCCAGATCTAATTTACTGAGTACTTAGTCAACAAAGCTGTAATTCCTGCCCTCCAATTACTAGGGTATAAACTCGGGTACCACATAGACTTACCTTCGCCTTAGAGGAGGAGACCATCTTCGAGCAGGACTGCCACGGATTCTTCTAGGGGAGCCCCTGTTGACAGATAAAAGGTGAGCTATTGATTCTAAAACACCACACGAAACAGATGGTGCCACATCTAACCTTGGAGGAGATTTATACCGTCTCGGAGGGGGAGAAGTTGGAGAACGGCCTCTAGATGGCGATGCTGGCCTGCGCCTAGGTGGTGTATCACCACGACGGCGGATAGGAGAGCCCAGCCTCCGACGAGGGGGAGAATCAGGTATTCTCCTAGGTGATGCGCCTCTCCGAGGCAGAGGAGAACGCCTTCTTGGAGAAAGTACTGTTTTCCGTTGTGGAGAAGCTAAGCACATATTGACAATAATCATTGACACAATATAAAGCATAGAATACAACAATTACAAATAACCAAAATATAAAACATAAACGTACTCTCTCTTGGGCGCCTGGGCCCATCTTTCTCAATGTCAGCACCAGCATTATCAGATTTTGTAGCATCTCTTTTTGGTGCACTTGAGACAGGTTTTGGGGGTTCAGATACTTTCTGACGAGGTGGTAGTGTGAAACTTGCCTTAACAACATTTCCATCAACTTGGCCCTGCGTTAAGTAAACAAAGAAAAGCAAGCATAAATCTTCTCTGAAAATTTTATGAGTAAAAACAGTGCATTTCATATTTGACACGAGACATACACCATCCATGAACAGCTGCGCTTTCTCAGCATCAGCTCTTGCCTTGAACTCAACATAAGCAGATCCTCTAGGAAGATTAACCTGTGAATACAAAGGAACAATGAGCAAATTTCTTAACAAGTGATGCCAGTAAGGAACAGGCAGCAACTAAGTAGCAACTTACAGCTCGATCTATCACAAGTTCAACGTGTACAACTTCACCAAAGTTGCCTAAAAAACAAAAATAAGCTTAATCAACAACACCAAAATAAAATAACCATAATGCCAGTGATGATCCATGAGCTTAATGACCTAAATACTACTGATCACAGTTGAGGCCTAGAGTACTGGTGTACTCATTTATCATGTAATATAGTCAGAACAAGCAGAAGAAATATGTAAGACCAACCAACATACCAAATATTTCTTTCAGATGGCCTTCATTCACATTTCTGCTAAGATGATTAATATAGAGAACAAGAGATTCTTCAATAGGGGTAGCTTTCCTGAAACCATAATTCGATTGTAAGGTCAGAAAAGCGAGATCTGACGTAAGCATAAACAATGAGACTTTCAAGCAGAGATACCAACGCCAAAAAAAAACAAGTAGTAGTACATTTCATTAAAAATAGTAACACCTTTCTCTAATGTATTGCATTTTTCCAACTAGCACACAACATTCAGCGCACACACACACACACACATATATATATATATAGACATTCTAAATTAGATTATATGTAAGAGTCAGGACTTTCGAGATTACTTAGAGGGTAAAGAAGCTCCTTTAGATTGTGGAGGAGGAGGAGAGCGACCTCGCCTAGCAGGTCCAGCAGGACTGCAGAAGATATATTAGAACATCAAGTCACGATAAGATATTATCCATAAAAATATGTTAAATGCAACAGTCTCCTTTCTTACAGTCTAAATTATAGCTAAAGAAAATCAGTTACAAACTTTTTCCCACGACGAACCAAGAAGAATGAAAGCCAAATTACCAAATCCAGTTAGAAATTACGCTCAGGAACGAGACGAATTGGAAATATCTGAAAGAAACCCTAACCTTTTCCCACGAGGTGGAGGACTGCGACTCCCAGAACTGACGCTCCGCGAAGGAGATGAAGATGAAGAGACCGATCTAGAACGGGACCGGGAGCGCGAAAGAGACCTCGAGCCCGAGCGGGAACGAGATCCGGAACTGGACCGAGATGAAGACCTAGACGCGGAAGGGGAACGACGGCCACGACTTGGTTTCGCCATGGGCGATATCGAGAAAATTGCGACGCACAAGCGAAACCCTGCTTCAAAACCCTAGCTGATAAAAGACTAAAGGAGCGACTGTGAATTTTTTTTTTTCGCGGACTGCTGATTTACAACCAAAAAAATAAGCCGCGAGATACGTGGCAGGTTTTTATTTGCTTGATAGTGAATTAATGGATTTTATATGTTTTTGAGCAGTCTCCAAAGTATAAAAAATTAAAAACCATAAAAATTACTGCCACAAAAATACAAAATTAGCTTTAAGGCCATGAAAGTTTTTTCATTCAGGCTTTAGTCCAGTTTTTTTTATAGGGATTTTGTAATTTATAAACGAGAAAATCATGGCAAATTCAATTTGGATTTTTGGTTAATCAACAAAAGTTCTGATAATCTAACAGTAAATTAAAAAAAGATAATAGAAAAATCATAATTTTAAATCTTAACAAATTCTTTCAAATATAATAATTTAAAATAAATAATATTGTATAATTAGATATAAATTCTTATATTTTCAATTTTGATTGGTTAATAATTTTTATAAAAATAATTTTAATTTTCGTCTATAATTATTAAGATAGAGAAATTGAGTTTTATTTTTTGGAAAATAATAATTATGTAAAATAATTTTAGTGATACTTAATTTAATTATATTAATTTTGTGATTATTATTGTACCCTTAATAACTTTATTTAAAAACACTAAAAATCAATGACATTGTATGTAATTATTTACATTTTCAAGGTTTTTTAACAGTTAATAATATAGATTAGATAATACTTTCTAGTCGAATTTTAATATAAACATTAATAAATAAAATAAAGGAAGATGATGAAAATCCTTTTCAATATATATATAAAAAGTTTGTCTTTCTCTTTCAAATTTTTTCTTAAAAAGTGATCTTTCAAATCAACTTTTATTTTTTATTTTTTTGTAAATTCGCCAGTCGGCGTCAACTCCGGCATCGGCCGTACTCTTTCTAATTATATTATAGGATTTATCTATAAAAATATTCATTATTTGGAGACGGCAAATTTGAAAGATACGACTGTGGACGATTATTTGAGTGATTGTCTTTATCTTCTTCACGGTTTTGCCAGTCATGTTACATCAACGATCTGTTTATGATCTCGCCTTTAGTACCGATATTCGCTTTCACACCACAATTAGTTGGGTTGGTGTCTTTTCGACGTGTCTTTTCGACGTGTCTCTTCAACATGTTGTGTTTGTTCATGTGTTTTGCCGACAATATCACCATGTTTATCATATATTACAGTTTGATAGATTATATTAGGTGGAAAATGAATCGTATTTTCCATTTTTTTATGTCTCTTTTCGTAGAATTTGATTCCGGTGAAATTATCATTCGTGGTGTTTATGCCGGTTACTTCTGTTGATTTGTTAAAGTCTATACGAAAGACAAATTTATACAGAGACAACCATTGATTGTGAAATTTGAAGTCTTCACGTAGTGCTGTTTTGAGATTTGTGAAATTCTTATAGTGCGTTATAGTTGAGTGATAGCCAAGAATCGCACTGGTTGAGTTCGAATACGGGAAAAGGCACATAACAGATTTGTTAGCGAATAAAACTTTTAATATTGAAAGATCGTTAATTTTATTTTTTTATGTTATATCGTTCTTTATCTTTTTTGTTTTGATTCTCCATTGGTATCTTCGAGAAACAGTTTATATGCATCAACCTCCTGGTTTTATGAATCCTATTCATATGATTACCCTTAGAATATGTGTATATAATTTTGTAACTCTTGATCAAAGTTTGGTTTTCTCCGAGCAAGCAACTCTTATTTTTGGTTTCTTAGTTTTCTGATCTGGCTATTTCTGATTTTCAATAGATTCCGAGTTTTTGAAGAAAGCTAAGTAGGGATTATAAGACTAATTGGGGTTCTTTGGGGATTATCGTTATTGAATTTAAGTTAAGTTAGAGATTACGAACGGTGTTGTCAGTGGGGGTTGTGTTATACAAGCTTCCGCATCCATGGATCTTAAGCAGATTGGAGATAATTCTACAGGTTTGATTATATTTTCTCGAGTTAGTTCTTTTGCGTTTGTTTTTGGATGTCAAATCTAGTTTGTGGTCTTGCTCTTCAATGGTTTAGAAGTAGATTCATTGCTCCTTAGTGACAGTTCTATGGCGGGCTCAAATTTCCTATCTTTACTTGCCTAGTTCTCTCCTCGTGAATTTGGAAACTACGATCATGTTAATCGTAGCGAGAAATTTATTGAATTCAGCACTGGTCTTGTGTATTAGGAATGCTATAGGAAATAAGATTTTTACCTCATTCATTGCATACTCTATGGAACTCTCACTGATAGCCTTAGTGGGGTAAAAGTATCACTCTTTCTTATATTTTTTGTCCCGAATTTTGTCTCTGGTAATTGATGATTTTCTTGGTGCAGGTAATTCTGTCTTTGATGCATCTCAGTATGCTTTTTTTGGGAAAGATGTTGTTGAGGAGGTTGAGCTGGGTGGGTTGGAAGATGAAGAACAGGAATTACCGGTGGCTGGAATTGAAGAAGATTTTGCCTTTGGTAAAGAAGAGGTTAGTCCCAACCCCATCTCTATCTCTTCAATGTCTCGTAGTTGAGAGCTCAGGAAGTTTTGTGGTGTTTTTATATCGTGGATTCATCTGCTGGTGTGTCTTAAGATTCTCCCCAATTTATACAGGCTGAGGTTTCTAGAACGCTCTCCGACGCTGATGATCTTGCTAGTACATTTTCAAAGGTCAGCTAATTTTAATACGCCCAATTAATGCTCTTACTCTCATGTCGTGGATTTTTCTTTCCTTTTGCTCGATCCAGGACCGATTAAATGTATGCTTCATATTGGAGAAGGTTTCATTGAAGCTTATAATCTGAAGATTTTGTTTTCTCTGTTACAGTTGAATAGAGATCCTGATAGATATAGGTGCACGGTACCGACAGCTGATAATGGATCAAGACAGAGTGAGTCCTTATGTGCACTGAATTCCATCTCAAAACTCTTTACTCAAGAATGGGAATTTTGCTTACCGTATACTACCTATAGAACTTGTGTCAGGGTTTCTCTTGAGTTTCTCTATGGTGAATTTAGAAGATTTATATTTTATCAAATTAGAGTGTGTATGATCTATTTAGTTGTGTATTGCCTTAAGATTTATGGTGCAATTAGTTCTTAGCCCATTCTCCTGATTCATTTTCTGGTTGTTTGGGCATCATTCACACTCTTTTATTTCTTGCAATCAGGCTCTAATATTTACAGTTCATCGAATTGGTAATTCACCCCTTTATCATTATTCTTTATTCCCAGATTATGTTGGTGATGGGTGGAACCATGGGGAGGAGTTACCAAATTGGTATGGCCAGCAGAGACTAGACTCTGAGGCCATCCAAGATGACAAAAGATGGCCATCACAACCTTTTTCTACTCCGAATTTTATTGAGCAAAGAAACCTGCACAGAGCAACATCATATCCTGAACCACAGCATCAGCAGCGCCCATACCAGCATCAGCAACAATTTTCCAGCGAACCGATTCTTGTGCCAGATCAGCATTTAGGACAAACAAATACACATTATCATTCTGGTGGGCCTCATATCGGATCGCCAAATCTCTTTCCATTTCAAAGTTCTCATCCTCAGTTGGTTGGTATGCATCATGGGTCACTGCAACTCACCGGACACGTGTCTCAGTTTCGACCTTCTCTTCCTGTGAATAATCGCCCGCCCGCACAATGGATGAATCGCCAAAATATGTTTCCTGGGGATAGTTCTGGTATCATGAATAACTATTCCCCAGGATCGGGTCAGGGGAATAGACAAAACATGCGCTTTCAGCAACAGGGTTTTGATGGTGGGCTTCAGAGGAGAAATAATGCATGGCTTCCTTTCCGATCAAAATATATGACAGCTGATGAAATAGAGCACATCCTAAGAATGCAGCTTGTAGCTACACATAGCAATGATCCTTATGTAGATGATTATTACCACCAGGCCCGTCTTGCTAAGAAATCCGCCAGTGCAAAACTGAAGCATCATTTCTGCCCAAATCATTTTAGAGCCCTTCCCTCTCGTGCACGTTCTAACAATGAGCCCCATGCATTTCTTCAGGTTGATGCTCTTGGTAGAGTTCCTTTCTCTTCAATCCGCAGGCCTCGGCCTCTGCTTGAAATGGATCCTCCAAATTCAACTAAATTTGGTAATCTGCAGCATAAAGATACAGACAAGCCCCTTGAACAAGAACCAATGCTTGCAGCTAGGGTGATTATTGAGGAAGGTCTATACCTCTTCCTCGAGGTAGATGATATTGACCGGTTCGTAGAGGTCAATTAACTCCAAGATAGTGGAAATCAGTGGAGGCAAAAGCGGCAAGGTCTGTTGGATGGGCTTGCAGTGTCACTGCAGCTTGTTGACCCACTCGGTAAGAACGGGCAAAACAGTGGGCTTGCGTCTCAGGATCTTGTCTTTCTAAGGATTATCTCCCTTCGAAAGGGTCGGAAGCTACTTACAAGGTTCCTCCAGCTTCTTTTCCCGGGCAGCGATGTAATGAGAATAGTTTGCATGGCTATTTTCAGACACTTAAGGACTTTGTTTGGCGTGCGATCATCAGATACCGAAACCACGCAAACCACAATCAAACTTGCAAAAGTTGTTGCCTTGTGCATTCACACCATGGATCTTGGACCTGTAAAGCGCATGTCTAGCAGCAGTTTCTTGTTCTTCTGAGCAGCCACCGCTTCGTCCTTTGGGTAGTCCTGTTGGAGACGAAGCTACCATTATACTAAAATCTGCACTTGATAGAGCTACAGAGCTTCTCCGTGCTAATAATTACAACAACGCAGGCATGAATCTGTGGCGTGCTTCCTTTGATGAGTTCTTCAACTTACTGATGAAACACTGCATAGGCAAGTACGACAGTATAATGCAGAACCTGAATTCACAATTGTCATTACACTTTGCCACAGAGATGTCTGAAGCTGCTGCACAAGCCATTGTCAGGGAAATGCCAATCAAGCTTCTACGCGCGAGTTTCCCAGAAGAGAATACTTGTGGTATTCTTGAAGCTTGGTAGCCAGAACACCGAATCAGTTATAGCTTGATGATAGTCTATAAAAACTACAAGTCCCACATGGAGCAGAAGTTAGCTACTGAGGGAAAATATCGAACTGGATAGTTCTCTTTTGAGGGTTCTTCTTCTTCCTTTTATTCTCTTTTTGTTTTTTGTTTTTTTTTACATGGATAATGATGTTAACGAAGCAGGAGAGGTTGGTGTACAGAGAAGGTCTAAAAGCTTGTTTTACCTATGAATGGACAATGAAGATGACATTTACTACTCTGTGCGCGTTCAATCTCACAACGGTTTCGCCTTTCTTCTCGGTACCAAAATCTTTTTCACCTGTGTTTTGGTATTTCATTTTTTCCTTTTTTTTGGGTTCATTTTGTTTTGATTGGTCTTTTAATTGGTTCCTATACGCATTTGGGGAGTAAATATTAAATGTTAGGCTATGAGTTCTCTTGTCGTCTTCGTGTTTACCACATAATCTGTTTGATATTGTAAATTGTTTTTGCTTTGTTACAAACTTAATAGCCATCTCGCAACCATTCTCTTAAACAACTCAAGGCTGTAATCTGAAACCTTGGAAGCAAAGAATCTTAAGACTGAATCTGGTCATGGAAGGGCATAAACCTAACGTGGTCCGAAGCTACTGCACAGTATTTTAATTATACTTACACAAACTATTATCATCACAAAACATTTAAGCTTCAGTGAGATGGAAAAGCTTCCTACATATCAGTAGATATCAGAAGGTCAAAGCTGATTCTAGTTTATTGTCCAGAATGTTGATGGTTCCTGATCCTGCTTGAACGCCTCACAGGTGTTACCATCTCTTCTTCATTGTTATAACCACTTCTCTTCTGTATCTTCTCATATGTTGTGAAAGAACTACCATATGAAACAGAGCCTATGGAGTATTCTGATGCTGACAATGTCATGGATTCGACGCTATCATTGCTCTTCTTGCCTCCTCCCACCGCTTTAATATTCTTTAAGACCATCTCTGCTGCTGCAACTGTGGAAGGATTTGCTCTTATGGAAACTGATGCTCATCTCAGAAGGTAATGATGATACCTCTCTTTTTTTGTCATCATCAACTTCTTTTCCTTCCTGGAAATACAGTGAAAAGAGCCTTTCTTTGATCAGATTCTCAACAGGCACATACTCTCAATTTGTGAATTTGCCTGCAGTAATATGCATAAATTATTGCTTTCCGATAAAATTAATTAATTAGAGTGACATCTTTGTTTTTTTTACGAGTAGTTAAACACAAATTTAGCCATATCGCCCAAGATTGATGTGAAGGAAATTGGTGATCTGTAATCCTGCTTTTGCACATGTTGTCTTTGTTAAAGATGGTGATTTAATATGGTTCAGGATTTAATTCCACGGTTTAAATGATAGGTTGAATCTCTATTAGGTATTCTTCTCCCACGGGCTACGGTTACAAAACTCAAAATTTAAAACAATAATAATCTATGATTTAAAAAAATTCCAAATCTATTTTAAGATTTCAAACACAGAATTGAAATGGTCAGACCATTATGATAAGGCTAAAGATCCAAAAAATCAGTGTCTGAACAAATTTAATTAACGAATTCAACGAAATAAAAACGATATAAGGGAGAGCGAGATTCAGATGGTAGTGCATGATGTAAAGATCAACATAAGTTGTTCAGAGTTGGATTGTTCTATGGTAAACATCGTCATCATCATAATCATCGCTCTCTCCTTAAAACACGAGCATAAAAAGAAAAAGACTTTAATAACACTAATCGAATAGAACGATGAAAAACTTTTCTCTCAAATTTTACCAAGCAAAAGAATGGAGCTTTTCGAAAAATCAAACACTAAAAACTCCAGAACAGATGAATCTTCGGATAAACCAGCTACGTCTGCAAAAGAAAGAGTGAGGTTTAAATAGTGGAGCGCTCTAGGGTTTTGAGTTTCTAGCTCGAAGATTTGTCTTAGTTCATTGCTGGGCTATTGGGCTCTATCATAAGACCCAGTAGTAATAATAATCATTTGTTTGTACGGCCTCGTAAAGAGAAAAGGTGATAAGAGTTGGACTATAATGACATAATATCCTTAATTCAGAAAAAGACAAAATAAAATTTCCATCTTTTGATTTTGACAGAAAATTGAATACTCACCGTTAAAGCTGACCAAAAGATTTTTTCTTTTTAAGTGTCCCGCACTGGCTTTGGCTTCTCCTACTTCCTGTTCTCTTCAATCTCTGGATTTTGATCGTCGCTACATTTGATCTCAGACTCTTGTCGTTTCCATGGCGGCCACTCGTGAAGTTTTTCATCTTACAGAAGTCATTTAAATCATTTGTGAGAATGTGTCTCTCTTTCTTCTTTTGATTTTCTTACTCAACGTATAAACAGATATGTGTGTTGTGTTCTGATTTGGAGACTTAAAAGGTTTTAGGGTTAACTGCTAAAGTTCATGCCAATCACTCTATGGAGCTTAGAACTTAGGTCCTTTAGCTTCAAATTAGCAAAGATCATTAAGCTTTCATTATGCTTTTTGTGTATCACACCCATTTTTATCCTTTTCTGCATTAAGAAAGTTGACATCTTTTCCAAAATAGAGCAAAATCATTAATATTTAGGGAGATGCTAAATCATCTTAACTCCACCAATCATCTTAACTTCAGATCCCTGCGCGGTAAACATCTGGACCTCCTGCATAGTAATCGATGTTAAAGATATTCTTTTGTTTTCTGAAATTCCTCCAAATAACACCCTTACTTTTCAGCTAAAAAGATAGCAAAACCCTCATCAAATCTATTTCGATTGTTTTTTTCGAAAAAACTATTATGTTTTGAATAACACTATATTTGATATGAATTTTATAAATGATTGATTGAATAACATGTGATTGCAAATGGTAAATATGATTTGTTAAGTTATTTATAAATCACTAATTCAATAACAGGTGATTTAAAAAACAAAACAAAAATATCCCCCAAAATCTTCAATCCAATACACCCCTTAAATGTTGGGCCAAATTGAATAAATTTAAAAAGTTAGGAGGTATTTATAAAAATGTTTGACGGCTAAACTAAGCAGGTATTCTTCTCGTTTATATGCTCGGCATTTGGCGGCGGGAACTACACAATCGTTGCTATTCAGTTCATCGGAAAAATGAAGTATTCTTGCAACACGAGATCCGAAACCCTAGAATGGGTTACCGCCATTATTGATTTCCTTAAACCTTTTTCTTTCCTAATCAATACTCACGTTGTCAATTTCTTTAAGGTATGGCTGAACTTCTTTTTTTTCCGGTCAATTATAGGAAACAATTGGGTTCTGAGTTAAGTGATTTGGTTTTTTTAATTTCTAGGATAAGCAATGGGAAGCAGTTGATCAGGAGTGGATGAGTTGCTTAAAGGATGAGAAGCCGGAAAATATTCTTCTTATTCCCTCCGGTTCTGTCCAGGTAAAGTTCTGATCTCATCTTCATGATTGAGAAGTTTTTAAGATGCTTGAAAGAGATCATTGTTGATCCTATTTATGCTAATGTTGGTCAAGAGTTTTTAGATTAGGTGAATAGTATATTGATATGCGTCTGTCTAATTATGTGTGATTTGATTTGATTCTTAGGATCACTGGCCTGCTTCACTCAAGGAATTTGTTCACACCTTGAGGTCTCTATCGTTTCCTAGAGAGCAAGCGGATTTAGAGGCGGTATTGTACTCTCTGCACTAGATTTTACATTCTATTTAGTTACAAATGTGGTAGGGTTTTCTCCATTTATATGAATACTGAATAATGCTTAATCATTTTCCATTGTTGGCAGATATTCGCTGGTGTGGATATCGCACCGCTTAGCACTGTTCTTTCTCAGGGCATGAATCTAAAGAAAAAGCATGAGGTACATTGTTATCTACACTTGCCGAGTTGCAATTTATGTCTTTCAATGATGTCTACTTTTGGTAGGACCTTCAGTTGTATGCATCTCGTGACTAACTCCAAATTTTTTGTAAACTGTTCAATTCGTTTTACCACAAGACCCCGGCAAAGTCATTTGCCACTTCACATGTAAAATAGAAAATTTAAGCTTGTTGATCACCAAAAGCTCATAGCATTTATAGAAATTTTCTTACTACAAAAACCTATATATATTAGTTTAATCATAAGTGTATCTGTTTGTGTATCTTCATTTACCTTTCACTGGCCATTTCATTTGAATGGATCTGTAAGTCACTTATTAGGGTATCATGCAGGTTGAAGTTCTTTCTGCTGTTGTTAGCTCAGTTGTTAACAGTGTTGGAGCTCCTACTGTTGTTGATGTCGGTTCTGGCCAGGTATCTTCAATCCGTTTCTCATGTTTATGTAACAATGTTAATTGCATGGTTACTTCTGTTGCTTTTCCTTTTCGCATTGCAAAATTCTCTTTCTGGTCGTTTAAGGAAATTTTCGACTGATGATTTTTGCTTTTATATCTGAGTTTTAGTAACTGTCTTAGTATATAGTTTTCCTTAAGTGTGTTTAATAACATCTTTGGCTAATGTTTTGCTCACTTGCGTCACTTGTTAAAATATTATTCCAGGGTTATCTAGCGCAGGTTCTTTCTTTCCAATATAAGCACTCAGTTGTTGCAATCGATTCTTCCTCTCATCATGGAAAGGTAACAGATGCACGTGCAGCACGTATCAGAAAGCATTTTGCAGCACAGATGCGTAAATCTGGGTAAGTGGCTTACACATTATAATGATATTTAAACATTTTACAAAGTAACAGATCTTTATTTTCATTTTAGCATGAAGAGTCGCTCATTTTTTTCCTTCTTCTTGGTGCACAGTTCTGGTCTTTTAGACTTATTGATGCTACTTAACCTCTTCTTTGTTAGTTCAGGAAATAAGTGCCCAGATGTTCCAATGACTATTACATGCCGTGTATTATCCACAGAGATGTTAAAAGCCGTGACTGATGTTCCTGTGGAGAAAAAAGAGTTGGATTTAAATGCAAGTGCATTGACTGAAGGTCCAAGCAGATTACAATCATCGAGTGATGCAAACAGATCGTGTTCACTTGTTCTTGCTGGCCTTCATGCATGTGGGGATCTATCTGTTACAATGCTAAGGTTAGTTTGTATGCTTTATGCAATTGTTTCATCCGCGATTTCTGGTATCTTAAGAACACATTATTAGTTTGGTACTGATTACTGTGTTAGACTGTAAAAGCTGAAGCAATATGCAACCTGATTTCTTCAGGACTTTTATGGAGTGCGAAGAAATTAAAGCATTAGTGAGCATTGGCTGCTGTTACAACTTATTATCTGAAAAAAATAATGAGAACTCTTGTTCCAAATGTGGTTTTCCGATGAGCGCTGGTCTCAAATCTTTGGGCTTTTTGCTTGGCAAAAATGCTCGTGATCTAGCTTGTCAGGTATAGTCCATTATTGCATCTGTTTTGGATGTTGCAACATTTATGTCTTGAATCATAATGTTTCTTCTCCATAACCTATTTGTGTAAAAAAATTACATGTGTTTTGTCAGAGTGCTGAGAGATGGAGCAGCTTAGGAGAAGATGCTGGTCTGCAGAATTTCGAGTTGCATTCTTTTCGTGCTGCTTTCCAAATGGTAATATGTTGGTGAATATAATTTTTCTTTCTTTACTTTCCTCCCAAGATCTGTGACTTATTGTTAAATCAAATCTCAATTTATAGTGATCGTCTCTAACAAGTAACAACCTAATTACTCATTGAAGGTTCTGTCAAAACATTATCCAGAGGTTTTGGCAACAAGTCCGTCTATTGGGCGCCAAGGGAAGGCATTCCGTCGTCAACAGCAAAGAAAAGCCCTCGAAACTTCAGCAACAGTAGATACAACTAGGAAAGGTTTGGAGTTTGATGGATTAGATTCTATAATAAGTGAGACCAAGAGCACTTTGCTTATGTCTAGTTTACTGCAGACACCGAGGACAAAAAACCCATGAGGCAGACAGGCTTGAAGTCCGACATCTGTTCTTCTTTCGAGAAGTTTTGCCTGTCAGCATTTTCTCGCCTGAATCTAGAACATCCTCATGATCTCGACCTGAATGCCACGTGGAATGAGGCTGATGCATTCACTGTAAGCTGTTACTCAACTCTCTAACTCTCCAACTCTCTCTTTTTGTCTTTGGTGTTGTCAAACTCAAAAAAACTGCAGGAAATGATAGGGCCTTACTGGTCTATTCGAGCTGCATTGGGACCAGTGCTTGAGACATTGATCTTGCTTGATAGACTTATGTTTCTCCAAGAACAAGGCGACTCCATTAAAGTTGTTATGCTTCCCATCTTTGATCCCACCATCTCACCTAGGAATGTCGCCATTATTGCTAAAAGACTTTGACCCTCAAGTTCGCAAACCTCTCCTCTTTTTTCTTTTTGATAAATCTTGAAGCCTCTATTTTGATCCTTCTTTGAAACTTTGGGTAATGTGTGAAATCTGTTTCGGTTAAAGTTGACGTTGAAATTTCACAAAAAAGCATATCGTTTCATTTATCAAACTTCATCAACAGTGAAGAGAACGCAGCTTCAGAGTTAAGAACTCTGCTTTGTCCGGTCCGTGTGAACACAGTCCCCATTTTTGCATACTCATTCGTAATAAACAAGAACAAGAAGAAAATGTGAGAATTGTGATGAGTTTCCTTCTACTATTTGACCGAAATTGCTGAAAATTCCACTTATTTTTATTATTGTTTATGGATTTTGTCACCTAATGACATAATTTTATTTAAAAGGTTCATTTTACATTTTTAATAAATGATTCCGCTTTGTGTTCGTTATACTTATACACGTGTTCACGTTACAACTAGTTAAAATAAAACTCAACTCATCAATCAACAATTAGGATTTAAGACCAACTAGATTTATGAATTATACTGGCTGGCTGAATATATATATTGAATATCGTCCCAAAGTATCAAAAGTAATATTTTACTGTCTATCGCTGTATTTATTTGCAAGATCGATCATATTTAAGGATTAGAAGTGTTATAGATCCATATAAATGGAGTTTTTGAAGATATTCAGATTTAGATTCGTATTCGTATTTATACTTTTGTTATCCGTATCTGTATCTACGGATATATGTATTTGAAAAAAATAAATTTTATCGGATATTCAAAAAAATAAATATATAATAATTTTTTTTTTCTAATTATAAATTGGATACGGATATCAGAAAATATACTTTTCAAAGTCTTTTAATATACAAATTCAAATCCCTTTTATTAGAATATCTATTTTTTGGAATAGATATTAAATCCAGATAATCACGTGTACAGAGCCACTCAAAACAACAATTCTATAAGTATTATTCTCAGCTGGTAGACAAAAAAAAATTAACTAGATTTATCAATTAACTAATATATACGATTAGTATTATTCCGCGTTTGCTTACGATTGACCCATTGACTTTTTTTCCCCGCCATCATAGAAAGACCGTCTTCCTTGTTTGGATCCTCCTCTTCCATTTCAACCAATCCGTAATTCTGATATCACACACGCGGCGAGAGATAGAGAGACAACGACTCTCTAATCGCGTAAAGACAGATGCTTTTTTATACTCATTTTAGCCAACTAGCAACTTTCTAATCTGCGATTTCTTAATCTCTCTCTCTCTCCTGGCTTCATCGCTGTTCCTTATTAAGGATTTTCTGAGGTGGGTTTCTCTTTTTTTCCTTGGTCTTTTTCGTTTTGTCTGCCGTCTGTTTCTAGGTTTTGTTCTGAATCTTGAGAAATACAAATCCCAAGTTCACAGCTTTTTTAATTGCTTTCATTTTTGGGGGTTTCTGATTTGGACAGAGATTCTATTGAGGAATTGAGTAGTACAGTAGTACTTGTAATCGATCTATGGCTGATTTACTAATTAGAAGTCAAATCTCTTATTTGCATCTAATTAATGACAGAAACAGTTCACAGGCCTGTCTTACATTGATGGGTTGCTGCTCCTTGTTCACATTCCACAAAGGTGGAGGAGAACGTTCAGAAGTTGATGGAGGTACAAATACTCGATCCGGGATTCGTATTTTAGAAAGATTACTAATTTATGCATTATTTTGAGTTTGGAATGTTAATTCTTTTTTTGGTTTTTTTTGTGTCGTCAGGGATGTAAATTCTTTATAGTCTTGTTGCTAGTTTCCTCTAATTTTAAGTGTATACTATGCTAACAGAAATCGGAGCGATAGACAACCTAAAGATATATAAATATAAAGAGATACGTCATGCCACAAATGATTTCAGTCCTGAATATAAAATTGGAGAAGGAGGGTTTGGTTCTGTGTACAAGGTAAATGAAAAAAACTTAGTTGCTCTATCTTCTTTTTCACATTCTCTCTTCCTCCTTTTTTTTTTAATCTTTGGGAGAAAATTTTCGATTACTAGGGCCGTCTTAAAGATGGAAAGATTGCGGCTATCAAAGTCCTCTCGGCTGAGTCAAGACAAGGTGTTAAAGAATTCTTGACTGAGATCAATGTGATATCGGAAATACATCATGAGAATTTGGTTAAGTTATATGGATGCTGCGTGGAGGGGGATCACAGGATTCTTGTTTACAATTATCTCGAGAATAATAGCCTCGATAAAACGCTTCTAGGTGATTCTCTTGGTTTCTCACTCTCTAAGTGTCAGCTTCTCTGGTTTTGTAATGTCATTCCTCACTTAATGAACGTTTTTCAGCTGGGGGCTACACTCGGAGTGGGATACAATTTGACTGGAGTACTCGGGCCAATATTTGCGTTGGGATTGCTAGAGGTCTTGCCTTTCTTCATGAAGAAGTACGGCCACACGTAATTCATAGAGATATCAAAGCAAGCAATATTTTACTTGACAAAGATTTATGCCCCAAGATCTCTGATTTTGGACTTGCGAGACTTATGCCACCTAACATGACTCATGTCAGCACTCGTGTTGCGGGTACAATGTGAGTACCATATGTTTCTTTTCCCCTCTGAAAAGTGTAGGTCTTAACATGTGTTCACATCTGTTTTGGGCAGTGGTTATTTAGCGCCAGAGTATGCAGTTAGGGGACAATTGACGCGTAAAGCTGATATTTACAGCTTTGGAGTCCTTTTAATGGAGATAGTCAGTGGAAGAAGTAACAAAAACTCCCGATTACCCACAGAATATCAGTATCTTCTAGAAAGAGTAAGTCTTGCTTACTCTTCGAACTTGTCATTCTCACATTCCCTGTGCGTTTATCCAGACGAATTTGCATGATTATTGTACCCGTTTTTAAAATGTATCCTCTTGCAAGGTCTAAGATCTTGTTTTGGAAAGATAATCTCTTTTTACATTGAACAGGCTTGGAAACTTTATGAGCAGAATGAGCTCGTGGATCTTGTTGATTCAAGTCTAAATGGAATCTTTGATACAGAGGAAGCTTGTCGGTACCTAAAAATCGGTCTTTTGTGCACACAAGACAGTCCTAAGCTAAGACCAACTATGTCCACAGTGGTGAGGTTTTTAACAGGGGAAAAGGATATATATTACAGGAAAATAACCAGACCGGGTTTGATTTCTGATTTCATGGATTTGACAGTGAGAGGACCTGTGGCAACAAAGCCAGAGAAAGTGAACAGACACAACTACACGAGCAACCCTTTTTCTTCTTCTAACGGCTCGTCTAGTTCCGGGACTAGAGACAACTCAAATGCTTACTCATCAGGGGATTCATCAGCTTATGCTGATAATACTTTCAGCAGTACCATTTAGAAATAAAATAAGAATATCCCTGTTTTAAATGTCAAAAAGAGTTTGATGTTTCTGTGTCTCTCTTCTTCTTCCTTGTATTCAAACAGATATTTTCTGTTAGATTTTGAATTGCTAGCGACTGCTGAAAAGGCGGTCTGTGCCTAGCTGTTGTTCTAGTCGTCTTCAGTTGCAAACAGAGATTTGAGTGCATGTATTTATGTATATACATATTTATAGGTGAAAGCTTGTGCGACACGCGTTAATGTTTCTTTATGACGTGGCAACACGTCTCTGCTGTTTGCGTTAATGGATTGGTAACGGGCTTTGTTCAGTGTTACATGACAAAGGCCCATTAGATGGAGATTGGGTTTTTAATGTGTAAAATGGTTATTTTAATTTTGACCCGACTCAATTGACCCGGATTTTAAACACAAGGGAAACACAGGCGGCGTTAAGAGTGAGAACTGAGAAGAAGCAAGGGAAGGAAGAATAGAGAGGAGAAAGATGAACAAGAAGGAGATCTTCAAGCTAGCGAAAGGTTTCAGGGGTAGAGCGAAGAATTGTATAAGAATTGCGAGGGAAAGAGTTGAGAAAGCTCTCCAGTACTCTTACAGAGATAGGCGCAACAAGAAACGTGAGATGAGGGGTCTCTGGATCGAGCGCATCAACGCCGGTTCTCGTCAGCACGGAGTAAGTTTTCCTTTGCATCCCACGGGTTTTTATTAGGTTTTTGACTGATTGCTTTGATTCGATTTCGTTCTAGCTACATGATTTGTAAGTTATGATTAGTTTAGAAATGAAATTTCAGAGATATTGGTTGGGTTAGTTTGCAAATGTTTGGGTCCATGATCGAAGCGTTGGGATTTAGGGGTTTGCTATGTGAAATTGGATGCTTGATCTGTTCGGAGTCTATTGCTGCTAGTATAATTGCTTTACTATCTTCGTCTAGCTCACAAGTTGTAGTTTGATTATTTGTTTCTCTGTATTCTCCATGCTTTTCTTATGCAGTGGTACTCTGTGTTTGCATCGACATAGTGATAGAAATGGAACTTGTTGGGTATAACTAGAAGATTGACAGTATCAGATCGAAAAAGTTAAATTAAGGGAATTTCAGATTGTTTGTTTTCTTCAGATTCTTCTGCAGTATCTTCGATCAATTTTGGAGCTTTCCAATGTGTGAGATATTATCCAAATGGAGATTTAGGATGTGAATGTTTACCTTAAAGCTCAAAGATGCTCTAAGAGGTGAATCATTTCTTGTTAGTAATATGACCGATACTTGTTTCCTGTCAATGGTTTCGATCTAACTGAAACCATGATTTTTTCCTAGTACTAGTAGAGAAACATATTTATATAACACGGTTGCCTAGTTTTAGCTTTGTAACACATTGGTTTTTTCCTCATTGTTATGATTTCTGTTAACTTTTAGTCTTGGTTCCATTGTTTAATGTTTGTATATCTCTTTCAAATCTATGCTATTATATGTGAATCAATAGCCTGTTTCTGGTGAAGGACATGGATATGATTTGTTTGATTGAAATCCTAACATTTAAAGCTTGAAACAGGTGAACTATGGTAACTTCATCCACGGACTGATGAAGGAGAACATCCAGCTGAACCGGAAAGTCCTCTCTGAGTTATCTATGCATGAACCTTACAGCTTCAAAGCACTCGTGGACGTCTCCCGCAACTCATTCCCTGGAAACAAGAACGTGGTCCAAGCATCTCGGAAAGTTGACATTTCATCCATCAATGCCTAGTTAGGACCAAGTTAGTTTCATCTCTCCTTCTTATTCTCTTTCAAGCAGAACACATCATTTAGTTATTTGTCTGAATAACATGTACGACCGTGATAATACTCAACTTTTGCATCTTGAGAGAATGAATTTTGTCTTCTTATTTCGTTTAGTAGATCTAAATCCGTTAGTTTTTTTATTAGTTTGAGTAAAGAAGATTGAATCACCTAAATAACCATAGACAGAAACCCTAGGATCGGAACACTATTTGCTTTAATCATATTACAACATCATTGCCCATTAATGCCTTGTTACGGAAGAAACAAATACCGGAACCGTGAATCAAAGGGAACAATGCCGCATTTGCTACTAGATGAACCCAGAAAACCCCACCGTTGCCGCCGGTGAATACACTGCTCAACAAATGCGGCTTGACGAGGAGGCAAATGTCGTGAAATCCACAGAGCAACCTTGCAGTCATCGACAAAGTTCTTGGCAAAACAGTGAAGCATTTGGGGCACAATCAACTTCCCCCTGGGGCTCACTCCCATTGATGCCTGTATATAATCTTTCTGCGCCTCTTGAAGTTCCTCTCCTATGTTCTCAGCTGTGTATATCCTCACCTGCAAGCGATTTCTGTCAGAAAATTGCAATGTGGATTCAAGAATCTGATGTGAAATCAAGATAGATATGGAAAGAGTACCGCAGGCGATGAGTGCATTCCACAGCTGAGAGCGAAAGACACTAGAGGTTCGTGTGAACTTATACCTGCCTGTCTCTGTTCTTCTGATACTTTCAGCTTAAGAATGGAGAGAAGAAGAGCCTGAAACTCCCAGTTTAGGTATAAGATATAGAGTAGTTAGTGAAGAAATTGCTGAAACTAAAGAAGTTTAAGCTGAGTTTAGTACGATTTGAGGTCGATGCAGAGGTGGGTTCATCTTTAGAGTCATGTATTCGATCGTTGCTGCATTGTATGAATGCCCACCAACTGTATAAGCAGCCTGAGAAAATCTCCAAATCAGAGACTTACATTAACCTTTTTCCGAACCAAACCAAACCAAGAAGTGTTAATTAGTTTTGAATGTGGAGATCAAACCTTTTGCATCAAAGAGAAGAGCTTTAAGTCGGTTTTTGGTACGCCATAAGCCAAGTATGCCTGAATCAGACAATCGGAAAATTGAAAGTTTTATATCTGCAAATCAAAGCTGACGGAAATTTCATAGCATCATTACATGCATGATCAAGGCATTGTATATGTTAATCCAGAAGGCGAGCTTCTCATTGTGACTTAGTTCTGTTGGATTTACTCTGGCAAGTCTTTCGACAAGGTTTCTGCGATGAAAAACCACATAATAGTTTTGTCAAGACTCAAGTTTGAACCACCATTAACTAAATCTCTGAAGTTGCTTAAACAGCATGTTAATACCTGAATCTCCATAACTCATCTGAAGCATATCCGAGCCTTTTCTCCTCAACAGACATTGAAGCCACTTCAGTTGCGGATCTATAACTCCCGATATCAGCCCAACTCAGCTTTCCTTGGACTCTATACGGATCAAATAAGTTGCTCTCTATTGTCAAAACATCTGAGTTCTTCTGAATATCAATCCGTGGACTTTGTGCCCACCTGGAGATTCGTGAGTGTTCCGAAGGAGACCACCACGATGTTGATGATGATGGAGGATTATCACAAGAAGAGAAACCGGTAGTCTCTTGTGAGGATCTTGATCCTGCAGATGTCTCTCCTAGAGACACAAATATGTTTCTCATGCATCTTATCATCTCCTTGGATAGCTCATTAGCATTATCATACCTCTGCAAGGACTTTGCCAGTTTGCTTTTGGGTTGTGCTCTGTGATCTTTACGCCGTAAAGTTTCATTCTTTTCGGGAAAGTTAACCAAATCTGTAGCATTCTGGGCAACAATTTTATAATCAGAGCCCATCGCAGCACACAAAAATTAGCAGACAAGAGAATTGACTTAACATACAGGCGGAGATAGAGTATGTGTGAGGTTGTACTCGGCAAGTTTTCTCTCGTTTCGTTCTTGAATCAGCAAGAAATGCAGAGACATGATCTCTTGTTCGAGCTTAGAGACCGTAGCTTCCATAAGTGCTATATTGGAGAGAAGTTCCTGAACCTGAAAATTAGTTTTTAGGGAACATTCACAAGGTTCAAGCTTCTATCCCTGAACATTTCAAGCTTAGAATTTAAGGCAAGCTGGAGAAACATACACTACGTGGAAGAGAAGATGCGTGAGAGAGCTCAATCTTATGGCTTTGATCAGAAGCTTTCAGCAATAGAGCGCGCAGTGCAGTCTCTTTCTGCAGTTGAGCTTTTAATCGTTGCACCTGTTTCAGAACAGAGCTGAGTCGGAGATTTAACGATTTGCTTACAAATTTCTCTATATGATTAAAAGAGAAGTGTGTGAAACTCACATCGTGCTCGAGTTCGAATCTGTAGTGGTGAAACTTACTGTTCTTGGGGGAATCAAGACTGTTGATCTCTTTAGTAACATTCTTTGGCTATACTTTTCAGAGAAAACAAAGTCATAAGAAAGGGAGTTTCAAGCAATAAAGAGGAAATAAATCGAAAGCTTCAGTGAATTGACAGCTTGAAGAGAAAGTTAATGGAAAACGCTTTCATAGGATTTAAGGAATCTGAACCTTTGAGAGATTAACGGCATTGTTCTGAGAGAATCTGGAGAAAGAACTTGCTCTGCATAACATAACAGCGTGAAGAATTAGAAAGAAACAGAGAGGAGGAAGAAAATTCAATATTCAAGACAAGAAAAGAAACTGGAAAAAGGAATGAAGCTTTACTGTTTAGATGCGAGCAGAGTGTCTCCAGACATTGTATGATCGATGAATTCGAATATTGGTCGGTTTCAAAACTTCGTCTGGATCTCTGCAGACTCGTAATAATGACTCAATAAAATGAGATTCAAATAAAAAACTATGTGATCAGAGATACAAGTAGCAGAAGAGAGAGAGAGAAAGAGCTTGAGACATCTGTGAAGATGAGTTGAATGGGATCGGGTCCAAAGAGAGACTCAATAAATGCATGAGAGATTTTTAGCTATTTGTCACTTTCATCACAGCCCCATTGCACGAGTTGTTCTACCCAAAAAAAATACAGAGTAAAAATTAAAGCTAGAACCTTTTTCTTCCCAGAAATTTAAAACCATAAGTAAATTTAAAAGTTTGATTATTGTTTGGCTTTTAAAAAAATGATAATGATGTGTGTTTGATTGTTTGTTTTCACGTTATGGAAGTTGGAATATAAAAGGAGATGGCTTTTTTATTTTAAAAAAAATTAGAAGATATGATTGATCTTGAAGACTTAAAAGCCAAATATCGTAAATGAGGAACAATAAATGTTGTTGCCAATTAAAGTTAAAATGTGCAAATAAGTATAAAAAATAAAATGGTAGCAAAGTTATGGAATCTCCATTAAAGCACCTTCCCACTACATGTACTAGACGTCTTTAGACCATAACACAAACAATGTTTACAGTTTAATAGTCATCAAGGCCAATCGAAAGTGCAAGGTTTGGATACTGTTTTCCAAAAAAAAAGGGTCGACCTAAACAAACATTATGTGAATCAAATATTATTTTAGTTGAATATTGCAAGACACTCGTAAAAAAAAGCTAGCCAAAAACTTCTGAGACTTGCCTATAAACTGCTTGGAAATATATCAAACGAAAAATTAAAAATAAAATAAAGTAAAATAAAATAGAAACCAAAACTATTTATCTTATGTCAGTATACAGTTAAATGTTCTGTAAAGTGTCTTCCTTTTTGAACGAAATGCGAAAGTAACGTATGCATTTTCTTTTGCAAAGGAAATAGATGTGGAAGGAACAGAAGAAAAAATATATATATGCAGAGGTGGAAGGCCCAACCACGCGCTTTCGGCCCTCTCAATTTCTCATTTATTCGAAAAAGCCCAATATCTGTGGTGGTTTATTCCAGGCTTTTTGTTTCACGCGTTCAACGCCCGTTTGTTGCGCGTGGGTTTTCCTCTTTTACTTCTCATAGACAAACGAACATAAATTATAATTATCCGTATACTGAACTGAAATCTATATATATATATATATATTTTTTTTTTTTTAAAAAGCTGGAATATAATTTACATCTGTAGTTCATAAAATTTTCAGGAAAGAGAGTAATTACCTACTTACCTGCAATCGAAATTGTCATGATTGGGAATTGATCAAAAGGAATGAGACAATATATGAAATTCAACAAATTAAAAAGAGGAAAGCATCATAAAGATAAAAGACTGATATAGGTGTGGTCCTTGGGTTCTTTTTCAGTTTCTTTCTGAACTAATGTCGACAAAAATCTCCCAAAACACTACGGTTTTTTAAAAAATGGTGTTTTATGTAATAGAAGATATATCATCTACTCTTATACGAAAAGGAATAAAAGGTATTTATTTTCCTTCAAAGATCTACAGGAATTTTATCTTAATGTATATATTATTTTTTTGCAATTTTTAAAAGGTATTAAAAAGAGAGGTAAATAGAAATTTGTTTTCGTATATTTTAGCTAGCTTAACACTCTTCTATTTTCCACACATTTCATAGGAATCAAATAATTTTCTATCACAAACTCATTGGTTTGTGTTATTAACTGTGAAATTAGATAATCTTCACACCCAAAAAAAAGAAAAAAACTCTGAAATTAGATTTTCATCCAAAAATAGAACCCTTAAATAACATCCATCAAAATTTAAAAAATATTCCATTAAAACATCCCTCAAACCATTCCATTAGGTTTTAACATCCCTCAAACCATTCCATTATCTAATTTTCTTTGTATCTATTTTGTTTAGTTCCTCTAAATATAACATTTTTTTGTCATCATAGTTCCTCTAAATAAAATATATACTAAGGAAAAGTAAGGAAATTTCTCCATTTCTTTTATTTTTCCTTTTACCAAAAAAAAACGAAGAAGAAGAAAGAACAATGTGGCTACCGAAATCAGACACCGCAAATAAAGGAACAAAAGGTGGAAGTGTAGCGGTTGCAATAGATATAGACAAAAGTAGTCAAAATGCTCTTAAATGGACAATGGAGAATCTTGCTAGTCGTGGCCAAACTCTTACTCTTATTCATGTCCTTCCCAAAACTCATTCTTCTTCAGGTTAATTACCCCCACTTTCTCCTTTTTCATCATTTATTCTCAATGATTCTTGCCCAAAGTTTAAGTTTCTTTAGGGCTTTCGCTTTTGGGTTCCATGCAGACATTGAAGAAGGAATATCACATAAGCAGCAAATGGAGAAACAAACGAATGATCTCTTTGTATCCTTCCACTGTTACTGCAGTCGCAAAGATCTAGTAACAATCCAAATCAAGGGCTTATGAAGATCGGTTTTAATGTTTGGTTAAATCGATCACACTTTTTTTTCTTCATATTTCTGCAGATACATTGTCTGGACGTTTTGCTTGAAGACGTAGACAAAGTCAGAGCAATAGTCGAATATGTTACAGTTTCTTCGATTGAGAATTTAGTCCTTGGTGCTCCATCACGGAGTAGCTTTATGAGGTAATATATTGATTAGGATTTTTGATTATTTGGTTGAGTGCGGAACAAGGATTAACCAAAATTAGGGTTTATTTTTCAAATTTTGATCCTCAACAGACGATTCAAAACGAGTGTGTCAAAAGCAGCTCCAGATTTCTGCAGTGTTTACGTCATTTCCAAAGGAAAAATCTCTTCGGTACGAAATGCCTCGCGTCTGGCTCCTACCATCCATCAGCTCTCATCGAAATAGACAATCACGAAAATACTACCCCTGAGAGAAAACATAAAACAGTCTGAGTTTTAATCTTGAAAGAAAATGTTGCTTGCGTTTCAAGTATCTCAAACACATTCTAAAATCTTTCATCTTTCTTGTTTTCAGCAGCTGTCACACCGGCCTTGCCTAGAGGTCGAAGATCAGTTGATTCAGATGGTCCAAGGTATTATTCTGTTAGTTAAACAATTGAAAAAAATCAAAATCTGTTAAATGTGACTACTTAACAACTTCTTGAATATTGGTTTCGATTTTTGTAGACAAGGGTTTCCGAAACCGCCACAAGCACATATGAAATTAGTTGGGGATTTCTCAGATTCAGAGTTCGAATTCTCATTCATCAGTGCTTCTCAACAAGAATCGGACGTTTCCTTCATCAGTTCGGGGAGGGCGAGTGTAGACCGATGTTCTATCTCCTACGATATACCGGAATCAGCAAGAACCTCAAGAATGTCAACGAGCTCAGAACAGAGCATTGGGTCACATAGATTAGGAATCAATTTTACTGATTTGAGTTATCTCAATGGTTCTTCTACGGTTTCTGATGAGAGTGGAAGAGCTTCCTCGTATTCATCTCAGAGCTTGGTATAATAAGTTTAAATCATACTATGTTTTCTTTTATTTTTGTCTTAGATCCGATTTGTTTTCACTCCATGGATATGTTTGTTTTGTTGTAGGATGATGTTGAAGCTCAAATGAGGAGACTGCGTTTAGAGCTGAACCAAACTATGGATATGTATAGTGTAGCTTGCGGTGAAGCTTTAACCGCAAGGCACGAGGTATTTACACAGATTTATATCTATGTTGTTGTTCTGTATCTCACGACGTTGATTCATAAATTATTTGGTTAAATTCTTGTTTAGGCGACAGAGCTGCAAAAGCTGAGGTCAGAAGAGGAAAAACGATTGGAGGAATGAAAGATGACAGAGGAACAGCACTTTCAATGATGGAAAAAGAGAGAGCAAAAGCCAAAACAGCCATGGAAGCTACTGAAGCTGCAAATAGGCTTCCAGAAGTGAAAGCAAAGAAGAAGCTAAATGCAGAGATGAAGCAATTGAAAGAAAGCGATTCTTTCTCTCGGCATAGCATCGTTCGATACAGGAAATACTCTGTTCAAGAGATCGAAGAAGGGACTGGGAATTTCGCAGATTCAAGAAAAGTTGGAGAAGGAGGGTATGGACCTGTGTATAGAGGTCATCTTGATCACACAAGTGTTGCTGTTAAGGTTTTACGCCCTGACGCTGCTCAAGGAAGATCGCAGTTTCACAAAGAGGTACCCAAAATCACTATCTTCTCTACAATTTTGCTCCATTCAATTCTCTGTTTTCCCTATCGTTTACTTGTAATACAAGTAACAGGTTGTTGAATTAAAAAGTTTGAGACTTTATGTGTTTGACACACAGGTTGAAGTACTTAGCTGCATAAGGCATCCAAACATGGTTCTTCTCTTAGGAGCTTGTCCAGAATACGGCATTCTCGTCTATGAATACATGGCCAAAGGAAGCTTAGATGACCGTCTTTTCAGACGCGGAAACACTCCGCCGATTTCATGGCAATTGCGTTTCAGAATCGCTGCTGAGATTGCTACGGGTCTCTTCTTCCTCCACCAGACCAAACCAGAACCAATTTTCCATAGAGACTTGAAACCAGGAAATGTTCTTCTCGACCAAATTACGTCAGCAAGATCAGCGATGTTGGGCTTGCGAGATTAGTTCCCGCCGTAGCAGAGAACGTGACTCAGTACAGAGTTACATCAGCAGCAGGAACGTTCTGTTACATCGACCCTGAGTATCAACAAACCGGAATGTTGGGTGTGAAATCGGATGTATATTTTCTTGGAATCATGCTTTTGCAGCTTTTGACGGCGAAACAGCCGATGGGTTTGACATATTACGTGGAACAGGCGATAGAAGAAGGGAGATTTAAGGATATTCTTGATCCTGCAGTACCAGATTGGCCAGTAGAGGAAGCTATGTCTCTTGCAAAGTTATCGCTACAATGTGCTGAGTTGAGAAGAAAAGATAGACCTGATCTTGGTAAAGAAATTATGCCTGAGCTTAATAGACTTAGAGAGCTTGGTGAAGAGAGTCTTGAGACTATGTATTTTGCTGGACAAGGAAGGTCTTCGCATGCTAGTCAAGTCTCGTATGCATCGGTAAGAATTTTAAATTCGAAAACATTTCCATCAGCTTAGATGTCTCTCTATGATGTTTGATTTTTTTGATGGGATGTTTTTGTGGGTATTGCAGGAAGGTAGGAGTGCTCCTTTTATAGCAAATACAGGTTCTTCTATATCAAACCCATAGTTTTGGGGAATCTGGTAAGATATTACTACTCTCTTGTTTCATCTTGAGTAAATGTGAGAGTCTTGTTTCATGATTGAGATTTTGATTTGCAGGAGATAACTTCAGTAGAAGAGAAAGCCAATAGCAATTTATTCAGAAAAACGGAGTTGCTTATTTGAGATTTATTAGAGTTGGGGTTTGTGTATAAAAATTAACGAAAATGTTTTGTATTTTCTATTACAAAAGAAATTTGTATATAACGGGATTATGAATTTCCAATGCACATTCTGTTGGAGAAACTATGAAGTTTTATATTTATAAGATTTTAACCCTTATCTGTGAATTACATGTTCATCGACACGCAACTCACAGCAAAGAACAGCGTGGAAATGTTCTAACGTTGCCAAGTGTTAAGTAAAAAAGAAAAGTATTTTATAACTGGGTGTATAAAAAGAGATGTATACAATGGGACAGGGCAAGAGAATACCTAACAGCAACAATGGGACAGGGTAAAGAAGTTAAGACAAGACCAGATCCTCAAGTTGAGATTCAGGTTTTATTACCTTTCTCTGTTCTTTGTTCGTATATCCGTGTTAAAATCTCTCTCTCTCTGTTTCTTGAGTGTTCGTATATCTATTTTTCTTTTATAGGCCAAAGGTTAACAAAGAAGAAGCTCATAGTGTGGACGATGTTCAAAGGTTATACATAGTGATGCGTCCTGAGTCCGGTGAGAATCCCGTTGAGGAGAAACAAGATCCTGCCTCTGCTAAAGAAGGTTCCAATAAAGATTCTGGTGACGGAGACACGAGTAGTAGCTCCCCCAGCGCCAAGAACGAAGGTGAAGGAGGACACGGCGTCGAGGTAGTCAGTCCAGCAGTTTCTTCATAAACTGATATTTAAAAAACTGTCAAAGATCAGTTATATGTCTGACAGACAACCATATGAAATGTATCAATTTAGATGCAAGAATAGATTGAGACGAAATGATGAGTAAGAACAAGTTATAGGAATAAACAGAAGAGAACAAACCTTGGATTGTGGCGGAATCTCCTTCGAGCCGAATAATTTCACCAATCAAGTTATCATGCCCAACTCGCACTAACTCATACATAGCCATACCAGCCATACCATCGGCAACAACAACAGAACCTGAAACCTACATTGTGATACTTTTGTAATACCAATCTAATTTCGAAATAAATGATTCCACCGGAAAATACAATAATGTCTAACATTGATAATCAACTGATCATAAATTCGCAAACGAGTGGCTCCTGAAACCTAAATTAATTCAACTCCTGAAATACCGAGATCCGATCAAACAGCATAAAAGCCGATAAAATATCGTCAAAAGCTCAAATATTTAGAAATCGATCATAAATTAAAATCCTAAAAGTTTTTATACCCCAACTATGCATTGAATTGTTAGAAAGAGACATAGGAAGAGAGAGAGAGAGAGATTGTAACCAGTGAACGAACACGAAGAAGAATGGGGCACTACTCAAGGATGGTAGCACGTACAAATGACAGAGTTTGAAGAAGTTGCTCTAAGAATTACAGATGCGGGTAATGATTTTGTGCTCGCGCCCACATTTCTACACTCGTACATCATCAGTTTGGTTTTAAGTCCCACATCGGCTATTGAAGAAATGCTCGCTCTACACGATTGATATAAAAGACACGTCGGTTCTCACTCGAAACTCATACCTTTCTCGGCCTTTTGGCTAAGATCAAGTGTAGTATCTGTTCTTATCAGTTTAATATCTGATATGTGGGCCATCGGTCCACACGATATTAACTCTATTTTTTAAGGGAGAAAGTCCATCAAGATAGCTTGCTATCTGGGCTTTTGCGAGTCGCCCATGCGTTGCAACACTGCACGAGCCTGGCTCATCCCGCCAATATCAATTTTGAAATTTATAATACTGATTTAAAGTATATAATGGGTATTATTATTAGTAGTCCATAACCGAGTTTCTCGTAATAAAAAAATTTAGTAAATTGGAAAAAGCTCAGCTACTCAGAAAAAACCAAACCGAACTCAACTTTGGCCTGAGCCAAACTTACCATCTGAACTAAATTTAGTCGGTCTTAACTAGGGCTGGGCAATCGAAGAATTCGGTTCGGTTCGGAAATTGAAAATTTGGGTTGTTCGGGTTGAAGTAATCATTTCCGATTTGAACCGATCACAAATTTCAGTTCGGTTTGGTTTTCTTAATTATTGTGATTCCCGAAGTTGAACCGAAATTTTAATTCGGTTCGGTTTAAAGTATAAAAACACTAAATTTTCCTAATAATCTTGGTTTAGTTCGGTTTAATTTGGTTTAATTCGCTTTTAATTTCGGTTTATATCAGTTTATATCATTTTCCGAATACCAGACCGAACCGATGACCGAATGAATTTATTTTAGCTTCCGATCGGTTTTTGAGGGGAAACCGAATATAAACCAAATTGAAAGAATTCCGGTTCGGTAACTTCGGTCCGGAATTAATGCCCAGCCCTGGTCTTAAGAACCGGAGCCAAATTTCGCAATAACGAACCTACATTTGGTTTGTTACAAACTGAACCATCTCTAAATTGAATTTGGTTTCTTAATAACCCAAGTCAAAATCGGATCTGAACCAATGACAAACCACCAAATTAGAATCCAAACCGAAACTCGTCGCTGTTTCCTCTGAAAGAAAATGTCGGAACAAAAAGTTCCCGGAAAATTCAGAGAGAAGAAGAGATGGGGGAAATGGGAAAGGCGATAGGATTGCTAATAAGCGGGACACTTGTGTATCACCATTGCGCTAATCGAAATGCGACTCTTCTCTCACTCTTCTCCGACGTTCTCATCGTTCTCTTATTCTCCCTCGCCATCCTCGGCCTTCTTTTTCGTCAACTCAATGTCTCGTAAGATTCAATTTTCCCCCTAAACTCTGAGATCTTTCTTCAATTTTTATTTTTTTGAGTATTGAATTCTCCCTACATCTCTGATATGCCGATCGAAGGCGACAAATTTCGACATTCTTTGTTTGGCTGTTTGATCTGTTCAAATTTAATTTGAATCTCCTTTTTTTTGTATTTAATCTTGTAAATGTTTAACTTTCTTCACTGGTCTGATGCTAGTTTCCGCAATCACGACACAAAAAGGTTCGTTTTTGTTTCTGTGAATGTATCAACTTTTGATCTTCGTAACCATGAGCTTTGGGGTAATTGTTGTGTTTTGTACTTTGTATTCCTCATAATTCTACCATTTTCATCCCTCTTCTCCGGTCAATGTATAAAATCATGAGCCCTCATAGTGTAATTGTTTTGATAGTACACTGTTTGAAAGACTCCTGCATTCTTAAGCTCACATGATTTACAAAGTAAAATTTTTTGTGTGAAGGGTACCTGTGGATCCATTAGAGTGGCAGATATCACAGGAGACAGCAAGTAACATTGTTGCGCGCTTAGCTAATACTGTTGGAGCAGCTGAATCCGTTCTGCGGGTGGCAGCAACTGGACATGACAAGAGGCTATTTTTTAGAGCAAGTTCATTCTATATTCTTTTAGTTTCTTAGATCACCCGAGTGCCTGCCTTAATGGCAAAGTATTTAAAATAAATTTGAGCATTTACTGATGAAGACAAAAAGGTTTAAGACCCAATCACCGTACCAATGCAATGCAGTTTTCTGGTTTTACTTAGTGGCAGAATTCTAAACTGAATTTCTGTTATCTTCGACTGTCTCCATCTTTCAGGTTGTGATCTGTCTTTACTTTTTGGCAGCTCTAGGACGAATCATATCGGGTGTGACCGTCGCTTATGCAGGTAAAAGCATATGGTTTGCTCTTTGACTATGTTGTCGCATTTATAAAGATGAAGTAAAAGTAGCGGAGCACGACCTGGAATGATACTTCAGATATTTATATTTGAATACTATTCTTCTTCTTCCTCTTATCAAATGTATGTAAACGAATCTGCAGATACTGTTTCTGAATCTGTTATTTCTTTTGTGTGAAACAGGACTATGTTTGTGCTGTCTCTCCATGCTTTTTCAGAGTTCTCAATCTATTAGAAACTCTGTACTAAACCGAAGCAACGGAGAGATGTTGGAACGAGAAACATTTTCAGAGTTCTGATACACACTCAAACTGTCTTTTATCTTTGTCGTTTTTCCGCCTTCACATATTCATAGCTTAGGGTGGTTGTAATAATAATTACAGTTCCTAAATGTAGAAATATTTTTCTAATTTAAATCTCGGTTATTATCAATCTTAACTAAAAAGAACATAACAAAACTTTATTGAAAACTATACTGTCCTAAGCAAAATGATACAGTATGAATAAGTTGATGTTGTTAATGTGACTGTTAAGTACTCGGTAGATTCTCTTGGCAGGTTGTAAGAAACTAGTACAGTTAATTATTTACTTGAACAGCAAAACCTAAAACCGGAATGTACCGAAACCCAAAAGAATCGAACCGAGTCCGGTATAGTCATCCCGTACTGTCTCCGCCGCAAGCAAGGTTTTAGTTCTCGAGTGTTCCTCCTAAATTCGTCGAACCCAACCAAAACCCCTCGCCGTTTCTTCCTTTCACTGGCTTTTTCCTTTTAAAGTCGCAAACTTTAGCCTCGATCTAAATTTCGTTTCCTAGAAAAGTTCTCTCTTTCCCGAGAAAACCCGTTTCATGGTTAAGATCTCGGCGTCGCGGGTAAAATGCTATGGAGATGCAATTGGGTAAAGCCGAGAAAGAGAATCCTTAACACCCTCAGTTTCTCGATTCACGGTCAATTTTCAACGAAAGCAAGTGAATTTTCTCTGGAAAATACCATTGGGCCTCGAATATTTGCTCCGAAGAAACTCACGCACGATAATGTGTATTCTTGTTTACGAGAATCCCCGTATGATCTGAAAACTTTGAATTTCTTTTTCTGTTGCGCGAAGCAGAACAATTACTTCCACGATGATCGAGCATTTAATCACATGGTTGGTTTTGTTGTGAAACTAACTCAGCAATACAATAGCATTGATCGAATCATAGAGGGATTGAAACTATCTGGTTGTGTGATTCAGCCTCGGGTTTTATTGTTATTGCTGGAAATATTTTGGCGTGGTCATATCTATGATAAGGCTATCGAGGTTTACAATGGCATGAGTGGTTTTGGATATGTCCCCAACACTCGTGCCATGAATATGATGATGGATGTTCTTTTCAATCTCAATCATGTTGATCAAGCTCTGGAAGTTTTTGAAGGAATTCGCTTTCGAAATTTCTTTAGTTTCGACATTGCATTGAGTCATTTTTGCAGTAGAGGAGATTTGGTTAGAGTGAAGTTAGTTTTGAAGATAATGATTGGAGAAGGTTATTATCCTAACAATGAGAGATTTGGGCAGATTCTTGGAATGTTTTGTTGAAGAGGCTACGTCGCTGAAGGGTTTCAAGTGGTTGGATTGATGATTTGTAGTGGAATCTCTGTTTCTGTTTATGTCTGGAGCATGTTGGTTAGTGGGTTTTTTCGTTCAGGTGAGCCACAAAAGGCGGTTGATGTGTTCAATAAGATGATTCAGATCGGTTGCTCCCCGAATCTTGTGACGTATACTAGTTTGATCAAAGGTTTTATGGATTTAGGAATGGTTGAGGAAGCGTTTACTGTGCTAAGTACTGTGCTGTCCAAAGGTTTAGCTCCAGATATTGTTCTTTGCAATGTGATGATACACACATTCACTAAACTCGGAAGATTCGAAGATGCTCGTAATGTTTTCACCAGTTTGAGAAAAATGAAACTTGTGGCGGATCAGTATACTTTTGCCTCAATGGTGTCTAGTCTATGTTTTTCTAGGGATGGCGACCTTGGTATAATCAATGATAGTAAGAAAGAAGTAGATCTGGTACTCGGAAACTCACTCTTGAACTTTTTTTGCAAGTTTGGTGACTTTTCTAGCGCGGTGGAATTATTTTGCAACATGAGTAACGAAGATTATGCTTTGGATTGTTATACATATACTGGATATCTTACTGCGGTTTGTCGAGGTGAACGACCTGATGATGCTGTTTGTCACTATAAAATGATCACCAAGAAAATCCATCTAGATGCTCAGTTTCATACTGCGATAATCAACAGTCTTATAGAGCGCGGTAAATACAGTAACGCGGTTCATTTGTTTAAACGATGCATCTTGGAGAAGTATCCTTTAGATGTTGTGTCGTATACAGTAGCTATTAAGGGACTTGTGCTAGCGAAAAGGATTGATGAAGCTTGTTCTATATTTTGGGATATGAAAGAAGATGGGGTTTTTCCAAATCGACGGACTTATCGGATTATTATCTCTGGTTTGTGCAAGGAAAAAGAGAATGAGAAAGTGAAGAAGATTTTAAGGGAATGCCTCGAGGAGGGAGTTGAGTTAGATCCTAATACTAAGTTTAAAGTGTTTAGTCTCTTGTCTAGATCACGTCAAGATTTCTCTGAATTCAGATCAGTTTTTGAGAAATGGAGATCGGATTTCACAGACAACGGGGATATTTCTGATTCAGACGATGAATTATCTGTTTCTGTTGGTTGAGTTTGAGAGAAATGTTCAAATGTATACTGTACAATTGGCGCTGTAATTCTTTTATTGACTGTATTATAGAAATGAAATACCTAACTTCAGTATTATTTCTTCATGTTAAATATATCCTAGTTCGAGATGAGAAAAATAAAAATAACATTAATGGCTTTGAGCTGACCACTGCTTGGTAGATTCGTCCTCCCATTCTGAGTTCTTTAATATTTTGGAGCAACGTTGTGATCTCCAAATTCAGGCCATAAAGAAACAAAACTCGTATATAATGGACTCAAACATGCTATGCTATTCATAAGGCCATTAATCATGGGATTTGACATCCCTTTTGACTTATCAAATATGTGCGCACTAGTTTACTAATTATCATATAAGCATGCTTCAGTGCCATCTGCTCTCGATTAACCTGTTTCCAATCCAATTATTCTTCCTCTACGAGACGTGTGTTCCTTAACATCCTTCAACATCTCGGAAACTTTCTTACCATAAAGATAGCTTTACTTTGATAGAATAATCTTGGAACATAATCCATTTAAGAACAACTTCAACGTCGTCTAGGTTGTGTGGGAGCTTCTTGATAGTTTCCATTCCCACATACAATTCCCCATCTCTACGCGCACCGGAGATAATACGCGCGACGTATTATCATATACAAGTGGCGTTGTAACTCTTTTATTTTAAATTTCTTGCGTTTCTTTTTGTAGTATAGAAACTGTACTATTTTCAAGCTCTATAGTACTAAGATTACTTCTTTCCCAATGTCATTAACATAAACAACTTGTTAAATAATTGAAAGAACAAGGAAATAGAATTATATACAAAGAGTCAGCAACTGAAAGGGAAATAGAGAGAAATGCTACAAGCCTACAACAACTACTCTTATTCGATATTTCCACATTCCGGGATCAGGTATATAAAAACATGGTCGTCTTATATTGCGTCTTTGCACTTGCTCTTTGGTTCGGGTCGTATACTTGACAATCTACAGAACCTAAAGAGCCTTCAAACTTCAAAATCGAAAGAAACCCCAACAAAATCATAAGGACGCATGGATATAGAAATGTAATTTGATCATTCCATTAAGATAATAACTTAAGTTTTAGGTAAATAGCTCACCCAAACAAGTAGTGCAGTTCTACGCGTCTTCGTCCTCGGAGTGAGACTCAGTATTTGCAGCTATATCGGTCTGAGTCTCCATCAATTGAGGTTGTACACCTAAACCCAAGGAAAAAAAAGACAATAATGTTAATTTAACTGCCAAACACAACACCGATTCTCAGACCACGCAACTAAAAAAGAATACAAACGCTATTAAGATTCTCTAGAATGTTAACTACAGATTTTGATCTCACATTCAGAACCTATAACAACATCAAGCAATCACTAGCTTTACGATTATAGCATTATCAACATCACAAAGTTTCTAATTCATTCATCTGATTCCAATTCAAATGGGTTAGCTAAAGATGATTGAAAAGCTTAACAGATTAAAGACTACAACATTTTCCAATCACAATCACAAAATTAGATTTTCAACAACAACCAATAAGCATCCATCAAATCGCATTTTCATCAAAACCGGAGAGATTAGACAAATTATAAAAATAAAAATAAAAACCTTTAAGGAAATAATCGGAGCAAGGCCATCCGTGAGAGGAATTAATGGAGCGCGATTCTTCGTCGGTTAACGGACTCGCCAGCTTCGCAACGAGCTGAGCGATCCCATGAGACTGTGATCCAGATCCAGGAGACGGTACCCAATACGACGCACCGGGAACAAACGGGAGCCAATCAGGTGCAGAACGGCGAACGAATATCCGGTGAACGGCGTCCTCTAGCTTCTGAATTAAAGGATCCGACGGCGATTGCGAAGCGATTTCGATCTCGTACAGATCCCCCGGACGATCGGAGGATTGAGATCGGAAGGAAATTAAATGTGATGAAGGGAGGAGAGAGGATGATGCGACGAAACGGGATTTCGAGAGAGAAAGTGAAAGAGAGAGAGAACGAGCCATCTAGAGAAAGAGAAAGAGCGACGAGATCGGTTTCTGTTGTTCAACGCTTTAATTAAGTTTGGATAATGAGACCGAGCTTATTATTTTTCCCTTTTTATCGTAATTTTTGTATATAAATAGTTACATCGACTTAAGTGAAAATGAATTTTGTTTTATAATACAAAGTTGCTGTTTGAAGATAAATTTTAAATTATAAGATATATTTTAAAAAAAATTGAACTGAAATTGTATCAGACTCGTTGGTTTTATTTTATTTTATTTTGTTTTAACTCACTCATTCGTATGAAGAAACTTGATTTATCTTTGTTTGGCGTGTCCGATCACTGTTTTAATATTTTACTAGCTACAAGCTTAAAACAACCAAAAGTATCTAACATGATCGAAAATATCTATTTCGGTAATGAGGACTAATTGAATCACCCTCACATATCACCAATCGTTGGTATTTCCAATCTTAAAAGATATTATATTTCCAGCCTTTTTTAATAAATAGATATTTTGGATCGTCTTAGATATTTTTGGGTCAGTGGGTTAGGTAATGACTTAATCCCTACATACGTGGACAGAACCATTTTAAATTTACCAGTCTACGGATTGTAGTCTCAAACCTTACGAAAAGAGGATTCCTCACTTCTTTCTCTCATTCAAAACCGTGCATGAGACTTTCATCTCGCACGGCTCTTTATATTTCTATATAAGATAGAGTTTCTATAAGTGTAGAGTTGTGGATTATGAGTTCTCAAATCCTTGATGCAAAACACACATTACTAACCTGCTGTAATATGTATTGAATCTAAAATCCCAATATTATATCCACGAGAAAAGAAGAATGATAGGTCATGTGGGTCTGGTCGTTGTACAAGAAAATCCATGTGATACTGTCGACTGTGTCGTTTCGATCCCATTGAACATACACACTTAAACCATAAGTTTAAACAACATCGTATTTATAGTTCTTCCGCAGTGCCCTCCGCCTGCTGCTTCCCTCCGCCGGAAACGCTTTTCACTTTCTCTTTCACCGCTTCCACCGTATCACTCGCCACTTCCGCTGCTGATTTAGCAGCTTCCTCCACTGTTTCTTTACTCTTCTCAAAGTTCCTCGTCACCGCCTCTTTCATCTTTTCACCGGCTCCCATCGGGGCACCTTCCTTTCGTCTAAAACTATTCATAAATGAGTGAAAAAATGACCCGTTTATGAGTTAAAAAATAATTCTCCGACCAAACGACGATTTGAGTATTTATACTTACTCTATGTTCGGAGGGAGGATGAGTGTCCACGATCCAAAGCCTCTCTGAGTTTCGCCCAATAATTTTGACCAGACTGTTTGATTTTAGATAGCCAAACCGTCGTCGTTTTATCTCCCGGTGGCACCGCTTTCTGATTATCGACATCAGCCGAAACATTGACCGATAATACAAAGAGTAAGAAGAAGACGACGGAGAATATGCATAGCAGGTGAAAAACTTGCCCAGGCTTTACTTTATCAGACATGTTTTACCGTTTTGGGTTATTTTCTGTTTTCTCTGTTTTTAATTAATGTGGTAAGACAAGAGAGGATACAACTTACATATACAGAGGTTTTTGTTTGCCAGGCGAGTCGGCGAGAAGACGTTGTGGGGACACGACACGTGTTCATCGCGTGAACGAGAAAACGACAAGAGGACGGACGTGAAAGAGGTGGCTCACGGACCACCGAGACACGTGCTGCTTTACTGTTTACCATTTCAGATTATTCGTTCTTTTTCATATCGGAATTCATAACCGACCGGTTTATTATTTACCCAAACCCGGTTTTTTCCTAGCGTTTCGATTTCGTTTGGAAATTGTGTCACGACAAAAACAAACGGTAAAACTCTATTTACTTCGGAACTACAACGTAATCATAAGATCCGTGGCAATTCGTATGATTAACCATTAAATTTCCAAACTCGAAAATCAAGAGACTCGTATTAATATTTATGTTAACATGCATCTCATGCCCAGAGACTCTTATACACTGTGAAAAATTGTTTGAACTATAAATTATAAATCCTGAAATATCACTTGGTCCGTCTTGTCAAAGTTCTTGTGATTGTTGTTTTTTGTTTTTCAAATGACGATTTATAAACACATTGTTCTGATTTAATAAGATAAACTACAGTCTAATACTACAGTCACAGAGCATCAAGACAGGTAACCACGTTTTTGTGGTTATTTATAGCTTTTTAAGAGATATATTAAGAGCCTGACTCTGAATTGTTTCTCTGGTATTAATTTCATTTTTAAGAAATATCTAGTTTAATTATAATGTTGTTTTTGTCTTGCTTCAATCATTATAAATGAGTAACACGCATAATGGCATAATTGCGTTTTTAATGTGATTATGTAATACGTTTGTCAATCAAAAAAATCTGCATAATGTTTTACAAACGCAAAAACAGAAAATTTGTGTTTTCGTTTAACAACATACAAATAAAAATTTGCAATAAGTGGATATATACTTGCTTATTTGCATAATAAACTTTTATTATTTTATCCATATAATATACAATTGTAAAAGTAAGAAAATAATTGTTTACAATGAAAATTATACTAATTTTTTGAATAATATTTAAAACTTTCACAATTTTAAACATTTTTAATATACTTATATATTCCTATATTTTATTATCAAATGTTACTTAAAATATATTAAAATTTCTGAAAACCTTATTTCATTTATGAAATATAAGTATACATTTGATAATGAAATATTACATTATGCTATTCCGCAAAATGTATACAATCAACATATTTTTTATGTAATTTCATTTTGCGATATTTTAATTCTATAAGTTTTCATTTTACTAATTTTTATTCAACAATTTATGTTACTATGTAATTATGCAATGTGACTATTAGGAGTCCATTTTTTTGCGCACGTCAAGGTTTCGCATAATGCATACTAATGAATAAAATCACATGTTCTGCAAAATATGATCGTATTCGTATACAAAAAAATGGGATCGTATTCGTATACATTATATATACATATTCTGATTCAAATAGGTGTTGTAACCTAAACTAATAAGTTATAGTTTCAAAATAAAACAGAATTATAAGATACATGACACAGCTTGATTAACTATTCGATGTGATCAATCGTCATACGAATTTACTTTGCTTGAAAGAAAAACTTCCAATAATTAACCCAATCGACAAAGAAACTAACCAATAACTCGCAGGCGTGAAGGAAAAACAATTTATCGTACTACTAAATTATCTCTCTCTATATAATTATTTTTGTGCCGACTTAACTTACCAAGGCAAAAAAAATAAGATATTGACAAATCCTGTCACCCGATTATCATAATTTGATATTAGCAACGAAAACACTACCGAACAAAGCTTATAAATGATGTCTATATATTTCTGATGGAGACTTATGCCCCTAAATCTAACAATTCTTTTTTTTTTGGTTTAATGTGAAAAATTTAACAATTCTTTTTGGACAATCCAATTGTTTGTGGCTTAATGACAAGAAAAAAAAACCGTTTGTATCTTTACATTATTTAGCAATATATATATATATATATATATATATATATCCTTTTATAGTATTTAACAGTATATATTAGGAGTGTTATGGATTCGAATATCCACGTCCGTATCCGTGTTATCTGTTATTCTGGTATTCGCATCCACGGATATCTGATAAAAAAATAAAATTTTGGTTTAGATACAGATATTGAGTGTGAAAATTTTTAATATTCGAATCTAAATTTGTTTTGTCCAAATATTTATTTTTTATATCTAGATTCAGATATTCGACAAATCCGGATAATCATTGGGTATGTCCAACTTAATATGTATATCTTCTGAATAATATGTATATGTGTCGCATGAACAAAATGGATTAAAAATGAAGTAAAACAAGTTTTAGTTGATTTTACTCCAACCTATTTTAATGTTGTACTTAGCAAAAATGTTCCTAAAAGATTTGCAATATGTAGATTTTAAAATAGAAAGACCAACTAATTAAACAAGGGTTAGGTGGAAAGAAGCTTAGATGGGTAATGTTACATAATTTATCTATTATTAAATGTTTCAAATGATGATAAAACTACATTTTTGTAATGTCGACGACATAGAAAAACATATTTAAAAAAATTTATATCTTGTTTCTTTTTTCTCTTGCAAAAAAAACAGTGTGTTTCTTCTTCCTTTTTTTGTCTAATCAGTTTGGTAGACATAAAAAAAAAATTCTTAGCCCTTTTAGAGAGAGAAGAGAAGAGGAGAGGAGAGGAGAGGAGAGGAGAGAGTGGGTGAGACAACTCATCAGTTGTTACGTCAGAAATAAGAGATCAAGATCGAGATCCACCCGCCGGAGAAGAGAGCTGACGGTGATGGGATGTCAGCTTCCTCAGTATTGCTTCCGCTTCGTCTTCTACTGTCACTCCCACAATAGCAATTACTTTTCCTGATAGCTTTGTTTCTCGGCATTTTCCTCAGAAACTCACACTCTCTCTGGTAACAATCCACCTCCTCATTTTCCTCATTCGATTTTTCTTTTGTGATCGTTTTTTTTTTCTCATTTTGAGGTTTATTCGTTTTTCCTTTTTTCATTTTCAAATTTAGGGCTGTTGTGGGGCTTTGTTGGAAATGGCGATCTAGATTTCAGATTTTTATTACTCTATTGATTTTGGATGGAAACTGTTTCGAAATGTGAGAGAAGTCATTTGGTTTGGTGTGATGCTGCGTTGAATTTTCAAGTGACAAGTCCACCGATCTTTTTGGGAGTATTTGAAATTGTTCATTAATCTTTGATTTTTCTGCTGATCTTTTTGTTTAAAGACGTTAGGAAACGATTTGGAGATTTGGAGAAACGTTTTAGATTTCAACGCTAAAATCGATGGTAGAAACTTAGGGATCTGAGCCTATAGTTAGTGGTCCACTTTAAATGTACAAATGGCTATTCTGGTTTTCTGAAATTTCTCAGTTCTGGTGGCTAGCTTGTCCCCATAGGTCTTTGAAGCTGTTTCTTTTGTATTTTTGATTATGGTATTGCCCATTGTTTCGACTTGTCACAATCTCAATCTGACGATCCCATTTTTATGTGTGTACATGTGAAGCAGCTTGCATTTGGGTTATTTTTCACTTCTTTTCTATGTTGTTTCTGTAGGATTTGAACATCTTAGTTTTCATCTTAGGTAACTTGCTCCGGGTTTTCTTTAAGTAACCAAAAATGGGTTCGAGGTACCCATCTCATCAGCTCAGCAATGGGCTATTTGTGTCTGGTCGCCCTGAGCAACCTAAAGAAAGGCCTCCAACCATGAGCTCAGTAGCTATGCCTTACACGGGTGGCGATATCAAGAAATCAGGAGAATTGGGCAAGATGTTTGATATTCCAACAGATGGGACTAAGTCAAGGAAGTCTGGTCCTATATCTGGTGCTCCTTCAAGGTCTGGCTCATTTGCAGGGAATGCACAATCAGGTCCAGGTGCTCCTATTGCCACTGGCCGTATGTCTGGGTCTTTAGCTTCTGCTGGGTCTGTTTCAATGAAGAAAACTAATTCTGGACCTTTATCTAAGCACGGTGAGCCTTTAAAGAAATCATCTGGCCCGCAATCTGGTGGTGTAACACGGCAAAATTCTGGTCCTATTCCTGTTCTTCCAGCTACAGGTCTCATAACCTCTGGGCCTATTACATCAGGCCCTCTGAATTCATCTGGGGCCCCCAGGAAGGTTTCAGGTCCTCTAGACTCTTCTGGTTTGATGAAGTCACATATGCCTTCTGTTTTCCACAACCAGGCGGTAACTACCCTTGGTCCAGAAGATGACTTTTCCTGTCTGAAGAGCTTCCCAAAGCCTGTGCTGTGGCTGGTTGTTCTTATATTCGTAATGGGGTTCCTTGCGGGAGGCTTCATTCTTGGAGCAGTTCACAACCCAGTTCTCCTCGTTGTTGTCGCGATCTTGTTCACAGTTGTTGCTGCCCTTTTTATTTGGAATAGTTTTTGGGGGAGACCTGGTATCACAGATTTCATTGCTCGTTACCCTGATGCTGATCTTAGAACTGCCAAAAATGGTCAATATGTGAAGGTCACTGGGGTAAGCATCCTTGCACCGTTTCTACAATTAATGGTATCTCCTTCTGTTGCTTGTCTACTTGCCAGAAATATGAATTTGGACTCTGATCATATGATAAAATTGTAGCTTTTGAGAGAAGGCTATAGCTTTTTTGCATGATATCTGCTAAACTATTAGAAAACAGAGTACTACTTAGTTGAAATAGTGGAATAAACATGTCGTGAATGGATAATAGCAGAGATTACGGGTAGCTATTGGATTGCATCGATTATCTTGGCTTGCTATGTTCATGACCTTGATTCTTGTTATATTGTTTGAAGGTGGTTACTTGTGGTAATGTACCGCTTGAGTCTTCCTTCCACAGAGTTCCCAGATGTGTGTACACATCGACATGTCTATATGAGTATCGTGGATGGGGTTCAAAACCAGCCAATTCTTCACATCGTCGCTTCACATGGGGACTGAGATCATCAGAGGTTAGTGATTCCCCAATACCTTTGTTTTCACAGAGGAAATTTTATATTATCTTCCTCAATTCCATCAAAAAACTTCCTTGTACCATTATGTGGCAGAGACATGTGGTGGACTTTTACATCTCTGATTTCCAATCTGGGCTCAGAGCCTTGGTCAAAACGGGAAACGGTGCGAAGGTTACACCTATTGTTGATGATTCTGTTGTCATCGATTTTAAGCAAGGAAGCGATCAAGTGTCTCAAGATTTTGTTCGATGGTTAGGCAAGAAGAATCTAACAAGCGATGATCGAATAATGCGGCTCAAAGAAGGGTAATGAACAAACTCTTCACTAACAATTCCTAAAGTAGTGAATACTTGACAGAAGCTTCATCCTGACTCTCTCTGTTGGGGTTTCAATTTTCAGGTATATAAAAGAAGGAAGCACAGTGAGTGTGATTGGAGTGGTGCAGAGAAACGATAATGTGTTAATGATAGTTCCATCATCTGAGCCACTAGCAGCTGGTTGGCAATGGAGGAGATGCATATTCCCAACAAGTCTTGAAGGAGTCGTATTGAGATGTGAAGACTCATCGAACGTTGATGCCATACCTGTTTGAGTCATCAATCATCATCAACATGCGAGTTTGGGTTCATTAAATATTTTTCACGAATCTGGAAAAATATGATCTTCCTGGTGGGTTCGTTTGGTGGTGGTTATAGTGTTTCTTTCTTTTTAATTCTCTTTCAATTTATTTATTTTGTTCTCCAATTTAGTATGGTTAGTGTGATGGTGATGGTGATGGTGATGGTGGAGGGTGTGGTTTCCTTTTCCTAAGATGAGCTAATTGTTTTTTCTTTTGATTCTTCTTCTACGCCTTTTGGTTTGTATAGCTCTTCATGTCAATTCTTTTTCGATAGAACTTGTTCTTTACTCGAGGTGTTATGTTATGTCCAAATCTTTCCTTCTGTGAAAACAAAACTCACTTTTGGTGTTCGTTTTAAACCTATTTGTTTACGTTATACTTTATGCTACTTGTAGAATAAATACCCAATCACCAGATTTGTTAATTGACATTATGTTATTTTCTTGCACAATTTTGTTATTTTGCGTCTGATTTTATTAGAATGCAATTTAGGTCCAAAAACCAGTGTGTTACAGAACAAAAACCTAAAACTACAAACTCAAACAACTAATTCAGAAAGGTCATTGAATAGAGCTTCTTTCCCAAACTAATGGGATAACGTAAAACACCAGCAAAGGCGACATTAAAATCACAATCTATTTTGTTTGTTTGTGTGTTTCTTTCTCAACGCATGAAAGGGACTAACCAACGCATCTCTGCTCCATTTCCATTAGCCAAATAGTATATCTTCTCCCAATTTTCTTCTGAGAATACTTCACGCCGAACTAGTCTTTGCCTGAAACGACACCATATCAAACGTTCATGAAATCAAGATTCGGTTTAGGTCCATACGTTGTCTCAAGTAAATAAATTTGATGATCGACCAACACTAATAAAGATTGGGTCATGTTAGTTGTGATCAGTAGAGCTGAGTACTATTATCTCTTAAAGACATACAATTGGATTCAATTAACTCACCGAAGGTAGTAACAGCAGACAGCTTCTGCTTCTTCCAAAGAATAACGAGGGAAATCCAAACGAGCATCAACTGGAACATCTGGTAAGTCTTTACGTAGTTTTCCTACTGCTGTTGAATGTGAGAATGCACCCACCATCATATCTTCATGCATCATACTTCTGAAAGCATTCACATGCCAAAAGAATGGAGAGAATTAGGATTATTTTGTTTCTGAATCAGATAGCATTTGGAATAAAGATCCACCGTTGTAAGTTCTCTGGCATGTATAGGTTGGCAAGAACGTGGTGTTACATGCTCCTCAAACTCGCTGAATGTGAACCAGCTGTTATACTGAAAAACAAGTAAACGAACAAGAAACAAGCAGCATTAACACTAGTAAAAAAGAGACGATTAAAAATGGTATAAAAAGTGAAATTTGGGAACTAACTTGATCAATTGCAATCAATACTGGTACATCTTTTACAAGTGAGAGTTCTTTTCTAAGTCGCACTACAACATTAACGGCTGCATGAGTGCTCTTAATCCCCATTTGCACAAAGTCATACAGAGTTGAATCTTCAGGAATCGGCAAAGTATCTGCTCCTTTCAAGTATCCTACCCCTGCACCCTCTCCAAGCACGATGGGATCATGGATTTTGCACCGTAACTCTCTTAAGCGGGACTCATTGAACTTAGCAAAATCCTACAGAAGTTAAGTTTATTAAGAAATGCTCTTAAATAGGAGGAATTCCATTCCAAAAGATGAACCATGTGAAATCTTACCTTGAGAATATTCTCAGCTTGTAGAGGAGTGTCCCAAAAACCTGTATGTGGATTCTTATAGAAGTACCCTCTATGAGTCCAGTCACGTCCCTTTAGTGATATAAAACTAGCCAGCCTTCATCGCGTGCCCAGTGAACAAGCATCGCCAAAGCAATACTCTTTCCACATTTAACAGGGCCATCCAAGACGATCTGTTACTTAAGTTTGACACCTAGCTCAGAAAAAAAAAAGAAGCAATGATTCCAGATAAGGCCATATGGTAAGCAAGACTTAGCCAACAAATTAGACTTCTTTCGCTTCTAAGGAAAAAAAACACGTCTGCTGACCATAGAAGAAGATCACTATTCTTATACTTAGGAAATGAGCAAAGAACACACCTTTACTGTCAGAGGGCCACATGGAAGGATCAACAATACGTCTGAAATTATCCCTAAGAGCCAAGAAAATTTTTCTAACAAGCAATGCAGGTCTCCGTGATTCATTAAACTCATCTACAATTCCTGAAGCCAATCCCTCTGGCAGAACTGCTTTCAATGCTGCCTCACTATCATTCCCACATTACACATATCCATCAACACACAGAAATGATGCATACAAAACTTCTAAAAATAAAAACAGAAATATCAGATGGAATAAGGAAAAAGAGAGAATTGAGATTACTCGAATTTCAAGTAGGAGTTGATATCCTTGTGAGATAGCTGCGAAAGTGTAGTATCTTTAGGAGTAAAGAGAGGCCTTCCATTAGGACCTAAATCTAGAGGCGGAATCTTCTCATCATCAGCTAGCCTCTGCGCGCGACCGGCTTCCAGGTCATCTCCACCGGCGGCTCCGAACTCTCCGTCATCAGCTCCGGCTGCACCAGGATCGCCGCCTACAGGTTTGGATTTTTTTCCTTCAGCCTTCTTCGTCTTCGTGATTGAAGATTTCGTGCTCTTTGAAGATGAGAAGCAGCGATGAATATGATCTAAACTCGGGCCAAATGTTCCCTCCGCAGCTGAAGTCTGAGCCGGGAAATGAAAAACGGTATTATTTAGAATCGAAGACCTCCGACTCAATTTGAGATTCCCGGCAGCGATTCTTACGGCGGACCTCCACATTTCTCTGATTCGGTATCTCTCTCACAGTCTCGTCACCGTCAAGGTTTCAGGGAGGGATTTGGGCGCAAACCTGACGAACCAGCGAGTATGTGGCAAACTTGTAATTTTCTACAAAATCACTTTAGTGTTTAGCCCATTGAATAGTGGGCCAAAGCGTAAAAATTAGGCCCCTTAAAATGATGACGTCATGTGCACATTTAACCTTTTTCATAATTGAATTTATCTAACGACAAATTTAATTACTCGGTAAAAAAGAGTTTAAAGTATAGACCAATAGCATGTCACATCCGTTCAAGTTGGGGCCAATAGAATGAAGAAATTTATCGAATTTAAAATTAAAATTGGTCCTAATTAATATAACTTTTTTAAAATGTATTTTTACGAGTGGGGGAAATAAAAAAAGAAAAAGAAAAAAGGAAAGCAAGAGAGCTGGCGATCTAACGTTGAAGATAATAAGGAAGAAACAGACATTTTTTTTTCTCTTATCTATTTTTATTGTCCTCTCATGGCGGATAACACGAGAACTGTCCAAAAGCTCTTGTTCTTCTTCATCTTCTTTACTACTACTCTCTAACATTTCCCCATTTTTTCTTATTATTAAACTTTATTCCGATTTAGCTATGGCTTTGGCCTCGGCTTCTGGTTCTGCTCTTTGCTTCACTGATGCTTCTAGCTCTCGCGCTATAAGACTCGATTGTGGAACTCTTTGCTTTGCTCCTAGGAGAATTACGTTTGGATTTGTCCATAAATCTCTTATGAATCTTGAGCGACTAAGGTTTTTATTTTCTTCTTTCTTGTGGAAAATCTGAATTGGAGCTTCTTTTGGCGGAATTTTGCCTATTTGATTGCTTATTGGTTTTTAGTTGTTTCGGGGTTGATGAAGTTTTTGAATACTGTTTCTGACTCAACTTCATTTGTTTTGAATTATCTCCATAGATCTCAAAAACCTTAAGAGTATCTGATAATGCTTTAAGGATGATCAGAATTGACTGTTCCGAGTTGGTAACACGTTAGCTAATTTTGAGTTGCTCTTTTTAATGTCCAAATGATCTTATTGGTAGTTTATCTTTTCTGCAATTTCATTCTAAGCATAGATTTTTTGAGCTGGTCTTGTTCTCTCGGTCGTATTTATGTGTTCTAGTACTGATCCAAATAATTCAATCAATTCCAGATTATCCGGGTTTAAGCCTCGAGCATCAAATGCTACTGCTGTGGAGGTATGAAATGGATTACGCAAAGTTACTAATTAGAGTCAAAAGAGACTTAGGTTTATAAAAATATTGATTTAATTTTCAAGAATGGAAAGCAAGATGGAAGTGCCGCTGATTCAGACAAAGTGCCAACTCCAGTGGTCATAATTGACCAAGATTCTGACCCTGATGCAACCGTTGTTGAAGTAACATTTGGAGATCGTCTTGGTGCTCTAATTGACACAGTAAGCTTTTAACTTCCTTTCCAACTTAATTCTCGAGTTTTGATTCCTTGTGTATTCACTGCTTCTTCATCTGATCAACTTTGTTCCAGATGAATGCGCTCAAAAACTTGGGCTTGAATGTCGTCAAGGCAAATGTTTACCTCGATTCTTCGGGCAAGCACAACAAATTTGCCATTACTAAAGCGTATGTCATATCATCAACAGATTCCAAGACTCGATTAAATAACTTACGTAGATTGAATTTTGTCCTGACTGACAACAGGGATAGTGGAAGAAAAGTACAAGACCCTGAATTGCTTGAGGCCATTCGTCTCACAGTCATAAACAATATGCTTGAGTTTCATCCTGTAATCCTAATTTCCTCTCTTTCTCAATTTCCTATCTTTCATCATTTCTCAACTCACACCAATGCTTTTCCATTATTTTTGGATTAGGAATCAAGTTCTCAATTGGCAATGGGAGCAGCTTTTGGTGTCCTTCCGCCAACTGAACAGGTTAAAACCCTTCAATTTTTATGCTTTTTTTTTTCTTTTTTTTCACCTCTTGTTCGCCAAGTGTAGCATCCTTAAACATAAAAGGTAACAATGCTCTTCAAGCTCCTCTGCCATGTACAGATAAGAAATAACAATATAGGAAACAAACACTAACTAATAATACACATGTATTAAACTTCCTAGTAAAATAGTATTGACTTTGATGAATAAAATGTTGGCAATAAGCACGCAACTTCGAAGTTAGTCTCAAAATTCATATTTTTTGTTTGTTTGTTTGATTGGTATGTTGACAGGTTGATGTGGACATAGCAACACACATAAGCATCGAAGATGATGGATCAGACCGCAGGTAAAGAACACCCATACCTTGTCTCAACTTTTAAACAATATCTTCGCAATTATCAATCAAAATACTTTTATTTTTATAATATATGATTTGATATGATCATTGATCCATAACACTATTTGTTGAGAATGCAGTTTACTCTACATAGAAACAGCGGACAGACCTGGACTATTGGTTGAGCTGGTGAAGATCATTTCAGATATCAGCGTCGCTGTCGAATCTGGAGAATTCGACACTGAGGTAAATTAACAATCATGAGTTTACAAGTTTAAGAATAGATGATCTCACGTTGCTTCTTGTTGTTGTATGTGTAACAAAAAGGGTTTGTTGGCTAAGGTAAAGTTCCACGTTAGCTACAGAAACAAAGCCCTGATCAAGCCTCTCCAGCAGGTAAAATATTTGAAAAAGCTGTTTTCTCTTCAATAATTAATTTTCCGATAATGAGTAGAACCAAAATTTTGTCTGTAGGTTCTTGCCAATAGTCTCAGGTACTTCTTGAGGCGTCCATCAACTGACGAGTCCAGTTTCTGAGTTGTTAAAATTTTATATTTCATTCCTCATGGCAACGTTTTGTTCTTTTTCTTTTATATGTTCGACAAATAAGCTGCTTCATTTAGTGGCCCTCTCATACACCTGTAATCGTAACATTATTCTCATCAAATTTACCTTAATTCACAACCTCTGAAATCTGGTTATCTACATTGCTTTAAAGATTAGAAAGGATCGCTAACACAAACAAAGATCAAGCAAGCACATTTGAAGAAAGTTAGCTTGCAGAAATGGGTAAAGGAGTCTTAAATCCCCCTAATTATACAAATTCAGAGAATACAAATATTTTTTCCCCTGTTTTTAGAAAAAAGATTCAGATAAAACGTTGAGATAGAGTTTCACCATATATAACGTTATTTAAATGACAATCATCTTTTCTCCTTCTTCAATCCCCATCATGCGCCACTTGCATACAGACGAGTCCATTCCTTAGCTGCATGTGTTCACATTGATATGAGATTACCAGATTAGAGAGGAGAGGAAAAGGTGTAAATTTCGAGATTTTAGATCATATATGATCACCTGTTTCCACAGCTTCGGCTTCGTTACTCTTCCAATGCTTAGCTATGTTCTCAGACAGTGGATCATCTGGGTTGGGTGCACTTAGAAGAGCTTGGATACTATTTTTACACAGCATTGGGGAATAAAAAAAAGTGTCAATAACTAATCTTAATTGCTATAATGATTTTGGTTTAGTATGAAGAGAATGATCTATGGAAAATATTCAGACCTCAAGAGCACAGTACGTATTTGTAATGCAGGACTCCACTTGTCTTTCAGTATGTCAAGGCAGATTCTTCCAAGCTATATACATGATAAATGCAAACAAAACAACTTTCATAAGGATAAAAAAGACCATGTGTTTGGTTAGATATCTTGATAGTAAGAGAAGAAAAGGAAAGATTTCACAACAGACCTTGTCAATGTTAGGATGGTATATCTTGGTGAGAAACCTAACCTGTGTTAAAAAGATATCATCTATAAGACCCCACAAATTTCATATCAATATAAAAAAACAATGGCAACTTGTCTAATGTCATAAGTGATAATGCATTTGGAGTAATCATAACCAACCAGAATCACCAATCTCATAAACCCATTAATGTTAAGAGATTCACCTAAATAGCCATTTACAAAGCATCCACTTAACAATGTGGGGTTACACTAATTTTATTCAAGTTACCATGGAATGCAGCTAAAAGATGAGAAATATGTAGTTAAAATAGAACAGTCACAAAAGTCAAACAACGAACCTTGGGAGCTGCCATAGGATAATCTTCAGGCAAAAAGAGCTCCAACTTGAAAACCCCTCCTACATATTGAGAATGGAACAAAATGATTGGTAACATCAAGTAATAGAAATTTTATAAAAGAAAAGAAGCAGAGTTTCGATTGGGCATTGTAAATTCTAGAAGGCAGTGGAATAAATAAAATGAAATCCAAAAAGCAGTAATCTATAAGACCAATAGCAGCCTAGAACCTAAAAACAAAGACAAGAGCAAAGTTTTCATAACTGGCAGCAGAAGAAAAGGTAAGGAAGAAGTAATCTTTAGAGATTAAAACAATCTGACTACCTTCATAAGGAGATTGACTAGGACCAAGAATCATAACATTGAAATACCGCATATTTTCCTCTGATGGAGACGCACTTATCCCAGGAGCTGCAAAAAGCTCGATTCATTAACCTCAACTTCCGAAAGCTCAACAATGATTTGATGAATTTACCAGGTTCACTAAGTAGACGTTGAGTTTCCTGCCAGATCGAAGAATAAATCATAAATAGATTGTATCAGATTAAACAAAACTATCTGAATTCTTCCAAATTCTGCTGAGCTACCAGCCGCCGAGTTTCCTTCTTCCGATTTCAGATTAATATGAAACCCACGGAAATAGGGATCGGAGGATTTTACAGAGGATCGGAAAACGCACCTTGATGATTCTTCGGGGAAGATTACTATTCGCCATTATCGCCCGCTACGGGATTCAATCGATCTTAGAGAAGGTAGGATTTTTGACCGAGAGAACGAAGCTAGCAAGGTGATACGAATACTCGACTACGCTTCGTCCTCCTGCCCATTTGATGCTTTTAAATCTTTGTCAGAAAATAAAACGATGCCTTTATTCCAACTAAAATATATAATTTTATGAAATAAGGAAACATCTATAATAATTCATTAGTAAAATCAAATTTCTAATTTCTTCAACTTTGTACTATTATTTATTCTCTTCCAAAATTATTTTCACCATGATTAAGGGCGACTAGCCGTAATGTCAATAAATATGTTGAAGATTAATCTGAGAAACTAATTAGATATTTTTCTCTAAAATCATTTAAAAATTTTAGTTGACATGATGGACTATTAAATTCGGTCAGATGGTAACACAATGATACAAACGACAATATATCATGATCTTGAGAATACAGATAGGCACATTTATAGAATGTAATACTTTTTAGGCTATTTTTTATTTTTTAGATAATCTTTTACAATAGTAAAACTTTTCTAGTTCATTAAACATTTTAAAAGATGATCTCATTCCCTAGTACCCTTCATTTCTGTTTTGTTCTCTTTTGTGCTTTTACGACCCGTAGGTCGAACGCTAACTTAAGAGGTACATAAATATCCAATGCCCTACATATACATAGTCTTCTCATTTTATCTCTTTTTCTCAATAGTCAAAATTGGAATCCACAAATACCAAAATATGCAGTATAAAAAAGTTCCTGTATCATAAAGCATAATATTCTCACCTTCTTCCGACCGTTTGGAGATTTACTCAAAAGTCAACGACTAGACTCTTTTAAGACTTTACCACTACAAACCACAAACGTGATTTAAAGCCGATGCAAATCAGTTATTAGTTATTACATTCCGCTCTAAACTGGACAATAAATTGAGTTAAAGCTACAAGTCTATAGAGAATAGGGCTTTGTGATCATTTTGGGACTCTTCTAAGTATTACGTATTTGCCAACAACATTATTCTCCTGCCACATGTACGGGATGAAGAACGATCTATACTTAGCTGGCGAAAGCTCTCTGTCCAAATAAGGATGAAGAATGGCAAGTGATATTAAAGATCCATTTTGTTTCAGGAAGATGGTTTGATTCTTATACCTCCCATGTTGATTAGTCGCTGCCTCGATATTGATACGGTCTGCTAAGCTGAAACTCAATGAGGAATGTACAAGGTTCGATGTTCTTCTAACTGAATTAAAAAAAAAGACGGAGAAATCAAGCTATGCTCGAGTTTACGATTAGAGAATTTTGATGGGTTTCATGAGGGAAGGATGTGTGAATTTTACATATTGTTCTTCGGATGCTTGGTTCTTGTTGTTGAAGTATGGAGGTGATGCTGCAGTGCCTCCAAGTGTACTGTTAAATCGGAATGGAAGAAGACCACGGAATCCATCATCGGTCCACCGTACTTCGCAAATGTAGTCAGGCACGAAAAATGATGATGGATATCGATGCCACTCACTTCCCACACACAGAACAGAACCTGACGTAGGGATAAATTCAACCAAGAACTCATCAGTGATCAAAAAATTTCAAGGACTTTGTTCCTCTTTATCCAATGGCAAATTACTATTCTAGAAATAAAAGTGAAATGTGATCTTCACTAGTGTTAACATACTAATGACCGAAGAGTTGTGTTCGAAATAGATATACCTGGTCCCACATCATCATGGTGCTCCAGTTGTTTGTAGACCTCAAGGGAGCGGACTAGCCATTAATCAGAGGAGAGTAACTGGTTATCTCTGTGAACGGACTCCAGAAGATTTGATCAAGGCATTTCCTCATCTATTCCTCAAAAATTCTGATTTAGCTAACCGAATGGGTACTGAAGCTACAAAATACGTCGTTGAGTTATTCTCTACTGAGAGAATTGGACAAATACTGAATCTGTTTCTCGTTGATGTCTTGGATCCTAAATAAGACTCAGATTATTCTGCTTCAAAACTGATGTATTTCTGAAACTGGTTCACCAGCAATTTTGGAGATCAAGTTAAAGAAACATTATATAATTATAGTCTAAAACTCATAAATGTTGATAGTGTTACAAAACAAGGACTTAAACGAACAATGGACCATAGGGGTTATAATTCTCTCTCAACAGAAAAAAAAAAAGCCTTCAATTTGAGCAGCACCCGAGTTTCTTCAGAGCTGAGACATCGTTTTTAATTTCAATTTTCTCACCTTTCGGGACAGAACCGTTCCCATCTTCACCAGCTTCTACTTGTTTCTTGCTGGTGATGCGATAAATCTGTGTCAAAACCTCTGCAAATGCGTCCTCGACATTGGTAGCTTCAAGGGCAGATGTCTCCATGAAGCAGAGCGATTCTTGCTCTGCGTAGGATTTCCCGTCTTCTGTAGGAACAGCTAGTAAGTGGCGGAGATCAGATTTGTTACCAACGAGCATCACTACAATGTTTGGATCTGTGTGGTTCTTGAGCTCCTTTAACCAACGGTCTACGTTCTCAAATGTTGCACGGCGGGTTACATCATATACTAGAAGTGCTCCCACAGCTCCACGGTAGTATGCACTGGTGATGGCACGGTACCTGTGATGAGAATCAAACCGAGTCTTACACTTGCAGCTAGAATCAGTGATAAATTGAGCAAAGGTGATAATAAAGTGATAGGCTTTATAATCATTAGCCATGGAGGAAAATTCTTAAAGGCGTATAACTTTCATAATCCTAATCTCTGGCCAATCCCCAATCTAGATCCAGGGCCTGGCATAACTAGTTACTAGTAGAAGAAATGACCTGATATGTTTTTATCAAGCTGTCAAAGATGTGCACACTGATCTGATATCCAACAACTTTGCCAAAAATAGATAAAATGCCAAGTCAAAGAAGGCAGTAACACAATCGATTCACAGGAGGCAACTATACTTAGTCAAGAGAGTAAGTTCTTGTGCTTACGTTGTAACACTAGTCTATAGTAGTGTTCCTGATCCTAGTGGATCATTATTCACTAACCAGAAAAAATCACATGCTCTTGTTCTAAATGATTCAATCCAAGCAATCATGGTCGTATTGAGTCAACCCCATAGACTTGTCTTCAGAAGGAGGACTGTTTTTTAATCTACATTATTAGCTACGTCCATAATCTATATCCATCAATGGTGGTCAAATGCGGTCAACCATTTTCAGAAGAGCAATATTTGAGTACAAAAAGTCAACGAAGAGACTCTCTAATAAAAGGCTACTGAACAGATTAACTACTCTGAATGCAAAAAAACTAATCCAAGCAAAAAAGCTAGTGAATAAATCAGACACCACTGTAGAAAAAAAGTTTGAAAGAACATAAAGAGCTCAATTCCGATGCAATACCATGAATTCAAATCAAGTCAGACACATGAATCAAAAGCTAGATCTGTGGAAACTCGTTTAGTAGACTTCAAAAAAGGCACTGTTAGATCGAGAACCCAAGTATGGAAGAAAAGGAGCTATGAACTGTTGGAGTGATCTTCGAGACAGTAGCTCCTATTTGAGATGTACTCGAGACCAATTGACGCAGAAAAAAATCAAAAACACTCTAACAAGATCTAGCTTACATACACATATCGAGAGATCAAACACGAAGAACGAAATGATGAGACGAGGAAGACGAAAAACGAACCTCTCCTGACCAGCAGTATCCCAAATCTGAGCTTTGATGACCTTACCATCGACTTTTAAGGTACGAGTGGCGAACTCGACGCCAATGGTGGATTTAGACTCGAGATTGAACTCGTTTTTGGTGAATCTGGAAAGGAGATTCGATTTCCCGACTCCAGAATCGCCTATAAGAACAACTTTGAAGAGATAATCATAGTCATCTTCCACTCTGTACCCTGCCATCTCCGCCGTCTCAGCTGGTTGCTTCTCCTCACCGATTAATCTGAAAGTGAGAAAGAGAGAGAGAGAGACGCAGTGTATAGGTGAAAACTGAGATTTGAAATAACGCGAGAAATTGGGGTTAGAGCTAAAGTGACGGGCGGTGACAGTCTGTGATTATAATCTGAGATCTTGTCCGTTGATTTATCTTCCGCGTTGGTAACTGTAGATATACCCTTGCGTTTAATGACATGTGGCGACGTTTTAAATAATAACTTCTGATTAGCAAAGGTTTAAATATTGTTTAAACTTTAAATAAGTCTCTTAATAATTCCGTCACAAAATAAATAAATCAATAATAGGATCTGTGCTTACTCATATTAAATAGGAAATTTAACAGTAATACTGTATGTAGTAAAAGTTAAAAACCAATCATTAATTTTGAAGAAAAAAAAAATCATTAAATTCACCATAAGATTAATAAGCTGTAATAAAACGTGCCATTTTCGCCGGCGAATTGACGGTAGCTTTCTTTCTCTTCTTCCTCCTCACTCTCTCGCGGTAATCAGTTAATCACGTACCTCTCTTCGAGAAGATCTCCATGCTATTCCGCCGGAGCATTGACGGTGATTTCGTCTTACTCCTCCTCTCTCGCTATCAAAGAAAACTAATTTACAAAGTTAACTTCAGAAGCGTTTGATTTATCTGGAGATCATGAGTTGGCTTTTGGGTAACGGATTCGTGACAGGAATTTTGATTTATCCGGTCAAAAGTTTTGAATCTCTAGACTATAATTTCTCTGAATTTCAGGGTTTAAGGCATAAGACATGGATTTTCAAACCTCTGTCAAACAGAAGCAAAGGAACTCTGATAGGATAAGCAATTTACCTGATTCGTTGTTATGTCAGATACTCTTGGATCTCTCCACAAAGTAATCGGTTTGCACAAGCCTTTTATCAAAACGATGGAGACATCTTTGGTTACATGTTCCAGCATTGGATTTGGATTGCAATAAATTCCCACCAGATGATACCTTTGTGAGCTTCGTAGATAGGTTTCTGGGTTCTGACAATCAGCAACACTTGAAGAGATTCAACTTGATCTACGAGGTTTTATGAGCATGATGCTTCTCGTTTCAAGTCTTGGATCTGTGCTGTGGTTAGGCGTAGAGTTTGCCATATTAATGTTCATAGTGAGCTGGATGATGATGACTACGTTGAGATGCCTTTTTATCTCTTTATTCATGTGAGAGATTGGTGAACTCGCGTATTCTTGGGCATCCGGAATCTGTTTGGCTACCTTGTGTTAAAGTTATGCATCTTGATATGGTTGCGTATGATGCTGATTCGACACTGGAGACTCTAATTGCAAGCTGTCCTGTTCTCGAAGAGTTAACAATAATCCGTGATCCCAATGATTTTCTAGAAACTGTATGTGTTCGTTCCCAGTCACTAAAAAGTTTCAAAATAGAGTCTGACCGTTGGGAAAGTAATAATCATGCTGTTGCAATCGATGCTCCAAGGCTTGAGTATTTGAATCTAAGCGATCACCGATCTGACAGCTTCATAATTTGTCTCACTTGCATGCTTGCTTTCAAGAAACATCTTGGGAAATGTTGCCAACCTTCCTTGAGAGCTGTCCAAATCTACACTCTGTTGTCTTGGTTAGTTCATTTGCCTATGCTCTCATGTAAATCACACTGAGATTTAAATAATAACGAAAACTCAAACTTCCCCCAATTATGTATTACCAGGAATTTGATTGCCTTCCAGAGACAGAGCATATTGATCTTTTGTCTGTACCAGTGCCACAGTGTTTGTTATCATCTTTAGAGCTTATTAACCTAAAGACAACATATGTTGTACACATGCAAAGGGAAGTGAGACCACTCACAGGAACATCAAGTAAGATGAAATTAGCAAAGTATTTTCTAGAGAATGGTGCAGCTCTCAAGAAAAGTGCAAGTTTTTGTAACATCATCTACGAAATCAAATCAATTCCAAGAAGATCTACACGTTGTGAAGTTATGAATTAATTGAGCCAGCTTAGAGGTCGTCTGATATTGAGTTGTAAGAATGAGAAAACCAAATGTTTTACTTGAATAGGAATTATTTTTTCGTTTTGTTGTCTACAACATACTATAAAATTACGTTTTTTTGTCGAAATTTGATTTCTTTTCTTTTTTTTTATTGGTAAAATTCTTATTTTCTTTTGTCATGATATGAAATTAGTTTCTTTTTATTTGGGAAGATAATTTTTGTTTTATATAAATACCGGTTATAATAAAATTTGGATTTTCCTAAGGATTAGGTCTCAGAAGCCCTAGCAGACTCAGGTGATCGGATCTTCTTTCCTTGCCCAATACTCTTTTGTAATTATTAGGCTTGAAAAGATCTGTGCTTATCTTGACTCTCGTTTTATATTATACAACGCAGAATTTATAGATGAATTTCGAGAAGAAACATGTTGGTGGTAATAGGATTAGAGAAGAAGATATGATTAACCAATTGCCAGATTCGATATGCGTTGTGAGATACTTTTCTATCTTCCCACGAACGATGTGGTCAAGACTAGCCTTTTATGTCGCAGATGGAGAAATCTTTGGCATCTGTGCCTAGATTGGATTTCGTGATTAATGGCTTTATAGATTATGATAAATTTGATTTTCTCAATAGATATATAGATTTGAACAGTGGCTTGTGCTTACAAAGAGTTAAGCTAAGGTATATTGGATATGGGCTTAATACTCTAAACAAGCTGTCGATAGACACTGTGATTAAGCAGAAAATTCAACATTTAGATGTTGGGAGTGTTACGAGGTACGACAAAGTTAAGATATCTCCAACCAATTTATACATCATGTGTGAGATTGGTATCCTTGAAACTCTATTGTGCAAGCTTGCCTAAGTTGCCCAAGTGAGTTTCTTTGCCTTGTCTTATTATCATGGATCTACAACAAATCGAGATTGTTGACAGTTTGGAAATGGAGACGCTGATCTCAGTCTGCCCAGCTCTAGAAACCCTAACTATGGACAAGATGTATGGAGTTAAAGTCTCATCTCAATCTCTATTGAGCTTCTGTCTTTCCAATAAGGAAGCTGGCTATCGCAAAACACAAGTTGTAATGCAAACCCCAAAGCTCAAGTCTCTAAAGTTGAATCATCACTTTATACAAAGCATCGTTATAAATGATTTGAACTCCATTGTTAAGTTGAGTCTTGATGATTTGGTTTATTATGATGTAATTAGCTTTCCTACTTTCCTTATCATGATCTCTTGTGTCAGAGATTTGACTCTCTCTCTTTTGATATTCTTCAGGTAAACCAATCTATCTTGATTCTCTCTAACTTTGAGGTTTATTTTTTCTTTTTCATTTGAATATGAAAAGTAGTAATCTTTGTAGGATTTTCGTATGCTCTCGAAATCGAACCCGCTACCTAAATTTCATAACCTTTCTATCTTGAGGATCAAGAACATGATTTTTGGATCTTGGGAATATTTGTTAAATCTTTCTTGGGAGTTGTCCGAATCTTAAATCTCGCGTCATGGTTAGTAATCTTTTTATCAACTCATTAGTTTTAACTCAGATTCTGAGAATATTGCATATTCTGAAAATTTCATAACCTTTCTATCTTCTTTTGTTTCTCTACTTTGCAGAAGTTTCAAGATTATAACTGGGGAATAAATTTTTCAGATGTGCCTCAATGCGTCTTATCATCGCTTGAGTTTGTTGAAGTGAAAACAAAATGCTTGGCGGATATGAGTAAACTAGGGAGTTATTTTATGGAGTATTCAACCGTACGTCCTCAAGAAATTTACTCTATATTTAGATCATATAGAGGAACGTAATCATGTGAAGCTCGAAAAGCTCTTTACATTGCCAAGAAGATCTAACACGTGTGAAGTTGTTGTTCGCTATAGAACATCTGGAAAATACAAGCCCTTGTCTTAGTTTTCTACGTGATGGCGCTTCTGCTGAGAGAAAGTGTAATTTTGGCTTTGAGCGTTTTGACTTTTAAATGTATTGGTCTTAGGCTTTGATATATAATCCCTTGACTCGAATAGGTAGCTGAGTACTTGGGCTTTTGGGCTCTAAATTTGATTCATTAACATCTTTCATATTTACATTGGAAAATGGAAACAGGATGTATAATAAACAAAATATCATTGACCAAAAATAATATCATTGACGTACACGAATTCATGTATTCATGTACATAAAAGGTAAATTTGATAGTTTCGAAAATATTTTTCTTGAGAGTAAATATAAATATATATATATATATATATATATATTACCAGTATGTACTCGTGTAATATATCTCTCGAGTATTTTAGCTTCTAATATATTAAAATGATCTAAGTTTGTTGTATCTAGTCAACTAAATTATGATGTATCAATATTTATTAAAAAGTTTGGGTTTATGTTTTCAGTAGAACTTCAATAATTGAGAGGTATGAAAAGTAATATTTTGAGAATATAATTGTGTTGTGTGCCATGGATAAAATTTAGCTATAAACACACAAAACTACAACAACGGAAAGCAGTCACATATTAGTAATGAACCACACTGATAATGAGCCATTGGAATAAGTGCTCAATTATGATTATGAAGAACCTAGCACTTCCTTAAGTTTCTCGTCTCTTACGGAACATCTCATGGGTCATGAACTTATATACATTATACATATACATATATATATATATATATATATTAAACTGAATGACAAAACAAAATAGTTGTTTCGTAATTATATATATTTATAGTGATGAAAGTAAAAAACAATGAAATTCAATTCTGTGTTATTTCGTCATTTCTGTGTTATAAAACTAGTTGTTTACAATGAAAGTAAAATAGTTGTTTCGTCATTATCTGTGTTATAAAACTCAATTCTGCTTTTTTTTATAGCTAAATTTAACTCGGGACTTTAATATGAAACAATATTTTATTCGTTTTCTCGATGAGCAGTTGAGCATGGAAGGAGAGATGTCTGCTGTTCTTGGAGTTGAAAAGACAAAAACGCATGTATATGCAAATATGCATCGATCCGTTAATTACAATCATAAACACTGTATATATACGGATTTCCCAATTTAGTTCATATGTACCTAACCCAAATGACCATTGACCTCGTCCCTCTGCGTTCTATATATACAGATCCAGTACTCTTATCAAATATTCATTCACACAAAAACGCACTACCATATGCTAAAAAAACAAAACTTTTCTTGCTTCATAACTAATTAATCTTTAGAATTATTTAATAAAATAAATTACAGGGAATGGCTCGTCCAAGGAACTTCATTGCGACGATTTGCTTACTGCTTTTTATTGTTGGTTTTGTCTCGCGATCTTGTGAAGCTAGAAAGGTTCTAGGGCCTTACGGTGTAAGCAAGGGTTTGTTTCTTAGTGCCCTACCCAAGGGTGAGGTACCACCTTCGTCTCCAAGCAACAAGGGTCACACTTCTCCTCCGGATGATTCCGATCAGCGTCTGGTACCGGAAAACTCGCCGGAGATTCATGAGCTCCTAGGATCAGTCCCTAGCCCCGGCGTGGGTCATTAGGCACATTAATTGATTATTGAGCTTACACTTATATATGTTGTCGATTTATTTTCATGATAATATCATATATACCGTACGTATGTCTTATGAAGAATGTTTGTGTCTGTGTGTGTCCATATATCATATATATTATGGTACTGACTATTGATATATACGTGTTTGCGTGTGATCCGTAATTGAGTAATAGAAATCGCTATTCTACACTTTCCTTTTTAATAATGTATATGGTATGTATGGAATATTATAAATATTTATGTACTGTAACTACATGCAGCTTTTTTCGCGTTCGAATATATTACAAATTTGGGGGAAATACATTTAAATGATAAATTGTATGAAATACGTTTCGATTATCACTTCAAACCAATTAAAAGTGATCAAAACTAGTGTTTAATTCATATAGTTGTTTGCATTAACAACATTGAGTTCATGGGCACAATTTGTTTTTTATAATAAAAGAAAATTAAAACCTAAATATATTAAATTCTTAATAAAAATTACAAACTTTCAGTAAGTATATATATATATATATATATAATCCTCGTATTATCTAAGTTCATGCATTAGAAGTGCTATATAATTAGTTTTATAAAAATTCCATTTGTTGATGTTTATAATATATAAAAATAATTAGTAGACTAATAGTTGCACAACGGTGTTTCCGTGAATAGAGCTCCAAATACTACTACGTCTACAAATTTTTTAAAGGGACAAATTTTTACATCATACTTTATTCACAAAAAATTACACATGCATGCACATAAGATAAGTGCGCACTATAGTCGAGACTGGAGACTATGTAAATAGGTTGCGTACGTAAATTAAATTCGTTACGAAGAAAGCTACAGTTATAACTTATAACAGCTGAACCAAAAAAGAACTATAACTTAGAAAGTAAAATATAACTCAAAAGCTTCGCTTTGGCACCTAATTTGTAGCAAAAGTTGATGATTTGATTTTAACAAGAAAAAAGAGAGTTGATGATTTGACCATAAATATCTATAATTATTTGTCTATTTACGTGAGAGCCGTCTTCCTCTGTATCGTTGACGTTTTTGCTTTGTCATATCGAATAGATTCAAAGTTTAACACAAAAGAGAAGAAAAAAGGAACATGAAAATAGACATGCAATAATATAAGGAACACCATTATTGCTCATCACCGGGATTATACTATTTAAGGACTAACTTTTTGTTATTAATGCTCTTTCCTCACTTTCCTCTTTTGTATTTTCTTAATCAATTTAACTAACCAACTAGTAAGATGGAGCCGCTTATTACACATTCAATGCATGTTATATCTTTATTTTTATTTTTTCATCTTTAAAATAGTTAATTCTATACAATAAAGTTAAAATTCTAGATCAAATATTTGGTTTGAAAATCAACCAATTTCTATGAATTTCATATGTAACATCATGTCAGATAAGTGAGCCATCAAATCTGAAAAATCCATAAATTCTGATTTTGACTTAATCAAATTTATAAATCATATATATATATATATCGAGTTATATATATATATATATATATTCCAAAACTAGTAGGTAATAAATTAGGATTCTACGACACGCTAATGTTATATCAAAGGTTGAATTAAGTTATCAGATTAATGTGGTTCCAAATCATGAAAACTGTGGAATAAGACATTTTTATAATATGTTTTATTTCCAAAACCCAAGCTAAGAATGAATTATACGTTATCAGAATAATGTGGTTCCAAATCATGAAAAGGACATTTTAATAATGTGTTTTACTTCCAAAACACAAGCTACGTTTAAATCGTTCAATGGGTCATTATCATATAATCTTGGTAAATTTGCATTATTATAGACTTGTTTGAAACTTGTAAACCACGTTAATTTCATTTCCAGCATGCGAATCGTACTAATGTGACTTTTATAATACTGGTGCGTGTTAGAACAAAACCCATTTTTCACTTCATATTCTTTGATAATGATGTATCAAAGTATATTTCACTTTACTTGATAGAGTTAATTAAGACACCAGCCATCTTTATTTGACATGACCACAAGCTAAAATAAAATACTGTGACTAGTGACTACTGTCTCCAAAGATTATTCCTGAAAAATTAAACTTAACACTATACATAATAATATGTACTTATAACACTATGCCCATTATAGCCCAATCCTGTTGACTGACTGATATTACCTACAAAGGTTAAAAACTATTTTTTGTTAAAAACAAAGGTAAAAACTATGTATCCTTCTTTTTTTTATTTTATAATAATAGTTATAAGAAAATTCGAAAATTATTTAATAATATTATAATAAAACACTAACAGAAATCAACATATATATATATATATATATATATTGGATGGAGAGTTTTCAATCAAGTTGTATGTTTATACATAATTTATTTTATCCATTATATAATAATTGTAGATTTAATATCTTAAAGCAATTTATAAGATAAAACATTCACCAGTTCTATACCAAATATATTAATTAAAACATTTGTATGTATGTAGTCAGACTCAGTACTCACTAGTCACTAATATAATTCAGACAGACTAAAAAAAGTGAAACGCACGGTTGGTACTTGGTAGAAGCAGATAGTGACGGCCCACAGTCCTAGCCAAAAGCCCAAAACTAGAAACGGCGTACAACTCGTCCCTACTGAAAAATTCAAACGACATGCTGTGCGCATCTATAAATAAGCAACGACACGATGTGTACATGAAGTGGAGGGCTATGGCGTTCCCACTTTCGAGTTCTCCTGCGATGGTAAACACTTAACGTCTTATCTTAACGATATGATCTTAAAAACAAAATTAAAACGGCACGCTATACGCATACAAACAAAGGAAACGACAAGCATGCATCGAATCCTGTACGGCGTGTATCTCGCCACTTTGTAAACGCTAAGTTGTTCACAACTATGCATCCAAATAAAAGTCATTTGTTGACACGTTTGGCCAAATGAAAAAGCTACACCTCAACTTAACATTGACATGGGTAATTCATAAGTTCATAACTCTTTGTCTCTACTTGATGGATATCACAATTTGGAAATAAAAAATGAATCTAAAATGTTTTCGTAACGTTACAAAACAAACCTATTCATCTCAATTTTTGAATTGAAGCAACACAAACAAAATGGGGGAAAATGACAAAATTCAGAGTAGATAAATTTTATTTTCTTTGAAGTAAAACACGAGTTAAATATGTGTTAGGTAATGAAAAATAACTATTTTGGAATCACAAGAATTTGTTTGTTTGTTTGGATTCATTAGAAGTTAGTCTAGTAATAAACATTCTCCAAGATTTGGCTTTGAGATAATTGGTGCTACATATGTTATATATGTGGTACGAATATTCCATAAAATGTTGTATAGTTACGTGTGAGCTAATCTTGAACCATAAATAGTTAGAGGATGATATTCCAAACTACCACAGCTTTGTGGCTCACGAGTATCTCACTTTGAACAGACCAAACATCATGGAGAAAACAAAAAGAAGAAATAGAGCAACCTTGTGATTCACGAGATAACGCAGACCATTGTCTCCCATCCCACACAATATATCTCTCTTTATATTTTATGTGTCTACAAATCTTTAAAACTTAATCTCTCTCTCTCTCTCTCTCTCTCTCTTTGTTCTCTTTCTCGGTCTCTGCTCTGTAGATTTTGCTATGTTCGTTTGTTGTTATCGTCTACGAAGGAAGACCAAAAATGGGTTGCTCTAGTTCGAGAACCATAACAGAGGGTACTCTCTCTCTCTCTCTCTCTATATATATATATATATATATATATATAGTGGTTAACAAAGATTAGATGTTGGATCAAAATAAAATCAAGACCTGACAAAAACGTACACACATCTGATCTAAAGTTTGGAAATTGTAGATTCACATTCAACAGCAATAATTTGATCAAACTGCTAGGGAGCATTTCTGAATGAGGTCTGTGATATGATTGTGTGTTTGTAGGGAGAAAAGAAAAGATTCGAAGACCAAAATCATGGAAACATCCGCAACCGATATCAAGAGCTGAGCTTACACAGATGCGTGAGGAGTTTTGGGACACAGCTCCTCACTATGGAGGCAAGAAAGGTGAGGATTCACATCCATATTTACTTAATCTAATTTAGTAAAATATATATATATATATATATATATAAATATATTTATGTAAAGAGTCAAAAAGTTTAAATCCATTTTTTTTGTTTTCTATGTGTATATATGTAAACAGAGATATGGGATGCGTTACGAACTGCAGCAGAAGAGGAGGATTTATCGCTTGCGCAAACCATAATTGAGAGTGCTGGAGTCATCGTTCAGAACACTGACCTCACCATTTGTTACGACAAGAAAGGTAAATACCAAATACATCTTTATTCTTCCACAAGTAGTAGCAGTAGTTGAGGATGCTAATTTTTGGCAGGTTCCAAGTACGAATTGCCTAAATACGTTCTAAGGGATCCTTCAAACTTGATCAGAACCAATATAGAGACGTTAAAATAAGTAAGAAGAAAGAGACATGAAAAACTCGCTTTGTGTTTGTTGTATTCTAACGAGTCATATGTGTTTTATTTTGATTATGTTTTTCTTGTTTGGTTATGTCAGTTGTGACTGCGTATTTTAAAAATATGTGAGGACTGAAATGGATAGAATGCTAAAACAAAGGTCCACAACAATTCTTTATATTTTTTCCGTAAAGAAGAACATTTGATCAACACCAAAATGTACTCATCTTTGACTTCTACCTTATCGCTCAAGATTCATTAATCTTTTTTATTTTTATTTTTGTAATTAAATAAATATGGAGAATTATTAAGATTTTTAAGGAATAAGTAAATGTAAACTCTGCAGTCAGCACTTAATTACTAAACTATTTAGTTAGAACAAAGATAACAATCCATTACATACTTTACCTCGTTAGTGGTTACTCAAAAGAGACACCATTACACTTATATCAAAAAGCTTTGTGGGTGAGGCAAAACGATGAACAATGAACCAGAAGTTAACCGGGTCCGGTTCTCATCAAAAACCGACATGCTTACTAATACCACAAACTGAAACGTAGTTTATCTAGTCGGAGTTATACGTCACGGTTAAGGTTATTTACCAATGTGAGTCAGAATCCGATTGATCAGAACTTCTTTCTTCCCGCTGTGGGGAAGATTGTTGGCAGTCAAATATGTCTTCAGTTCGACCACAGTCAAGTCCTTCAGCTAACCAAAGAAGTTTAAAAAGCAATGAAACAAGACGATGAAATCATTAAACAGAGATCTAAATTAATGTTTAGCATGTTGCATTCACCTTTCCAGTTTTTGCAAGCTCTATAAAGTCATAGTTTCCGTCACTTGCAGCACAGGCTTTTCGTTTTTTCTTTATTTCTCCTTTGGCCCAGAGTCACTTTCTTCCTCAGAGTCATCACTGCTTCAAATTTTCTGTTGCTTTTACGACTCCAGATCTACAAGAAAAAGGCTCATTCAATAAGATCCCAACATTTTTGTTTCCTTTGCTTATGGATGGAATGTTAAAACAGAGAGTTTGAAAATTTGGTTGAAAACCTTTTCATTCCTTCTACGTCAGGAAGTGTTTCATCTCTGGCTTCATGGACCTCGTGTTCATCCAGTGCAATGGCTTGCAAGATTGCATAGTGTCTCTGCAAAGCTGCAACAAAGAGAGACTTCAATCTCTATATATAGAATCAAGACTAGTAGAGTATTGAACATACCGGGATTAGCAAATTGGCAAAATCGAAAAGTCTTTTAACTCAAGACGTCGCACTAGAGCTGATGCCATTTTAAGCTGATCATCCGATGCGCGAGGAGCAGCTACACCAGGTTTTGAATGCAACTTGGAGGTGTAGTGCTGAAGCTCAACCAACCGCTCACGCTGGAAGATGCTTTACACTAAACAACGCAATTTATCGATGTTGAAGAAAAACATGTTGCTATGGCTAGAAAGTATGCCAAACGAAAAGCTCCGGTCACGAAGGAAAAACCTCCCGTAGCAGATCCATCTTAGATAAAGTATTACTAATGTTTCCTTTTCATCTTTGTTTATTTATCACACACACATATATATATATATATATATATATGTATCTATTTTATGACTGACGTGGTACTAAAAATCCAGAATTTTGGAGAGTATAGTATATGGTTGGCTGCGGAAAATGGAATGTTCTTAAGGCACACCACTGGAGAATGGGTGACAAATATGCCTGAAAACATGAACCTCGGTTGGGTCGATGGTGCAAAAGTTAGTATTTTCCTCTTTAATTAAAATCAAAATTGTTGATCTTTACTTTATATCTTTCTTAAAATCTTTTATGGGTTGATTATATTGTATACTGTAGAATGCTTTTAAGTACTTCTGATCGAACTCCAAGATCGTTCTTCAAAGCAAGCGAGACTTTATTTGTGTGGAATTATGAATATGCAGGTGATTTAGAATATATATATATATTTTTTATTTTTTTGCTTCCAAACACTTGTAAGTTGTATCTTTTTGTTAAAATTTTCCATTTTCTTTTTAACTCTTTTTGTAAGATGTGAATTTGGGAGAGCACAAGCAAGAGACATGTTACAATACTTATGGGCAGGGCCAATCTCTAATGCATCAGTTGATCTTGTTCGAGGAAACCATTCTGTTGAAGTCCATGCGATGGGTGAGACTAAGGTAAAATAAATGCTTCTCATTTTGAGGTATTCAAAGAATTATGAGCTACATTATACAGCATTTGAAGTATAACTAATTGGGGTTTTTAAGTTTTCTATCATCTTTCTCTGTTACTTAGGAAGCAGCAATTGGTCGTATTTTGGGAGAAATATTGCACAGTAAATTTATTTTGCAGTGGTTACTTTTTGGAGAAGATGAAGCTTATGTTATGCAACTTAAATTACTCAATCATAATTTAGATTATATCCATTTGGCTTTTTGATGCAAATGGGTCGACGATATACGTTGCAGGACGAGGAAATTTACACTTTCTTCGAATCAGAGATATTGTCGTCCAAGTTTCTCATGAAACAAGGTCGAAGCCTTCTTTGAGTAATCACCCCCTAAAGAAGAGGAAGATTTCACTAAACGTTCTTGACCACAAGAAAGAGAATTACTTCTCTGCAGCCATTGGACAAGCTCGCACTAAATCTCGCTATGTCATTCACTCATCTCACGATGTTGTGGATTTGCTCCACAAGCTTGTAGTTGCAGATACAACGACAGGAGTCAAGAAGGCTAAGCTCCAAGTATGTTGACTAAGTATTTTGTTTAATTTTGTTTTATCACTTTGTACAACAACGACAGGAGTCCACTGCTCTGAAATGTAGGAGCATGGCCCTTAGTGGCTTTCCCATTTTCTTAGTTGTTTCAGCAATCGTAGGAACTGAATAGTTCCAATCTTTTCTTTATAAAGACAAAAAAAACAAAAGAAATAAAGGTAGAGAATTTTTCTACTATCAGACGAGTTTTTGCAATATATTAAAGCTTTTGATTGGGATCTATCAATAAACGAAGGAAACTGCAAATTGGAGACACTGAGATAATCGACATGTAAAATAAAAAATCCAGGTCTCAGATTTAACCGTTTGTAAACCTTATTAGGTCTAGAATTTGTAATATTATCAGCAAATAAATTAAAAAATCTAGTTTTTATCTATCAAATGTGGAACATGAACACAATACCAACAACACACAAACATATAACAATCCAAATAAATACCCCTTAATGGATAAAACCTAAAGGCAAAGCTAGTTGCTTTTGGTTTAAGACTTAGGGGAGAAACTAATCACAAAACCAATTTAAACAAAACTGAGATAAGTTATATCACCTCAAGTTCTCTTGTTGGGCTCGAAAACATATTTGATCAGAGACTCCTTGATTGAGAGTAATTCAGGGAACTCTTTCTTGAGTTTTGATGCATCCATCTCGTTGTTGCTTCTAGGAGCCACGATGACCTTAGCTTGTTCCTCTAGTGTGAAGTTTGCCCATTTGAAGTCTGAGTCGATGTAGTCTTTGTACATCTCTAGGATCTCATTGTGACTCACAACACCAGGGTTGGTGAAGTTCCAAATCCCTTTCAGGTTTCTTTTCGCCATCTCTATCGAGATTGCAAGAAGCTCGTCTAGCACGGTCATGCTGTTTGGGATGTTCACTACTTTGTTATACCGGGAAATCTTGGTGATGAAGTTTCTCGGGTTGTTCAGATCAGAGGAAATTGGCATCCTAACCCTTAGAGTGCATACGTTATCAAACTCCTTAAGTAGCTCCTCGACCTATGATTGTTCACAACAACATCATTTTAAGAAGATAAGCATATCTAAGTAAACATGAAACCTTATAGAGTAGATGAAATCATGAAACCTTACCATGGCTTTGGTTTTCGAGTAGAAAGAACCAGTGAAGTTGGGTGTGTCTTCTTCTTTGAAGCCAATGCCTGAACCTAGCGGATGGTTTTCGTCGTATTCGAATATACAACCAGTAGCAAAGTTCATCATAAAGAGGCTGTGCTCTCTGCAGACATCAGCCAGACTCAATGTGCCTGCTACATTGGCACGGATTGTCTCGGTTTTGTGAGACTCGCACCAGTCGACATTGGGTCTTCCAGTTACACCAGCAGCATTGAAGACATGGGTAGGCTTAACATTCAGAATATCTTGCAGGAGGGACGATCGATCTTCAAGCCGCCCCTTTCCATACTCAAAAGCAATTCCTTGCTTCTTACAAATCTGTCCAAGCAAACCTCCAATCCATCCTGTCTTACCATATATCAAGAATTTCAGTGAAGGGTTTTGAGAGGAGCTACTGCTTCTGGGTGTCGGAACCACCATCTGGCTCTGACTTGAGTTTGCAGATAAAGAGACTGCTCCAGAGTTCTCTTCAGACCCATCAAAGTGTCTCCCACCAGGCATCATCAGCATCCTTGGGTGGGGAAGCAACGCTCCAGAAACATCACCCCACCAATCCGGGTTCTGTGTGTACCATTCCATTGTCTTCTTCAACCCTTCTTCCCAGGTGGTCCTCTCTGACCATCCCAAGATCTTAAGCTTCTGATCATCGAGGAAGTACCTCTGGTCGTTAAAAGGTCTGTTCTCCACAAACTTGATGTTAGCCTCAGGGTCCATGTTGAAGAGTTTGCAGATGTCCTGAGCAACATCATTCACTCTCCTCTCTTTCTTGGTACCAATATTGTAAACATGGCCTACTTCTCCCTTGTGAAGAATAACTTCAAAAGCCTCAGCAACATCTTCACAGTAAAGGTAACTACGAACATTTGTGCCATCCCCATGGATAGGAAGAACTTTCCCCCTCATGGCCAGCAAAATGAACTTAGGAATCAGCTTCTCAGGAAACTGGTTGGGTCCATAGACATTGTTCCCACGCGTTGTAATAACAGGAAGCCCATACGATCTACCATACGCCATAACAAGCATCTCAGCTCCAGCTTTGGTTGCAGAGTAAGGATTCGTTGGAAGAAGCTGCGAAGCTTCATGATTACCAACAACAGCATCCTCATCAGTCTCTCCATAAACCTCATCTGTACTCACATGAATAAATCTCCTAATCTGTCCAGTCACTTTGCAAGCCTCGAGAAGAACATGGGTTCCATAAATGTTGTTCTTAGTGAACTCAAAACTGTTACCAAACGAATTGTCCACATGAGTCTGAGCAGCAAAGTGCATAATGGTGTCAATGCCTTCAGTGACGAGTAAGTAGTTAACCAGATCAGCACTGGCGATATCACCCTTCACGAACTTGAAATTGGGAGATTGTTTTGACGGATTGAGATTCTTCAGATTCGAGCAGTAGTCAAGCTTGTCAAGCACAACAATTTTGTAATCCGGATAGCTCCGGATGAGTCTGTTGGCGACATGGGAAGCAATGAAACCGGCGGCTCCAGTGATAAGAATGTTCTTGGGAGTGTATGAAGCCATTAGAAAACCAAATTTCCTAGATTTAAACAAGGAAGATAAAATTAATCAAATAAATAGTGTTTATTCACAAATTTTGACGAAAACAATGCGAATATGCCGATAAACTAAGTAATGATCGAGATTAGTGTTTAATCAGCAGATCTAACTAATACCAAACCTATCAGCAACACCAAGTTGAAAAAATCTCAGAATCGAGATTTTGCTAATTTTTGTTTCAAGTTTGCTTCTCTGATCTGTATCTGTGGTTTTATTTGCTGATACATTTAGATTTGGTATTAGTTAGATCTGCTGATTTTAAACACTAATCTCGATCATTATTTATTCTATCGGCATATACGCATTATTTTCGTCGAAATTTGTGAATGTACACTATTTATTTGATTAATTTTATTCTCTTTGTTTAAATCCAGGAAATTTGGTTTTTTAATGGCTTCACCAAGTATTCAACTCATCAAAATTTAGCTACTTATGATGATAAAACCGCAGATCTAGATCAGAGAAGCAAACTTGAAACAAAAACCAACAAAATCTCGATTCTGAGATTTTTCCAACTTTGGGAAGTAAAAAACAATATCGAAGAAGTCAACTAAAACAGCAAGCTCGGATTTTACAACAACAAAAAACACCAGTGAAGCAAAATGATCATGGGAAAATGGAAGAGCGCAATTCTGGGGAATTTAAACGCTTACCTCAGGATTGCCGAATGAGACTAAAGCCTTAGAGATTTAGCAGAATGTGAGACCAAACGAAAGGGGAAAAGAAAATGAGAAGAAAGAGTCGCTGAATTGAGTAAATATATGCAACTTTGATTGACGAATATACCCTTTACGTTCTTTCTAATTTACGGACCCAGGAATATTTGCACATGAAGAAGACATCATGGAGTGATGAGTGGGCCTCAACGTGGTGACGGAGTTTATTACCGCGTTGCGATGTTTTGGGACATTGGTTATGCGGCTCACTCTCATGCACCGCCTGTATTTGGGGCTTTTCCGTTATTTTCACTAATTAATTGACTTTGTAATCTATGTGACTTCAAAATGGTAATCACAAGAAATGAAAAATGAGGAATGAGATGAATCAGACTCCAGTTTGAATTTTCAGAGGAAAATCCTCATTGAATGGAAATCAACAGCTAAATGGGATGAAAACAATGTGTGATTTCGAAAAATAACACTAAAAGAAACTCACTCCACTTTGTCTGTATAAATATTGGCTTTTGTTTCTTCAGTGATGCATTGGAGACGTATTCTGCTCAAGTACAGGAAATGGAAAAGTTGTTTGATGATGCTGATTCGGTCCAATCCCACCATGTCCACAACCCGATCAGGTTATCGGTCTAACTTCGCATTCTGATGCGGTTGGACTCACCATGCATACTGATGCAGGTGAATGATGTTGAAGGTCTCCAAATCAAGAAAGACGGGAAATGGGTTCCATTTAAACCTCTCCCAAATGCTTTCATTGTCAATATTGGAGACGTCTTAGAGGTAAATTATATCAAATGCATATGCCAATAGATTAATGTAAATGGTTCTAAGATGGGTCTTCTGTTTGATGTAAATCATAACGAATGGGACATACCGAAGCATAGAGCATCGAGAAGTTGTGAATTCAGAGAAAGAGAGGCTCTCTATTGCGACGTTTCACAATGCAGGGATGTATAAAGAAGTTAGTCCGGCGAAAAGCCTCGTTGAAAGACAAAAGGTTGCAAAATTCAAAAAGCTGACCATGAAAGAGTACTCTGATGGATTATTTCTCTCGTAGTATTGACGGAAAAGCTTATCTTGATGCTTTGAGAATCTACAAAAAGTAATGCCCGAGAAACTGTCATATATCTACTCTGTTTCTCCTCTGTTTTCTTTATTTCTGCAATAAACAATCTCTATAATCTTATTTTCCTTCTATAATTAGTTTCTCTTTGTTAAAGACAAAAGTTCTCCAGTGAGAATGCCTCTACATTTTGCTATTAGCATATTAGAAGCTCTGTCATGCATCTACTCTGTTTCTTGGTTTCTGCAATAAACAATCTCTATAATCTTATCTTCCTTCTCTCTATAATTATTTAATTTGTTAAAGACAAAAATTCTCCAGTTGAGAATGCTTCTACGCAATTGCTACTATAAAACGATAAGCTTGTACGTTTTCGTTTCTTAACGTTCGTTGTTGTTCAAAGCTTTATCTAATAACAGTGATCACATGATTCACACACACTCTGTTATAGGAGAGGGTTTATCGCAAATTCTCCAATTTCATAGACTCCTACATTTAGTAACCTTTTGGTTGTTAGCGTGCGCTGTGAGAAAGGACTAGCTCACAAGATTCTTTGGATAAGTTAAGAAACCTCAACGTAGGACTAGCTCACAAGATTCTTTAGATAAGTTAAGAAACCTCAACGTCAGACATACATTGCACTTAACGTATTACCAATCACTTGCTCAGTCTTGTGGATAACATAGAGCGTTTACAGTGGCGGATGCAGGTTTTCTTTATATATACAACACCACATGAAGCCAAATATATAAGGAAATTTTCAGATTTTGAGCAATGGGGAAGAGTGTCTATGGATTATGCAGACTCGTCAAGAGATTTATGATTATACTTTCTTGTCTTTCATATTCCTTTGTTCGATCAGACTTTACGGAAACAACAAACGTAGATATCTACGCCGCACAAAAGGAGATATACTTAGGAAACAAATGTGAAGTTATGGACAATCCAAATCCATGTCAATTTTGGATGATAATGCTAAAGAATGGTAATACTGATACTTTAGCCGCGATTTGTCCGGAAAATGGAAAAAAGGCAAAACCTTTTCCTCAGACGGGGAGGTTTCCGTGTTTTGGAAAAGGATGTATAAACATGCCATCGATGCATCATGAGTACACAAGCTTTGTGGATAAAGAGGGACATATGAGTGGGAGTTTTTATGACGAAAAAGATCCGGTTGGTAATAATTCTTATTATAAAGTGAATGGGAGAAGAAGATTGGGGGAAATGAGAGTTGGGTTTTTCATCATTTGTTGAAGACTTCTTCCAAGTATCCATGGTTGATGCTTTATCTACGAGCTGATGCTTCTCGAGGTTTCTCTGGTGGCTATCATTACGATACTAGAGGGATGATGAAGACGGTAAGATTCTAATCCGGTTTTCGGTTTATAAATTTATTCGGTTTGATGTAGTTTTAGTCATTTAGCAACCAAAACAACTTGAAAGTGAGACAAATAAAAAAAAAACTCTGTTTCATCTTTTTATGACGCACTAATCAGTTTTTTTTTAGTGATTTTTGGACCAACAATACTCTGTTTCGCAATCTTTCCATTAAGACGCTGAAATCGCCGGATTTCAAAGTTAGATTCAAGCTAGAGAATCTAAAACGCGGCGGATCAGGGAGCCAATTTTACTTAATGGACATGGGAAGTCGTTGGAAAAACGACGACAGAAACTGCGACGGCGACGTCACGAGGTACAGCGAAATGATAATCAACCCAGAGTCAACCGCAGTTTGCAACCGCAACCGCCTTGGCGCTTGTCCGCCACACTACACGTTTCCAAACGGAACTAGAGTTCACAGGACAGACAAGGAGAAGTTCCCTTACGAAGCGTATCACTATTACTGTGTTCCGGGAAACACGCGTTTCGGGGAACACAATACGAGGTTTGCGATCCGTACAGTAATCCACAACCGCAGGAGATTCTGCAGATCTTGCCTCATCCTGTGTGGGAACAGTTTGGGTATCCGGCAAAGAAAAGAAAAGGTTGGATTGGAGATCCAAGAACTTGGGAACTTGATGTCGGAAAACTCTCTCAATCAATCTACTTTTACCAGGTATTTTTGTAATCTATATTATCTGCATATACTACTAAGTATTTACGTTATTAATTTCGAACAAAAAATTGCAGGATCCAGGAATGAAACCGGTGGAGAGACATTGGTCGTCAATAGATTTAGGAACTGAAATATATATGAGCAAGAATCAAATTGCTGAATGGACTGTAACTGATTTCGACATTGTTATACCAAAGGCCGATATTTAAGTGGAATTATATCTTTAAAAAAACTGTTAATAGAAGAAAACAGATGTCAACGACACAAATTTATGAAGAATCTTGATTTCTGTCGTCGAATTGTGGATAACAAAGAAAAAATACATCAGGGATGGCTGAACCAGTAAAGCTAAACTAAACTAATTCAAAATAACCGAGAACGGACTGAAATTTCTTTATAAACCGACTGGTTTTAAGAATTTAAACACTAAAACCGTACGACTTTAGTAGTTTAGTGTAACTAAATAAATAATATGAACACGTTAAAAATAGACCTAACCAATCTAATATGAATAAAATTTTAATTAGTTAATTTTAATTTATAAGGTTTCTTAATTAATGTCGAACCGAATCTATACTAGAAATAAAACCATAGTTTCATTAAATCAAAATAAAACCAAATAAAATTACAAACAACTTAAACTTATATTTGGTTTCATTTTCTATAAAACCCAAAAAAACTAAAAAAATGAAAGAAAGAAGAAGCTCAAATTGAAATCAATACGAAAACCTAACCCATCCGTAGTTTTCATGTTTCTCCAAATTTGTAACTGCAGATTTTAATCCAAAGAAAGAAAATGAACAAAAAAAGACGGTAGTTAAAGCCAGTCAATGAATTTCGAGAATTTTGATTCGCTCTCTTTAATTTAGTTACATGATCGCGAGACAGTAGATTATTTGCTGATCTTCCCTGTAGACAGTAGATTCTTTTCAGTTTCCTTTTAAGCTATCGATTGAGTTCGTTTTTGCTAACGAGAAAAGCCGGACAAAGAAGAGTTTTTTTTTTGGGTTTTGTTCAAAAAAACCATCGACCTATGAATTTTTTGCAAGAAAAATCCTCACTTCAAACTTGTGCAAGTCAATCCTACAACTTGTAAAGTCATCCGCAATGTGGCCTTATGGCCCTTCCGCATATCGTCGACGTAGCTCTGTTTGTCTGAGTTAAAAAACTAACGGACTGATCAAAACGATGTCATTTTGGTGATTTGAAACTACACGAGGTTGAGAATACATGATGTTTTGCTGCATAGGTTGTCGTTTTTCACTTGAAAAAACAACATGATTTTTAATTCATCTAAAGTTTGGAGGAAATTAAAACTTCAACTTTTGTCAAACTCAGCACCGTCGCCGTCGTCTATCACCGTCATCCTCTTCCAAACCCACCACTGGTTTATGTGCCACTTGTCTTCGTGAAAGTCTTTCCACTATCAAAGCTCTATCTTCTTCCATTGAGGTTAGCCTTGTTCGCTCTCACTCCATTCATGACCAATCCACCACTATTTTTGACCAGCCACAACGCAAATTGTGTGATGTTAGGCCTCACAATGGCAAAGATTTAAAGGAAATGGTTTCAGATCTCAACAATGTTATTTCAAAGGGTGAGTCATCAAGTGGTGTAGTGGTTAAAGATGAGAAGGAGGTTGACGAGGAAGGTGTTGAGCCAAAGGACATTGAGTTGGTGATGAGGAAACAATAGTGGTCATGGTGTCAATTTGACAAAACCCATAAGAAACAGAGCACAAAAATTAAGAAACCCAGAAAATGATAAACTTTAATTTTTCTCAAATTGATTTGGGGATGAATTTTTAGAGATCTAGGGTTTTTTTTCGTGTTGTTTTTGGTTGTAATTTGGGTTTGGTTAGTTACAGTATTGTGATGAAGTTCTATTATAGTTAATGATTGTACCAATTGATTTGCTAATTACTCTAAAATTTCAGTAGCTTACAAACTCCAGACTAAGAAGACGAAGAAGGAAGAACAACGAAGAACAATCAATTTTTTTTTTTTTTTTTAAATATATTAAATGAAAATTAATAATTCAAAGCAAAAAATCATGTTGTTTTTGACACAAAAACGACGAGATAAAAGCAAAACATCGTGTAGTTTCAAATCACCAAAACGATGTCGTTTTGATCAGTCCGTTAGTTTTTTAACTGAGATAAAACGGAGGTACGTCGACGATATGCAGAGGGGCATATTGCGGGTGACTTTACAGGTTGTAGGATTGACTTACACAAGTTTGAGGTGAGGATTTTTTTGCAAAAAATTCATAGATCGATGGGTTTTTTGAACAAAATCCTTTTTTTTTTTTTTCATTTTTTAGATTTTAAGGGTTTTGCTTGTGCAAAGTCTATAGTTCTCTATTCCGGATGCTCCGACCACAGGTAAATAAATTTAATTAAACTTACAACTGACTCAAATACATAAATTACGAGAATAAATAGAACATTATTTTCCAGCTATCAAATCAAAATGGCAAGAAAACTGATAGCAGAAGGAACAAATGCGTGGATTCTGATCTCTCGGAACTATCAACATGTTCATTGGGATAATGTGGTAATTGAGATCGAAGATCATTTCATGAGATTAGCTCAATGCAGCAGTAGATTTCTCACTCACCAGGTCTTGCCTCTTTCTCTTCTCATATTGCTTGAACTTTTACCAAGATCATAGTCTTGATCTGGTCTTTTGATTCTGTCATGAAATTGTGATCAGGATTTTTGAGCTTCTAAGGAGAATATGTGGATGCTATGAGTACATAACTCAAGAGAATTTTGAGAAAATGTGGTGTTGGTTGTTCCCTGTTGCTTATGCTATATCGAGGGGGTTGATAAACGGAATGTGGCGTTCTGCTTCGCCTAAATGGATCGAAGGGTTTGTGACAAAAGAAGAAGCAGAACATTCGCTTCAAAATGAAAAACTGGGCACTTTCATTCTCAGGTTCCCTACTTCAAGAAGCTGGCCACATCCTGATTCTGGTTCCTTGGTTGTGACTTATGTCGGTCATGATTTCGTTATTCATCATAAATTGCTCACAGTCGATCACATCTGCGAGTAAGTAAATCTCTTTCTCCCCTCTCTACCTCTATCTCTATCTCTCTGTCTCTGTCTTGTGACATTTGTTTGTTGTTCTTAGTTCTAGTGAAAGGTATATAGATGCGAAACCGTTGCAAGATATGCTTATGGCGGAACCTGAGCTATCTCGGCTTGGAAGGTGAGAGAGAAACAGAAAAGTTTTTGTTTTTGTTGAAGCAAAGAGAGATCAAATACAACATCTTAAAATTGTTTTTTTTTTTTGGTTTGTTGCATTTTTCAGGATCATAAGAGGCATTTGAATGTCAACAAAATCGACAAGGTAGTCAAGCATCGGTTATTTATCGAGGTTATACTTTGCTAGTATAGTATATAGATTTGCTAAGTCTCTTAATACTGATTCTAATTTCTGTAAAGCTCAGTGATTTAAACTGGTAGAAAGGATTTAAAAAGAAAATTGTATTCCTTTTTTCTAAATCAATTAAATTCAGTTTACGACAAGAAATAAAGGAGTTACGCTTTATTTAATTTATAAAAATGGATAATTGGACAAATAGACAATTTTTAGTGAAGTATTTTGCTAACTAGTAAGTTGACTATAGCAAATTGGCAAAATAGGCCCTTTTTACTGTACCTCTGATACAACTTTTGTGAGATACAAATATTGAATGTGATTGAGTAATTACCCTTAAGGGCTTTATATCCAAAGAGAATGAAAAAAGGCTACGTATATTTATATATGTTTATTTTCTCTCTCATTTTCTATATCAATATTCTTTCTCTTAAATTTTGATTGATGCGAATTTATGTTAGTGTGCAAAATTTGTTTTTTAAAAAATTTTCATCTTAAGAAAATGGAGATTTTTTTCTATAAATTAACGTGCACTTTGTTACGTAATTTCAAATGTGAATTTTTATTGGATCATGAATTTCTGCTTTTCTAAAGTATTATATGTACACATTTTATATTGTACATTGTTCTATACCCAACGATCTGAAAAATACTTTGTACATGTACACATCCCACAATGTACAATAAACTTTGTACACTCACGAATATATAACTAATTTGGTATATCCACGATTCATTATACCAGTATACAAGTCTAGCATAACATGAGATACATTTTATATATGTATATTACCGGAGTGTACGAATAACTATACAATAAATGAGTGTACGATTCATTTTGTACACTTCATAAATATATTATTTTATTTGTTGATACTTTTAAGTGTATACTCTATGGTTGTAAGATTCAATTTGTACATATTTGAGTATACGATTTACTCTGTCTACCTATAAATTTTATGATTATACTATGATCACCTAAGGAATTTACACACTATCCACTATCATGTACAAAATGGATGTTAATTTATAGAGAAAAATATATAATTTTACTTAGATAATATTCTTAAGAAATTCATTTACACACCACACTACCAGATTTTCTCAATAATTGAACAAAAAAACTACATTGATACGGAAGTGACGAGAAATAAAGTATAAGAAACAAATAAACAAATAAAGTGCCTATTATAATTTATTTTTAGTGTATATTATTTCTTTCTAACATTCAAACCCTCAATGTAATTTTTTTCCCACTTATATTCTTATCTCCCAACACTTTTATTACACAAATAGTAAAAACTGTTTAAATAGCAAATTATGAATAGTAAAACTAGTCATTTGCCAAATAATGTAAAAAGAAACTGTCAATTCCACCAATTCACCCGTATAAAAAAGTGAGTTACGAGGTGATGTCAAAAAGGAGAAAGGAGTTGCGAGATTTGCTTCTTCGGTTTGCTTTTATATTATTTGTGTGGCTCATTTATGCCCTGACTAATGCTTGGTCGCTAATCTACGTAGATTAGTAGAAGTATTTAACATTTAAATGCTTTTAAGAAAAGTTATTCAAACATTATTTACTAAGGAAAAATAAAAGTCACATACTATAGGTATCTTCTAAATTTTACGTTGTTTAATCTTCATACTTGTGGAATTGAAATGATTAGTAATTTATGGAAAGAAAAAAATGTCTTTGAAAAATAAATAGATTTGTAAAAATAAGTCATAAGTCATAACAGTGATTATTTTACTATAAAAATATAAATTGACGGAATTCATTTGATCATTAAATTTATGGATTTCGAAAATAGTCAAACAAAAAACCATGATTTCACGTACTTTGATGATTTGTTAAAAAATAATAAGGATTTCCAAAATAAAATACACCCTTAGGGCCTAATAGTTGTACGGTAAGAAACAGTTTTAAAATGGTGAGATCTAGAATAATGATATTATAATTGTCTTCAAATTAGGAAAAGGATATTCTCTAATCTCGAAAATATGATACTAGCTAGATGATAGACCAATAGAAAGAAAACACGTGGTCACATATCAGCTTCTGATTTGATAAAGCAGAGAACGATGGACTCTTTTTTCCCTCTCTCTCTATTTGTATTGAATTAAAAAAACGGACACACATCTCAAAATCTCTCTCGTCCTCCAAAGGTCGAGTTTTTAGAGAGAGTTCTTAAGTGGTTTTGTTTCGTCCACCCATAGAAAATCAACAAAAAAAAAAACTCGATTCACTTATATCACACACTTGTAATTTCTTCTCTCTCTCGTCAGCAAAAAAAAAAAAACTGAACTTGCTGTACCTTTTACTCGTGTTCAAAATTGAAGATTCTCTTTGGACTCTCAGACAGTTTCCGAAGCTTATTATTATTAACCATATTTGTTTTTCTTGCTTTTTTGGGTTTGCCTAAAAGTTGTCGTCCTTGTGGATTTTGTCTGAGAAAATGATGATGTCGTGTCGGAATATAGACTTGGGTACGAGTGTTCTTTATCTGATGCCATGTGGGTGCTCTTGTAGCTCTTCTTCCACAAGTCGTCGATTCTTGTCTGCGAATTGTTCGAAGAACGTTTGTAGGATTGGTGGCAGAAGCTATGGTGGGAATTTGGTGGTTCTCCGGCGAGATTTGGGGAGCTGCAGAGCGGTTCCGGCTAAACCCAAAGAGAACTCTCTGGTCAATGGTAACGATTTTTTCAAATTTTCTTAAAGCAATCTGATTTTGGTTGTATAATTGTTTGAGATGATTGGATTGTGAGGTTTGTTTGGTTGAATGATTGGTCTTGACCTTTTTCTACATAGTAACTCAATCGTTTCACATTATAGAAATTGATGTTTAATCATATAACAGTAAATTTCTCAGCTTTTGTGTATGTTTACTATGCAAAGCATATCGCATGAGACAGATAGTCTTATAAATGTTAGGTTTTTTTTGCTTTTTTGAGTATTTTTTTTTTAATTTTTTTTTTGCTATGGAAATGAAATCTTTACCTTTGGTTGAGGCAAAGATTCTTATACGATGAGATATTCAAAACCAAACAATTTCATAGAGAAGTCAAAAGCCTACAAATTTAAGAGTTTTTCTTAAGTTTTTATAGCTCTTTTGAATCTGCAGCTTAATGCTAATGAGGCCTTCATGAATGTAATGATGGTTGTGTAGGTATTGGTCAAGATAAAACAGTGAAGCTCAATCTGAGGCAAGAGTCACGAAAGCCAATATCTTTGGAAAATCTGTTTGAGGTAGTAGCTGATGATTTGCAGAGTTTAAACGACAATCTTTTATCGGTTAGTATCTCGGCAACATCTCATTTCTGCTCTCTTAAAAGAGGGTGTTATCCTTCTAATGTAAATGCTCTTCTTTTATAGATTGTTGGTGCAGAAAATCCGGTTTTGATATCAGCGGCTGAGCAAATTTTCGGTGCTGGTGGCAAGAGGATGAGACCGGGTTTGGTATTCCTTGTATCACGAGCCACTGCAGAATTAGCAGGCCTAAAGTAATCTTGCCATTACTACCACATCTTTTGTCCTTTATATTTGTTTATAATCTTTAGGAAGAAAAATGATGATTTCTTGTTGATCTTGATAAAGGGAACTTACTGTAGAACATCGGCGTTTAGCTGAGATCATTGAGATGATTCACACAGCAAGTTTGATACACGATGATGTGTTAGACGAAAGTGATATGCGAAGAGGTTAGACAAAGGTTTCATTCCTTTGATCAGACGTTTACATTTTCTCTGCAAAGTTTTAAGCTTTACTCTGTGTCTTTGTTAGGAAAAGAAACAGTTCACGAGCTTTTCGGAACAAGAGTAGCTGTATTAGCTGGAGATTTCATGTTTGCTCAAGCATCATGGTACTTAGCAAATCTCGAAAACCTCGAAGTCATTAAGCTCATAAGTCAGGTAAAATTCTTTTCTAAGATTAGCAGAAGCAATACAATGTAAAGAACATTTGGTCTGAACCTTGATTTATCTTTTTCAGGTAATTAAAGATTTCGCAAGCGGTGAGATAAAGCAAGCATCGAGTTTATTCGATTGTGATGTCGAGCTCGATGACTACTTGCTAAAGAGTTACTACAAGACAGCTTCACTAGTAGCAGCAAGCACCAAAGGAGCTGCAATTTTCAGTAAAGTCGAAAGCGAGGTAGCAGAGCAAATGTATCAATTCGGGAAGAATCTTGGTTTATCATTTCAAGTAGTTGATGACATTTTGGACTTCACTCAGTCCACAGACCAGTTGGGGAAGCCTGCAGCTAATGACTTAGCCAAAGGTATCATAACCGCGCCAGTGATCTTCGCGCTAGAGAATGAGCCGAGGCTAAGAGAGATCATTGAGTATGAGTTTTGTGAGCCTGGATCGCTTGAGGAAGCGATTGAAATAGTTAGAAATCGCGGTGGGATCAAGAGAGCTCAAGAATTGGCTAAGGAGAAAGCTGAGTTTGCGTTAAAGAATCTGAATTGTCTTCCTAGGAGTGGTTTCAGATCGGCTCTTGAGGATATGGTGATGTTTAATCTTGAAAGGATTGATTAGCTTCAAAGAGTATTTGGCAGAGGAAACTGTAACTCTTTATTTGTTCAACCACTTTTTTTTTTACTGTATGTCATAAAGGAACAATAATAATAAAATAATTTTTATTGTTGCAAAAATAAAAGTTACTCATCTTTTTAGAATCGAATTAACCACAACCAAATTGTTTATATAAATCAATCTCTGATTTGATTACGTACATCTTCGTACTGAACAGCGAAAACAAATAAATAAACTTTAATGAACAGTAAAAAATATTTGCCGGTTAATTTTTATATTTGAAGTCTGGTAATATTGAATTAATATAATAATAGTAATCAACGTTAAAATTATTTAGATTGTTGGTTTTAAGTTTTTAGATAAACCAAAATGAACATAAATTTTGAAAAACCCGAATAAATTATAATAAATTTTGGTTTCAATTCTAGAATGTTTTTTGGGACCAAATTAACTAAACAAATAAAACAAATCAGAATAAATGCTAAACATCTGATTTTTGATGTACTGTGTGATGTGTCTCTTCAACCATCTTTTCTTTTTCTTTTTTCTTGTTTGATTCTTCTTTATATATATTTGTGTATCTTCTTTGATTCATTGCCGCTTATATTAGACTAAATTAGCTCAAAGCATGTTAGATAATTGTTTTGTCGAGATTCAACAAAAATATGATAACTATCTTATTTCACGTGACATTTTCTTTTAACATGGAACAAGATTAAATTGTAGGGAAGTAGAAATTAGAAAAACAAATATAAACAAAAGCCTTTGTTAATTAACTTTTGCCGCTACATTATGCGAAACAAAATAAACACACGTGTACGTAAGATGTGAAGGAAAGTAGTGGTAAAAAATCCATTCTAGAAATGATAAACTAATCAGTGGGGGCGTCACCCAGGCTCGGCCCAAATATGATAGGCCCAGGAGTCTATGTTTTTTTTTTTTAATACATAAAAAGATCTATATTTTTTACAGAAAATATATTGAAAGGTCAAAAATATTTTAAATGCTATTCTTTTACATAAAACATGGCCCGTAAATATTTAAAAAGTTTTTAAATAATTCAAAAGCTGTTTATAAAATACTTCAGATTTTAACTAAAAATTCAAAAACAAATTAAGTCATAAAAAGTCTTTTTTTTTTTTGCCCAAGGGTCAATATTAATGTTGGGCCGGGGCTGGCGTCACCGCCAGCCGGGAATATCGCCGTAGCTCCGGTTAGCTCTTTTCGATTTTCTATTCATTCTCTCTCTTTTCCTGGATTTGTTCACGTATATCATTGATTAACAAGATTCGTCGTTTTTTTCTCTGTTGTTCAGACACTTGAATTTAAGGTTTTATGTGCAATTGAACAATAGCAAAGAACAATTTGAGGAAAATTAAAAGGAAAAGATTACTAAATCTTATGAAATTTTCTAGATTTGATTCTTTTTGTTGTTATATACAAAAACACCCAAATAAGATTTCCTGGCGTTTACCACTACACCTTCCATGGTTCTGTTTTGTTAATGAACCAAAAAAAAAAAGGAAGCACCTTTTTTTTCCCATTCTTCGTCTTCTACGTCCTAAACCTTACGGATGATCAAATGAGCTCCATGTTGTGGAAATGTAGTTGCAGCTGGGAAAGGAGCATGAGTATACAATGGAGAGAGCTCTACACTGAACCTTTGAAGAACCATTGTTAAAAAGAGCTTAGCTTGCAACATGGAGAAGTTTTGACCAATACAAGTCCGAGGGCCCGAGCTAAACGGCAAGAAGGAGAGTCTTCCTTTGGTTGCACTCGCCACGCCATTGATGAATCTCTCGGGCTTAAACTGTTTCACATCGTCTCCCCAAAGATCAGGATCATGGTGCACCAAAAGCATTGGTATTGTGACTACAACTCCTTCTGGTAAAGAGAATCTCTCTAGCTTCACTTCTTGTTTTGTTATCCGGCATGTGAAGTATGCTGGCGAATATAGTCTTAGAACTTCATGGAGGATCATCGTTACCTAATGATAATGGCCCAATGAGGTTAAATAAACAAACAACTCTTTTTGTTATAATGTGGTTTAATTATTTGATTTGAAAATGTCTACTTACGACTTTCAGGTGGCTTAACCCATCGAAATCTGGCTCGTTGTTACCAAACATCTGAGAAATCTCCTCTCTTGCTTTGTTTTGCCAGTCTTGATGTTGGCTTAGAGCAACAAGTGTCCAAACAAACAATGAAGAAGTCACATTTTGACCAGCTAGATAGAAAGCCTTACAGTCATCTATCATATCGTCAAGACTCAATCCAGAGTCGGGTCCTTGTTCATTGATCATTTTTGTATTCGAAGCCAACATCGAGCACAACAAGTCGCTGTTCTTGTCGGTACTTCTTCCTCTTTTTATCTCCTTCTCTTTTGTCTCAATCATAGCTTTAAACATTGTCCTCATGTCCCTTTCCGTTTCTCTCAACCTCTTGTTGAACTTTGTTGGCAAAAATCTGCAAATTTTACATATACAAAAAACATGAAAATTGAGTCAGCAAAATGAGGTTGAAGCTACCAAACTTGATTGATAAAATCGAATTTTTCCCTACTTTGATCCGGGAATGTAGACGGATCGAATAGCTTGGAGACCAAGATCGATCTGTTCTTGTTGGATTTCGAAGATCTTGATACCATCTTTGTAGGAATCACCAAAAGAAGCACGAGCAAGCATGTTTTTGGTTAAGTCATGACAGTAAGTCCAAGAATCAAGTTCCAGTACTGTTCCTTTCGCTGAAGCTAATTTCTCCCATTCTTCTAACATCTCTTTGCAACTCAAGTTGAATGCTGCTAGTATGCTCTGTCCATTTAAAAGGAAAATATTAAATATTATTTCATTTCAAATATCAAAACCAATCTCGTACAAAAATTCACATAAGTTGGTCATATAAAAAAAAACTTACATTTATCTATTGATTTATAATCATTTATCTACTGATATGCTGGCTAACCCCCAAGTTTTTTATTTGATATTCTTTGTTTATCAGAAAATCCATTTATCTACTGATCTTTTTGTTTTGGGTTGAAGATAATGAATGCTCTATATGTATGACTTACGAAATGATGTTGGCCACAATTAAAAAAAAAGTGATCACGAAATGATAAAAAAAAAATTCCGAAAGAAAGTTGATAGATTATAAATTTTAATTTGAAATGTGTCTTTTTGGCTTCTAGTTCTTACATACCTTTCTCTGTTTGTTCTTTTTTCTTTAAAATAGTTTTCTTAAACTGTTTTTTTCCGGGAGAGTTGATTTTTTTTTGTCAGAGATTTTGGTTTATCTTGGAAAAACAAATTTTAATCTTGTAAAAATAGTTAACATATTATATTTATTATTGTTTAAATCTCTCGGCTACCAAGCAAGTGAAAGCGTTATTTTTCTGTTATTGGTCAAAGTGAAGAAGTTACTTAGCTGTCTTCCTCTACGAAAAAGTTAAGAAGGAATGAACTGATAAAAATCTAAAGAATAGGACGAAAATGACGTCCATAAAGTTCACATTATGTCAAGAGTTAAAATTAATTAAAAAAAAAAAGTTGTTAGAGTCAAAATGAGCAGCGTATATTCATGAATTTACCAAAACTAAAAGAAAGAAAAAATACCTTTAAATTATCAACACGAAAAGCAGGATTGAGAATGCTTCGATGTTTGGACCATTTAGGACCTTCGTGGTTGAGAAGACCACTGAGGAAAACATGATTGTGTGACCCAATCTTTGGTTTTGGAAAGAGTTCGTGTCTTGACATTATCTCTCGTAGTGTCTCTGGATCCATTACTATCACGTTCGGGTACGGTCCGTACCATGTGAAACACTTCTTCCCTGTTAAAACAAATATTAATTCATTATTACCATGTTAATCTAAATAACCTAATTTACATATGAAACAAAAATGATATGCTCCGATAATAGCTACTGTTTCACTTTATTTTATGTGAGCTAGATTTAGATTATAACCAGAAAAAGATAAATATCAGATTTAGATATTGATTATGCAAATGTATATATCTATATAAACATTATAATCTATATACACAACTAACTCTTTTAATTCCTTACTTGAATCTTCCTGTTCATATATGTATATATATATATATACCTTGAAAATGATAAAAATTCAAGATGAAGAAGATCATGACCGACTCCTAACCAAATTTATAAATAACTTTTATAAATCTAACTCAAGATCAAGTCTCTTTGGTTATTATTTAGAGTCACACTTTCTTCAAGTAAAAAAGAAAAAGAAAAAATAATTGATAATTAAGTTGAGTTTGATGGATCATACCATGATTTTGAACAGTGTGATGAAGAAAAGGCATCATGCGAGGGAGAAAATCGGCGGTGAGGGGAAGAGGAAGAGAATGAGCAACTTGATCCATTTGATTACTTTCTCTCATATCTCCAATCAAAATTCTATAAGAATTCCCAGAAAATCCTTGTTTCTTCAGATATTTCTCCAGTCTCTTTGGCCTTAACCAAACCCAATTCACAGCTTTCCATACCCAATTCAGTAACAAGATCGAAAACCCAATCAAGAACACTCTTTTTACTGTAATTATCTCCATCATATTGATCTTGATCTACGAAGAAGAGAAGAATAAAGGAAGAAAGAAAGAAAGGAGACGAAACTATAATGATGATGCTTATAATTCATCAGTTGAATATATGTTGGAGGCAGCTGTACATCTAATATATATGCGTGAATAGATATACTGTAGAATAAAAATGTGATAAAACTTGTTATAATATATGTAGAGAGGAGATATATGTAATAAATCGCTGTATGTGCAACTGGCAATGAATTTATAACAACAAGTTCTTTGGTGTATATTTCCAAAAATTTAATTTTGTCTTCCTTTCCTTACGCTACTTGCATGTGGCTTTATTGCATGATTATTTAGTCGTATATTTTTAAAAAAATGTTTGTTTTTAATATATATTGTATGCTGTGGCGGATTTAGAGATAAAATTGAGAATGAGGCATTTATTAATAAATTTTAGGGATGTATTTTGAAATTACAGTTTAACATAGGGATAATAAAATTTTGACGGGCACATGCCCCACCCTTGTATAAGGTGATGCTTCCATATTTACATTCTTTTTTGGTTTTGTTTTGTTTGCGTCTGCATACCGTAGTTATGAAAGGAGAGTTCTCACGTAATTCTCTCCTTCATTTACTTTTTCATTAATTTTAGTTTCGCTCCAATTATTAACATTCTGAGGAGGATAACTCGATCGAAATTAACCTTAATACTTATGGAAGTAAAAATTTTTAAAAAACTAATCGCGATTATGATAATTTGTTAATGTGAAGTTAATTTAATTGGACACAATAAATATGGAACCAGGTGGCGTGGTTCTTTGGAGACGATGAATAGCAATGTCAACTCTCTTACGAAACGCATGTGATATAGTATAATAATATACATAAGATAATGTTCGTCCAACCACATGAACTAATTTTAATTTTAATAATATAATGCAATTACGCGTAGACTAGGGTCATTAGATTAATAGACCTAACGGCTACGGGCGTTGTTGGTTAATTATAATATAAATAGACCTTAACGGCTACGGGCGTTGTTGGTTAATTATAGTATTTATAACGTAAGCTTATTTGATTAGCTAGTAATTAATTGTTTTCTTCAAGAAATAATGAATAGACTAGGCTTGGAGAAAAATAAAACTTGTCGCGAAGCTAAGTAGTAATTGATTTATTAGACGTTTCATAGAAGTCCTAAAAACTTTGCGTCATATACCATTACTACCTGAGATGTATTTTTTTATAGACAAGAAAAGTTAGATAATAAATAGATTAAGAAAGGTAAAGAAGTCTGGCGTCATATATACATATTTCTCTATTACGTCTGATAAAAAATGTTTGTATACACTTTTATTCAGATAATTTTTTTATATGAAATTATGAAATATGACGCCAAGTCCTGCGTAACATTTTTGAAAAATCAACCAAAAAAAAAAAAGCCAAGTCATAGCCTTCTCTGTTATATAACGACTAAAAAGGTGGGAAGTTTCTTTATGTTTTAATAGTATACATTCTAAAATCTCGAATTCATGCCAGTTGTACAGTAAGAAAGGAATTTTGCTGTATTTGTTCAGACATAATATAACAATTCTTCTATAAAGACAGCTGAAGAAGGTGTATATATTGTTGCAAAAAGAAAAATTGATTAGAGAAAAGAAAATATTCCTAAAATTTCTTGACTTTATTTTTAACAAAAAAAAAATCTTGACTTTATACTTGTACTGTATGAACCAAAAAGATTAGATACACACGCAATATTAGAATGGTTTACGTGATCTATCATCTGAAAAGTATGTATATAGATTAAAGACTCATAACTCAGTTATTACTCCACGATATAAAAGGATGACATATTTTTAGCATAAACTTTTAGAAAGATTTTATTTTAAAATAAAGCTTTTACAAAGATACACCGGTTTTAGTTGAAAGATTAACAAAGATATACATATAGTATTACGGGAAAAAATGTTAAATTTAAAAGAATTAAATTGAGCAAAAATGTAATAGATTTTAAAGTGTTTGAATTTTTTTATTAAATTCTATCCAAATGACAACATAAAAGCTGAGAATTGGTTCTTCACAATTTTAACCAATTTTCTATTAAATTCTAATCAGATGAGATAGTTATAAAAATAATCATAGTATTGAATAACACTAACATTTAATAGAATTCTAAAATCTATAAATTGAATAACACTAGAATTTAAAAGCATGTATAAAATATATAATTGAATAACACTAGATTTTTGTAGAAAGTTAAATTCTTTCAAATTCAATAAAATTCTTAAGTTGAATAACCCATCCTTAGAGTAATTTAGTGGAATTGTAAGAAAATTAAATGGAAAAATGAATCTTAGAGGAATTTGCTTTCCTCTTCATGAGTTTTGTAGAGGAAAAAAATTATCTGCTAAATTACCCTATTCTTTCTTTTAATTGTTGAAAATAAAAAATAGAGTAAATTTCATCTGTGCTGAAAAATTACTCTAATTTGTACAACCAGTCGAAGACTACATATTTTGTTATAACAATTAATTTAGTACAACCTTGTAATTTATTCGTTTTGGTAGTCCCTTTTATTTTTATTATTTTTGTAAAATATTAATATAACTAAGGCGATAAAACGACAATCCAGAAGGAATAAGACGAGGTGACGTGAGACTGTGAGAGTTTAGTTATAGAAATTAGCTCGTGAAGTAATAATAACTAATATATGGGCTCTGGTTTACGAATAAATGGGCCCTCCTTAATTTTAAAGCCCATATGGGTTAATCTTTCTCTCCGATCTGCGACTAGATAGTAGACTTACACAAGCAGCCTTAATTTTCTTCCTGCTTGTCAACCATTGCTTGCTCAAGGGCCTTGCCTCTCTTTATGAGGATGTTTCAGGGTTGGGACCCTTTTAGGGATGCAGTGCATGGTCTCAAGGCTATATCTTCTTGGAGAAAGCTTTTGGAAGTCGAGGAAGATCAAAATATCTGGGTAATCACAACGCCTTGACGCCTTGTAGCCAACTAGTCTCAGAGATAGTATTACCTGCTGTGCGAATAGCAGGCGTCAATACCTGGGAACCTAGAGACCCTGAGCCGATGCTTAGATTTTTAGAGACATGGGAAAAATTACTGCCTTCATCTGTATTGCATACGATTTTGGACACACTAGTGCTGCCCAAATTGTCAACTGCTGTTGAATATTGGGACCCACGAAGGGAAGTTGTTGCCATCCATGTTTGGGTGCATCCTTGGTTGCCAATACATGGTCAGAAATTGGAGTTTCTGTATCAGATCATTCAGATGAAATTAAGTAATGTTCTTGATGCATGGCATCCTAGTGATCCATCTGCGTACACTATTCTTTCGCCATGGAAGACCGTCTTTGATGCTACAAGCTGGGAACAAATTATGCGCCATTGAGGTGTTGAGTTTGAAAGAAGTGTTGGAAGTATTTGCGCAAGAGAAGGAGTTGCTGTTCAAACCTAAACCGAATAGAATGCACAATGGACTTCAGATATACGGGTTTGGGAATGTGAGTGTGATTATAGACTCAGTGAACCAGAAGCTGTTGGCTCAGAAAGATGGAGGTTGGTACCTTGTAACTCCTGATGACTTATTGAGGATGCACAATAACTCCTGATGACTTATTGAGGATGCACAACAATGCAACTGTTTCTGGAAAACGATAGATTTCACATTTCAATTATAAAAAGGTTACTGATGTCTAAACCATCGTCAGTCTTATCAAATTTTGTCTCTTTGTCTTCAAAAAACTCATATATTTGACTTCTTATTTAGATAACAAAACAAATAATTTTCTCTTTCTTTCTTTCTTTCTTCGTCGAGTAAGTAAAAAGAGCAAGTAGATAATACAACACACGATGTTTAACGAAGCCTATACAAACGTTTTGAGAGTAACCCAACAAATGATAATTGATCCATCACCAGTCGTCTGCTCCTTTAGATACACCCAGAATCACAGCGATTGTTGCAAGAATTGCCTGCAATGTTTTTACACAAGAATCAATCATTTTGTTCGAGACCCATTCGATTTAAAGGCAAAACGTGATAGATGATAAGGAGGGAGAGAGTATTACAGCGATAGTGCAAGCAATGTATCCTGGTTTCTCCCTATAATCAATCCTTCTTCCAAACATCATGATGAACAATCCGACATACCAAGGGATCGCTCCAAGGAAAAATCCAACAATGAACCTTCAAAAAGACAAAATATTTTCATCAGGAGCAAGATCTCGGTTTGAACTGTGTTACCAGGACAGACATGTTAAAAAGTAAGTGTAGCAGGCATGTGAAGGGAGAGCGATGGCGAAAATTTCGAGCTAGTGTTTTGAAAGAAGAAAAACAAAGGGACTTACAGGAACCATCCAAGACCAATGCCACAGCAAGGAAGGCGGCGTTGTCTCCCAGTCACAGGTCTTCCTTCAGCAACACCACCATATACTGAAAATAAAACAACAATAAATAGAGTAAACATAACAAATGATGAACATACGTCAAATTATGCTATTGCCTTGGATTTGAACGAGAAGAAGAGAGAATGAGACAGACATATGTTCCCTTACAGATTATAGCACAAACCAAAACAACAGTCTTAACTTTTTTTACTCAACTATTCGTAAAACACAACTTTAAATTCCTAGCGTTATGCTAAGTAGCTCCTCAATATCAAATCAAGTTTTGCAGATCCGCCATGGTTATTACTTATTCCACATCATATTTTCATCTCAATGCATGAAAAATGAAGTTAGATTTTCACATACAGATCCTTCCCCAAACAAGCAATAACGAAAAAAGTTTCCATTCAACAGAAAACTCCTTATTACACGATCCTTTGATCTTATAAAATCAAATTCCCAGGAAGAGAATTCATGATTACCATCAATTTTACTACAAAATTCAAATCTAAATTCCCAATCTGCAGAAATTGAAATCAGCATATCCAATTCAAAGAGAACCTACCTGGGACGTTTTGGTAGCCATGTGCATAATAAGGAGCACCGGAATCGTAAACACCAGGCGGTGCCGATGGTTGAGGAAATCCAGAGACCGGAGCAGAATTCTGCGGCGGAGGATAATTGGAAACACCTTGAAACGTTCCGTATTGATGATGCTGATTACCTTCTTCCGCAGCTAAACCTCTGCTTTTATCTTCTTCTCCTTGACCCATCTTTCTTCAGCTCTTATCCTGATCTCTCTTTCTGACTCGATCGAGATTGAAAATTTGCAACGCGTTGAAACAAAGAAGAACAAGTCTCTCTTTTTTTTTTCTTTTTTGAAAAAACTTTATTATTTGCTTACAGACCCGAGATAACGTGTATTTTCCAATTTGGACCCGGAGTTATTATTAAATGTAATTTGTAACCACCGACTATATTGTTTGACATAAATACGATTAATTACTTTTTATAAATTTATAAATTATATAGTATTGGAGAATCTTTTAAGAAACATGTGGTAGGTTTATAACAAAATAATAATTAATCCATCCATGAAGCTTCGAGTATGTGGGGAAGGATTATGAAAATAACTAATGAGTATTATTTATCAACTTCAGTCTTTTTTCTTGTAATACAATTAGTTAAAGAAAAGGAAAAATAATAATAAAAAAAAGATCATTTCTAGTAATCTGTCACTATAAGCAACTCGTTGTCTTTGTTTTTTTTTTCGTTTCTTTATTTAAATTTCGTTATTGTTACATTTTGTCAACTATCATCAACTTCGTTTTAAACTTTTAATTACTTTCCACAATTTATGAGTGGAAGGGGTTTTCTCTTCTTGTTTCTTGTCTAAGCGGAGCCTTTAATTCCCAGCCTCCAAAGAAAAACAGACCTTAAAAATCAAATTGAATTAACAAAATAAATTTCCACAAATTTATGCACCTCCATTTAATCTACATAACGTTTGCAGACTGTATAATTTCTCTCATGATACACATAAAATGAAAAAAAAAATCTGGATTCTGATGTATATATAAGATGTGAACCTCTCAATCTGACCATTTACAAGTAGTAGATGACAAAAGAAAATTTAGCAAAACATGAAGAGAATTGTGAAATGAAAATATAAGCCAACCTTTCTTCAACAAGCGCAAATATCCTCATGAGAGCAATCTTGGCCATAATCATTATCATCAACAATGGAGTCAGAGAATCCTTGGTTATTTGAGACTGTAATGATCATTACCTTCTCATCCGGTTTAGCTTCTTCCGGTTCAATAAGATTCTTCATGAGATCACTCAAATCCTGGTTTTCCTCTGTGATGAAGCTGTGAAGAATGGAGAAGCAAGTAAAACAACAAAACAGTAAATTGATTGCAAACAAGGCGATGCAGAGAATCACGACTATACAATTGTAAGCATCCATTCTTCTTGAAAACTGAACATGATGGTTGGTTTACAAAAACCAGAATCATTCAAATGGAGAAACCAAAATTATTCACTTTTCAACAAAAGTGGAAACCAATATATGGGTTATATGATTTGATTCTCTGGTCCCCTCCACATATATAAGAAGAAAAGCTTATATCTGAATGCTTACATCTTTTTATAAGAAGAAACCAAAAGGATAAAGAAAACAATTTTTTTTTTTTGGGTCTGCGGTGGAGAAGATTTTTCAAAAGATAAAGGTGGTAAGCATGACAAAAAGCATTCTCTCTTTCTTTCTTTTTTTTCCAACTAATTTTTTAGTCTTTCATAGGAAAATATAGATTATTGTTAAATAATTATATATTAGTACACGTTACTAAATTGGTAAATTCTAAATAACTTAAATTTGTTACTAAATTGGTAAATTCTAAATAACTTAAATTTGTTAGTATTTCATAGGAAAATATAGATTATTGTTAAATAATTATATACTAGTACACGTTACTAAATTGGTAAATTTTAAACAACTTCAAAGTATAGGCAAAGGCAGCAGAATATGAAAGAGGGAGATCATCTTCTATTTGCGTTTTCTTTTAACTGTTTACTTATCGCAGTCTGCACATTTTCCATCAAAGATTGGCAAAAAAACATCTAAAGATATTATCAGCATTTGTCTATTTCAGTGACCGGTTCGATTTGCGGTTGAATCTAAGATTTGGAACCTAAGCATGACAGAAACCATTTGTTTGTAAAGATTATCTGATGTTAGCATTCAATGTGTGGCTTTGAGTGTGGAAGATAATAATCTATTGACAAATTTTTGTTAAGGGTTTGAAGATTTCTAAGTTTGATGTCAACATCAATAAGCATTACCACAAAATAAAACCTCATTTAAAAAGAAGTTTGTGGCAATCTGACATAGTAAACTAGACTTGTTCTTCCACTTATCTGATTTATAGATAATTTATCGCAATAACCACACAACTTTATCATTGACTACGTGCATTTTGTAATTTAGAAAGACTCAGGATCATCTATTATTTAGAACATATTGTAAAGACAGCTATGAATTCGAAACCCATGAACATAGAATATGAATTCGTCAACTCGCTTTTAGATTTCGAAACTTTGTCCAATTTACACAGCGAGAAACCGCGAAAATATAGTTTTAAAGTCATCTCTGCATCAAAAAACAATTGACATTAGATCACATAATGTCAACTATTTTTAAAACATGGCAAAGATGAGTTCCACAAAATACAAAATTGCAAGAAATAAAAGATTCAGATGAGTTAGGCAGACATCATGTTGAAACAGAGAACCACCACCAGCTAAGAGCTGGGCAGTAATTAGTCTCACATTCAGCCATTACAGTTTTCATCATAATCCCAAATTGAGTTAAAAAAATGTACAAACTAATAAGCTTTGACATGGTCTCAAGCACTAAAATCGTTTGTTAAATGCAGAAGTTCCTTCAGAAATATACAAAATTTCCAAAGGTTTCATTGAATTTATGCAATATAGGATTGATCTGTGGTGCTTCGAAAATCATTATGATTCTTCAAACTCATGCTTACATGGCTAGATATTGAAACAGAAACAATAAGAAATGGTAGATGCAATAAGAAAAATAAAATATGAGTTTCAATGAGATTCTAACTTCCGAAAAATATAAACATTTTACTAAATTATCTTAGATATATATGTTTAAGATCTATAATTATTAATTTATAATACTATTAGAACCATAATTTTACATAAAATTTCTAAATAATTATTATCTTACTGTTTTATCAAATTTTGCTAATTTTATCATTTTTTTTTTCGTTGACTTGGTGTTTATTAATTTACTGAGAAAAAAATTTATGGAGGCTTTACGGTACAATGTTCCTTTTCAGTTGTTTTGTCACGGATATTCCCTTTAATTACTTTTGTTCGTTAAATCTGTGCCGTCGAGACTTCTCTCTCTCAAAGCTCTCTTTTTTGTTGTTTATATCTTTCGATGTATTTCGGATCATATCTCTCGCTTTATGTCGGTTTTAATCTCCGACTGAGTTTCGGTCAATAATATTCCGGCTTTGTCCGGATTTAGTTTAGGTTTTTGTTCGATGGGTTGAGTTTTCCTCTTTGCTTTCCGGTGAGATTTGAGGGTTTTCTTGAGTCATCTGATAGTTTGTTTGTTCTTACAAATCAGACTTTGCTAATCCTTAGTGGAGAAAAGACTCTTTTTTGTTCGATGAATCGAACTAGGTGGGGTCACTCGAAGGATTTGGTCAATATTGTGTTTCAGATCTTTTGTTGATCCTGGGTTTTCATGTTTTGTTGGCTTCAAGATTGTTCCTCTTTTTGAAGGGAGTCATGACTTCGTGCTGTCCTATGAGACGTTCATCGCCTAGATCAGTGAATTAGGCGAGCCAAGGAGCTTCTCTTGAAAGAAAGAACGAGAAGATGTATAGGAAGAGGGGATGAAGACTTTGAAGAGAACCGGTGGCTGACTGTAGGAGGAGCGAAGTACAGGCGGTGATAAACAAACCAAGCGACGGTATTTCCGAAGACTGCACAATCCTCGTCAATCTCTCGTGATGCCAGGTATCGGCTTCGTTAGCCACGTGTTGATTGTTACTAACGTAATTTTTAGTGGAGGTTAATTGGGCTTAAATGTTTCAAATACAATTGTAATTTCGAGGGTGGGTTGCCCCATCGTTTGTAAGGCCCTTAATGGGCTCTTCAATGAGATGAAAGTTGCAGACAAAAAAAAAAAAAAAAAGCTGTGCCGTCGAGCTTTATTTATTACAAATGTTTCCAACAGTTTTATCTATTACATATTTTTCCTTGCACTTTTGTTTTATTTATTAGATATTTTCAGTAGGATTTTACCCGTGGCAATCACAAACTCAGAGCTGATGACAAACGGTTCATAGACATACACATCTACAGAAAAACAAAAAAATGAGAAAAGCTCCAAACTACTTTACACACACAAAACCTATCCGAAGATCAACCACACAATCTCAGACGTAACAATATTCTATATTACCGTTTATAAAGCCGTAATAAAACGAAGAAAGAAGTAGCTCTATTCCCAGATAGATAACCGCCATGGCAGCCGGTTTAAGCTTCTTCAAGCTCTCGTTCCTCCTCAGCCTCCTCTCCGGTGGATCAAACCTACTGAGTCCGATTTCCAGACCCGGATCCGAAGTCGGCAAATTTCCACCGTCGTGTAACCGAATCGAGTGCCCAAGCTACGAGGTGATTCACGCCGGAAATGGCTACGAAATTCGCCGGTACGATACAACCGTATGGATTTCCACTGAACCGATTCAAGACATCTCTCTCGTCGATGCTACAAGAACTGCTTTCTTCCAGTAAGTGCAAATTCTCAACTTTAATTGTGAAATTAAGTTTTTATTCGGATAAAGATTGAATTTTTTAATTTTTGTTGGGGTTTCAGATTGTTCGCTTATATTCAGGGGAAGAATGAGTATCATCAGAAGATAGAAATGACTGCTCCTGTGATCACTCAAGTCTCACCAAGCGACGGTCCGTTTTGTGAATCTTCATTTACTGTATCCTTCTACGTTCCCAAAAAGAACCAGCCTGATCCAGCTCCGGCGGAGAATCTACACATTCAGAAATGGAGTCCTAGGTACGTAGCGGTGAGACAATTCAGTGGATTCGTCTCTGACTCGAGCATCGGACAAGAAGCGGCGACGTTAGAGAAGAGCCTCGAAGGTACGGCTTGGGCTAATGCAATTGAGAAAAGCAAAGAAGACGGTGGTGTTGGGTCAGATTCAGCTTACACGGTGGCTCAGTATAACTCACCCTTCGAGTTCACGGGTCGGGTCAATGAGATTTGGTTACCGTTTCAAATCGACGATTAATTAAGCTGTGTTCACTGTTTAGCGAACACTTTCCTTTTCAATTTTCATATGCATAAATAAAATAAGATAAGAGGTGTTAATATGTAAGTGTTAACCTTTTGTTTCTTTTGTGTTCGATTTAAATTTTGCAGAAACAGAGAAATTTGATATAAAATAAGATTGAACATTTGCCCTGAACCAAACACAGATGATTAAAGACAAAAAAAATTCAGGGCACTCGAGTTAAGTTTCCCTAAAGAGATCTAAACATATTTAAAAATCTGGGGGAGGTTCAAAACAGAATCCTCTCTAGTCTCTTCTACTACCAGCAACTATAAGTTCGATCCCGATCGTTGCTAAAATCTGGGTTAGTCTCATAATTTACATACATACTCTGCTCGTAACAATCGCGGGACGGATATGGTGATGGTGATAGACATGGATATGATAACGGTGCTGAGTCCATCACGACTGTGTTGTTGTGATTTGTTTCTTCCTCAACGAAATACCGGGTTTCAGGTTTGGTACCTGAGAACATTCTGCAAGCGACAGTGTTGTGCGGCGATGGCCCGACGTTGTGGTATAAGTTGTTGAAGACAGAGAAAGGAGAAGAAGAGTCTACGACATGGCAAACATCTGTGTAGTCTATGGTGCTGAAAGAGTCTCTTGTTGATTCTGTGGTGAAAGAAGCTTCGTCTGAGCTCGTGAAGAGAGACCATTCGCTTGATGATGACTCTGGGATGTTGTGGTCCGCACTCGGTTTGAAGCGGTTCACCGGTTTCCTCTGTTCCTTCATCTCGTTTCTTGGTTGCAGATGCCGAACCTGTGCTTTTCCGTTGTGTTCTTCTCTTCGAGGACGCGGATACGATCTGCAAAAATTGTATTTTCAGTATCCATGACCCTGGAATGCAGAAAACTCTTACAAGTCACACACAGGTACTTTCTTACCTCATGTAGAACAACATATAAGCTCCTTCTGACATAACTTGAGTCATTGGTACTCGATGAATCTGCAGAGTTTTAAAAGAAAATTAAACAAAGTTCATAAACCGTTGGCTTGCTGCATTAAGTAGGAGGAAGATGCAAATTAGTTTTTACCTCGGAATCATCGATTCTGAACCAGTTGCCTCTCAAATCTTTGACATAGGAAATGTAATGACCCGAGAAAGATGCGTTGAGAGTATCCAAGTGAACTATAACAGCGTAAAGCATATAAAGCGGAGGAACATCTCCGGATCGTGTCATGAAAGGAATCATGTCCAGCATTTCAGGAAAACTTATGCATTTGTTTATTTTCCCGTATCTTCCTTCCTGCATACACAAGGGTTTCAAAAGCCTATACAATATATAACTAAATAAAAACAGAGTAATTGAAGAGTCATCTTTAAGTAATTGATACCTGGAATCTCTTAAGAACAATTGTAAGAATGTTTGGTGCTTCGTGAATGCTCAATTCTTTCCTCGCTCTAACATATCCAGCACACCTTTTTCCAATGTAATTATTGACATAATTATAATTTAGTTTCAATACCACAAAAGGAAGAGAAACTTGTTTTTTTTCGATCTAACCTGCTACATCTATACATATTTTCTCCATCGAGATCTTCCGGTCTAGTAAACTGAGTCAAGGCATCTTGAAGAGATTCTACCCAACCGTATATCTCTAATGTGAGATCCATTATATTCTCGTATCTTTCTGATTCATGATCACACCTCAAGCATTTCACCTGGTTTTTCACAGAAAGACAGCAGCAGGAACAATGAGCAAAGTCAAATTAGACATAGATCATGAGCCAGGAAATCTAAACACCTTAGAACGAAGACGTCCACCAAACATGTGTTGAACTAACGTTGTTTCTTGCAGTCTTGGATCCACTTTAGTCTCACCTCCAAGTCTCTCCAAACATATGGATTGCATAGAGGCAACCAAAAGCCTACATCCACAAGTGAAAAGAATATGTTAATTTCATGAGAAAATCAACATAAGCTTTGAAATATAATCACATTAAGAGAACGGCTCCACGAATTCAGTTCTAAAAGGACTAGGAAGAAAAACCTTAAGAACTCATGAGCATCTTCTTGACTCCCATCACCAATCTGACAATTTATACTTCGCATGTGTGAGAGAATTCTGCTAGCAGAAAGTGGACCTCCAGATTCTCTAAGCATCATTACATGTTGCTCTAGTTCACACATAAGGCACCAATCTTTTCCAGAACCTATTGCGAAAGAAAAACATTTTCTTTGTCAGAAATAGTAAACTAAATCTGTAACAACTTATGCTACGCGATAAGTTGGGAAAAAGCATTACATGATCTTGAATGTGATCGTCGAAGCAAATAAGCAACGAGTGGTTTGGTACATGTTAAGGACTGCAAGACAGCGTTTGCATAGCAACTGGAGAAGAAAGATGATAGTAAATTAAAAAGCATATACACTGTTAAGAACATAAACACTAAATGGATTTTCCTATTATAAAAGCAACCCTCAATTTTGCAGTTAAAAAGATTGAAAATTAAGTAACTGAGAAAATACCTGTTTCCACAATTTACAAGGCCCCTAGGTGATAAGTTAAACACTTCACACTGAAAGAATTTAAGAAATTCCTCGTATGGGAAAAGCATCTGAAACATAACAGTTATTGACTCAGAAACGTAGGAAACTAAAGATACAAAATTAGATAAGCTAAGAGACAGTAATATCACCAGGGAACTAACTTTCAGGTTCTTATGCCGATCATCATGCTTTGTAGAATTTCTTAAACCCATCATCTTCATTATTCCCATGGTTGAGGAGATGCCATTGCTTTCTTCAGCGATGCCAGTATCCTTAGACCTAACAGTCTCTGGATTATAGGTACAAACATCAGAAACTCTACAAAAGAATTATTACGTTAAAGCAAAATCTTTTAGACACTCACTTGATACTGCAGTAACTTGCCCCTTCTTAATTGGGTCTGTGCATGATTGTTCTCCAGATTTGTTAACACCAGATTTGCGTAGCGGAGCAGTTCTGGTCCCTGTTCAATTCAATCCACATTAGAAGATGCAAATCTCAAACTGTATAAGCCACAACTAGAGTAACTTTTATAAGCTTGTGATATTAGCCCTCACCGTTAGCAGGAAAATGTGTGTTTGGACAACCAAAACAGCTTCTTGCTCCCAAATTGTTTTCGTGTTTCTGACTTCCCTGCATACCACTTACAAAAGGTTGTCCATTCGTTTGCACATAAGAGTTGTCAACAGAATGCCTTCTGGGATTTGTTTCCACAGCATAACTGTTGCTTATCGACTGTAAGCAAAATCACCAGGTCTAAATATTAAGCACTGTGTTGTCTTTTAGCAAGAAAACATAACTGTTTTGGCCTCTGTGAATAAATACAGGGAGCTAGATGTTCAAGAACAGCTAACCTTATGTTTAGTGTGACCCTTCTTGTTATCACCACCAGCACAAGTAGCTTCACCACGAGAAATTTCTTCAGAGGAATTAAACACAATAGCACTGCCTCTTCTAGATGATTCTCGGTTGGACTTGGAAGAATTTTGTTTACCTACGCTTTTCCTCCCTTGTGTGTTGACTTGGGGCGTAATATCAATCTGAGAGATACCCAAGCTTGCAAATTCCACAGAGCTTTTTGAAGTCTTTCCCTTAGCTGTCTGCGTAGTATTGTTACTATACGGTGTAGAATCCATGCCGTTGTCATGCAAAACAGAATCTTTCTCAAAGGAAACCCTCTCAGATGAAGGAGAACAATTCTCCACCGGGACACATTCATCTTTATGAGCTAACCTCCAGTGAATTATTTGGCACTTCCCAGAGCTACAAGCGTCAAAATCAAGATATACATGAGTTAAATGTCTGCAACTTTTACCCACACAAGAATGTCATTTAAAAAGCTCAAAGAGAGAAAGAAAATTCACGAAATATATCTGAAATAAAAAACGATGTGGAAACATACCAGTATCGAACATATTTGCATCTAGAGCAACGTGTCTTAGCAGGACCAAAACACCTTGCACAGACATGTAACTCATTATTACTGAAAAGAGCCGCAACTGGGACCTCACATGTAGCAGCCACGGGATCAGATCTCTCCTCAGCTACAGTCCCACTAACACCAGCCACAAACTCGGCTCTTACGGCCCCGCTTGCAGCAGAAACAGTCTTGGTCTTGGTTCTTAGAGAACTATTTTCAGTAGCCACAGTCTCAAATCTTACACCCCTATTTGGATTAACCATGGTATCAGCTCTTAAAGCTTCTTCCGCTGCCATATGAGCCAGCAAGTTAGCCCTCCCTCTTTTTTCAGAAATGTCACTCCATTTTCCTAATAATACGTAAACTACCACGGGAAGTACTACTAAAACCAGTAACAATATCGGTATGTCAGCTCCCCTTGGTTCGAGCATGTCCCCAGACACGCATTCATGACCCGATCTACAACTTGCTTAGTCTCCTAAATCTACATAAACTTACATAACAAAAAATCCTAAAATAAAATCTATTTCCAGATTCAGATTGATTGTGAGGTTACTGAGTTACTCGGAAGTTGGCTAGCACTGCAATTAAAAACACCAATAGAATGAGGTCAGTTCCCTTTTTCACAAAAAAAAAAACAATTGAATCGAGTCTACGTTCATAAATTTTTACAAAAGCGACAACAAATAACCTCTAAACTCTGAAATCCAACAAACCCCCAAATCAAAGTAAAGGATCTCACTTAATAACCAAGGTTTGCTAAATCCCCGATTCAAAGTAAAGTAGTCAGAGATGAATCCAAAAAATCCTAAAATTCAGATAAAACAAATCCTTTATGGAAGAACTTGTGCTAAACACTCGCGATCCAAATGAAAAAACCCCAAATCCGTACAGACCGTAGCACATTATTCTACGAAGCAGCTAAAAAATGACTCCTAAAAACTTCTCTAACCATAAAATCTGAGGTTGGTGAAAGCCTCCATTGCTCTCGAATCTAAGATTCCAGCACCCACAAAACCCTTACAGAGTAGTTTTAGCAACGATTAAAACTGAGGCACAGTACAAAGAAAAAGGAAAGAACGAGCTTTAAGAAGAATTTGGGGGCATACCTTATTTAGCGAGATGAATGCAAAAAAACCCTAATTTCAGCCTTATCTTTTTGCTTCTCGTCTTCTTGAGCTCGAAAAAAGATGCTTTGATTCCTCGAATGGGTAAGACACAAACAGGCTCTTTGTCTATCTCTCTTTCTAACACACTTTCTCTCTCCTCGTCCCGTGTTGTTTATGCTCTTCGTTTTCACACTCTTCGCGCACTGTCTCTCTCCGTCCTTCAGGCTGCTGTTAAAATAAAATAAAACTAATAACACATGTATAAAAGGAAACAATTAACAACTAATATATTCCTGGACAAAACTATAGCTAGACAATTAATTTTACCGAAATACTTATATGTTTTATCACACGTAATTACGAGAAAATTGATTAAATTATTGTGCAGGTGTTATTTCCATTAAAATCCAAAATTTCATAATAGAAATCTAGGGAGTGTATTGAACTAGAGATTTGAAATTTATTTGAGTTTAACTGAAATTTGAAAGGATTTATTTGAATTTTAGAGAATTAGAAAATTTGTTATTAAATTTTCTGAATTTTCACTTAAAACCATGAGATTTTGATTTTTATATTTTTAACTAAGAAATTCTTTGAAATCTTACATAAAACTTTTAAATCCAATTTTTAAAATATTTTTAATAACAATGGATTTTATTGTATATTTTAAAATCATCATTCCAATAACATTAGATTTTAAAAAATATTTTAAAATTCATATTTCACTAACATACCTTCAAATTACTCTTTCATTGTCTCAAATTTATCATCTTAATCCAAATACCTTCAAATTCTCAATTCTGTACGTCTCCCATTACATCTCCATAAATTACTCTTTCATTGTCTTAAAATACATGTTACATTAGATTTGCTAATATGTTTACCTTAATTGACAGAAATTTGAAAGTTTTCAAAAGTTTCAAAATGACTGTTGACAATTTTTTTTTTTTGAGATAAAGAAATGTTAACAAAATCTTAAACTATATCCGACAGTAATAATAATTTTTACTTGTTCAGACATTAAAACTGTACACAGCATATTAAAATAAAAAAAATCTTAAGCAACTATATATCAAAAACGAATAATTATATACATTTTCTTAAATAGAAAAATATTATTTAGTATTTTTTATTATGTTATTATGTACTTTTAAAATTACTCAACTTTAAAAAAAAAAAATCTTTGAAATGGCTTTTACTCCCAATTTAAACTGAAAATTTTCACTCCTACCCAAACAAAAAATCACTATTGAAAGTAGAAAAAAAAACAGAAAAACCCGAACATCGATTTCAAATGTGTTTATATTAAATCTCACGCAAGAGTAATTTTTAATAGAATAGTTTAATTTGGTTTATTTTCTATTAAAAATAATAATGGGTAACTAAAATTCTTTATTACTATTTATTTTAATTCATAATTTATCAGAAATATAAAAAATATAATAAATTTACAAACCATTTTAGTAAAAGTTTAAATATACCAATTCGGCAATTCTCATACACAACATTATATACGGTTATATTGGATTCATTTTCTATAGCCCAAAAATCGAATCGAAATTTGAATCAGCCATTTTAAAATCTGCATGTTTAAACGAGATTTTTAGATAAAAAAACTCATAAAAGATTTTATATTAATATTTTGTAGCCCTATATATATGAATAAAGCCAAATAGTGTATTTTATTGCTATATTTTTTATAATGAAAATTATTTATTGAGTAAACTAACTTAATTTCATATATACACACATATATATAATGATATGGACAAATCTATTGTAATATGCATATGTTATGCATGCATCTATCTGTTTATAATTCGTTATTATGTGACTGAAATGAATTCAAACATAATAGTTGTAGCTGCATTCTGTTTTCGGTTTCTTGCATTCTTTAACCAGAAAGATATCATCTATTGGTCATCACATGGTGACTGCGATAACGACTCATTTTCATAACATAATTCTTATTTAAGACAGTAATATTATTAGATAGTCTTTGATTGTCTTGAAATACATGTCATATTAGATTTGCTAGTATGTTTTTACCCTTCACACCTTTTCACAGGAGTAGGAAAGGTTTTAAAAGTATGAAAACGACTGTTGACAAAATCTAAAACTATATCCGATGGTAATGATTAAATCTTACTTTTTCTTACATTAAAACGCTACATAGAAATATCAGAAAAAAATTGACAAAAACAATATATATATCAGAAAAACACACAGATTTATATATATTTGCACCAGAAAAAAGAAAACAATTATATTTTTTGGGGGTCATATATTACAAACGTTATAACAAATCTGTTATTGTCAAAGCAAAAAACCGAATAATAAAATACATCTTTTACAAACGAATATTAAAAAAACTATTTTAAATGGTTTTTTATATTATTAGGTATTTAAAAAGTTTACCAACATTTTTTTAGTAGCTAGTTGATAAGCCACGAACGTGGCATGATCTCGTAATAGACATTCGTCACGTGGCATTAAGCCATTTGTTCTAAACTTGTCAGAACTAATGGGTCTCACCTTTCGTACCATTCATCTCAAAAGGTAATATGACTCTCACATCACGAATCCAGACCCGTTGGATTATTCTATAGACGACTTTCAATTAAAATTTAAGTGGGCCCATGTTTTAGGGCTGTACTTTCACCCTTTCAGTTTCAGTGAATGCTGCACGAGTTTAATTACAACTATATTAACGCATGACCCGGTAAATGGATTCCATTCCGTTATCTTAGACCATAATTGAACACACCCCAATAACTTGAGCCCATGAGCCAATTTTAGTAGCGGTGCTTTTTCAGACATTTATATCAAGGAGAAGCCGAGATAGAAACGAAAGCGTAAAATCATAACGACAAAAAAAAAAAAATCATAACGAAAAGTTTCCTTCTCTTTTTGTTTTTCCTGTGATTTTGTTTAGAAGAAGTAGAGGAAGCTCGAGGAGGAAGAGGAAAGAGGCGAGATGGGAGAACGTAAGGTGCTGAATAAGTATTATCCGCCGGACTTCGATCCTTCGAAGCTTCCTCGGCTCCGGCGACCAAAGAACCAGCAGATCAAGGTTCGTATGATGCTTCCAATGAGTGTCCGATGCAGTACCTGCGGAAATTATATTTACAAGGGAACCAAGTTCAATTCACGTAAAGAAGACGTCATTGGCGAGGTAAATTGAATACAATTGATTCCCTTTCTATGTAATTGCTTTCTTGGGATGCTTTTACGTAATCTGCGTACCTCTTAGCGTATAGTGTTGATGCGGATGCTTAGGAGTTTCATCTGATTTTTCTTAGGGTTTATTTTCGTCAGTTCTTGAATTGAAACTTGTCTAGAAAACGATTTCAGATTTGGGGTTTTAGGGTTTCGAGAAATTGAGCGTTGTTTTGGTTGGTGGTAGAGAAAAGCTAGTTTCATGTTCCAGTGTAACTGAGTACCTTTACCTGGATGGCTCTTGAACCCTAAGTGTAACCTTTACTATAATCTAGTTCGAACTGCTTGAATAGTTATTCTTGGTGGTGTTTGTGTGGCTTTTATTCTAATCAAATGATTTATGCTCTTCTTTGAATTTGCAGACGTATCTCGGGATCCAAATATTTAGATTCTACTTCAAGTGCACCAAATGCTCTGCAGAGCTGACTATGAAGACGGATCCACAAAATTCTGATTATATAGTCGAATCTGGAGCATCTCGTAATTATGAACCCTGGCGTGCAGAAGATGAGGTAAGGACTTCAGACATGTATCTTTGAGGATTATGTTATTTGTGCATGATGTTGATACACACCTTTCTAGTTTACTAATTTGTACAGTATTTTTTTCTGTTCAGGAGGTTGATAAGGATAAACAGAAACGAGATGCTGAGGAGATGGGGGATGCTATGAAGTCCTTGGAGAACAGAACTTTGGATTCTAAAAGAGAAATGGACATTATAGCTGCACTTGATGAAATGAAATCAATGAAGGTATGAGACAGATGCCTTTTTGTATTTTTTCCTTCCTCACTTTCTCTTGATCTCAGTGTTCAACTCTGAGATATGATTCTAGTTCATGTTTCGGTTACATGCTGGAATAAGTGTTTTTTTGTACTGATTTTCTTTTATTTTGCTTTTTGCAGTCTAGACATGCTACTGTGAGCGTAGACGCAATGCTGGAGGCTTTGCAAAGAACAGGCGCTGAGAAGGTATGTTCCTATTGCTCTGTTTCCGTGTTCATATATGTGCGATTTGATATTGTATACGCGGCATGCCTTTTTTAAGTTAAATATTAGAAAATCTGGTTTTTGTCGTTTCATAATCTGAGCCTTGTTATTACTCTTTGCACACCTTCTATTTTAGCAAACCCCTCTCTCTCTCTCTAGTGAAAGTTATCTGGACCATTGTTATGTTAAGTTATATCGCTGACTGAGACAGTAATGGTTTTTTTCTTTTGTGACAGGTAAAACGAATTGAAGAAGAAGATGAAGCAGTTATAAGGTCGATATTTGGTGTAAGTGTTCAACTTCTTTTTTTGCATAAATGTTGTTTCTTCACATGACATTTTATCTTTGCTAAACTTCTTTCATATTTCCTGTTTCATCTGAAATGCAGAAACATAAAGAAGTTATTAGGAGAATTGCAGATAACGATATTGATGATGATGATGATGATGATAATGATAGCGATGGTTCTCCCAGCCTTGAGAAGGATAAAAGAGGATCATCTTCAGATCTTTCAAAGGTATCCTCCATCAGAACTTTTTTTTTCAGTTATGCCTCATCCTATCATATATATCGAGTTTCTGTAATCAGCGCTAACCGTTAATTCTTTTACTTTTGATACAGAAGAGAAAGGCATCAGAAGAAAGTCCAAGCAACCCCACAGATATTTTGACTAGTTCTTCTGCAGGTTGGTGTTCAATCTTTCCTTTCAAGTTTATCGACTTTGATTTCCTTTTTTCCGGTTAAATAACCTTTAACGTGGTTCTCCATTTTTTATCAGAAAATCCAAAGGAGCCGAAGAAACTATCTACCAGCAAACAACCCTTCAAATCCGTTCACATAACAGTCATCAAGAAGCCATCTCAACCAAATTCTTCGAAGACTCTGGTTCCTGCAAAGCTAGAGGAGAAGAAGAACGGTGTGGCTAACACCAGTTTAGCATCTTTATTCCAGAACTATGGCAGTGATGAAGACGAGGATTGATTCTCTTGTTTTTGGTTCTCAACAAGGTCTCGTACTTTCACAGATCTTATATTATTGTTTTAGAGTTGGAGACCATCCTTGTTCTGTTGACATTTGAGATCTTTCAGAAAATATGAGTTGATATTACGATAAATATTTCCAGAAATTTGCACATGACAATATGACATTGCAGTTAAGAGCAAGAGAATCTGCAATTGATTTGGATTGATAGTTGGTTTCTGATGAAGCTGACCAACTTACAAAAATCTCCAGATAAATACAGCAAAATACATCCCAATAAAAAGCAGAAATGGTGAGCACACCATTTCTTGAATCACACTCCAGACAATCTTGTATCTCACCTCTGCCCTTTCTTCTTCCACAACTCACCAAACATCTTCATCCCAGAACTCTTCCTCTTCCCACTTCCCAATCCATCATCATAATCATCAGCCATTCCATGTGGTTCCATGAACCCAGCGACTGCTGTCGGGTCAAACAATCCACCTGCAAAACACTTCTCAGCTGACCCAGATCGATCCCGACCATTCATCTCAAACTCTCCAGAAAGTACCGCAGCTGCAGCATCCGCGGCCTTCCTCCACTGCTCGGTTTGAACCCTAAGCTTCTTCATCTCAGCCTCTAAAGCGTCTTTTGCTTTTTCCATGGAATTAAGCTTCTCCTTCAGGTGAGCTGTCTTTGCTCTGCTTTCTTCTAACTCTTCCCCAATCCGACTCACCTTTGAAGTCATCTCATCTTCATTAGCTTTCACATTAGACATCTCTGAAGCCGAATCACTCAACTGATTCTTTAACCTCTCGTTTTCTTTGCCTAGTGTCTCATGTTCTTTCTCCATATCATAGAGCCTAGCTTTCAGTATCTTGATCTCATCTTCCTTTGCAGCCAATTTCTCAGCTTCTTCATTTCCGCTTCTCGGTTCTTCTTCTTCTACTGCAATCTTCTCAACAAGAACCTCAAACACATCAGTCTCTTGCTGGGCATCACCGGGGATTTCGTCTCTATCAATCGTTTCAGCCTCAACTGCAGATTCCTCCACTCGATCCGGCGGGTTTGGTTTCTTAAACTTGTTATGAAGCTCGTCTTGAGCTTGTTTCTTGACAGCTTCAGCATTAGCTAACTGCTCTTTGAGCAATCTCAGTTCCTCTTGAGCTTGTCCTAACTGTGACTCTAAATCCGATATTCGACCTCCAAGTTTCTTCTGACCAAGGGGATCACTGTGAGGTCCACTGCTTCTAGGAGATCTACGGTCAACACCGAGCTTAAAACTCCGGTCTGTAGTGATGACGCGTTTGGGATGATTCAAGTCAGAAGTAGATGAGGATGTCCTCAGCCTTGGAGCTTGCCTCTGAGACAACTCTGAAACTCTAAAGAAATGAACAACAGAAAAGAGAAAAAGTCTTCTAGTCACATCATTACTTACGCATGTGCGAGAATCAAAAGATCAAATTCGAGAAATATAGTTTATACCTTGGTCTTGGCATTTTGATTTCCTTCGGAGGATTATAAGTATAACACAACAGAAGCTAAGTTGCTGGAAGCTCCAAGTGTAGTTATGAAAATCTGAAGCATGAATAAAAATCAAATGTCATTTTTTACTGCAACTACTAAAAGCCATGACTGTTGTCGGAGAATTCCAAAAGAACTGTCATAAGACTATAATCATATGCCGCCTAAAGCGTGTGTATGTGTATGATTACAAAAAGAGAGATCTTCAAACTTTTTCACCAAAATGCAGAAAGTAAAAAAACAAAACACATAATCTTTAGTCTTTGTAAATCAAAGAACAGAGAAAGGGAATTTTCAAAGATACAAGAAGTTAGAAAACATTCTTTTTAAGTTCTTTTGCAGTTTCTAAACAGCGATCCGACAGAAAAAAGGATAAAAACTTACAGAACTAAAGAAGAAGAGGTATTCACATTAGAAATCCAATAAGTGAAGAAGAGAATCTAATAGAAAGACTCAAAGAGATAGATTTTAGTTGGGTGATTGTGAGTTAATAGGAACAAGAACATAAAAACAGAACAATACCCAAAATGAGCAGGATTTAAGGAGAGAGAGAAAGTGTGTGTTGTAGTGTAACGCATGTACCTTTTCGAAACAGACAGCTTTATCTGAAGCCAGCGCTCTCTATACCCAAGAGAGAGAGAGAGAGAAATGGGGTCTTTTGAAGATTTGAAATAAAGCTGGGCGTACTGAGATTTAAATTCGAGGGACCATTGGGGAGAAGAAGAAGGGCAAAACTATTATTTTAAGTCTTGGGACACATAACCATCATGTATGTAAGTCCTCATTTTTTTAATTTCTAACCATCTATTGAAAATTTTGATTACAAGAGTGACTAAAAACCCATCTATTGAATTTTTTAATCATTGAAGTAAAATTAAAAAGATTTATAAGTTACAATGATGAGAATGTAATCATGTATAAAAGTTCAGGAATTAGCACTAGAGTCTAAAACCATGAATCTTGGATATTTGATTTTTATGTATAAATTACTTTGTAACAAATATATTTAGACAAATGCATATAAATGTGACAAAGTTCGTTTCTATAGTTTATCATTATTACACACACACATGTTTTTACCTAAATATCAATATGTTTCTGACAATCTTGTTTCTTTTTTTTTGTCGGTTTTGTATAAATTTCAATTTACAAACCCTTTTTTTATTCACCCCTTCTCTAATTTCGACGTTTCTTTTTGTCATCTCCAACACGTCGAGCAACCAATGTGATGTTTCTTAAGGAACGAAATCAAAACTAGATGACAAATATAAAATAATTTATAGGGGCATTGAATTGCCGTAAAATAAACAACCATTTTTGAGATTTGGAGTGGCAGGAACAACATCCTCCACCGCAACTACCACACCGCTTCAGAGACCATTGAGAAATCAATAGAAGTCATATCAAGAACCGCTTTCCGAGCACAAAATCCACCAAGGCAACGGCATAACCTGGGTTGATCAGAAATTAGAAATGCGACTAATAATAAATAATAGTATTCACATTTACATTTATAGGAAACATATTTATATTAGTTGTAGGCAATTTAAAAGTAAATGGACGGTCCAAAGTGAGAAAAAGGTGAAGTGTACTTGATATTCAAGAATCAAAGACAAAGGCATGTGAGTGGAGGAACTCTTTAAGTAAAAATCCCTAAAAGGCTAAAACCCCAAAAACCCCAAAGATGACCACCACACTTGAATTGATGTTCTCTTCTCATTAAATATCAAAGAGACCAAAGCATGTGAATCTTCATTTTTGTCGTCCTTTCTTGACATCTCCTCAACTACTAACTAACTATTCTTTTACTCCCTTAGAATCCCCCAATCATCCATTCTTCACAAACTCTTCCAAACTATAGCTCTACTCGATCATCTTTGGAATGCTAAGATGGCAACATCACTCCGCAATTATGCATGATTTTACCAATAATAAGATCTCACGGAATCATGAATCATATCCCATTTTTTTTAATTCTGTAAGATATTAATGACTCCTTCTGTTTGAAAATAGCTTAATCACTCTTCAAATTCCGCAAGCTCTTACCAATCACAACATTTTGCCTAATCATATACTATATAGTTCCGCAAATTCAGTGACTAACGTTACAAATTTTGTAAGTATTTTTGTTTTTTTTTGTTGAAATGTCACCAATCAGAATAGATAACGAAACAACCAACCTTCTGTATTAGGACTGAAATCATTTTGCGTTTTTCGTATTGGCACATGTATGAAGTGATCTAACAAAAACTAGCAATCCAAAAATCACCCCACTCACACTAACATATATAACCAAAGACTAACATTTTTTTCGTTTTCTTTGTACCTTTCGGAACACTATTGCCATGTAACTTCCCTGGAAAACTCATTGGCACTATCATCAGCTATATCAGATTTTGTGTAGCTGATTCCTGCTCCTTGAAGGTAATGGTTACAATCTTCTTCTATGGCATTGTAATGACTGTCGTTGCAATTGCTTGGAACCATGTTAACTTTTTGACTGGAGGAAGATTCACCAACCATTTGCTATGCGTTCTGCAAGGACAGCTATTTCATAAGCTAGCCCTCCAGATGGAGATGATGAAGATGGCATCTATTGTTCTACATTATGATCTTCTTCTAGCATTTCATCAGGAGATGTGTTTCTCTGCATTCCAGGTTCCTGATCAATAAGAAAAGAGTTAAAAGGCTTAGCATATTTACAAAAATGCTATATACTTCCAACTTTATTAACCGAACAAATTACCTGAACCGAGAGCCATATTGCTTCCATGACCATTATATCCTCAAGATCAAAATCAGACTGACCGTCCCTGAGGAGTTTTTCAGATAACTAAATAAGCAGTCACCTGATATGGATTATTCAGATTCAAAGTTTGAAAACATGTTTTACCGTTGTGTATGCCAGAAAACGAATGATGTGAAAATGCTAAACCATAACCAATTGATAAAGAGACAACTTAACAAGAGGTACAATAGTTTCTCACTTCATTCTTAATTGTAACTGTTCCCAAAGCATCAAAGTTCCTCAAAAGAAAGAGCTAAAATAAAGAAAATTAACTGCTAAATCGAGGAAAAAAGGTTGCAGGGATGAATCTTCATACAACCTCAAGGCATGGACCGACAGAAAAATTCATTTAGATCCAATTATAGAATCGCTGTGCCAAAAAATAAAGATAAAATAACAGAACCTGAAGAAAGACAAACCTTGTAAACCGAGGGTGCGATGTAGAACATGAGTCTTGAGATGAAACAATTGCCTCATCCTCTGCGTAAAAAGTATCTGATTGAGATTGCAATCCAAGAAAAACAAAAATGGAAAGATTAACACAAGTTGAAACAGAGAGAAGAACTAACCAGCAGCAGAACCATATTCTGTATCAACAGTCGCTGAACTTGAGCTAGAAGAAAACGATTCCAAACGTTTATGCATTCTTTCATCTTCTTCTTCAACTTCCTTCTCCCTCATTTTTATTTTGGCTTCTATAACTCGCTGCTCTTCCTTCAGAACACAGAGAAAATAATATGGGCAGAATCAGTCAGTAATTCCATCATTTACTCATTAAGAAAGTGAACTGTTTTCAAGATTAGATTCTGGCTTACAATTTGATCAATGATCTTCTCCTCTTTAGTCTTCCCTCCACAGCATAATTGGAAGTTTTGATATGCAAAACGGGCATCATACATTTGTTAAGGAGGACACGGAAAGAGAGAATTTTGATATGTAAAGACCAAAAGCCTAATGCTTAATATGACAAATCAAGGGATACTGAGTTGGTTGAGCTGAATGAGGATTCTTCATCTGCAGAAAACACTCTGTATGAAACCAAAATACAAAGTCAATGACAACACGAGGGTGAAAAAATATTCTATAGTTAGAGATGGCTGATGAATAAGGCCCTTAGAAATACATACCAGAAAGCAAATAGGACATTCTTCAAGATCATGGGAGGAGGTTTCTTCATCACCAGGATAACAAGGAGCAAGCTTGGACTCTAAGATGAGTTTCTTAAGCTTTTTAATGTCGACATCTTTGTTCATATATAAACCTTGTTGTGGCTTGGTGTATCTTTCGTCCAAAGTTTGTCTGTTCCTTCCCAGCTTATTACCCATCAAAATTGTCTCTTTAAACTAAGATCATAAGAGAGACATAAAAAACACATTCACAAGAAGAAACCAATTTACTTTACACAATTTATAACCGCAAAAAAGAGCTCGTAGCAATCCAAAAATGTTTCCTTTTTCCGACCAAAACCCTAATTTGCAACGGTTGTTGATAACAAATCTCTTCAATTGAGATGTTACAGAAGAGATTTTTGAAACCATTGAATTGTATATAATGAGAAAGATAGTAAAGAGTCAGACAAGATACCTTAAAAACTTGGAGAAGAGAATCTCAAGGCACTTGGATTACGAGAAGAGAAACAAAGATCGGAACTTTCTTCTGTAAGACAAATACAGTAGTGTTGTGTGACTAAGTATAACGTGCATACATATATTCTGTTCACACAGATAAAGAGGGTTTCGTATCTAGAATTCTTGTATTTTCTTTTGATTACCTTTTTTCCAACTTGAAATTGTAAAATTTGACGGTGATAAAGAAGGATACGAAACAAATGAATCGTCATCTCTCTTGTTTTCACTCTTCCTCCTCCCCCACGCGCCACTCTTGCGCCTGACTCACAGTAGGTGGTTGGCTTGGATTTGGAAGATGCTTCGCACCAAACGATCCAGCAGAACCAAATTTGGCGAAATGTATTTATATGTCAACCACCACGAGTATAGTAGAGTTTTACTGAATGTATGTATATAGACACATTGTTTAATTTTCAATGTGGATAAAAGATTTTCTAATGCTATTGTTATTCATTTTATGTATTTCTTTCAATCCATATCATCAAATCTAATTCATCGGATGGTATTTCTCATCTTTAAGAGTCTATTTTATTTCGGACAAACAAACAATTTCATTAATAACAAATTAAGATTACAAAATACCATACAAAACTTTTGAAAAAATAAATTATTACGTAAACAAATATATGCGTCATATATTGAAAACAATAATAACATGAAAAGTGAATTTGACAATACTTCCCAAGTAAAAACTTATTCGTTAACGGTAGATTACATTCATTATTTTTCTTATCTGTATTTGATATTTTCCTAATATAAATTGTGTGTTTAGTTAGCAACTTTTGGTTAAAACTCATAATTACACACATCATTATAAAACCAAAAACCAAATGCTTCCGTATGAATTTTTGTTTCTACAATTAGATATCAATGTTTCTGTATCCAAGACTTTCTAACATGGTTTGGCTTTGACTTTGTTCTCCAGTCATATTCGTATCTACGCTTTCGCATTCTCAATGGTGGTTTTCAAAGTAAAGCTGTCAGGATTTCAATAAACTATAAGACCAAAAAATATGATCCAACGAAAATTTTGTCCAGTGGAAAAAAAATTATGGTGACTGACATGATAATATGATCGAAAACCTCCTAAAAAACCCTGTTGATGATTCTGAGGCAAAATCCTCCATCATAAAGCGAAAAAAACCTTTTTGTTGGAGAAGAAATAACCGCCCTTCAATCATTTTGAGAAGAAAGTAAAGGGTGACAATAAAAAAACAAATGTTTCAAGAGATATTTCAGTATCTTTTGAAAATGATTTGTCTCGTGCGGAGACAATTGTATCATCCAAATCATCATAGTATAGATGATAATTATCGATGATTACAAAGTGCCGCTTATTAATCTGTATCGTTTTCTTAGATCCAAAATTTTCATAACCATAACGAATACTTCCAAACTTTCGTAAAGTTTTGTTGTGTTAGCTATCAACACCATTAATCTCCAAACCCAAAAATGAAAACATCCATCATGAAATTTAAAAAAATCTATTGGAGAAATCAGAACTTGATCAAACAAACAAACATATAAACATAACTAAAAACAAAAATATAAACAACTAAAACAGGCATGAAACCGGCAAAAACGTCGGACACCGACCAAAAAACACTAAGATTGAAAGATTGTGCCAAGCACATTTGGAATTGCGAAAGAGAGAGAAGTTACGTTTGGTAACTGCCTTTTCTTAAGGGTTTACTTTTGTACTATTTTTCTCTGTAAATTTTGATAGATAACTATATAACTGTAAGCTTTGATTTAAAGTATTAAAATATCTAATAAGTATATATATTTTGTTAATGAATCTATTATATTTGGCGGACAACAAAAAAAGGCTTAGCAATTTGAAAATTTTAAGCCGGTTAATTTTTATGATTAATGACAAAAGGGAGTAATACATTGGACAAAGAAAATCGTATTTATTTGATACTATAAAAATAAATATTAAAGATAGTAAAAAAAGATAATACTAGTGCAGTTTAAATTTTACTTATTAATTACTGAAATGAAGCAATAATAATAATAATAATAATAATAATAATAATAATAATAATAATAATAATAATAATAATAATAATAAAAGTGAATTTAAAAACATTCTTATAAAATTATGCTGTAAATAATCCTAAATGATGATCACACATACAACACTACTTTTAAAAAAAAGTGCAGAATATTTCCTTATATACATTAATTCAGTAAGCAAGAAAAAAAATCACATTCTAAGAAGTAAAGGAACTAGGGGAAAAAGAAAAAGGCGACTAAAGATCACTCGTGTTTTACATAGGCCTCTTAGTAAGATTAGACCCAATGGGCCTTAACAAACACGGGAAAACTAAACCAAATTATAGAAAAAAGGATTGAAAAGAAAGAAACAAAAAACGAATTCTCACTAGTCAATTTTCTGACCATATATTGTACAATTCGCCGACCGGAGGCATCTCCCTGAAAAAGCTATCGAACTCCGTTGTCTCTAAACCTCCTTCTGCTTCTTTTCCGACGCCGCCAAATCGCCGTGTTGAATCATTTCTACCGTACCCTTGGCCGGGAAATTCGAAAGGGCCGTCGACGACGACGGCGTTTTTACCGGTGAGTTCTTGAACAACCGTCTTGAAGCTCCGAGCATCAGTCTGGACGTACTGTGTGTTAATGAAGACAACCTTCATCGGCTCAGATCTCATTTCAGACATACTTTTTGGTGATTTTAGTTTTGTTGTAGACTATCAAATTAGAAAATTTTATGTTTCTTTTGTTCTGTCCTCTTGAGTATTTTGCCTTTTGAATCTCCGTATGTTTGTTGTATTTATATGAGTAGATAAATATAAACGCAAACAAACACAGTTACATAATATATATATTTGTGGGAAGACTGTACTTTGTCATTTTATAGCTTTTAGAAACATTTATCATCATGGGGACTCCTTATGAACTATAAATATAAATTGCTATATATTATTGCCAATGTTGGAAAGCAAGACTTATTATTATTTATTTATTTTCATCAGAAAGCAATACTTATTATATAGGTGAATGATACTTCGTTTCTAGAAAATGCTTACGTATGGAATTACGATCGTAGGCTTTCATGTATAAAGACTTTTTATAAGCAATATCATCATTCAGAAGTGGCGCAAACTTTCCACGTACTAAAGAAATTAGACTCAACTAATTAACGTTGCATAATAAATATCTCTATTTAAAGTTTTGTAACCGATGGGTCAACTGAAACTGGGGATTATTAGTTATTAATTAACGAATTTTCTGCACATGTGAGGTTCAAAATAAGAAAAAATGTTGTTTTAATTTATCTACTTATATATAAGAGTTAAGATATCTCAAGGAACTAATAAATTTTATGGAATTATTGTTACACAAGTTCAATAGATGTTTAGCACCAAAAGAAAATTATATGTATATTTTTTTCTTGTTATAAACTATGTTTGGTCTTCGGACTGTAGTGTGGTCTATGATGTGATTCTCGTACGGAAGAGACAGGTTTGACCGTTAACATTTTCAAGCAGCCTTAACGGACCAAATATCAAATAGACTTTCTTATTATTATCTGGAAATTACTGATATCGAAAGAATCATTTTATATACTGTTTAATGGGTCAAAGCACGCCTTATTTGATGGAATATGAAATCGCATCACATCGCGTGAAAAAACTAGCCAAACTCCAATGCTATTCGGCATTCCACAATGCAAGATAAAAACACAGATTTTTTTCAAATACTGAACAAAATTAAGATTTCATTTCGATGTTTTTATGAATTCGTGTCTACTAGTATGAAGGTTTTAGGAATAAATAAATAAAAATTATCCAAACTTGGTGACAAGAATCACTATTTTTTATGTAGATTTCTTAGCACAGTTCCTTAAGATATGTTTCTCTATAAGTAGATAGTGTTTTTATTTATTTATTATAAGTACATAGTGTTACCAACACTTATAATCATCTCGTCTTTAAAACATTTAAGAAAACAAAACATTTCTTTGTTATTTCAAATATCAAATAAAACATTTATTTGTTATTTGTTATTTCAAAAAGAGAAAAAGAAATAGAAACATGCAGGCTAGTATCTATGAAAAGAAGCACATCGCTTGCATCTATTTTGTGTTTAAGGCTTATTGTTTGTCTCTCTTATTCGTCGCCGTCACAACAAGTCGCCCGGTCACCGAACCAAAAATCTTCGATTTTCAAAATTATGATGCTAAAGGCGACGGTACGTAAAGCGGATAACACCAATGTACATGACATTTTCTGAACTTTTGTATTACTAAATTTTTTTTCTCAACTTATTCATCTATTTTCCATAAAATTTGGATTAGTTCAATAAAAAACTTCAAGGACAAACCAATGTTTTAAAAAAAATTAGTGAGCTAGTTACTTGATTTTATATGTTGAATTTTTAAATATATATATATATATCCTATTAATTAATATGATTAAATTAGAGTTAGTTAATCAAAGAACATCTAATTTTTTTATGACAAAAAAGCTTTTGAATCCTACATATGCCTATGATTTAAAAAAAAAAACTGAATACCAAAACATGTTAAATTAGGTATTTTTTGATCTAGAATCCACTTTTGTATTACACTATTAATTTTTTTAAATCTCGTTCTCTAGATATATCGATGCACAAACCATCTATTTTTGAACTCTGCGGTTAGGAGAAAAAAAAGAAGAGAATTGTAGAATTCTAAACCAAATAATCAATATACTATAAAACAAATACAGTTATTTTCCTCGTTATCTATGTCATTTTTTTGAATTTTTTACATTCAATCCTTTAAATTACTATAGAGCTTTTGTCTTATAAATTAATCTACCTTGTTTATTAATGCATAATATAAGGCGTTCACAAATGCTTGGAAGGATCATGCACATGGAATGGACAAAGCAGGATGTACATACCGAAAGGAAGATTCTATCTTGGTGGTGTAACGTTCGTAGGACCATGCACTGGTCAGATTTCATTTGTCATCGATGGAACCTTATTGGCCCCTCCGAACAACGACGACATTAAAAAGGAAACGTGGATCAACTTCCAATATATCGACTACCTCACCGTCTCCGGCGGTGGCACCGTCTACGGTCAAGGAAAAGAGAGTTGGTCACTAAATGACTGCAACAAGAACAATAATTGTCCTAAACTTGCTATGGTACGTACCATTTCTTGAACCTCTTTCTTTGTCGTTATATATATATATAAATAAAGAAAAACAAAATCTTGGAAAGAAATTGATTTAATCATTTTCCCCTCTTATTAATTATTTTAAATATGTTGCATTTATTAAACTAAAAGGAAGATAGTAATACTATACACGTTTATATTTGAATTCAATTTGTAATTGTTTATTCATGAATATTTTTTCTCTGATTTTAAATTTACATACCATCTTGTGAAATTAATGGAGACGTCTCGCTAATATATTAGTTTCTTCCAAGAGGAATTAGTCTAGAATTTAAACTGAAATAACTATGAGAGTGTAATTTAAAGAAAGTTGCTAACTGATCTAGAGTCTTTCAGTACATTGTACAGAACATGGCCTTCGATTTAGTAAAAAGTCAAGCATCGAAGGGATAACATCACTCAACAGTAAAGCGGGGCACTTCAATTTCTACACTGTTGATCATTTCAACATCACTGGCGTCAACATAATAGCTCCAGGCGACAGCTCTAACACCGACGGGATCAAAATAGGTTTCTCAAGCAACGTGCATATCTCAAACACTCATATTAGCACCGGATACGATTGTATCGCAATCCTCTCTGGAAACACCAATTTCGATATCTATAATGTCATGTGTGGTCCGGGACATGGGATCAGTGTGGAAGCTTAGGAGAAGACAAAAATGAGAAGAACGTTGAGGGCATAACGATTAAAAGACACGGTCTTTACCGGTACAACGAACGGTTTACGGATCAAGACGTGGGAATCATCGGCTTCAGAGATCGTTATCTCCTACTTTGTGTATGAGAATATACAGATGATCGATGTCGAAAACCCAATCAACTTTAATCAGAAGTATTGTCCTTACCCGCCGTGCGGGAAACAGTAACTTATCACGCAAGAAACAAACTTCTCTGTTTTTTAATTTAAATGTAACTCATTGAGTTTAATTAACAGGTTAGATCGTGATTTTGCAGGGAGATTCTCATGTTCAAATCCAAAACGTGACGTTAAAGAACATTTGGGGAACGTCGAGGAACAAATTGGCTGTGAAACTTCAATGTAGCGAAAGCTTTCCTTACAAGAATGTTCAGTTAGTTGACATCAACTTAACGCACAGCGGGACCGACGGGCCTACAACGCCGTTGTGTGAAAACGTTGAAGGTTCTGTGGCAAGATGGTTCCTCCCCATTGTCTAAGTTGATCTGGTGGGAACACAGTACGGTCGTTTTTAAAAAAAAAAAAAAATTTTAAGATATTTTGGGTTTATACATTTATTCTTTTTTTCTTTTTTCGTTTTGTCGAATTTGATATCTTTGTCAATTGTGAATGAGTATGTTTCTTTTTAATTGAAATGAGATCCGGATAGAAGGGGTGATACGGATCCGAAGTTTTCGAGGATATCTGTATCCGTAGTATTAATGGTTTTGCTCTGTATCCGTATGCAGGGAAAAAGCAGATAACCGGAGGTAAAAAGCAGATAACCGGAGGTAAAAAGCGGATATCCGAAAAAAATAACAGATATCCGTGGAAAAAATGTATATCCGGTAAAAAAGAAAAAATATTAGACCGAATACAAATATCTATTCCAAAGTTTTTAATATCAAGATCCAGATCCATTTTGTCCGAACATCTATTTTCGGATAATCATGTCCAGACCTACCGGATAGTAAGTTTATTTAGAAATTTTCTAAATGTAGATATTTATATTTCATCAACGTTTTGATTTAAAGAACAATAAGACGAACGATGATTATATATTTTTTGGAAATTTTTATTACAAAAGTAAGTATTACACTACATTGCAGTAACAATCTCTGATTTGGTGTAGCTAATGTAACCACTGAGTGCCAATGCGAGCTTCAAACTATTCCCTCTGTGATCTGAAGAGCTTTTATTAATAAGAAGAGTTGAAAAGAGTATCGGTCTTAGATGCTAGATTTAAGGAGCTTCAAAACCGATGTTCGGTCGGGCATACTCGGTATTGCACCCTTTACTTGGATACACAGAGAGGCAGCTGCAGCTGCAGGCACCGGAAAAGAAGATGGAACTAAAATGAGACAAATCTAATGTGAAATATGGATTTAGGAAACTAGATTTCTTGAAGTTTGTAACTAATTATTACCAGCAAATTTCAAGCATTCCTCACGGGACTTGCCCTCTACCATAGCCACTGCAAACGCTGCTGTGAAAGTATCCCCGGCTCCTGTAGTATCGACCACTTGTGCAGCCGGTATGATTGACTGCTGGATTGGTTTTTCCCCTTGTATGAATAGCGCAGATCCCTTGGACCCGAGTTTCACTAGGACTTGCTTGACACCCTGAGAAAAACATAGCTTAAAACTTATAAACCCAAAACCCACTAAACCAGCATTTTCAAAAAGTCTAGAGTTTTTCAGTATTGATAATGTGAAAAAAGAAAGGGACTTACCAACTTATGGCACTTTGCAACAGCTTGGCTAATCTGTGGAAAAGTATCAGTTGGCATTCCGGTCAAGCGACTGAGCTCAGTTTCATTCGGACTCAAGATGTCAATGGAATCCAATAGCTCATTCGGAATTGGCGTATCCATTCCTCCCACATCGAGGATGACAGGAACACCTGCTTTCTTCACAGCCTGTAGAAATACCACCACCAACCTAAGTTTCTTACAGAAACGACCCAAACATGATTTGCATTAGCAATCTCAACATGATCATCAATCTATAATCCTACTCCAAAAGCTTACATTGTTTTCCAAAACACTATTGCATCAAAACCTAAATCTGCTATCCATTCACAAGAACTTCTCAAGATTACAACAATTCTAATTGAATTGAAAGAACTCGACATTGACCTTAGCGACTTGAATATTGATGGAATCTGGGATCTCCCTTTGCAGCAGCACAATACCAGCATTCCTCACGATCTCAAGATCATCATCGCCCATCTTCTCAGGCCAAGCTTTCATGTTTGCACCACCAACGATGATGATCGAGTTCTGACCGTCCGATTGAAGCATCACCACAGCGTGTCCCGTCGGCTCATCAGTCACCGATCTCACGTAATCTAAGTGGACCCCACACCCATCGCCCAACGCCTCTGTGATAAGCTTCCCGTGCGTGTCCTCTCCCAAACGACCGACGAAGTAAGTCGGATACAATAGCTTCGCTCCACACGCCGCCTGATTCGCACCTTTTCCGCCGGCGAGCGTTTGTCCTGTTTTCGCCGAAATCGTTTCCCCTTCTTTAGGCAATCTATCGATCTCCACATAGATATCGGCGTTCGCAGATCCCACAACCACTAGAGGTGGCGCGTGGGTGCGAATGGGTGATTTGGCATTCCGATTTGCCGATGGATCGACGGAGAGCGAGAGAACACGGAAGGATCTTCTGGAGACAGGGCGAGAAAATCGAGATGGAGTTGGATTCACAATGTTGATCTGAAGCTTGGGTCGATCCAATTCAATGTTTGGATGAAAATTGTTCGAATGAGGAAGTGAAATGATCCCTTTCCTCATCATCATGATCATATGATATTCAATAATGCAAAGCAATAACTTTCTGATCTTAGGCCTCTCTCTCACTTTTTTTTGGCCTCTTTCTGACTATTGAGTCCAAGTATCGACTCTTCGCATCACAAATTAGTTTATGCTATTAGAGATTTAGAATTATTCATCCGGATAAATCGAATGAAAAAAAACGCAATCTACAAATCTAATTTTTATATATTCAAAAGCCAAAATAAAATTTGAATAGTAAAATAAAAAATGAATCCATACCTAAATTCATTTGAAATCTAAAAATATGTTTAATTAAAAATAAAACTAAACTCGTATAAACTGGAGGTGGAAAAATACTTTGATGTCGTATTAGGGTATGAGTGTTAACAAGTCTAAAGCGCTCTCGAAGGTAAAAAATCTCTTCTGATCACTTTGATTCCTGATTTCATGTTTTAAGGTCGTCTTTATATAGTAAATAAGCGTATGAAATGTAAGTAGTATAAGTGATTTTTATAAGTACTATAAGGATATTTTTTTACAGCGATTAAGGGGATTTTTATTTTATAGTCGAGTGTGAAAATACTTTCAGCCCATAGGCTCCAGCCCAAATTGTGGAGAAATACTTTTACCGTGCAAACACTTTACGACGTCGTTAGGTATTAGTCACTTGATTCCTGATTTCATTGTCGTCTTTGTATGGTAAATAAGCGTATGAAATGTTAATTGCAATAGTTAAGCACTTTTTGTAAGTAGTATAATTTTTCATCATCCGATTCTAGCAAGTTCGAGTGGCATTTCACCCCTAACCACAACTCATCCGTTGATTTTTCAACATCAGTCGGTTGACCAATTGGATAGATAAAAAAAACACCAGTATAAGCTGCAACAGGAACTGAATATGCAACATCAATCCAAAGACGCATACCCAGACGGATAAGTATTATAAGGATTTTTGTACGGATTTATGCAAAAATAAGCGATTAGGTTTTTTTCAGTGTGAAAATTCTTTTAGGTTAAATTGTCATTAGTCGCTTTTCATTACCATTTGTGATTTAAGACTCTTGATTGGATCTTTCTGGTATTTGACGGATTCGTTATTGTGTATTCGAGGGATTTCTCAATTCTGGTATCTATTCACGAAGTCGAGAGAACAAGAAGCAAAAGGTAACAAATCCTTGCATGCTTCGTTAGTTTTAGTCTTAGATATAAGAGAAAGCGATTAGTAGCTGATCTTGGTGCTGACTACGGTTTGGGTTTTTGTCTGATTAGGCTTCATGGCTGACCCGAGTATAGGTCTTGGAGACAAGGTGTTCCTTCAATTTTAGGTTATATTTTGTTTCAACAAATTGGCGTTTGTTGGCCCATAGGCAACCCTGGTCTATTTTGAAGTTGAGTGGAGTTTACTTTTGGAGTATGCTCTCTCTCGAGTCAAGTGCCAGACTAACCCTCTAGGATTTTCAATTTGCCAGAATGACCCTATGTAAAAAATGAATTTTGTTTTGATTTATTTTTAATAGAGAAAATGGAGAAAATACCATGTAATGTTTAAATCACATGTTATTTACAATTAAACCTAACCTATCCATCATCTCGCCCACCCACCCGATTGTTTGGGCAAAAACCCAGAAACCGGACCAGCTTGAAACACACAGTTTCGGATTTCTAAAATTTTCTCTAACTTCTAACAAAGTCGAAAAATCCGGCGAAGATTCCGGCGAAGCTAACGAAAATCCTTCTCCATCAAACCTTCTAGGATTCCGGCGAAGATTCTTAATTGAAAGAGCTCGATTGGAGGCGATTTAGGGTAAAAATTTCTTATCCATCAAACCCAAAAATTTCTGAGATTTTTGCGTCTTCTTCTCTTTCGTTCTTCAGTTCTTTGATTTCTTTGATTTTCGCATCTTCACTCCATCAATTTCGTCTTCTTCTTCTCTTCCTTGATTTCTTCTTCTCGTATTTGATTTCTTGTTTTCTTTAGTCTCTTAGTTCTTTGATTTAGGTTAAACTCAAGGTAAACTACAAAGTTCATCGGTTGCATCTTCGATTTAGTTTGATTTCTTAGTTCTTGTTAGATTTACTTCTTCGATTTCTCTGATTGCTTCTTCGATTTAGGGTTACTACTGTACAAAAAGGAACTACATCGAAGTTCCCATTTTCTTGAGATTGGTTTTGTAACCATGTTTGTTCTGTTTGTTGGTAATCCTACATACTATAATTTGAGTTTTATTACTGAGTTTCAGGCTGATTTAGATTCTTCAAAGCAATCAACTTCAAAGTCAGTTGTGGAGCGAGAGGTACATTTTTTCTTCAAAGTAATCAAACGTTTCTAGTTGTTGAATGAGAACTAGAGTTGGAGCTCCTAAATTTTGGGTTTGTGTTTCGTTGTCTTCAATTTTGGGTTTCAATTTTGGGTTTCGATTTAGGGTATCTTCTATACGTTTTTCTTCAATTTAGGTTTCAATTAAGGGTTACAACTCTTTAATATGAGATATGGGATTATTAAATTTTGGAGTTAGGGATTCGTTTTTCTTCATTTTTGGGTTAGGTTATGGTTTATGATGAATTTTAGGTTACGGTTTATGATTTATGTCTACTTGTTAGCTTCTGAATTGTGTCTACTTGTTAGCTTCGATTTATGTCTACTTGTTAGCTTCTACTTTGGTTTATGCATGATATGACCTTAGATATGGTTTATGCAATGAAGTTCTAATGCTCTGTTTAGCTAAAACAGAGTCTCAAAGTTTACAAAGTTTGACTTCTTACAGGTGATTCAAATTGACTTTTTATGTTTTTCTTACAGGTGATTCGAATTGACTTTTTATGTTTTTCTTACAGGTGATTCAAATTTAAAATCAAGAAAATCATGAGGACCGAAAATGCCGAGCATGGGAATAGGGGCGACGAAGCAATTGTAAGCAAAGATTTGATTTAATTAAGTTAATCTAGTTTTAAACTATAGGTAGTTTAACTAAGTTAAAAAACCGTTAAGCCACTGTTAAGCCACTGTTAAACCATATTTAAACCACTGTTAAACTAGAGTTAAACCATAGTTAAACCAATACTAGGGCCTAGGTAGGTAGTGACGTCTCTTGCTGGGTCTTCCATAAGGAATGGTAACCACTGTTAAACTAGAGTTAAACCGTTGTTAAACTACGTTTAAACCATAGTTAAACCACTGTTTAACTCTAGTTTAAACCACTGTTAAACTAGATTTAAACCATAGTTAAACCAATCCTGAGGCCTAGGTAGGTAGGTAGTGACGTCTCTTGCTGGGTCTTCCATAAGGAATGGTAACCACTGTTAAACTAGAGATAAACCATTGTTAAACTAGGTTTAAACCATAGTTAAACCACTATTAAACTAAAGTTAAACCATAGTTAAACCACTGTTCAATTATTGATTTTATTGTTTTTGAATGCAAGTACCTTTACAGCCTATGAGTTTCTTCTTCGAGCCAAGTCAGTTCTCGAAGTATCCGAAGATTGGTACTCGTTGTAATCCTCACAAATGTGTTAACTACATTACGAATCTTGACGGAAAGGAGCTAGAATGGTTCCTAAAACATCCACAATTCAAGCATATCTTCCATATGCATCTTGAGAGCAACCGGAAGGTGATGGGGGCTTGGAGCTTGATACTTAGGCTAGCGAAGACGGAGAAGCCACAACAATTGTGGTTTGTAGTAAATGGAGTACCTATACGGTACAGTCTTCGGGATCATGGCCTACTCTCCGGGTTGTACTGCCACCACTACCCGAAGGACCATGAGAAGCTTGGTGGGCACGAACTTGTGACCAAATATTTCGGGAAGAGTACGAAGCCGTGGGTGGAGCATGTATACAAGAAGCTTGAGTTGATGTGACCTTTAGAGGACAGATTGAAGATGGTTGTACTTTGGTTTTTAGCCATTGTCATAAAGGGGAAAACAAAGGTGGCAGGACCAATCGATCCATATCTTCTACGGATCGTCGACGATTTAGAGGTATGTGAGACTTTTCCATGGGGACGTCTCACATATGAAGATTGTGAATCAGAGATTCGGAAGATTTGTGAGCGGATGAAAGGTACAGTCAGCCCTAATACCACAATGTCGGGCTTCATTTTGCCACTTGAGGTAAGTTTGACTTTGTTAAACTAGTTAAAATATGTGTTAAACTTTATGCCTTAAGTTAAAGTATGTGTTAAACTAGTTAAAATATGTGTTAAACTAGTTAAAATATGTGTACAGCTCCTCCCATTCGAGGCCATTTCTAATCTGAAGAAGGATTTTAGAGAGGATGTCAAATCTGAAGACCAATGTCCTAGGATGTGCAAGGGAAGATTTAAGGAAATGAACACGAAGGGTTTCGGGTTAGGAGACATCTACAAATCTCTCGAGAATTCGACGGTTAGTTTAATTTAAGATTTTAACCATTATAAAGATTGATAGTGATGTAGTTAATTTAAGTTTTTAATTGTACGCGTATCGATGTATTTGTCTATGGTAAGAATTGACTTCTGTTAGGTGACAAATTGACTCTAGTGTTGCTTAAGTTAGATAGTTATTTATCTTGTTTCGTGAAAAATGATTTCAATTATACTCATGGTCTAGTCGTGTTTAATTCTAATTATTAAAAATGTGAATGAATTGACTTTTAAGTATTCGATAAAAATTTGAATGAATTGCTGGTACCTTTCACCTTTGATTCTATATCATGTGTTGTTAATTTCTGTGTCGATGATTGGGTTTTTTTTAACGAATGTAAATATTAAATTATTTTCGGTTTAACATCATTATATGTACATGATATTTCAAGCATCTTGAAGCCTGAAGGTGATGAGCAGCGTATGTTGGCGCGAATCATGGGTGCGGAGGACGATTTACAATACGACTTTATAGTTGATGGATGGAACACCATTCTAGCGAATGATGGGTCTATATTGTGGACGGATCTCCGAGAATTGGACCTCGCTCATAGGAAAAATCCAGCTCAAGATGATTTGGATGCCCCTGCTCTTACCCCTGCTCCTACCCCTGCTCATGCTCCTGGTCCTCGTCCAATTCCTACTCTTGACAATGCCGTTGCACCCGCTGGACTTCTTCAAATGATTGCAGAAATTTCCAAGGCAATGAAGGAAGGGTTCAAAACCCTTAATGAAAAGGTTGGTGGACTAACAACCAGGATTGAAAACCTTGAGAAATCCAACCTTGGAGAACCCTTCCCTACGGAGCAAGTTATTTTAGGCGGTAAGTTATTTTTTTCTAACTTATCTTAATTAGTTTTATATAGTTTAACTGTATTTTAACTGTAGTTTAACTTTTTCTATAGGGACTCCCTGGACCTCTCATGTGGTGTATGATAAAGCGGCAGGGAAGAAAGTTATTGGCATTGATGATAATGGTACTAAAATGTTTTGCAGCAGTCGAAAATGAGGAAAATTATGGTAATGATGATGATGACGATGATGATAAATTTTTAATGTTTTTGCAGCAGTCGAAAATGAGGAAGAGGGTAGTGAAAAGGATAAAGAGGAGGATGAAGAGAAGAAGGATGGTGATGAAAAGTACGGTAATGATGATTATGGCAATGATGATGCAGGTGAGGCGCAAGGAAGGAATGTGCCTGAGAGTCAGACTTTCGAGTTTACTCCCCAGGGGCCTAACTTTAGTATACAAAATGTTTGCCATGAATATAGCCAAAAAAAAAAAATGTTTGCATCACTTGCTGCTCTTGCTTCGGCTGTAGAGATTGTTGAAGAAGAGGTGTCAGATGAGGTGTCAGATGAGGATGTGGTAGAGGTGGTACATCAGGAGGCTGAAGGTACATCAACAATCAAACTTAGTTTAACGGTAATTTAACTCTCATTTAATGGTTTAATAATTGTGCAGCAACAAAAATACCAAGCCCTGTGGTCTCAGAGGTGGCAGAGGAGGATGTGGTAGAGGTCGTAGATGAGGAGGTTGAAGGTACATAGTTAAACTGTACTTTAACTGAAGTTTAACTGTAGTGTAACTATATCTTTTATATATGCAGCTATAGATCCTCAAAGTGCGATGGTTGTTTGGCGTCCTTGTATTCCTGGTGAGGAAGTAACTGGTGATAATGAAGGTTTAGCCAAGAAGAGGAAGAGGAACAAGTCCATCCACCTTAAAAGTCCATATATTGGCGGTAAGCGTGGAAGAGGAGGAAGAGGAAGCAGAATCAAAGGAGTGCCCAAGAGACGAAAAGTGTAATGTCGTGGTCCTTTTGTGCTTGTTGCTTTGTTCTTATAACTTGACAGTTGCTTTGTTCTTATGACTTGACAGTTGCTCTGTTCTTATAACTTAACCCTTGTTTAACTTTAGTTTACCTGTAATTTAACTAAGTATAACTTTAAAAAGTTTAATTTATTAAAGTATTATTTTATTTAGTATTTTAAAAAGTTTAATTTATTAAATTATTATTTAATATAAAAAACGGCGCCGACATTTAAAAAAACGGCACCTTTATCCTTACAAAAACGGTGCCGTCATCATATTACATATAGTTTAACATACATAGTTTAACTAAGAATCTAGTTGGACAAACTTCCTACAGAGTTTAACTTCCATGGTAAAACAAAAAAACTAGTTAAACCTTATTAAAAAAGAATTGAATTCAGTTTAACTTTCATAAAAAATAATTTAACACGCATTAAACATCGTCTTACAATGCAATATATACTAAATATCATTTATTTTTATTTTTCTATTGATATGATAGTAATAACAAAGTAACCATAAATATATATGGCATATACGGCAAATTCACTAAGAACAAGTAACCTATCATACTTTCTTTGCAAAAATTGGTTTTAACTCCTTTAATGCATAGAATTGATAAATATACATAGTTTTAATTTTTTGTTTAACTTTTTTTAACCTAACATAACATAACGTAGTTTAACTTTTTTTAACTTTTAGTTTAACTTAGTTTAACTTTTACTTTTAACTTTGTTTAACTTACATTAACTTTGTTTAACTTAATTTAACTTAGTTTAACTTAGTTTAACTTATTTTAACTTAGTTTAACTCTATTTAACTTAGTTTAACTCTATTTAATCTAGCATACCTGATACTTCACATAAACATCAAACAACAAACGTAAATAACTCAGTTAACTTAGTTGAACTTTTAGTTTAACTTAGTTTAACTTAGTTTAAATTAGTTTAATCTAGCATACTTGATACATCACGTAAACATCAAACAACAAACAAATTAACCGGACATATTAAAGTAACCTCCAACTCCGTTGGATTTCTTCCATCCTCGATGTTCTCCAATTGACGGAATCCTAGCATGTTGAGTTCTTCCTTTTTTCTTGAGATAATCTGGAGGCAAGACGCATTTCCCTGCAATATGACTAGGAACAGCCCAAGCAGATTGATTCGGTACTGGATAGATGGTCTTACAGTAAGCCGTCACCCAATACTCAGATAAATAATAACGGGAGCAACACTCGTGTAGATCGACCTCTGACGTTTTTGCGTGGAACATAGTTGCAGCAATCGCATGTTCACATGGATATTTGTCTATATCATAACACTTACAACTACAACTTTTCCTTCTCAAATCAACATTGTAAAGTTTTCCATCTTCTCCAATCACCGTGTATTCAAGCATAAAACTGTTTGGCTCACATACCTCTAACTTCTTTGCAATCTCACATCTCTTGTGCAATATATTATAGACAAAAAGTACTACTTTCTGTGTCTCTGGTACCTCCGCGGTGACCTTCCTATGCTTGTTGAACCATTCAAAAATCTTGGCAATAATCGAATCAAACAATGGTAGCAACGAATATTTCATGTGATCTTTGAACACACTATTTATAGATTCAACAGAATTGGTGGTGCATATGTTGTACCTTTCTCTTGGAAAGTAGCATCTTGCCCACTTAAAATCGTCAACACTTTCATCAAGATACTCACCACATTTAGGATACCTTCTCCTAAATTCATGATAAAGTCGCAAGAACTCAACCTCTGTGTAACTCCAACCGCATTCTCTAAACTGGGCTGCAACATCTTTTTTGTTAACACCATAAGCATGCGTTTTCACATTCTGAGACAAATGCCACAAACAATACCCATGCTTAGCAATGGGATACACCTCCCCTATGGTCTTTATGATGCTTTTATTTCTGTCAGAAACAAACACAAGCTCTGGATGATCTGGCACCACTGTTTTCAACATTTGGAGAAACCACCTCCAACTTGCATCATTTTCACTATCTACTACCGCAAAAGCGAGAGGATAATGGTGATGCTCTGCATCTTGAGCAGTAGCAATAATAAGAACTCCCCCATATACAGTCTTCAGAAAAGTCCCATCCACTATGATAACTTTTCGCATTACTTGAAATCCTTCTATGCTAGCACCCAGTGCGAAGAATACATACTTAAACTTGTTTCCTTCACCACATTCCAACCGTGTGCACGTACCATGATTCATAGTCTCCAACATGTGCAAATAAGAAGGCAACATCTTATAACAATCTTCTGGGCTGCCACGTATGTCAGCTACCGGTAGTTTTTTCCCTCTCAAAGCGGTACTATATGACACCCGACAACCTAGCCTTCTTTGTACCAAACCTTGCAACATTTTCGCTGATGGAGTATCGAATTGTTCAGGATAATCCTCATGCACAACTGATGCAACTAATCGCGGTGTTCCCTTCTTTTTTATGTTGCTTGTACTCGTACTTAGCCGAGAGCATCTATGCATCTTGTTGTATGTTCTAACAGACCAACGCTCTGAGCCCTTACCGACCGCAACTCGGACATACCATTTGCAACTAATACCTCGACATTTTAACACATACAACTTGGTTGTCGACTTGATAGTAGCAACCTCGAAACAATGCTCATGTACAGCTCTATCAACTAAATCTTGGATTTCATGCTTACTATCCAATTCTTGTTTTACCCTCATATCAATGCCATCATCCCATTCAACCTCTGAAACTTCCACAACCTCATCTGTTTTTGCAAAAGGTGAACCTTGATAGTTATCAAAACCCAGATCAGCAATTGTACCTCGATAGTCATCGACATCCAAATCTGGAGGTGTACCTCCACAATCATCCTCACCTAATTCATTGTTTTCAATATCTGGATTACAAGGAACAATATCCCATCCCTCAGAACGTTCAGATGATTCTCCAATTTCTGGCAAATAACCAACTCGACCTACATCATCTTCATCATCATTCCGAACCTCATCACAATTTTCCCAAATTCTACTTGATTTACCAGATGACATCTCATGTCTTGAAGCTTGTGAACTATTATGTTCAACTTCCACTATCTCCACGTGCAAAACAACAGGCTCTTTATTTTCACATAACCATATGTATCCAAAGACATCATTGTCATCTAATATATATGTTACTCTCTGCAATACTCCATGAATGTAACTTAACTTTAGCATCGTCGATTCATCTGCATTCACTTTTCTCCGTATTTTCTCAACCAACAATAAGTAATTGAATTCCTCCACACTACCAAACGTAAATAAAGAATACTTTTGAAGTTCTTTTGGATTCCATTTAACAACATCTCCTCTATGTGAATAATTTCCACCATAGTCAAAATATATAAGCGTCATTTCCCTCTGCAAACAAATGATAAACAACATCAGTACATAGTTAATCTTACTTTACCATAGTTTAACTTGATTTAACTTAGTTTAACTTAGTTTAAATTAGTTTAACTTAGTTTAAATTAGCTTAACTTTGTTTAACTTACTTCAACTTAGTTCGACTTAGTTTAACTTGGTTTAACTTTGTTTAACTTAGTTTAACTTGGTTTAACTTTTTTTAACTTAGTTTAACTTGATTTAACTTTTTTTAACTTAGTTTAACTTGGTTTAACTTTTTTTAACTTAGTTTAACTTGGTTTAACTTGGTTTAAATTGGTTTAACTTGGTTTAACTTAGTTTAACTTGGTTTAACTTAGTTTAACTTGGTTTAACTTAGTTTAACTTGGTTTAACTTAGTTTAACTTGGTTTAACTGAGTTTAACTTTGTTTAACTTACTTCAACTTAGTTCTACTTAGTTCAAATTAGTTTAACTTACTACAACTTAGTTCGACTTAGTTCAAATTAGTTTAACTTACTTTGACTTAGTTTAACATAGTTTAACTTGGTTTAACTTGGTTTAACTTGGTTTAACTTGGTTTAACTTTGTTTAACTTTGTTTAACTTGGTTTAACTTGGTTTAACTTGGTTTAACTTTGTTTAACTTGGTTTAACTTAGTTTAACTGAGTTTAACTTGGTTTAACTGAGTTTAACTTGGTTTAACTTAGTTTAACTGAGTTTAACTTGGTTTAACTTAGTTTAACATTGTTTAACTTAGTTTAACATTGTTTAACTTAGTTTAACTTACTTCAACTTAGTTTAACTTACTTCAACTTAGTTTGACTTAGTTTAACTTGGTGTACCTTGGTTTAACTTAGTTTAACTTGGTTTAACTTAGTTCAACTTAGTTTAACTTAGGTCAACTTAGTTTAACTTAGGTCAACTTAGTTTAACTTAGGTCAACTTAGTTTAACTTTGTTAAACTTTGTTCAACTTAGTTTAACTCAGTTGACTCAATTTAACTTAGTTTGACTCAGTTTAAAGTAGTTTAACAAAGTTTAACTCAGTTTAACTTAGTTTGTCTCAGTTTAACTTAGTTTAAATTAGTGTAACTAAGTTTAACTTTGTTAAACAGTAAGGTAAACTTAGTTCAACTTAGTCGAACTACCCTTATTTTTAGTTTAACTTTGTTTAGTCAGAGAAGAGAAGAGGTTCATCGGAGAAGAACATGCATTGGTTTAAATGCTCAAGATAAAAGAGAGATAACACACCTTCGAAAAACAATAGAGTTTCGTCGCCGGAAAAACACAGATTTTCGTCGTCGGAGAAGTATATCGTCGCCGGAGAAAAGCTTCGTCGGAGAATAACAGAGCTTCGGTCGGAGAAGTGCTTCATCGGAGAAGAGTTTCGGAGAGAAGAGCTTCGTCAGAGAGATGAGCTTCGTTGGAGAGAAGAGCTTCATCGGAGAGAAGAGCTTCGTCGGAGAGAAGAGCTTCGTCGGAGAGATGAGCTTCGTCGGAGAGAAGAGCTTCGTCGGAGAGATGAGCTTCGTCGGAGAGAAGAGCTTCGTCGGAGAGAAGAGCTTCGTCGGAGAGAAGAGCTTCGTCGGAGAGAAGAGCTTCGTCGGAGAAATGAGTTTCGTCGGAGAGATGAGCTTCGTCGGAGAGATGAGCTTCGTCGGAGAGGAGAGAAGAGCTTCGTCAGAGTGATGAGCTTCGTCGGAGAAGAGTTTCCTAGCTTCGTCGGAGAAGAGTTTCCTAGCTTCGTCGGAGGTTCGGCGGAGAGAAGAGAGAAGTCGGAGCTTCGTCGGAGAAGATTTTCCAAGTTTCGTCGTCGTCGGAGAAGAGAGGAGAACCGAATTCTGGAGAAAAAAGAGAAAATTTTGTTAGGTGAAAGAGATGAATTAATCCATTAACTTCTTGTAACAGAAAAGAGAAGAAAAGAAATGCACATTTAATTTTGTTAGGTGAGAAAGATGAATTGATTTGACCATTCCAATAAAATTAGTTTGATTTAAAAAATTAATATTATTTTATTGTGAGGGTATTTTTGAATTATCACAAATAAGAGGGTTAGTGAGGGTTAGTGAGGGTTATGTAAATCACATAGAGGTTATGTGGATCTTGTTTTTTTTTAAGGTCAATCTGGTAATTCTTCCCTTTCTCGATTCAGGAGATTATAGACGTGATGCCTAAGTTTAGATTAGAGGAAGATCGCGTCTTATAGGGAGGACAAGCCTTGTGGCAGTTGCAAAACTTTTGGAAGATTCAATCCGTTATCCAATTCGATCCAATCCGATAAGATATTCGAAATGTCCAGATTTAGATAATAAAAAAATTTGGAGACGAATATCCGGATCCGGGAATAGTATGTGAAATAATATTTATTTTATTCTTTTAAAAATAGAATTATAATAAGATTTATTAGTGATATTGAAAACTTAAACTAATTTAGAGACATAAGTCCATTTATTTGATACTTTAAAAAAATCACTTTTTCAATATTCAAATTCACAAACATGTTTTCATTGATAATCTCTAAAATTCTCAATAAAATACAAAATTGACATCTTTTAATCATTAATTTGATTTTTAAACAATTTTGCATCATTTTATCAATCCATTTTTTTATTTTTGTGAAAATATGACAGTCATAATTTTAAAAGTAAAATCAAATGGAGATAAACATCTATAATTTTATAGAGGATTTCTAATCATTTTTAAAAATATCCATAATCTATTTAGGATTTCTAATTGTTTTGCAGAATTTAAATTTAGTCAAAATAAATGTAACGTGTTGACCAGAACAGGAAAAAATACATTCTTATATATTTTTTACTTACCACCATCATAAACAAAGTAAGTCTTATCCACTTTGATTTTGCTTCCTATGTAATTAAATCAAATATCCACCGTCAAAAGTATGATGACGCATGCAGTGTGCTAAGCAACAAGCGAAAATTATTTTAATATACTCATCAGTTATACGTAGATTAGTGTACAACACTAATTTCTTACAAAATGTTCTAAATGTGAGGGAAAAATAACAAAAATAATCCACAGTAACTAAAATTATTTGAACATAAGTAGAAACTGAATAATAAATAAGAACCAAAAAAAAAGGAATTTGTACTTCTTTACTCACAAAATTCATGATATTAATACGCATATTCAATAACACCAGTAAGATATACACATTGTAACCGATTGCGCCAAAGGAAATAAATACTATCTGCCTTTTGGTATGCAAACAAGGAACTAAAAACTAGAGTTGAATCAAAAGTTTTCCCAATTAGTTTACTAATACAATGTTTGACTTTAAGGACAAGCAAAATGTGATTCGAATTCCCTTTAAATTACCGAACATGTTTTCTCTCCACCCCACACATTTGGAATCAAAACAACGATCGAGAGTAAGTGAAAAGTCTAAGTGAACTTATCAAGAGTAACAATGGCGGAGGAGGTGATTCTTCTGGATTTCTGGGCGAGTATGTTTGGGATGAGGACGAGGATTGCTCTGGCGGAGAAAAGTATCAAGTACGATTATAGAGAAGAAGATCTATGGAATAAGAGCTCCTTGCTCCTCGAGATGAATCCGGTTCATAAAAAAATCCCGGTTCTCATCCACAATGGTAAACCGGTATGTGAGTCTCTCATTCAGATCGAGTACATAGAAGAGATTTTTCCCGACAAAAACTCTCTCCTTCCCTCCGATCCTTACAAGAGAGCTCATGCCAAATTCTGGGCCGACTTCATCGACAAAAAGGTATAATTATTTGTTTAAATAATCATCTGTTGTAGAAACTTTTATGGTTTGGTTTTGGTTTTGGTTTATCGGCTTTATAGAACATTCAATTATTCGCTTGTGGTTTGATGCATTTAAGGTTAGTTTTTTTTTGTTTGTTCAGTTTTCTAGGTTTCAAAATATTAAAGCCAATCGGTTTCTACACGACTTTCAGTCTAAGTAATTTGATTGGTTCGGTTTTTCCCGCTAGAGTCTGTTATAACTTTTAACCAATGGATCAGGTAAACGTAACGGCGAGGAGGATTTGGGCGACAAAAGGTGAGGAGCAAGAAGCATCCAAGGAGTTAATCGAGATATTCAAGACGCTAGAGTATGAGCTTGGAGACAAAACTTACTTTGGAGACGAAACGTTCGGGTATGTGGACATAGCTCTCATTGGATTCTACAGCTGGTTTGGAGTATACGAGAAGTTCGGGAATGTCAATATCGAATCAGAGTGTTCGAAATTGATTGCTTGGGCCAAAAGGTGTTTAGAGAGAGAGAGCGTCGCCAAAGCCCTGCCTGAGTCGGAGAAGGTCACTACGTTCATTTCCGAGCTTAGGAAAAAACTTGGGTTCGAGTAAAATCTCTTGTTTGTTCTGTTCTATGTTGGTTTTTATTCTATTCTTTTTTAAAAAGGTTTATGTTTACATAATAATACGATCATGTGAGGTTGTTTAGGCGTAATTGTTGATTTGATGGTCTGTTGTGTCTTTTTTGTATCTTCAGTGTATTAAAAATATATTTTCGATTACAATATACTTTTGGACAATAGATAAATTAAATATAATATAATTTTAAAAAAAATCTATCAAAAATACAATTTGGGGAGTAATTTAAATATCAGAATTATTCTTATCCTATTCGATATCCCAAAATAAATTATGGGGGAGACTTCATCGACAAAAAAAGTAAAAAAAAAAACGCTTAGGATTGAAGCATTTCTATGCAAGAATGTTTGGTTTAAGTTTGATCAACAATGTGATTAATAGGTGTATGGTGCAACGAGGTTGATATAGGGAGCGAAAGGCGGGAGAGGAGTTTATCAAGATACTCAAGACTTTAGAGTTCGAGCTTGGAGTTAAGGTGAGTTAAATAATCTGAAAATGGCCCATAAACGAAACAAATGTCGTCTATGTTTCTCCCATGTATTACTCTTTTTATGTTGCCCTGATTTTCTTTCTTGTTGACCTTTTTGGGTTTATGTGTTTCTAATGATACCATAACCCTGAAGTGGTTCGAGGGAGTGGAATGTGGAGCGCGTGTGTTGAGTCGTGTTGAGTTATGAGTATTGATTCAATGGTTTTAAAGTTTTATACTAAAGAAATATCGTCAATTCATTAGAAAGGAGATTCAAACCTTCTATTTTCCAAAAAGTGTGTCGTGTGTTCGTTCCTCAGTTCCTCTTAGGCTCTTACTCATACTGTCTTTTTTTTCGGTCTGATGAATATCAGGATCCGGTCTTACTGTTATTTGTAAGGCATAAAATAAAACGGGGATTTTACTTTTCAACTAAGTACTTTCCTTTTTTTTTTTTAACCGAGTAGTTTCGGATTGAAGTGTTGAACCAATAAGTCCATTGATCATGTACATCATGGATATTCAATGGTAGGAGCATATAATTCGATAAAACTGACTCAATCTGATTTGAAATCGCATTCGATGATAGCTAAAGTTTATCTTATGAAATTGAAACGAATTGGTTATAATTTATATAAAAATTCAAATAAGTATAAAGTACATAAATAAATAAATAAAAGTCAAGAAGGAACTTCGTTAGAAGGGAAAAAATTAACATGAAGAAACCAAGCAGGAACTTAGGTTTTGTTTAAAATAAATGATAAATTGGATTATAACCTAATTTAAACTGAAATATTATTAAATTCGTTTTCTTTGATTTCTATTGGCAAATAAAATAAAATTTTTGAACCAGACTTGAAATAATATACTATAAAACATATGTAAAATTATATAATTTAAACGTGATTCAAGAAGTCATTAGGGTGAGATTTAGCCTCTTTCTAAAATGGCGAGTTTATTAGATTAGTTAAATTTAATAATCTACCTCTTACAAATATAATAAATTTAATATTCATTCTAAAATGTAGAGTTTTACAAATATAATTTTTCTAATTAATGCTTTAAAAATATACTTTGAATTGAATAATGGTGAAAATCGCTTTATTGATGTAATAATTTTTTGAAAATATATTTTTAATACACTGGAGATAAAAAAAAAGACACAACAGACCATCCAAATCAAGATGTAATACATAACAAATACTATTATTGGCTGTTTTAAAACTGAATAATATCCTTATTTAAACTCTTATAGTTTCTGACATAATAATACTAGAATTTAATTTATATAATAATTTTGTATTAAATTCATTATAAAACAACTGTTGCAGCTGTTTAAATTCATAATCAAATAACTGATGCAGCTGGAGTAGCATTAGGTAAGATCCTGTATCCTGTGGACATGTATTTTTTTGTTCGTTAATGTGTCACGTTATAGTTATAACCATGTTAGTATTTCGTACTATGGTTACGGTACTTTGGTCAAGCTTTATCGCCGTGTTTTTTTTTTAATGATAAAAAAAGCTTTATCGCCACGCTTTAATGGAAAACGCCAACTTCCCAGGAATAGAATATAAAAAAAAAACAATAACATGATATCTCCTTCCGAATCAAGATATTAGTTGACATTTATAGAAATCATATCTGGATACAATCAATGATATATTAAAAAAAAGAATTGAATCATGGCGTAAACGTGAACAGTGGAGTAATATAATCCACATATATGCGTGGAACGCGCTTAAGGAAAAAAAAATAATATATATATATATTCATTCTGCACGCTTAACCAAATATCTTATAGTTACTCTATAAATAGTCTCAAAACCCCAAACTCTTAACCTCATTCCAACAATAATTGATCAGAGCTAAGCCGGATCTGAAAAATGGCAGACGAAGTGATTATTCTTGATTTCTGGCCAAGCGTGTTCGGGATGAGGACGAAGATGGCTTTGGGCGAGAAAGGAGTGGTGTATGAGTACAAGGAAACAGATCCATGGGTTAAGACTCCTTTGCTCATCGAGATGAACCCGGTTCACAAGAAGATTCCGGTTCTCATTCACAACGGTAAACCGATCTGTGAATCTCTAATTCAGCTAGAGTACATCGATGAGGTTTGGTCCGGTACAAACCCAATTCTTCCCTCTGATCCTTACCAGAAAGCTCAAGCTAGATTCTGGGCAGATTTCATCGAAAAAAAGGTAATAACTCTCTTTTTGATTTTTTTACATTTTTGATTTTCTGCAATTGTTAAAATAAGAGATCCGGAATAGTTAGGGTTTTAGATGAAGTTTTGTCGGGCGTTCATGTTATTGTAAGTCTGTAACTTGTGGAAAATGAGAAAATAATCTAAATAGTAAATTCAGTGGTCAAACAAATTACACTGAGCAATGAAAGAAAAACTTAAATACAACAATTTGTTTTCTGCAAGTTTTGAGGGAAAAAAACTGAATATAAATTGCAATTCTGCAATTTATTGTGATTATGCGATTCCACCGATTAACAAATGAAAGCCAATGTTGCGAGTAGTGCTACTGCAAATTGAGATTAAAATCTTCATTTTTTCAAACGTTGTTTTTGCGTTTACATTTGCGCGTAAATTATATTTTATTTCCTTCAAAATTTTTTTCTTAAATATAAAACATTTTTAATTTCTTTATTAAAATAATATTGTAAAATGCAAACGTTAAAAATAAAAAAAAGAATTTTGCTTAATGTGTTTTCGGTAAGGTGTTCGAAGTTGTAGGTTTGTTTAGAAAAAAGTATACTCTAAACGTGAACACAAATGAAAAAAAAAATCGAGGTCTAAAATATAAAAACATTCGGTTTTTATTTACCATTAATTTCTGATAATATATGATTTTTGGTTGTTGTTTTGGTTAAGTTATACGACCCAGCATATAAGATATGGGGAGCAAAGGGCGAAGTACAAGTTGCAGCGAAGAAGGAATTATTGGAACATTTCAAGACACTTGAAACAGAGCTCGGAGACAAAGCTTACTATGGTGGTGAAATATTCGGATTCGTAGACATGGCACTAATGGGATATTACAGCTGGTTCAAGGCCTTCGAGAAATTTGGTGAATTCAGTATGGAATCAGAGTTTCCGAAATTGATTCAGTGGACCAAGAGGTGTTTGGAGAGAGAGAGTGTGGTTAAGGCATTGGCTGATTCTGATAAGATTATTGAGTATGCTTATGTCTTGAGGAAGCAATTTGGAGTCGAGTAGATCTTTTGGTGTTGCCCACAAAAAACATGGTTGGGTTTCTGTTTTCTGTGAGATTTGTATGTTTTTTTTACTGTTGTTCTATTTACGTTCTACTTTTCGGAATAATGAAAACTGTAATAAATAAAATGTTTTTATTTATCACTTTGGATAAACCGGAGGGTTTGTAAACCGGAGAAAAAGAATCGAACCAACAAAATCGTTAAAAATACTAAATATTTATATACATGAACTCAAATCAAAATCAAGGCGTACATGATTTAATTTTATGTGCTGTATTATTATAAAGCTAAAACGAGAAAAACGGAATCCAAAATATTAGACAAGTTGTGAGACCATCTCAATTTAATAATAAGAATCGCTCCTGAAATTATTACTAATATTTTTATTATAAATAGTATCAATAAATGCATTTAAAAAAATTGTTTATAAAATTAGGTTTTGAATACTTTTAGTTAATATCGATTTTTAAATTTTTTTCTAAAACAAGTTTACTGATATAATTTATATTTTTTTAATATTAAAAATCTCTTTTAAGAATATGGAATAGAAGTGCTATGAGAAACCGCTTCATTTAGAGTAGCTGGTCCCCTCGGTTTAATAGAGGGGTCGTTGTAGTTCACGAACCTTGCGTTTCGTTCAGGGGGGACTTGTACTACTTCCTAATATCTATTACATTATACGATGGATTTGTATTTTGATATTTTCTTTCTGTCTTTTTCTATCAATTATATCAACATCATCTTGTTGCCGAACAAATCAAATATCAATATCATCTTATGTCAAACAACTTTTTTTAATATCAACACCATCTGATATGCCATCTCATAGCCAGTAGTTGACCCATTTTCAGTTACAATATATAGAGTTGGACTTAAATATTATAACTTTCTAATTTCGTTTTTTATAATGGATTATTAAATGATTTACAGCAAACCCAATCAGTAATATACGTGATTCTTATATCTTTCGTGATTTAGCATCATTTGTGGAGCTTCTGAATTAAATTCGAAAGAAAAAGGTCTGAAAGTACATACTATAACATTATTGATCTCTGATTCTCTGGTGTAGCCACGAGACGACTCATAACACTAGCATATTTTTGTTTTATTTTTGTGTTTTAAGTTTTAGCCCGATTGAAGGAGATTACAATGCATTAAAGTTTATAGTATTAAACAAAAAGAAATAATCAATTTTGAAATTAATTTATTTTTTTAAATGTTTGTCCACTTAGTGAAATATATCCACTTACATTATGTTATTTATTTTTCAATACTTTTTTCTTACGTATAAGATGTGTGTTTTGATTGATTCAACACTTAACAATATCTTTTAATACACGTCGCTAAGCTGTCTCTTATCATATCTTTATCAAATTAATCACTAATATTTTTGAATTCATTTATTATATATTAGAGGATGCGTAACCTACTAGTCTCTATACAGATCGATCTATTCTCGATCACGAGATTGGATTAGCTCCAATTTTAGTATCCTATAAATACGGTTTACGTTTTTGAAAATATAGAAACACATAAATCTTGTAAACCATTTGCTTCAAGTTCAAGCCTAGGGTTCTTCGATTCTTTGATAGAAATGTTAACCGGTTTTCTAACTTGAGTTGACTCCATGGTAAAAAATATATGATTTAAGTTTTTCACCAAAAAAAATAAAAAAATAGTACGATTAAGTTATCAAATACAATCTTTAACAAAAAAGTGATCAAATACAATAATATTTTTTTACTTACTTTGCTAAATAAAATGTTCTTAAGTTTGAACTGGGAAATAAAACACGTAAAAATTATATGAGAAGCGATAACCTAGCTAGTCGATCGAACAGTAAAAAATTATTTTCTACTTTAAAATTACGAAGCTGTAATTAAAAACTAAACTTAATTTAACATTTTTAGTTATTTTACAATTGAGTTTTATTTTGTTTAATCCTCTGAAGTCATTTAATTTAATTTTAATTTTCTTTAGAAAATTGTTATTTTAGATAACATTACCAAAAAAACACGCTCAACCAGTGATACAATTACAGCCTAGTTCGAAGCTATTTTTTTCTTTAAATTATGTCGGCAGTTCGAAGCTGTCTAATATCTATACATTGGACGATAAGGTATTATAAAACACGAATAAAATATTAGTAACGGGATTTAACAACAAAATAAATAATAACATTAGAAACGGGTCTAGACTCAAGAAAAAAATGATTCTAGACTAGAGCTTCATACTATATTACAATGAATTATAAGTTTAAAACCTAGATTGAAGTGGAGCGATCAATTTTTGCATTTTTAGCGGAGTTATCAATTTCGAAGCGAAGACTTTAAATGTTTTATCCTAGGGAAGTGTGAGGAATGTCATGAATATAGAAATTAAAAGCATTCACCAACCCCATCAATCCAACACTTCCTTTTATTAATGTCACACATTAAAATCATATCCACTTGTTTATAGCCACATTCCCCCCCCCCCCCCCCAGGAACTACAAAAAAAAGAGAGAGAGAGCCTAGAAAAATAAAACTGAAGAAGAAAATGGAGAAAAGTAATGATCATCACAAGGCTAGCCACGGTGCCTCCGGTGGTGGTGCGACGGAGAAGTGGGATGAGGTTAGTCCCGGAATCCGAACCGCGGAGACAATGCTCCGGTTAGGTCCGGTGGGGCTTTGTGTTGGGGCACTTGATGTCATGCTAAAGGACTAGAAACTAATGAGTTCGGTTCAATTTCTTACTCCAATCTCACAGCGTTTAGGTATCTTCTCCATACTCTTATAAACATATAATTTATATTTTATCAAAAAGAAACAAAAACATGTAACATATTTAATTTTCATCTTCAAGATTTTGAGTTACATGAGATGGTGTACCGAATTTTGCATGAAAATACAAAATATGTTGTAGGTTCAGGAAACTGACTGTGATTATGTCCATAAATGTGTACAGTATATCTATCTATCTATATTTATACATATTTCCACAAAATTTGTAATCAGAATCTTTTTTTTTTTTGATAAGAATCTAAAGATTAACAGTTTTTTTAATTGATCTGGACCGTTATACCAAACTATGAAAACACGCCTTGCCTTGTTTGTTAAAAGTAAACAAACTAAGGCATCTAACTTTTGGATCCCCTCAAAATTTATACAATTTTAGGCTGTGAGGTTGTGGAAAGGAAATGAGGCTATTGCATATGCTTCTCAAACTTTTCCTTAAGTTTTGGTCCACAAATTTTCTGAAAAAGTTTAATGTTATTATGAAACATGCGATTTTGATGAAAACTAACAAACAGAGTTTTTATTCCGAGCCCCATGAGTATATTTTGCATGCTTTCCTGTCGTTTTCTTTGCAAAAATTCAGCTCATTTTGCATTTTGTTTCTCTAATTTTTGTTTTATAAGAAGCTGTGTTTGCATTTATATTACTATTGACAACACACCCATAGCATTTAATCAATTATCTTGAGATATATCCATCAAATCACGTTTTAATTAGTTTATATGGTTTTAAGGAAATAATAATTGTATACACGTATTAGTCATGCTACATTGTTGATTATCATGGTTGATTTTTTTTTTTTTTTTGTGGTTTTTCTTTTATTTTCAACTAATAGGTACTTGGTGCACGCAAATGGAAATATGTGCCGGCTACTCTCTTCTGTCAGCAGCCATTGCAGCGATGCCTCGTTCTTCTTCAACAATGCCTCGTGTTTGGACCTTCTTCTATCTCGACCAGGTTTAATTAAAACATTCGGTCAATCATCAAAGTGAATGATCTACTTAAGACTTGAATTAATTTCATAATGTTTAATGTTCTCAGCTTTTTGACCTACGTGGTTCTCGCTGCTGGAGCTGTGTCAACTGAAGTTCTTTACTTAGCCTACAATGGAGACTCATCCATTACTTGGAGCGATGCTTGTAGTTCCTATGCCAGTTTCTGCCATAGAGCCACCATTTCTGTTATCACATTCTTCGTGGTTTGCCTCTATGTCGTTCTCTCTCTCATCTCCTCTTATAAGCTCTTTACTCGCTTTGATCCTCCTTCCATTGTTGACTTCGACAAGAATCTCTAAGTCTCTCTCTTCGGAAATTGATCTTTAGCTTTCTTAAGTACATTTAAATTGTCTATGCTTCAAATAATGTCTTTTTTACTTTTGTCAAGAGAAAGGATGCTTGTGTTTTGTAATTGTATTTTACTCTGCTTTTAATCCTATTTCGACTTTGTCTAAATTAAGGGTATGGACATGAGAATCATACATCATGAGAATTTGTTTTCGGCCTAATTATCCTCGATACAACGGTTGAATGCACACCGTGTATTAAAAATTCGATTTAAATCCAACCAAAAATCGTTGATTCAGGATTATGATAAACAAGATAAGAAAGCAGGAAGAAACATACTTGAAAACAAGAACTCGATATAAGATTACTGGATTAGATTCCGTAGTGTCACCTCTCTTTAGGTGTTTACAACTTTACTTACTACACAAACCTTTACTTTGAATTCAAAGAAACACAAAAGTTTATAGATCCGAGAGATTATAGAAACTTCTTTATTTGTACTTGCAGAAAAGGAAACCCAAGCTAAAGAGCCTAACCAAGTGTTGTGCAAGCTTATATGCTACACCACACCGATATGTATATAGATTTCTGTCTGAAATCAAGAAAATTTGTAATTGTACCTTGATTTTATTAGCAAGTAAAGAATCCTACTTTGTCCCATGGCTGCTGATCAAAGATTGGCGTTTCAAGAGCTTCTGGGCTGGAGTTCGGTGATCATCCTACAAACAAAACAGTTAAAACAATGTAGTGTTACGGTCAGATCATCTTGAGGAAGAAAATAAAGTAAAGGAGATGCAAGTTGGTGCTAACCTTACACAGAGATGCAGCTGATTCTGATTCCATTGTCTGGTTTTGAGGGTTTTCAAGCGACTGAAACGAATCAAGGGCATCAATAGTTAGTTGCCACCCACAAACCGCCTCAGTGAAACCCGAAGAACCCGAGCTGTTGCTGCTACATCCAGCAGCAGCCACATTTTCATTAACCCAAGGGCAGTAACAGTTATGATACTTTATTGGATCAAACTCCACAATTTCATCATTGCTATCTCCGTTAGGAGGCCCTGAAAAAGAATCACCATATATGCTTATATTATCATATTACACTCTTTCCAAGTGATGAAGCTTGGCGTAACTAGGGCTTTATAAACCAAAGGAAGAATTCTACAGACCTTGGCTAATGGCAGTGTAACTTGATCCACGAAGGGCAAAGCCAGCACTGAGCGGAGATTCATTCCAAGTCTGGGTCACTTCTTCTTTAGATGCTTCATAACCAGAACACACGATCGCATTGCAAGACAGTGATGGATGAACACTTTCATCGTTCATCAACACATTTATGTTACTCATCTTTTCGCCGCTTTCAACAGATTCAGCCTTCAATGAATCAACAATTTTAGAGCCACTGTCCGCCCTTACAATGGCTTGAGACACCCTATCTTGACTATCCCCGGGCCTACCATCTCTATCCATTTCTTCAGGAACAAAATCATCAGTAAGGCCTTGGTCTGGTGCAAATTCATCACTGTGTCCCAGATTCTCTATGACTTCTGCAACTGGTTCCATATCTCCAACAATGCTATCTCCCCTGTGGACTGAAACGTCAGCTCCGTGGATTTCTGCCTCATGACTTGCACCCATTCCAACACTACCCCCACTGACACCTAAACTTGGTCCATCTCTTCCCTGAACAGTGACAGTCTCTGTGTTCAGTACTTCCTCACCATCGTTTATGCTGCTAATGCCTGGTTCAGCATTAAACCGAATAGGAGCTGGTTGGAAGCATGCACTCTGCTGAGCTTGATTGCTGAAATTCAGTTCCGAAGGATCGTTGAAGTCGGCACTTTGAGCTATCGCCACAGAGGGATAATTTATGTCATCAAAATCCACTGGATGGTTTTCCACACTTTCCATAGAATCATCATTGTCACTGTGGCAAATGGTATCCATTGCAATGACAGAAGAAACATGTGTGGAGTCTCTGGCACCTGGGAAAGCCATAGCTTGTTCATTTCCTTCACTAAATGGGTCACTTCTATTTACTTCCCTCTCGTTTTCAGCATCCAGTGAATGACTTGCCCCCCCAACTGATAAATCTCGCCCATACAAGGGAGGATAAGCTTCATGCACATCAGAGCCTCGAGTGCGTTTTGAAGGCCCTGCTGAATCATCATTAACCTCATCACCATCACGGTCAACAACAATCCCTTCAACACTGTCTGCATGTTGTATTCGTAAATAAGGCCTATCCACCGTGCTTCCACCATCGTCCAGGCTCCGTTTACGAGTACTAGGCCCTCGTGATTCATATGAAGCAGCACGATCACCAACCTCACTTCCTGAAGGCTGCTTCCACAACACTTCCTTCCCTCTATCACTAAATTGGTAATTATCACGCGTCACAGACATGTTCAGCTGCGCAGAGGATGACGCACCAGCTTGATATAAGCTTAGACCTACATTTGATACTAATCTTCTCTTACCTGATGTTTCAGCCTCGTCAACATCTTCATTTTGCTGCTGTTCCATGCCTTCATTAGTAAACCATCCATTGATTCCACTTGTTACGCTAGTGCCACGTGTCGCTCCCATTTTCTTGTTCGTTTCAGGAAGACTGGCATTTATAGGCGCAAATGAAACCGGCCTAGAAGAGGTCATGAAATCCCAAATTCTGATGGTTACACCACATAAACTACAATCCAGTAAAGGTGATCTGGATTCTGATTTATATTCTGGACCCAAAACTTCGTAGTTTCCAGAGGCTTTTCTGGATGAAGCCGAGAATTGTTTCCTGCTTGGACCAGGATCTTGTACACGACCTTGATTTCTAGCTGGACCAGAAGGGCATCCATTTCTCGCTGATTGGGTAGAATGTTCTTCACAATCTTGGATATTTGGAAGCCATCTAGGCTCCCATCCACACAGGCTTATCAGCTTTTGAGCCTACAAGATAAAAATTAAAATAAGAAACAATAGCAGTTTATGGCTAGTAAGCTTGAATTTTCACGAATATAACAGCACATATCCGGAGTTCTTACGCTAGAGTAATTACTGAGAGCCTCTTCTTTGGACGTTTCTGCAGCTGAGATATTATCCACTCTGAAACTGAGATATTCATTGGCATAGACTTGGGTTTGTGACAAAAGGCGGTCAATTTGCAGTAGTCTTGATGCACGCATCTGATCAATTGCAGATTGCGAAACAATTGGTAGAGAATAGAATTGGAGAAGCCCATCACAACGATCTTTGTAACCTCCAATCAAGGCTGATGGAGGAGTAGGTGGAAACTGAACTAAGCTTTCTGGACAACTATTTCCTACCCAAGGACAAGAGCTCTCATGTGCGTCATCAAGCTGCTTGGAGAATTCTTCTCGGATTCTATCACCTGTTATCAGAGACGGATAAGGGGTATCAAATGTTAGCAGCATATAGTAAGCTGATTCATGCCTACTGATCTACCTTGCTTAAGAAAATAATAGACAGGGAAAAAGCGAAACTTTTTCGTTGGTAGATGTTGGTTAGTGATCAAAACTCTTGACTCCAAAGATGCTCAGAAAGAGTTTGAGAAATATCATCCCCTTTTTTTCCATACATTACAAGAGAAAGATGAATACTTGAAGAAGGTAGTCTAGTTACAGGAACAAGAATTGACCTTGGGGATGGGTCAACGAATCTTGTGGAGGAGAGTAATATAGATTGGCTCCACAGTATTCACATTGAATTTTGTCCAGATCAACACTAACCCATCCTTTCTGAGCACAAGCCAAAGAACTCGCTACCTGTAAGCAAAGAAATACCATGGCCGGATACACCATTAATCAAACAACATTTCTTCAACCAGTTGAAACTTGCAACAGATATTATAGGAAATAGAACGGATCAAACAAAAATTGAGAAAGAAGAGAAAGTAAATAATCCCACAAATGAAGCACCTAGCTGTTCTTGCTCATTTGTTTCATTTCCGGTTATATTAAATACATGGATCCTTCCATCAGTTACTAGAATTGACATCTCAACATAAAGGCCCATTGAATATACTGTTGGATCAACTATATTAAAATTCTTTGAGCCAAAAAAAGAACTACAGGAGGCTATTTGCAAAGTTTATCAGCATTTAGTCCAAAAGGAAAATTCCCATCACCATATTTACTAGATTTAGGAGAAGTAAACTTAAAAAAATTTGGTAGGATACGCACTACAAAATTGCATCTTTCAGATAAATCTAGTTTGCTAAGTGTGGACAAATGAACTTGCATGTGTAATAAGAGCATAAAATGAAATAACAAAATTCATACTTTGGGCTTTCCAAGCCAATTTGAAGGCTTGAAAGTGGCAAGGCGTCTAAGTAAATCTCCTCTATCCCAAGTTCTACACGAACGCCCTGATAATGCCAGCCCATGACCTGACCAGTCCACACTACCAACGTTTACAAGAAGAGCAGGAGATGATGCCCCTGCAGAGCTGTTAATTGCTTCAACTGAGATTAATCATTAAATTCCCGAAAGCAAACTTACAGAAATTAAGATGCGAATCGTAGTGAAGAAATAAATCTCAAACAACGAAACCCTAGAAATGTCTCGTCTTAGCTCGAATTCAACAAAACGAATCAAATTGAATCGTAATCACTCATAATTTCACACTTCTGAAACTCGATCTGGGTAACGTGGGGGCTTACCTAGCAGCAGCAGTTTGAGGAGGAGAAGGCGATCTATCACGTCGTCGGAACCTATCAACGGGAGTAGCAGAGGCGGAAGCAGAAGCCGAAGCTACACTGTTCCGATTACTCGTAGGGTTTACATTCTGCGAACTCACATCTTCTTCCTTCATCCTCCTTCGATAACGAGACACACACACTCTCTCTCTCTATATAAATATCGGGCTTCACTTTCAACAGAGTAGGTAAGAGAGAGAAATCTCGAGGTCTCAGATGACAAATCTATGTTTCTCTTTTTTTAGCGTTATTTATTAATCGAATTTATATTCATTTAATTTAGTATTGATTCTATTGAATGCTCTGTTTCTTATCGATAATATAATAAATATATAAATATTAATTTTATCTCCGACCACTTGGGGGACGAAGTTGCCCTCACTCACTGTACAATATACGGCTCATATGTAGCCACTTGTGTCAATCACGCTGAACTTCCCGGGTCGGTATATCAGGAGACGGGTTGATTTTTATGGGCTTTACTATTTGGCCCAATATCCTAATTTAGAGGACCAAAATTTTCCAGACAAAAAATACTCCCAAGTTTTGTTTTTAATTGAGAAAAATGTTTAATTTAATAACATCGTGGAAAAAAGATTTAATATAATAATAGGAAAAATATATGGCTTTTATTTTTTTGTAAATGGCCTTATCGAAAATCCGCGAAAATTTCAGGCATAGAAGCAGCCACACCCACACAAGCTCAAGTTCAGAGTTATCTCCGCACTTCTTCTTCCTCTCTTCCTCTCTTCCTCTCTCCCTTAATTGCTCATCAATTCTCAACTCAGCTTTGATGATTTCGGATTTGATTCGTTGATAACTCCATTTTCTGCTGACTTTTGTAGTTTTTGTGTCGTTCCTGGGTCGAGTTTCTTTAGAATCTCTTCTCTTGAATATTCTGCGAAATTGGAATGAGAGAAAGTCTCTGATGCTGTGTTGAATTTGTGATTGCTTTTTTTAGTTCGTTATCTGGGTTTATTGAGATGCCTTCGATGCTTGTTCTCGTTGGCACAATGCCGTCGTTGGCTTCACTGGTTAGTCTAGGTGGTGCTAGTGCAAGTGTTTCCGGAACGTGTTCATCAGATGCATCGTATGCATTAGTTAAGAGGGTTTCTTTGTCAAGGAGAAGCGTTAAGGGGACTAAGAAATGGCTCTGTAGATATTCTGTTTCGTCTTCTTCAACTACTACTACTACTGCTGACTTCATTGCTGAGCAAAACAACAACTCAGCTTCTATAGATTCTAACTCGTTTAGAGGGATTAAAGGTGGGGATGATAGTGAGATTGTGCTCAAGCAGACTCCTAAACCTGTGTTGAAACCTCCTGTCGCAAGGGTTGAAAGAGGTTTGGGGGTCAATTCTGCTCCTTGGAGTAAGGAATTATCGAATGGGGGTAAGTTTGATGGAGAAGAAGAGAGGAATAAGGTTATTGAATCTCTTGGTGAAGTGTTAGATAAAGCTGAGAGGTTGGAAATTCCAAAACCGGGTAACAAAGAGGGTGGTGAGGCTGTTAAACTGTCACAGCCTAATGCCAACAGTAGTTACTCGAAAAATGGGAGCTATGCGAGTGCTGGAGGGACAAAGAAGACGAAAACTATGAAGAGTGTGTGGCGTAAGGGCGATGCTGTTGCAGCTGTGCAAAAAGTTGTTAAGGAATCACCTAAAATTGGTAATAAAGGAATGCAGGTCGAACTTAAATCAAGAGAGGAAGAAGAAGTGAATGCCAAATCAGGCACTCAATTGGCTCCACATCAGCCACCTTTAAGACCTCAGCCACGACCTCAGCCAATGTTACAAGGGAAGCCTATGGTAGCTCAACCACCTGTAAAGAAACCCATCTTAAAAGATCTTGGTATGGTATCAAAACCTTCAGTTTCTGAAGAGGTGGATTCTAGCATAAAAAGTAAAGAAAGGAAGCCTATTTTGGTTGACAAATTTGCTACCAAGAAAAAAGGTGTTGATCCTGTGGTCTCTCAGGCTGTGTTAGCTCCTACTAAGCCTGGAAAGGGTCCTCCCTCTAACAAGTTCAGAGTTGAGCACCGTAATAAAAAAAATGCATCAGCTAGTCCAAGACGAAGAATGGTTGCTGAAGACGATGTTGACGAAGATACATCCGAGTTAAATGTCACCATTCCTGGATCAGGTAGAAAAGGGAGAAAATGGAGTAAAGCTAGTAGGAAGGCTGCAAGACTTCAGGCTGCAAAAGACGCTGCACCTGTTAAAGCTGAAATCTTAGAGGTAGAGGAAGAAGGCATGTCCATCGAGGAGTTGGCTTACAACCTTGCCATCGGCGAAGGTGACATCCTTGGGTACTTATATTCAAAAGGTATTAGACCTGATGGTGTGCAGACCTTGGACCGCGAGATGGTGAAGATGATTTGTAGAGATTACGATGTTGAGGTCCTTGATGCTGGTTCAGTTAAGGTAGAAGAGATGGCAAAGAAAAGAGAAATTTTTGATGAAGAAGATTTGGACAAGTTAGAAGACAGGCCTCCTGTCATAACGATAATGGGTCATGTGGACCATGGAAAGGTAGAAATAGTTTGCACTACCATTTTTTTTTGTTTCTCATGTGCTTCTCGCTCTAATGCATTTTCTATCTACTTTGCAGACCACTCTTCTGGACTATATTAGAAAAAGCAAGGTATGTATGAGATTAGCTATCCGACATAACAGTGGTTTGCCTTTTATCTATCAAGAAATTTCAGTGTGGCCTCTTCAGTTCTTTATCATTTCTAAAGCATGGCTATGGCAATTAATGTGTTGAGGAGACAACTCGTCTTTGGCATAGAAGTTTAGAATTCTGCTTTGTGTTTGAAATATTATTTATGTTTGTTCATTTGCTTATTGCCAAGGTTAGTGCTAAATAGCGTTTTTAGCTAATCTCTCCTCCCCTTCCCTGGATATCTGCAGGTTGCTGCTTCAGAAGCAGGGGGAATTACACAAGGAATTGGTGCATATAAGGTGTCAGTGCCTGTTGATGGAAAGTTGCAGTCCTGCGTTTTCCTTGATACTCCTGGACATGAGGTAGATCCTATTTCTTGCAATTGAATCTTCGCATGTTCATTTCTGATACTGAATTTTCATTGATTATACTTCCTGAGCTTTTTTTTTTTCATGTAGCATGTTTATTGACTTTCACATCTATTGCTAAGCATTCCATAGTTTTGATCATCTGACTTTTATGTGCTCATCTAGGCATTTGGTGCAATGAGAGCTCGCGGAGCACGAGTCACTGACATTGCAATCATTGTGGTTGCTGCTGATGATGGAATTCGTCCTCAAACAAATGAAGCAATAGCTCACGCAAAGGCTGCTGCTGTACCAATAGTCATAGCTATAAATAAGGTATTAGGTTCATGTAGCACTTGGTTTTTCTATCTAGGAGTTGAGAAAGATTGCCACCCGGAGTACTGCTTTGTTATTCTTCTTTTACATTGTGTATATGTAACTTCTCTCAACCTGATTCATTTCCTGTTTCAGATAGATAAGGAAGGGGCTAGTCCGGAGAGAGTGATGCAAGAGCTTTCTTCAATTGGTTTGATGCCTGAAGATTGGGGTGGTGATGTTCCAATGGTTCAGGTTGGAATACATACTTTTATCACAAATATGTGTTTCAGTGTCTATATGTTCCATGGGGTCTCAGATCATGCTCTATATTTGCCTTTGACAGGTCAGTGCATTGAAAGGAGAGAACATCGACGATCTGTTGGAAACTGTCATGCTTGTTGCAGAGGTTAGTTTTGTTATTCATCCCATGATAACAGGTTTCTTGATTTCTCTGTTACTCTTTTTGCTAGATGCATAATGAAGCTTAATTTGGCAGATTGTCCAATTTATGTAATTCAGTTTTCTTATTTATTCCTTTTAATTTTGTTTTCTTCTTGTAAGTACTACATAGTGGCTACGAAATGACTTACATACCTGCTCCAAAGTGGGCCCAAAATCTTGCTTCAAGGAGAGCTATTGACTAAAAACGCTTAGATCTGGGCTTCAATTAATATTTTTTTTCTGCTTTTGCTTCTCATTAGTCTTTTCTTGTGGGCTGACAGTGTTTTGGTTGTTTCAGCTGCAAGAGTTAAAGGCAAATCCCTACAGAAATGCCAAGGGCATTGTTATCGAGGCTGGACTTGATAAAGCAAAAGGACCTTTTGCTACATTCATTGTTCAGAAGGGCACTTTGAAAAGAGGGGATGTTGTTGTTTGTGGAGAAGCTTTCGGAAAGGTCTATCCAAAATTTACTTTTCTCCTCAAGCTACAAAGTGCAGATGATATAGAATGCCTAGGAACTTACATATCTTGGTCTCGCTCTGTTGTTTTTAGGTACGAGCTTTATTTGATCACAGCGGGGAACGAGTTGATGAAGCTGGACCCTCCATACCTGTTCAGGTTTGTAGTTTCATAATCTACCCTAACTTAAATGCGTTACACACTAATGGAAATACTCTGCATTTCATGTTTATTATCTTGGTGATAGAATTTTGATCCTCTGTTCTCATGTACGGATTGATTTAGATATCTAATTTTGAGGAACCAAATTACATTCGCAGGTGATTGGTTTAAATAATGTTCCCATTGCTGGGGACGAATTTGAGATTGTCTCCTCCCTTGATGTGGCGCGTGAGATGGCAGAGGCACGTGCGGTATCACTACGAGATGAAAGAATATCTGCAAAGGCTGGGGATGGAAAGGTCACGCTTTCCTCCTTAGCTTCTGCTGTATCAGCGAAAAAGATGTCAGGCTTAGATTTGCATCAGCTTAATATCATCTTGAAGGTCGATGTACAGGTAAAGAGTCATTTTGGTTTCATCTACTAATCGCCTTAAACATTCTGGCTTCCTTAGTCTCTTCTTATTCATTCTTATGGAAATCATCAATGTGACTGCTAGGGATCCATTGAAGCTGTCAGACAAGCACTGCAAGTTCTCCCTCAGGAGAATGTCACCTTGAAATTCTTGTTACAAGCGACAGGGGACGTGAACAACAGTGATGTTGATCTAGCATCAGCGAGTGAAGCCATCATTTTTGGATTTAATGTCAAAGCATCTGGTTCTGTTAAGAAAGATGCAGAAAACAAAGGTGTTGAAATCCGACTATATAGAGTTATCTATGAGCTTATTGACGATGTACGGAACGCAATGGAAGGACTTCTTGAGTCTGTTGAGGTTAGCATTGTTTTCTTAAGCAACTCTGAAGCCTTTTTTTGTTGTTGTTGTCTAATCTGATCAACATGCCTCTTTAGAGTTACACATGATGAGATGTCTGTTTTGTCTTCTTTCACATGAGTTGGCATAACAGTTGGATTTTTTTTTGGTTGATCACGGATTATGATAAATCATATGTTTTAGTCTCACTTCATGAGCTTTTTGGAGTTTTGAAAACTGAAGATTCATGTGGCTGTTGATAGGAACAAATCCCGATTGGCTCAGCAGAAGTTCGGGCTACTTTCAGCAGTGGAAGTGGTCGTGTGGCTGGATGCATGGTGAATGAAGGGAAATTTGTCAAAGATTGTGGCATCAGGGTGATACGGAAGGGTAAAACTGTTCATGTCGGCGTCCTTGATTCTCTTAAACGAGTTAAAGAAAACGTGAAAGAGGTAAACTATCAACTTCCATTTTACCTGCTGAGATATGTCCAAATCTATACCAAATCATGACTTTTGGACTTTCGAACGCGGTCAATATAAACCTCTTTTTCTGTTTATAATGGTTTAGGTGAGTGCTGGATTAGAATGTGGTATCGGTATGGATGACTACGACGATTGGATTGAAGGAGATATCATTGAGGCCTTTAACGCGGTTCAAAAGAGGCGAACGCTAGAAGAAGCATCGGCTTCAATGTCAGCTGCGATTGAAGAGGCTGGAGTTTAATAAGTGATTCAGGTTTTGCTTCTAAAGTCATCAAAGAAACTCAAGCAAACATACAAAATACAGCCTCGGGGTAAGATTTGGGTCACACAACAGTTTGGTTGGTACATTGTTTGTATGGTCTCACATTGTATATGGCAAATGTTTCTACATTTGGTTGATTGATGTAGGGAGGGAAAAACCAAAATGTAACAATGTTATCGTGAAAAAATATATATATATATCGTTTATATTAATTGTGAAGAATGCTGATGGTATCGCTACAAGAATAATTTTCAGCAAATTTTTAGCTCTTCTTTTAATTTGGACGAAATTGTTAAGATACAAGGGATCCCTTTTGAGTGTCTCTGTATTAATCCACTCTAAAATTAATACATTCCTGAATTCGATATATAATGACATAATGTTGCATCTTTTAATATTTACAGTTTCAGGCCTCAATATTGTTCTCTTTGCGATTATTGTCCGGCGTATAACAATTGGGTCCAAAACCAAAAAGCGTACTTTTCCGACAAAAGAACATTGCTTATACTTTTGACCCAAACAAAAAAAAAGAAAAAGAAGATTGGTAGACCGTACAAGTCTATAACGGTCTAGGGGTTGGCAATCAGATATCGGATTCGGGTAAAATTCTATCGGGATCGAATATTTGGGTATAGGAAATTCATACCCAATGGAATAATTTTTCGGATTCGGGTAAAAAGTTTCGGATTTGGGTCGGGTTCGGGTACAAGACTTGATACCCGGAAAAAATCCAAAAAATTCGGGTATTGATTCGGTTCCGGTTCGGATTCGGATTTTTTGGGGTTTTCGGATCTTTTTCGTGTTTTCGGATCGGGTTCGGGTCAGGATTTTCTGGTTTTCAGATTTTTTCGAGTTTTTTTTTTGGGTTTTCGGGTCGAGTACGGTTCGGGTACGGATCGGGTTTTCATGTTTTCGGGTCGGGTTTTCGGGTCTGATTCTGGGGTTTTTCGGGATTTCTTCGGGTTTTTTAGATTTTTCGGTTCGCATTCAGCTCGACTTGTGTATATTATACGTAAAAAATTCCACATTTATAGGATCGAGTCCTCGAGTAGGGTATTTTCTTATGGGTAGTTTATGTATTTTTTATGGATAATTATGTATTTCGGGTACGTTTTCGGATTTCGGGTTTTCGAGTTTAGAACGGGTTCGGGTTTAGAGATCTCGTACCTAATGGAATAATTTGGTCGGGTACGAAACTGGTTCAAATACGTCTTATCGGTTCGGGTATACGGATACGGATTTTTTGTCCAGTCCTACAATCCCAGACGAGGGAACCCTAGGAGAGCCGCCGACTCCAACTACCGTCCGTATAACCAATTGAAGCCAAAAAAAAAAAAAAAAGGGAAAAGAGACAAACTCTGGACCGACCGGAAAAATGTAAGAGCTGACGCCGTGAGGTGCATCTCCGGCGGAACATTGGTAGAAGCCCTAATCAGTCGCTGTAGCTAAAAACCCCTAATCCGTTAAAGAGGGGGAAGAGGCCTAAAAGCCCAAAAGAGATGGACGAAAAACATGATTAGTAAACATAATTATGTTTAATCTTCCGGTAACTTATTAGTAATCGTCGTGGTCTATGTAAGATCGGAGGAGCATGGTGGCGCAGAGGCGAATTATACAGAGACTAGCATGTTGTTGTTTCATCAAAGATGAGCATTTGGAAATGAAGCTGCTCCGGATTTTGAAATTAAGGTTTTTCTTTGCCAAGAATCCAGCCATGTTTGGAATTGATTTCAATTCGAATGAAGGTAAATTGATGAATCACCCTTCTCTGTATATAAGATTTGAATTCTCAGAGACCAATTTAATATCAAGTTTTTTTTTTTTTTGAAGGAAACCTGAACTTGGTCTTGTTTTAGGCTCGACAGAATTCAGGATTTTGCGCGTGAGGTAATCTCGCCGTACAACTATGGAGTATCAAACACATTTTCTTAATTTTATTCTATCCATATAGAAGATTTTGTTTGAGAAAATAATCAACACTTAACTTCGGTTTTAAGTTTGTCTTTTTTTTCGTTTCTTGTGTGTTTTCTAGTTTAAAGGAGAAGTAAACTTGTTTATGTTCACTGTATTAGAGCCAAGAAGTTTCTCGGAAGATAACGTTTTATTGGTTTCCTCTTAATCAAGAGTAATCATATTTTATGTCAAGAGAAAGAAAGAAAGATTTTAGCTGCTATCTAGTTCCTGGACTCTGTTTTGTTCTTTTTCAAAATAATTAAAACATGCTTTATGTTCTGCATTGTTTCTGAACAATGTGTTGGTTTATGTAATAACTGCAGAGATCATTAGAGGCTCTAGTGAATCAGAGTCTACAATTCTATTTTCCCCTCTTATGACTGAACCGGATTTATTTGCTTTGCTGACTTCAAGGTGATGCAACAAATTCGATTTCTGCAGAACAGCTAGAAATGTTCATATGAGAATCAGATAAAGTGAATGATATTTGGAAATTTCAGAGAAGTGTGTGTGTGGATACAGACCTTTGGAGGAGTTTACTCCTTCTAGAGGAGTTTCTGATGTAATTGATGAGGAAGAGAGGCTAGTTGATTCCCGAGCTTCAATAATCATAGCGACAACTTCTCTCATAGTTGGTCTACTAGCTGGAGAGTTACTGGTGCAGAACAGTGCTATTTTAAGGACTAGAGACATCTCGTGAATTGTTTTCTTATCATTCGTATCCAGCCTCGCATCAAACATTTCAACGGTTGGAACCATGTTACGGATTGATCTTCTAACCCAATTGACTAGATCCCCTCCTTGCTCCAGCGGTTGAACCGGGGGCTTTCCTGTTATTAGCTCCAAAAGCACAACTCCAAAGCTATAGATATCGCATTTCTCTGTCACCTTCATCGTGTAAGCATATTCTGGATACACAGCAAAACATGAATCAGATATGTCGGATAAACGAGTGTGAGAGATAGAAACCTGTGATGTTTTACTCACCTGGAGCGATGTATCCATAAGAGCCAGCAACAGCTGACATGGACTTTGAGTAAGACAGATCTATCAACTTAGCCAAGCCGAAATCTCCCACATGAGCCTGGAATAGTTCATCGAGAAGAATGTTGTTTGATTTGATGTCGCGGTGAACTATTTGAGGTCTGCAATCATGGTGGAGGTAACACAGACCCTCTGCAGCACCAAGGGCAATTCTATACCGAGCATTCCAATCCAACAAGCAGGTTTTCTCACCTCGCTGAAGTTGTTCGCCAAGGCTTCCTTTTGACATGTACTCATACAAAAGAAGATTTGAGTTTTGGTGATAGCAGAAACCATATAGCTTCACAATATTCCGGTGACTAATCTTTCCAAGTGTTGATATCTCAGCTCTGAAGCTATTATCAGAACTAGCTCCTTCACCACGAGAATTTAGCTTCTTAACGGCTATCACTTCACCATCTGACATTTCAGCTTTGTAGACCTTTCCACACGCTCCTCTCCCTAAAACCACGTCTTCAGAGAAGTTTCTGGTTGCATCCACAAGGCCTTGATATGTGAAACCTTCTTTAGGGAAATAGTAGTTGTCCATGACATCCGGTTTTGTTTGATCCTCAAGAGCAACAAACGCTGGTTCCCGCCGCTTTATTGCCCAACAGATACCAAGAAAAGTGAAAAGAAAAACCGAGCTGATTACAATAAAAGTGATTGTCAAGATCTTTTGCCTCTGCGAACCGTTTATTAACCAATTCAGCTTCGAATCAGACTGTGGGACAAGTGATTGGCAATGGCTCCTCTGAGAGTTACACAAACCGTGGTTTCCAGCAAAGTTTGATGAATCCATCCGCTGAAACACGACTGTATCTGGTACTCTTCCTACCAAGTTGTTGTTCGAGATATTGCAGATAAGGAGGCTCATGAGATTCCCAATTGATGCAGGGATCTCACCTGAAAGCTTGTTGTCATTAAGGTAAAGTATCTCCAACATTTGAAGATTTCCTAAACTGTCTGGAATTGTGCCTGAGAGATTATTGTGACTGATGTTGAGGGAGATTTGCAGAGAGGTTAATTTTCCAAGCTCCACAGGGATGTTTTCAGACAAGAAATTGCCTCCTAGTTGTAATTCCATGAGTCGAGTAAGATCTCCAAAGCTATGAGGAATTTCTCCGGTCAATCTATTATCAGACAACCTCAAAATCTCTAGATTCACCAACTGGCCTAGCTCTTCTGCTATGTACCCAGAAAACTTGTTGCCACTAAGGTCAAGCCTCTGGATTGTGATACAACTCCCCAATTCTTTAGGGATGTGACCTGTGAGCTGATTGGAAGAGATGTTCAAACCAACAATCTTTGTGAGATTCCCAATCTCAGGATAAATTTCACCAGTGAAATTGTTGTTAGCTAGACGCAGTCTTTCTAAATTCTTCAGCTTTCCCAGGTCTGCGGATATATTCCCCGATAACCAGTTCTGGTGAAGCTCTAATGCAGAAAGGTTCTGAAGATTAAATAACTCAACGGGAAGGCTTCCTGTTAGCTGGTTATCTCCTAACATTAGCTTTGTCAGCGTCTTGCAGGTTTTTAGATCACGAGGGATATTTCCTGATAACTTGTTTGAACCAAGACTAAGAAGTATTAGCTTCTGAAATCTGCAGAAGTGGGCAGGAATTGAACCGGAAAGAGAATTGGCAGACATGTCAAGAACAGAAAAGTTACTATAGAAACCAATTAGAGGAGGAATCGTCCCTTCAAGCTGGTTGTCAAAGAGTTGCAAATCTACAAGGTAAGTTAGGAACTGAAGCTCTTGCGGGATAGTACCGCTTAGTTTATTGATAGACAAGTCTAGCTTCTGCAACAGTGTCAATTCGCCAAGCTCCCTAGGAATTGGACCTCGAAGAATGTTCTCAAAAAGATGAAGTAACTGAAGATTCAGAATCTGACCAAACTCTCTTGGAATAAAACCTGTTAACTGATTCTCCGAAAAATCTATCTCAACTGCATTTGTCAAGTTACCTATTTCACGAGGTATCTCTCCAGTTAACTGGTTTGTGTAAAGGTACAGCCTTTTCATCTTTTTGAGCTTCCCGATTTCTCTTGGAATTGATCCCGTGAAGTAGTTTTCGTGCAGTGCAAGCACCTCGAGACTGGTGATGTTCCCTACTGAAGGAGGTATCTCACCGGATAAACCGTTTTGCCAGAGTATCAAATCAGTGAGATTTTGAAGCTCCTCGAGCTGCTTAGGAAGAGAACCCTCGAGAAGATTCTCTGCTAATCCAAGTACCTTTAGGCTCTTGCATCCGCTGATTTCATATGGAATCACACCCGAGAATGCATTCCGTCCTGCCCTAATGACCCTGAGGTGGCTTAATTTCCCCGTGGAAGGAGGGATTACACCGGTGAGATTGTTACTGTAGATCACAAGCTCTTGGAGCGAACTCAAGCTACCAATTTGTCTGGGAATTGAACCGAAAAGATAATTCTCGCATAGGTAGAGCTTCTGAAGAGTATTGATCATGGTTAGCTGAATTGGTATCACTCCATGGAACCAATTTGTGGAGAGATCAAGAACCTCTAGGCTTTGACAGAGAGATAAATCACGAGGGATTGGACCAGAGATATAGTTGGTGGAGACATTCAGTTTCTTTAAACCATGAAGCCTGCATATGAGAGGAGATAGTGTACCTGATAAATTCATCCCATTTAGATCAACAGAAGTTACAGTTCTGAGACGGTTACACGCGATTCCGGTCCAGTTGCAGGGATTTGAATCTAACTGATTCCAGCTTCCGAGGTAGCCATTGGAGTCATTAAGCAAAGCTTTAAACTTCAGAAGAACACGCCCTTCTTCGTTTAAGGATCTCACAAAGATGAAGGAGAAAGAAAAGAGAATCACTGTCGCCAAGAAACACACCCTTTCTCTCATTTTTACAAGTTAGCTATGGTAAGAGCACAGAGTGATCACTGAACACATCTGGTTAATCTTGAAGAAGAAGAAAAAACGAAAAGAATGACGAAATGTCGATTTGGGCAGTCACGGAATGATTTAGTTTTAAAAGTAAAAAGATTAGATTGAGATTAGAAAAAGAACAACTTTGATTGATCAAAGAAAGACTTTGGGAAAGGTCTCTGTTTTGTGTCTCCACAAATTGTCAACTCTGTTTTAATCCTCTTTGTCAGCGACATCGTCTCTTTCTCCGAAATCGTTCAACATATTTTGGAGCAGCAAGTGGTTTCAAATCACGTGGTGGTGATCTGGGTTTGTACATATCCATTGAATAAAAGGTCTTAGGGATCCTTTGTAGTGTTTCTCTGGGTTGTCAATAGAAGAAAACAGAGGAAATTGTTTGTTGGGACGGTGAGGATTTGATGAAGACGACACGTGAAAAAGGATGATTCAGAACAATGATCTTTAAGTGTGTTGTTTGCTTTTTGTGTTTTAATTTCTTCTTGGTGACGGGTGAGAGAGCGTTGGGGTCTGTGAGCTCATGATTTTTATCGTTGACCGTTAAATCTACACACAAGTGGAAGTCATTGCTGTCGTTTTCGCGCCCATCTTGTCTGTTAAATTGCCACTAAAGCGATGTTCTGACGCTTTTACCCCTTCTCAGTTCTCATCTCATTCTCTATGTAGCTCTCGGCTTTAATTTTCATGTATATTTTAATCAAAACTAAGGTGTACTCAAATATTTTGAATGATTTGAGGTTCTGTATGAATTTAGATGAGTTTAAGCAAATTGTTATAATTTAAATACTAAAAATGTCATTTGATGACATTAGTAATGAAATGTCATTAAATATGACTATTTAAAAATACTTATTATTTTAATTATCTATATTAAATTTAAATCAAAATTTTATTTTTTCATCAACTCAATATCTTATTTCTTAATTTGTTATAAAGGGTAAATGAGTGCATCCTCTATTGGTATGTGATCGAAACTCGATGGACGGTGCACATGTATGTACTTGTAACTTTTTGAAATTAACTATTAGCAAACATTTGATGGTAAAATAACAAAATGTTTTCAGCAAAAATGGTTATTATTCAAAGTAATCTACTAGCCACATTTGAAGGAAATAATCAATAATAAAATATGCATTCATACATTGCATATACCGTGTACAACCATAATTTTGAATTTTTAATGCAATTTTAGGTTATATTTGTGCATTTGTTCAAACATAACAGTGCAAAGTGGATGTAAGTCTTTTTCAACTTCTACTTACTACTTTAGTTATACTATAATTGATATGATATATGTTAAGGTTCTAGAGGGTTCTCTATTTCCGAGTACATATGTTGATATTGGATAAAGTTCATATTTGATTTAGCATAAGGATATAATCTAGTTGAGCTTTATCATTGTATGTGATCAATAACATCATCAAGTTCCCAGCTATTCTCCTACTTTACACCGTGGAAGCGTGAGCGCACCGGTTACATCTCACCAACGTAAGAATCCAACGGAAAGAAGGACATGAAGCCAGAAAAAGCAGCCACTTGTCGATACACGCCATGTGGAAATAATTTTAGGCTCTCTTCGTCATCTTCCATTTTCACAAACTACCAGAACATCTTTGATTTATTAAAATAACGATATTGTTGTTCGTTCATAGGTTCGTAGAGGTACACTCGGTGTCAAGGCATTTAGAATCAGTGATGAAGCTCAAACAAATTGACCCAAAGATGATCGGTGCAGCTCATACCATATGAAACATTCTTGATTTTTCCCTAACTCATAATTTACATAAAGAGGGATCGAACAATCTTGGGGTTCTTCTTTGGGGATGTAAACAACAAAAATTAGAGCATTCATATGATCTCTAGTCTGTAATGTCGCTGGTGATTTCACCATATATGTAGGTGTTGCACTGAACTTTTAAACAAATCCTCAGGTTACAATTAAATATTTAAAATCGACCCTTACTAATATATAATCAAATTCCATCCCACATGCATCGTCTCGTCAGAGTAGTTAAATTAAAAAAAAATCACCCCTTTTATTTACCCCTTTGCACAATTTAGTCCACGTTTTGCATTCAACCAGCATTTTGGTTACTTGTTTCAAAAGCAATCAAGCTGTCCATTTCGACAGAGCAGAAAATTCTCAAGGAAGAATTCTATTTCGCCGACACCATCTCAAATCCGTGGGAAATGAACACAAATTTTTTGACACTATAGGCACTATTATAATACAAGTAAAGAACAATGGAACAGAGACGATAGAAAAGTTAACGAATGTGTTCACATTTTCATTCATCTTCTGCTATGAAGTTTGAATCTTCGCCTCGACAGAGATACCGCACATAGATGAAGTTCCCCAGTCTTTTCTCACCCGCAAGATATCCTCTGTAAAAGTAGAACCCGATGCTCCGATGAAGACACTGGACATTGCACATATTGTCTTATCCAACATAGCACATCCACCAACACATTCCAAAAACCAACCACAAGCAAGTGAATGCGAGAGAGAGTCTGTATCATAGAAGAACAAAGAGTCTCTATGGAATTTTCTCAGATAAAAAAACCACAGTTGCGCAACACATCAAACAAAGACTGTTACTGGATTTGCCTCTAAGTTTATTTCTATTTCAAACAAGTAGGTTTTCAACCGATTCTAGACAACAATGTCTTTTTGGTCCATAAACAAACAAGAAATGAATTAAGGTTTTAGTAGTAGCATGCATTACCTGAGAGTCATCCTCTATACCATGTCTATACAGCAACGAGTCCCGCTTTTCTGCTGAGTTGCGACAAAAGCGGGACTCGTTGCTGAGTCATGTCTATACCATGACTCGTTGCGAGGTGGACGTTTGAAAAGGGGAATGAAATTCTTTCCCAAAGAATGTCTGGATGAATCGCTGTGCTGTCAACAAAATGAGCCTACTGGGTTCGATTTGTGCTTGATGGGTCCACCAGGCTGCATCACCGAATCTTGCTCCATATCAGCATAAAAAACATCCCCTATGGCGATCAAACCATCATCAGACTTAAACTTTTCCACTACCTCTTGAGAAGTTTGCTTAGTTGGCTTCTTTATATCTTCACTCCAAGGAGCCACAAGCTTCCCACCAATAGAAACCCCCAATCCCTTCAGCTTCTTAATATGGTCCTCGTCCACATAACAAGGCTGTGGAGATGAGAAGTAACAGATGAACCTGTCAATGTGAGCATGGTTCTTCTTATCAACCTCCTTGAGCTGATAAAAAGAAATGACAACAGTTCTTCCCAAACATGTATTAATCCACTCTATATCAATCACTCTATCATATTGGTAATCAAACTTAGAGCTTGGGATCACGAGAACTCGATCCAGCAATGCAGCAAAGAAAATATATTTCTCTAAACAAATCAAGTGATTGCTCATCAGACCTGAGAGACAGATAGCAAAAAGGAATTTATCTGTTCTAGGCTTCCATTTGAATCGTCTTCCGATTCAACAACTTCTGATCTACCTTTCTACAGCTATCATAGAAGTAAGAAGCACTGACACTATCTGAACCAGAATCAGTGACGGAGTAATTCCCATTCCTGTGTGGTGATAAAAGCACCTCTTCAATTTCCTTATTCAGTGAAATCTGCTTTGCTAGAGCAGCTTTCACATTGTCTATTACTACAGAATAACCAATTGCATTCGAAGAATTGAAATTCGCTGATTGATCTACCAATGTACGGTTCAACAGAGAGATAAGCGATGGCTGTTGCTGCCTCAGAAGATACAGAGCTTGGAGCTCAGATTCCTTAATCTGACTTGACTTTGGATCAAGCTTAAAGCTCGAGAGATCCACAGAGAAGAATCTACGAGTATCAGTAAATAAGAACAAAACACTGACGAACAGAGTTAGAGAGATGGCAGCAATGACGTATTGTTGGCTGAGATGATCCAACGATTCCGAGCTCGCGAAGCGATTTCCTCGATTTGGAACGCCGATCTTGGACTCCTGGCACCGCCGTTTGCTCTACTTATAGCCCTGGCGGTGGTGACAGATTGAAGATTGTTGTCTCTGATGTCGTTCTGAGGGATAAAATGCCGGTGGTCCTCTTCGTCGTCCGACGAGCTGCGCTCCATCGCCGAGGGGAGAGTGAGCAGCAAATCAGTGGTACAGTCATAACGGGTTTTAATTTGATGAGTTTTTTTTTGTTTCTGTGAATGGGCTGAATCGAGAATAATTGCTTAAGCTCTAATCCTGCTGCATTGTGATTTGTCTCGGGTCTTTATTACAGAAAGTATGTATTTGACTGTCGAATTAACCTGTGAGCTCTTGCAGAAATACAATTCGAAACCATACGATTCTATTTATCAAATGAAAACCATTACCCTCATTCATATACTATACAAAGTAGTTCCAACAAAGCTACAGTATGTATATAATATATGTGAAATCAAACTTATGTTTTCTATTTGCTTTTAGAAGCACAAACCATGAGGGTCTAAATGAGTAAATTCAGAAGACAAAAGGAGACTACTCTTGACTCTTGATACCGAGAGACGTCCAGGTCGTGTTTTGTTGCATAGAAATCACAGTTGAAGCAAAGGCAACGCCATTACAACACCGCAAACAGACACTAACAACAGTATAATCCACGCCGGCAATCCCTGTTTCTTGTTCTTCTTCCTCTCCTTCAAGCCACCTTCTGAGTCCTTCGTTGGATCAACAGTTTTCTCTGACTCGGCCTTGGTATTACTCTTTTGAGAAGGAGACTCGGGCGTTGTCAGTTGTGTGGCAGCTTGCTCAGCTAGCTGCTGCTGGTTGTGCTTCTCTACGTACTCTGGAAATAGCTTCCGAAATGCCGGGCTGTAACGAGTAAGATTATTGGATTCAGGTGAAAAACCGAAAAACATGTTAGCCCAGGACTCAGTATTCACTCCTATATTGGTTAACTAATCATCTGTTATGACTATCCTAAACATAAATAACTAAAGTTAGCTTCTAAATGAATTCAGAATTTGATTAAATTTTGATGGTGGGATGATCTTACGTTTTACAATTGAAAGCAAGAGATGACTTCGCCAACCGTTGTTTCTCAGCTACAGTAGTGTTCACACTTCCGGTTGTCGGACTGTTATCCATCTGCGACACAAGGGAAACATGTGGAGAAAGATTGAGAACAGAAACGAAAGACCTTGCCATGTTTAATAATCAGATCTAAGCTAATATAAACCATTACAATATAAGAATATGATATTTTCCAAGCAAGATGTCCATTAATCTGTAGATATCTACGATGAGCTTACCATAAATGAGAGAAGTCCTGTAAGTATGCTGCATTCACAAAAAAAAATTGGTTATCTACAGGTATATCCATCGTCATCTTCCAAAATTAGTACGAACATTATGAAACTCAATTGAAGTATATATACCAAAGGGGAAATTTATACCTTGACACAGACCACATGGGGTTCCAGCTTTCTGGATGAACTGTAAATGCCATGTAAAGTTATTTAGATATTGGACAACTTAATTGAAACGAAATAATGAATAGAAACTACAGATTCCTTACAATCACTCATAGACAAACATATTTTCTTTTGTGTCATGAATCGACCATTTGGTGTAGTCATTCTGCAGCAAACAAAAAAGATTTGGCTCATTGGAAACTGGACTAAAAACTGAGGTAAGAGTAGTGTTGAGACTGAATTCTGAAGAACCATAGAAACATACGTAATTCCAGGTGGCTTGTAAGGATACTCTGGAGGGAACTTGATCTTTCCATAGTAAAATCCACCTGTTAAAGAGAACATTAGTATAAAAAGTAAGATACTGCTTAGACCTAAGGGCTGCAGAAGACAACACTAACAATAAACTTCCGAAAGAAGATTTTCACCTGCAAAAGGTGTTCCATCACTACCTTCCAGCACATAATCTGTAAGATTAATGCCAATAGCTTAACTCTTTGTTAGTAAAAGATCAATCTACCTATTTACATAATAAATGCAGTAATACTAGAAAGATTGAAACTCCCTAACCGCTATGAGGCTAACAGTACACAGACAGAATTGCATAATTGAGAAGAAAAACATCATATCTTTGCATTTACTCTTAAAGCATATATAAACCATTGAGAATAAGTATTCACCATTCTATCAAAGTAATCCTTTAAATGTGAGGCCTGTTCTGTCTAATCTCCTAATAGCAACCCATTGTTCATAGTTTATTGTATTATCAAGTACAGCAAATATGTACATCATATATACCTCAACCTAACATCTTCATAGAAATGCTTTGCAATACGTTACGGGAAAGCCAGTAGGAATAAAGACGGAGAAAAAAAGATAGGAAAGGCTTACGCCACTCGAGAATGTCATTTGGGGAAGGACGAGCAACAACATGGGAGACTGGTTCCTAAAGGCCCAAAACAGAACATACAATAAATAACCCCCATAGGAACAAAAGAAAATATAAAATTTACTCAAAGACTAAAAACCAAAAGAACATTCACATACAGATACAGAATCGTTTAAGAAGTCGAGAGAAAAGTGGTTGTATCAATAAAATTGAGGAATCCCGATTCTGGCTCAAGAGAGATAGGAACAGCGTAAGAAGAGATTGTACCTTGCAAAGTGCTCTATATTCCTTTTGAAGACGCTTTATACAAGCCTTTTCTGCCATTTAAGTGCTATGAACTAAGTGAGTAACTGCAACTGCTGTTAAACCCATTTAACATAATCAACAAAACGAAATATCTATTAGAGTGAAAGTCCACCTACTAATGAAATGAACAGAGAAAAAAAACACACTCAAATTGCTATTATTGAATACTCTCATGAGTCATGACCTGATTGAAAAGGAAACAGAATTAGACACAAGATCAGATGAAACTTGAATCAAACAAACACCTTTTAATAAGAAGAATCCCCAAAATAAATGAGCTTGGGGAAATAATTTCACCCAAAAATCAGTGCAAATCAATTGAAAGCAAATAAAATTGAGTAGATTCTCTGGAATCCACCAAGGAAACTATCTCAACCTAGAAACACAATTGATTCGACCAAGAAAATAACAAAGTGATAAGCAAACCAACTGCAACGTCTTCGATCAATATCTAGGAAACCAACATATTTTCTCACATTTAAAATAAAAAAAATAGTTTGATAAAGATTTCAATTGGATGTGCTTCTTACCCAGAGACACAAAAGACGAATACAAATCACATGAAAAGGAAATGCAATGAATAAAATCTTAAGTACTAAAACATCAGATCCAATAAATAATTTGGGAAAATATGATAGAAAATCGAGCACCTTGAATCGAATTTTGTCGAGGGAGCTATCTCTCTCTCTCTCTGGGGTTTCTCGTTAATTGCTTTCTCTTTCTCTTTCTCTTTCTCTTTCTCGTCGGGTTGAGGGAGAAAATAGCTCAACTTGCGCTGGTTTAGCTTAACCCGAACCAAATTCATTAATTCATCCCACAAGTTTGGCCGGTTTTGTAATTATTGTTCCGGTTCGTTATTTGTGAGCCACACACACAACCCGCAAGATGAAATCTCCCTTTTTGATAATAAACCCATGATTTTTCTAATTTGAGGATTTACAATTATTTTTAATATCCTTTTTAGAGTGGTTTTAATTATTGTTTGGTTTTTGAAAAGAAATGCCAAAATCAATTTTCCCTATTTCTTTATTCACTACTTGAGGATCTCTCTACTCATCAAGAATCTCTGCGGGTTCTTGGAATCAATTTTCTTTTCTTTTTATTTAAAATAATTTAATAAAATAAATAACTACATATGAAAAAAGATTACGTTATTATTATTAGAGAGACAAAACAGCTGTGACCTGCATTTTTCTCTTTTCTGAAATTGGACTTACACTAATACCTCCAATTTCCAAAGTTATGTCCTTGGCACTTAAATAAACTTGTAAAATTCAACAAAGTTAAATCACGTGCTCTAATCACATGAACACCATCTCTAAGTTTCAAAGCAGTTACATAGAGTTAGGTAATGTGTATATGTGGATCTTTTGTCTCTACATATAATATTTGTATAATCGATTCAGTGTAGATGCTGAGGAATATCATCATCAGTAAATGATTAAGATTAAGATAAGTATCGCACCATCTTGATTAAATAGCAGCAGTCAGAGTAAGATTACGTGATCAGATCCCAATAACTATGTGTTCAAACACCAAAAAATCTTTTTCTATAAAAGCAACAAGCTTTACAAGTCTCTCGTCTCTCTCTTTCTCTAGTTCACATCTCTATCCAGGACTTTTGTCAGTTACATCCTCAAGAACAGAACACGAACAAGAACGAGTTAAGAGGTTTCAAGACTCCTAAAGGAACTAAAAGAAAACTCACAATGAAGAGATACTGTTCTGTTACTTGTAGCTTTCTTTAGCAGCAAGTACAGTGTAGAGGGCCGTTCTCTGTTAACGATGAAACCCTCTGATCATGTGTAAAGCCTTACCAACCAAACTATACATTACACATATTAAGACAAAGCATATAATCTACAGTGAAACTTGGTTACTTCAAGCGAATCAAACCCTTTCTACCCTTTCAAAGCATATAGTCGAGGAAGACGCTGAGAAACGCGACGCCGTTTTGCTGGTTAATAGTACGATGGATTTTGTGCACGAATCGATTGGGCCGAAAGAGAGTCTAAGACGTAATTGGGCTAATAATGACCCATAAACTATTTTAAATAACGAGATTTGTCCAATTTCTAACAGCGTTTTAGTCGCTTACTCCGAACAATATAAGCACATGATCTGTCTGAATCCAAGATCTATAAGCTTTTTTTTTACTCATCCAGAAGTTTTTTATGTTGTATTGTTCATTAACATATTAGACCATTTAAAATTTACAGTGAGAAAAGACCATTATTTATAAAAAGAATATACATCATAAACGGCTTTAGAAAAACTGGGATTTCGGTCTACATATTGGACAAAGTAGAAAACACACTGAAGAAAGGCAAAGTAGAAAACACACTGAAGAAAGGCAAAAAAAACCAAATATAATTTGATATTTGATATTTGATATTTGATATTTGATATTTGATATTTGATATTTGATATTTGATATTTGATATTTGATATTTGAAAGAAAAGGAAATAATTAAATATTCGTTGAAAAGGGGTTAAAGAAAAATATGCGTTGAAAATAAAGGCAAATACCATAAATTCGAAATGGGTGGGACACCTAGAAGATGTCGGAATCAGTGTGAAAAGGAGAGAGAGAAGAAAGGAATTGGGAAGTTTCGTGTTTGAGCAAAAGTAGCGATCTAGTTTTAGATTGAGCAACAAGCTTAGTATAAAACTGTCATCACACAACACAGATGCGGAGATTCGTAATTGACCAAGCCAAAAATCTTATAGATCAGACTCGTCGTCGTCATCACAAAGATCACCGCTTTCTCTTTCTTCTTCCTCCTTTTTCTGCGGCTTCGGATTCTACTTCTTCTTTTTCTTCATCTCGTTTCTTCTCTTCTTCTTCGGAGATGTCTGCTTCTGATTCCACTTCCTCTCTTCCCGTCACTCTTGACTCCATCAATCCCAAGGTCGGCTTTTTATTTTTCTCTTGTTCAATCAAAGTAGTTTGATTTTTTTTAATTGCTGTTTCTTTATGATTTTGCATGCTGGGTTAGCTTCTTCCTCGATTGACCTGGTTTTTTTTTCTTCGAGATTGCTCTGTACTTTATCTAGGGTTTATGGAGCATCTGCTAAATTTGATGAACAATCTCTCTTTCATGCATTACTTATCGATTTTTATTCATTAGAATTGATTCGTATCCTCGTCTTCGCATCTCGGATTCTCTATCAATGATCCTTGATGAATTTATATATATATATATTAATCTTCAGTTCTTATTATACACATATAAACCTGGGAATTTTGGAATCCTTATTATGGATACTAAAAAGTCTGTTTCTTTCTAGATTCAAGTGTTCTTCATAGATTCGGTCCTTGTGATTATTATATTATTGTTTGATGCTTTCTTTTTCTCCCTAATTTGTTGAAATGATTAGCTCATACTTTACAATTTCTCTAGCGACTCATGTCTTGAAGCTTTTGTTTGGGTTTCTTACTTTAACAAGTTGGTTTTTTTTTTTGGGGGATCTCAGGTTCTCAAATGTGAATATGCTGTCCGTGGAGAAATTGTCAACATTGCCCAGGTAAGCAGCTTTGTCCTAGATTTGTATTTTTCTAAAGTGGATGATACTGCTTTGCTCATTTTGATTTCTGCTTCCATCTCACAGAGGTTGCAAGAGGATTTGAAGACTAACAAGGACGCTTATCCCTTCGATGAGGTATGTTTGAGTCGATTTAGTCCTTTTTCTTGTTGTCAAACTTGATTCTTATCATGAATAAGTTTCTTGGGCTTTTGGTAGATAATTTACTGTAATATCGGGAATCCTCAATCTCTTGGTCAACAACCTATAACATTCTTCAGAGAGGTAAATAAGTGAGCTTTTTATGGTGTTGGTTTGTTCCATATGTTAGTCATGAGTTAACTTGTAACATCTATGTCTCAGGTTCTTGCTTTGTGTTCCCACACAGCCCTGTTGGACGAGAGTGCAACACACGGTTTGTTCAGGTACCAAAACTGGTTTATATGTTTTTACCTCACTAATTTTCTCAGCTTCTGAATTGTCTTGCTTCAGTGGTATAAGATATGCTTAACATTGAATTTTGCAAGAATTTTGCAACTTTTATCAGTTCTGATTCTATAGAGCGTGCTTGGAAGATTCTGGATCAAATTCCCGGGAAAGCGACTGGTGCTTACAGCCACAGCCAGGTTTATGGCGTTGTAAATCTTGACAGCATCTCTCTCTTTCTCAATGAAGATTCCCTCACTTAATCTTGTGTTCTGCCTCAGGGTATCAAGGGATTACGTGATGCAATTACTGCTGGAATTGAAGCCCGTGATGGTTTCCCTGCTGATCCTAATGATATCTTCATGACAGATGGTGCAAGCCCAGGGGTAACGATCATCAAACTTCTCTAAACTCGTAGAAATTAGAATGCATTGTTTTGAAGGTGACAATAATGTTCCTCTTGTTTTAGGTTCATATGATGATGCAACTTCTCATAACTTCAGAGAAAGATGGTATTCTTTGCCCTATTCCACAGTACCCATTGTACTCAGCTTCAATTGCCCTTCACGGTGGAACTCTGGTATGTTCATTATGTCTGTTTCTGATGATGATATCATTTTAACGCATGATTACATTGACTGCAGAAATGAATCTGCTTTCGAATTTCTTTGTCTTTCTTCTGATTGTTGTCATCTTCTTCTGGTAGGTTCCATACTACCTTGATGAAGCAGCAGGATGGGGTCTTGAAATATCTGAGCTGAAGAAGCAACTTGAAGATGCGAGGTCAAAGGGCATCACTGTAAGAGCTTTGGCTGTCATTAACCCTGGAAATCCGACAGGGCAGGTAAATGGATCTTCAAAACTAAAAATCGCAAATCTTTACCGATGCTAATTTCACAGTTTCGTAATAAATCTTGACCTCTGTGCTATTCTCTGGTTAAAGGTTCTTGCTGAAGAAAACCAGCGTGAAATTGTTAATTTCTGCAAGCAAGAGGGTTTAGTTCTTTTAGCAGATGAGGTTTATCAAGAAAATGTTTATGTCCCTGACAAAAAATTCCATTCCTTTAAGAAAGTAGCCCGATCAATGGGCTATGGTGAGAAGGATATCGCCTTAGTCTCATTCCAATCTGTCTCCAAAGGTTTTAAAAAGAATAAATATCTTAGTCAATTGATAAGCTTCTGATCGTTGGGATAGGAAATTAGTCTCAACACTGGATTCATTTTTTTCGACAGGGTACTATGGAGAGTGTGGGAAGAGAGGTGGTTACATGGAGGTTACCGGATTCACTTCTGATGTAAGAGAGCAGATATACAAAGTCGCTTCTGTAAATCTCTGTTCCAACATCTCTGGTCAAATTCTTGCTAGCCTCATCATGAGCCCACCCAAGGTATAAAACATCTATATGACTTTCTCATCACCGATAATTGACTAACGATTTTTATGAAATTTGATCAGCCTGGTGACGACTCCTACGAATCATACATAGCAGAGAAGGATGGAATTCTCTCGTCTTTAGCAAAACGTGCAAAGGTTAGCCATCTAATAGAGAATTAGGACTATTCAAGATTAGAGCTTTCTGTTCCTAATGCGTTTGAACTCTAACTGTGCAGACTCTTGAAGAGGCTCTGAACGAGCTAGAGGGTGTTACATGCAATAGAGCAGAAGGAGCTATGTATCTATTCCCTTGCCTTAACCTTCCACAAAAGGCGATTGAAGCTGCAGAGGCTGAAAAGACAGCACCAGACGCATTCTACTGCAAACGCCTTCTAAAAGCTACTGGAATAGTCGTAGTCCCTGGTTCTGGCTTCAGACAGGTTTGAAAGAAGAGAAAACTTTTTCTCCAAAGAACCGAACCAAAAGCTCACTTACTGTTATTGATCTTGCGTTCTTTTTTTTCCGGTTTGATGTAGGTACCCGGGACATGGCATTTCAGGTGCACTATACTTCCCCAAGAGGATAAGATTCCAGCGATTGTTGATCGTCTAACTGAGTTCCACAAGAGCTTCATGGACGAGTTCCGCAACTAAGCGCTCTGTTTTGATGATCTCTCTATATTAGATATGATCAATCTTGAGTAATAATAAGAAAAAAGGTCCCATACTGTTTCTTTTTCATCGATATAGTGTTTAGAGAAGCTTAGTCTTCTTATTCACCTTTTTTCTGTTATATTGGCTGATAGTGATAAACCATATATTATTATTGAGAAAGCTTTTGTAAACGGTTAGTCAAAATGCAATCTTCTAAAAAGTTACAAGATTTTATATATTAAACGATTGTTGAACTCTTTTGCATACTTTCGAGTTTCATAGATTCATTTTCGTTTCTTTTCAGCTAAAATGTAAATAACTGCATAAGATTGTAAAAAAGTTAAGTGATTAGAAGAGAGACAAAACAGCTGTTACTTGCATTTTTTCTGTTTCTGAAATTGTACTTGTACTGTAATACCTCCAACTTCCCTTAATAACTGTAGCCCGTAGGGAATAATCACGTTCTCAATTCACATGGCCACCATCTCTAAGTTTCAAAGCAGTTACATGGGGTTAGGTGATGTGTATATGTGGCTCTTTGTTTTTCTCTACATATGAGAATGTATCATTGACTGAATGTAGATGCTGAATGTAGATGACTGAATGGATCAGAGCCTCGGTTTACTGATTGACTTGCCCGTTCTTCAGAAATTAAAGCTCTACGCCACTCCTTGGGTAAAAAAGCTCCTCCTCTTCTCTTAATTTCCATACGACTATGATATTTGATTAGCATCAATGTGATCTTTTATCCGCAACTGATATACCGGTAATTGCGTTGATGCTGTTATGATTAATGGATTGTGATTTTGTTGGATACTATAACAAATTAACTTTCCGGTTTTGGATTCAAATTCTCTAAGCTGAATCGGTTTTTAGGTAGTTTCATATGGTTGTAGTGTAAGGCCTGAGCCTTTAGCTTGACATAATGTATAATCTTTGGTTCTAAGTTTTCTATAATTTAAAGACTTAAAGCCTGTTGCTTTATTGTTTATAGTGAAAAAAATCTGAATTCCTGTTGTAAAGTCACTACACTTTGGTTTGAATTTTGTGAATGACTTGGTTGGTTGTGCAGAATTTTTATTTGATTGGGAGAGATGAGAACAAAAGCTTTCGGAGGATTCTTAAGATTGATGGAAGGGACCAAGACGATTTAAATATATATGAAGATCCTAAAAGGTATACAAAAGAAGAAATGCACGAACTGAAAAGGTGGTTGATTCAAGGGAACGAGGAGTCTGGTGGATTTAGAGCAATTACAACTTGCTATGGAATCATTGGTAAGTCTCTTTACAACCACTCACTGTTTTGAGGTCATTCTGAACTCATGGAGCAATGTTGATAATCTTCGGGTGCAGGGTTTGTGAGATTCTTGGAGCCCTATTATATGCTAGTGATAACAAAAAGAAAGAAAGTGGGTGAGATCTGCGGCCACACGGTTTATGGTATAGCTGAGAGCCAAATGATTTCGATTCCACATCCTTCCATTCAGACGAAAGTGGCTCATTCTGAAGCCAAGCATAAGTATTTTTTCGATAATTCTTCTAATGGCTATGTTTATCCATATATTGTGTAAAATTTTAGCAGAACGCATATCTGACATGTTTCCCTCCTTCTACTATAGGTACAAGAAGCTCCTAAGGATGGTGGATCTTAGCAAAAACTTCTCCGACAACACATTGTTCGTTGGAATGTCTTCTTAACACGCGGGATTAGAAGGATCCTGCAGAATACCATATGGACTGTTGCATTGGTCTACTGATTCTTTCAACAGGTATGAAATGTTTACACTGGAGATTTTCCAAAACTTTGCTAATTTACTGTCTACTGATCGTTTGCTTTGCTTTGTCTAGACTAAATGTTCAGTATCTGGTGAAGATTTCGAATTAACTGTCATTACTGGACGTTCACGGCATTATGCTGGTACAAGGTACTTCTTCATCTTGAAAACTTTACTTACTTTGTTTTTCTTCTTACTTGGTTTCTTTTAATTTTGTCTCACGGCCTATATGCTCTCTAACATAAATGTATTATTGGACTTACGAATGTGCAGATATTTAAGGCGGGGTGTAAATAATATAGGCAGAGTAGCCAATGACGTTGAGACTGAGCAAATTGTTTCCAAAGTGATTCCTGAGGGTGAGAAAATCCCTATAGCATCAGTTGTGCAGATTCGAGGCTCATACCCATATTTTGGTGGCAGGAGGCACCTGTATTCAACCCACAGCCCGAGATTATATGTAAGCATCATATGCATTTGCAACAAGGATCCTTAGTTTTTTCTTATCTTAATACTCATCTTTCTGTCTTTTCTGGCTCAGAGTGAACAAGAAGGAAGCGAATTATGAGGCTACTTTGAGAATCTGAGACAGAGGTATGGGAAGCGGATAATAATTCTTAACCTCCTTAAGGTAGGCTCTCTCATTTCTAGGACAACTCGAAGTTTTATTCATTGCTTCTGTCCGTTCTTGGATTATTGAAAGATTGAGTGTATCTATATTTGCTATTTCTTTGTGTTATCAGAAAGGTGAAAAAAGCATCGAGAAACCATCTTACGGACAGAATTTGCAAAGGCAATCCGATTTATTAACAGAGGCGTGAGGAAGGAGAATCGTTTAAAGGCAATTCATTTTGATTTAAGCAAACACTACAAAAGGTAGTGCATTTTATGCACACATTAAGTAGAAATTTATGGGTTGGTTTGTAATGAAGTCTTGTGTCCTAGAATTTGTACCCCTTTCTCCTTCGATTTTGCAGTGGAGCTGATGGCGCATTCAACCACTTGTGTATCTTTGGGAGGAAAGCATTGGAATTAACTGACTTGTTTTTTCTTTAAAGCCCACTCAGGTGTAGGAGCTGAAGGAGTAATTAATGATTCGTTTTTCAAGTAAGTTTTGTAGGCTATGTATATTGTATATGCAGTCTTTGTGTATTTTTACTGCGTGTCTCTCTAAAACATAATTTTGATTGTATTGCATGTTTGTTGGTAAGTCCTACTAATGCTTTCATGATCCAGTAACCCTCTTCCAAATCAAGATGAAGGGAAAGTAGTCCAGAAAAAGAAGCTTTGAAGCCGGATATCTTCATGCTTCAAAATGGGGTCTTGAGGACAAACTGCATAGACTGCTTGGATCGCACTAATTTTGCGCAGTACGCGCATGGATTAGTAGCTCTTGAGCATCAGCTGCGTACATAAGGTATCTCAGGACCTCCTGTCGTCGCCTTCACATGAAGGGTTAAATGGGGGTATCTCAGGAACCAATTTAGATTTCCCATTCTATGAAACTGAACCAGCTTCTCTAAGGTATGAATCAGAGTCTCTTTTTAACTTTTTGCAAACATTCATTAACACTGTTTTCTTCTGATTCTTCTTCCTCATTCTTTGATCACATCTTCAGTTTCCTCTCGGTTATGTGCTGTGAAGATCATATGAGAGGAATAGGGTCAAGCCAGATGTTTCCAGGCAGTTGCTCTTATTCTGAATCTCACAGGCCTGATGATATACCTGGTTTTGCACACTCATACAAAACTGAATTTGCTCCGGCAGAAGAAATATTGGAACGCTGCAGGTAAAAACATATTCATCCTAATTATGCATCGTTGCTAAATAGCATTCTTACATTTACGATATTCAGACATGAACCTTCTTTTTTTTTCACCACCTCCAAGTTTGATTTTGTTTTTGGTATATAGAGTGATTTGTCTTCTTTTCCCGTAATTTGTACGGCCAAATTCTTGAAAATTGCAATAAGTTGCGTGACTAGAAGTTGGAACAAGCCATGCCGCATTAAATTGTAACAATTACCAACAAAATAAACATATCATCATATACGAGAAGGCACTGCGATCTCTGCAGAGCCCTGGTTTTAACCTATGTTACGAGCTAAGATTCCCAAATCAAGTATCAGAACACCAACAATAATCTTCCTAATATACCTGATACACATTCTTACCAAAACACTTATGAAATGACCCGTCGATTTGTAACAAATCTGGCCCAAAATATTTATCTTTCTGTACCCCAAAACACTTTATGTTAGCATTATATATAACCCTTATCTTCTTTTTATTTTATATGTAAAACAGTAAAGGTTGTCGACATTCATTGAATATGAATTTTCTGAATTAAAGACAAAAAAGGTCTAAACAAGTGTAACGCGACAAGCCTTATAGTGAAGTGGTTACCAAAGGTTCAAGTGTAATGGCTTCAACGTACCTCTCTTTATAAGTTCAAAATGAGGATTCAAAAAAAAAAAAAGAAGTGTAACACGACTTCTTGTGTTCTTCCTTTCATTTTTCGTGATTAGATGGTATGGTTCAAATTCTTTCTAAAGTTCATCAGTAAAAAGATTTTACAGCCTGGCTAAACAGAAAAAGTTGTGACGCACCCATTAAGGGCAACAATATCCCGGCAACAATATCCCAACTGGCTCTTTTGCTCTTGCAACTAACTTATTTGTTCAGAACATTTTAGATATGTCTCTTTATAAACTGTTTTCATTTTGTTGGCTGTTCGCTGACATTGGCAACTGTTCGCCTACCAAAAACAAAAGCTGCCCAATCTTTCGGAGATCAATAAAATATAATTCTTTTCTTTAATATTGAAAATTCAATTCAATGAGGTTGGATTCAACAAAACAATAAAGTTCAATCAATAGAGTTGGTATGTTAGATAACTACATTGTCTACGAGGACCAGGGATGTGTCTAAAGTTCAGGATATACCAAACGAGTTCTTAATTGCATTCAGTTTCGAAATTTATATATCTAAATTACAACGACAAACCAAAAGGTATAATTTACCATTTTTAAGAATATAATTTTCTCTTAGGCTTTAACTATTTTTATATTAAAAAGTTTGGACCATTTTATAAAGATTTTCTTAACTTCCTTCAATTAGTAACTTATCTTCCTACTATATATCGTTCGATAAAGACAGATGCTAAGGTTTTCTTCCGCCAAATAAAACTATACTTTTTATGACTTCAACTGTCGAATTCTCAGCTATTAACTTATATAAATATATAAATTATATTTGGGCTGATATTTCATATCGTTATATGCATACATATGTTCTGGTTTTGGAATTAAATAAATAAAATACGTTAATAACCAAAACCGTAATTCTAACCGCGACATAAAAAATGTTATCATATAATAAATCTCAACATTGTAGACACGATGTAATCTATATCTAAAAATCTTCGGTCGCCCTTTGTCCGATGCATTACACAACAACGCATTGTCCAGCCTACATAAACACGTATGCACATATCAACATGCATTCACACACATACATATTATATTTTAAATAGAGCAGGGGACACTAGTTTTACGTATTCTGTACCCTTATTTTTCTTAGCTGTTCTCTTTCTGTTTCTATCTCTCATTATAAATACAAACGAACCCAAATCTTCTTTCACAAAACCCTAACCCTAACTTCAAGAAACCAGTATTGTTAAAAATCAAAGATTTTCATTTTTCACTAATGGCTAAATTCGGGAAACTCACAAAGCTCAAGTCAGCCATAAAGAAATGGCCTTCCTTGACGAAGAACCACCACTCAACAACAGTGTCCACCGCCTCCACCACGGCTTCTGAAGTCTCGAAGTGCGACGATCTCCAAGTGGTTTACGTCGGAAAGTCTCGAAGACGTTACATGCTTAGTTCCCACGTCATCGCTCATCCGCTTTTCCAAGAACTACTTGATCGATCTTCGAGATTCATCGAAGAACGTCACGATCATCAAGAGACCGTCTTAGTAGCTTGCGAAGTCGTATTGTTCGAGCACTTGTTATGGATGCTCAAAAACAGTTGCTCCGATCACGGCGACGATGATGATGATGATCGCGAAAGAGGATCCGTCGAAGAGTTGGCTGAGTTCTATACTTATTGACGGCGCGATACATACATTTAATAACTTTCTCTTATAATATATTCTTTATTTCGTTAAATTTTGATTTGGTTTGACATGATCCAATGCGGTCAGAAACCATTTCCTTTTGCTTTTGTTTTTCTCCGAGCAATTATTTAGATTTACAACTCTTAATTAATATTATAATGGTGTCGAACGAAAGAGCGCATCTTTATTCTTTATAATGATGAAAATTGTAACAATGCTAAAGTTGATATTTTATTGATTTGGTTTTTTGTTTTGTTTTGTACAAGTGTTAGTATTGGAAAGAAAAAATTTCGCCGCCACCCACATGATGGGCAGGGCCACCCCAATTGCACGCATGGTCCTACTTGCCTTTCTTGTGGCTGCAATCGTTGTCACGGAAAAAATAAATTAATAGAATAAACAAAAGTGTATAAGAGCATAATTAAATTTTAAATAATAGAAAGAAAATAAACCAAATAGGTAAGCGACTAGTGTGCCATGTAGGGATGTTCATATCGGTTAACAAACCCATTTAATAAATGGGTATGTTAGATGAAATTGAAATCATTTAAATCTATTTACCAGATAAAATTATATGAGATTGAATGTGTTTACCCATTTATATCCATTTATTAAATGGGGTTTAATCATTTAAAATCTATTTACCAGATAAAATTATATGAGATTGAATGTGTTTACCCATTTATATCCATTTATTAAATGGGGTTTAATAAAAATAAATGGGTACCATTTAGATCCATTTACGTTTATCAATGAAATAAGTTATATGTATAATTAATTATGGCGAAAAATATGAGTATGACAGAAAAACACAATTTTATAATTTGATGGAAAATGCAATTTCATAATTTTGGCGGAAAACTGTCGGAAAACATAATTTGAACGAAAATTATAATTTTAACAAAAAAATGTGTGAAAACGAGGTTTGTGGCAAGAAAAATGAGTTTTTGATTTTTTTCAGATAATGCGGTTTGTAACAAGAAAATGTAGAAAACACTATTGAAAATATAGAAAACACAATTTTGTCAGAATACACGTTTTAGTGAAAAAATGCAGAAAACATGGTGTGTTTGCGGAAGATATATAAAACACAATTTTGACGGAAAAACATGGTTTGTTATGGAAAATACATCAAAACTATTTTTTGGCGAAAAAATGTTGTTTTGGTGGGAAAATACAGTTTTTGACGGAAAATGCGGGTAAACATGGTTTGTTATGGAAAATATAAAAAAAAAAACACAATTCTGATAGGGAAACGTGATATGTTACAGAAAAATAAGATTTGTGGTTTGGCAACTGGGATTCCGCGGTTTTTACGAAAATATTGTTTACAATTTTGGTGGAAAAATGTAATTAAAAAATATATATATATATATATATATATATATATGATGTAAATGGGTCTAAATGGGTTAATGTTGTTTTGGTGGGTCTATTTAAATAGAGTGGGTTTAAATGGGTTGTAATTTAAATTGGTTTAAGTTGGTTTACACTTAAATGGGGTGGGTTTTAAATAGGATGGGTTTAAATGGGGTGGGTTTACCCATATTAACATCCATAGTGCAATGAGTGCATATATGAGGATGTGAAGAGTAATTAGGTGTAAACTTCTCGGAGTAATTAGGTATAGCTTCCTGATAGGATGTATGTTGTAATTTGGTATTATAAACATAGGATGCCTTGTTAACTCGATAACCACAATAAATGATCCCTATACTATTATGTATCGTGTCAAGCTATGTAGATAATGTGATATCGTTGCCTATTGTCGTTAGCATTACTTGAACTTTCTTCATTTGTTGTATTATATACTGTGCTATTGGAAAACTTAGGCCAAATAGGCCCATTATTGAAGGTTGGTCTCATGAAACGACATCGTATAGTAGAACGGCGACGTGCGTCTTGGTCTTCAAGTTTGACCGCCGCTGCTCGGTAACCGAAGCTGATTGTGCGACGGTCGCGACGGTGACAGCTAATCCAGTGAGTGACTTTCATCAATCGCCGCTGCGTGTAGCGAAAATCCTAAACTTTGAGATAATCATTTGTGTGTTTTATAAGCATTTCGCATGTTCTAATCATCAGATCTTTTTGTTTGGCGTTTTTTTTTTTTCTCCCCTACGAATTTCAGCTTAAAAAATGATTTGTAATGCCAATATGTATACTAGCGTCTATGATATAAATAGTCTTAGTCACCAGTGTATGGTTGTTTTTTCTACACTTGTGATGACTTTATCGATTTTAGCATACAAGGTGTTTGTTGAAATGCTTCAACAATGGGTAATAAATAGTCTTAGTCACCAGTGTATGGTTTTTTACTGGAAGCCGTTGGCTTCTCATTATTTTGCTTTGTTTAGATATGGGTCCAAGAGTAAAATGGTCCTGGATTGGGTCCTCTAGCTTCGGCTCCTAATGGTACTGGAATCACATCACTATAAAATTTCTGTCTATTAAGTGGAAATTTCTGATATAGCTAACCTTGCAAAGACATTATCTTTTATACTTTGTTCGAGTGTAGTTCTGGTCATGGAGTTTTGTGTGTGTGATTTGGTGATTAACATTGAAAATAGGAGCTCTAATTCCTAGTAGTCAATGTTTTATATCTGTACCAGCTTTCTTCATTTTCATCTGGGAAAGTAGCTTCAGAGACATGTCGAGGTTTCGATCATTGTTGCAAGCCTCGGTAAATGCGACAAAGAAGGGTATTCACCTACCATTTTCCTGTCAATTATGATGCGTTGTACTTATTTCTTTGATCTATTGTTTTTTAGTTTATGTGTTGATGTTTCCTTTTATTCAGCTGTGCTTGTGCTTATACTTTAGACAGTGACTGATAGCAAGTGATTTTTTGGAATAAATGACCTTGGTTCTATGTTCCAATACTTATTAATTTTTTGGGATTACATTTCTATTTCTCTGCTAGCCTTTATGCTTTTGAATGTATCAGGGAGTGCTAGTTTCTGACTTATCTTCACCACTCTTCAAACTGTTAGCTCTTACATGGAACGTCGAAGAATGGGTACCTCCTGCAGAGAAGTATATATATAAGTTCAACTCGAAAGAAGACCTAAAGAAATGGCATCTCTATTCCGATTCTGAATATGGAGGTACTTAAGCAGACAATAGTAAGAGTATCTGATATTGTTTCTGTTAGTATCCCTTTCTGCCTCGTTGATTCATATGAACAACTACTGAGACAAAATAAGATTGTTGAAGATTTGAATTGCACAGAATTTCATTGATACGTAAACAATCTGCTATGTATTTGAATATTTATTATGTGGCAACATGTTTGATACTCATTTTACAGGATTATCTTCGGCTTCCCTGGAGATCCCAGATAGAGTAAATGGATCAGATTGCACTGGTTAGCAACTTAGTAATTCTTCTGCCCTTTAGCATGTCGTTGTCATGAAGCTCATCAATAAAAAATGAGATTTCTTTTATTGGATGATACCTCATTTCTTAATGTCTAGTTATGTTTTCTACATTGCTCCACTTAGTGATGCTTTTCACCTATATAATAGGAATTTTCTCTGGGAACCTATCCGTAGACATTAGCGAAGGATCAAAATGGAACATCAGTCGGAGTGGTTTCTGTGGAATGCGCTCAAAGAAGGTTAGCAACACAGAGCTTTCCTATTTCTTACAAAGCATATTTATTTAAAAATTATTTTCTCCATATCAATTATTTTTGAAGACAAGGAAAAACGGTTACTATACATTGTGAGTCAGCTGAGCATACTATTGCAACTAATTTTACCTTCATCTGTTTTTTGCAGTTTGATGGCTTCATTGATCTTGATGGTTATGATACAATAGCCCTGAGGCTCAGAGGAGATGGAAGATGTTATATCTCTACCGTAAGTTTTATGCTGATACCCACCTTTCCTTTACTCCAGATGAAACAACAAATGTTGTAGAAGCAAAAGGGTTGTTATAGTAAACCCTGATTTTGATTCAGATCTATACCGAAAACTGGTGAACTCACCGGGACAAGCAGAAGATAACTCGTGGCAAGCTTTTGTTTTTGCTCCAAAGGACAAATGGTATACTGCTAAGGCAAGTCCTACTTGTATAGATGTTTCTAACAAAGAGCTTTAGAGCATTTTACTCATCCTTTTTCTTTTTGTTTATGAACTCTTTAGATTAAACATCAGTCTGTAGATGAAAATAGAACCAAAAAGACAGATCGCAGTTATGAGTTTACTTGAATGTTTCACATTTAATCTAAGGCCATTAATAACTAGCGTTAAAATATATCAGATTCCTCTAGCTCGATACTTGCCAACATGGAGGGGAAATGTTATCGATGTGGAAATGGAGATGAATCCAGGTCGTGTTCTGGGAATGTCACTCTCGGTGAACGCAGAAGGTGGTGCAGTTGGAGCTAAATCAGGAGCAGGTGATTTCCGAGTTGAAATTGACTGGATTAAAGCCTTGAGATTGCAATGAATGTTTTAACATTATATTAATGTATGATGTTTTTGTTGTTCTTGGTTTTAAGCTTGTAAAAACCAAGCCAGAGTTGATACTTGATGCCCAAAAGATTGTTGAATCGTCTTGTGGCAGAGTTGGTTATCACATTGAGCCATGTTCTTACTTTGTCGGAAAATAATAATAAATCAACTATTTCTTACCTTGTGTTTTTAGTTCCTTTTTGGTTAACTAGTTGATACAGCTATAACAAAATGGTGGGTCCAAACTAAAAGGTTGGATAGAGAGAAAAACACGTGAAATCACCGGCTCGCATATGGTGGGTCCCATGATATGACAGCTCATTTCCCATTAGCCGATCTGCACCGTTGGATCTACTCATTGATTTACTTTTCCGTTTTTTCTGTACATAGTCGCTTGATGATGCGGTTGTTTCAGTGGATAGCGGGACCCGGTAAACCTCCCCCGGCTTTGTTGTGGGTTTAGAGAGAAAAATCTGCAAATGTTTGGTTTTGGAAATGTAAACCAAACTAATCGGTTTATCTTGATGGCTTTACAGTTTACAGAGTGGGGTAATCGGATAATGGATTTTACGGGATTTTTTCATGCATTTGAAAATTATATTTTACATGTTGTTTACAGGATTCAATTACTGTATATTTTTCTGTTCTCATGTGGATTAGCTTCGTTTATACATGTGGATTAGGCTTTCATTTAAATGATCAAGCTTGGTATGTAAATTCCCCAAGATAAAATACTCATATTGTTATAGGCAATCAGTTAAGTTGATTGGATCAAATCATTCGTCAGAGTTATAACTTATTAAAATGAATATATTAAATTTCGCATGAAGATTATTAAAGAGAGATTAATTATTGAGGAAAAGACACATGGGACAAAAGAAGAAAAGGAAGAGAATGAGAAGAACATGTCGCATGTGCTGAAGCTTATGTCATACCGACAGCATCTTATTCACTAAGGGGCTCCTTGTGATAAATTAAAGGTTGTCAAGTTTAGATTAATCAGTTGCTTTAAAGTACTTCAACAACTAGAGGCAAACAAATAAGGTACATCGAGAAGGGGGTTTGGTTGGCCGTTTAGGGATTTTGTCATATTTGATTGAATGTCGATGTAGGAGACTAATTATAAAACGTAGTCACTAAATTCTGGCAATGAAACGATGATTACGAAGTATACTACTTTTTTTTAAAGGTGGAAAGAATGATTTCTTTTTTTTTTCTTGATAAAACAGTGGAAGAATAATATTACGCATTCTCGTCACGTGTTTTGTTAATAATAATTCCATGAAGATTCATAATATATTCGAAAATCGTATGGCACATATACCGTACGATTCTATGGAAATATATAGTATTATATAACTCATTTTAGTATTTACTGTCGGTAAAAAGAAGACTTCATATTACCTATACTATATATTTTTTTGATAAAGGGTTTACCTATCCTACAATGTTTTAAATAACTAATATTTTGACCCCCCAAAAAATATAACTAATATATTTTCATTAACTGAAAATGAAAAATCTCAAGAAGTGGATAAAATCAACTAAATATGGGACTCATACTCATTGATCGTCTACAAGGATTTCCACAAAAAAAAAATAGAGAGCTTACATTTTTAAATTTCCTCAGAAGAAAACAAAAAAGATATGAGGTTGAAAAAATTAAACAAAAATGTGTATAAGCGACTTTCTTTGTCTCTCTCAACGAATTTATAAGTTTGTTTCCCAAAAAAATATTATTACCGTTAAAATTCGATCATTGGATGTTGCATGTTTGGTCCACGTAGTAGAGCCTTGAGCCCTTGACCACATCTCTCCAACTGAGTTTGCGATTACAAGATTGCCCTCATTACTAATAAACCATTTACAAATACCAAAATATGAAATTACTTTAACAGGATGCGTTCTCCAAACCACTAATACTATTGAATCTCTAGTATTTTTTATCTCTAACTTATTTTTGAATTATACAAAATAGTATTAATTTATGATAGTTTGAAAATTTTGGAGGAAACATGGTCCTAACCGGGTTTTTGTTATTGTTTGTTTCATTTCGGTTTACAAGGAGGGTAATTTGGTAATATAATATTGGGTGGGTATCTTTCTTCTTCTTGACTCCTGCTTCTGTCGTATATTTTCATTACAGACTGTTACGCTAAGGAAATAAAAAGGTGAAATGTGTCCGAAGGAAACTTAGCTCTGTCTTTCTCTCCACACGTTATATATCTACAGTATCTACATAAAGAGAGTGTATGTTTCAGGGTGTGGAGAAAGAGAGATAAAGCAAAACTCTTCTTCAAATAAGTATTGTAGTAACAATAAGTATCTTTTAGCAAAAACCATTGTAGTAACATTAAGTATTCAGACACTGTTAAGAACTCAAGTTTACTATAGTTTGGAGAGTTATCGGAAGAAATCAAATTCAGTTTAATGCTAGATCGGCTATGTCGTAAGTTCCTCCATTTTTTACTCTGTTTTTTTCTTTATTTGCTCAAGTTTCTTGCTTTTGGCATAATTGAGCATGTTCCAGGGATGGATTTTGCCTTATTTTTAGATTTATTTTGAGTTTTCTGTTTTCTTGGATGTGCCAAGTCGACATTTTTTGGAATTTTCTTTTTGGTTTTAGTGTTGGGTCAGATCTGGGAAACATCGGTTTCAATCTCTGGAGATTTATGGTTTATAGTTATGGAGCTCTTGTTGAATTAATTTCTGATTCGTTTTTTTTTTGAGTAAAGTTTTATTGCTACATTTAATTTACTGAATAGTCTCATGAGATTGACCAGTTTCGTTAATTAACAGTCATGGAATTGAGAATCTTATATCGAAGATCGTAGCAATCTGAGGATATAATCTATTGAATGATTCACATTTTGGTCTAAGAAAGAGACTTTCACTTGTGTGAAAAATGAAGGCTAATACTGTTCTTGACTATGCTGTATTTGAGTTTTCACCAAAACAATCGCGGTGAGTAAATCTTATTCTTGAAATGGTTATGTACAAATGATCATGCTTGTACTTGTGGTCTCAGTTTTATATCTGTGTCACAGATGCGAACTATTTGTATCCTGTATTGGAGAAAATGAGAAACTGGCTTCAGGACTGATAGAACCATTCGTGAATAATTTGAGAGTTCTTGAATCGCAAGCTTCACAGAGAACACAAACCTCTTTTAGACTGGAAGTTGAAAAAAGCGCAAAGGACAAATCTTGGTTCACAAGAAGAACACTCGAGAGGTCTTAAAGAACATTTGCTTTTCCCTTTTACACAAAAATATATTCCAGATTTTTTACCTTTTTAATTGTTCTGCTCCAGATTTGTTCAATTTGTTAATAGTCCAGAAATTTTGGAAAGAGTCAATACATTTGATGTGGAGATGTCACAGTTGGAAGCAGCTCGGACATTATATTCTCAAGGTATGTTTAATTTCTCATTAGTTCGATCAAATTCAAAGCTCACGACCAAACTTGATCCTATTTTTTTCTCCCTCTCTGTTTCAGAAGATGGAGGCGTAGCAGATGCAACAAAGTAAGTAAACAAAATGTCTCTGCTTTTATATTGGGCAAGGCAACTTGCATGTTAAAGATTGTTTTTGTTGATCGCTTGTCTTTGTCTATTACACAGGAAAGAGCTCTTAAGGGCTATAGATTTAAGACTTGAGGCAATTAAAAAGGACTTAACCACTGCGATTGCTCACGCGTCAGCTAATGGTTTTGATCCTCAAACTGTTTCTGATCTCCAACATTTTGCTTATAGATTCGGTGCACATCACTTGGAGTAAGCAAGTTTTTTTCTTGATGTTTCATTTTCTTGCAACTATGTTTCGAATCTGATCCTAATATATTTCTTTTATCAGTGAATCATGTGAAAAATATATTTCACTATCGCAAAGAAGACCGGAACTGATCACCAAGAACTTGAATACCAATACTCAAACATCAGTCAATGAAACAAGCAATAGTCAGCATCAAAGTACTAAGACCACAAAGAACGATGAAGAGGAGAAAAAAGATGAGAGTTTGGATGAATCTTCTACGGTTAAGACCAGTCACCATACAAGGGGACTTAGCGTACAAGATAGGATTAACCTCTTCGAGAGCAAACAAAAGGAAAACTCAAACTCGGCGGGAAACAAACCGGTGTTTGTTGCTAAATCCACAGAATTGAGGAGACTTTCATCTGATGTCTCATCAGCTGCTCCTGAATTCCCTAAAAAGTCTATTTTAAGAAGATGGAGTATTCTTACTGACATGAGCTTTGATTTGACATTGGATAATAAGAAGTCTGACAGTGGTAGCATCGAAGAAGGTCCCTCGAGTACACCATCTTCTATAAATCCTGATGCCCCGATGCCAATGGAGTCTGAAGAAAACAGTACAAAGGGCGATGAGGATGTGTATTTTACTAAATCTGATGATTCTCAAAACCAGACTGATAGGCCGAGTGCCGTCGTGGCTGATGACAATTTTAGACAGAGAGAAGAGAAGAGCTATGCATCCAAATCCGACAATGTGGCACAATCATCAGTCATGTTTCCTTATAGATATTCGCGTTCTCGGTCAGCTCATATAGCAGGTTGTATTGATATCCAAAGTGATGAACCTCATTTAAAAGGAAGGAAGAAAGAGATTTTTCCATCAGACAAGCAACCAGCCTTAACAACCTCTCTAAAACCAGTTTCTGCAGGTTAGTTTTGGTAGAAGTGTAAGAGAATATAGATAGAAATTAATCCAAGAGAGTTTTACATTTTCAAGATCTTGAAAACCAAATAAAAGTCAAGGTTCTGAATACTAACACTGATCGTTTTTAATTGTGCATGTTATTGATTCTGCAGGGTCTGAAAAGAGACAACAATCACTTGGTGTAGAGGATGATCGTGAGGTTAGTCTTGTGAATACAGATTCAGCTGGGAAAATTAGCAATACTAAAGTTCGTGCGACATCGGTGGATCAAATGCAGAGGACAAGAATGCCTAGAGAAAGCTCTCCAGGGTTGGATGAAGAGTTGAAAATGAAGGCAAATGACCTTGAAAAGATTTTCACCGAGCAAAATCTAGGGGTTCTTCGAGTGGATCAATCAGCTGGTGACGGTAAAAACAACAGGAATGTTGTAATGCGGTGGAATAAATCTGATTTAAGATTTTCAGATGATTCTAAAGGAAAGTTGTATGAAGAGTATATGAAGAAACGGGATGCAAAACTTAGAGAAGAATGGAGTTGTAAAGAAACTAAGTTGAAGTCAATGCAAGAAGCTCTTGACCAAAGTAGAAGTGAGATGAATTCCAAGTTTTCTGCTGCTTCAGTGAAGAGGCAGGATTCAATATCAAGTACCCGCCAACGTGCAGAGAAATTCAGAACTTTTAATTCTCGGACAAGTACGAAAAAATATCAGGTATTAGAGCATTTAGTTCCTTTGGTTGATGATGACAAACTTTTGTAACTATTTTGCAATTTGATTTAGTCATTCTTCTCAATCTTTTACAGCATCCTATAAGGTCACTCCAGAGCTCATTACAGAGTGAAGAAGAAAATGAAAAAGATAAGCCAGTCAGTGGAAAAAGTGCTTCTAGGAGCTCCCAAGTTAGAAAGGTTCCATCACCAAACCAGAGCTCTCGAGTCTCGAAACCATCAGGTAAAGTTTCAAACACAAACATCAATCCTTCCGGGAAAGGGCGAAGAACATCGGAGATAAACTTGGTTCCAAAATCTTCTCTTCCTAAATTCTCTCATCTTAAAAAGGAAAACACAAAACCATCTTCTTTAGCTGTTAGAAATACTACAACCATGATGCGAACACAGGTGAGAAGTAGTAGTAATAAGAAGACTACAAAGGAAGATATACCGTCTCCTCCTGTTATACCCCGAAGACCAAGATCACTAAGGAAAAGCTTCTCTGCAAACATAGAATTCACAGAATTGACAACTCTGTATTCTGATGATATGATCAACAAAGAGAGGAATCAGAAGCAGAACACAGACACTGATGATGTATCAGAGAATTTGAAAAATGAAGAATTTGATGACATTGACTCCGAGGTAGAAGAAGAAGAAGATGAAAAAGAAGTTTTGGAAAGTCCTGTCAAAGAAGAAACTGGAGAAATGGACACTCTAGTAGTTGAGGATATTGGTGATGAAACGCATTCACTTACTGAAAAAGTTGACAACTCATCAGAGGATGGAAACTTCACTTCTTTGAGATCAGTTACTCATGTAGACTTACCGGTGAATACTCTACCTTCTTCAACATTGCAGCACAATTTTGCCTCGTTAATGGATTCACCTAGTGACAGTCCTCTTTCATGGAATTCAAACTTGCAACACGCATTCTCTTATCCACAAGAGCACTCGGATGTTGATGCTTCAGTGGATGATTCTCCCATGGGAAGTCCAGCTTCTTGGAGTTCAAGAATGAGAAAGAAATGGGGAACAACAGCTCAGAGTCCTTCTCGGAAGGATTTAACGAAAGGGATCAAACGTTTTCTTAAGTTTGGCAAGAAAACTCGTGCTGCGGATAGTCTTATGGATTGGGCTTCTGCAACAACATCTGAAGGAGATGATGATTTTGCCTATCGATCATCGGATGAGTTAAGAAAATCAAGAATGGCATATTCTCAAAGTCAGCTTTCTGAAGATGAACAAGGTAAGATCTTTTTTTATTTATACGCTCGTCTTAAAGTGTCTGATCATAGCTTTGTGGTTTGTGTTTGTAGGCTCAAACAACTCGATTCATGCACATCAACATCAGGACAGCTTTAAAGTGAAAGATGGTGAATTTAAGCGATCATTCTTCTCACTCTCTACATTCCGTAGCAAAGGAAACGAATCGAAGCCAAGATAACAGAGGAACAAAACCCAACTCTATGTTTTCATTTACAACAACATAAGTGCAAAGTTTGTGGTGTGAAGGGATAATACTTGATTCGGTTTAACTACGATATTGTTGATTTATATATATATATATATAGAGAAATGAGATAAACAAAATTTTGAGAAGTAAAAACTTCAAATTACCTAATGGCGCCGATCGGTTTACGGTTAGACGTTGTAAATAAGATATAAGAACACGTTTACAACTCGAGAAATAAGCTTTAAGTTAAATCAAAGTAAAGACAGAGATGGAAGTTGATAATGTACAAAAACGTAAAATCGTATATACCAAAAGGAAAATGTGGAAGACAAACCACAAACCCACAGCTACATGAGAACATTATAACAAGAACATAAGTTAGAAAAAAAAGAAAAGGAGATGATAAAGTCGTTACTCGTTACATAACCAAAAAAAGAAAAGAAATAAAAACCCTTCACTCATATAACGGCTTCAAGGAAGAAATCACTGGTAGTATATGAGCTGTTGCGCGTTCTGAAAACCACCATCATATATAGCCTGGCTTGAACCAGTGGCTCCCATTACAGCTTGTTTAAGAGCATGTTGTCCCTGTGGGTGATGCATCAGCGGATTCATTCCTGCCATCTTGCTCATCGCTAGTTGCCTCTCGTAAGCCAAAAGATCGCTGGCTGAGAATCCCGGGATTGGTGCGGGAGCTGGTGGAGGAAGCGGGTTTGAAGCTGTTCCTGGTGGAGTTGGCTTGCTTCCCCAAGAGCACTGTGAGAACAACAAACGCAGGATTTTTAGCATTCCCAAACCGAAAGAATGGTGAAGTCCCAAAGAAAAATGCAATTTGAGTTGGTTAATTTACCTTCATTTGCCTGCCACCGACGAAGGAATGTGTATTTCCAAGCTGAATAGCGAGGGCTGCCTCTACATGAGTAGAGTATCTCACAAATCCAAAACCTTTATCTCTTTGAACACGGACTTCCTCGATGACCCCAGCACCAAGGGAATGAAAGTGGCGGTGAAGATCAACCTGGGAAACCTGGAAAATATATTTGTTTGATCCAATAAACATAAAAGGTATAGATGATGGTTGTGCAAAGTCAACGTAATATCTATAACCACAATGTTTTTTTTCTTTTTTACCTCTGGAGCAAGGTTGCCGACGTAAACAGTAGTGTACTGAGCATTGCTCTCAGGAGCATCACCGTTACTAGTATCTTTACCATCCTCTGTAGAAACAAATAAGCCAACATATAAAAATCAAAGAGTAAGACTTACCATTTGATTCTCTATTTTATATTTAATAGTTAAAACATACCCAATACACCACTGGTTAGTTCCACGACACTTTTGGTAAGACTTACCATTTGATTCTCTACTTTATATTTAATAACTAAAACATACCCGATACACCACTGGTTAGTTCCACGACACTTTTGGAATCAGAGCTCTGTTTGTCCTCACCAGAAGTGGCTCCCTTTGTTGCCCAGTTGCAACGTATCTGCCTGGAACCAAGCCATTTCCCTGGAAAACAGAAGAGAGTCTCCAACCAATTACAATTAGCCAAAAAAGTAAACTAACAAAATATTAACATCAAGAATCAAGAATCAAGGGTAAAAGATATTGCAATACTCACCGCCTATTTCATCTATTGCAGTCTGGGCATCCTGCACAAGGAAACAAAAATGGCAGCAATCAATAAATGGCTAAGGTAAAAGCCAATCTATACACAAGGAATAAGAGTTAGACAATCTAGTACCTGTTGGTTACGGAAAGAAACAAATCCAAATCCTCTTGAACGCCCAGTTTTCTGATCCCACATAACTCTTGCATCCCTACATACAACAGCAATTGTCAGAAGATCTTACGCAAATCTTGAACTTCCATGTTCAAAGGAATGGCATAAACGTTGTGCAACTAAAAAACTTACGAACAACTTGGGTAGACGGAGAAGCAATTAAACAGCATTGCATCAGTAACCTCCGGGTTCAAATCCCCAACAAATATATTGAAGTGGCCTGCACATGAAGACCGCATAAGTGCGTTACTTCACCAATAGAATACCCAAAATCCTGTTTAAGCGAGAAAGTCTAGCATAAGAGTGTGAATCAACTTGATGTATCCTCCCTCTGGCCACTAGTATAAGCCCAATTAACCTTGATTACATTAACTAATGTAATCTAATCCAAACCTTAAAAAACAGAGTATCTTGTCCATGGTAAATTTACCAAAGGCTTAATAACCAAGTCCATTAACTTACAAATGCCTTCCATTGAGAGTAAGGATTGCAAGACCAGCCGCTCTTTGATCAAAGTAGTGGACAAATCCATAAGAAGACTGATCGTTTTGACATCAAAACATCAGAAAATATGTGTCAACCATGCCCAATACTCAAGACTATAACTATAATGTTATAACAATGAAACATAACACTAACCTTTTCCTTCCGAATAAGTTTACAGCTTTCTACAGGACCAGTGCCAGCAAAAACCTCTTGAAGCAGAGGTTCCGTCACCTGGATGTGGATGTTTCCAACGTACCTGCAATTTCTCAAGGTAGACGAACTAAAAACCTAAACAAGAAACAGAACAATGAAATAAAAACAAAAAAAGGTAGCATATCTGCAAGTTCCTTAATTGCAACGAAAATCACCACTAGTGAGGGAGCATAATAACCAAGGATCACCTTTTCCAGACTATAGAAGCAAGAATTTAGAGAAAAGTTGTCAAATCCAAAGACTTTTGACAAACTTATTCAACTGCACAATCATTAACCATATGCACACATAACGACACTGCAGTAGTGTTTCCACTGACTAAATTTGAGACTCATAAACACAAAACACAAAACATACATAAAAGTGAAAACAAAATTACCGAAAAGGGGAAAAAAAACCTAACACTCACACACTGCGGCAAGTACTTGGATCAAAACCAGGGGGAAGATTTCCACTTGGGATTGGTTCTATCTGCAAAAAGGCAAAAAAAAAATAGGAAACGAAAGAAAATGAAAAAGAAAGAAATAAAGGGAAAAACTTACTTCCTAATGTCTCAGTGACTAAGCTACGATAGCGAATCAGTTTCATCTCAAAGATTTTCATGGAGTTGTTGAACCAAAAAAAACAAATAATAAGACAAACATTTATAGAAACTTTCAAGGAATAGACACACACACATAGGGCTGGGCACAAGTACTTGCTACCCGCCCTACCCGCCCGACTCGCCCCGTACCCGCCCCGCAAAAGCAAGTACCCGTTTTAAACAAACCGGGTAACAAGCCGGCTTTGACAACTACTCGCAAGTAACGGAACAAGTACAAGTCAAAAAATTTTTATCAATACCCGCCCCGTTTCTACCCGCTACCCGTTACTTGTTACCCGCTACCCGCCATAATTACCCGCAAGTACCCGCAATTACCCGCAATTACCCGCAAGTACTTGCAAGTAATGGCTCAAAAACACACAGTTACTTGCAAGTACTTGCAAGTAACGGGTCAAAAAAGCGGGCCAAGTAACAAACCAAGTACTTGCAAGCCGGAGGATTTTGGGCGGGTACTCGTTCGACCAAGTACTCGTTCCAAACAAGCCAAGTATCAAGCCGACCTTCTAAATTACCCGCCAAACCAAACAAAGCATCAAGCCGGGCAAAAATAGCAAGTACCCGGCTTGTGCCCACCCTTACACACACAAGCTTTACTTATCACGAGATGCGAGTCTATTAGTGATAATCCCATAAATTTCATAACTTTTTGAAACAAAAATCTTCAATCATAGAAAATGAAATAAAGGAGAAAACTTTGAGAGAGAAAAAAGAGAAAGAAACCAGAAATCTAAAGTTTATACAACCAAAAGGGTACACATACATAACGAGAAGAACCAGCAAAAATCGAGCTTTGGAGACAGCCTTAGAAACACCAGATTGAGCATCGAAATGGAAGAAGAAACAGAGAAGAAAAGAGCAAACCTGAGGCGCGGCGAGGAGTCCAGGATGGTAGAGAGACTGTTGCTGCATAAGAGCTTGCTGAATCATCACTTGTTGCTGCTGCTGCTTCAATCTCTGCATTTTTCTCCGGCAAACTTTTTATTGTCTATGATACTTTTTCCCGGAATTGAAAACTGACACCGTGTTCTGTCTTTTTTAGGGTTCGAAAGTGTTTTCGGTGTTCGAGAACAAATAAGAGAAACGAAAAAAAAACTAAATTAAAGGAAAATAAAATGAAGAAGGAGAAGAAAATAAAGGAAGTCTCTTGATACAAAGCGAAGGAAGCAATCGAATGGCTCTTACTAATTTTTTGGATTTGATCATTTTTAAATATTTTACATCGATAAGCTAAAGTCACAGGCTGTAAGAATTTTAAAAACAGACAGCCAATGAAGTCTTAGCACGTTAAGTAATAGCTCACGCCAAATCACTGTCGAAAGCAGACACGCCTTCAATGAAAATGAAACCTGACAACTTATCACAGATAACACCCCCAAATTAAGAGTAAAGAAAGATACACCCTATTAAATTTATTATATTATCGAATTACACCCTTAATAAATTAGAAACATGAGTGTGATCGACTTTTACTGTTCTTTACCTTCGTTACATTTGCAGTTATATTCCTAATCTGCAATCTAGTTTTTTAGTTAAAATATTTTTAAGTTTCTTGTTTATGACACTGAGGAAAAATACTCGACCAAAATCTTCATATTCAAACTGGTTCAATGTGATCTCTTGGGATTCTTTTGTGAGTCTCTTTAATTTCTAATCTACCTGGTTTTTTAACTCTCTATTTTCTATTTAAACCACGTCTAATCATCCTGTTATTTCTGGTTTCTTCAGATTAATTTACAACTCCTAGGTATGTTCTTGATTCGAGTCTCTCTTTTCTATTTTAATAATGTAGTGTAGTAATCCTGGTATCTCTGGGTTTTGTAATTTAACTCCCAAGTATGTTATTTTTCAAAATTTACCATTGCGTTTATGAATATTCAAGTTAGACTATGGTTACATACTTTAGTACAAAGCATAAATCACTTAAATAGGTCAGAGGATCAAGACGTTAATCTTAAAGAAAACTCAGTTCCTAAAAATATATTGAGAACATTTTACTATAGCCTTAGTTCGAGATCTTTCGAACTTTGGCCTTCTTCAATCTCCAAACGATGATGACCCGCGTTTTGGTTAACTTGGTACGGAGCTCTAGCCACAGCTCTGTAACAGAAAAACAAAAAAAAATGTAAATTACAAGGATAATTTACGAGAGCTTATGTTAACGAATCCATATTCTCTTGAACTAACTTAGAGTGATTGGAACATTAAAACATGTTCCAATAAAGAACATTGCAAAGTATAGTCAAGTTAATTTACCTGTCTTTCCGTTTACCAAAGAATCGATGAAGCGAAGCTCTACGTGCTATACGTTCCACGAGCTGATTTTGTTTTTGTTGCTGCAGCTGCTGCAGCTGCTGTTGCTTTGTAGGGTGATTATGATCAGTCTCTGCAGAATTTGTGGGCTTGTTGAGGTCAGGAAGAACCATGTTGCTTTTGTTGTTGTTGATGTCTTCGACATTGATTTGTGTTTCAATGTTTTTCACAGTCACAGGCTTGGTCTGTTTTGCTACTTCCATGATCTCATTAGCTTTGTTTGCAGGGAACTCATTGTATACGATGACTTTTCCTCCGAAGAATATGGTCAGCTGCGAACTTCCTGGCTCTGTTTCACTGTAAACCAAAAACCGATTTCAGAACAAAATCATTTTTAAACCGGGATTAACCGGTTTTGCTTTCTCGAATCTCCAATAACAAAAAAACAACATTTTTCTCCCAAGAATCAAAACTCAAGAGGGTATTATAGACCTGATGTCAGCATCTTTGACTTTGCCTCCAGACGAGGTACAGGATTCGCCTTTTGAAACCCTCTGAGTGAAGTCGAGATCTTTACTTTCCGAATCCTCTGCCTTCTTCATCGCATTTTGCGTCACTGGATAAAGATTAAAGAGATAACAAAAACTTTGGTGAACAATTTAATATATCTCAGCTTTGTCAGAAGAATCAAACGAATAAAGTTTTTTATAAAAATTTACTTTTTTTCCGTGAGAGACAATATCTTGTTTGGGATTTGCGAACCGTATTTCAATCAATTTCCAACCACAACTAATTTCTCTTTGTTCTTTCTTGTTACATATCATCATAATTACAAGTAGAAATATTTCCGACTCTAAGGAACTGACTTACAAGTTACGACTGGAGAAAAAAAAAATGTGAATCCAGCAAAAAACAGAACTGAATTCAATCTATTATCAGTGGCGGCCGTGAGAGAGGAAGAGATAAAGTACCTGGTGGATCGGATTTTCCAGGCAACCCGAGATCAGATTCGGGTTTTGGGACCAATCCAAGATCTATGTTTCCGAAACTACCGTTTTCCTTTAAGTAACGGCTAAGCAAACTACATCTCCGGGTAAAACTGGATTTCTCCGGCGCTTGTGCCTTAGCATTTTCATTTCTCGACATGTTGAATATGATAAGAACAAATTCTCCAGACTTTTATTTATTTATATATTATCTTCTTCTTCTTCTTTTTTGTGAGCGTGGATTACGCGTAAAATGGGAGAGTCGTAGAGGGATATGTCGAGCACGCTCTTGTGTATGTTTATAAACTCATTCACCCGTTTGTGGTTTTAATAGCCTCCAAAAATATTTAAGAAACACAAAGAAGTTTTTATTTTTGCTTTATTTCAATATATTAATATGATTACCAAAATAAATTTAATTTTATATATTACAAAAAGAAATACTTTATGGTATTTGTTTCTATATTTGATTGAACAAATTAAGTTGTCCGTATAATTCATTAACAATAACAAATAAATAAATAAAAATATGACTTGGAGTCACTAGATTATATCAGAAATCAAATTTAGTAATACTCCATCTCATGACATTTTTTACTAAAATATTAATATATCAGAGACGCGTTAAGGAAAGGAATTTTCATTCCTGATTAATTAATGACTTAATGAGTTAATGTTAACAATTCATTACATTAAGCAAGTAATTTATTTATTCTTTTCTTAGTTGGAATAACAAATTTATTGCCTGTCTTATCAAAAAAATATGTTCCCCTTTTTATTTTTTTTGGGTACAGTGTATCAAGTTGATCGACGGCCAGATTGTAAAATTGGACTAAACAATTTTAGATTTCCGTTGGAATTTTCCGCACGTTTTCCTTACACGTAAAGATTAGAAAAAAATGACAGAGAGTAAAGAATCAATGACAACCGTTACTAAACAGCGTTAACAACTATGTCAAAAGTCCGTAAGAACTCATATATTTTCTCGTATTTACAAGGTTTGCCCTTCCACTTGAAGTCTAATAGTGGCATAACCGTAATTAAAACTAAAACCATGTCCTTTTCAGACACTAGACGACTGGGACATTCCTCGCGTTAGTTAACGACTTAACGGCAATTCAAAATGAATAAGAAGTGGGTCCTAGCGCCTAACCCCTACGAAGTTTCATGTGCCAAAAAATTCAAAGTCTCCAGATCCGACAGCATTTTAAAACACGTGGTTTAAATAGATTAGGCCGTTAAGATTACGACACGTTTCGCAATCTGTACGGCGCACTTTCGCAACAGTTCTGTGTAATTCGCGTTTACCCACTTCCTAAAGAAAGACAAAGGGCAAATCTTTAGATCACCTAATCAGTTTGGTCAAAAATAAATTGATGGCTCAAATAATTGCCCAAACTGGCCCTTTCACGGATGCAATAATCAATATGTTGCTTCGCAACTACGACTTGTTCGTAAAAACGTGTTCGGGAAAATGATTAAAATAAAATAAAATTAGACAGAATAAATAAAGTTTGAAAAAAGATAAAGACTAAATGATCGAACCAATAAATTGTTGAAGTTAGATTGGAGCAAATCAAGCCGATTGACCAATTGATCGAACCAATAAACTTTTGAACCGGTTTGGTAACTCTTTATCCGTACTCCACTTGCAGGGCCAAGTGGCTGGTTTGTTGGAAAAAAACGTTTAAATTATAATTGGGGTCATTTTGAAAGTGACATATCCTCACATCTAATCCAACACATGTTGGTATTGAATTTGACACCTTGAAGATAACCCAATCCAAATCAATAAATAACATGTTAAAAACTACTACTTTTGGTCCGATTAGCTCGATACCGACTTAAAATGACAAAAAAAACTTTCCAATAACATTCTGAAGAAGAAACTTGCATAAAAAAAGAAGAAACGTAAATGACAAGTAAAGAAAGTCTTAAATCGTGGAGAGAGTATAAATATAGAGGAATCTTCTCTAAAAAATGTCCAAAATTTTTGAACGAAAAACCTAAAAACTAGAAACCTTCGTATTCTAAATCTTTAGTTTTCTCTACTGTAAACTAGGAGTTTTTGATTCTCACAGTAATATAAATTACTTTGTTGATAGAAACCTATTTCAATAACATCATGAGCATATTTGTTTGATAATCATAGACGCGTGTGGCTGCGGCTTGCGGTCAGATGTTGCAGTTCTTGTTTGTTTAATAGCTACGCGTCTGGTCACAGCAAAAGCCACAATCTTTTACAGCAAGTAAACGAACATCAATTGGCCGCAATCATAGTCGTTAAAGTACTAAACGTAACAGTACTAAACGTGCTGTCAAATTTCTTCAGCGACTGAAAATTTTTGATGCAACGGTTTACGTCTGCAATAGCGTTTGGCTGTAAGAGACGACGATTAGCAAACGAACATTATTTAATTGCATGTTAGAGGCACAAAAAGCTGCTGCTGACAATGAACATACTTCATATATATATATGAGATACTATTACGCTAATATTTGACCCGTTTCACCCTCGAATCAGGTCATTCAGCTTTTACCACATAAGAGATTCTAACTTTTCGATCACTTGTATTATGGTAAATTGGTAATCCCGACACTATATCACTAAACACACGACTTTTTGAAAGTTTTTCTTGTGTTTTTGTTAGAATTATTCTCATTGATATCCACGGAAGAATCCTGTATTCCCCCCCCCCCACCCGAGATGGTGTTGATTTTGGGCCAACAACAACCCGTAAAGGCAAATTTCGCGGATATATATGCAAGCCATTTTAAAAAACGTTTTAGGACCGATTAATATTTTCATATTTTTAAGTTAAAACAAAATCTAACTTTCTTTAATTTATATATTGAAATATGAATTAATCGTGTAATTCCCATTCTTAACCTAAATTTTATCACGATTAATTACGGTAGTCAAGCGTTCGATTTTTATGACTTTGGAGAAAGCTAGGAAAAACTGACTCCCAGTTTCTGTATATATATGATACTACTACATGAAGGAGAAACGTGGAGGAAGTATTATTCATCTCTCAACACTTGACTTGTCATAATAAGTAAACTAAAGGCACAAAGATAAAATATATTAATCTTTAAAAGCTAAGGTTATCCACCTTAAAGTTTTCGCAAATCATATGCCACTTTCACGTTTCATATACATATACACATGTACGCAATTTTAAAGAACATGTTTGGTTCTATGGGCCCAAATGCCCACAGATCAAATCATGCAAAAAAAAAAAGTCAGAACATTCTGAAACTCAATGATTTAATCTGCAAATTCACCAAAATTATCCTCAGAAATGAGAGATTCATCTCATTATTTCTTTGAATCTTCACAAGAAGATTTTGAATCTGCATAAATCAAAGAGTATCTTACATGAGCTTTGATAAAGAAAAACATAGAAAAACTTGAGAGGTTCTCTTCTTGTGTCTTAATTACTTGTACTTTGAATAGATTATTGCAAGAGCTTGAAAGACGAAGTGTGGATCGTATCTCAAGAACTATGACAGTAATCAAAAGATGATCGAATCAGCTGTTTGTTTTTGAGTTTTACAAAAACTTAACGAAGATCTGATGAAAACTCACAGTCAAAATCTGTTTTGGCCCATTTATATCCGTCGCTACTACTTATTCTCTCGTTGGTTTCTTCTTCTTCTTCCCCACTCTTCAATGAGAGCGGTTTCTTGTCTTGCAAATATCTCTTTGTTGTCGATGATGCTGGTTTCGAGGAGGTTTGAGCATTAATCTTCTTTCCTAACATCATCTTCAACAACTGTAATTGTCTTTTTGGTCAGAGGCTGAGATTAAAAGAATAAATATTTGAACTTCAAATTCGTCACTTATTTACCTTTTCCATTCTTGATTCTTGAAGCGTGTCTCTCAAGCTAGGGTTCGGGGCTGTAGAAAACCCATCTGTGCAGACAAAGATCTTCTTGAAAATATATGAGACAGAGGTCTTGCTTATGTCTCTCTTCTTCTTATTCTTCTCACTCTCTATTGTTATCTCTTTGCATCTACCTAAAATAACGTTAATTGTTCGCTCTATATCTTCATCCTTGTTCTCCTCAGACAAATCCACAGCAGCGCAAAGCGCATTGCTGATTCGCCTATCAACCTCTAAGCTCGATGGACAGTTCAAGAATCTATCCAAAGGAAGATTTTTCATGAGCTCTCTCTCTGTTCACATCAGACATCCTTTTCTTAGTTCTAGACAAGATCTTCATCAACTCCTTCTGCAACTTTCCAACTTCCTCAGGAGTGAAATCTTCAAGATCATCAGATGAAGAAAGCTCTTCTTCTTGCTCAGATTGCCCGGTACACATCTTCTCCGGTTCAACTTCTTCACGAACATTCTTGCTCTCGTGTTCGCTCACATCGTTGCTTGTTGTATCGAATGTTCCAGTAGCGAGAAGCGTATGAGGCCAGTCGCTAACTCCTCTCTTGGCTCTTGCTTCAGATTATCTATAAACAAGATTTATGACAGCACAAAAATTTCAGAGGACCTATCAAATTGAAGAAGCAAAGACAAGAATCTTGTCAAAATAAGGTCAAAAACCGAGATTTAAGACAGTAAATTTCTAAGAGACAATAGTCTTGGGGCATTGCTTTCACATATCCGTAGTAGACAAGAATCTTGAAGTGAAGGTTTTATGAAAGTAGAAACTTACGAGAAGAAGCAGAGGAAGAAGTGCTTGTTCTGCTTTGATTCCCATTTAGCTTGTTTTGCATCCACCCGAAGAACTGAAGATAAAAGCCAAAGGAAAACATTTCAGAAATCATCTAAGGAAAAAACCAATGAAACCTATTTCATATATATGATTGAATCAAACACAAAGGATCATGAAACTAACCTTCATTTTTTTTCTTTGATAATCTTATGTAACGGAGAGATCAAATGTATATATATATATGAACTCGACCTATTGGTGAATCAAGATTGGTTACAATAGAATAAAGGAAAATAAAGATTTTTTGGCAAGTTGGAGCAAAATTGATGAATTTGATGGTTTTCAAGTTCCAAACTTTGACTACCTCAAAGAGAGAATTTTAAGTAAAACAAACTTTTAAACTGTTCTTTGTAATCTTATATTCAGATTTTATCTCATAGTTGCTTCTTTATACAACTCACAAACTCATATTAATGCACATATTCCCACGTAACCAACGAGTCCACAAACAACATCTTCTATGGCCCATTGATTAATTAATTTGCATTAACATTATAAAATTAACCCCCAAATAAATTAGTTAACTATAAATCCGTGTATCATAGAGCGTCACGGCTTTGATCTCGATTGATACACCATGGAGCCATCTTAACGATATATATAGACTAAATTTCGATCTATTTTAACAGTCGAAATTCTAAGTACGAGAAATTGAATCCCTATAAGTGCATAAGCAATGAATGGTTACTATGGTAACACGGAGATGGTTCTCAAGAATTTTGTTTATTACATAGAAAATGACTTACATATAATTAATATGAACTTGTGATCACATTCATATAATGAGATCACAACCGCAATTTGATCTCCAATTTATAATGAATCATTTAACCATGCACTAACGTGGGTAGTAATTATTTATACATTTACTCATTTAGTAAGCTCTTGACTTTTTTAAAGCCGTAATCTTCATGGACGGTGCAAGTTTTAAACGGGGCTGGCTTTATAAGCTGACAAAGCTGTGGTTGTATATATGGTTTTGTTAGGAGAATTAACATGCATAAATCGGAATGATTGATGAAACGATGAGAAAACTTATTTACTTTATTTTTTGACAAAACATTTTCAATTTTTTTGGTATTTCAAAAGCAAACACATTGTTTTACTAATATGATAAGTGATAACACACTTGTTTCGGAAATCGTTAGACCAAAAAAGGTTGTTTTAACGGGTTTAGATTTATGAAGAACAGAAAAAAAAACTCTAATAATATTTATAGCTAAAGAAAATTCAAGTGACACAATCAAAGATCAAATCTAATATTATTCTGTAACTTAAGAGAAACGTATTATTGTGTCTGTTATATTGTTAAATTCAAGATAAAAAATCATAATAAACATATGAATTCAAATGTTTATGTAAATTAACATGAAAACAAGTGTTAGTTTAATAATTACAGTTTTTACTGAATACGTTATTTATGATGTTTTTGATAAATTAACAATATTAGCGTGAGTTATTAATTATTACGTCATAAATTTGGAATTTAAACTATGATACTTTTGAGCCAAAAGTTGATTATGATATTTATAATCAATGCAGTGCGCCTATTGTTTCATAAAATCTTGACACGTGATAATTGTAATGCCCATTTAAACAACTAAACAAAATATTTTGTTTTGATGTCTTAGATTTGAAGTTATATCATTTGCTTTTTATATTTGCTTATGTTTTGCTCGTTTTTTTTGTCATCTTCGTTTATTTATTGAAAATTTTGAAAAATTAGAACGTTATAAAAAAAAACTTAAACAAAGTATTTAACAACATTAAAATGTTACTGAGACCACTACATAACATTATATTTAAATTCATATCAATGTTTTTTTAACCTGTTAAAGTAATCACATTTGGTATCTTCACTTATATTTTGAACCTAAATCACTACATATATTCTATCCCAAAAAAATCACTCCATATATAAAATCCATTGTAAAAGGAATAAGAAACAAATCGATATAACAGTGAATCGACTATTTCATCGTATGTCATTCTATTGTGTTCTAAAAGGTGAGTGTTGATGTCAGAGAAAAGACTATACTAATATGTTTTGTTATGTGGTAAGATCCTTAAATAAGGTTTTCTTAAATAATAAAGGCTTTTTTAATAGCATAGTACTTCTAAGCATCAAGTACATTTATGTCCCATCAATCTTGTTAGTTTTATTCACTCTGGTCCTTAATATTTGATTTTTGGAGTTTTTCACATATATTAAAAAATAATTAATGTTTAATTATAAATACATTATTTTTGTATCAAACACTTTTCCATAACTATGAACCAATCATCATTCAAACATCTTAAAACTTTCAATTAATACTTTTGAAAATTTACAATTTATTAACATTAATTAATTAAAAATGTATTTAAGAACCTAAAAATCAAAATTTTAAGAACAAATAAATCTAAGAAACCAAGTATTAATATACAAAGGGAATATTTTATTATTTTGTGTGTAAAACTATTCAAACTACCAAACCCCATCTCTTATTTTTTTTCTCAAACAACCACCAACCGATCTTCAAAGGTCTTTTCCTCGAATTATTTATTTACTTCTCGTGGCTTTTGTTACTTTGTAAAAATAAAGCCGATGGTCAACATTCTCAGGTGAACCTAATATAGAAACTTAATTTGGGAAAACAGGAGGGTAAAATAGTCATTAAAAGATTCCGACCAGAGTTTCTGCCTTGCTTCCTCGCCTTATGTACGCGTCGTGACAGACTAGGAACTTCTTTTTACCCAATTACCCCGACCTTTTTCATTCCATAATTCCGAAAGATTTTATTACATAATGCAACTTACAAAACTTGATACAAGGGATAAATAGAACTCTGGTTGACGAAGTAACTAAATTCTCTGTTGACAAAACAACCAGAGAGAAAAATAAAACCGCTCCTGTATTCACATATATTGACTGGTGATAAATTGTTTACTAGTATAATATTTTTTCCAATTAAAATACATGTAATTGCTTCATAAATTGATCATTTTTATTTAATACAACAAAAATAAAATATTTTCTATTATGCATAAGATATAAAATTCATGGAATATGTCAAATTCATACTAAAATCATATGCTATTTAAATATTTATTTTATCCAATCACGCTTTAAATTTTAATGAACATATTTTGTATTGGGCAAGTAATAACACTACTATACACCACGTAAATACAACATATTTCTTTTCACGTTAATATATTGTATTACTGTTATCTCATAACATACGTCTTTTCAATCATAATCACAATAAGAGTAATAAGTTTGAAAAACTGGCTTCTTGACCAAAAAAAAAAAAAAAAAAAGCTATAAGTGAACATGTGTTGAGGATTCACATATTATAAAGGGAAAACAAAGTAAAACATGGTTTTTGCGTAGACAATAGTCCAATTAACAAAAACGTGTGGACGGCAAGAGTTCCCTTTATATAGATATATATATCTCACTTGCCTTTGATTAGTAACCAGAACGTACAACGACTAATAAATTCTCAACTTCATCTTCTTTATCAATAGTATACCACAAAACCTCACGATTCATTCAATTTAATATTAATCGATCAATTACATCATCTTGATGGCCTTAACTAAAGAGTTAATGGGTTATCCTCTGATCTCAGCAGAAAGGTCATCACTTGCGTCGTCCTCGTCGCATTTCAAGAAGAAGACACAGTCAACACAATTCTTGATCAACACTTTTGATCGGAGACCAAGAAAAAACAAATCCGGCGTCGTTGCAGCCATCAGCGAAGATTTGGTCAAAACGCTGCGTTTTGCTTCAACCACCGGTGACAGAAAGAGCGAGGAGGAGGAGAAAGCGGCGGTGAAATTTGAGGTGAGAGCTGTGGTTACGGTGAGGAACAAGAACAAGGAGGATTTGAAAGAGACTCTTGTTAAGCATTTGGATACTTTTGCCGATAAAATCGGTCGAAACATTGTCTTGGAGCTTATTAGCACCGAACTTGATCCAAGTAAGTCGTTCTTTCAAAACAGAGCATTTCTATATGGGCATTCCTAAAATTGTGTAATGTAAAATGGGTCCGTCTGAAATATTTTATCTGAAATGAGTTTCCAAATACTAATGAAAAACAAATCAAATCTTTGATTTAAACAGAAACGAATTTGCCAAAGAAAAGCAATGCGGCAGTTTTAAAGGATTGGTCAAAGAAATCGAAAACGAAGGCTGAGAGAGTTCATTACAAGGCGGAGTTCACCGTGGACGCAGCGTTTGGCTTGCCGGGAGCCATCACCGTTATAAATAAACATCAGAAAGAGTTTTTTCTGGAGAGCATAACCATCGAAGGTTTCGCAGTTGGTTCGGTTCATTTTCCATGCAATTCTTGGGTTCAATCCCAAAACGATCACCCGGAAAAACGAATCTTCTTCACTAATCAGGTAATTGATTAATTAACTAATCATGGTTCCCAAGATCTTTAAAACACGTCATTTTGGATCTCCCACGAATTGATTACATATCTTAATCAGTTTCTACATCGTGTTCAATATTTATGTCAAGTTGGGTCTATTAATAATACCACATTAATAATACCACAAAAGTAGCTTGTTGACAATAATTATGTTATCGCAGCCGTATTTGCCGAATGAGACACCAGACGGATTAAGAGTATTGAGGGAGAAAGAGTTGACAAATCTAAGAGGAGATGGGAGTGGAGTGAGAAAATTATCGGACAGAATTTACGACTTTGATCTTTACAACGACCTTGGAAATCCCGACAAGTCTTCAGAACTCTCTCGTCCCAAACTCGGCGGCCCAGATATTCCTTATCCTAGACGGTGTCGTACCGGTCGCCATTCAACCCTTACTGGTATAATTCATAGTTCAAAAATTAAGTACTTTTGAGTACAATATGTTCGAAAAGTATTCAAAAAGTAGATGAATCTCTAATATTAATTCCAACTACATATCTCTAATATATATCTGCATCGTTGACAGATAAAGAAGCGGAGAGCAGAGTTGAAAAGCCATTACCAATGTACGTGCCACGAGACGAGCAATTCGAAGAATCTAAGCAAGACACGTTCGCTGCAGGGAGACTAAAGGCGGTTTTACACCACCTAATCCCGTCGCTCAAGGCCAGCATTTTAGCTGAGGACTTTGCTGACTTCGGCGAGATCGATAATCTCTATAAAGAAGGCTTGTTACTCAAGTTAGGGTTTCAAGATGATATCTTTAACAAGTTCCCTTTGCCTAAGGTCGTCGTTGATGCCCTCCAAGAATCTTCTAAAGGACTCCTGAAATACGACACTCCCAAAATATTATCAAGTAAGCACACTTATTAACTAATAACATCTTTTAACATCCATTATATATATATATCCATCGTAAAGCATCCTCTAATATTTCCAAGATTTTTTACGTTATATTATTGGTCTTTCTTTTTGGCGATTTGTGTACCTTTGGTAACTCGGACCCATTACGAAAATTTCGTCCCACCATAAAAGAGAAAAAAACATCCCTTTAGTTCTCAAAAGCAGACAAAACCTATCAAGAGGGTACCATAAATTAAACAGATGTTCCACGTGCTTTTCTTAACTCGTTTTGCACATAAGAAGCGGGTTTACCTTTATTTAATAGTAACATGCTTATTACTACAGTGTTATTAATTAATTGATTTCTGGAAAAAAAACTAATGCAGAGGATAAAAACGCATGGCTGCGAGATGATGAGTTCGCACGTCAAGTCATAGCTGGAATAAATCCGGTCAACATTGAGAGACTCAAGACTTTCCCACCGGTCAGCGATCTTGACCCCAAGATCTACGGTCCACAACACTCCGCTCTCACTGACGACCACATCATCGGACACCTCGACGGATTCTCCGTACACCAAGTACGTCAATGCATTAACTAAACTAATAAAAACTTGACTAAATTAAATTTTATCGTTTCTAAAATTTTCAGGCGTTGGAAGAAAATAGATTGTATATGTTAGATTACCATGACATATTCTTACCGTTCCTAGACCGGATTAATGCGCTAGACGGACGCAAAGCTTATGCTACTCGAACCATTTTCTTCTTGACTCGTCGCGGCACACTTAAACCAGTAGCCATTGAGCTAAGCCTCCCTCCCCATGGCGCCAAACGCCGGTCCAAGCGTGTGGTCACACCTCCCGTCGATGCAACCTCCAATTGGATATGGCAGCTCGCTAAAGCCCACGTTAGTTCTAACGATGCTGGTGTCCATCAACTTGTCAATCACTGGTTAGTACTCAATATATGTTTTTTGGGTATGAGTACTCGATAATAGGTTATATTATACATCAACGTAACAAGTAATGAATACAGAGTTATTGACATGTTTTGCTATATTTGTTTGTAAAGGTTACGGACCCATGCGTGCTTGGAGCCGTTTATATTAGCTGCACATAGGCAATTGAGCGCTATGCATCCAATATTCAAGCTATTGGATCCGCACATGAGATACACGTTGGAAATCAATGCATTGGCGAGACAATCGTTGATCAGTGCAGATGGTGTGATCGAAGGAGGATTCACTGCTGGCGCATACGGCATGGAAATGAGCGCCGCTGCATACAAAAGTAGTTGGCAGTTCGATATGGAAGGCCTCCCTGCTGATCTCATTCGCAGGTATTTAATTAAGCTCAACTTTGTTAGATAAAGATATCAATACTGATTGTTTTAAACTCAATTTTTACGTTTACACTAAGAATGTGTCACTAAACTAAAACTAGACTGTACTTTTTTCTAGAGGAATGGCAATTCCTGACCCAACACAACCGCATGGCCTAAAACTACTGATCGAAGACTATCCATACGCCAACGATGGCCTTTTACTATGGTCCGCAATCCAAACCTGGGTCCAAACCTACGTACATCGCTACTACCCGAACCCGAACCTAATCCAAACAGACTCGGAGCTCCAATCCTGGTATTCCGAATCAATCAACGTCGGCCACGCTGATCTCCGCGACGCCAAGTGGTGGCCGGAGTTATCAACCGTCGACGACCTCGTCTCGATTATCACCACCCTAATCTGGCTCGCCTCCGCGCAACACGCCGCTCTCAATTTCGGACAATATCCGTACGGCGGCTACGTCCCAAACCGACCACCGTTGATGCGGCGGTTAATCCCCGATGAGTTGGATCCGGAGTACGCGGGCTTTATCTCCGATCCAGAGAAGTATTACTTCTCGTCGATGCCGAGTTTGGCGCAGACTTCGAAGTTTATGGCGGTGGTTGATACTTTGTCGACGCATTCACCAGACGAGGAGTATATTGGGGAGAGACAGCAGCCGTCGATTTGGACTGGAGATGCGGAGATCGTTGATGCGTTTTATGGATTTGCGGCGGAGATTGGACGGATAGAGAAAGAGATTGAGAAAAGGAACAGTGATCCTGACCGTAGAAATAGATGTGGAGCTGGGGTTTTGCCTTATGAGTTGTTGGTTCCGAGTTCTGAGCCTGGAGTTACGTGTAGAGGCGTACCTAATAGTGTTTCCATATAAGAAAGAAAAAGGAAAATAAATGTAGAAATCGCTGTAAAATATATATATTTTTGAAAACAAGATATAAATATTTTTTATTTGTTCATAAGATAGAAAAAAATAGATATATACATCCACATTTTGAGGATTTTAAATACAGTTTTTAGATTATCTTTTTCGTAGCGTTTGGGTACTGAACCTATGCCAAAATAAAATGACTTGAAAAAGGTATACTCGAATTAGAAAATTGGTTATAACGAGAATCAGAGTTTTAAAATGACTTGTGGTCACTTTTATTTTTTTTTGGTAAAGCTCGAAGACATGTTAATGTAAACCGGGAATGCATTTGTCAAATTAATCCGAAGTCGGGCATCCAATTCGCATAGCTTCTTGGGTTCCGAGTTCCGAGTCTTCTAACCTAACTTGGGTCTCGAACTAGATTCTCACACGTATATATGCCTAGAAATTAAAGTTGCTATGAGAGAAAGAGAGAAAGGTTTGTACCTTTTTCTTCTGGGAACTTAAGGTAGAGATACACACTCAAGAGTCGAGACATAGGTTTCTTCTTAGATTTTAACCTAACTTGGGTATCAAGCCATCATTCCATTGGTACGAGAATCCAACGGGTCAAACTGTTGTCTTTGTTTGGTTGATTTTGATCCAATGATGCAGATTCACCAACAAGAGCCAGCTACTTAATCAAGTTGGGCATATTAGTTGACGTAGAGAAGACGACGAAGAGACGATATATTTGTACATCTACATGTGTGTGTTCGTTCTCATGCTTTAATAAACCAGCTGTAATGAAATTTCTTGTTTTAGTTTTGATGTTCAACTCTTAGATGTTTGTTCATTATATAATTTAGCTAACAGAATAAAAAAATTGAACAACAGGATTGTCGAATTTTAGATGTCGAAACTCTTAACATGCACTCTGCTACGTCTGAACCAAAATTAAATCAACATCACTAAAATTAAATTAAACCGGACATAACTGGAATAAACCAAACCGGTAGAAGCTTTGTTTTAAATTTGAAAGCACACTCTCTCTCTCGCCACACACTATTCTCTGCAAAAAATCTCCACTTTTTTTAAAATGGCGTCCATGAAACTCGTTCACCTCTTCCGTCGTTATCTCTCAATCGCTCTGTAGGATGCGAAAATCCGGATGTGAAAACTGCGAAATAAAACTTTGAATTACGGAAAGAAAACGAGACGAAAACTTTGTTCAGAAATCGGAAAAGCGTGGAGGCGAGATTTGATCTCTTTCCTTAATTCTTATAATCGCCCGTAGTGTGACGGTTTTCAACGATTAAGAATCCCAGGATACAACCACGAGGAAACCGTAATCGCAACACTCGATAAACGGAGTATGCGAACAACGAATTTACGGTATACTCTCGAGACACTTACGTTTTGATGAAGAGAAAGACGAGAGGGAGTTTTCTGTGAATTTTTTGAGAGAGATTTTTCGTTTGAAAAAACGATAAAACTCGAAGAATGGAGGCGGCCGAAAAATGAAGGAAGGCGAGGGCGGTTTACGAGTCATGCACGTGGCGAGATTTCCGGCGAAAAATCCGGAGCGGTTTTGACTCGTTCTATTTGAGTTTGAACTCGAGTTTTTGGACGCAAAATATCTTGGTAAAATGTTGACTAAAAGTCAACGAAAATTGTGGACTAATTGGGTCCAAAACTTGGCCCAAAAAGAATATCTTTGACGTGGGCCAAAGGCCCACATGACCCAAGACCCAAGACCCGAGCCCGAGCTCGGCTCGGCACGGCGCGCGCGCGTGTGTGGTATTTTGCATAACCCCCTTTGTGTCTCCATAGCATGTTAACCAATGCTAGAGACAATCCTATATTTATACTTGAGAAGAATTTTCCCAAGTTCTAATGTGAGACATTTTCATGTTTTATCATGAAACCACATTGAGCCTCAAATTCTTATTCACATTTTTTACCCATAACCATATGAATATGGGTTCAACAAAAGTGATACCCATTTATGTTAATTATGGGTCCAAGACGCTCTAACTCTCTTTCAAAGCCTGATTTCTTGTTTCTTCAATTTTCCGATACTGTCAAAATCGCTGATTCGTTCTTATCTCTGTGTTTCTTTGTTTTCTGTGATCTCCGACTCGTGACCGTCGATCCAGACGACGGAGAAACCACATTCCATTTCTGGATCTCCGGACACCGCAGAATCTCTCTCCCGAATCTCGTCATGATCCACGGCTACGGAGGAAATTCCAAATGGCAATTCGTTCATCAAGTGTCCGATCTTTCGAAATCGTTTAATCTCTTCATCCCCGATTTGGACTTCTTCGGAAATACTCGAGGAATTTAGATCGGAGCATTGAGATTTAGGCGAGGAGCATCGCCGGAGGATTGAAGAAATTGGGCTGCGTAGATGGAGGAGGGGTCTCGGTGTATTCGATAAGCTACGGTGGATTTGTGGCGTATAAAATGTCGGAGATATGGCCGGAGATGGTGGAGAAATTGGTGATTGTGAGCAGTGGAGTGGGGTTTACACAGCAGCAGAAGACGGCGGAGATCCGAAAACTCCGATGGATCTACGGTTGCTGATGAAGATCTCTATGAACACCGGTTTAACGTTCGTTGATTGGGTTCCAGATTTTGTCCTCTACCAATTCATCGCTGTTAGTTTTTATGTCTCTGTGTTTTCTGTTTATTTGCGAATCTGGTCCCGTAAATTGTCTGGTCGTTAATTATAAACCCAAAGGTTTGAAATTGGATAATTTATCATTTTCGTATAGGTAATGTATGAGAAAAATAGGCAGGAGCTTCTTGAGCTAGCTAAGAATTTGTTGGAATGAGAAGAGGAACCAGAATTGCCTCTAATATCACAGGTAGTGAATTTTTTCGTTGAATTAACCTTGATTATCAAAATTGATTTTAGTGATTTAACCCTATTTTAATTTTATGGTCACTAGTGATTTAACATTTAGCATCAAGATTAATATTAATAAGTTGGCGTGATGATTGATGGGTTGCTGTTATTTTAATGAAATTTTTTAATTTAGGTTTGCATAGTTTATGGGTAAAAGTATCATATTTTGGAGAGTGGGAACACTATTCTTGTTTGTTTGCTTTAACTTTTCAGTCTTTTTTCTTTTGTTTCTAGAGAACACTATGTATCGAGATCCTTTATTCGAATCTACGAATAAAAAAAAAAAAAAAAAACTCTGAATAATTTGATATTTTATTACTCAGAAAACGTTAATCGTTTGGGGAGACAAGGACAAGGTGTTTCCCTTGGAGCATGCTTATCGGTTGCATAGGTAAATATTAACACATTACCGATCTTATAATACAAACCCATAATAACTTAATAACTGTTATATTAGACTACATTTTTTTTCCTTCGCATATATTCGTAAAATGATCGTGAATTAATGTCGAAAATCATAATTTGTATACTTTTGCAGGCGTTTTACAGAGATTATAAAAGAAACTGGACACGCTGTTAACGTAGAAGCACCAACTACTCTTAATAGTTTGATTACTTCGTTTGTCTCAAGTGTTTGACTTCTATATTTGTAGTATATACTTCTACCGAATCTATAATACATATATATTACTGGACATCATTTAACGCATCAAATGCAGCAAAGCAAAACAGAGAACTCGCTGAGTCATTAAAGGACTACAACTTTCAAGCTTAAAATGGAGCGGACAACTAAAATATGAAGAGAAAAACAAAAACCCACTAAAGATGAAAATGAAGAAGAAGATAATTAGAAAGTCACACCTACGACAAAATAATTATATGATTGCCTATAAGACTCATAAATTATATTATATAATACATACAGTTTGACTCCTTGTGCCTTCACTCTCTCCAGAGATGTGTAAACTTCTGAAACCTAGAAAAAGTAAAAACTGAGGACTATTACTATAAAACTCGAGCTTTTCTTCTTTATGAATAAGATGGTTGTGTATAATAGAATGTTTACCATGAAGGTGAACATAGCAGCGAGAGCTGGCTCACGCATTTATATTCAAGTCCTTTAGTAAGGTGTCATATGTTGTAATATGCGAGGGCCGGATGTCTGCGATACCAATTGCTCTGAACTTGGTGATGGTCTTAAGAGATGATTTGCACCATTTGGGTTCACCATCACTTGTCTAATACTTTCCTTGGAATTACTTGCATTCGTCTCTGGTTTTGAGGATTCTAGCAAAGCACGCACCTGTCAACTCAACACAAAGAAGAAACTTGAGAGGTCTAGAGATTTGACTGTACACAAAGAGATGTAATGGATATAATTTAGCTTACCATTGCTAGTCGCTTCTTGTGGAGATCAGTTGGTACCTGCAAGTTTTTACTTGAGATCAGTATCCAGCAGATGTATTTTTGTTTTTGTGAATTCTAATTTGCACTGTTGGACATTCACGTAGAGTGATGCACATTCACATATACTACGTTCTTGGGGAGTATAAAAAAAGAAAATCACTTACGGTTTTTGTTTGGTGCTTATCCTCACTTGAGAACCCAGGAATTGTCAAGTGCAAGTTTTTCTCTGCATAAATTATAACCGAGCAACAGAGAAAAGAGCTCAGTACCCAAGTTACAATAGCAATTACATGGAAAAGAGCTCAGTACCCAAATTATAAACCAAGTACAAACCTAGGTGGAGTAATATATCCTTGGGCTCCAATATAGATGATTTACGATGCTTTGCCAAGCTACATGCAAAAGAAGTCACCTGCAATCAAGTATAGGTAAGATAGAGATAGTTTTCCCCCAAATATGTAAAGCGAAAAAATAAAGTTAATACTAGATAGTGAATATTAGCTTCTAACCGAATCAATGAAGTCATCCGCTACCTCCAAAAGGAGGTCTTCAACATCAGGATCCAATTTACCATGCACATCCACCTGAACATCATAATACAACAGGATGAGACTATTATTCAAGCGACAATGAAGAGAAGAAAACAAAAACAAGTTGAAGAGTTCACTAGGGATGAGCACCTGCGAAACCAGATCCTGTATCTTTCTTTTACCAAGGAGTTGGTTTGTTGCTTCTGTTCCCTGGCTTGAGCTACCACCTGGTGTTGTTGTACCTGATTGTGTAGCATCTGGTTGTGAACCTGTTAAACTGACAGATTTTTGTCCTGCATGACTCGACATCCTGGGAGATGGCTGTTGTTGATTAATCTGCATCTGCTGTTGCTGTTGCTGCTGCATCTGCTGTTGTGGTTGCTGCTGCTGCATCTGTTGTTGTGGTTGCTGATGCTGTAGTTGTTGCTGCATCTGTTGTATTTGCTGGGATTGGTTCATCTGCGCCTGGCCTATTTGTGATTGTTGCTGCTGTTGATGTATCATCTGTGATAACTGCTGCTGGTTCAAGGACATAGATGACTGGTGTAACTGAGAAGAGGGCAATTGTTGTTGCTGCTGCTGCTGCTGCTGTAAGAGTAGAGCCTGCCTTTGACTCTGTTGGAGTCGAAATGAATTGGGGCTAGCTATTCCAGACATTTGCTTCAGCCATTGCTGCTGCGTCAAGGAGTTTTGCATCATACCAGCTTGTCCATTCTGCGCCAGACTCGATAGCTGAGGATTCATGAATGCGAGAGAAGATGTTCTTTGGAGGTTCTGGACCTAGACAGGGGATTAAAAGAAGAGTTTTCAGGCAACTCTTTTTTACTTGAAAAGAAAGAAACACATGCTTACAAGAGGATCCGGCATTTTTCACTTTGTACGACAGACATGTATTCATACCTCTATACTTATATAGGTCCGATTTTACAATAGGTAAATCTGTCAAATTTAAGAATGATCCCAGCGTCATTCAGGTATTTTAGTAGCCAATAGAAGTGAAAGAGTCCAACACGAGAAATCACTTGTATCTATGAGTCATAAGATAACACGTAGCTAATGATCAAAATTCATAATTTTGAGAGAAAGAACTGTAAGTGAGTAACCCAGGAAGCTTATACGACTTTTGTACTCATACCTGAGGTGAAGTAAGAGAGTTTTGCTGCGACAATTGTTGTCTCATCTGCCCCTGGTTGATTCGCTGCTGAGCATAGAGAGCAGGGTTACCTCTCATTTGCGAAGTCAAATTCAGTGATCCCATCATTCCCATTGCTTGCATCCCTTGTAACTGTTGTCCAGAACTTCCCGGATGAAATTGCGAACCTTGAACCATGCCAGATTTCTGCCTCGGCTACAACGGAAAGCTCATTTATCTCAGAATAAAGAAAGTGAACACACATTAGGAGAAACAGCAGCTTTATTATCCCAATCTAAGAAGATATCAACATTCTTGTTTCAGAGAAGATTCAATTCAAAATTGAAAGTAAATACATAAAAAGCTACAATTTTGACACTCCATCCCATAGCTTTCTAATTCTACAAGAACCAGAACATGAGAACCACAAAAAGAAAGATATTTTGAATTGAATCAATAAAGGGAAAGAGAGTAAAGTAAGAATGTTGTACCGAAGCTGCCAATAATTGAGGTTGAATATTCATCTGAGCTGCTCCAGCTGCACCATTAAGCATTGGCAAGTGACCGCTTTGGCCAACCAAAGATGCTCTTGACATATTAGGGTTACCCATCTGCTGGTTCTGCTGCAAATTTTGCTGGCTTTGTTGAACTGAACCTGAGCCACCGAAGTTCATGGTCCCGTACAACCCAGCTTGCTGCCTCAAAACGTTGCCGTATTGACCTTGATGTTGTTGTTGTTGCTGCTGCTGCTGTTGCTGAATTTGGTTCAGGCGAGAAACAGAAGGAGATCGCTGAAGAGATTGAGCAATTTGGTAACTTGACATTGGAATTTGCTGTGGACTCATATGTTGTTGTTGTTGTTGCTGAAGAATCTGCTGCTGTTGCTGAGATAACTGAGGAATTGAAGATGAAGAGATTTGCTGCATAATCTGTTGTTGCTGAGGCAATTGTTGATTCTGCTGTTGCTGTTGAGTTTGAACGAGTTGCTGACTCTGTGTTTGCTGATCCAAAGATGGAGAAGGCGACGGGATCTGAGCTCCAACGGTTGGGTTAGAAGTAGGGTTCGGAGACGCGATGTTCGATTGCGAATTGTTGTTACTAGTGTTCTGAATTATACCTTCGGTTGTGGTTACAGCCATCGCTGGAGACGCCGTCGAATTAACAGAATTAGAAATCGGAGGAGCTGTCATGTGTTGTTGCGATGATGAAGGTGGAGGTGCAGAAGATGCAGGAGAAGGTTCCATAGGATTAGGAGACTGTAGAGATTTAGGAGATAAAGAAGATGAAGGAAGAGGTTCCGCCATTAGAAACAAGGTGTGTCAAGGTGTATTTGGTTGAGGGGTTTTGTCGATTTTCTCTCATCAATCGTAAAATTTCCCCGGAAATATATTTGAGCGAGAAAATATCGTCTTTTTTTTTTTTAATCTCCCGGTGGAAAAGACAATTGAATAATCTGCACCGTACACGTCAGTCCTAGATTTAACGGAAGATGATCAAAAAGAATAGATACTGTACCGTGTATTTCATTATTCCAGACTCTCACACAACTGCTAACACTTTGGTACCAATATCACGATTATTTGACAATTTTTTTTCACCAATTACATCAAATATTTTATTGGTTTGTAGAAAAAGAAACCTCAAAAAAGTAAGTAAAACAGTTTCTTTACTGAAGTGATGAATACTGTGCAGCGTACAAACTAGAACGAAATAGGAGAAATAATCAACAACTACAGTCTTGTTGATCTTTTAATTCATATTTATTTGTAGAAACTTCTTACCAATTCCAGTCATCCCAGTGATAGTGAAACTACAAGATATTGATGAACTATTTTGTCTATTAATTAAATCGAAAAAGTAATTAATCATTACAATACCAATAATTTTTCAGCTGTAACTTATAAAACAGACCGTTTAGTTGAATAAAATATAAGTTCTATCTTTTCTAAAATCCTTTCAAAAATCACATTTATAGAGTATAGAGATATGGAAAATCATTAGGCCAACCATCAAAAACTACAGCTGTACAATTACAACAAAAGTGCAGACTATCAAATCACAAAACTATATAATAATTTCCCACCATATAACAATAATAATTTATTGCATCGAGTTTTGGACTGAACTAGAGAGAGATTTTACTACATTACAAGGCAAAGAGTCCCTTGGAGTTGGCAAAGAAGTGTTTGCGGCGGATAAGCTCCGGTTTTCTAGGACCAGTTAAGAGAAGGCCGGTTAACAAAGATGGAGGACCGGAGAATTTGGTTTGCACCATCTCCCTCACTTTCATATACCCGTCGAGTGTCATCAACTCCAGAAGCTTTCTACAGCTCTGAGATTGAAAAAACAAATACAATATGTTATCAGATAGCAAACACAGATCGTATATGAAACAAAGTTGGAAGTTATTATGATCAGTTTCAGTATATGAAACCATAGGGGAAGAGGTTTAGGATACAGAAAGATTGTATATTACCTGAGGATTTAGTATGTCCATTAGGTTTATGATCTCGTCCTGCCACAGATGAAATGCTTTGATTAATATTTTCATAGAGCTTCAAACCATGATAGTATAAGCTTATTGGGTGGAAGATGGAAGTAATTTACCTCTGGTATCCCGGGATTTTGCATTACGGTACCAAGAACACAACGAACTAGTCCATCGAAGACACCTTTATTTATCGACCCATCTGCGTTTACCCATGGAAATATAGGCACAGGTAACTTCTCAGAAGTTGATCCCTTTGTTTCGCCTTCGATACCCATTCCAAAAGTAAAAGATGGAGCTTTGATAGATGCTTCATGCAAACCGCTTGTTTGAGCCATTTCAGGAAGGTTCAGAATTGTAACCTTGTGAACACTGTTCCCAGCCACATGCTCTCCCTTGTTCTGTGAAGTTCTGTAACCGCTAGCAACAACATCTTTTGAGCTATGTTCCCCGAAAGCTCTCTCTAGGTAGTTCACTGGTAGTGATTGTTGACCTTGTTGGGAAGTTCCACCCTTCCCCAATGTCAAGAAGTACTTTGATCGGTAGAAGGAATGGACAACACGGAAATTATTATAGCCATTTACCTGAATAAGATTGTCCGTTTAAAAAGTTACTTGTAAATGGTGCAATATGAACAGAGTTCACAGTCCAGGAAAGAAAAATTAGTAAATCAAGCACTGCAACTTTTGTCTTAATAAAGGCAACAGTGTTTGTACAATAAGAGATAATAGACAAACCTTCAAAGCTACTCCAAATGTTTGAAGTACATCTCCAATGCAGTCACAAGTTTCTTGGCCTGCAGATGAATAAACAGAGGTTAGAAACAACACTGAAGGAAGTCGCCAACACATCCAAAAGTATAAGCCTGTTAAAGGCGTTTGCCTGATGCTTACTTGGGATATCAATCAGACAGTTGACTTCTTCAATGCCCAGACCTTGGTCACCCGCCTTCTGAAGGGCATTGGCAACAGTTTCAAAAACCTCAGGACTGAACAAACTCACTTGCTGGTCTGCAGATTCTGACATACTACAACTAGCAAAACTGGCCATCGCTTGCCAGGGAGAATCACCTAGACTGTCTGGTACGACAGTAGCATCCGTAGAGTTGAAAAGTTCTTTCATCTCATCAGAATCGCAGCCACTATTTGTTTCTCCTGACCTGAAATGAAGTTCACCGGTGCAAGAGTAATCATCCTTAAACAACTCGATTGCGTTAGCAGTTGGCAGAGTTACACGGCGAACAGATACTGCTATACCAGGGAAACCCTTTTCTTTACGGAAGTTGATTTCACCTTCGCCTAGTAGCTTAAATTTCTTAGCACTATCAGCTTCAGATTCTTCTATGTCATCAGCTCTACGTTTTAAACCTCTTTGGTCTCCAGGTTCTCCAACACCTTCTTCAGGCAAGGATACAGATATAGAGAGTTCACCAGCCGAAACCAACGAAAAGAAATTTAATACATCGCCACATTGCAAATCTGAAGTAAGAGCGACTCCCCCAGCCATAAGGTCTCTTTCATGTTCGAGAACCCATCTAGAGAACTTGGCTGCTCTTGTCCCAGTATTAACCGGGAATGGAGACTTTGAAATACTATGCAAGAAGTTTTGAGAAAGTGCAAATGGCTGTCCACCACTTCCACCAACCTGAAACGTTCTCATAAAAAAGTGACTTTCAGGTTTCTTTTACAAGTACAATTAGAAAGTTCATCTAAACAAATAAATAAATTTGATTCAAAGAGAGGTGAAGAAAACTGTTTCTAATTCACCATCTAATCCAAACACCAAGCATGCACATAATGCGGTTTTGACAGCAACACCGAACCAACAAAACGAAGAAAAGATGATACTTCAAAGTAAAAAATCCTATGCTATTAAAAAGAGCTTCACATGGACATTCGTATGCCTCTTCAGAAAATCGATAAGCACATAATAAAAGCCAGTAGCCAGCAATTTTAGCCCAGCAACAGGAAAGTAATAGGTAGTTTTACCAGGAACTTCTTGTCTCGGAGGTAGCTATAGGCTGTAAAGAGGTCTCGCTCTGAATATCGTCGTAAGGTATCTTCCAGCAAATTTGGCATACCAAGTGCAGTAGGCCTGCTCAGAAAGACAAGCTTTAAAAGTTCTACAGCAGTAGAAACTGCCAGAGATTTCCGTACTTGTATACTACCGTTGTCCTTTTCATCTAAAGACTTAAAATTCTGATGAAGACGATAATGTCCAGATCGTCGAGACGTATCTTTATCTTGATCCACAGAAACATTTTGAATGTCATCTGAGTGACTTGCAGGTGGAAGCATTTCACTCCCCTGAAAATTCATAAAAAATGAAAGAACCACTGAAATTAAGACCTTCCAGATCAGGATGAACGAGATGGTACATGTTTCCAGTAAAACTAATATATGAAGGGTTGTAGCAATAAAAGTGAAACATCAAAGTGAGGTGAAGAATCTGTAAGGATGGTGTCAGAAAAAGGAAAAGTAAACAATGAGGATGCACCTCATCAACTATATCTTTGTTTGACCATTCCCGAGAGCCAGGTCTCGTCCTTTTAGGGGCTACCAGTTTAGCCATCTTCTTGAGCTCAAGAACATCATTAAAGGCTTGACATATACTCTTTTCATAGAAGTCATCCCATTTTTCTTCATCAAAACAAGTATCCTTACCATGCTCAACAGAACTGGAATCCGTTCCGCCAATTGCCTGGGATAAATATCTAACAAGAACATGTGAACTGTTGCTCTCGAGCAAACATTTCTGTTTCGTTTCTAGATGTTTTGCATAACGCTCGCTGAGCAGATTGCAAAGCCTCATGAGTGCCTTCCGAAATTTGTCATTTTTCATCAATATTTGAATCCGTCGCTTGCACACTAAAGGAGGTGCAGGCAGTTCTGGAACTGAAGCCCAATTTACTCCATGAAATTTTGCCCCAAGAGCTGCGCGGTGTCTAACATATTGACTCAACAATTTCCTGACCAGAGAATACTTGTGTTAGTGGTGTAAATCAATCAGATATAATAAAATATTTTAGATAGGAGAATGTTTAATGAATGAACTAATGAACACGCAGTCATATGGATATTAATTAACAACAAAAAACATAAGTTCATTGAAATTGGCTCAGTAAAGGAACTCTTGAGGTATTGGCCCTCCTCCGAGGCATGGATTCCCTGAGAGACACTCCTAAAACCAACATTACATTGGACGTTTACAACAAGAACTGATTTGATTTAATGATCAGCATTCATAGAAATACATAGATAGATTACTGAACTTTCATTGGATGTGTCAAGCTTACCTGTCTGCCTCATCTGTCCACGAAAATCTTTGTGAAGGAGTTGATGTGGTCTTTGAACTTGCATGCTGGTTGATGATAGAAGAACACTGGCCTTCATCTTCAGTAAGACCCCTTATCTCTGCATTTTCTTGTTGATTGTGCTCCTGATACATCAGAACGGGGTTTTGGTCCACTTTTAATGAATTTAGAAAATTCTCACTATTTGAGCCATCAGAATTTAGAACCTTTCGTCCATCTACTATTGTGGATCTGACACCTTCTCCTGTAGTCTTTACAACAGTTGCTCTCTTTCTTTTCCCGGAAGATGAAGACGGGCTATTTTCTATAGCGTAATTTTTATCTTTAGATTTGGATCTCACGCGTCTTCCATGCTTCCCACGATAGACATACATAACCTGGAGTACGCAACCAAACAAAAAGTATAAGCTGACGGAAAGAAGAGAACATTCAGGTCAGTCTCTGTTTGTGGACCAGAGACGAGAAAGCTTTAAATCGAACTTCAATTAGCTTTATGGTGAGTGTTTTCAAGCTGAAACACTGAAGAAATCAAGAGTCGGCATGATCTCTAAGATCAAGGACAATTAGAAAGTAATTCGCCAAACTACCACCTGGTCTTAAATAATTTTTTTTGCAAAATTAGGCAGGTGAACTAGAAAATATATACAGCACACACAAAACATATCTTTACCTGTTCTAAGGTCAGGTTCAGATCCTTAGCAATCTTCTCACACTCTTTGAATAAGAGTTTTTCCTTCTCATCGGCTGCAATACGCTGTAGGAGCTTAGCACGCTGTTCTGTTGTCATGACACGATCTGAGGCCCAAGAGCGGAAACGAAAAACCTAGAAGAATTAACAGTTAGAAACTATTTTCTGAATACTTAGCATAACAGACAGGCAGATGGAAATTATTATCACAGGAGAAGATAGCAAATAGAGATATACGCGTAACACATATACATACATTTAGTAGGTTATAATGATTTTTCTTTTAGTTTCATGCACTCGATTGTTGTATATATAATAAGCCATGATATGAAAGATCAAGCTTATACCTCTTGAACAACAGATCCAGGGAATGCTTGCTTAGCAGCTCTGTGATCAGCAGCAGCATAGCAATATTCTAAAGTTAGCCAATATTCATTAACAGCATCTCGATTTGTTAGAATGAAGTCATGCCGAATACGTGGACGAAAATCAAGAGACATGACATTGGACGTAGCCGCAAGAAACACAGGTTCCTCTATGTATGGCTTAAGCTCCAGCGCATGCATTAAATTAGCATACTTCTCCTCAATTTCATCGCGTCTGAGTCTACTACTTACCATCTGAATTAACTACAAAATAAGAATAGGCACAGGCAGTAGATTTATTCATTTTTTTGAACTGCACACTTTTATGAAACATGTACTAATATATGGTATTGGAAGTGATAATTAATTTTTAATATTACCTTCAACCGGCGTAAAATATTAATAAGCATCGATAATCTCCCAGTCGCCAGGGTATCCATTAGAAGCTTATATTCTTCACTAGGAAGCTCAGAAAGATGCATAACTTGTTTACATTTCTTCATCATATCATCAGCTTTCTGAGTAGATCCAACAACTTGTAAAAATAGTTCAAGTGGCATGGCTCTAAAAGCATCTTCAAGTGCAAACAAATTCTCAAATTTATGATCATGTATAGAAGAAAAGGAATTGTCCCAGCCAGGCAAAGAACTAAAATAGTCCCAAAGGAAACAGTGTAGGAGCTTCACACGAACCATCTTTGCAAGCACAAACCCATTGGCTCGCATGGCTCCTGATTTGCTAGCTCGCGCATCCAAATCCACATTAGCTTGACCTCTCTGAACGTCATTCAATATTGGAATTGGCTCGTCGCTTTTCCTCTTCGATAAGTTTTGGCCACGGAGTCCTAGTTCAAAAGACCTAATCCTATCATGAATTTCACCAGCTATGTCTTCAGTATTTTCTTGAACTGATGGATGGAAAACTATCACAGAGCTACGATTACGACCACAATTAGTTACATTTGGGACATTAAAGCACTTGCATTTGCAGAGCCCTTTTTGTTGAAGCCTGTTTAGAATTCTGTCAATAGTTTTCCTATCCACCTTGGAGCTCCTGTCCTTCTCAAGACTGAGAAGCCATTTATGTAGCTCGGCTCTCAAAACAAACTTCTGCTCCTTTGGACAGCCAAGAAAGAAGAAACAAATAGTCAGTTGGAAGGGAAAAGGAGAAACAAATCATGGCATGCAATGTGGATAAAAGAGAACAGTAAGTACTTGTAAGCGCTCAAGTATCCTCCTCTCTCTTCGAGAGTTTTCAATAGTAATCGGATGAGGTTGATGCACTTTTGGTTTAGCCGGCTTCGATAGAGCAAGATGGTTCATTTCTGACAAAGCCAAATCAGGGAACCCTATTGCAGCATCAACAACCTTATCACCGATCTCATGGAATGATTCTTGTAAGTTACGACGTGTAAGCATGTTTCTTCTTTTAGCATTAGATGGGGAACAATCAAGAACTCCTGAATTGCTTTCAGAATCAGTTAACCTTCCAGGTGTAGCAAAGTGGAGAACTCCTGAATTGCTATCAGAATCAGTTAACCTTGCAGGTGTAGCAAAATCAGCATCTGAAATTGCAAGACTGTGTTCGATGGAGGTCTGAGGAGTGCCAAAACCATTATTTTCCCTGCTAACATTTTCATCTTTATCGGGAAACAGATCACAAGACTCGGACCCAGCATGACGAGAAGTCCAAACTCGAAATACTCTAGTCTTCTTGTGGCTCTCTGCCTGTAAATGCATCCCGACTCTTGAACAAATACTATAAAGCCGAGAATAGCTCTTCTTCTTATCAATTCCAAGTCTTTCGCATACCTGGTAAAAATAATAGGTTAATATACATTGTACCCTCCCGATTTATCTAATTAAAAAAGAAAAAAAGTTTCATGCCTTTAGGAATACCAAAAAGATTACTCTTTCAAGTTTCAAATAAGTAATTTTCTCCAAAAAACTGTTAGCCAATTCCACAAAATGAATACCTCCATAACAGCCAAGCCTTTAGATCCTTCAGCATCAACCATATCATAAATTTGATTATCTATTGGAAGCTCCAAAGTCTGTTCTGTTTTTTGAATACTCCTTCCGAATTTTAGGAGTTGCTTTTTCCCAGAATACTTAAAATCTTTTTCTGAAAATCTTTTTAACAAACGGAGACATCGTTCAACCTGCGAAAAGGACAATCCACATGAAAAACAGTTTTATATCCAAACAAAACAGGACAGAAATTAAGAGCAATTGGCTAGAAATTGTAGTGAAATGTATTCGAATGATGGCATGAGATGCAGATTATAGATACCTTGTTGTTCACCACAGCATCAAACTCCTTTACTACATGAGAATCTATCAACCGGCGACAAACCTGATGTTATCCCAGAAGAAGATATATTCAGAATATTCTAATTGAACATGAATTAAAATTTTCAAAGATGTATCTATACACTTCAACCAGAAGGGGAGAAAAAAAGAAGAAGAAGTTAAATTGGCAAAGTGTTGAAAGTCTGTTTTTCCTCCCAATTTTTCTTGGAAAGATTCAGTTCCAAGTGGATGAAAAGTAAGATGACTAGAAAAAGATATATTACACTTCTCCAAGCTCTATGCCTTGAATGTGATCCCAGATAACCAAGGTCTTGCTTGATGTCTGAGACGACTAAAACCTGCACTAGGAAGAAAATGAGTAAAACTATAGCAAGATCCAGCTTGATAAAGAAATAAACGCTTTGAATTTATTAACCTTGTCGTTAGCTTCTTCGAGCTTATCACAAATTGCCTGCATTGCCGGTAGAAAATCTTTAATGAGCGTATCCTCTTTTATACTTTCAGATAGTAGACTATCTCCGGCGGTAGTAGCCTCATGCTCCTTCATTGGAGTCTCCGACAAAGAATCCTCTTTGCAAATTTCAAACCTCTGCTGGGAACCCAAAGGCTTGGCGTAACGACTTAAATATATCATGTTGGTGCTAATGCATGAGGTTGTTTTTGAATCCCCTTCACCATCAACCTCCTTTGTTCTCACAATTGCTGGTTGTCTAACAATTAAACCTCGAGACTCAAGGTGCTTCATAATATAGAAGAAGTTCCTCCCTTCGATACCAAACTCTTTAGCAAGCAGATTTTGTGCAACTCCATTGGCTCTACATCAATAGACATTACAGTTTAAGTAATCGCAACATACTATTATCAGAACTCTTACAGGTGAATTTGCTTACCGAGCAACAGCCAAACGCTCAAGAACGCGACGCTGAATTGCAGAAATAGTCGTGCTATTAGACTGAGCTTCGTACAAGCCAACGAAATTACCTCGGAGCTTCTCATTTGCGATGATCCTCAAATCTAGTCTTAGTGCATCTTCCAGCTGTTGAATCGAAGCATCCGATGATCCATACACAGTGTTCTTCGACTTGAATTGAAGCTGAGGGACCGTGAGAAGATTTCTTCAGACATGAGCCTTGACGGAAGGAGATAGAGGAGGAGGAGATAGCCGTGACCAGAGAGAAACGAGTGGGAACCCTGTATTACCCTGACAACAGATTTCATCTAGTGCTGTGCATACAATCGAGTCCATCATTCACCAGCCTCGGTACTCCGTTAGGTTAGGTCAACGGAAGATTTTCCACCGGTAAGTTAGTCAACCGATTTCCCGGCGACACGAAATTCTCGCAGGAGAGGTTTGGTAATTTATAGATTTTGGGAGTTGGGCGAAGATGGCGGGATCAGAAAACGATCGAGAGAAAGACATTCGACGAGTTCTTGGTGACGGGATCGATGTCAAAGAACTGCGAAACAATAAAATAATTTAGAGTTCATTTATATTTTTATACTTAGGGGTGAGAGGAAGGAATTGACGATAATACCCCTACATGAATCGGTTGACCGTTGACTTATTTAGTCTTAACACATATACACTACGTGCCGCTTATTTGCCTTTCCAACGACATGGTGTCCAACCGAAGTACGGACAAACAACAGCACAAATCTTTACGGGTCGAGTTTTAAATTTCGGGTCAGTATTCGATCCAGATGACTTGGTTTCTTTAAGCTCCGTGTATCTCTGCGAAAATCGAGATGCAGAGTAAGTACAAGCAAAATAATTTTTGTATTCAAGTTATTTCTTTCTGCATCTGAAGGTAAGGAAACTATTTTCTTTTCTGGGCTGTATTCAAGTTTGTATTTGCTTAGGGTTTATGGATTATGCATCTGCTTGGTTTCTGGTTGTTTTGAGTTAATGTATAGAGGATTAAGAATCTTATCTGAATCTGCCTTATGAAGTTTTTTTCTCGTTTAAGGCTATTTGTGGAACAGCTTTTACTTTTTTTTTTTTTCTTTTTAGATCTCTTTCCTCCTTGGCTCATAAGAATAAAATCCTGTTTTTTACCCGCTTTATACGATTCATGACTTTTTCAGCTAAATCGTTTTGGGATCTTGTCTGAAATTGAGGGTTTTAAGATTGGATTTTAACTTGAAAAGTCTACACTTATGGAATCTTATGTGAGATCAAGGGATTAGAGCTCTGAAATCAAGACAGAGTCAGGTCAACGGATGAAGAATAAACTGTGTATTGTTATTATTTATAGTCAACACTTTCCCCCAAAAGATGCATCTTTCATGTAAATTGAATCCCTATCCCTTTCTAGGCTTTGTTTGTTTCTATGCTTTGACATGATTATAATGATATTGCATTTTACAGGAACAAAAGATCAATCAAGATTTTGATTTTCGTCGAAAAACCAAGAATGGAAGGATATGTGTGTTTCAGGATTTGGAGACAGGCACAATATGGATGGGAAATTGTTGCAGAGTTTCCAAAAGAGCTTTGTAAATGTTCAAGACATTTTAGATCAGAACCACTTATTAATCAACGAGATCAATCAGAACCATGAATCGAAACAGCCCGATAACTTGGGTTTGATTAAAGAGCTCAACAACAATATCAGAAGAGTAGCTAGCCTTTACGGTGATCCCTCGCATTCATTTGCAAGATCAGTTGATGCTTCATCAGAAGGTGAATCTAGTGGAACTTTGAAATCTGATGGGAAAGCTAACCAGAAGAGATTTAGATCCGGTTAGTATAGAACCAAGAACACCAAAGTTGATGATCATAGATTCATATTCAAGCTAATCGTGTGAGGAGAAACAAGGAGAGCTCTGTTGAAATGACTACACCATGTTAATCCGAGAGTTCTCAATTATTTGTTGGTTTAATTTTAAATATCTTTGAAAACTCCAATTCTTCAACCAAACTGAAGAAACTTGTTGTAAAAGTTTACACATTTGGGTTTATGATTCTTCTGTTTTCTCTCCACCATTGTTACCATTGCAGTCTTGTGCATATAGCCTGTGATTCGAAAGTTCAAACCATGCTACATTAACATGGTTGCAGTTTTTTTTTAACTGTAAGACGATACGTAATACAAATCCGGAATTATAAGACGGCACGCAGTTGTGGTTCGGGACGGAACGTAGTTCGCTATTTTTCGGCAGATATTTCGTTATTCGCTGACGTGGCAACATCTAGGAGCTTCCCGCAAAACTATGCGGATCCCAACTGGTATTATTAAATCAACTTAATAAAAGATTTGGAATCCGGACCTGTATTGCAGCACTGTATTTTAGGGGAAAATAAAAAGCCGAAAGCGAGCCAAAGAAGAAAAAAACAGAAACAAATTTTTCTAAATTTCCAAACTTTTTGCCTAGTCAAGAAGCTTCTCCTCCGAAAATTCTCTCCGAGGAGACTTCGAGCTCACTGGAAAGTCTAATTTTTTTACTTCTCTGGTAACTCTCGAGCATACTTGTTAATGGGTTTTCTGCTTTTCTCGTTACTTTTCATATATCTTTCCTGAAAATTCAGTATTGGGTTTGTTTGATTCACTGTTTTGCGAGTTAAACTTAGTAGAATCTGTCTAAAACTTGATTGTGAGGACCGCATATTTGAAACCTTTTTGTTTGTTTGTTGAAGATGTACTATTGTTGTATCTCTCTTTAAAGGTTTCTAAGGGTGAAACTAGAATTCTGTGTATCAGTTATGATATTGTGTAAAAATTTTTCTTCTGCTAGAATATATATTGAGTAGATAAGTTTTTTTGCGATTTCAGGTACGCTTGAAGTTGCATTTGGTAGATTAATCTATGGGAACAATGTTTGGTAATGTGGAAGACTATGGAGAGATGTTTCAAGACAGTATTTTTCAGACAAGAGGTGGATCACTTTCTTCAACAAATCAGTTGGAAATCCTGTTGCGTACAAGCTTGTTCGGGTATGTTCATAAATGTGTATCTCAGAGTTATAGAATAGGGAAACATGACGTCTTTCTTATTCCTGGAATGAGAATTCTGACTACTGCGAGTACAAGTTTTAGTCTTTCAGTATCTTATTTGAGATTTTGGTTATGTGAATGTATTAGGTTGCAGAAGATGGGAGACTAGTTCCTGCAACTGATGAAGAAATGTTGGAGGTCAAGGATTTGCTTGAGAACAACGAGAATGATATGCCTATCTTACCAGATCCTATATTGACTGAGGGGTACATTCCCGATGGTTCACCTTCTCAGTATCTGCTGCTAGAAAGTTTAGAAGGTTTGGTTCTTTTCATTCTAAGCACATTATAGATGTTGAATAACTCCTGTTGGAGCCTTTGTTAGTTTAATTCGTCTACAAAAAGACAGGTAGAATTCCTTTGGACTGCACGAAAAGGGTCTTTGTTGTCTTAGTTGCAAACTGTAGTTCCAACAACTAGCCTGACAATTAATGATAACAAACTGATTGGTGGAGGTCAAGACAATTATAATGATACAATTGATTCTTTTGGCAAGGAAGATGAAGAAAGAGCTACTAACTACAAAGACACACCATCTAGTCCTGATTGCATAAAGGGACATTCAAATGATTTAGGGTATAGTCCTGTTGAAACTTTTGTGGACCATTATTCTGGAAATGAAGATTTTGAAGGTGAACATTGGTCTGCGAAAAGAGTTAGGAAGCCTACACGGAGATATATTGAAGAAACTTCAAAAACCGATGAAAAACAGCAAAGTGACGAGTCAATGATCCCTTCAAATGATCAGAGGTCTATTCAAGCCGTTTCTTCAAGAGGGAGAGTTGTTGTCACCAGGATGGTATCCCTTGCTGGTTCCAGAATGCAGGTTCCCTATGTTTCTCATGTCAGGAGAAGCTGTCCCAGAGAAAACATTATGGCTCTTGGGGTATTTGTCTCTGTGCTCATGCTCTTCAATATCTTTATTAACCCTATACCTTTTCATATGAGCTATCAAAATCTTTACACTTATCTGTCCTGTGCTAGATCTATGCCTAAATTATCTTTGGAATTTGTGTTTGGTCCTGTCAAGGTAATTGAGGATAATGTAGTTTACCTGAACATTTTTAGGAATTTCATTCCAGGTCATGGGAGGTGAAAGCTATTCCAGAAGAGAGTAACCTGAATCTAAGCCCATCTCAGTTGAACAATGACGTGAACCTAGTTTCAGGTGTCAAAGCTGCTTCTGGACCTGTCCAGAAAGAAGTAAGATCACTGTAGCATTTCTATAGTCATGGAGAGATATTTGTCAATATATAATCCATTTTATTGCGGCTGTACTACTATTCAACGAATCCCTTAAACTATGAAGAAAACGATCTCATTCACTCTTTAAGTTTAGGTTTCTTAGTTGAGATGGTATGTAAATAGACTTTGCCTTTTCATCTACCAGAATATTTTGGATTTCTGGTATGATGCAGTTGCTCATTGCTTTAGTTATTTTTGTTATCAGAGCGACAAGGACCATTTAAAACCTATTTTCTCTGAGGTGGATCAAGACATCATGATCATGGAGCCAGAGCACTTAGACTCATCTGGAGATAGCTCAGACGATAATAGTAATAATGATCACGTTGATCTACCAGTCAGGCAAAATGCAATTAGAAGGAAGCATCATCGAGCTTGGACTCTCTCTGAAGTTGTAAAACTAGTCAAAGGTGTGTCCAAATATGGAGTAGGGAAATGGTCTGAGATCAAAAAGCTTTCATTTTCATCATACGTTTATCGGACCTCTGTGGATCTGAAGGTTGGTTCAACTTAACAATTAAACTCTCTCTTCTCATTATTCTTAATCATCTGGAGTTTTGTTTTCTTTAACTACTAGTGTCTCTTGTTATAGGACAAATGGTGAAATTTACGAAAAGCAAGCTTTGCTCAGGTTAATCCAAACAAAAAATGGTCAGCATTTCCTACATGTTTTCAAGTTAGAAACAGAATCAATTAACCGATAATTAACTTGGGTATAAGACTAAACCGGTGAATGGTTGTGTTTTTGCAGGGAAGTGTGAAGAAACAGGGGTCGATGGCCGTTCCTAGTCACATTCTGTTGCAGGTAAGAGAGCTTGCTCAGAAACAATCACCGGTAAGCAAGACTAGAATAGTGAAGGGATCAAGAAACCAATTCTTGTAACGTTTCTTTTCTTATAAACTCACTGCCGTGGATGTGAGATTTAACTGGCTCCGTTTTTTCTTTTGGTTTTTCGTAGACTTCTAATTTTTAGGTAGCTACTGTGGGTTAAACCGGATTACTCACCGGTGTATGGAACTGATTATGAACAGTTCTCATAAATTATTTTCGTGCCAAACATTGAATCAAATACGTCTTCTTGAGGATTTGATAATCTGGTACGGTTCGATCCGAACCTGTTAGTTCCTAATTTATTCAGTTCAATTCGATTTGGTATGATAGTCTTTTGTTTGGGTTTGTTTTGGTTTTGGTTTTAGACAGAAAATGATTAAAGATATAAATAACATTTATACCGATCAGTGAAGGTTCAGTTAAAATGATGTATTAAACGCTGCGTTTCACAGAATTAACTTATAAGCATCGAATTGAATATAGATCTTTTGGGCCGAGAAATACAACAAATTGGCCCCTAATCATTTTTTTTGTCAACAGTTGGCCCCTAATCATTTTGTACGCCCTATTGTTCTCTTTACAGGCGTGCTCTTTTTCTCTCTTCTCCGAAGATCGCCTTCTCCAAATTCTACTGTGAGGCGCACATCTAATCTTCCAACTTGTGCATTTAGAAGCTTTGATTTAGCAACTTATGTATATATGTATATATGTACCCTGCATTTGGAGTTTGTTTGATGGGTTTTTTTTTTTTTAATTCGATTAGACAATTGTCGTAAAGAGCTGAGCTTTTCGCCTTTTAAAGAGCTGAATTTTGTTTGGGATTGTTACTGGGGGATTTCGTGTGATAGATATGCTGATTTAAGCAAAATATTAATCCAAAAGCTTTACGTTTGATTTAGCTCGTTAATTACCAGTCTTATTGATACAAATGTTTATGTTAGCTCTATGAATTCTCTGATTGTCGTTACGTTTCTGATTCTGAGTTTATAGCTCACATCGTTGTCTTATCTTCTCTCCAGTGTTAGAAGCAGAAACAAGTGAAGCACAATGGGGATCATCGAAAGGATTAAAGAAATCGAAGCTGAGATGGCTCGGACACAGAAGAATAAAGCTACAGGTTCTCTTTTTTACGTTTAGAACATGCACTTATAGGCATGTAACTTATCAGTTTCATGTTGTTCATCCTTAGTAGACGAAATTAGATAACGAATCTTACGCCTGCATGGTAAATGCAGTAAACAGATTGCGAGCCTCTAGAGTACATCATAGATATTTCAAATAACAAGTTTCTGTTGCTGCTTCTGTTCTATTTTTCTGATCTGCCATTGTCTAAATGAAACAGAATAACTGTCAGCTGGTTAATAGTTTTCTATTTGATGGACAGAATATCATCTCGGTCAGCTCAAGGCAAAGATTGCAAAGCTCAGGACACAATTGTTGGAGCCTCCAAAAGTAAAGCAAGCTCTTATTAAACGATTATACCATTATCCTATGCGCTTCTTTCTATTTCTGATTGGTTCTTGAAGCTTGTTTGTTTCCTTTCTTACTTGGGTCATCGTTATAGTTTTCCTTCCTGTTTCTCTATATTTACAACTGAAATAGACTGTGAGTAACTGCTTTACTTGTCACCTTAGCTTATATAATTAGGGCTATAATTTACCGAGGAATTTCCTGCTTTGTGACTAAATGTACAAGCATATGCTGCTTGTATCTGAAGTAAAGAATCAAAACTTTTTTCATAACTTGTTTTAGTTTTTAATTGTCTTCCGAATTCCTTTGACAGGGTGCTAGTGGAGGCGGGGAAGGTTTTGAAGTTACCAAGTATGGTCATGGACGTGTTGCACTTATAGGATTTCCAAGGTCAAATGTCTTAGATACTCACAAAGATCCATTTACAAAATATTTCCCATTTTTGTAAAACTATGTTGCTCCTTTAGAAATTGCAGGCTTGGGTTTAGGGAAACTGATGGATGTTGTACTTTGCAGTGTCGGAAAGTCCACGCTTTTGACTATGTTAACTGGAACCCATTCTGAAGCAGCTTCATATGAATTTACAACACTTACATGCATCCCTGGAGTTATTCACTACAATGACACAAAGATTCAGCTTCTCGATCTTCCTGGTATTATTGAAGGTGCTTCGGAAGGAAAGGGGAGAGGAAGGCAGGTTGAAATCCAATGGCTTGCTTTTCTTATTGGTTTTCTGATTTTTAGCTACTCAAGCTTAAGATCTATGACCAATTCCTAAGTTTCTCGTCAAGCAGAGAAATATATTCAGAATGATACAAAATTTGATTTATGATGCTTATTTCTCAGGTTATTGCTGTTGCAAAGTCTTCCGACCTTGTATTGATGGTTCTTGATGCCTCAAAGGTGAGTTACGGTTTGGCTGTCCATGTGAATTGCTATTTTGTTGTCATGCTGCACTCATTTTTTAATGTTATTATTTGCTCTTCATAAATTGTTAGAGTGAAGGCCACAGGCAAATATTGACTAAGGAACTTGAGGCAGTGGGCTTGCGGCTAAACAAAAAGCCTCCACAGGTAAAGCTCTTCTTATCAGCGGTGTCAAATTACAGTTGTAGCATATAATACTTTGAAGTCTAAATTTTTTTCTGGTTTACTTTGATATACTCCATCTGGAAACTTTGTTTCTTATCCTCTGGAATTTGATTTTGAATTTTTCCTTTGTATTGTTTTCTCCGTTCCATAGATATACTTTAAAAAGAAAAAGACTGGTGGAATCTCTTTCAACACTACGGCACCCTTGACTCACATTGATGAGAAGCTCTGTTATCAAATCCTGCATGAATATAAGATCCACAATGCTGAGGTACGAGCTTCCAACTTTAGTCTTGTTTCTTGTATCAGTTCAGCCTCAGACAAGATTTTTGTGGCTTGTTTTATCTTGTTTGAGTGTTACATGTAGAATTATAAATATTTTCAGAGATTTGTGAGTATTTTTAAAACTTTCTTATGGTACTTTTTGCTTTGCGGACAGACGTCTCAATGACTTTAGTGGTGAGTATTGCAGGTGCTATTTCGTGAGAATGCCACAGTGGATGACTTTATCGATGTCATTGAAGGCAACCGCAAATATATTAAGTGTGTTTATGTCTACAACAAAATTGATGTTGTTGGAATTGATGATGTGGATAGACTAGCACGGCAGCCAAATTCCATTGTTATTAGCTGCAATCTAAAGGCAAGTTATATTACATTAGACCAGTCTTTAGGTCTGCAACGATGGCAAATGCTAAAACTTCAATTCGGTCCCATTGAAGTTTTCTTTTGCATTCTGAGTATGATATTTGCGAATTTGGTGAATATTTTAATGGAGTGCTCACTGGTCTAACAGTATATGACTGTGTTGCTTGAAACAGCTAAACTTAGACAGATTACTTGCAAGGATGTGGGACGAAATGGGCCTTGTGAGAGTTTACTCGAAGCCCCAAGGCCAGCAACCAGATTTTGATGAGCCTTTTGTCCTCTCATCTGTAAGTGTTTTCTTTTCCCGTTGCAAGAGACCCTGAAACTTTTCCATATAAATGATATTCGTCTTTGATTACTTGTGTGATTCATCAGGATCGAGGTGGCTGCACAGTTGAAGACTTCTGTAACCACGTTCACAGGACTCTGGTGAAGGATATGAAGTATGCCCTTGTGTGGGGCACAAGTGCAAGGCACAATCCTCAGAATTGTGGTCTTTCTCAACATCTTGAAGACGAAGATGTTGTTCAGATCGTCAAGAAAAAGGTACATAAAACGAAAATGTTTCCATCTGTAAATTTTGATCTCTGTTCCATGATGAGATTTGCTAAACTTATACTGTTGATTCTGAAATCTTTAGGAGAGAGACGAAGGAGGAAGAGGCCGGTTCAAGTCACACTCAAATGCCCCTGCGAGAATTGCAGACCGAGAGAAGAAAGCTCCTCTTAAGCAATAAGCTTAGCTTATCAGTGATCCCCCCATCTTCACTATCTTCACCATCATAGTCATGGATGGTTTCACCTGAGTAAGACTTGCTATGTTGTATCTGAATCATTTTTGCCTTCTCGCACAATATAATGTTTCGAACCATTTACGTTTCGAAGAATACAAATGGAAGTATAATAAGTTCCTAGTTACTTACCCTTTTCCATAAATTATGTTTTTGAATTATTTTCTTTAAGCATGCCTCTAATTCTTGAAATATCCAAGTAAACAATGAAAGGCATATTTAGTGAAGGTTTTTAACAAACAAGGAGGAATAAAATCGACTCAGACTCCTAGTTACTGGGAAGTGGCCTAAGTAGCCAAACACAGCTCAAATAACTCTCAACAACATTCTTATATGTAAACGGTACACGGAAGCTGTTTCTGTATCTATACTTCATGTATATGTTTCACAGGGCACCGGTCCCTGAAACAAAACAAAAAAGAAAAACCAACAGGCTGTTAAAAATGACTTGAAAGAATCATCATGTCTCGATCTTTTAGCTTCGTTGGCTCTTGGCCCAGAGATGTCTTCCAGTTACTATTCCCGGTGGGTACAGATCAGTACACTGTTCTGAACCAGCACTGCGTCTTGCATCTCCATTGCAAGATAATCCTGATTGTCTCTGCTTGGCTTGAGTAGATTGTGTCAGGCTCATATAGCTCGGCTTTCGATAGTACCCACCACTATCAAGAATGCTGCCAGAGAATGCAACTGGTGACTGAGATGTGAACGACGTTGATGTCTCATCGTGTAAAAAATCATAACTCGTCCCTGACGAAAACGGAGGAAGAATAAGAGGAGGTCTAGCAAGAACTCTAGTTGAAGTAAGATTGTTCTTCCTGACTTTTACAGTCTCATGTTCAGATATTACACTGCTCTCACTACTTTTCCTTGAAAATGTTCCAACATCTTCAAACCAGTTCCAACCAGGACTGCTCTTGCACAAACCATGATGCGTCATTGCTGTTCCGTTTGGACTTGGACACGTCCTCGACTGCCAAAACAGACTCATCAGACATTATTACAATCAGCAAAACTCTCTGAATTTTCTGTTCTGAATATACCATTGACCAACCTGATGTGTGAGAGCATAAACCATAGCTCTCTCTCTCTTAATAGCACCTTCTTGCTTCATCTGTAACTTCGTTTTCACTTCCTTTATACTTCTGGGGCTACCACACCAACCCTTCTGTAAAAACATCAACCAGATTCATATACTTTTAAGTAATGTTCAATAGGCTTTACTCAAAACTCCTGCGATTTTCGATTTATATATACCTCGGTCTGCTTTACAGGATCTTTTAGTTCAGTTGACTCTGAAGGCGCTCTACGGTGAGCTCTTACACGAGACTGGACACGAACAAGAGCTTGCATACACCTGAGTGTAACGGCTGCTTGTTTCCTAACTTGTCTGCCACGAAAAATGGCCTGAATTCTCACTACAGCCTTCAAAGCTCTAAACGCCTGTCTTGCCTGAAAAAGAAAACAAACACAGAGAGGCTTTAGTTGCTAGAATCAGAGACAACACAATGAACAAGCAAGCAGACCAAGATTAAGGTTCTTTCTTTGAGTAAAACATGTTGCAAATTGAAATTTAATTCATTTGTGTTGATAACAACTTGATTAGGATTCAAAATGTTAAATCACATTAAGGCAAAATGGTTAAATCACAATTAGCAGCTAATTAACTAGAAGGTTAGACAAGAATTCACAAACCAGGAAAGCACGAAAAGCAGCTTGGATTCTTGTTGAAGCCCATTCTCGCTTAACCACCAAAAAATCCTTTGGAGGAGCTCGAATGAGAGCTGCCATGGCCACAGTGAAAGCCTCATCGGCCGAGAACGAAGGTGGTTCTGAACCTATTGAAGAAACTCCAAAGCTTCCTCGGCTCTTGAAGGAAGAAGATGTGAAGCTCTCTGATGAAAGCCTCCACAGCTTCCATTTCTTCTTGCTTCTCTTATCACTTAACTTCTCCTGCTGCAATTAACAGATATCTAAATGTTTTGTATATTAAGAAGAAACAACAGAGATAGACTCTTGTTAGCTTACCTGATTATCGACGTGTTTTTTGTGAGATATTAATGATTTAATCCAATTTCCTGAACCTCCCATCTGCTCAAATCGAGACCTTGATTTGTCAGTCCTACAAAGATCGAAATTTTTAGAGGCTATTGATTCAAAAAATCGGAGCTTTAGGGCTGCAACGGAGGAAAAGAGAAAGATTGTTTCTAGGAATTGGTTGAGTGATTGAGATTGATGTTGACAATGTTAAAAAGAAGAACAGAGACAACGTTTGAAATTTGAAAATTTTGGGGAACGAAAGCCATTTCTTAAAATAACGGTAAACTTTAGTTTTTCTCTTTAATATTTGTTCATAAAACTCCCTTAAACACCCCATTTATGTTTCTATTCTCAATTTTAACCCCATAAGTTTACGAAACACAATCCACTCTTTTGCGGGGTCGGGTCGGGTGAGAAGTGTCGGTTCTTCTGTTATTAGATCGAACGGCTAAGATTAGTACACGTCATTTCATCTCCTACCCATCAAATTCGTCTAAAAATCAGGAGGAACTCAAAAATAAGATCAAAGAAAGGAATCAATCACGAAGATCATCCATGGCGGAACCAAAACAAAGCTCTCTATCTGGTAACACTGGCTCTTTGATGAATACATATGTTATCAATTTCACGGATTTAGAGGGTTTCTTTTCGTTTCATCTTTTATTCATTTGACTAATATCCCGTGGAGATTCTTCTATTCGATTTATCGAATTTAGTGTCTCTATATGTGATCCAATCATGTAAAAGACAATTTATTTGGGCGAAATAGAGAGCTCTGCTTTAATTTCATTGATCATTTCTGGGTTTTTATTATTCAGAGGAGAAGACAAATGTGATTGGAAGCAGCAAAGAATAGAAAGAATCAATGGTTAATGAAAAGGAGACTCATGGAAGAAGTGGAGACATTGATGATAAGACGAGAGTTGATGATGTGAAAGGACCTGGTGTTCTCCATCGTATGAAGGAAGAAGTGGAAGCCATTGTTGACGCAGTTACTCCTACGAAAAGTTCGGACTAGTGTATCGCTTCTTGTTTCTAAGATTCAGACATAAACATCTTTGTAAGAACTGTAACAAACCCTTTGCTTAATAAAGACACGAGCTTTTAGATTCATGACAAAAACCATATCATATTTGAGAATAGAGAGACTTAGGACCAGATGAAGAGTATAGATTCCTTCTGGGGGGAATCTACCCAAGCTTGAGTTCACCATCTTGGAGCTGTTGCGGATCAAGTCATGCAATAGCTACCAGTAAGAATCTGAATTCAATTGCGCAGCCAATCGAAGAAGAGCAAGGTGAAGGGAATATGTTGTGTTGTCTTGACGCTTTCCATCTCACATTCTCCAGTTTCGCATTCTCTATTCTCCATTTGGATGAAGCGTCGACTCTTTCTGGATACTGTAATCAGTGAGGAATAGACCATCCTTAGTTTTAACTACTTTTTGCATCAAACTGCTGGTCCAGAGTGTTATTCGTCTTCAGGCTTCTCATTTATTTTCCTGATTCTTGAATCTTGGACTTGACTATTGGAAACCAATAACTATCACAACGTACACAAGCAACATCTTAACCAAAAAAAAAGAAGAAGAAAAAGCACAAAATCAACATATATAAACTATGCTGAGATACCATGGGAATAATAAACATGCTAATTCGTTACTCGGCTGAATAAGTCATTAAATAACTTTTTGGGCCCAAATTAAAAAAATGTAAATGCCCAATTGTATTTGGGTTGCTGTACGGAGTGGATATTTTTTTGGCTAGTCATCGCGTATTTTCTTTCAATAACATAAATTTGGTGCCTATTCTTTATCCGATAACATGATATTTTACATGATATATTACATTCAAAAATATATTGCATTTATTTATGGTTTTGTCTCCATGTTGTTTTCTACATATTTTGCTTCTCATTTTGGCTATCTAGCAAATTACCCTATAATTTAAAAGTGAGTTTAAAACTATTAAACTTTATTACTCTTATCGGGGTTTACATGATGTTTTGGTTTACCAGCATAAAATTATGTTTTTTTTTCTCTTTTCTACATTAAAAATATCATTTTAGTATCTACTTAGATATAATTCAACTACAATAACTAAAGGTACTACAAAAAAATCAAACAAATTTAACATTTTGTATCAAAATATCATATTTAAAAACAGAGCTTCTAAAACAGAGTGACTAATATAATTTCAGTTCAACTGGTGAATTAACTACAACTTAAAAGACATATACCTATTAACAAAAAAAAAACAATGAAAGAAAGAAAAAACACACAAAAAGCAAGCACATCGTCATATTTCAAGTCAACAACACGTCCAATCGTTTTAAACTTTGGTGTTGGAAAGGAAAAGAGAAGAGAGTGACAGAGACTTTAAGATTGGCATAATACCAAAAACCAAACGCATCTTTTTTGTTTTGTCTCTGTTGAATTTGTCTTAATGCACTTGTCATGTCAATGTGGTGTATTTTGCTTTGTGCATGTGTTTTGGATATTTGAACATTCCCATCACAACATCTAAACAAAGTCATCAATTGTCACCAATTATCATATTTATTCTAAGAGAAAATTGTTCCATTAGTGCCTTTTCTTCTTGCAAATTTTAATGTGCAGAGCAAAGGTATTTTTTTTCCAATTTGTCTGTCCAAAATAAAATAAAAACAGATCATCAAAGGCTTTAAAAGTATTTCTTAGAGATTAGGAAATCCGGATCCACTATATTATTCACAGTTAGTTTAGAATTCCGATGTGCCGTATTGTTAAAGTTCATAAAATTATATTATTGTAATGATTTATGAAATTTGAATTCATACAATGTTTTAGTTTCCTACTTGAGATTGGATCTAACTACCTTGTTAGTTGTGGCAATGTTATTTGTAAACATATGAGCTAGCTAATATGTGTGCCGGAAAAAAAAACTATCAAAATGTGAAACTGTTAAGTTTTGATATACGTGATTAATTATGGGTTATATACTTAATATTTATATAATTTGTCTTTCGTATATAAATACTTTTAATGACCGTTCACTGAGTCACTTGGATGTGTATTTAGTCGGATGACTATTCAACAATATACAGTATATGATATGTCTTGATGATAATAAATTAGTGGTGGTACGTAAATTACTACTTCCATGTTTTTGCTCGGAAATAATACTGAAATTTTTATATACGTATTCAAACAATTTCCATACGAGTTACAGGTTTCGAAAATACTCAACATGCTTGATTGTTGAAGATTGATAAAATCTCAAATTGTTATACAAGTAATGCGCCACAAATAAAATACTTACATCCTAGTTGCTTTTTAATATTATCGTTCGTGGAAGGAATGTAATACAGTACTAGCATACGTACGGTAGTGTCCTTTTAGTGGATTTTTTAAAAGAAATTAAATTTTATTTTTCTTTGTAAATGTGAAATTAGTTTAAATTTAAATGACATTGCAACACCATCAGTAGTAAGGGGAAAAACACCGCCGATAAAAAAAAACTATTTGATAAATGAAATCTCATAAGTTTCGAAATATTAAAATTTTCTTATATAAATCAGGTTATTTCATTGATTTTATGTTATAATATATAAATATATATTAATTTTATTCCATAGATGCATAAAGTGCTCAAAATTGTTTATGTTTTTCTTTATAACTAAATTGTTTAGGTTTTGATTAAATAGTTTATGCATTAAACATTAGATTACCGTCCAGTTAAACACGTAATGCTTTTTTAAACATTGATAAAAACAATGTATGGATGTGTATTTGTTTTGTCACATTATGTAAACATTGATAAAAATTCGTTTACCTCCAGCAATTTTCTACGATAAAACATTTTAATTTGCGTCAGGAGATTTTAGCCGACAGCGACTGTTACGACTAATTATGTAAACATCAAAAATAACTTTATTATTATTTGAGAATTACGAAAGAAATGTCATTAACCCTATCAATCTCTTCTCCATTAATCTCCAGTTTTATCTTTCTCAAATGTCGTATCTCCATTAAAGCTCTTTCATCTTCGTTGATCTTTGTCTGATGAGTTTCTATTGAATTTTTAAGTTGATTTTTTGAGTTTTGAAAATGAATCTATACTTTTTGTTTATTTTTATATAGGAATAATTAGGGGTTAGAAAATACAAAAATAAGTTGTACCCTAATACATATATGTATGAAGAGGAATCTGGTGGTATTTATGTGACTAAAAACCAGTTATATATATCCCCTCGGTAATAATAATACAAATTTACTTTATCAAACAATAATAATGCAATTCACAAGAAAAGGAGTTTGGTCAGAAAATGGATCATTTAAAGATACAAAACACTCTGCCGTAGATTGGTCGTCCAATCCACTCCCCCGTAAAAGAAAAGGAGTTTCTCACTCGTCATCATCTCCCCAAGGCTAAAATGGCTAATACATGAATTCTAACAAAACAAAAGCCACACAGTTTCTTTTTCTCTAGAGGAGAATGGTAACTAATCTTATGAATGAGGACCCTAATCTTATAATAGTTGGATTGTATTCGTAGGTAAACAAATACAATTCTTTTAAAAAACTATTTGAAAAACCAATAATAAATACTTGTCGGTATTTACTGAATGCTTTAAAATAAAAATTAACCAAGGTTTCTAACTTACATAAAATTGAATGGAACAAATGTTTTTATTTGTTTGTTTGACATCCAATTAATTGAATGGGAAAAAGTATGACCAGTCCATTTGATTATTGTTGTTGTGTGTTTGAAAAAAAAAACTATTTGTATTCAAATTATTGTTGTTGTGTTTTGAAAAAAAACTATTTGTATTCAAATTGAGTCCATTTGATTATATTTTTCAGCTAAATTACAAATTGTTGATCAATATTTAGTTTTTAAATTCGGCAGTTTCTTTGGTAGATTAATGAGAGTGTATCTACAGAATAGTATAGACATACATCAATTAGTAAAATTATTTTGTTAAATAAAAATAGTGGTTAATTGAAGTTAATTAGATCATAGTCACAGAGAGAGAGAGAGAGATAGAAAGAAGAAGACGGGGAAGAAAGAAGCAACACCGAAAGATCCTTGCACTGCTTCAGATTTCTTTTTACTGTTAAGCAAGAAGGGAACAAATCTGTGACTTTCTCTAAAACCCTGTGTTTGCTACGTCTCCACTAGAGAGAAAGTCAAATTATCTGAGAGAGAGAGAGAGATAGAGAGAGATAAAGTTGCTTAATTTTTATCAGCGTCCTGATCTGTCATTGCTTCAGCTCATAATCAGCTTCTTGCTGAAATGAGTTTATGTTAATTCATCCTCTTACCTGCAGATTATGGTAAATTCCCAGATTTGGCTGTTTTCTCCTGCTAAGATCTCTACTTGTTGAGTCAAATTTATTGTTTTATAATTCTCTGACTGGTTTGAAGATCTTTACTAGCTTTTACAGCTGCTTACTGCGTTTCTCTTCTTTATTTCCTTCACATTTTGCTTGGAATTTTCCGGATCAGTCGGAATTCCCAGAGATTTATTGATTCTTTGTTCTCTCGTAAGAAAGATGCAAATGCGTTTGAATTTAAAGTTTCATTTTGTTTTGTTCATTTCCGGGTTTCTTGGTAGATTTGATATCCAAAATGTTAATCGATTCTGGTGGTCCATTAAATCTGATACTACTTTATATACGCTTTCGAAAGTATCGTCATTTTGATTCCTTAAATATATATTTATATACGTTCAAAATATCGAATCTTTATGTAATGAAAAATCTAATTGTGTATTGCGTTTAATCTTCTGTACAGACCAACATTACTGGGAATACGAGACATTGAGAATCTTGATGAAGAAGAAAAGTTCTTGACAAAGATTCTGTATTTGTGAGTTGAAGTTTTTTAGGGAATGGCAAGAGGTAGAAGAAGGTCAAAGCTGAAACTGAGCCATATATACACTTTTGGATGTCTAAGGCCAAGCGCAGACGAAGGTCAAGATCCTCATCCTATTCAAGGTCCAGGATTTAGCAGGACTGTATACTGTAATCAGCCTCATATGCACAAGAAGAAGCCTTTGTAATACCGTTCTAACTATGTCTCTACCACGAGGTACAATATGATCACTTTCTTTCCCAAGTCGCTCTACGAACAGTTTCACCGCGCTGCCAATTTCTACTTCTTGGTAGCTGCGATCCTCTCGGTGTTCCCTCTTTCGCCGTTCAACAAATGGAGCATGATTGCTCCTTTGGTGTTTGTTGTTGGGCTCAGTATGTTAAAGGAGGGTCTTGAAGATTGGAGTAGGTTTATGCAAGATGTGAAGATCAATGAGCGGAAAGTTTATGTTCATAAAAGTGATGGCGAGTTTCGTCGCAGAAAGTGGAAGAAGATTAGTGTTGGGGATATTGTTAAAGTGGAGAAAGACGGGTTTTCCCCTGCTGATTTGTTCTTGTTGTCGTCCAGTTATGAGGATGGGATATGTTATGTAGAGACTATGAATTTAGATGGCGAGACGAACTTGAAAGTGAAAAGGTCCTTGGAAGTAACATTATCGCTGGATGACGATGAATCTTTCAAGAACTTCACGGGGACAATAAGATGCGAAGATCCAAACCCGAATCTTTACACATTTGTTGGCAATTTTGAGTATGAGCGGCAGATGTTTCCGCTGGATCCAAGTCAGATTCTCTTAAGAGATTCAAAGCTTAGGAATACACCTTATGTTTATGGAGTGGTAGTATTCACAGGGCATGATACTAAGGTGATGCAGAACTCAACAAAATCACCTTCGAAAAGGAGTAGAATCGAAAAGATAATGGACTATATCATCTACACGCTTCTAGTCCTACTTATTTTGATCTCTTGCATAAGCTCATCAGGGTTTGGTTGGGAGACAAAGTTTCACATGCCGAAATGGTGGTACTTGAGACCTGATAAGCCTGAGAACTTAACCAATCCAAGTAATCCTGTTTATGCTGGAGTTGTCCATCTGATCACTGCTCTGTTGCTCTACGGATATTTGATACCGATTTCTCTTTATGTCTCCATTGAGGTTGTAAAAGTCTTGCAAGCAACTTTCATCAATAAAGATTTACACATGTATGATAGTGAGAGTGGGGTTCCAGCACACGCACGCACATCGAATCTAAACGAAGAGCTAGGACAAGTTGATACCATCCTTTCTGATAAAACCGGAACTCTCACTTGTAATCAGATGGATTTTCTGAAATGCTCAATTGCTGGCACTTCTTATGGAGTGCGATCCTGCGAAGTCGAAGTTGCCGCTGCAAAGCAAATGGCTGTTGATCTTGACGAACTTGGAGAAGTATCCAGTAGGACAAGTACTCCAAGGGCTCGGGCTCAAGAAATTGAGTTAGAAGGTAGCAGTAATCATGAAGCTGAGAGTAATCGTAGAATTCCTATAAAGGGGTTTGGTTTCGAGGATATCCGGCTAATGGATGGAAATTGGTTGAGAGAGCCACATGCAAATGATATTTTGCTCTTCTTTCACATTTTAGCTATTTGTCACACAGCTATTCCTGAGCTTAGTGAGGAGACTGGCAAGTACGCTTATGAAGCTTCTTTTCTTACCGCTGCTAGTGAGTTTGGTTTTGAGTTCTTTAAGAGAACCCAATCAAGCGTTTACATTCATGAAAGATTATCTTCTTCTGGGCAAACAATTGAAAGGTGAAAATAGATAGAGATTTATTCTTAATTCGTTGATTATGAGTTTTAAGAACACATCCTGAATATGTACCAGAAACAATGCAGGGAGTATAAAGTTCTGAATTTGTTGGACTTCACCAGCAAACGTAAGCGAATGTCAGTAGTTGTTCGTGACGAGGAAGGTCATATTCTTCTGCTATGCAAAGGAGCTGACAGGTTAATTGAAAAGCTAGAAATATAAATTCCTTTGATTTTTTGTACCGTGATGTAAGTTTCAAGCAGTTCTTGTTAAACTTTTTGCAGTATCATTTTTGAACGTCTGGCGAAAAATGGAAAAACATACTTGGAACCTACCACTAAGCATTTAAATGAATATGGAGAAGCAGGACTCCGTACCCTTGCACTTTCATACAGAAAGCTTGATGAGGATGAATATTCAGCTTGGAACGCTGAGTTTCACAAGGCTAAAACTTCTATAGGATCTGACAGAGATGAGTTGCTTGAGAGGATATCGGATATGGTCGAAAAAGACCTTATTCTTATAGGTGCAACTGCTGTGGAGGACAAACTCCAGAAAGGGGTATATATATATCAGACCAGATACGTTACTTCCATCTCCTCTATCTTGTTTATGTAAAATTGAATTTCCTATCTCATTTTACTTAGGTGCCCCAATGCATAGATAAACTTGCCCAAGCTGGCCTCAAATTATGGGTTTTAACTGGGGATAAGATGGAAACAGCAATCAACATCGGGTTAGAACGACTACAATACCTTGTAGCAGATTATCTTTGAAGTTCTTTGACCAACATACTCTTTTTTTTCGAACTGCAGATATTCGTGTAGTTTACTTCGGCAAGGCATGAAACAGATATGTATAACTGTGATGAACTCAGAAGGAGGATCTCAAGATTCAAAAGTAATATGGGCTAAGATCATTTCTTTTTGTTAAGCATTAGGACCTACGATTTGAACTTTCAATTGATGATGTCTGTTTTTGTAATCAGGCTGTGAAGGACAATATTTTGAATCAAATAACTAAAGCTGTACAAATGGTGAAGCTGGAGAAAGATCCACACGCTGCATTTGCTTTGATAATTGATGGTAAAACCCTAACGTATGCATTGGAGGATGAGATGAAGTATCAGTTTCTTGCTTTGGCGGTCGATTGTGCATCAGTCATTTGCTGTCGTGTGTCTCCCAAGCAGAAAGCTTTGGTACTTTCCCCCTTTCCTTGTACCATTTATCTGAACACATTGGCTGACTTTCTTTTATTTACTTTTGTTTCGTTTTCTTCCAAAACAAGGTAACACGGTTAGTTAAAGAGGGAACCGGGAAAACCACATTGGCAATAGGTGATGGTGCAAATGATGTTGGAATGATTCAAGAAGCTGACATTGGTGTTGGTATTAGTGGGGTGGAAGGAATGCAGGTTAGTCTGATCTCTTTAGAATGTATTTTTCGTGTCCCAACTTGTAGCAAATGCACAATAATTAATCTCATCTCAGCATTTTTTTTGCTAATTATCATTTTCTGCAGGCTGTTATGGCAAGTGATTTTTCTATTGCCCAGTTCCGGTTTCTGGAAAGATTGCTCGTCGTCCATGGACATTGGTGCTACAAAAGAATTGCTCAAATGGTATATGTGTTTTACAACATGCTTTCTAATTCTACTCTTGCACATGTTTGGTTTCTAACATGTATTCTTCTGCATCCAGATCTGCTATTTCTTTTACAAGAACATAGCATTTGGTCTCACTCTCTTCTATTTTGAGGCCTTCACCGGGTTTTCTGGGAAATCAGTGTATAATGACTACTACCTATTACTCTTCAACGTCGTCCTTACCTCATTGCCAGTGATTGCCCTTGGAGTCTTTGAACAAGATGTTTCGTCTGAGATCTGCTTACAAGTAAGGTTTATTTTATCTGCTGTGAGATGTCAAACCTTACACTTCTTTGAATCTCGAATTCACCACAAAAAACTTTTTCTTTGTTCTGCAGTTTCCTGCGTTATACCAACAAGGGAAGAAAAACCTCTTCTTTGACTGGTATAGAATACTCGGGTGGATGGGAAATGGTGTGTACTCCTCTCTTGTCATATTCTTCCTCAACATTGGAATCATTTATGATCAAGCTTTCAGAGTCAGTGGCCAAACTGCTGATATGGACGCTGTTGGTACTACGATGTTTACTTGCATTATTTGGGCTGTGAATGTGCAAATTGCTTTAACGATGAGTCACTTCACTTGGATCCAACACTTCTTGATCTGGGGAAGCATTGGTTTATGGTATCTGTTTGTTGCGCTCTACGGGATGATGCCTCCAAGTCTTTCAGGCAACATCTATAGAATTCTAGTTGAGATTCTTGCTCCGGCACCCATATATTGGGTAGCCACATTTTTTGTCACAGTGACCACAGTCCTCCCTTACTTTGCCCACATATCCTTCCAAAGATTCTTATATCCACTGGATCATCACATCATTCAAGAGATCAAATACTACAAGAGAGATGTGGAGGATAGAAGAATGTGGACACGAGAGCGTTCTAAAGCACGAGAGAAAACAAAGATTGGGTTTACAGCTAGAGTTGACGCAAAAATCAGACATCTACGGTCAAAGCTCAACAAGAAACAGTCAAATATTTCACATGTTTCAGCTCAAGATACAATGTCCCCAAGATCAGTATAGCTTCTGGGGCTTCCTCGTGAATCTCTCTTAAAGATTTATTATTCTTTAAGATTTCGAACCTGTTGAAACAGTATCAGGTTCATCGATAGAGGTGGGCGCTGGATTTTTGATGCAGACTGGAAACAGCTCTTGATGCTGTTGTGTGTGTATGACATGGAAGCAAGTAAAAAAAGAGGAGGTATTGGAGAATTTATAGTGTGAGTTTGTGAAAGTAGCTGACTGATGTTTGGGTTGTTTGTTGTATCAGAAACAGAATTATACATAGATTTTTTGTGAATACTTAGGACAGATTGCAACACCAAGAATGTATCCTCCTTTTGTTCCTCTCCCAAATATTTTTTCACTGTTCTGACATCAAACCCAAAGGTGGTTTCTGACAGGAAGAAAAATATATATTTTCACATAGTTCTTGATTGCTGTTATTGATTCAGAGAATTGTTACAAGTAAAAAAAATTTGATCTTTTGAGATTTATATTGTGATTCAATCCAATGAAAACAAACTCGCAAACTAAAAATGCAAAAGCATGAAATTTTACGTTCGTTACAAGTGATGAAATAGAGGAAAGATTTAGTGGGTTTGGACTTGTCAATGGTTGGAACGTTGTTTGGTTTGTTTAGAAGATTCTGCCACAGTTTTACCCTCTAGTAACTTTATCGTCTCATTGATCCCGATGGTGTCTTTACCAGACAACATTTTCTTAACGTTCTTCTCTGTGAAATCACCCTTCTTAGTCACTCGTGTCTAGAGAAAACAATTTAGAAACCAGTTCCTTGCTCCATGAGAAATTTCATGGAACAGGTGGTGGGCTATTTCAGAAAAACTTTATCCGAGCAAAGAAGCAAACAGTTCTATAAATCTTATAAATTGGACACTGATAAATTGAAATTATGGTGATTGGCAGATTATACCTGGTAGAGTCTGATTAACTTTGAGATCAATAAATTGGGCTCCGAGCTAGTAGGCTTGGGAATACCCAGAAATGTTCCTACACCAGAAGATGAAAACAAACAAAAAAACTCACATAGTAAAATCTATTAACCTAAAATTGCGAACTCTAAAAGATGAAAACGAGCAAGTTCTCCACCAACTGCTTCTCGGTTAGTTGTAAAGGTTATGGAAAAGAGAGCATAACGTCTTAAACCTTAAAACTCTTTAAAAAATAATCTGACTGAAATCCTTTCCAACCAGACCGTCGATTTTTGTTTGGGTAATTACTCAACTACCTAATTTTATGATACATGAAGAAAGTTAATGTTATGTTTGTCCAAACAATTCGTAAGTAGTTTGGTAATCATAAAAACAGAGTAAGAAGAAAATGCAAGCTTATAGCCTATTACTGTTAGTATATATACCAAAACAAGAAAAGTCTAATGAAACTCCAAAGATTATATGCTGCTGCTTCTTTTGTTCCATCAAACTCTCAATCCAAGAGAACAATCTTTCCCTGACAACCTGCAACAGAACAAATTTGCAAAAAAATCAGAAACCTATAATCCCAGAGAATACTGAGAATCTAGCGTTATGGATTTTTATTTAATTTATTTACATGCTTGGTGCATCTCTCTCGCTACTTCTAGCATATTATCAGCGTAATCTTGCAGTTTTATCGTCCTTTCTACATCTTCTTGAGCTACTTTGGCCATATCTAATGCGTTTTCTACTTCCACGAGCTTATAAGCTGCAGTTATTGAAGCTTCACAAACCATCTCCTGCGAAACCGAGGATCCTTGACTGTTTGTCTGCCGGTGGGGTTTAGCGTTGACCTCTTTTGGTCTTGCTACAAGTGTTGTCCTTGTTACCAAGCTATTATCATTCATTTTATATAAGTTCTGCGTCTGTTGTGTGTATTGTGGCATTGTTGAATAACCAAAACATAAAAAAAGAGCAGGAATGAGGAACAAACAGACCAAGAAAGGGTGAGCACTTGTTCAACCAAGGCTTCCAAGACTTACTGATTTTAAGTGGCTAACCTTTTCCAGTTTTCCCTGAGCAGCAAGCCTCCTCAGTCTTGAACTAAGGATCCTTCTAAAATTTGGTGGTACTTCATGTTTTTGCTGCTATACACATAACCATTATCATAACTTGATCGTTACAGGTTAGCTGCTAAGAAGATAATAATGGATACTAAACCTAATAGAGATGGTAACTTTTTAAGATAATCATCAAGGACTCCTATCAAACTATAACAGCAAAGAATAGTTGGATAGTATAAACCTTTACATTGAGATCTAATTGTAAGAAGACACGGATGAATAGAGATGACTCAAGTAACTTAAATCTTTTGATAAGCAAAAATAGCTAAAATCGATGGTTCATTATCATCTTTAAAAGGTACAATGAGTGGGTACTTTGTTCAGAATCGTATTAATACTGCTCATTAGATTAGCTTGACTGTGCTTTCAGTATTACTGAAAAAGCAGTTTGCGGTATAGACAGGTATTTCATTGATGAAATTGCAGGATAAAGAGCACGGAAAATATGTCTTACCTCGATGAAGTTAAAAATCGCACTGACATCAGTTCCATTCTCATCTGCCAAGGCTGAAAGAGCTTCAAATATCATCCCATCATACCTTAATTAAACAATGGCTCATCAGAAGCGTAACAATGCAAGTAGACTAGCAATGTACAGCACTTAAGAATCAACACAGGACTAAGTCCTGGCTTAGAGAAGAAGAAAATAAAGAAAAACAAACCTGGGGGCATTCTTTGCATCAACCACAATGTTACAACTATCATCAATGCTCATATCAGAAGATTCACTACGAGGAAGGGGAGCAACTGGAGAAGAGTTAGCACTAGTAGTTGGAGTACTGGTAGCAGCAGCTGCAACAGCAGCTAGATGAAAAGCAGCCGCTTTGATTCTTGGTGTCCGTATCTTATCCTTTGAGCCTTGAATGCCAGGGGCAACACTTAAATTACGCCACTTATCCTAGAAAATAAGAAACATAAGATGATTAAGATTCTTGATTCATAGGTAACCTATAGTAGAAACGGTGCAAATTTCAAATCCTGAATAGATGAAATAAAATGAAGACAGTAATTTCCACTTCAAAGTTCAGACTAAACAATACTTGCTCTAGGTTTGATAATCTGTGTTCCTTTCTCGATTTTCGAACAAATACTATGAGATAAGAGGAAAAGTCAAAATAACCGATCATTTGCTTTAAACCTAAATTAACAACTTTCCGTGGTGTAAACCATAACTAGAGCTAATACTGATGTATTACAGCATTACTTGCATTTGATAAAACAGGAACAAATCTTCTATAAATGTCTTAGCGAGTGTCATATGCAGCCATTACAGTGAATCAACAGCTAGATCTCTGGTAAGATGAAAACTACAGAAAAACAGAGAAGACAATCTGTCCACTTGAGTCACCAGATTCCTAAACCCACTAGAATCTCAACTCAAGAAAACTCTTCAAATTTTGAATCTTTTTTCTGGGAACCAATGTACTTATCAATAAAGCCACTAAAGCTAAAGTCTATGGAAAAGATCATAGAACACATAATAGTCAATTTCTAGAGAGTAGAAGTAACAATACATAACACTTCAGCTAGCTAAGTAAATCATAACTGGGTACAAAACATACTCCCAAAAGTTTTCTCAAACCAAAGTATCAGGAGACGATTATCCCAATGAACCTTTTTTCAAACTTCTGCAACTCAGATACAGAACCGAACCCAAAAGTCCTCAACTTACTCCAACATACCCAATTACAAATTTTAATTTCCCGTTATGCCTCGAACTCAAAAATTAGGGTTTCCTACGTTTCAACAACCGCAGTATAAAAGAGGTAACTGAGAAGAAGAAAATAAAAACCTTGAGGTCGATATTGGAGCGATTAGAGAGCTGATCAGCAAATTCGGGATCTCGGACAATATTCTTCCACTTTCCGGGGCCGTGCTTCCCAACTCCGGCGAGTAACGCCTCCTCTTCCTCCGCCGTCCATTTAAGCTTCTGGTTTCCCATCTTAACGCTTCTGTTATCGCCTCTTTAACCCGTTCCTTGTATATAGCTTCGTTAGTGTAAATCAAAATCGAGTATTATCGGTGAGAAAGAACGTCTCCTCGCCGATTCTTCGGCCGAGCTTGTCCTAAAAAACTATTTCTTTCTTTTTTTCTCAAAATTATTTCCAAATCCAAATAAATTCTTTAATTTACAAAGTGGTTGTTATGGTAGGATTTGAAATTTAAGTTGACTATTATGTCATATTTTAAAAATTATGGGGTCAAAATAGAAAAACTTAGAAAAGAGTAAAGATATTTGGTTAAATTATTCTAAATTAAACACATCAGCGGTTAAATTCGAATTACCGTCAAATTCTTACGAACCCTAAAAATTTCTCCTTTTCTGCAAGGCAACACATCAATAAGTACTCTCTCTCCCTCCTTCGTATCTTTCGGTGTCGCCACCACTCCAAGACCTCTTCCGTTTTCCTCTAATGGCGGCCAATCATAGCTCCGATCACGAATCAAACGCAAATACGCGTCTTTAATCCCTACCAGAACTACCAGGTCCCGATCAATGCTCAGTATCTTTACAAGCTTCCTACTTCTCCAGAATTCCTCTTTTCGGAAGAAGCCCTTAAACAGCGTCGATCATGGGGAGAAAATCTCACGTTTACACAAGAACAAGCCTGTGAACCTTTATAAATATATATAATCTATAATGATAAAGGTTTTACCTTTTTGGTGTTCGAATGTCCATGAGTTCATTCCTATGATCATGCTAGCTTATTCACTTGTTCCGAAAATGTGTATGTTGTTGTTATAAGACTGACTCAGATGTGAATTGGCTTTCGTTCTCCTTTCCTTGTATCTTTTATCATTTAGTCAAGACACTACGTGATTTTTCGGCTGTGTAATTTACCAATGTTGAGGGGTCATTTGTTAGTACTAATCTCTGCTGGCATTTTTCTGAGCTTTTTAAAAGTTCTGTGATTGTTCATTGATCCGGAACGTTTGAGTATCACACATGATCCGATCCGAATCCTACTTGTACTCAAGTTTTTTTACCTCGCCCGACTTTCTATTCAAGCTTTTCGTCTCCTCTGTGGAATTTCTCCAGGTAACGACTTCAACATGTTTCATGATATGATGTGGATCTGGACCTCTGCTTTTGGTCTTGCAAGTCTCAACTATTTTGCTTTTTGCATATTTTGTATTAAGTTAAGCTTATGTTGTCTCAAATTGACAAAATGCCTTTTCAGCTAATATTGCAGGTGTAGGTCTGACAGGTAATCCCTTAATTCTGGTTTTTAAGAAGATTTTTTTATGTGTGACTAGTTGCATCTTCTTTGCAACTAATGCTGTTAGACAATTTTTTCAATTCAAAGAAGATTATTCTCTAAAATTTTGGTATGCAGTTGCTTAGAAAAGAGTTTTATGTGCTACAAATGGAATGGTGCGCAAAGGTGAGTTGATTCTGCAAGGACGAGCCAACTCTTCTATAATAAATGTATTTTTTTTTTCACGAGACCAAAAAATAAAAAATGTTTGATATACAAGATATCCTAGGAACTCGGACACTGGCACTGGGAGATCAACATTGAACTTTGGGTGGAGTACAAATCATGAAAGACCAACAACAACTTCCTTCGCATTGGCTTCTTTATGATCATGTTGATCGCCTTCTTCTGATGGGTATGGGACGGATCGGATGCTTAAGCTGAGCAAGTTCATCACGGATCTCGTAGATAGCCAATGTCGTTTCACTTTGATCTACGTCAAAATTCCAAATTTTTTTTGTCAATAGGATTTTCTCAATGCATCCTGTCTACATGATTGAAGATAATGGTGGAGTACTGTCTTTCCAGAAGAGGCGATCTTCCAGTGTTCCATTCTCCATGTACTCATACACAAGGCAGCCATACTCGGGACAAGCACCAAGGAGGATCACCATGTTAGGGTGCCTCATGCAACTTAGAACCTCGATCTAGTGAGAAAAAACTTGTGTATTCGCATGGAGAAGACATGCAATATATAAGGATGATGTCAAATTATATTAATACCTCTTGTTGGAACTGCTTCAGGCCTTGTGAGACATCTGACTTCAAGATTTTGATGGCAACAGAAGTGTTTTCAAAAACGGCTATATACACAGGTCCATATCCTCCTTCCCCAATCTTTAGAGCACCTGAGAAACTGTCAGTTGCACCTTCGACATCTCTTATGCTGTATCGTCTGTAGGTTACGCTACTAGCCATCTTCTGTTCCTTGAACTTGGCCTGCATCTCGACAAGTTGTTTCTTCTGCTTCTCCATTTCCGCAAGACGTTGTGCCATTTCAGCTGCTTGTATTGCACTCTGTGTTTTCTGCTTATCCATCTCAGACAATGCCCTAAGCATCTCTCTTGCTACCTTTGCTTCCTCCAATGTTTCATTTTCGGCAGTAGCTCTAGGTCCTTGAAAATGAGGGGCCTACAAGCATTCATTCAAGGTCTGTTATTAGTCACACATCTTTGGAACCTTTCCAAGAAAACATCGTTTGTCCACATGGAAGTAAGTATCTTACACTTTCTCTGTACATGGAAGCATTAAACTTCTGCAACTCGAGTCTCAATCTTCTCACCTCTGCTTCAAGGTTTTGATTCCGAGTATATTCATGCACAAAGAAAACGTACCTCTCAGTACCCTGCACTTAACATTATGCATACCCGAAAATACCAAATCTAAGTTTCTGAAACGTTCAATTTACCTGGTGATCAGTGAAACTGTTCCCAGATAACCTTTCCTCTGCACCGGTTATCTCAGACTACAGATTTGAAACAAAAATGTCAGAACGCCGGGCAATTCGGAGGTAAGAATATTAATTTGAAACGTAAATGAGAATACTACTAACCAGGGTTGTGGAAGAGTGCGAGCTTCCTCCATAGGTGGATCGTCCTAGGATGTTGTAGAAACTCGCATTTGATTCAATACTGTGATCGCTAGGAGAGAAGTCATTGCTAAACTCTGACAGAGAACTCCTATCTAAAGATGGCTTGTAATGAGGTGTAGGTGGAGAGAAATCTCCATTTAATGCAGGAGATGACCTGCAAGAATGGCTAAACCAATGGTTCCAATGACGTAAAAAAGCCATTCATTTACCAGACAGGACCGGATGAAAAATTTAGGTTGGTTACCTTCCGGATTCACTGGAAGAGGAACTTGTTGGGCCAGGATCGGATATCATTGCGAGTTGTTTTGAAAGATGAGGAGAGTGTTGAGGTGTAGGGGGTCGACTCGCTGATCTGCTTGTTAAGAGCTTCCCTTTAGACACAATAAAGACAGCACATGTATCTGGAGTTGTTCTAAGCACAGTTAAACTTCCTGAATAAAACCATCACAGAGAGTTTTAGCATTCATGGAACCAAAGTTTGAGATTTGAAGCTAAGTTATATGAGAAAAAGATAGAGACTTGAGGAAGGAATTTCTTGCAGAGACTCGAAGGACTATATTTGCAGTGGAGTTGTTGGTGATGTAGTCAACAATCGCATTTGAGATGTCAATATCATGAAGAAGAACCTCCGTTGCTTTATCTGAGAAGAAAATATATAATGAGATGAGAGTTATATAAATACATATATGTGATTGTTGTAAGGAGAAAGGGAGATTGATCTCTGACCCCTTTTCGAGCACAGAATCCTCTGAAGGGAAGGAAGAACTGATGCGCCTCTTCTTGGTTGTCACGTGGTGCTTCTGTATTTTCTCCTGCACCAACTCCTGTTTCAAGAGTTTTCATGAGATTGATTGATTGATAATGATGATAATGATAGAAATGATGATGATGATGCTATTACTCAATTTGGTTTGAACATGGAGAAGGATACAGTTTGGAGAATCGACAATGATATTATCAACAGCCCACTTCAAAGCGTGTTGGCTGTTCTTATCTTTATCAACGGCTATGGCGGTAACTGCTTTGGTGTCTTTTTCTTTTACTCTTCTTCCAGCCATCTTTCTCAGCCCTAGAGATGATAATGTCTGAAACTTGTATCTCAAGAAACTATAAAAGACTTGGTGGTCTTTTACCCTCAAAAGGAGGAAATAAGGAGACAAAATAATAATGAAAATGAAGAGAAATTAAGAAGAGGAGAAATAAAACAGATTTGAAACAGTTTTGTTTGTTTGGAAAATTTAAACCTTTAATGGTTTTGCACACTGCTAAATTTAGGGGGTGTTTTTTGCCAACAATTTAACAGTCTTAATGATCAGAGAAGCAAATACAAAAAGAGGAGTGTTTAACTTTAGTTGACGACTTGTCTTGACAAAGTTTGTTTTGGAAAATTCCATCCCATATCTTTGTAAATTGTAATTTTCTTTTTCGACAGCATATTCTAAATTGTATATATGCTAAGCATCCTATTTTAATAAATTGGGTATTATTGACATATCTATCTTGCCACTACTGGATAAAAGAAAAACAACATAACGAGATATCCAAAAGTTTAATTAATTTTATAAATGATTGGACCAACAAGTTAATATCCAATCTAAGAATGGGCTGAATTTTTCCTGATATGGATATCACAAAGCAAAATGGATCATAGTGGTCGACTTGAAAGCTCAGAGAAAGTTGAAGATCAGATCTTTGAAATGGTGAACGCTTTCAGGAGTTTCCACGTTAGATTAAAAAGTGAAAATGTTGGGGAAAGAAGAATTAAGACCTTCATGATGATGATGAATTGATGATGCAGAGCTAAAGTCCATTCCATATCTTCTGGACTTGAATTTGTATATTTTGTTTTGTTATGTATAAGAAGAAAAGGGTCTTTCGTTGTTGTTTTGGGATCTTTATAAAAAGAGAGAGCCAACATACGTTCGCAGTAGCAAGCAGCAGAATGATGCATATCCGAAAGCATCATTCTGCTCTCTCTCTCTCTCTCTCTATATATATATATATATATATATATCCAACCCCACTGCAGAGACCTTTTATTAGAGAACTAAGTTTTGAGTAATCAGCAACATTCAGAAGACGATGTAAAAGCTAAAAGAGAGTATCATTTATAAGTTTATATGGCATATATGTTTTTTGAGCGATGAATATGCAGACATTGATGATAAGCAGAATATTAGAGTCGAGCCTTGTCAGATATAAAATGCTTGAGACACGTTTAAGGGAACATCTACAAGATCTTCCCTTCAAAATATGCAGACTTTGAGATGTTATGTTTTAAACATAAATATATATATAACTGGAGTGGTGGAAACGTGCAGCAAAGAAAGGAAAGGATTTGTAATGTTGTTGTAAAGAAAGACGATTGTGTTTCCATAGAATGTGATTGTCTTAAAGGAGGAGTCGGTCGTTGCACTATTGCTGCAGGAATTTTGAGGGATAACTACATTTATGCTTAAGCCCTTAATTGTTTTTTTTTATTTACAGAAATTTAAATTATAAGAACTTCATAATAAAAGAATTGAGAGAGTTTAAAACCTAATTATTTGTATTAACTATTGTCGTTATTACAATGATAATATACCCACTACTTTAACAATAAATATGTATCGAATAAAACTGATCCGTCCATGTGTAAGTAGAAAAGTCTTATCAGTGTAATGGAATTAGAAAGATTAACCTGAAGACTTGACCTTTTAGAGGAAAGGACACGCGGCAATCTAATGTTGTCATTACCGAGAAATCAGAAAGTTTAATGAATTGTATAATTAATATGAAGGTCGTTGTCACATAAAGAAACTTATATTATAATTCATTTTTTTTGTTAACCTTTTATATTGGGTAAAAGCATCAGATCGAGGCGAACCCCTGTTTCGTTTTGGAAAGATAAAGATTAAAAGGCTTCCACTTTTTAGGGTTATTTTTTTTGGTTTGTGATTCATGTCGCTGATTCTAATCAATCGTTTCAGTTTATTATTCTTCCTCTTCAATTTCACCTGACCTTTTTTGTTTTTCTTTTCGATAAAGTTTTGAGCTTTGTCTAGTCTCTGACTCTCTACTCTCTTGTGATCTCTCTAGAAAAAAAGGGCTGAAATTTGTGGTGTTTCTAATTAGGGGTTTCTGTTAGGTATTGAGTGATATTGTCCTTCTGATTCGTTGACGCTCAAGAATTATAGAGGATCGTTAGAGTTATCAAAATCTCACAAAATACAGAGGATCCATCGCGTAGATCCGTCAGATCTGTCCATCGGAGGTACGCGCTTCTTCTTGATTCACTACTCTGTGTATTAGTTTCTGTGAAATGGGTCGCTGGGGAAAGCTTTATTGGATGTAGTATCACTAAAGATCATCAGACCATGGCTTAGAGAAGAAGATGAAGATAATTGAATCTCTTTACTCCAATTGAAGGTGTAGCAGTAGCAGAGCAACTCATGGAAGAAATTTCACCGGCAGTTGCACTGACTTTGAGTTTAGCCAATACGATGTGTGACTCAGGGATCTCATCGACTTTAGATATTTCCGAGCTGGAGAATGTTACTGATGCAGTTGACATGTTGTGTGATCAGAAAAGTCAAAGATACAGTAATGGAGTCGTTGATTGTATTATGGAAGATGTTTCAGAAGAACCAGAAGGGAATACGTTATCTGAAGTGAGAAGCTTGTCTTCTGATTTTAGTGTAACTGTCCAAGAAGATGAGGTGTTATTATCTGATACGACTATTATAAGCGAGGGTTTAATAGTTGTGGACGCTAGGTCTCAGATAAGTTTGCCAGATACAACTGTAATAGATAATCGAAGAGTTCTTGCTACGGCGATTATCCTAAATGAGACCACCATAGATCAGATTCCCACTGCAGAAGTCCTTATTACGAGTCTGCATCACAATGTGAATATGGAGATGACAGCTTCAGAGGTAGTCATTAGGTTACCTGAAGAAAATCATAACGTAGCAAGAGGAGGCAGGAGTGTCTATGAACTAGAGTGTATACCTCTTTGGGGCACGGTTTCAATTTGCGGTGAAAGATCTGAAATGGAGGATGCTGTTAGTGCTTTACCTCATTTTCTGAAAATACCCATCAAAATGTTAATGGGGGATCATGAAGGGATTAGTCCAAGTCTCACATACCTCACTAGTCACTTCTTTGGTGTATATGATGGCCATGGAGGTGCTCAGGTATGCTGTAATTCGCAAAACCGTATATTGGTTTTAGCGATAGAGAGTTTGTTGAGCTATGAACCTGGAAGATATTTGAATTTATGTTTTGTTGCCTAGGTTGTATGTATATGTGATCAGGGTTTTGCTGGAAACGGGATTCTTTGCAGGTTCTTATGTAATATATGGTGGAAATGGGATTCTTGCAGGTTGCTGACTATTGTCATGATAGAATCCATTTTGCTTTGGCTGAAGAAATTGAACGGATTAAAGAGGAATTGTGCAAGAGGAACACTGGCGAGGGTAGGCAGGTCCAGTGGGAGAAAGTCTTTGTAGATTGTTACCTAAAGGTCGATGATGAAGTTAAAGGGAAAATCAACAGACCTGTTGTTGGTTCTTCTGATAGGATGGTTCTTGAGGCTGTTTCCCCTGAAACTGTCGGATCAACTGCTGTGGTTGCATTGGTTTGCTCATCACATATAATAGTCTCAAACTGTGGTGATTCAAGAGCGGTTTTACTCCGAGGCAAAGAATCCATGCCTTTATCAGTTGATCACAAAGTAAAATGTCCTCTTTTTTCCGTCAATAGTGTTTTAACACAATCTGAGAAAGTTTCTTACTTCTCATTCATACAGAGTAAATGAGGTTTTTTACCCTTTTTTGCAGCCGGATAGAGAGGATGAGTATGCAAGAATAGAGACTGCAGGAGGAAAAGTTATACAATGGCAAGGGGCTCGTGTTTCTGGCGTGCTCGCCATGTCCAGGTCCATAGGTAGGTCAAGAATGCACTTTTTTCTTTAATTATGTTCAGTTACAGAAATCTTAAGAGAGTTTCTCTATGTCGATATTGTTGATAAATCGAACATGCAATCACCTTATCTAGAGATGAGGATCATTACTACCTGTTATAGTCTCTGCACTTCAAAATGGTTTCCTTTGCATCTTTTTCAGGTGACGAATATCTGGAGCCATATGTAATACCAAACCCCGAAGTGACGTTTATGCCACGAGCAAGGGAAGACGAGTGTCTAATATTGGCCAGTGATGGACTTTGGGACGTAGTGAGTAATCAAGAAGCTTGCGAGATTGCAAGGAAACGGATCTTGATGTGGCACAAGAAGAATGGAGCATTGCCTTTAGGTGAGAGAGGTGTAGGGGAAGACCCAGCGTGCCAAGCTGCGGCTGAATATCTCTCCAAATTCGCTCTTCAAAAGGGAAGCAAAGACAATGTCTCGATCATAGTGGTCGACTTGAAAGCTCAGAGAAAGTTAAGGGCCAGATCTTAAAACAGTATACGCTCGAGCTCTTACACTATTACAATTTTATCATTTCTTATATATTTTAAAATACTTCCACAAGTTTACATAAAAATAAGATTGTGAAATGTTGGGGGAAGAAGAATTAAGACCTTGATGATGACGATGATGCATAGCTAAAAGTCCATTACTTTTTCTCATGGACTTGAATGTATGTTTGTTATGTATAAGAAGAATAGAAAAAAGTGTATGTTATAATTTTTTATTTTGGGATCTTTATAAAATGCAGATGGGTATGTTGTAATATTGGAGATGTAGCTGAAGGAAATTGTAATTGATATTTGTCACATTAACCTTGATACTTTTCTGTAATTTATTTTCTTATTTATATATATGAATACTTGTTGTAATGTAAGTCTTTTACACAAAAAATAATATTGATTACCAAAGTGTTTTCTTTGGGGACAAATAAATGGGGTGCAGCATTTAGAAGTCCCTCTCCAATTTCGCAATGGGGTTGGTGAATTTATATCCCCTGCTTTTACTAGAGAGTAGAGTAATATATAACCACCGGAACTTGAGACCTAACTGATGCATGGATCGGAGTTACACAAAAGATCATAATTGGTAGGTTTAGGCCTCATATATCTTTAGAATTAACAAAAAGAATAGGCTAAAATAGTTTTACTAATCAAACAGAATCCTAACTGATTAGGGTCATATAAAGAGATCATAACTGGTGGGGTAGTGTGGTGTACTGTCTCAAACAATGTGCTGAGCCAAAGTAAGAATCTTGAGCTGTTTTCTGAGGCGCATCTCATGCAGGACAGGACCAAACACTCGGGTTCCAGTTGGTTGGTTATACTCCATTTTTTTCTTGTAATCATCTGAATTCTTCTTTTTCTTTTCTTTTCTTTAATGCCAACAATTACAACCGCATTGTCATCAAACCTAACTTGGCTTCCATCAGCAAGACGTTACTGCATCGCAGCACGCACAATCACACCGTACACAACCTTCCCTTTCTTCACTTTACCTTTTGGTATCGCCTCTTTCACAGAACCAACAATGATATCGCCAAGTCTTGCTCCTTTCTCACCTTTCAGGGATTGAATGCACAGCACCTCTTTTGCACCCGAGTTATCCACAGCTTTGAGAATTGTCCCATTTGAATGAATGTCCTTTGTTGTTGCTGTAAAATGGAAATCATCAGGACACAATCAGGGGTTTCTCTCTAAGTTTCATCAAGGTCAGAAATTTTGCAAAATCTATCTTGAAAGAGGCTTGACCTGAGGGGAGATGCTTCCTTCCATCATAACAGAGATTTGAACGTCCTGTTTCATATTGTAAATGAATCAAATCGAAACGAAAAAGATTTGAGCATGAGTTAGTGACATCAGCAACAAGGACAAAAAAAGTTCTAATCTTGTGTCTACATTTCATGAACAAAGCAAAGTTCATGACTCAAATCAATTGCCAATCAACAACACCAATGTGCGAAACCAACAGTTAGCATAATAACATCTCGAAGATGAGATTTTTCTGCCAGCCAAACTCATCACAAGACTCATTAAGATTTAATCTCATTTGGAAAACTTAGACTCTCATGGTTCCTAATAATCAATGTCACATCAGATCTAATGGTATTCACTACAGAACTGAACTTTACAAAACAATACTATAAACCAAAAATGGAATTAGCTAGTGTATATAAGAAGGCGTAAGAGATAAATACGTACCTCTGGAGACTCTGGAAGCTAAAGCTGCCGCCATTTCTACAGTTTAGAGGTAAATCGAAATGGCTCAGGGCAGTTCTGAGAGTGTATGTATCTTCCGATTGCTAAGAGCCCCGACATTAGGTTTTCCGTCTAGTACTCTATAATTTTTATCAGTAGAAAGCGAACAATTTGTCAGAAGTGGGCGTGCCGGAGTGGTTATCGGGCATGACTAGAAATCATGTGGGCTTTGCCCGTGCAGGTTCGAATCCTGCCGCTCACGTTTTTTTCCTTTTTCCCTCTTCCCCCTAATTTCTCACTCAATTAATGGACCTTTTACGGAAATAGTTTCAAAACAAAAGGCAGATTTATATTTTCCTTATTTTCAACATTTAAACCAAGGCAACAACTTATTTTCCACATTTAACATCTCTTTGCCCTAATATGCATAAACACTGAGATAATTAATTTACAAGAAAAGAATGGTGGTCTTCAATTTTTTCCTCAGTACAATGGCTATGTCTTTGACCAAAAACTACCATATTTCAGTTACTGGTGGACACCGGCTATGTCTTTGAATAGAACTTTGTAACCGTGCATATGACCTCTTTGGTATTTCCTTGGAATTAGAAGGATACTTTCTCCAATGGAGAAACAAAACAGGTTCAGGTATGTTGATAAACAAAATAAAACCCTTTGTCTAATTACCATTTACAGTGATGGAGATTTAATACTCCGAATCTCGTGATTGGTACTTTCATATCTTGATTTTTTCACAATCCGAATTCTAGGGGATTTTGTTGAATTTCAATTAGTTTATTCTCTGTTTCAGGGAAGATGACTCAAAGTTGCTCGACGAGATTACCAAGAGAATTTCTGACATGATGTTTTTCTCTGCAACACCACCAAGTGATGGTATCAATAACCAATCTGGATTTGATGCACACATGAGAGAGTTGTATCAGTTGTTGGATTTGAATTCTAGTGAAGGTGTGAGAGTGATTGGAATATGGGCAAGAGGAGGTAATGGAAGATCAGCTCTTGCTAGATTCGTTTATCAAAAGATCTTTAAGCAATTCCAAATTGTTTTCTCGAAAACGTCAAAGGGATTCCTCACAACTGTCACATGTCTAATCTAAGGGATGAGTTTCTGGTCAGGATTCAAGGAGGGTGCTCGACGATAAAGACCTCAGGGTTGATCAAAACAAGGCTCATGAGTCAGAAAGTTCTACTTGTGGCTAACAACGTCGATAAACTTCGAACAGTTAGATGCTCTTGCAGAAGATTTTAACTGTTTTGGGCCATGTAGCATAGTGATCGTAACTACACAAGACAAACAACTTCTCGTTGCATTTGGGATAAAAGTTGTGTATGAAGTTGAGTGCTTGAGATGCTTTGAAGTTCGTCAACTCTTTCGTCAAATCCCCTTTAGAGAGAGAGATCTTTATGTTGGTTCCGAGTTGTCTTAGTCAACATCGGGGACTGAATCTTCTTGAACGGTTCTGTTTCCAGTCCTAGAATTGTTAGGTTCGTCTCTAAGGTTCTAAAGAAGTTCTTAAAAGAAGTTTTTAAAATTAAAAAAATATAAATTGCATCGATAAACGTGTTATAAAATTATAGGTTTTTTGAATTTTTTTCTCGTTTATAATAAAAATATTGTTACGAAGTTCTTAAGGATGGAGATGACGTAAACCCTTAGAACCACTTTATAGAGGTAAGCTCCTAACTTGTTATATACCTAAATTATCCATGTTTCCTAGTTTTAAGGAATTTCTTTTTATCACGTATTTGCATATCTAATTAATCCAAAAATTTATATTTAACATTACTTGATTATATAAATGTACTGTTTTAGATCAGATTTAACTGGAAAGGGACTAAGCATCAGTTATTTTTATTTTAGAGGAATTTTCGTATAGCTGTGCTTGAATACAAAGGAAAATCTGTTTGGTGTACGACTTCACGTTGCATCTCATTATATATCAATCACGTTTCTATATTTTCTAAATATAGTTTTATCTTTTCGTCAACTGAAAACTGTACGTAGTATATCTGTATATACCGATATTTATCAGTTAAGGTGTAAATAGAAAACTAAGATGGGATGTATTAATCACACTTTTATTTAGTACTAGTGTTTTTTTTTTTTTGGGTCCTAAAATGCTCAGCAAATAACAACTAGACTCTCGTGACTTTTTGCACCGTTTACTCGAAAGCGTGAAAACCACGCGCTGATGTGACGCGTGTAAGCTCTCGTTCCGCGTTGAGCTGTCACTCTCTTTGTCGATGAGCAAGAAAATTGGATTAGAGCCCCAACACGAGCACTATGCATGTATTGTTGATCTCCTTGGTCGTGTAGTGTTTCTGAAAGAAGCTAGTGACGTTGTGAAGAACATGCCTATGGAGCCCAAGGCCTGTGTTGTTGGGAGCTCGGTTAAATTCTTGCCGGGTGCATAAAAAGGTGGACATTGCAGAGGATATAGCATTACAACTTAGCGCTCTTGAACAAGAGATGATAGGAAGCTAGCTATATGTTGCTTTCTAACATCTACTCTCCTGGTGGAAGATGGGAAGAATCTGCAAAGGTTAGGACTTTAGCCAAGAAAAAGGATCTGAAGAAAGTTTCTGGAAGCAGTTGGATTGAATTGAAGAAGAAAGTCTACAAGTTCTCGTCAGGATCAAGTACAGAGTGAGTTTGCGAGTATCTACCCGGTTCTTGAGGATTTGGTTAGCAATATGTGGGAAAAGGGCCCTACACATGCTGGGAACAATTACGAGGATGATTTAGACTTATGGACAGCGTAATAGATGAGTATATCCCGCACAGACTGAGAAGATGCACAAAAAGCAAAACCAAACTGAATCTATCAGGTAAGCTTGCTTCAGACCTTTCAAACTAGCTCTTCTGAAGCTTTACCTGGCTAATTTCACTATCTTCTTCTCTCACAATCATCATAATCATTGCAAGAACAGTACACAACCTGACTCTGCTGTATACCTTGATGTTGCAGATTCTGATAATCCACAGCGTTTTCTTTGATGTTCTAAATGATGATCGTAGCAAAGGAAAGCTCTTGCTCTTCCTGGACTAGATACCAACAAATATTGAGCTGCTGGAGACCAAGTTGAGTTTAGTGGTAGTCTGGAACTCTCAATCTGGCAATGAGGATCACACACGATCCAATAACACCCACCAACCGGTTCTTGGTCACCCAAATCAGCCTCGACAAGATTGTGCATAACAAATTTCGTTTTGAGATTCTGATAGAGTTGTTTAGGTTTAATTATAATCATACAACTTTATGAAAGAATTTCAATAAAAAATAACAATGTTTTTTCCCTACATAACACCTTTCTCACAAAACAAGCTTGTCTTCCAACATGTCTCTCTCACAACAGTTGAATGTGAAGAATTGGTGAAGTATCCCAATCTATTTCTTAACTTACCTGTTCCTTAAAACTATGAAGAAAGAAAAAACGTATTTGTACAAAAAGAAGAGTCTCTGCAACAGCCGGAAGTTCTTACTTCTGATATGGATGGTATCGAGCCGGCCCTGAACCATTAGTCTCATTTCCTCTGCCACTGCTTGAGCCGCTGTTTCCGTTTCCATGAGCTTTTCCACCTCCATAAGCAGCAGCTGCAGCATCACCATAGCCACCACCCATATGGCTATAACCACCAGCTCCATAGCCAAGGTTGAACATCTGACCTCCATAGCCATAACCATAGCCATACCCACCACCGTAACCATAAAATCCAGCGGCATTAACCACGGAGTTCCCTGGGTAAGCTTTATAACCACCATAACCCGAATACATATTGTAGTCTTCATTTCCTTTCCCACCATAACAATCTTCCTGATCATACTTGCCACTAGCGCCATAGGATCGAAAGCTGTTATCTCTCCCAGTTCTCTTTGGTTCAGCCCTTTTAATTTCAACCTATTGACCCATTGTAAGTGCTTGAGAATACTATATTGAGTTCTTTAGCTTAACTTCTAAAACAAAAGTAAAACGAGGTTTGCCTGTTTGTCACCGAGCTCGTGAACTTTTTCATCGGAGAAAAGCCTGTCAACGGAATCTTCAGTTTGGAAAGTTACAAAACCGAATCCCCTTGACCTTCCAGTGTGGTGGTCATACATGATCTGATGCTCGATTATGTCACCATATACACAGAAATAATTCTTCAGTTCATCTACAAATATGAAAAGGAACATTATGAGCAACAGTAACAACCACAGACAGAAGAGAAAACCTAAGAGAAACTTTTACCTGCTTCCAAAAGTGGTGGGAGTCCACCAACAAAGATTTTCCTCGTCTTTGATACCGGTTTGATATCAGTATCCCTGTCCCCTCTAGGAACTGTCCTTTTCAGGTCAACCTAACATTTAATAGGAATTAACCAAAGCATCCAACTGCTAACTAACTGAGAAACAAAAGCGGAGGAGATGATAATACCAACATAAGAACTAGATTTACGATATCTACCTTTCGGTCATCTATTATATGTTCTTCCTCCAAAACTTTCTTTGCAACAGCTGAATCAGCAAAAGTAACAAACCCAAATCCCCTTGGATTTCCAGTCATTCTATCTGTCATAATCACAGAGTCGACAAGTTCTCCAAACTTTCCAAAGTAACTCGCAAAACTTTCTGAAAATAAAAGTAAAAAAAATGGAAGCAATGGAATCAAGACCCATAAGAAAAAAAAACCAAGAGAGAGAATCACAGTGACCTGACTCCTCTATTGCCAAGTAAAGTAAGACAAGGGTATGTCCCATGATCAAATTAGATGAAAGAATCCCAAAACCAGACACAAGATAAAGACATACCACTCTGGTGCAGCTCCAACGAGCTCAATTCAAGACATAAATGGAATACAAAGCTAAGACAATGAAAATGACTCAAACAAAAAACAATAAGTACAGAAACATCAAAATACCTTCAGTTGTTTCCCAAGAAACTCCACCTACGAATAGTTTCCTAATATAACCAAAGACAAAGGCACCATAAGAAACCTCTCTATCAATATCTTAGCTTCACACGATTAATAACTAGCTCGATTGAGCAAGAGATTAATATGAAAAGTTCACAAACAGAAACCACGAACCCTGAAGAAGACATGGACGAAGAAGAATGACGATGCTCAACGGAATGCTTCATCTGCATCCCACCAGTATCAACGGCTGCACCACAGTTCCTCCGGTCATCAAAGGTCTCCACTTCATAATCTGACGGTGGTAGTTGTTCGTTTTGTACGTGGTGATTGTAAAAGTCATCGTAACCACGATCTGAGTTGTAATCCATCGATCACTGCAGCTGAATCAAAACAAAAACCCTAATTTCTCCGTTTGCCGATGATGAAGCTCAAGTGAAAACCAAACTTAAAAAATGAAACTTTTGTTTTCCAATTTTGATTATTTGTTTCAAGTTATGGCATCAAACATTCAAAATTCTGATCTTGGGAAGAGAAAACCCTAACCAAAAAGATGGCTGAAGTGGAAACGGCAACAAAAAGGCTCAGGCGAGAATTTTGACACTTAAGGCACTGAGAATTTTTGAAACAAAATAAAAGATATATGATTCGGTGTTATCAACTTATCATCGGAATATACAAAAACAACGCCATATTATTATAGTCAACATGGTCAAATAATTTTCTTGTCTCATTAGCAACATCAAGAGATCAAAGGTTGACTTTGTGTTGACACTTTTAACTGATTCTTGTCTAAATTAACAATTACCAATTGACAGTTATAAAGATGAAATCTTGCATACAATGAAGAAACTCTCTTTCACATAGAACAAAGAGAAAAAACAAGTTTTTAAGGCTAAGCTTCTTTGGATTTTGTAGCTTTCAGTGCTTCAATAACTGCAGAGAAATCTTCATCGCTCAATCCATAAGATTTTGCAACCTTGTAAAGCTCGTTTGCAGCAGCTGCAATCGGAGTAGATTGAGAAACGGATTCCGCTAGTCCAAGTGCGAGTCTCATATCCTATACGCGCATAAAAATCATTTCTGGTCTCACCAAACTAGAGAGTCTTTGTGAGGATCTAAACAAGGAGATATCACAATTTCACAAACCTTCTGCTGATGCTTCAATGGAAAAGCTGTTGGGTACACTGACTTGATCATCGAAGGACCTTTTAGCGAGTACATTGGTGCATTGATAGCTCCCTGAGAGACAACCTGCAGAAGTTTTTTTCCGGGGTTTATAGCAGATTTCGGAAGAAAATTTCTTCTGAACAATGGTGTTTAAATTACCTCGACCAATACATTTGGATCGAGTCCAACTTTCTGGCTTAGAAGTATTCCCTCTGCGAATGATGCCATCATACTGCACTATTATATAAGAGAGATTAGGAGAAGACTCAGATATTTGCCAAGATATGAAGCCATGGATGGTCAAATGATACCTTCCCATGATCATGTTGACGACAAGTTTCATTGCTGCTCCATTACCAACTTCACCCAAATAAAATCTTGACTGGATCATATAATGCAAACTAGTAATGAAAAAATGGTTTATTTCCAGAAGAATAAAGGAGTTGAAAGCAAAACACAGGCAAGAGAGATACCTTTCCCATGATATCTAAGAAAGGAGCAGCTTTCTCATAGAGCGGCTTGTCACCTGAAATGTCAAGAGCCAGATATTTTTAAATCTCCTTTTCATTTAACCACTTTACAAAACTAACATAAGAAACCATGATAGACGTGTCACCCGCAGAGCAAAAAAATATGAATTGTATAAAATGATGATAAATATTTTATTGATACAAGCTCAGTGAGGGGTAAGCTATTACTAACCTCCAGTGAGGAATATCAACTGCCCATCTTCAGCAGGCTTTTTGGAACCCGAAACTGGTGCCTATGAATATCAAAGAAGACGACTGAAGCCACCCAATATGCAACAAGTTTGCATAGTGATTCCAAAAATATATTTTTAAAGGGTCTTTAGACTTTTTACCTCCAAAAACAATGCTCCAGTATCCTTTATACGCTTGCTGATTAACATCGATGAGGCAGCATCAACGGTTGAGACATCAATATACCTGCATTAGCAAGGCAAGTTCTATATAAACCATGATGTGTCCACTAATCTGATTTGAAGAAAAAGAAGAAGAATGACTGTGAACTCATTGTAATTACTAACAGAATGAATATATCTTGAAAAATTCTAAGAATTTTGAGTAGAAACAATAAAGAAAATCTTAATATCCATCATTGATCCTATTAAGAAGTGAGTACCCTTTGCCTGAACTAATACCAGATATGGCTCCATTCTTTCCACAGGCAACATCAATCTGACAGAAAGCAAAACACAGTTTCTACGTTAGTCTAGAGTGGAAGAAGAGGAAGCAAACAACAAAAAATACAAACAAACAACCAAAAGTAAAACATACGCACTGCACTTTCAGGATCAGCAAGCATTGCAAATGTGAGATCACAAGTTGCAGTCACTTCTTCAGGAGAAGACTTGTACCTGCAAAAAGGAGAAATTTCTTAATCAGAGGTTTTTGTTTTACATTAGCTCTAAAGCTCACTTGGAATAAATCATGTCATTCTTTAAAAGAAGCATTGATATTCTTACTTTGCTCCTAATCCAACGAGAGGATCACATTTGCTCTTAGTTCGATTCCATACAGTCACATCACACCTAACAACCAAGGACCAGAAGATCAACATACGCATCATCGATACATCAAAAAGAGGTGAAGTAGAAAAATTGATGTAAATTGTATTGTCTTCATATAAAACTTCCCCAAAAGTCAAATCTTTTACCCAGCTTTTATGAGGTTTTGTGCCATTGGAGAACCCATGATTCCCATACCAAGAAACCCAATGCTAATAGTTCCAAGTTCATCTGTCATACAAACCAAGTAACCAACATTCCTCAGATAAAATTAACCAAAAAGGGATTAACAAATATTCGATCAACTTTCTCGAAATGTTGTGGTTTTTGTCCTAGAAAGAAAGGGAAACTTCACAATATTCCATCTATTGAAACACAATTCATGGTTCTGGACAACAATACATGTGGCAATTGAGCACCATTGGTAGGCATAAACCAAAACAAGAAATTACCTTTAGTAGATTGCAGGGATGAGTAAACCCTGTTAGAGAGACAAAATTGAGGTTTGGACAGGAAAGGGGAAATGGGTTTTGGTCTGCATCGAAAAGGGATACGAGGGCAGAAGATGGAGCACAAAGCCATGGCTCTTGAAGAAGAAGAAGCAAAAGATAGATAATGAAACCAAAGGCATGGCCATTGGCCATTGCCTTTGAAAGTTATTATTATAGACTGGCCAAAATTCTCACATTTCGAGGTGGAAATTGACAGTTTTTTTCTTTTTTAATCGACTGTGGATTTATTAAGGCACAGAATGCAGTGACCAGTGACCATACCTTCGGTTCAAAAGATAATTTTCCACAAAATATCACAAACATAAAATAACCAATAAATTTCTACATAAATATGTATCTCAAGGTAAAATGTCGTTTTCTAAATTGTCAAGGCATGAATCTAAACGTTTGGTTAAGGATAGGTAATTGGTAACTACTAATATGTACGCAGAAAAGAACTCTTAAATAGTAACAACATTAGTATAGCATCAAACTACTAATAAGTTCAGTCAGAGAAAACAAAAATCTGCCAAAGATTTGTGAAACTATGCTTTAGTGTTGTTAATCAATTGAGATTTTGATTATATCGTATAAAAAGATTCTGAATTTTTTTCTACTCTAACCTTAAAATGCTTTGTAATGGATTTTCAAGTGCAACATATAATAACCAGATTAACTCGCTAATAGTTATCGACTATTTTTACCAATTATACATCATGATTGTATGTAAAAAGCCTCTACAGAGATGAAGGAAATGTAAGAGATGCACCTACTCATCATACACGTCTGGACTTGGTTCAATCCTGATAAACCGAATTAATTTGATTCAAACCGAACCGGAAAAAAATCGATTTGAAACCGGGTATTGTGTCCGAGGACGATCGAAAACGCATCCCCCCCTATGGAGGAAACTGGTTGTCTCTATTACACAGCAACACAAAAAAACAGAACATAAAAGGATTAATTTCTCCGACTGAGCTCACGGTAGAGCAACGCCAGTTTCAATCACCAAAGCATGTTCTACAGGTTCGCAATCTTCCATTTTTATGCCTAAAAACCAACACAAGAATGGAGAGCTAGATGGTTAAAGAAGATGAGCAATATGATGAAAGATAAACACCCCCCCCCCCAAAAAAAAAGTTTAGATATTTATGAAAACAATCCAGAATATTAGTTTATTTGGCTTAATCTGAAAGGCAGATGTAGCAAGATTCATATGTGCAAGTAATCCTTAGATTTACTAATAAGCTTGAGGGGAGAAAGATGCTGACCAAAAGGAGTCTTTCTTCTCCTGTTCCAATAGCTCTTCGAAGGAGATGTTTGAGAATTCATCATCTGGATTGTCTAACTCTGTACTTGATTTGTCTTTGTGTTCCATGGAAGCGCTTATTTCAAGAACCTACATATCAGAAAGAGTATTCATGGCTTTAACTACAGTTTAGCAACATAGAAACCAAATATCTCAAAGGAAGTCCCAATTATGCTAACAAAGTCCAATGCCGAAGATAAAACAGATAAGATTCTACAGGTTTATCAGACAACAACAATAGTCACCAAAATTAATCCATAATCAGAAACATCATCGAACAAATTTTGAGGTATTGGACATATACGACACAATCTACCGAAGTTAAGTAACTGAGTTTGGTTGTAGTACCTTTTTGTACGCAGGTGAAAGTTTTAGCTGTTGCTGGAGCCAGTTATATACAAGTGCATCTTCTTCTACTCTTTTTTGTTCCATTTCCAGCTTATAGATCTGATGACACACAAATATTACTATTCACTTCAAAAGCAACAGAAAGAAAAAAAATCAGACACAATAATTGATGAAGCTAACATTCACCTGTTGACGAAGTCGGTCAAAGGAAGATCTATCAGCCTTGAAGAGAAGGGCGTTTGTTATTGAAAATTTGCACTTGATTACTTCTGACCTACAATAGAGACACGCAGGCTTAAATCAGTTCACCGGAGAAGAAAAGGCTAGTACTCAGACAAGCAACATGTCACACCATTAACGGTAAACATAAATTGGAATCTAGGACAAAGCATAGAGCAGCTATTTGTTATGCCACTGTCCTCAAAAATGTAGAAAGAACTAAGGAAATGGAATATAGATAACTTATGCCATGATATTCTATTATGGTAGTGTTAACTTACTTGTGTTGTAGTTCATTTTTGACTCTATCAAACAATTAGCAAACTCCCCAACCTGCAGAAGTGAAGAACCCAAAGAAACATCAGAATCTAACACTCAATTGGATTTCAAAATTGTAGTAAACCAAAGGCTAGATTGAATTAAATCATTCTGATATATATCATAAGGAAACAATCTGATGATAAAGTACTGAACAAACATCACAAAGCTAAAAGCCACAGATGTTTAAGATGCTAAAAAAGGTCTATTGCTTTAGGCAATCACAGGCTTAGGTGATATCCATTATCACAAAGCCAAAAGCCACAGATGTTTAAGATGCTAAAAAAGGTCTATTGCTTTAGGCAATCACAAGCTTAGTAGATATCCATTTATATTAACACTTTTGACTTCGATTTAAGTTTCGAATTCACGACTAACAGTTTTCAATTTGCATTTCCATTTGTAGATATAACCTAAAGAAGCAGACCTGAGCTAGAGTCAATCCTTTGGCACTATTGCATTTAACAAGCTGATCATATTGCTGCTTAATCTTCCTCTGCGTTGCACTGCTAGTCGAGGTCAAAGGGTACAAGCAAACAAACTCCGGTTCGATTTCGATTTCGACAATATGAGGAGAAAGCAGCTCTGCGGCGGGAAGCTTTGAGGAGAAAGAAGATGGTTTAGATTCTACAGTTTTGAGTTGTGGGAAATGCGGAGCCGCCATTGACGTGCTCCGTACATCACAGCGAAGGGTGAGAAACAAAATAAAAATAGATAAAGGAGAAAGCGACGACGAAAATGCTTTTCTTAGTAACTTACGATATTTTTATGGAAATTTTTTAATTATTTTGGTCTTCAATTTAATTTTTTTCCATCAATTTAATTTTGAATTAGCAATATAATTTATGAGATTATAGTTGTACTTAAATGGTTTAGATAACTTTTTAAATGGCAAAATACTAATAACATATCAATATTTGTATGACTATTAACTATAATTATTTCCAGTAATAATTTGGTCTTCATTTTAAAACCAATTTCTCTGTTTTTAAGTTTGTATGTTGACAAAAATAAATAACTTGTATGCTATGGGATATATCCATTTAATTTCTGTTAGTAGTTTTCTTTGTTTGCCTAGTTAGACTCCTAATAATGTAATTCAGTGTCTATGTTAATTACAAAATCGTCTGTAAATCAAATATTGTCTATAACTTATTATAGTAACAAAGTAAGGTTCCAAAAATAAACATATCTTATAGCTTTTGAAAGCACAAAATTGATATTGTAATCTGTAGTTGCAAAAGCTTTAATGTACTAAGTATACGCTCTCAGTTAGCAACTCACTCATTGTAGTATTCCCGCCTGTCACCCGGGTTCGATCTCCGGCAACAGCGATTTGGTATAAATTTTAAATTTTTTATTATGAAAAAAGAAATAATGGCTTCGCCCGGGTTCGAACCGGAGACCTTCAGTGTGTTAGACTGACGTGATAACCAACTACACCACGAAACCCTACTGTCAACTGGATCAACAAAATTAAATATATACAGACTTAAAAGAGGAGTATTTTTCCCGGTAGATCACCGTTGGAACTCTAGTTCCGTTCGACGCTCCGCGTTTCGGTGGTCTTTTAGATATGATTTCAGGGTAATATATATTCTCGTATTCGCTTACACCGTCACGAGGCCGACAAACTCCAGTGTCCATGTAACCTTCAATTTTTAGTGTTTTTGACAATTTGCAAACTAATATTCATCATGTCTATAAATATATTATATATCTCAAGGTTTGCTTTTAATTCTTATGATCCTGTTGGATTTTATTGCCTCTTTTTTGGGGAAATTGAATACTTACTGTTTCAATTCCTTGTGAATGTAAATGTTATATTTCGATTTTGTCCATGAAATTTGTGTAGATAAGTAAAGGCCAAAAGAGAGTCTTTTTGGTTTGTTAATTCATCTGTTTTCGAAAGGATGGAAGATAAGGGAAAGGGTGTGGTAGTTGTTTTCTGAGTTAGAAGAGGGTCCAAGCAACATGGAAACTGACGAGGAAGTAGATGGTTGTAATGATAACTATGATGGTGATGAAGAAGGTCAATTCTATGATGATGATGACGAGGGAGATGAGTCAGAAGAAGGATATGAATATGAAGCTGGAAGTGGAATTCCAAATAAATTGGAACGCCTTGAATATGAAGCTCTGGCTGAGAAGAAACGCAAAGCACTTACTGTTTCTCAAGGGTTAGTTTTTCTCTTTCCTTTTGTGTTTGTATTTGGGTGTTATGCGTCAAGATGCCGTGAAAATAAGGTTGGCCTAGTTAATTTTCTCTATGTGGGAATCAACGTTTCTGAGATTGTGCAATTCAATGAACAGATTGTTTAAATTGTCTCTTTCTTACTTAACCTTCTTGCTTGAGGATCCCTCAACATGAAATTTCACTCTCTGTCCAACTTGAAGGGCGAATACATTATTTGCCAACAGCGGAAAGTAGGGAATTATAGTATGGGGCAAGAATATTCATATCAAGTTTGACATTCGACTTAGGATATCCGAGGATTGAGGAGACCACTAATTTTTATTGCGGGCAACAGTAAAAAATTCACAAAAGGGCGTCTGAAAATACAATTGAAAAAATGAGACAGAGCAAAAGGTGTTTAAGAAGAAGAAGATATGACAAAAGAATCAATAAACAAATTTGAAGCACAACCCTCCCCGTCGTCTCATACTAAAAATTCCCACACCATACGCTGTTTCTTAAAAGAGTAATAGAATCGAAACTAAAAGAAAAGAAAAAATCTTCTTGGCAATCCAAAACAAAGACAACCTAAGTAGGAGGGGTGGTTCGGATATTTCAGACATTAACCTTCTGGTAAAAAAAGGTATCTTCTTCTTTTCTTTCCCAACCCAGCATTTTATCTTCTAACTCCTGAAACATACTGCTGCTTCTTCCTTGGACTGTGTCGCAGTGACTGGTCAGGCTTTGGTCACAGCTTAATTCTGTTACTACTACACCTTTTCTGGTTACATCATGATTTTGGTAGTTAAAAGAGACAGAAAACGAGAGAGAGAGACTAAAAAAAGAGAGAAGGGAAAGTTATATTGGAGCAAACTGGTTCCATGTTTTGTTCTTCTTCTCTCTCTCTCTCTCTCTCTCCAATTCATGCATAGTACATGTACAAGCTGTTTGCTGCTGCACAAGCAATGGAGTTCTCTGTTGGGTGCCAAGCCATATGCAGCAACTTAGTTGTGAAGTCATATGCGTTCCCATTCGCCTCTGCTCCAGGACTCTCTGATCCTGCGCTCAAACACAAGTTTTTACTCCAGAAGAAAACAGTATAAAGCTTGAACAGGTTTTACTGTTACTACTACCACTAACCTCGCCTAACCACGCGTGTCATACTGCCTATAGATCTGGAAGGTCTTGCAGGTGTCTGGATTTGCCTCCTATAATATAAACCATTGATGCAAAAAAAATTTGCAATTGATCAATACAAACTTCTATTTATTGTGTTTAACTATCAATGTTCTCTGTTCTCTGATTTACCTCATCGGGTTTTTGCTAGCTTCCAAAGTTGCAGCTTCGGCACTTCCTGGAGACGCTCCAAATACGCGGAATAGGTTGCTGGTTTCACCAGGAAATTAAGTATAATAAATTGGCCATCTGTTCATTTCTTATACAAGATAGAAAAGAAAAGTGTTGACCAGAAGACAAGCAAGTAAACCTGTAAGAGCCTGTTGCTACCCTCAATCCATCGCCACTTAGACAACACTCGAATTTATCAAAGATGGAGTCATTTTCATATAGATCACATAGCTGCAACCAGGTAAAATATATTGTGGTTAGTATTTAAGACAGAATCACCAAATAAGAGATGCGAATAGCTGCAACCAGATAAAACATATTGTGGTTAGTTTCTTTCATGCCATAGAAGAAACTCATACCCTGGGTCTCAGATGTTCATGAACCTGGTAAGATGCAACTGGACCAGAATCCATGTTTATGTCCCACAGCTGAAACGTCGGAAAGGGCAGAAGAAATCAGAAAGAACTGAAGAATAGACCTGTATTGGCCCACAAGCAGAAAACTATACACAAGGAAACCGGATGATTTCCAACCTTGAGCGTCATGTAATCGCGACTAAGTATGTATCTCCCATCCTTTGAGAATTTAATATCCGAAATTGAGGCAATTATCTCTGTGAAAAATGATCTTGAACCAGGTGCTTCCGGTTCTTCAAATCTGTGATATGAAGCAACAATGATCAGTGGTCTGAAACTTTAGCCTAATAATCTTCATTTTCAAGTGATTTTTGACAAGATAAGAGAAAGATTGGAAATTAACCTACTTATTCATATCTCCATCTTACTTAGAATTTAACATAAATTCAGCACATATCAAAACCTCATCAACATATCCAGAAAAAGATTACCCTTTTCGATAAAGGATGAGGACAACAGAACTTACAATTTCGTATGAGAATCACACAGAGCTGATTGCCGCATATCAATCAAACGGATGGAGCCTTTTGAACTACTATATGCGAGCATATTACAATGGATAGGATGAAACTCAGCTGATGTAATAACCTCTGCAGAGACCATGTAACATTTCGAAGCATGCTCAATAAGCAGTAAATGTGAAAAGAATAGATATCTAACGTAAGGAAGTTGTTAACATATGAATCAATGTTAAGACCATACGAAATAACTTCTAACAAACTAAGGAAAGGAGCATACCAGTTAAGTCCTCCATGTTTGTGGGCTTAACATCAACAATATTGAAACTCTGATTGCTGATTTCCAAATTCCAGAGATTTACTCGCAAATCATCAGCCGAAATGAAGGTTTCTTCATCGCTATAAAAATTAGGGGAACAATACATTATTGCAAAGAACAAAATACATGCTGTCTGAAATGTATGTACAAGTTATGAAATTCAGGATCAACTAGATTCAGTAAAGAGAACGGAAAAGAGAAAGGCAGCAAAATATTTTAGATATTAGCATTGCTTCTTGAGATGGAAAATCAAGGAGAAAGACTGTAAAATCGTGGTAAAATGATATCAAGAGTAAAACATATAACCTGTGGGAACACTTAGAAAAATGATTACCTGCTATTTGAGATTGAATTAATATGGTAATCATGAGCATGAGCATACACTCTTCGGCATCTAGCCACAAGGTTGGTATCCTGGCTAGTGACCTAAACATGCAGAAACACCCATTATTTCGAGCAAAGTATAAATTAACTAATGCATGACACTAGGTTGGTACTGAGCTTTAGTTACAACAGAAGGACCATTACTAAATTCCCTACGTTTGACAACTCGAGCAGCACGACGAAAACATCCACAACTTCCAGTAATATGGTATACATGCTTAATACCTATATGCATTTAGTTTTCGGAATCCTTAAACCATTCTCCCCCAAAAAAATAGGAAAAAGATATTGCATTGAGTACAACTACCACAGGCAAACGCAGAGATGGAATGCCTCCTAGTGGGAAAGAAAATTCATTGCTCAGGTAACCATGTGCTTTATCGGCAGGTAATCCATTAGCAACTAATTGAGAAGGAGGGTTACTTGAACTTTCTATTTTTGACGGATCAATATTCATTTCAGAAATTTTCTTGATCTTCTTCTCTTGTACCTGTTTGATCCCAAATGAGAGGAGGAGTCAAATATTAAGAGGAAACAAACAAAAACTAAATCTCTTTTTTTTTTTGCATGGAGTCTTGGAAACATAACAAAAAAAAGTTTGTAGACCATTTTCACATGTTATACCTAATATACTCGAACACTATAAAACATATGTAACAAGATTATGGAATTGACTTAGCCACAAAGGAATTGCTATAAATGGCCTATAGTTTTGCAGTCATAAGATAAAAAAATCCATCCAAATGTGGCACCTTCCAATATTTGATGGTTTTATCGTTTGTCGAAAGCAGAAACAATGCACCATTTGCTGGCTGGCACCATCGAATTTTGTTGATTTTCTCCTCTATCTCCAAACTCTTGAGATAGTCAAACTGAAACAGATTGAAGAGCAAGCTTAATGTGTAGCACAAGGGACACAATTACTCGTAAGTGAAATCTGGTGAAAAGTTTTAATATACCTCTGGTTCATGACTCTGAAATTCTGTTTTATATCGAAACTCAGGATGCCTAACTGCGTAATCTGTCTCCTCAAGATCCCTCCTGGACCCACCATGCTGAAAGTAACATTGCATACGAATGCATTACAGCACAAAACCTTTTCTGTAGGACGATTGAAATAAATCTTGCAGAAGAAAAAGGAACTCACCTCTTTAGTATCTGTCCTCTCAAAAAGAACTACTCGGCCCCCACGGTCACCAGTTGCAAGATGGTCTCCACTTTTATCAAATTCAATGGCCGAAATGATGTCAACTGCAGAAGAAAATTGTGCAAACAGAATCGTTACATAAGAAGTCACCACTAAATTGTAGGAGCTAGACGCATATAACCTTAAAGTGCAGCTAGAATATTCTTGTCCATAACATAGAAAACGTAAACCAGTAAAGAAGACTAAATACAATTACATGAGAAATATTGACAGCAGATTAAGTTTATCTCATATCAAAAGTGCCTCTGAAGACAACCTAGTTATATTAGTACTACTGGAAGCCTCATCAGCCAGAAGAGAGCAGCTTAAAGCCATCTCAATATTACAAATTCAACTCATGAACCAAAACTGCATAACTGATTGATAACCCTTCACACTTCTCACTCGACAACCCAATTCCTCAAATGTTTTCTTTGCGATATTGCAGAGTCAAGAAAGCATTCTACCAGTGGAAACAGTATCCATGGCTACGGCATTGAACAGACAAAAGCTTGAAGCTAGATCACCCCTCTTACGCTCAACTTAAAACTATCATTAGCATATCAAATGATTAAATCTACAACATAGCTGGAAACTTGTATAAAAAACTGAGAGCATCCAACCTCACAACAATCAGTTAACGGAATGGAGATGCTCTCATAACTCATCATAATACCAAAGAGTCCAAACTTCTCATAGAACTTAGAAACCCTACTAACAGTGCAATCGAAGTCACAGAGATTCATCAATCGAACTCACTAATCCCTATCATCCAAATCAGATCCAAACCCCAAATCAAACCCTTAAGTCCTCAAATACCCGCCGGATCTAAAATAAAAAATTAACAAGCTCATCACCCCAGAATATATACCACAATCTATTACGCGTATACATAATTACCTTCCTGGACTTCTTCTCCAGCGGTTCGCTCGCCGAAGACCTGAGAGAATCTCCATTCTAAAGACGGAGGAGGACCACTAGTAGCGGTGGAGGAAGAGGTATCTTCACCACCGTTCATTTTATCCGATAGCAGAAATACAAAATTAAAAAATCCGAGCTTGGGGAAAATAGAAATCTGAGCTTCCAAATCTTTAATCACCAAATCGAAGATCGCGTCATCAGCATAACCAATTCACATTCCATTCTATAGTTTTATACATGGATTTTTTCGCCGATTGAAGCACTTGATCGATCATTAATTTCGTCCCTCTCTCTCCCTCTTTTTCTCTGTGAAAATGGAATTTCGAGATATCTCTCTGTGGAAAATGGAGGAACGAGAGAAGAAAAAACGCCTTGCCCTTTTTCTCTCTCTAAAAGGAGAAAATTGGAATTATAAGTTTAATTTTTTTTCTTCGGGACCAAAAACGAAGGAACAAATCGTATAAGTTAGTCTAATACTATAATGTTTTTGTCCTGATTCTAAAGTATCCTTAAGGTTACAGACGGTGAGATATGATCTCGCATGTCATTGGTCAGTTATGGAGGTGCGCTTACCACGGTTATATGATAAGAGGAAAAATGGGGTGAACACTAATATTTCTGGTATATGGATTGAAAATCCGAAAATTTTAGATATTCGAATTTTGGATATCTTTAAAAAAATCGGATATTTGAAACTATTATTTATTTATTTTTTAAAATATAATCATAAATTTTTAATAAAATAAAGAAATAAAATTATAAAATAATGCAAAATTATTTTTAAATTAAAATTAACGATTAAAAGATGATAATTTTGTATTTTTACCTACAATTTTAAAGATCTTTAATAAAAATGTTTGTGAAGTTGAGTATTGAAAAGTTTTTTTTAATTTTTTTGCCAAATAAATTAATTTATGTTATAAAATTATTTTAAATTTTAAAATCACCAAAAAACTTTATTATAATTATATATGTTTAATATTAAAATATATATTATTTAATACATTACTTTGAATATACAAATTTTCGGATCGGATTGGATAATTTGTCCACAGGAAAATGTATAAATATGATTAGTATTATTTCCTGACTAATTACTTTTATCCAGTTTATCCTAAATAAACTTCTATTGCAGATTGTTTTCTTTCTGCAAGAACAATTATGATAAAACAGTTATTTATAATAAGAACTCATCGGAACATTTTACTTAGAATTAACTTTGCTTTTTTTGGGTCAAAAGTAACTCCTGAGATTACCCCTTAGTTCTTTTTTTTACATAGTTTTATTTTATTATGGTGAATATATCAAAACAACAAATTGAAACTTGAAAGGCATAAGAGTGTGAATGTATGAAAAAACAAATCTTTGATTTGAAATTTACATCCAAGTCTCTGCAGAGGCAAGCGAGGAAGTGCGAATAAGAGGAGAAGTCGGAGAAGCTCAAGGTGAAGAAAGCCATTGAGAAAGGGAACATGGATGGTGCTCGGATCTATGCCGAGAACGCCATACGCAAGCGCAGCGAGCAGATGAACTACCTTCGTCTCTCCTCTCGCCTGGACGCTGTTGTAGCTCGCCTCGATACCCAGGCTAAGATGGCTACCATCACCAAATCGTTGACTAACATTCATCCTTTCCATCTATCTCTTCTCTGTGATCCAATTAGTTGACATTTTTCGTTTCTCCGTAACTGTGGCTTTTTGGTGCTCATAGCAGTATATTATAGATGGGAAAAGTCTGCTCCTTGTTGTTTTTGCTGATTGAATAAATGTTGGGCTTGATTGATACTCTGAGTCTTGGGAATAGGGATCATGAAATTTTAGGATTTGGTTTTTATGAAATATTGGAATAGCTTGAATTGAAGTAGTAAACACAATGGTTCAGGTCGTATTTGGTAAGTGTCAATATATTTGAAGGTAAAAAAATTTCATGAAACACAAAAAAACTCACTATCCTGATTGTTCTGTGATAAATTCCGGTTGCATTGCGCTTCTTTTGTTGAGTTTAGTATAAAGGGATAGGGATTAAGTACAAATAATACTCTTGTACAACGTTGGACTGACTGATTCATTGTACTGTAGCAACTCAGGCTCTCATCTTTTGATTTGTTCTTTCCAACAGGCAACTTACAGAAGATGTCAGAGACTATGGATTCGTTTGAGAAACAGTTTGTGAACATGGAAGTCCAAGCTGAGTTCATGGAAAACGAAATGACAGGCTCTACTTCATTGTCGACTCCATAAGGAGAAGTTAACAGCTTGATGCAGCAAGTAGCTGATGATTACGGTCTGCCACAGCCTGCTGGTCATGCCATTCCTACCAAGACCGAAGAGAAAGTCAAGGAGGATGATTTATCCAGGAGACTCGCCGAGCTGAAAGCTGGAGGATAATTAACTAACTTAACAAACAAAAATGTGTTTGGATTTTACCTTTAACGAGATGTTAATTTTATTAAACCCTGAACATGATAGGTATATTTGTGTAAATTGCCCACCCTGGATATGCTTTTGTTTATATAAAACCTTGAGTGTGCTTTTACAATGCTACTGGAACAGAGCTTGATTTGCTTCTACATTACTCTTTATTTAGTTCTGACCTCTATACGTCAAACATACTACTTCACACTTGAGGGTTTTCCTGCATTGTGCTTATGTTACGAGAAAAGGAGTTTAATTCGCAGATATTGAACTCTTGATGGTTTAGCAATGAGAAACTTCATAATGATTCTTAAAATGTTATGGAGTTTGCGTTTGGAATTTACAAATAGTGTTTACGGTATTCTGGGCTTGCGTTTGCGTTTGAACGGATAATGTTGCAGACAGCAACGCGGATTTTGGATTGAGGTATCATCTGATTGTCGTAGTCTCATCAGTCAAAAGTTATTAGTTCATCTGATGTCTTTGTTTATTGCAAGTTTTTGTTCTTTCTCGTCCCAAGATTATATACCTATATTACACATTTTTTTGTGCACTTGTATATAAATAAATTTGTGTATATTATTAATATGTGAAAATTTGGAAAAGTTCGAATCTAAATTTGCTGCAACAAAAAAAAAGTTGTGGTTTAAAGATGCTTTTAAGAACTCCATCATTTTAGTGGAGAATCACAGAAAAGATTGGTCGCCAGTTATTTTCTTTTGTTAATAAGGATGCACATGGACATGATCATCAAGCTTAATAACAATATAGACGACAGTGTAATTTAGCGTTAAAAATGTATTTAACAATTATATTTCACGTGTTATAATTATTTGATTACAGCATTTATCATTAATTCAATTTAAAAAAAACATTTATCATTAAAAACAATCGTCACCTAATCAACAGAGCATTTTTATTTAGACAATGATGCACCTAGACACGATAGCCATACTCTGGATGCACGTGTTTCTCGTTTTATATGCTTTGTTTCCAAATAAACAATTCAACAATCCATCTTACATAATTTTGGAAGCCTTATTTTCTAGTTTGACCGCAGAGTAAAAAAAATTAGTTAGGAGTCATCACGTCACTGTAAGCTCTCTATTAATAAACACTACCAATTCATCATTCTCTCTCACAAATACCAAACGGAGTTACAAAAAATAAAATAAAAAAAAAGTCATGGCATTTTCGTCTTCTTGTTCATCATCCGTTAAAGCCATCAACTCACCGTGGACATCTCCATCTCCGTCACCGTCTTCTAGATTTGCCCTCCTCCCTGCCTTCATCCATCGCCGTTACACAACTAGCGTCAAACTAACGACCTCAAGCGCCGCCTTAAAAACCATCGAACAAACGACGTTAACAGAGGATCATAAATTCTCCAACATCGAATCTGACTCTGATCAAGACAATACAACGCTTCCAAAGCCCAGGATCCTTGTCGCCGAGAAACTAGGAGAAGCCGGCGTGAATCTCCTCCGGGAATTCGGCGACGTAGACTGCTCTTACGGGCTTTCGCCGGAGGATCTGAAGAAGAAAGTGGCGGAGAGCGACGCTCTGATCGTGAGAAGCGGAACTAAAGTGACGAGGGAAGTGTTTGAGGCGGCGAAGGGAAGGTTGAAGGTGGTCGGAAGAGCCGGCGTTGGGATTGACAATGTTGATCTGCAGGCCGCGACGGAGAATGGCTGTTTGGTGGTGAATGCTCCGACCGCTAATACGGTGGCTGCCGCCGAACATGGAATAGCTTTGCTTGCTTCTATGGCTCGTAACATAGCTCAGGCCGACGCTTCTATTAAAGCCGGTATGTTCCAGAAAATATCCCTTTTTCATGATACAGAGACACTGACGGGCATTTAAACTAGATCTAGATTTAAATTTTAAACAAATACATACAAATAGAATTATTTATCTGAATAATTTAAACCTTGTATATTTCATAACGAGTTCAGTACACTCAACTAATCTTTACCTGTTTTAGCTTCGAAAACATTATGATTTATGAGACTTAAAAGTTCATAATTTCTTGATTACAGATATTTTGTGTTCCTTTTATTAATTTTGGGGTGGTTAGTCTACTTATTATGATAGTACTATAATATCCTACTGCGTTTTGTTCATCAGATCTTGATAACCATGGTCCATTTGAATAATTACAGTTTAGTTTAGGGGCATTAGTTCTTTTCGTAATTATTATTCAATTGAAATTGGAGTTATGCATTATAGGCTTATAGCACATAAGTGACAAATTTGTCACTTGATATAGAAAAGTCAATTTTTGTATTTTTTTAAAAATGTAGAAAAGTCATATAAGTAGCAGAAATGAAATTCGTTTATGCAAGTAGAACAAAATAGCAAACGTGACTGTTATATTCTCTGTAAAAGTTTTCTGGAAAAAAAGGAAAAATAACTATTTACCAATCCCCTCCCAGTAAGGTGGAAAAAACCAAACGCCAAAACAAAAAACCTGTCAATGTAAATTCTAGGCCCATTTTTGCATAAAATAAAGTCTTGGCCCTATATTAAAAAAATTGGGCCCACACTAGTAACCTCTCTCATATCTTGAGTTTTACTTTTCCTCCGAGTCTCTGACCAACCACAGTACACAAAAACAAGTGGAGTTTACTTGTCTTTTGTTACAAAAAAAATTTTTGTTTGTCAGTAAAACGAAAATTATTAGTCCCAAAACAAAGTTGAAGAAATAACTCAATTACCTATATTTCCTCTTTCAATTTCACGCGACAACTCCTCAGCTCCACCAATTTTGGAATTTCAAACATCATGGCAATATAATTTTTTCTTATCACCTAAATTGATTCGGCGTATGGTGGCAACTTGACTAACAATAGAATATGGATATTTTAACAATAATTACAAACTTTAAAGATATTTTAATCATAGATTTTATATACAAGTGGTGGGCGTGGTTTAATCATGCATTATAATTGAACAAACTCAATTATTTGATTTTGGTACTGTTAAAGTGGAATTGTCAGTCAAAGTATACGATGGAGACAGAAAGTGTCCAAGTTACAAATACAAATTGATGATTTCTTCTAAGTAAAAATTATTTGAGTTTTACTGTAAATCTGTAATTCGTAAATATCTGATTTTTTCTTCTCTTTTTATAAAATCAGTTTAAGTTGAATTGAGTTTACTCCTCTGTTTCTGAGAGTTGACATTTGGAGGTTTTGCAGGAAAATGGGAGAGGAGCAAGTACGTGGGAGTATCTCTCGTCGGAAAAACGCTGGCCGTGATGGGCTTCGGGAAAGTAGGGACGGAGGTGGCGAGGCGAGCCAAGGGTCTTGGCATGAACGTTATCTCGCACGACCCTTACGCACCAGCTGATAGAGCCAGAGCCATCGGTGTCGATCTTGTCTCCTTCGATCAAGCAATATCCACCGCGGATTTCGTCTCCTTACACATGCCATTAACTCCCGCCACGAAGAAGGTCTTCAACGACGAAACCTTCTCTAAGATGAAGAAAGGTGTTCGTCTCATTAATGTCGCTAGAGGTGGCGTCATCGACGAGGATGCGCTCGTCAGAGCTCTCGATGCAGGGATCGTTGCTCAAGCAGCATTAGATGTGTTCTGTGAAGAACCACCATCTAAAGATAGCAAATTGATTCAACATGAAAATGTTACTGTAACACCTCATCTCGGAGCTAGCACAAAAGAAGCACAGGTATCAATCACTTCTTGATGTTACTTAAGTGATTCTTGATCTTTCGAGTTTATAAGATGAATGGTTCTTGATCTTTTAGGAAGGTGTAGCCATCGAGATAGCAGAGGCTGTAGCAGGGGCATTGAAAGGCGAGCTGTCAGCTACTGCAGTTAATGCTCCAATGATGGCTCCTGAAGTCTTATCTGAGTTGACTCCTTACATTGTCTTAGCTGAGAAGCTTGGGAGGTTAGCTGTGCAGTTAGCATCTGGAGGTAAAGGAGTACAGTCTATCAGGGTGGTGTATAGATCAGCTCGTGACCGAGATGATTTGGATACAAGACTCCTCCGTGCGATGATTACAAAGGGAATCATTGAACCAATCTCAGATTCATATGTCAACTTGGTGAATGCTGATTTCATAGCTAAACAAAAGGGTCTCCGTATCAGCGAAGAACGAATGGTGGTTGATTCATCACCAGAGTACCCTGTTGATTCAATCCAAGTTCAGATTTTGAATGTGGAATCGAATTTCGCTGGTGCTGTCTCTGATTCTGGAGATATAAGTATTGAAGGGAGGGTGAAATACGGTGTTCCACATTTAACTTGCGTTGGATCATTTGCTGTGGATGTGAGCCTTGAAGGGAATCTGATATTGTGCAGGCAAGTGGATCAACCAGGGATGATTGGACAAGTCGGTAACATACTTGGGGAGCAAAACGTGAATGTGAATTTCATGAGTGTTGGAAGAACAGTTGTGAGGAAACAAGCTATAATGGCTATTGGAGTCGATGAAGAACCAGACAATAAAACACTTGAGAGGATTGGTGGTGTCTCTGCAATTGAAGAGTTTGTGTTTCTGAATCTATAAAGTTTGAGATGGAATTGCATCGTGGCGTCTGAGAATAAACCATGACCCGGATTTAGGTGTTTATCCAGGGGTTAAGCTGTAGTGAATATTTGTGGTAATGAAAGTGAGTGTGAGTTCTCTTGTTACTTTTACATTGTTCATGTGTTTTCTTTCTTACGGTGTGTAATGCTTTTTGGTTAATGTCATGTTACTCTTGTTTCTTGATGTCCAAGAATTGTGTTTAACGACTTGAACGTTTGATCCATTTTTGAAAATGTTAGATTTGTTATTTAGAAAATGGAAACTGAGCTTGGTTTGTCATATTTGGGCCTTTGGGGTTTCTGTTTTAAAAAAGGTTCAATGAACTTGAGATTAAATGAACAATTTGCAGAGCTCATTGAAATTCAATGTGAACGAACATTCTTTCAAGGACCATCGTGATAGAGATCACGTTTTCTTTGTTCTTATCTATAAATATATAAACTCTAGTGTTTAATAGACATAAGAAACAATGAGACGGAAAGATCTTATTTGGGCTCTTACTGGCGTAACAGCCGGTGGAACGTAACAAAAGATTACGGTCGCCTAACATTAACATAAGGGCGGGTACGACTAAAAAAGGAGAGCATCGAGGAACTTGAAGACAAGTCAATAAACAACGACTAAAAAAGGAGAGCATCGAGGAACTTGAAGGCAAGTCAATAAACAACGACTAAATATATGTTTCGTAGCAACCAACAATTAAAAATCGGAAATTTTTCAATAATACGAGAAAGCAAACAAGTATAAAACAGGGGAAAGAGTCTGGCCGAAGCACGGTGGTCGGCGATACCCTAATGCCGAGATGTCCAACGGAAAAACTCAAAGCTGCCGGCTTTAGGAAAGAAAATATTTTCGAAGGACTAACTTAAATAAAGGATCTAGCAAAAAATGGTATTTTGGGCCTAGATTTGAAACCTATTTACTGGACTTTGGCCGATTATGCCTATAACGTATATTTATTCTTTTTAATTTTTTTTATCTTTTATTAAATTTTTACCTTATATTAAGACACTAGAATAAATCGAAAAGATTGGTGGATCTGAACTTCAACGGTTTGAAAATTTTCGACAGATGTTTTAGCAGAAACGAAATATATTGATATAACCGGTTAAGTTCTTTGAAAACATTGCATGGATTAAGTAATTTAAGAAAGGGATTTATAGTTGAGGATCTTTCTTATGGAAATGAGACTTTACCAGTTATGTTGGTGAATGAAGTTGATGAAACAAACAAAAAGACTCCTCCACGTTTTGATTACAAAAGATCTCCGTAGTACCCAAGAGTAACGCTTGATCTTAATCATCAGTTACACATATGCAGTAATTGTCGAGGTCGTTCATGCTCTAATCATGATCTAGATTGTATATGCGTTCAACGAAACAGGGAAGAATTAGCGTATCATAAGCGCATTTTAGTTTGTCGAAACCAGTGGTGTACTAATGTGGCTTTTCTTGTCCTTGCGCTGACAATTGCAAGAACAGAGTAGTTCAGTCCATATTGAAAATCCGCATGGAAGTGTTCAAGACAGCAAACTGCTGTTGGGGATTTCGTTCTTCGGAACCTATCCGAGCTGGCATGGTTATTTGCGAGTTTGTTGGTGTGAACAAGACAAAAGAAGAAGTAGAAGAGGATGGTGACTACTTGTTTGACTCCTCTCGGATTTATAACCATTTCAAGTGGAACCACGAACCTGAGTTTGTGGCTGAGAATGTTGGGGAACAAGTCACTGAAGTTTTTGATCTTCCGTCACAAGTCCTGATCAGTGCCAAAGGGTCAGGAAATGTGGGTCGGTTCATGAACCACACCTGTTCGCCAAATGTTTTCTGGCAACCTATTGAATACAAAATGAACTATAAATCGTGTATTCGCATTGGATTTTTTTCGATGAAACATATTTTTCCACTGATCGAATAACATATGACTATGAAGTTTTTTCTGTGGAAAAGATTGGAGAAGATGAGACCATTTTTAAAAGCAAAAAGATATGTTTATGTGGTTTAGTCAAATGTCGAAGATCTTTTGGATGATTTCGACTTTATATCATTCGTTTCTTCCTTTTCCCTTTATGTATTATTTATTTCTTTTATACTTGTTGTTTTTTAACATTGATTAAAACCAGTCGATTTTTGGTTCATATTTTTTTGCTTACATTGATTAATTATCAGTTGGGATTACATTATAAGAGGCCCAAATCGGGCCTAAAATAATCCAATATATCTCTTTTTTATCAAAGAGAGAAGGGAAAAAAAAATCTTAAACCTCATTAAATTGTGAGGACTAAAAAAGAAAGAAAAAAAAAATTCAGGTTCGTTCTTTGTCAAGTCTACTTCTCGGGTCTCTTTTCTTTGATCCTTGGTTTGATTTTCATCTGTATCTGTTTAAATTTGGGCATTAGGGTTTTTTTCCCCTCTTCTCTCTGGCCTTCTTCCTCGGAAATTCACTTTCATTTCATGCAAATTCGAGGTTTAAGATCAAACTGCTAAGATTCTTTCTTCCTTTCGAGGTTTTCAACATCTTAGTCTGATAAAGTATCTCGTTTTCGAAGTTGTGACCTTGTCTTTTTACTTTATGTATTGAAACCTTGCTGTGTTACCATTTACGTTTAGAGTCATCTTCTATAATTGTGATGATCTTGTAATGTTTCAGAAAGGTATTTATTGGGGATTTGGTACTTGTTCAGTAGTATTGTCGTTGTGTGAGCTATGAATACAACAGAATCCAAAGGAAGAAGAGCATGGTATGATAAAATCTACCGTAAATTGGAAACGATTCTTGTGGAGGTGGACAGTTTGGCTTCTCAGGTACTTTTGCTGGTTCTTAAGTCTCTGAGTCTTTGATGATTTTAAAAGATGAAGAATAGAAGGAAATGAAGTCTCTTGGTTCTTGTGTTGGACAGGGTAAGGTCTCTTTAGAATTAAGTGATCCTCCAGGATTGGATTTTGTTAAGGATGAAACAGAGAAACTTGGAGAGGATCATTGTTCGGGCATGTTCGATATAGAGCAACGCAATACTGGGCTTGCCCTGCAGAGATGTAAAAGCGCTTCTGAGCTTCCATTAGATCACAAGTTTGATATTTCACAAAATGTTCGTTTAGAGGGACAAATGGAGGGGGATAGTTTAAAGGAGAAATTATCAGACTCTGTATTGATTGATAAGCAAATGCTCTCTAGCTCTTTATTGCTTGAAGATAACAATGAGTGTAATGAGACAGTAGCCATTTCTCTTTCCCGAGGAAATCAAATATCTTCTCAAGAATCTCAATTTGTGACTGCAACCGCATGTAATGATGATACTTTTGTATCTCCCTCTGGGATTTCTACTGGTGCTTCGAATCTGATTACACTCGCTGCAGAGATTCAAGCTGTACCTGTTCAAGACAAAATGGCAAACACTATATCCTTTAGCAGCAATTCTATGAAGGGTTTGTTTCTGTTCTCATCTTTTTCTGCAAGTTTTGGAATTGGTATCTGTTCAGTTTTGTTGGTTTCATCAAGTTCAACTCTTAATGTGTAGTTAACCAAGATGACTTCTTCATTGAAGACGTTGTTGTTGGTCCATTGGATACCATTGATTTGTACGACATGACATTTCGAGAAGACCCCTCAGATTTTGACGACAATTTGCTATATGCAGCGCGTGACAGGACGGAGCAACTCAGATCATTCAAGGTCTTTTTTCTCTCTCTCACACACACATAGATCTGTTAGTGAAACAAAACCTTACTTTCAACAGAAATGGCTAGTTTCGGACCAAGTGGCCACAATTTTAGTTTTATATTATGGAAGAAAACATTTTCATGATCTTATCTGTCATAAGATTCAAGAGTACTCTTCCATCCCCTTGATTCCTAATATGTTTTTATCTTTATCATAATCATCAGAGAAAGATAATGAATGCTTTAACTTCGAAAAGAAGAAGAGAGAAAGAATATGAGCAGCTTGCAATATGGTTCGGAGATGCAGACATGGGTTCTGATCTAGCGAACACTAAGGAACATGATACAACATCTATAGACTCCAAAAGCTCACAGTCGAATGTGCCATTTGCATCAGAAGATTCTGAGTGGGAGCTATTGTAAGATGAAATGTGCCCCATCTTTGTTACAGGGTCATGTGTAATATATATATACCAAGATCTGATCTGATATGGAAAAATCAAATTCTTCTCCGTCTCTTCTAGTTTACATTATTGCTTTAAACAATAAAATTGTTCCAGTTAGAAAGCACGGAACAAGCATGTTGATTAGATAAAAAAAAAACAGGTGATGAAAACATCTAACGATGGTTCATTTTTTCTGTACAGTAAAAAATCCTAATACAGAAATCAATTCGATTGGGAAAAGTTATCGACTTAAAAAAAAATCTAATTGTGCTATTCGAAGAGATGAATAACAGCATGACGGCTCTGACTCTAAAGCTAAACACTTTATTGACTTGTTGGCCTAATTACCATTATCTGATCCACGTCCTGAGGAGCTATCACTGTCAGAATCTGCAGACCAAAAGAAAAGTTATGTGAGTTATGATGCTGATAAGGTAAAAGACCTGAGACAAAGTTTCAACATTTACCACTAGAGCCAGATACTGAGTCACTACTAGAACTGTTAGAACTACTTGATCCACTTGCGTTATTTTCTTGCCGAACAGGAGATGATGTGCGAATTGCTTTTCCTTGATTTTACATGTCAAAACAAATTTATAGAAGAATCATTATTCCACTGGTTTTTTACTGTGTGAAGATAAGTATTATTACATCCTAATTTGGTATGACCTTGAGAGCTAAAACCTTACCTGATTCAATACCTCTCCATGTTTCGGTGCCAGTTACTAGAGTGGTCTGTGAATACAAAAGAAGAAACAGTTGTATTAGCCAAAATCAATAAGAGCACAAGACTGAATAACAATTAGCTATGGAAATCTTACTGGTTCTTGAATAATATTGTGAACAGATTCAGCATCTCTTTCTGAACCAAATCCCTGATCTTCTTTCTTCTTGCTCAAGCTCTCCTTATACCCAGTCACGAAGCTATAAAGCTCCCAAAGCGTGTTGATATCAAGACTATCAATATCCAGCTCAATCTCATCATCTTGTTGAGAGAGCTCTGAATTGCTCTTCTTTATAATCTGAACGACAGTCTCTAGTTTGTCATAAGGCAAGTCCTGAAGCTCTTCACTGAGTCTCCTTTTCTCATCCAACGTCAGGTCCCTGTTATTAACAGACGCCTCCTCTTCTTCAGGCTTCTCGGGAGCAGAAGCAACAGTTTCAGGTTCCAGTGGAGTTGTCTTAGATTCTTCTCTCTCCCAAGTCCTATTTTCATGTACCGGAGGTGGAGGTGGAGGTGGAGGAGACGGGGAAGGCGTAGGAGCTGGTAATGGCTCTAAAATAGGAGCAACGGTTGAAACAGGACCATGGAACTCGATATCACGAGTTGGTTTGAGCTTCCGGTGAAGATTATCATACTGCATTTCAATGGATACCCATTTCTCTTCAAACATGTTCAACAAAACCTTAGCCATACCATGCACCTCATGATCAATTGGATTATACAAAACCGCATTGTTAAAAGTAAGTCTAACATCTTCAGCGAAATCCAATGGTGACTTATACAAACTTTTCCCCAACTTAGTCTTCACTGTACCCAAATCCATAGGCTCTTTAACAATAGTGTGATAATTATGCAAGCCAAGTCCTTTAGCATCCACTGGCACATTGAATACCCAACCACACTTATGCTTCATCAATTTCGTAAGTAAACTGTTACAGTTCTTGAAAATCTGAACCGTCCCTTTATCAGCTCCAAGCCCTCCCTTCATACCTCCATTCCCAGTTTTGAGCTTCTTGTTTCTTCCTATAACACCAGTTTTAGCCATAGACCCAAGACTCCCACCCATATTACCTTCGGGATCGAATCGTTTGATCAAGCTCCTAACTTCATCTAGCTCAGCTTTTAGCTTCCGCTTCAAGTTCCTAACCTCAGGCTTCGAAATCGAGCTCAGACTTACCTTCAACATGTGATGGTCGTCCTCGGACGCAAAAGAGTTCGAGGGAGATACGAGAGGAACCGATCGCTCCTGTCTTGAAACCACAATTGGCTTGGATCGGTTCTGGCTCGCGCTCCATTTATGCTTCGTCTTCGAAGCTCCGCCACCTGATATATGGTCAGAAGACATTACCCCTGACAACAAAACGGAAACGGAAATCTGAGGTTTCTCTAGGGTTTTTTTTGGCTCGGAGCACAAAGATTGAGGCTTTATAACACCGAATCGAAAGAGAGGGAATTTAAGGTTCAATCGTAGTTCATGAAGATCACTCTGGATTTTGCAAAGCAGAAAACCCTAAAAGGAAACAATGGTGAGAGTCGGAGAATCGCGAGAATAGCGTAAGCTCACGCGCTTCATCACCCCAGAAATTAGGGAAAACAAACACGTGTTAAGGGGATAACCGGGAAAGTAAAGTTTTCAGGTGTCCCCAACAAATTAACCAAACCGGAATAATAGCAATTAAATGTCCCTTAACCTTTGACGTGATGTGTAACTGTAAACCAATTGCTACATCCCCCTTGTATAGATACTTGCGTAATCTTTATCTACCTAGATTTCCAAATTATACAAGGTTTACTCATAAATAAATCCTAACACTATAAACTAAACTCAGTCTTTTTAAGATAAGAGGACGTGGATATTACCAAAGAAAGATAGCTAAAGCAGGCTTTATGAAATTATTGACGATATTGTTGTCATTATTAACATATATTATTAACAACTATATCTTTCAATATTTATATTTTCTTCAATAACCTAGTAACTTTTTTTTGTTGATAGTTCGTAGTATCCTAGTAACTTACAAGAACAGTTAATAACTTTATAAATATACTTCTATAAAAAAAAGCCTTTATAAATATACAGTGTTAGCTAGTTCACCAAAATAAAACTTTTAACCTATTAATCCAAATGGCTCGTTCATCCGGACAAGTTTCTTATATTGCGGCTACTGTTCCAATAGCTATTATCATGACGGTGTTATGCTTGTTTATAGCCAACGACGTGACCCATGCCCGAAGTCCGACCACCTACATTGTCGGAGACGAATAAGGTTGGGATCCGATTCTTCTAATGGACACTTGGGCAGAAGGCAAAACTTTTTATGCTGGCGATATTCTCGGTATGTAACTGATAAACAAAATATTCACAGTTTAGTGGCATAAGTTTAATTGGCAAAGACAATACATTTATATATTTGATATATTAATTGGTGCATTGCAGAATTCAAATATGATTATCAGATCAGCAATGTGGTGGTGGTAAACGAAACTGGTTATGAAACGTGTAAAACGAACGATGGAGCGGAAGAGTATTCATCCGGTGACGATAAGATCCAACTTCCTTTTGGTGATAGCTATTACATCGGAACATTCATTCCCGAAAATTGTTCCGCAGGTTTGAAGATGGCGATCAATGCACTGGCTCCTCCTATTTAAATGAAGCAATTAATTATTAGTGATATGATTAGTTTTTGCTAGTGTTGGTAGTTATTTGTGACAGTTTATGCGTTCATAATGTTAAATTTCTTTCGCGTTTTAGTAGCTTCCGTACTTGATAAATAATCTAATGATATAGAATTAAGTTATTTTCCTTATCAGGGATATATTTTTGACCTCTAGTCCCAAATGGCTCGATCATCAGCAACGGCTACGGCTCCCATTGCTTGTTTCTAGCCTGCGGTTTAACATAGGTATGTATCATGTGAATGGTGATCGATGCTTTGATTAGACTCTCACATGAAAAGACAAAATAAGTGACGAGGAAAACCGAAGACAGAACAAGACTCAGAGAATTATAACTTGATCCACTTGTCAGACATGCGTAGATATATAGTCACAGCATGGATAACTAGACAGGCATTGTTATATTTATATATTGAATCTTTTATCAAGGAACTATCCAGATTGAGATGATCAGGTAAGATCGAGGAATGGATAGACACGAACAGGATCCACGTGTCCAGCTTCAGACACTCCCGTATCACATCTGTCTCTTAATTAGTTACTTCCACTTCGTTTCTTTTAAGCTTTCTCTCTTCAATCCTTCTTCTCTTACCTTTTCTTTCCTCTTCTTTTAACCATCAACGTTTGATCCTCTAATTTAAGGGAGGGTTTGAACAGTTATAAATGGCAACATCTGCTAGAAGAGCATACGGATTCGGGAGAGCTGACGAGGCGACTCACCCGGACTCCATTAGAGCCACTTTGGCCGAGTTTCTTTCCACTTTCGTCTTCGTCTTTGCTGGAGAAGGCTCCGTCCTCGCTCTAGGTTCGTTGTTTCTACCTACACAATATACATAATCCATTACAAAAACAAAAAACATTTTCAGCCAAATTTTATTGCGATCTTTACCTGAAATAGTACTTACTAATCAGAACTAGAACTACTTCACAAACTTATTTAGATAAGCATTTTTAGATTTATCTGTTTGAATCAATATTTTTGTTTTAACAAGTGAAAAATATATATAGAAACAAGAAAATATAAAAAGTCATCCAACATTAATTATGATGAATATTTTCTTTCGACCCATCCATCATCATGCATGTGTAATATGAGCTAATATATGTGTTTATCTCGTTATCGGACAGACAAGTTGTATTGGGACACGGCGGCTCACACAGGGACAAACACGCCAGGAGGGTTAGTTCTGGTGGCGTTAGCTCATGCATTGGCCCTGTTTGCGGCTGTTTCGGCAGCCATCAATGTCTCCGGTGGTCACGTGAACCCGGCAGTCACTTTTGGTGCTCTAATCGGAGGCAGGCTCACAATGATCCGAGCAATCTACTATTGGATTGCTCAGCTTCTTGGTGCTATCCTCGCTTGTCTCTTGTTAAGGCTTGCCACTGATGGCTTGGTATATAACTTCTCACTATACTCGATATTGCTAGATATATATAGGATTGTTTCTTCCAATCTTTAGGGTATCACAGATTTTTTTTTTTTATTCTAACTTAAAAGTTTGATTGGGAAAGTAAAAATAAAAGAAAGATATAGGACTGTCTAGCATAATCTGGTTTTTGGTTTAATTTCAGTTTGGATTCTTGATGTCTTGGTGGATTCCAAAATTGTGTTTTGAACAAAAGATTCAAAAATGAAGTTTTCGTTGCTTTATCTCTATCTGGGTTCTTTTAGTATTTTTACTTCGGTTGGAATTTGTTAAACTGGGCACCTCCATCTACATCTCTATAAATATATGCTTCCGACTATGAATGGGCTTCTCGGTGTTGCAGAGACCAATAGGTTTCCATGTAGGAACTGGAGTTGGTGAGCTTCATGGGCTAGTGATGGAGATAATACTTACATTTGCTTTAGTTTATGTCGTGTACTCAACTGCAATTGATCCAAAAAGAGGGAGTATTGGGATCATAGCGCCGCTGGCCATTGGGCTAATAGTTGGGGCAAACATTTTGGTGGGAGGACCATTTGATGGGGCATCAATGAATCCAGCCAGAGCCTTTGGTCCAGCACTAGTGGGATGGAGATGGAATAACCATTGGATCTATTGGGTTGGACCATTCATTGGCGGTGCACTGGCTGCACTTATCTATGAGTACATGGTCATCCCCAACGTGGACGAACCGCCGCACCATAGTACCCACCAACCGTTAGCTCCTGAAGATTACTAGATCAAGAATATCTGGTTTGCTTTTGTTGTTGTATGTCTCTTTGTTTTTTTTTCCTGCAACTTTCTATGTATAATTTGAGTCCAGACTAGCACCTGTTTTTTCATGTATTGTACAGAATATCACCAAATGGAGACAACTATGGCTTTTCTTTTCTCAAAGTGCTGTACATGTAACAATGCCGAACTTGCTCTGTTTCTATAAATCAGGTTTTTCTGCACCTCCTCGAGTAAACGCTTCCACAGCCGGTTGACCAAAATGAGGATCCCAAATAGCATGTGCTGGTATCAGAAACCTGCAAAAGCTTCTTCCTTCTTGTGTTAAGAAGGTCCTCTTATCTTTTCAACAATTTGTCTACTCTTTTCTTCCATGTGACGCCTCTTCTCCTCCAATTTCTCTGCCATTTTCTTGCCGAGATCCAACATTCTTCCTCTTCTTCCCAATTTCTTTCCCCACCTTGAATCATCTTCTGCGATTGATGCTATCGACCTAGCTGGTGATTTAACCGAAATCTCTCTGCTACTACCTCTTGAGTTTGTCTCCTGCTTTTCACCGCTGCTGGGTAGCAGTAATGGAGTTTTCAGTTCTTCCAAGGATTTCTCACTCTCTACTGTTACAGTTGTAGAATCTGACAATGGCGTAGACATAGCCTCTGCTTCGATATTGGGTTCCTGGCCACCAGTGGCCGCTTTCTGCTCTTTCTCAGACTGAGCACAGGAGGAAGAAGACATAGTCCCTGCTTCAGAAATAATCGGCTTCTGGCTGGCGTTTGTAGTTTTCTGCATTTGCTCAGACTGAACACAAGAGAAAGTTGTTGGAGGCTTGTCGGATTTAGATCTTGCTTCTGTTGCCTGGGAGCTATTGTGATCGTTTTCTTGATTCAGCCACATGAATGGAACCGCTTTTCGTTGAACCCAATCATCTTTTTCAGCAATCATCCAAGGAATCGTTAGGCTCTCACAGTTGGGCAGAACCATCGCTTCTCCTATTGCCGTCTGCAGAATCATAATGTTATCTCATTGTGTCAGCTCAAAAATCACTAGAGACCAAACAGAAGAGACCCCAAAGGAGAAAGCACCTTAAACCGGTTGATCAAGAACATTGCAACGTGGCTGTTGGTGATTTTGTGTTCCCCAACAGAAGATGCAAGATCAAATTCTATATCGGGCATGCTCGTGAATCCAAACCATAATTGATCAGAAGGAGGCGGTTTTATGTGTACCCGCAGTGTCCCTCGAAGAGAAGACACCCGTATTGACAAAGAGATAGGCACCTGCATTTGAGAAACCGAGATTTCTAAGATACCATATTGAGACATGAATGACTGGAATAAACAACATAAGGACCCAATCAGGAGAACTGAGGAAAGGTCTTGATAAATCCAACAAGCAATAAAAGAATTGTCTTTAAGATATTTGAAAAAGGAGAATCAACCTGGGAAACTTGTTCAGCAATTGTTTTAAGAATAGACTTCCACCTGGATACACCATTTGGAGCTGCCTTTGTTCCTTTTGAGCCGTTGGATTCATCTGCAACCAAAAAAAAGATGGTAACAAAATTTAGTCGCAATTATCATCTGGAGGAATACTTTTGAACAGAAATCACGCTCGCAAGATCTCTGTGGGTAAAACGAGATGACAGCATTAATCTATATTCAGTAAACATTGAACTAGCCTGCTTTATTAGCTCCACCATTTTTCACTTCTCCTGCATCAACAGTTTCCACAGGGATGACTAATTGCTTTTCAAAATCTTCAACACCCTCAGCGAGGTTCGACGGGACTTCCCCTGCAGAACTTGGCTGCAACCTTGTGTCGGTTATGCCTTTTTGCATATCCACCTCACGGATGTCAACCCGTGTTACAACATCAATCAACGCATCACCAGAGTATTCAATATCTAGTTCGAATGCCCACACACCAGTTATCTCCATTGGAAGCACCCGTGTACCATGTATATGTGGTGGGAGATTTCCAGTGTCAACACCAGAGCAGATTAGTTCGCCTATGTAGCTTGGAGTCCTCATGTTGGATAACAACCGCTGTTTAAAACCACAAAGTTACATCTTTGATTGGTTAAAGAAGTCAAAATTTATCTCAAATTCTGAGTTCATGAAAGGTTTCAGAATCATGAAAAGTGCAGACCTGAATTCGTGCTTGCACTGAATTCTTCACTCCTGTTTTTTGTTTGAGATCGAAAAAAAACCTAGAAATTAGCAAGTTCCACGCCAATGTTCCTTCATCCATGTCAAACTTGTCTTCAGAGTCTCCATCTGAAACCCCAGAAATATGATTGCTATGGCTCACAGAACGTGAAAAAATAGGCACGTCAGTTTCATCTGTGATATTATCTCCCACTTTCTTTCCTGAAATGCTCTTCCCTGAGCTACTCCCATGTTGTAAATCTTGGTAAGAACGGAAAGAGTGTTTCCTGTCTTCACGATTTGATCGCTTTCTTGAAAATTTCCTCAAGAACAAGCGAACCTTTGAGGAAGAACCATCCGTTTTGTTCCCTTTGTCAAATGTCTCAAAACTAAACCCAAGTGATGGTTTCATAAATGAAGGATATGCAACATTAAGAGATGTCACATAACTAAGGAAATCTTCTTTCAATTTGGTGGAGTACCAAATAAACCTTTCCTGATTTTCGTAAGCAGCAAGACGAAGGGCTTTACACCATGATTCCTTTTCCCAAGACGTCTCGAGATAGATGTAAAACACCTTGTTTCCCTTGTACAAGTCTGAAGAAATCTTGCTTTCAACTTTTATAGGAAATCTTTTGGCCCTAAGAAAGACAAAAAATGGTGAAAGCAAAAGAACAATCAAACTTCATATATTCACGCGTTAAAATGGCATCAAATGTTCCGGATCCTAATCAGGAAGTACAACTATGGATGATACTTAATCGAAGGACCTGATTCGACCAAAACTTCATAATTCCATTGCTTAATCAATTAAAGAAAGAAAAAAAAAGTCATATATAAACAAAGAGGGTGTACCATTTTCTGGTAGGGAGATCAGACCCAGAAACAGCCTCAATAGAGCAACCTATTAAAGAAACAGTAGTCTGAGTGTCGTCAGCATCTGATAAGATGAGCTTGTGATCTTTGATTCGAGCGAATTTTCGAAGTGGATGAATCTCTAACAAGTCTCTCTTCCTCTTCTGCTCTTTTGGTAACTTTTCCTTCATCCAGCTCTTTAGACCTTCATCAAACTCCAAAATCCAGATCACTCCCTGGGAAATGAATACAAAAACTTCATTACAGAAAGATTGACCAAAATGATCTGCCTCTAACTTCAACTACAGTTCAAAATGGTCTCAATCGAAATTAATGACTTCAAGTAATCTCAATCAAGTGAAACGAAACTCAATTCTGGCAAAGGAAGCAACATGCACACATTTCCGAAATTAGAACCCAGTGTAGAATTCAAAAAAATTCGAGAGAGGAATGAAGATCGATCACCTGTTTGTTGAGACAGAAATCAATAGATTCAGGAGGATTAAAATCTTGGGTAGATGAATCAGAGGCAGGTTTTGACTCAATCCGATCTCTCTTCCGATTCAATCGCTTCACAATATACATCAATCCCGCTGCTTCTGCTGCTAAGGTGGCGATAATTCCCAGGAGAAATCCAGATATGAACACAAAACCCATAAACGAAAACATTCGCTCTCAATTTCTCCTTGTGCTGTCTTGAGAAGAAATCAAGCATAAGAAAGATTCGAGGCGTTGAAGTTGTTCATTGACAGTATGGAACGACAAGGGAAATTTGAGATATGAGAAACTGTGGGATTAGCCATTCATCGTCTCTGGAATCGCAAATTCCAACATCCAACAAAATATTATTTATCGACAGAGAAACAAATTAAACCAAGTTTATGGACTTGAGACTAAGTATCTGATTATAAATATAACTATTAATATATAGATATATCAAATTTGCAATAGAGAAATTGCTATTTTTTTATTTTTTATTTTTTGGTGATTAAAATTATTCATATTATAAGAGGCCAGTTTCATCCCAAACGCTAGAGACATGGCGAAACCACGACTATTGTTTTCTTTAAACATTTTCGGTACCACTACATTGGGATTTTCAAAACAGAAAAAAATATAAAATAAAAGTTGTGTATTTGATACTTGTTCGTCTGGAACGACAAACCAATTTACAGAAAAAAAAAGATAATAATATCTGACAGGTATATTCAGACAACAACAGTTATTTGGTCAGAAATCCATACAAGCAAAGAACAGATCCAAGGAAACAAAAAGAAAATAGCCAACTCACAAGTTTCATTTCGATAGTCTCTTACAAAATCCAAGACAACAACTATATACCTAACTAAAAAACAGAGTCTTGTCTTTCTTTGGACCTACAAGCTCTTGTTCATAGAGAAGAAGCTATAGTCATTGTGATCATGAACATTAAGCTGTCTCATCCATGACTCTGCTTAACTGCGAAGATATACTAGCCGTTCTTGGTCACCGGATTCTTGATTTCCCCACAAGTCTCCTTGCATTTGTAAGTAACTAACCTAAATGGAGCTAGAGGAACTCTCTTGGTCACTGATTCTTCCATGGTTTCGTTAACCTCATCGTCTCCCTCTACCAAGTTACCTAAGAAATCGAACAGCCAAAAAAGCTAGATGTTTCAATAGTTTGTACCAAGATATCTCTTAAGCTAAGAGATTCTATAACAATCTAAGTATTACCCTGCAAGCTTAGGAAAGATCATATACCTTGGAAAGCCGCAGATAGCGTATGATATAACTCAAGAAACATGTTGATAAGTCTTTATCGGTCTTCCGAGATGGAATATGGTATATCGGATACCTAAACCCGCAACAAAAGTTCAAGACTTTATAATCACCGAGGCTGGAAACACACTTGCAGAGCAAATAAGCAGGAAATTTCTATTCTTACCAAGCAATGGCCATCCAACTTGCCGGAGACAAATCAACACTCCTTAGAGTCGAAAGTCCCGGACACTTCTCAGCCAATTCATTTACCTAAAATAAATTTAAAGAAGATAACTTTTTTTGTAAGTTAGTTAGGTTCTTTAGGCAAGATAAAGAGAATGAGACCACTTAAAATGAAATGAAATGAATGAGAACCTTCGGGGTAAGAGGAACTCGCAAGTGCGGTTTAACTGATTCAAAGTACTGAAAATCAATGTAACCAAGCTTATCTCGCATCAAGGAAGAAATGCCATTGATATCATAACCCAAATCATCAGAAACAGAATCCCATATTTTTCTAGAACCACTGCTCCTTGACCTTGACAGCTTCTCAATCTCACTATCATCACTCCAACATTCCCTCTCAAAATCAACCACATCACTCTGGTTCCTGCAAACACCATAGATTCGCTCCTCAACTTCCTTAACACATGTATAGTGCTAACACTCGTGTTCCTTATTACTGAATAATTTAGCACAAATGATCAAACCTGGAAATGACTGGAGATTTGTTAGTATATATTTGAATGGCGGATAGATACGGGACATAGTACTGCATAACGGATTCGCCATTGTTTAAATCAACCTTTGATCCGAGTCCATAGGCGCTTACCTCATCAAAACAGTCCCAAAGATCACTAAGCCTGAAATATTCCATCTCATCTTTGCTCTCTTGGATCCACAAACTGTTCAAATCATTCTCGCAGCTCTGAAAATTTACAACAAAATATCAAACTATTAGTACTCCGTTTCTAAACATTTAAAGTCCATAGTGTTTAGTAATAATGATAACTATTAGACCCACTTAAAAGCATTGTTATTCAACACGGTTAATAAATACACCACAAGCAATTAATCGCACATTTAATTACAATAATTGCTGAAAGAGACGGTCATCCAATGATTAAAAGTATTAAAAATGAAGAAGACACATCAAGAGGATATACCTTAGTAATCCAGAATATTCAAACCAGTTTCAGTAAAAGATATTTTTCTGTTAAATTGATTTTTTTTTCAATACACAAATTGCTGTCGCAAGGTCTACACGTGGTGTAATAAACTTCATGACGACATGATATTCTAAATTTTATTTCTCCTTTTTCACCAATTATTGTACTAACTAGGTTTTGAATCTGCGCTATGAACATGTATATCTAATTTTCTTTATAAACATTATGTAACCAATAATATTTATTAAAAATATAAAATATAAATTTTTATATATCTATTAACTGAAAATAGATTAAATTCCTTGAATTTTGAAATTACTTTTTAAGGCTAATAGTTCAGTTTAAATATACACATAAAAAAAATCTAATGTAGCTTTTAGGTGTTTACTTTCTTTCAAAATACAACAGTTATCAAAGGAGATATTTTTTAACTTTTTGATTTTGTATATAATCAGATCTTTTCATTTATGGCATTTTGATTGAATTCCATGAAATGAGTTGTTGTGATGCATCAAATATTGGTTGGGGACGCTTCTACAACTTTCTCATTTTGGTTCTCACTTCAACAAATGTTGTAATGATGATTCGATGCACTCATTGTACTTTTCTTCATTCTCTATCCCCATTACTACACCTATCATTCACATTTCTCCATCGCATGATCTTTAAAATGAATTGTGAACTATAAATTGTCAAAAAATAGCAATAATATAATTAAATACAAGTAACAACACAGAAGATAAACATGAAAAATTGACTTAAAAAAAGGAAGTAAACTACAACATGTATGAGTTTTCTAGGTATAAAGTGACGATTCGCATAAATTCAAAATTTTGTAGATAAAACATAATATAAAAAACTAAGAATACTTATATTTCGTTAATCTCATAAAATAAAAATAAAACCAAAAGTTGTATTAGGTTTTTTTATTTTAATTCAAACAATTCAAATCGAAAAGAGTAATGTTAAAAAACAACTTACCAAACATTAAAGCACCTATAAGTTTTATGTGAGATTATATCTTTATTTTTTTGTCCAAATAGTTTAAAATAAGAAGCTTTTTTTTACTCTAATATTAAGTCAATTTTGATTTCGTTGTTAATAGAAAACTATAACATAATTTTCTTATTTCTTAAATTTATTATTTCAAATAATTTTTGTTCTTTTGTTGGATTTTTTGATCAACGATGTTTTGTAACAATTCATTAATTTTGGTTTTCATACCATAACAATTCATTGTTATTTCAATGTTTTAAATATTTTATTATTATTTACAATTAAGACTACTATCTTAAAATTAAGAAAAAATTATATCTCTTTGATTTCGTTGATTATTTGTATTGCTTAGAAATAATATTGGATTTATAATCCTATTTTTAATCTAATAATAAATTATTATTTTTTCAAGATAAAATTATTTATTTCCTAAACCCATAACTTCAAGTAACTTCTATTTTTTTGTTGCTCTTTTGCGAGTTAGCACAAAAAGTTCAGATATATATATATATATATATATATATTGAACTGTTGGAGAGCTTGTGCCTTGTATAGAGAGTACTGTTTGGATCCTGATATTGGACTGTAATTATTATTAGTGGAGAATCTTAGCGTCAAATAGGTTCAAGTTTTATTCTTAGTCATAAATTTTGTTATTTTGGTTTTTTTTTAATCCACCTTTCATTTTAAATTTAATATATTTATTATAAATGAAGACTATTAATTTAGAATTAAGAAAATTTTCTCATTAATTATTAACTGAATTTCATTTTTGTGGTTATTTATTTTATATTTTTAACAATCTAACTTTCATTCTAAATTTAAAATGATTATCTATGCTAGAGAAAATTAATTTATAATTAAACTAATTAATTATCATGTTAATTTATTTTTTTAATAGGAAACTATCTAATTGTTTTCAAATTTAAAATTGATTATTTTTCTGTATTTCAATAAGGAAAGTTTACACTTCTCTTATTACATATTTGGATTTTTTCCTTTTTTAGAATTCAGGAAATTTTAATTAAATATTAAGTTAATTTTATTGTTGCTAATTATTTTAAAATCTATTTTTCATTATATTTTTAAAATGATTATTTATAATTGTGACTACTAAGTTAGAATTAAAATTACTTTTTTAATCACGACATTAAACAATTGAATGTGAAAAATGTTTTTTCTTCATGGCATAATTTATAAGCATCAACCTCTGAGCTTTGTTGACAAGGAACTTCCTTATTATGTTTGCAAATTGGACAAAGCGTTTTGTGGCTTTAAACATGCGCCACGAACATGGAACGCAAGGTTCACTTCTTATCTTATAAAACTCGGTTTTGTTACTAGCAAGTGTGATGCGTCATTGTTCTGTGTATAAGAGTGGAAAAGACCTCACATACCTTCTACTATACGTGGATGACATTATTTTGACAGGTTCAACCGTTCAAGCAAAGATCTTTTTCATCACATCACTAACTCACTCAAAACAGAGTTTTTGATGTCTTATATGGGCTGCCTCAGTTTTTTCTTTGGTGTTAAGGCAGAATACAATCACGCTGACATCTTGTTAACACAACAGCATTATGCCAAAGGACTTATTGAGAGAGCTGGAATGGTGGATTGTAAACCTGTCTCCACGGCGGTAGATGTGAACTCCAAGCTGTCAATGGATGCAAGTGATAAGATCAAAAATCCGACAGAATATAGAATTCTTTTTGGAGCTCTTCAATATTTGACTTTCACACATCCAGATATCACATAGGTACAACAAGTGTGATTGTTTATGTATGATCCGTGACAACATATGAATGCTTGACGACGCATAATAAGGTACATTCAGGGCACTAAAACTCATGGTTTTCAAGTGTTCAGGTCCAAAGTCGACTCATTAGCAGTTTTTTCGGATGCTGATTGGGCTGGATGCCCTGCATTTGGAGATCGACATGGGGATATTGTATTTATCTAGGTAACAACTTGATATCTTGGTCTTCAAAACGTCAACATAATGTATCTTGTTCTAGCGCTGACCTATTGGATCCAGAACTTGCTACTTGAACTAAATTGTCCGATTAATAAAGCCACGATTTTTGTGATAACAGCAGTGCAGTGCAGTGTATTTGTCTACGAATTTTGTTCAACATCAAAGAACCAAACAAGTCGAGATTGAGCTTTAGGACAGGTCAAAGTACTTCATGTTCCATCAGCATTACAATATGCATATATTTTTACGAAAAGCCTACCTTAATCCTTGTTCATAAACTTCATAAACATTTTAACTGAGAGAAGGTGAAAGAATATGTCAAATTATTCTAATTCGGTTTGTAAATATAGAATACTCACTCTGTAATCTTGGGAGATCTTACTTAGTCTTAGGCTTATTAACCGTATCCTTTTTGGAAAATGTTAATAAGTTTCAAAATTTTAACTCATTAGCCCAAAACCCATTTAGTAACGGAAACGAAAAGTACTTAGACTACAAAAATTTCAATTTCAAAATAGTCACTTTCAATCAACTTAGAGTACAAAAAATTTCAATTTCAAAATAGTCACTTTCATTCAAACATATTTTTTTTGTAACTAATCGTTCTTATCCATAAGATATAGGAATCTATAATTCATCTAAAGAACAAAGTTTGTGTTCGACCAAATAACTTTGTTTATGAAAGAAAATAGACAGAAAATGTCAGATATTGGGGCGGTCTATTGATACTAAATGCAAACCATCTATCAACTACCAGACTACATTAAATGCTACAACAACAACAACAACAAAAAAATCACCACATCAACAAAATTGGACCCCACTTCCTTCGTAATTTTCATTCAATTCTTCTCCCAACTATCTCTTTGCTGTCTTCATAACTGTCTCATTTCTTGTTCGAATCAAGAAGTTTTTTCAAAGATTTTAAAACTAATAAATAAAAAACTCATTATCTTGACGATAAAAAAGAGAAAAAAAACAAAAAAGAGAAGAAGGAGAAGTGTTTGTTCTATTTGAGTCATTCAAGTTCTTGAGAATAGAAACGAGTCCAAGTTTGTTGTTCGTGCAAAATTCTCATGACTCTGTTACACTAAGCTCTTCTCTCATGAATTTCTTCTACTTAACTTGACTCAATTATTTTTTCTTTCGATTCATAGTTCACACCTTTTCCATTTTCTCGACAAACCCTTTTTCAGTTTTCTCGGATTCTGTTTTTTATTTATTTATTTATTTTATAAGCAAAGTCCTCTGTTTCGGTTAAGAGATGGAGATAGAAGCAAGCAGACAACAAACCTCCATACCAGTTTCGATCGGCGGAGGGAATTTTCCGGTGGGTGGGTTAAGTCCGTTGAGTGAAGCTATATGGAGAGAGAAAGCTCCAACGGAGTTCGTCGGTGACGTGTCAGCGAGGCTTACGTGGCAAGATCTGACGGTGATGGTGACTATGGGAGATGGTGAGACTCAAAATGTTCTCGAAGGTCTTACTGGTTATGCCGAACCGGGATCTCTCACGGCTCTCATGGGCCCTTCAGGTTCCGGAAAATCCACTATGCTCGACGCTCTTGCTAGCCGCCTCGCCGCTAACGCTTTCCTCTCCGGCACCGTTCTTCTTAACGGCCGCAAAACCAAACTCTCCTTTGGAACAGCTGTTAGTATTTATACACAAACCTTAAGCTACAATTTTTCAACTTTATTAAAAACATTCCAACAGTTTTTCAACTTTCTAAATTAAAAAGTACTAATTTTTCAACTTGATATTAAAAAGTTACTTTCTTTTTCAAACATATATACGCTGCTGCATAGGTTTCAGTTATAGCGTACATTTTGTCTTTGTATGAAGTATAAGAATGTTCTTGGATTTTGGATCTTAGCTATTCATAATATGTTCCAAAAAAAGCAAAAAAAAAAAAAAAAGCAAATCAATTTTTTGTTATATTAATTGATTAAGTAGTTGTTGTGTCTTTTTCTCTGAATCTGGTAATTATTTACAGGCATATGTGACACAAGACGATAACTTGATTGGTACGTTAACTGTGAGAGAGACGATATGGTACTCAGCGAGAGTTCGTCTTCCGGACAAGATGTTACGGTCGGAGAAGCGTGCTCTAGTGGAGAGAACAATAATAGAGATGGGTCTTCAGGATTGTGCAGACACTGTTATAGGAAACTGGCATTTGCGTGGAATTAGTGGTGGAGAGAAGAGAAGAGTCAGTATTGCTCTTGAGATTCTAATGAGACCTCGTTTACTCTTTCTTGATGAGCCAACAAGTGGCCTTGATAGGTAAAATGTTTCAGCCAGCTCCTTCAATTTTCCGATTCGTTTAACTGATTAAAGCTTGATGTTTGTTTCGGCTTTTCTCTGTGTAGTGCTTCTGCTTTCTTTGTGACTCAGACGTTGCGTGCACTATCACGAGATGGAAGAACGGTGATTGCATCGATCCATCAACCGAGCAGTGAAGTTTTCGAGTTGTTTGATCGGTTGTATCTGCTTTCTGGAGGCAAAACTATTTACTTTGGTCAAGCTTCAGATGCATACGAGGCAAGAAACCAGATAAAAGAAAACATCATTCTCTGAAGGAATCTTGGATACTAATCTGTGTTTTTGCTTTCGAATGCAGTTCTTTGCACAAGCTGGGTTTCCATGTCCTGCGTTAAGGAACCCTTCTGATCATTTCCTGAGATGCATTAACTCAGACTTTGACAAAGTTAGAGCTACATTGAAAGGTTCTATGAAGTTAAGGGTACTGAAATACCTTCCTTTTTTAACTGATTTCAATTCTCGGCAAGTCTCATTTGCTGATGGACTTGTTATTGTACTTCCCAGTTTGAAGCAAGCGATGATCCATTGGAGAAGATTACCACAACTGAAGCTATTAGACTCTTGGTTGACTATTATCACACTTCTGATTACTACTTCATAGCTAAGGCTAGGGTTGAGGAGATATCCCAATTTGTAAGTACTATTTGTTCCTTTCTCGAGCTTTTGTTTGATCTTAGGACGAGCCACTGGTCTCTTTTAACCCGTTTCTGTGCTTTCCTGTTTACAGAAAGGAACTATTCTTGACTCTGGAGGCAGCCAAGCTAGTTTCCTTCTGCAGACCTACACTTTAACCAAGCGATCCTTCATCAACATGTCAAGGGACTTTGGATATTACTGGCTCAGACTACTAATTTACATCTTGGTCACCGTCTGCATTGGAACCATCTATCTGAATGTTGGGACTAGCTACAGTGCCATTCTGGTATTTGCTTATATCATCTATTGGAGAGCAACTCACTCTCTGAACTTGAACTGAAGTTTTAATCTCACCTCTCACCATGTCCGTCCTTTTCCTGTTTGTGATATCAGGCACGGGGCTCATGTGCGTCTTTCGTCTTTGGGTTTGTAACATTCATGTCAATTGGTGGATTTCCTTCTTTTGTTGAAGACATGAAGGTTAGTTAGCCCCTCCTGCAGTTTTCTTGCGCAAACGGATGAACCAAACGGGTTTGTTAAACTGAAACTGATTGCAGGTCTTCCAAAGAGAGAGACTAAACGGGCATTATGGAGTAGCCGCGTTTGTGATAGCCAACACAGTATCTGCAACGCCATTCCTGATCATGATAACTTTCATCTCTGGGTCAATCTGTTACTTCATGGTGGGTTTGCATCCAGGATTCACACACTACCTCTTCTTTGTTCTCTGCCTCTATGCAAGTGTCACCGTTGTGGAGAGCTTAATGATGGCTATAGCTAGTATTGTTCCCAACTTCCTCATGGGTATCATCATCGGAGCGGGAATCCAGGTGCTTTCCCGACCACTTACGTTATAGACTTCTTTTTGTTCTTTTCCACTTTTTAAAAGCAGAAGTGAAGCTCTTCCTAAAACTGCTCTTCTGTACTTTGGTTTCAGGGGATCTTCATGCTGGTTTCTGGATTCTTCAGGCTTCCAAATGACATCCCGAAACCTTTCTGGCGTTATCCGATGTCATACATCAGCTTCCACTTCTGGGCTCTACAAGTAACATCGTTAAAACGTTTCATATCAGCTCATCCTCATGTGATCATGATAGCAGAGAGCTAATCTAAGTTTTGTTTGCTTGTTCTTCAGGGTCAATACCAGAATGACCTGAGAGGCTTGACCTTTGACAGCCAGGGGAGTGCTTTCAAGATTCCGGGTGAATACGTTTTGGAGAACGTCTTCCAGATCGATTTGCACCGATCAAAATGGATTAACCTCAGTGTGATTCTTAGCATGATTATCATCTACCGCATCATCTTCTTCATCATGATTAAGACCAACGAGGATGTAACTCCTTGGGTTAGAGGTTACATAGCACGCAGAAGGATGAAGCAGAAGAATGGAACTCAGAACACCACAGTTGCACCAGATGGTCTTACCCAGTCACCTTCTCTGAGAAATTATATTGCTACACGAACCGATGGAGCTCCCAGAAGGTAGAGTTGGAGCTTGTCCAGTGTTTGAAGAAACTTCAAGAAAGTTGATCAAAGCAAAGCCACCATATTTCACTAGGCCTGCAGTATCGAAACTCAATGTAATGTGAGAGCAGAGCAACTTGAGTGTCTTAGTTATAGAAATTATTAAAACCACGGATTTCTCTATGATAATCACTACTACATTTATTTTTCTACTTCGCTAGTAACAACCACCATGTTGTTGCATCACAGTTTGCATTGTGCCGCAATTACAGCAGAGAGATTAGTTGTGAATGTTTGCAAGCTTTGTTTATACATGTTGAAATGAAAATTGAGTTCTGACAAATGACTAGTAGTTCTTCCTGGAACAGGCTTTTGATTAACTTCATTAGCTTCTGCGTCAGCACTCTTCTAATTTTGTTTTGTAATGTTTCTCATCTGATCACTTTCCCATGGTAGACCAAACGAAACACTGTGAGGAATCACAAGGGGTCATGTAGTGAACATAACTTTTAAAGTGACAAGGCATGAGTACCCTGCATAACTAGCCTCCAAAAATACTCGACGTGATCAAAACAATGGCGCGTTTTGCACTTACGAATCGCGATATACATGCCATTTTTTATATCTCTTTACTCCATGCAAGACAGGTCTAAGTCTGGGAGCAGTAATGCAGTTTGAACAGCAACATCCCTTCAAGTCCACAACACATTCAGCACAGCATCTGAACCGAAGATTGAGGTAAGTTTAGTAAAACAATGGCAAATTACCAGTCATCGTCCATCAAAATTAAACTTTCGTAAGTCATATAGTATTTGTTAATAGGCATATCAAGATGAAACAGAAGCCATAATGAAACTTACAAGAAAAGCTGATTGCAGTCAAGGTTAGCACAGTTCCGATGTCTTAATTCCTGAACTTGTGAGTCACAAATAAAGCATCTTGCAAAACTTGTATCCACGGGCGATGGTGGAGTTCTTCTGGCTTCATCCACGGCGTTGTTACTGTAGGCAGCTGGTGGGAGAGAGAGACGAGAATCAAACACAAACAGATTTCCAACCCATTCAGATGTGCCTTGTTCTTCAAGATAATGGGACACTCCACCCTTCAGTGTATACAGGTTCTTGAAACCTCGTTGTCTGAAAAGAAATTTGACCTCTCACAAGAAAGTTATTTGGGAAACTTATTTTGAGGAAATGGTAGTAACATAATGAAGGAGTAGAAGCCACAGTGCTACCTCAAAATTGTTGAATATACATCGCAACGTATACCTCCAGTACAGTACATCAATATATCTGTCTTTTCCTTGTCAACATTTATCAAAGGGTCTGAAACACTTTCCTATACTGTAGAAACCACAGTCAAAATGATTCACCGTTAGATATCTGATCACTTTATCTTAATCTACAGATTGTACCTTTTCATCAGATAGCCCAAAAGAAGTGTTCCAAAAGCAATCAACTTCAGGTCTACGCGCCCCGCGGAAATGACCAACATCCCAATCATACCCTGTTCAAACAAAATGTCTATCACCTCCAAATACCAGTAAGTTTAACTATCAGAATAGAATGATCAACCATGTTGATACTAGATAATAAGAGAAACCAAGGCTGTTCCGTTACTATAGACAAATGGAAAGGAAAAATAAGTACCGTGTCTGACATCCAATAGTATGCAGCTTCTGCCACTACTTGAAGGTGATAATTCTATTCAGATGGTTCTAAGGGTTTTGCTCGCATCGTTGGATCAGGTAGGGGAAGGTGTGATATTCCTCCCTCATACTAAATGGCAAAAAAAACCCCAACTAATGTTCAGTAATGTACACTATATTTCAAGGCATTGCACTATCATCACGCATTATAAGTAAGAAATTTTTTCATAGTGAACCATAAATCTTTGGATCCAATACAAAGTGGTGTTATGGGATATAGCTTGCCTGCACTAAGGAAGGTTAGTTCTGTAGCTTCAACTTAGGGAATGCATGATCATTAATAGCAGGAGACACCTGGACAAGCAAATCCGAGAATCTATCATCTTCTTTCAACCATTCAACCTATGAAAGAGCATCTTTAGATGGTCCACTGTACTGCAGAAAACAAGAAATCACAGAAGTAAACACACAAGATTTGTGCTAGCTTGATATAGTCACATAATCCTCAAACAAGTTTGATGAAAGAGTAACTCAAAGCTAAAAGTGTGACAGCAAAATGATAACAGTACCTGCGCGTTAATTCCTTGTCCATTGAGATATATCCGACCTCGTATATTCAAATCCTGGAAGGCCAAAAATGACACAGCGGCCTTTAGGATATTATTAGAAACCCGTTGAATTCTATGAATACCCGGAAAACTAAGCTTCTCAAGTTCGTTAAATCTCAATGAGAGTACCGAATCTTAAGGAAGAAGAAGAGTTTAAGAACTCAAAACTTTATTATGAATTCAATCGTGTCTTGGTTACAACCAAAACTCTGTATTTATAAAGCCAATATCTTAGTAGAAAAGGAAAAACACTACAAAACTAAATCCAAAAAGAAAAGGAAAAATAACATAATTCTTTAAAGAAAATGGAAATCTAACAAAATCTGCAGAAATGGGAATATGATGCAGACTTGGGGAAGAAGTAAAAAGTCACGCTACACCAAAAAACCATAAGAAAAGCTTCAAAAATTTGAACCGAGCGAAAGCTGGCAATTTAATGAATCAGTCAGGAAAATACAAGGTTAGAAAAAATATACGAAATTGAATTTATCCGGTGAAAAAAATTCTAGCTACTTGACAATTCTCATTCAAAACCAGACGGACCTGTAAGAAAGAGAGGTGCTTCTCAATCTCAGCCTCGGGATCTGCAATTGATACAAACCGATAGAAGTTTACCACAATGAAATCATCTCCTTCGTCATCAGATTTCGCGTAACCATTTCTTCCTCTGTTTCGGCATTTGCAGGAGAAGGTCCATCTTCTGCTAAGTTTCTCTGAGACGAGACGTCCTCGTCGTGAGAAACTCTGATCAATCGAAACATCTCGTTTGAATCGAAAATTTTCGTCGGAGAAACGAGTTACGGTAGGAGCAAGAGATACTGGAATAGTTAAGGAGAGTGAGAGTGTTGCCGCCGGCGAAACTCTCATTAAACTTATTCACTTCTCAAAACTTAATTTACTTGCCATTAAAAATGATTTTATTTCCTTTTTTCCCTTTGCACACGTAAATTTCTATTTTAATACAATCATTTTTTTCAACATAATTTGTTCGTTAATTTTGTTAAATGGAAAATCAATGCCTACTTATTTGAGTAACTGCTTTTAATATATCTAAGTACTATGATAATTAAAGATATTTATTTTCTTAATTAATTCTCTTAAATATATTTTTGTTATTTATGCTTTGATAGCAAAAAAGTATTTATGTTTAGCTTGTTTTATTTTTTTTTGTTTTTTGTTCCATGGAGAAAAGTATAAATTACTTTGAGGTTTGTAATAATTATTTTTGGGTATATCTATTTTTAAAAATAAAATTTGGTTCAAAATATTTTTAAAAGTGAGGTATTTTATAATTTTTTATTATTTGAAATATTATAAAAATATATAAATATTGCCCCTGGTAAATAATTTGCTGGATCTGCCGAGACGATAAATTGGATATATAAGAAAATTATGCAAAATAAATAGTTTGTGATAAAGTAGTATAACGCATAAAATTTTGAAATTTTGTCGTTAACAAGACATTCTTAAACGTTTTGACATATCCATTGTTCAATGAAAGGGATTTCGTCAGGGGTGATCAAAATATGACGTCACAAAGCTTTGACAATGTGAACGAAATAAAACTCTCAGCTCAACTAAATTATTACATGCTCGACCACTAATACAGCGCATTTGACCACAATGAGATATAAGTTTAACTTTGACTTTATAAAACACACTTACGGCTTATAAATAGAAACTATTTTCTCCTCTCTTTTCAGCTCAGATTAAAAACCATAAAAAGAAAGCTTTCCAACAATGTCGTCACCTCTCTTTATCTTCCTCCTCCTCGCCGTCTTCATCAGCAACCGTGGAACCACCACCGAAGCCGCCGTCGAAGCAGTAACCGACGTCTATGGCAAACCTCTCCAAAGAGGCCTTAACTACTACATCTTGCCTGTAATTCGCGGCCGCGGGGGCGGAGTACTAACCATGTCCAAACCCGAGGACAAAACCTGTCCGAAAAGCGTTATCCAAGACCAATCCGAAGTCTCTAGAGGCCTACCGTTGAGATTCTCACCATCAGACAAATCAAGAATCATCCGTGTCTCAACTGATCTAAACTTCATATTCTCTGCAACTTCGATCTGGAACATAGGCAATTTCGACGAGTCGACGAATCAATGGTTCGTTTCAACTTGTGGCGTTCAAGGGAATCCGGGTCAGACAACGGTTAGTAACTGGTTCAAGATCGACAAGTTTGGAGATGATTACAAGATCATGTTTTGTCCTACTGTCTGCAATTTCTGCAAAGTCATGTGCAGAGACATTGGAGTGTTTGTGCAAGATGGAAAGAGAAGACTTGTTTTAAGTGATATCCCATTAAAGGTTATGTTCACAAGAGCATAGATACATACAACAAATTCCCCAAAATTTACAACGTTTTTGTAACACTATTAATGAATAAGGAGTTTTCTTCAATGCTTGTTTCTGCATCTTAATCCAAATCTTATCTAGAGATCATCACCACGGAAGAATGGTCCATTGAAGAATGAAGTGGAGAAAGTGCCTCCACTATTTGGGAAGAGAGTGAGGAAGCAGATGAGTCCAAGGACTAAACCCCAAGCGAACCTATCGTCACCGAGAGGGGTTATTTCGTCTTTTGCAGGTGTCTCTTCACCACCGCGGAAGAAGGTCGCGAAAAGCCCCCAAGCCAAGCACAATACACTCCCGCTTAGACCTCCGATACCGAGAAGTAGTGATGTGGCAAATGAGAGGATTGCGGCTGTGCTTCTTCCAAACATGGCTTGAGCGATTCGACCTCCTTCGAGTCTTCCACATGGTAATAAGTTCAATGAAGTCACTACCATACCTGAAAAGAGTTCAGTGCGGTTTAGAATATAATAACTTAATAAGAAACTAACTAAAGAGACCAACAAAAGTTATGAAATTTACCCAAAAGACCAGCGAAAGCAAGCGGATCAACGGGAACTCCAATTCCTTCAACCGCGTTAGGCAACACATTACCAAGATCATCCGCGTAAGGACCAACAACAAATTGGATAAACGAAAGCAACGGGTTATTATCGAAGAACTGTGGTCTTATGTACCTAAATAGAATGTTGAAAAACTATCAGAGACACAAAAATGTAAAGAAACAATTACTGAAAAGGAATTTTCATTCAATGAATCCTTACAAAGCATTGTCTCCTCCATTGAAACTACCATCAGATATAAACGCAGCAGCTGCAAGTAGAAGTGAAGTTAGGTATGCGCTAGCTGTACGCGCTACTGGGATATCAAATAACGCCTTCTTATTAGGTAGCAATGACTCGTAATTGTTCATAACTCCTAGGCAACCAGTCCAATTCGATGGCACCAGAAACGAAGGGCTTAATTTGACACCATATCGCGTAGCAGTTACTCTGGTTGCTATCTGAAACAACCAATTAAGGGTTTAGTTTTCACTTAAACATCACAGCAACTTGGAGCTAACTCACTTGATATGCTTCGGTTTACCTCTGAGACGCCTAAAATGGAAAGGAACCCACCGAAAAGGGGAACTACGTTAGCAATGTAGTCATCAAATGTTGCGTCAGGTTTAAGGAAGAAACCACTCATAAGAGCTATGGTTCCAAAGGTTGTAACACATAAACTGATTGCACTAATATATCCCCAAGGAGTGCTTAATCTTGTTGATTCAAATTGAAGATCGATTTCCGCCTTGGGTTGCACCATACACACCTTTACAACCACAAAGAACACAATTCACAAATCTTAGCCTTATCTTGAGAATATCAAGAACTCAAAGTTATAGCATATTTAAAGAATTTTTCTACCTGTTTTGTGATATCATTGGACTTCTCTTCCATAAACCACAGAACAACATCACGCCCTGCTGCTTCAGATAGCTTAGCTTCAAGCTTCGGTGTGACTTCATCAATTGGTTTTCTCAGATTCCCAATAAAGATGCCTCCATCTCCAAACCGACGAACATCCGTAGCGAAAAACGTATCAAACCCAAAACAGCTCTTTAACTGTCCATCACAGAACGCTTGCAAAAAACGATACAGTCAAACCAAAAACAAAAGAATCATCAATGGCGTAAGAGACAGAATGAGTCATTTACCTTGTTGAGATCAAGAGCCTTGAAAGTCTCTTCTGCTTTCTCAAGTCTTTCTTTCTCTCTAGTCAAACTATCACGAGCTAAGCTGTTGAATATTTCGATGATCAGGTTCTCACTGTTGCTTTCCTTGTTCAGCTCTTTCAGCTTACGATCAGTTCTCGTCTTCTCAAGCTTTATCGCAGCTTCGATTGATGGATTCCCCATAAACTTCTTGAACTCCTCGTCTGTTTTCCAATCCATTTCTTGCTGCTTGGATTTCTTCTCCTCATCTTGTTCACTGTTTTCCGGAGAAGGCGGTGCATTATTGTCATTATCCTTTTGCTCCCCCGCTATTGCCACCGGAGACGAAGCTTCATTTGCAGAGTCACGAACTCGATCATTTTCCGCTGAACATCTCAAAGGACTTCTGCGTCTCGTTCGGTTCGTTTGATTCACGAACTTGGGAAAGATGGGTCTGCGACACTGAGGAAGACGTGAATTGTGACAGGATTTGAAAGTTAAGGAAGATGAAGAGGGAGTGGTTACAAAGAAAGACGCCATGGTTCACGGAAGATAGTGTTTTGACGAAGAAGAGACCTCCCTCTCAGAAAGAGAATTTGTATAGAGAGAATGAATTGTCTGGAAAGTTTGAGAAGAAACTTAAAACAAGACAGGTGGATTGGTTTTTTGAAACAAGACAATGTGTCACATCAAACCCACATATAGTTAAGAAGACGAGAGAACCTGAATCAAAGGGGCCATAAGACATCAAATAATTTATAAAACCTCAAGTCATTAGAGGGGGAAACAAGATTCTGGTCGGAAACACTACAAAAAGGATCGAGCGAACAAACATATCATAAAGATATGTAAAAATCCCAACTGCGGTTTTTTTGTTGTTGTTGTTGATGTGGTGTCGCTCTTTTCTCTCTAAGAAGAAGCAGCTACTTTCTCTTCAGCAGCACCTTCGAATGTCTCTCCAACTAGCTCTGGAACATCGTCATCATCCTCTTCTTGTATGGTTGCTGAGGCATTACCTTCACCAGGAGCTTGTTTCTGGAACTGCTCTGCTAGCTTCTTCAGGTTGTCCATGTTGTCTGGTCCTGAAAGAGATCAGAGTAACAAAAAATATATATTTAGGAATCTTTGATTCAGGGAAGAATTTGTAATAGGTAAAGTTACATGGTACATACCGAGTTGGCTGATGATCTGAGGAAGGATATCTTGCAATTCTGCAGGAACACAACAAGTTTTATATCAATCAGGGAAGATGCAAGAAGAAGAAACAAGAAAATAAAGATAAGAAGATTATCAGAAGCATTACTTTTGGTCTGAGGAGAACCACTAACAACCCATGTGTTTGCAGCAATTGAAGCTTGAACTGAAGTAAATTGAAGAAACAATCATCAGTATTCAGTAACATGAAAAGGCTTAGATTGCAAATTCTGATGTGTGTATATATAAGAAAAAGGACTAATCAGAAATTACCCTTAGGGTTGATGAACTGAATAACAACATCATCCTTAAAGATATTAACTTCTTCAATAGCTGGAATGGAATTAACTCCAATTCTCTTCAAGGTGCTTTGGAGCCTCTTGTCATCAGTTGTATTGGTCTTGTGCACAGCCTTCTTCTTTCTGCAGTCAAATCATATGATTTTATTACAGTAATTAAAGTAAATGTTAAAGACTGAAGCATGAAAAATAAGGCAAATATATACCTTCTTACTGTACCCTTTCCGCCGGTGCGGACGGTGTTAGCCATCTTCATCAACTTCTCCCGATTCATCTGTGTTTAAAAGCACCACAAATCAACCCTCAAATCGAACCCAAGAGATTCAATGGAACTCATTAATTGCTATTAAAAAAACTATGGATACTACATTCACAAAACCTTCTTATTATAACAAAGTAGTATATCTTTATTTATTCAGGTCATTATAGATTCAGGTGATTAGAGGTAAAGCACAAATGGGAACAAAGGTTGAAGCGCCAAAAAATTGAAGTCATATGCGTACGAAGACGCGCTAAATCTTACTAGTTTTAACCTAAGTTTCAACTTTCTCAATCGATTAGGTACCCAATACCCCAATCAAACACACAGAAACTGCAAAACCAATAAAGATTGTCTCCGAAATCTCAAATACCAACAAAAATAAACCTGAATCCATAAAGAAGCGAAATGAATCAAGCAAAAAAATCTAAAAATTGAGCCGGGCCTATTTGCAAAATCAGAAAATGAGAGAAACCGTAAAACCAAAAAGATAAATCACAAAAAGAGAGGGACATTACACAGTAGTGGATTTACCTTGAGAATTAGGGTTCTTCCTTCTTCGGAGAGTGTAAGGAGATGAGAAAGAGAAACAGAGAAGAGAGACGCGGGCGGCGCCAGGAGGGTTTTGCCCTTTAACTAGATGCTTTTCAGAGCCAAATTTGTCTGCTAATCCAACGGTTAATATCAGAAGTTCCATAAGGAACTCTCGATCTCTACCGTTGGATCGTATAACAAGGCTCGATAATTAGCACGGCCCAATCACTTCCATGACCCATAGACACAAAATAAGCTGGGCCAATCAGTATTATCAATCACCGGTATAGGGTGTACTAAACCACAAACTTTTGGTTTTAACAACTAACCAGAACTTCAGTCCAAAAGTTAATCATATACCTTACCGCGTCCTTTTGACCAAGATTGAGTAAAGAAGAAGCTATTTCATTATTGATAATCTCAACATTCTTACAATTATTATAAAATAAGTTTGCTTTACCTGATCGGTATCAAATCCATGAACACAAAGTTACATTAAAGAGAGAGAGAGAGAGATAGAGATTTGTATAGATCTAAAACGCAAACGCATAACATTTGCTCGTAAAGAAAATGAATTGCGTTAGAGTTGATGGCAATGGCTTGGACGTTTTTGTTTACTGCTTCTTCTGCACAACATTCTCCAAATACCATTCATAAGTTTGGCAGAGACCATCTTTTATAGAAATCTTCGGTGCCCATCCCAAAGATGAGAGCTTCGAGCTATCCATCAGTTTCCTTGGTGTCCCGTCTAGTTTTGTGCAATCCCAAACAAGCTTTCCTTTAAACCCAACAACTTCTTTCACCAACTCAGCCAATTCTTTGATAGTCACTTCAACACCACTTCCTACATTAACATGCTCAAATCCGCTGTATCGATCCATCAAGAAAACGCAAGCATCAGCCAAATCATCGACATGTAAAAACTCTTTCAACGGGCACCCGCTTCCCCAAACCACAACTTCTTCTGCATTGTTGGCTTTGGCTTCATGGAACCTCCTCATGAGAGCAGGAAGCACATGGGAATTCTCCGGGTGAAAATTGTCATTCGGTCCATAAAGATTCGTGGGCATACCGGAGATCGCATCCCATTGATGCTGAATCCGGTAAGCTTGACACATCTTAATGCCTGCAATCTTAGCGATTGCGTACCATTCGTTAGTCGGTTCAAGCGGACCAGTGAGAAGAGCAGATTCAGGTATGGGCTGAGGAGCAAACTTGGGTAGATGCAAGAAGAACCGAGGAAGAGGAGTTTCTTCACACCATGCTTATAAGCAGAGTGGATGACATTGGTCTGGATTTGGAGATTGACACCAATGAAATCAGCTGGGTATGTGTTGTTGGCATGAATGCCACCGACTTTAGCTGCAGCGAGGATGACATAAACTGGTTTCTCTGTAGCAAAGAAGGATTCAACATCGGATTGGCTAGTGAGATCAAGCTCGGAATGGGTTCGAAGGACGAGATTTGTGAAACCCTGATCTTGGAGCTTGCGGACTATGGCGGATCCAACCAATCCTCTGTCCAGCGACAAAAATCTTGGCGGATTTCTCTGACATAAACGAACCTAATATCATCTCTGCACAAAATTACGAGAAATTACAGACCTAGAGTTTCAATCTAAAATTCAATTCCACAATCATGTTCACTAGCAGCTTTCGAAAGAAACGTATACATATGAACAAGACAAAATTTGAATATTGGCGTACCTGATCCTGTTGCGTCCGCCATTGTTGAGTCGATTAGTTCAAAAAAAAAGTGTCGAGAGTAATAAAAGGTTTCTGCAAGAAGATTAGAGATAGAGAAAAGGGATGTTGACTTGTAGCCACCAGTTTTTGAAGGCAATGAACAAAATCGTACATTTGAGGTAAAGTTTACATTCCTCGGAGAATAGAAGGTGGAGGAGATCTGAAACTCCGCCGGCGATCTGAATCGGTGTCGGACATTTTTTTATTCAAATTGTTAATCCTGGGCCAGGGGTTACAAGTTGTGCATGTGCCAGAGGTTACAAGGGTAAATCCATACCTTATAGACAAAGTGCCAAAGGTAATTAATTGTTGCTTCAACTTTTTATGATATTTTTTAGTATCTGAATACAATTTCATGACTTCCTTTTTTTAAATAAGTAGTTTCATGACTGTTCGTATACAGAAATTAATGAGTGTGTCGAACTTGACAAACCCTGTGGGGAAGACATAGTTTTTTATATCGCACGACTTGTAAGAATAAGCAGGGAGGTTATGAATGCGTGAGCTACCACATTGCAGAAATAATGTTAGGTAAGTCACTGAATTTGTTATATATCCAAATTGAAGCAGAAATGCTTTAAGCTATTTACAAAAACGGCGATGATGAATATCTAGTTTTCCTTGTGCGGGGTTTGCAGGATTAGGTGCAGCTCTTTTTGTCTTAATCCTAGGCGCAAGAGGAAATTCTTCAAACGTAACAGAGGACTGTTGTTGCAGCAACAGCTAAATGCAACTCAAGGCAGAGTTGAAAAAACACAAATATTCAGCTCGAGAGAGCTGGAGAAAGCCACTGATAACTTCAACGAAAACAGGGTTCTTGGACAAGGAACTGTGTACAAAGGTATGCTTGTAGATGGTAGATCCGTTGCAGTCAAGAAATCTAATCTTGTAGATGAAGACAACTACAAGAGTTCATCAACGAGGTCATCACTCTCTCCCAGATCAACCATAGACACGTCGTGAAGCTCTTGGGATGTTGCCTTGAGACCGAAGTTCCTATTCTGTTTTATGAGTTTATTATCAATGGAAACCTCTTTCAACATCTCCATGAAGAATTTGATGACTACTCAGTGTTATGGGGTGTACATATGCGCATTGCCGTAGGAGCTTTTCGTATCTACATTCTGCTGCGTCACAGAGATATCAAGTCAACAAACATACTACTAGATGAGAAATACCGAGCCAAAGTATCGGATGTTGGAACTTCAAGATCAGTTACCATAGATCATACTCACTGGACAACGGTAATTTCGGGTACAGTCGGGTATGTGGATCCAGAATATTACGGGTCAAGCCATTTTACTGAAAAAGTGATGTTTATAGTTTCAGTGTTGTCATAACGGAGCTTATTACTGGAGAGAAGCCAGTTATAACCCTTTCGGATACTCAAGAAATAACGGGATTGGCAGATTATTTCAGACTTGGAATGAGAGAGAACAGACTTTTTGATATCGTCGATGCTCGAATAAGTAATTGCAGTGGCAAATCTGGCTATGAGGTGTCTGAAGAAGACAGGGAAGGACCGGCCAGATATGAGAGAAATTTCCACAGCTTTGGAGAGGATCTGTTCATCTCCGGAGGATTTTCAGGTGCAAATTCAAATTGATGGCGAAAAAGACAAGTTATTACACAGAGGTGATTCTTGGAGCTAGGTGACTGCAAGAACAATGTGAGGAAATGAAAAGGGTAATATAGGATGCTCTTCTTCAAGTTTGACTAATAATGTTGTCATGTATTTTGTAAAGGCTTGTTTAAGTTTGTTTTCTGCAACTCAAATGATATACTGATTGTGGTTCTCATTCTAAAAGGCAACAACTTTTCAATTCCATGACTAACCTAACATCTGTCAACCCATACTATCACATTTAATCAATCACAATGTCTCATCTTATGTTGATGAACAGATTCTAAGCTACAATTTAATAGTAAGAAACAGATTAATGGCGATAGATAGATAAACTATAAAATAAATTAAACCAAGATAACTAGCAACTTTGTAATTGTAATTAGACAATGAAGAAACAAAGAAACAGAAGTCAATGCCCGAACCATACAAGAAGAGCAATATGCATGGTGCGTTCTTGACTCCCCACTTTCCACTAAACTTATAAAAACAAACCCAACCAAAAAAAAGAACAAGAGAGAGAGAGAGAAAGAGACCCAGAAGAATAAAGATTTCTTACACTCTTTGCTGGCATTGAAGGCAAATAACTATTAATAACTTTCACTTCTCTGCTCATTGAAGACCATCTCAGAAATCAGATGGGGATATGGCTTTTAATGCCGTCGTCAAGCAGTTGAAGGACACTTCAAGGTGGTTTTAATTTGGTGGACAGTCGTATTTATGAGATTATTAACTGTTTCTATTGACTCCATAGTCATCTTTGCTGATTGCAAACTACTCACCATTATCTGGAACCCAACCGTTATCAATGATCCTCCTCTGCTCGTTCCGTCTGGTGAAATAGCAAAACCCGAGGGTAAAATGGGAATGTAAGATGTGTATTGACCGTTCATTGCTATGTTCAATGCTGGCACATCCACTGGAGTGTAGATCACAAGAGCTGCACTTGATGAGTCTATGCAACTTTCTTGTAGAATCAGAATATTGTTTTGGGATGATGATGATGCATTGAATCCCTGGTGAAACAAAAGGAACCAAATTATCAATCAGTAGAATCAAGAATTAAAAAAATCTGTAGTAGCTCCGAATGAGGAAGCTTACACGAAGAACCGATATGCAGTTTCCAGGATTAGATCCATTTGCGATATTAGCAACTTCTTGAACTGAGTTTCCATTTGAAAGAACGTCCCACTATAAAACAAAAACAAAGCGAAGAAATTATTCATCAGTTCTAAAAACCAAATGATTCTTATGTCTCCAGTGATGTTTAATGTGTAGTAGTACCTGAGGCCGAGTTCTTTCATCTTTGAGGAAATTGAAGACATTTTGTGGAGAAATTGGGAGCCAGAAACTGGTGGCTGCACATAGAACCATTCCATTTGGTTCATCTCGGCTCTTATGCGAAGTCACACGGATTCCAAATTCATCCAATCCCGAGACAACCGTTGAGCGAATGTTGGTAGATGTGCCAACACTCAAGCAGAAGTTGCTTATCATTCTTTGAGCAAGTCTCATTATACTTCTCTTCCCTTCCGGCGAAGGAATCACTGAATTGACTTCAAGTGGGTTTACTTGTGGTTTACTAAGCTGATTGATTCAGATTTAAAAAATGAAACTATTAATTACCTCCAAGATCACAGGATGATGATGCGGGCTCTAATAGATTTGTGAACCTCTCACACATTCTTTGGAGAGTAGCGATCCAACGTTCAGGTCCAAAAGCTAATCCTTTTATAACACTATCTTTAAACATCTCATGAATTGGCTCTTTCTCCTCGAATTCAACATGTTCGACCCAAGTAACCTGTTGTTGAATATTCATAAGATACATCAAATGATTCCAGATGCTAAAAGAATGAAACAAACAGGACAGTTACATACCTTTGAATAGCCATTGGACATATCTTGAATCAAGCAACCAGAAGGAAATCTACATAACCGCGATTGAGGTGTAAACTGAGGAAACTCATAGGAGACGTTTGCAATTGCCCAAGTTCCATGTTCGATTTGCTGACAATATCTTAGCACACAGAACTCACGTGTCACTACCAATGGCGAAAGCACTTGAAGCTCTTCAAGCATCTAACACAAGCAAAAAGCAAAGTTAAACAAAAGTTTCTCACACAAGAAAAACAAGATAATCTTTGTCAATAGCTAGTTTTTTTTTTTTACCAAATGCAATGCATCTCCATGGTTTCCACGTAATCCCGATGAAATCACTGCAAGGGTTTTAGATGCTGCAACGATAGAGGGAAAAAGCTCTGCTGATTTGACCTGCAAATTAACGAAAACTATATGTGAACAATCAAAAACCAATTGTGAAATTAAAACTTCGATTTGTATTATTACTGACAGAGTCCATGAGCATGTCCACAAGTGTCATAGCATTAGTGAAAACAACACCAGAAGATCTAGATGCTTCCATTCGAAGGTTACTATTCTTTCCACCACTACTACTTGATCTTGAGAATATATTCTCATAGCTTTCGAGACTGAGAACATCTCTGCCTCCATCAGTTTTGATCCATAGAGGCTCATTTGTTTGAAGAAGCCTAAGCAATTCTTCCATAGCAGTCACAGCAAAATTGGTCATGAGAGACTTATCCGTCTCTGACAAAACCAAGTTTGGTTGTTGAGATGGCAAACTAGGAATAGCCATTGAAGAACAGCTTCGTGGAAGAAGATCAAAATCAAGTGAAGGACCGCTATGGAATAGCTCTAATGGCGAAACGTGCATCGGGTTTAGTAATGGTGGAAGATGAGAAATTGGTCTCCCTATGAATTTTGCTGCAAGATTCGAAACCCTTTCAAGCTACAAAGAAAGGTCAAATGTAAATGGAAGTTAACAACAAAAGCAAACCACAATGTGTAGGAAAGGTTTCAAAAAGGCCAAAACCTCATCTCGAAGCTGTGCGTTTTCGATGCGAAGCTTTTGTTCATCAAAGTAAGAGTCTTGATTAACAGGAGAATCACCACAGTTGGGGCAAATGGCGTGTTTAATAGCTTCTCTAATCGCAATGTTTTCGCAACGAATCTTATCATTCTCTTCTTTCAATGCACAATTATCAGCTCTCTCGTGTTGTGCCTGCCAAAAAAAATCGAAATAGTCAAAATTATGGATTTTCATGGAGACAAAACAAGAAAGAGATTATAAAAAAAAAAAAAACCTTATTTTGTGTTCTTCTGTTTTGAAACCAGAACTTAATCTGTCTTGGAGTTAAGCCCAGTTCTCTACTAAGTTGGGTCCTCTGTTTCTCATCTGGATGTTGAGACTCATTGAAAGTTCTGCAAACAATAACCAAATCATCAGACTACAATCTAACAAAAGAGAAACGAGAAAACATATAGAAAACGAGAGAATACGATTCGAGGCGTTGGATCTGATAAGGAGTGTGGCGGTGAAATCGCTTCTTCTTCTTGTTCTTCTTCTCCGTTTCAGAGCCGTCGTGATTTTGACTGTCACCGAGAAACTCCATCTTCATCAAAGTAATGTGTAGACGAAGACACAGTAACAAGCTCCTTTTTCCTCTTTTATTTTAACTAAATCAGTAAACTAGCTAACAATGGACCATCACACAACTGTCGCCATTAACGCTACCTAGAGAACAAAGGCATTTTAAAAAAATAAAAATAAAAAGTTCCAAACTTTATCTTCCCTTAAACAAAAAAATCTTCCCTTAAACAAAAAATGATCAGAAGATTTGTGATGAGAGAGGGGAATAAAAAGAAGGTGAAGAAATGAAACGGAAGAGAATCTGAGAAAAGATATTTGGGGGAAGGAGAAAAGGTCTAGAGTTGGTATACGATGATTTCCAGGTTTTAATCTCAAATTTCAAATCCGTAATTATGTGCAAGAGTAATTGATCTGTGGAGCATTTCATCTCGAGCCTATCATAAGCCGCCATTAGTGCATTCTTCTCTCCTTTTACATTCATTACAGATTCCAAAAACCTCTTTTTTCTCTCTCTCCTTACCTGTCTCCCTTGAGAAATTGCGTAACTGATACTGATGGGTTTTTAATGGCGTTTGACAGAGGGAGATGAGAGAGAGGTTTTGCGTTTTTAATTCTTTTGCTCGTTTCTCCATTACTGCTGCTACCACTGCCAAGTACTCTCGACTCAGAGACAGATGCTCTAACCAACCCCTTCATTTTTAAGTCCCAGAGAATTCAATTTTAACGGCGGCCTTTGGGTTAGTCGCCGGCGAGTTTAAAATGGCGACTTTATGCACTTGCTCCGACGGTTTTTTTTCTCAACGTCGTGTAATGACAAAGTTTAACTTTTCTTTGAGTATTTCCTTTGCTTACTTCATCTTCCCCTCTTTTGCTTCCTTTTATGTACTTTATTTTTTACTCGTAACAGCTATGCCCAATGGGCAGAAAACATTAATTAAGACCAAGAAATAAAACTTAAATTGGAAATATTCTTTTTTTCTGTCACAAATGGGGATATTCTAATTCTACCAGTTATGCAATTAAATAATTTTGCACAATTTTGTGAAACATATACAATTGGACATCGGTTTACGTGAATTATAGTTGTTGATCGTAAGATGATAACAGTGAAAGGACATTTTGTTTGATATACTACAATTAATGTAGTTAAGATTTTATCAAATTAATCACTATTTAAATACACTATGATTAGAACACCAACACTTGTAAAAGTTTCAGACATAATAATTCACGTTTTACAGTATCCGTATCTTCTCATCTAATGCTCTTGTCGTGCTGAAACGAAATTAATTGCACATATTGATCTCCCAGAATCTGCAGCTGTCAAGTAAATCTGTAGTTAGAAGTTAGAACAGTAGAAACCTAGCTTGAGTATACATGTACCTCTTTAGTACTCTTAAGATACCAAACCAAGATCTACACTTTTAAAGTCAAAAAACAATTAACAGAGTTTATGAATGTTTGTAAAAGTATAAACTCAAGTGATGATGGCACTTACATCTTCTTCCTCTAAGTGAAATGCCTGAAGCTAACTGATCAGCTAGGGAAAAAGAAGAAGAAGAAGAAAGGGATCTTCTTCTTTTCATTCGCTCCATTCTGTTGGTTCTTCCCTCCGCTTGCGTTTATTTGTTGTTGAAGCCTCATACCAATCTCCTACTCGCAAGGCATTGGACATACATATCACTGCTTCTTCAATTGCCTCTCTCTCCTCTGGATGTAGATCCTCTAATGATAACGTTGAGGCCATCTCGTCAAATTGGAGTATAGCAGCTTGCTACAAAAGAATTAGCAATGGTATGAAGGGGTGATATCGAGGTGATTATGCATAAATAATCAAAAAGATCCATTTACCACGTTCATTATATCAGCTTCCAGACTTGTATCTCTGTGGAGCTTTGGGATTGTGATGCTATTGAACCACTGCATATATTCAATTTCATCACCATTACCTCCTTCATTCTCCACAATGTTTTCCCTTCGTCTCATCCATTCTTCATCTGCTGTGTTTATGTCTTCCACTAAGTCTTCGTCATGGTTTTTCTCGTTTTTTCGGGGAGGAACTTCTCCGGGGACAACTTGGCACAGCCCAAACTGCTTCATGCATCGATCTGGAAAGTGCCATTCTACTACTTTTGGGCCAATCAGTTTTGTTCTGGACCTACCAAGTAGTAGATTGTCTTTGAAACTTTGTGGCACAATGTCAAGATCTCCTTCAAAGGGGCACCAACTAACCTAAAAGAGATTTCAGAGGTAACAAAAATTCATAAGGGACTCAAAACCAAGAAATGATTAAGAAGATAATGATTTAACTCCTACATTAGATGGATCTAGATCATCAAGTGCCTTGCGATATTTAAACAAGTCATTCTTTGATCGACTCTGTTGCCTTCCTTTCCACAAAAGCGCCAGTGGAAATTGACGAGTGGTTCTCTTTGGCCGGTCAACATTGAGGTGGAAATAACTCCAACACTGAAGATGGTAACACAACTGGTTAAACGCTTCTCGGACAAAACGAAACAACAGAGAGATCGATGATCTTAAAAATAAAACAGAACTCCAGACAAATAAAAATAAACCTGTAAGAGTGTCAAACAACCACCAATGATACTCTGAGACCGTTGAGAGGCATTACCAATCTGTCTATATAAGAAAGCTAGCGCTGCAGCACCCCAAGCGTATTCTCCAGCTTTTCCAAAATCCTCAAAGAGAATAAGGTAATCAACAGAGATCTTACTGTGATCTGTAGTTGCAAAAATCGTGCTCCCAATAAGGTATATAAGATAAGCGCGCGTGTGATACTCAAACTCTTTCACCGTAGCTCCCTTTGGACACTCTGCAAAATTCTCCTTCAACCATTTTGCAGTCACACGATTACCGCTCAATTCACTTTTTGGTAGTTTCCCCAAAAGTCTGAGGCATACTTGAGAAGGGTCTTCATCTTTTTCTTTAACACCAACCACAGGTTTGCCATCAACAGCAAGACCGAGAATCAAGGATACCTCGTCGAGAGTGATTGTCATTTCGCCACATAGGAAGTGAAACGTATTGGTTTCTCTACGCCATCTCTCGACAAGAGCAGATATAAGCGAATTGTTCAAACTAATTGATCCTATAAGCCTAAACCAACCAAAACCTGCCTTGTCTACCAATTCAATTTGCTCCTTTGTAAGCTTCCAGTGATGAAGCAATGAAGTTCGTTCCTGGCATCTCAGCACACCTCGCTCCTGCAAACTCAAACAACAAAATTATGCTGAGTTGATCAATTTCAGAAGGAGACTGAAACTGTGATTACGACTACCTGTCCGATCAAAATAGCAGAGGACACGTGCTTATCTTGCTCGTAAAGGACGGGCATGGTCACCAATGCGTGGTTTTCTATCTGATAATGGAACTCGAAGTTAGGGTTTATGTGTCAAGCGAGATCAATTCGACACATTGATTACATAAATGGATTCTGTTTATTTAAATGTCACATAAACATTTGATCTAAAACTTTATGAGATTATATCGCGTATCAATCTAGATGGAATTTCAACGAGCGGTACATTGTGATACAAAGGTGAACAATTAGGGTTCATCAATCTCTTTACTATGAAATTGGTACAGACCAGAACTAGCAGTGGAAAAAAGAACATACATATAATCAATAAAACAAAGGTTTACGATTTAGAAACGAAACCAGACGATGGAGATCGAACAAGGTTGCTTCGGAGATATTTGAGACAGTGTGAGATCGCCGCGCAGAGAGTGAAGAATCCGGTTTGGGTAAAATCTTTTTTGTTTCTTCGCCATTTCTCATTGGTACGTATTATTTAATTTTAATTTAATATCAAATTTTTGGTTAAGTGGTAAATTAAGTGTTTATTATGAAAATTCACATTACAATGACATTTTCTATGCAAATGAAGAAACAATGGTTGAAATTTAATCAGAAAATTTAAGCAAAGTGGCCGATTTTTAATGTAATTATAAGATTCAATGCGTGTTTTAATTTTAATTTACAAAATTTTCAACAAATATATATATGAAAGTTAATTTTAACCGAAACAGTATTAGTAAAATTGTAGAGTCAAAGTAAAATTGTAGAGTCAAATGCTACATGGCATATTCTAGTTGATTTAGATGTTATATGATATATTTTTTGTTGAATTAAATACCACGGAGATTTAAAAAAATCAATTGGAAGTTTTATATAGCCTTGGGTTGGGCTGATCCGTCCTGCCCTGCAAAAAACTTGCGGGCATTAGCCAAAATTTACAAAACTGAATCAATCTGTAGTTAACCGCGGGTCCTGCGGTTTACCCGTAAAAAAAATTTCCGATCAACCCACATAAAACCCAAATTCTCATAAAAACAAAAACTGCCAATATTTTATTTTTACACCGGTACATGCGGGTCTCGCGGAGTTTACCCGCTAAACCCGCTAGAAATATCAACCCGTCCTGCGAGATCTGGTAAAATGTGGATTAAAAAAAAGCCCATACCCATCCCACGCAAACCAAAACCTGCAAAACCCAAGGATTGCGGTCTCAATTCCCAGCCCTAATTTTATGCAATATTTTGAGTCTAAATTTCTTTTTTACACTGATAATGGAACAACGAAAACACCATTATCATTTTAGCCATATTATAAATTTTATCATTTATGTAATCGTAACAACCGTAAGATTTCGACCATTAGAAAATACATTCTTGAACAATTACTATATTTGAACTTAGAAGTTAAATTTGTAATTGTTCAAAAATGTATTGTTTAATGGTTGGAATCTTACGGTAGTTGTGGTTACAAAAATGTTCAAAAACCGACAAAGTGGTTCAACTGATAATGATGTTTTTGTTTCTCTATTGTTAGTGTCAAACAAAATTTAGACCCAATTAATTGCATTAAACTTTAAAATGAAAAAAAAATTGAAAAATCTACGTAGCATCTGATGCAGTAGAAAAATATGTCATGTGATATTGACTCATCATAAATATGACATCTAACTCAAAAGTTTAACTAATAATGTTCCGGTCAAAAGTTGATTTTAACACATAAAAATTCATATAACCTTTTAAAAAATACATTAAATCTTAATTAATGTATAAAAAAGCACCATCAAAATAGTTTAGACTTTGACCCATTTTCCCCAAAATTTACCGCTTACTTTAGTTAAAGATTTTGACATTTTATAAAACGAAGCTCCAACCAGAAACAGAGTCCGAATCGGTGCTGAAACTGTCGATCCTGTTGTTTGTCTGGAAAAATCTGCATCATCACTTCTAGGCTCTGCTTTATTCCAGAACTCTCCTTTCGTTTTTTCGGATGCTTCAGCTCCAGGTTAAACCCAATCACCATTTGCTTTTGCATATACTTGCGATTATGTTAAAGTATTATCAATATTGGAAATGGCAGAAATAATACTTTATTGAAGAAAATATATCATTACATTTAACATGCAATATGTAATTATTACATTTAAGAAAATATATCATTACATTTAACATGCAATATGTCTCTCATGTAAACTGATCCAAACCCAATTTGATAAAATTTTCTTTTTATCTCACGCAACAGAGATCAGAGATCAGAGATCAGAGATCATAGAAACCGGTTGGGTAAATTCTATAGCCATACCATAATTTTGTAGGCAGCCATTGGAAACCACTGATTCTTTTGCTCTATAAGGAGTACACATCTCTTTCTTCCGTTGCTCTTAACTTGGTTTGAAGCGCTTTGAGCATCTTCACACTATGAAACTTCAACGAGAGGAAGTTGATACTCATCTGGTTTCAATGCCAAAGCGAAATCAGGAAGTGTTGGTGCCGTCTCCATGATTCTGTTAATCAGAGAGCATTGACAGATCAAGAATAGAAAAACTCAGCTTTATATGTTATGCAAAGGAAAGAAGACCGATTAAACTCACTTTTCATAAGAGTAGAGATCACGGTTTATCCTGACTTTACTCGAACTATCTTTCGGGATTTTCTCGGTTAGATACTTCATTGTTCCAAAAAGCGGTGGTGTCCTACAGGAAAACAAATTAGATCTTCAAAACAACTGCTAATGTGTGACCAAATGAGCTCAAAATAACACCGATTCAATGAAAAAGAAATTACCTTGAAGTAGGTGGCGAGGCGTTGAATGCTTCGGATGCTTTCTTACTTTCTTTGAAACATTCATCTGCAGCTTGTAAAGCAGCAACAGCCATGCCATGTAATTTCTCTGTGTTTCCTTCATCAAGAATCAAACCGTGATAGTAGTAAGCTGCAGCCTGATCCAAAAGATTTCAAGACATTAGACAAATGGACCTTAATCGCCTATTGCATTTAAGCTCCACATCCAGAGATAGACTCTGTTAAAAGCCGCATGGTTCTCAGAACATAATGATAGGGATCATATAAGCAAAAAGCGAAGTTTTTTTGTGTGATAGAGACAGATTTTACAAGAAAGGGCCATAGCTCAGGATAATAACTGAAAACTACAAGACAAGTTTACATATGAAAGGAGTAAGAGAGCAAGAGAGAAAGAATCAAGCAGTACCTTAGCTTCGACATATTTCCACTTAACAAAGAGTCTATGCTTTTCTCCCCAACCATTTGCTAACGGAAGATTCATTAAATTATCTTGTGCCTGTTTCAGTGGCACATAGACAAGGAAAAGGACACATTAATGAAAAGTTCCAGATGTCTCCAAGACAAGAGGGGGGCAGAAAATATATAGAGGAAGTCTCAAATCTCAATGACAAACAAATTGGATAAGAGTAAGGAATTTACCTGCTGCCAATATTTCACCATTTCGCATGAAAGTCTTCGTTTTACTGCAAGAGTGGCCTTTGAGCTATCAATCGCCATGCCAAGTTGGATATCAACACCCTAAAATCAGCAACTTGAAAGATATTAGACCCTAATATAGAAAGAAACCACATGAGCTACAGTTAAATGCCATAGGATAACTAAACCGTATCCATTAAATGAGAGGTGCTACCTGGCCAAGTGCTTGCAAGCAAAGAGCCCGTAGAACTCCTTCCGCTAAGTCGACCGGTAAACTTCTTCTGCAGAAAAACGAAAAACAAAGACAAGGATTGTGCCATTGTGCTCAGTTGAAAATTATCAACAAGACAACAAGTACAGTGAATATTAGAAACTTTTTCATTTACAAACCTTTGCTCAGCAGAAAACTGAGGGAGAACATGTTTAATGGCACAGTCAAGATAGCCAGCTGCTTTTAAGAAGATATCAATGGAAGATCGTCTGTTTTCTGTAATGAAAGAAAAAAAAACAATCACTTTTAAGTCTGAGAGACCTTACCATAACATTTGATTAATAAATTTATTTTGAGAAAAATCATCAAATAAAAAAACGTCCAGAGACAAAAACACAGCAGAATGTATGAGAATTATCCTCCGGCAACTGAAGATAGATGAGAAACTTTCTCAGAGAAGCCTAACCTTCTGATACTTTCGGATGGTTGTGACCATCACTAAAACCTCTGGGAAGAAGCAGTAAATTGGCTTGTGACATTTGTAGCATTGCCATAAGATGCAAAACAGACAAAACTTCATACCAAACGTTTGTCATTGTTGTTTCCTGGTTAGAAGTAAATATGTAAGAGTCGGTACATTATGATGACACTTGAAAACGAACTGCCTTGAAAATTACCGCACCTCTTCCTCATCCTCTTGATTTACCCAATTAAATTGTACTTTAAACTGTAGATGGCTACCTGAAGAACGTACTGCAGGGTCAGAATAAACCTCTGAAACAAAACAGATCTTTCTCTAAACTAAAATACACATAACAGTATTATTACCATCTTTAGTTAATCCCAATAGAACAGGTAGATAATCTACCAAAGCTTGATGAAGATCCGAGAGCATTGAGCCTCCTGCCAAGAAATTCCATTAAGAGTTCTGAACAGTAGAAAGCACTCAGCAGACGTGATAAAAACACACAAAGATCTTCACAGATAATATATATATATATATACCATGTTGTGTCTTTCTCCTAGTTCTTGTTATTGTAGGTCCTTCTTGATTAGCCATCACTACTATACGCGTTCTTAAAGCTGTCAAGCGTTCCACTAGAGTCTTTGGTAATTGATCCCCAAGAGACTGCAAGAACTCCACCGGTCTTGGTATCCTTAAACCAGGTACATATAGTGAAACCTCACCGATGCTTGTTGGCTTTCTTCTGTTCCCACCAGAGCCTTTCGGGGTTGATGCAAAGCATCCCATTTTTTACAGAGCTTAAGAAATCTACAAACCAAAAAGACAAATCTACATCATAAGTGCCAAAAATTGATAAAGGTCTCACAAGGAATCTTATGAGAAACAATCTGTGACTTAAAAATGATCAAAACAATCTGTGACTACGTGGAGAATGATTCCACATAGAAAATGCAATGAGGAGAGACTTGGTAAAATTAATGTCCAAGCAAAAAAACAACTCAACTCCTTCCTCCTCCATTAAATTCAGAGGGATAAAGTGAAACCCAGCTCACGAGCCATTACTATACCATCTTCATAATTCAACGTGACTAGAAATCTACACGAATCTTCACAATAATCTACTTTAAGACCAAGATTCAAGCAGAAACAAACAAGTAAATGATACCGTTTGATAACAAGTAAGAGGTTGTTGATTTTCTCAACTTGACCCTAATCAGATAGCTATCTAATTCAGTTTATTTCTGAAGGGGAAAAAAAAAAGAGACTTGATCAGCCCATGTGAGTCACAGAGAAAGCATGAAACTTTAAGCAGTTCTTATTACATTTCTCCACTTTGATACGATATTCCGAATATATGAACACAAAATCCATTAAAAAAACGAGGATTTTCAAAGGCTGCATAGCAACTTGACTTGAAAAGGCAAGATTTTGAGTAAAGGCTCACCAAGAATTATGCTAAAATTTAAACGAAAATGTTAGGAGAAGTAATGTAAAAAGATACTTTATTGAGCACCAAAAAAGAAAAAGAAAAAAACTTCAATCCGTGAACAAAAGAAAAACCTTAAGCAACATTTCCCCCAGAAAGAAAAAAATAAATAAACAGTAGAGTACCAAATAGAAAGCTAATTCAGCATTGAATAGTTCGAAATCGTATCGGATAGAAAGGAAAAGGAATTCAATTGACAATGAATCTGAAAACATATTTATAGGAAGTAGATTTTTACCTAAGATATTAAAACCGCTCCTCTATATTGCTAAATTGGAAGGATATAGAGATTATCACAGATGATTGGTTTTCAGAATCGCATGAGATTTTCTCCTCATTGAAGTCGAAGAGAATGGGTTCTTTAAAAGAACTTGATACAGAGAAGGCTAATGAAGAAGAAGAAGAAGAAAAATATTGCTAGAAGGGATAAATTTCAACGCAAGGATAAAATAATGCTCTGACTAGTACTTCACTAGTCACTCACTATAGCTAAACTACCAACAACAACAACAAAATCATCAATATAAGAATAATTTATTTATTATAATATCAACCAGAAATAATTCATATTCTTAATCTATTTTTGTCGTCTTTTAATCTAAATAATGTACAACCAGAAATAATTCATATTTTTTAATCTAAAATTAATTTCATATGCAATGGGAAAATATATAATATTGTATAAGCGAAATACCTTCGTTTATATATATTTGAATTATTTTAAGCTACAAAACTAAATATTTTTAATATTTGAGATAATTATGGTATTTCTCCTTCTAATCTACCCTTTATCCAAATCTAAAATTATTTGAATTTTAATCAATATTAATTAAATAATAACATATTAAATATGGACAAATTATATAATTGCATATTTTCTTAATCTTTTAAAAAACAAAAGGAATACATTTTATATCTTATCCTCTATTGAAATAGTGCCTAGTGGCTATCACTGATATGTAATGATATAAAATTTTGGATTTATTGGCATCATTAGCTGTCCATCGGCCTCATTCTAAACAAGATCTTGTAATGATATATAGATTTGCTCTCCAAGACTGCTTTTATTCCGGCTTTTATATCTCAAATATGATTCTCTACGCATATTTCAAAGACATCTATATTTTAATATTATTATTTTCGATAATTTAACATTATATAAATTCGATCAAAAAACAGTGCAGCTCAATGTCTCATGATTATAAAAATTGTTTAGCATAAGAATCTTCTAAAAGTATTTAAATCGCTGTAGATTTGGAGATTTGATTAGAATGCAAATTCTGAATACATCAAACCAGCATTAATTGCATTCTGAATTTTCCGCAATCATTCATTTAAACTTCCATTACGATACAAACACCATGCGGATTAAATAATCTTAAAATATCGCGATTAGCATTTTGAACTTCATATTTCCAAGCCAAAATACCGGATTTGAATATAAATATATAAAAATGCGATGCTTATAGAATGGCAAGAACTACTAAACTAGAAGACAATCATCATAAAAGTCTTTAGATTTATGTTGCTGTTACAAATAGAATAACAATTAATCAGGGACAAAATCTTCACCGGCCTAAACGTTACAAGGTACATAAGCACTCCACGTCCGTTCACACTTGTTTGTCTATGTCCCATAACGAAGGCCCATGGCTAGCTGCTCAAAGCAATATTACAAGGAAAATGCCGGTGATGTCATTGTCTACGTGGCAGCCTCGTTGGGCACGTGATGTTACTAATTTTTGGGCGGTCTCAACAATTAAATTATTTTGTGTGGGGACTACTATACAGGTGTCAAAGGTTCGTGTGACGTTTGAGGTTAGAAACGTCGCGGCTGTCTTTCACCGTCACCGTCGAACGGTCCGAATTTTTGTATAAGGCTGGCAAGGTAGTGGTGACGACACGTGTCCCAATCATTCCGTATGTTGAAGATATCTCCTGCTTTTTCTTTTCTTTTTTCATTTTCGTCTACGTCTCTTTCCTTTTACTGAACAGTCTTATTTTTCTGTGATTAACCAACAAACATCATTACTTCATTAGAGAACTAAAGTAGTATTGATTAATCCGATTGAGTCAAAAGTAAAAAAAAAAGGTATTAATACTATTTTAATTTGAGAAGCCTTTAAATATACTTTATAAAACATTTATGCCATGGTGGATTTTTATTTGTCAAAGATGAAAGGTGATCAAACAAAAAGAAATTTTCGATTTTTTTTCTAGCATTCCAAAATTAGCCTGGGTTTTGGTTTAGGATGATTTCAGTTATAAGATTAAAAAAATGTGAGTAGCAAAAAAATCATATATAAACAATAAGCGAGGTGGAAGCTAAAAATAAATACGACGTCGTTTAGATGAAAGCTATAAATCATCAAATGTCTATACGCTGTCATTTGGGATACACGGCTCCGTTTCACTGGCACTTTTCCGAGGCATGAAATTAGCGTAAATGATGTCTGGGATAAGTAGTTGAGATAGGATTTAACTTCAAACCTTAGTATAGCTACTTTAAATGGAAGAGTTTTGGAAGATTAAACAGTGGCTTGTCTAAGTGAAGATCACTATGGGAGATTGGAATGTGGTTTGAATAATTGGCGAATTCAAGGGAGAATTTAACCAGGTACAAAATGTTGTTGGAGAATTTAACCCTGATGATTCTGATGAAACATGGACTAAGCTCTTATATCTTACAAAGGACATGAGCTTTGCTTTCTGCATGCACTGGTATGATTGATATACACTATCTAGCACCAAGTTCAAGATCATACAGTTTATGAATTTTTGTTAACATGTTATCTTTCATCAAAACCAAGAATAAGATCTGTGTTTCTAAATATGTATATGACCATGTTTCAGAAAATTTGCCAGGAGGAAGTGTGGTTTGGTCATGGACTCATGGATGATGGATGCTATGTTAATATGTTCAATTGTGGTTTAATCATGGATGCTGAAGAACAGAGCTTGGACACATTTTAGGTATGTTCGTTTGTCAGCCGCAATTTTCTACGGCTACGACGTGCGTCTAAACGATATTCGTTTGTTAGTTGTAGTTTCCTACACTTAAACGCTATAGCAGACGTATATTATTGCGTTATAAATTTTTAGCCGCAAAAAAATTTAGCATTAGCGGTGCATTTGGTACTGTTGCGTTAGGTACTGTTGCGGCTGCAACCAAGTTGTCGATGCGAACAGACACGCGGCTGTTAAACAAACAAGAACCGCAATATATAATCACAAGTCGTAAACTGCAGCCGCATACAGCTGTCAAACGAATATAACCTTCGTGACCGATGGATCTGGCTATAGAGATGATCTAAAATTGGCCACTTAATGGGTATTTTGTTTCCTTTTGATGTCATGTGAGAATAGTGAACGTCCTGGATATTACCCATCGTAAAAACCAGACAGCTCATTATCTCCATGATTCATATCCATCCTTGCTTTGCCTTTTGCTTTTCGATTAATCAATTGGTTAATTGTCATATACCGGTTTGCTTGTGTGGAGCAATCTGAGGAAATGTTTTTAGTTGTAATAAATTGTATTTGACTTCCTTCCCAACTAACTCTGCCTATTTTCCTACTAAACGTCACCAGTTTGGTTTTGTTCCTGCACACGTACAAGTGAGTTCGAAAACGGTTTGTTTATAGCTTACCTAGGATTTGATTAGTTGATTGGATTATAAGCTATATCTCCAATCAATCCTTATAAATATTCTATAATCTGTTTTGCAAGCTATACCTTTTCAGGTTTCAACTTTATCTTCTCATTTATTTTTTCTTTCATAGGATTTTTTTTTAATTTTCTTAAGTTTATAGGCTATGTACCTGCACATACGTTAAAAATAGAAGCCGGTAATTACTGCCAAATCACTACTTTTAAAGTTAAATTTGTTAGATGACTGAGAGTACAAAAGCTAACCGTCTTAGACAAGACAAGAGAGAAGGTTAGTGATGTGTTTGGAGACCAAATGTTTGAGCAAATAAGATGCGACGAGTTGTCAAATTCATTTTCATAAAGTATAAAGCCACTGATATATCATATATCAATCAGTTAACCAATTAATTAATTAAGACACAGAGTCGTTTTAGGTTTTTCCACGTTGGTCCGATTTAAGGAAAAGAAACATTTAGTTAGGTCTAAAAGGCTAACAAAACATACCCAACGATATTTAATTATACTTATACGTGACCTGCAATTAAATCACATGTCCACAACATCTATACCAAACTCTCTCATTCCCCTCCAGTTTTTCTTTCTTGAAAATTGTGTTGATATACCAGAAGGCACTACGGTTCAAATTTAGTCATCAAGTTCGATCGACACAACCCTTTTCATTCTCCCGTATTTTGGACCTACGAGTGCACCTTAATTATTTACTGTTGATTTAATTTGTGATATATAAAATCTCATAAAACTGGAAAATTATTTCCACATGTAATATATACATAGACTATAAAGTGATTAATTTCTAACATTTGTGTTGTCATATAGCAAAACATTAACACATTTAAGTTTTTTTTGTTGAACGCAAAATCATAATAAAAAAAATATTGTTGCATTAATGATTCTCACAATATTATACTAAATATTAATACAATATCATACATGTACATTCTCCGAGCCATAGATTATAGTAACCTTGAGTCATGCTCTAGAAGTTGTTCAAATATATATAAAGCTGACTATAAAAATTGAATACATAACCAACGTGGGATTGGACTAGTGATAATTTTTTGTGGGTTAAAATTAAGGAAGTCACGAATTCGATTTTCTTTGGGAGGAGTCTTAATTTAACATTGGTCTGAGTCCTACCCCAAATGAATTAGGAACCCACGGACTCTGAACCTCCTGGTTATTAAAAAAAAAAAAATTAAATACATATAATTATATATAATATGTGTAGTGTATATTTAGCTTGCAGAAGAGTATGCGAACGTAGATGAAGTATTGGTGGCTGAAGTAGAGGGCTTAGGTTGGAAAAGTATATATTTAAGAGTAGACGTTGAAAGTTTAACGAAAATTCAACCCACCAAGCAATCTCTCCCCTCTTGTGTAATTTCCTTTTCTCTTTTCATTATTCATCAGTTAATCAATTAAAAGAAAAAAAAACTCCCACATAAACAGAAATATATTGTTGTAAAAAAGAAATATATTGTAAGAAGATATAAGAATTAGATGGGAAAATGAAGAAGGTAGATTACTTAAAAGGAATGTGTTTGGTTAGGGAAGACGTTGGCATCAATCGCCGGCGAAAACCTCCCTCCGAACTCTCCCTCACTCTCTAACGAATCTTATAATATTCATTAATTTCAATTCTCCATATAATATCAAAATATATACATTTTAACAAAAATAAATATCAAAATATATACATATATATATGTATGGTGCTGTTGCTCTTCAGCTTTCTTCTTGTTCCTACATACCCATCTTTCCTTACCTACATCAAACCTAGGGTTTCTTATATTAACATATATACATATATATACATAGGTTGTGATTTACAGAATATCACAGAGATCGGACGGAGAAGAATTAAAGAATGATGTGCAGTCGAGGCCATTGGAGACCTGCAGAAGATGAAAAGCTAAGAGAACTCGTCGAACAATTTGGTCCTCAAAATTGGAACGCCATAGCTCAGAAGCTCTCTGGTCGATCTGGTAAAAATGATCTTAAAATATCCTTACTACTTTTTAATTCCTTAAATTAGCATAAACTAAGGTTTAATATAGAATTACTATATGTTGGTTTGGTTTGGATTTTTGGGTTTCAGGTAAGAGTTGTAGATTGAGATGGTTTAATCAATTGGATCCTAGGATAAACCGAAACCCTTTCACGGAGGAAGAAGAAGAAAGGCTTTTAGCGTCTCATCGGATCCATGGGAACAGATGGTCAGTGATCGCTAGATTTTTCCCTGGTCGAACTGATAACGCCGTTAAAAACCATTGGCACGTCATCATGGCTCGTCGTGGTCGAGAACGGTCCAAGCTGCGTCCACGTGGCCTTGGCCATGATGGCACGGCGGCTGCGACTGCGATGATGGGTTATAACGACTGCGATAAGAAGAGAAGATTGGCAAGAACCGCAACCGCTACCAGTTATCCTTATCAATTTTCTCATATTAATCATTTTCAAGTCCTCAAAGAGTTCTTGACTGGAAAGATCGGGCTTTGGAATAATAAGACTCCAATCACTGAAGGTATTAAATCAAATACGGCTTTAAATTTGTTATTTGTGTGTTTGTGTAGATAGATTATAGATACATAAACATAACCATTAGGTAACATGTGTATATATACGTATATTATATATGAATATATATATATATATATATAGACAAACTCAAAACCATTAGGTAACATGTACATTTTATTCGTCTCTTTTAAAATGTGCAAGTAGTGGTGCATTCGTGTAGAACCTGATTTTTTTCATAAATATGTTATTTTCAAATATGGATTTTGGGATTCATGTTTCTTTCGTGAAAACGTTAATTTTTTTTGGTTAAAAATTTTGTAAAGAATCTTTATATAGTTCAAATTTGAAACATAACTTTTTCATAGTTAGATGCATATACAGTAGCTTATAATAATAATACAACTATTTGTATTACTTCTAAAAACTAGCTTTTGGACATCAATTATTTGGACAGGAGCAATAGACCAAACTGAAAGACCGATGGAGTTCTACAATTTTTTTCAAGTAAACTCAGATTCGAAGAAAACCGAAATGATTGACAGTTCAAGAAAAGACGAAGAAGAAGATGTCGCTCAACGCAGCCGCAATCATAACGAGAATTGTGTTCCTTTCTTCGACTTTTTGTCTGTAGGAAACTCTGCCTCTCAGGGTTTATGTTAATCACTCCGTACCATATCTACAATAAGGTGGATATTCATGTGTTAATTAAATGTAGTAATTACTAATAAGCAAGAGCTCTTCTTTGAGCGAAATGGGAAAATTAGATAAGAAGACGGCTCTACTTTTTCTTGTATATAAGAAGATTGTATTTATAGATATAGGTCTAGGTTTATGTATTTCATTTTAACGATGTCTATAACAAAATATAAAATCAAACAAAAGTATTTCGGTAAAATAATTAATTGGTTTAAGCTTTCTTATTAAAAAAAAATAAACCAAGTTAAAAAGGGGAAAAATGGAGCGGAAACTTAACTTTTACAAATTTATTCAAGAGTAATTAGAATATGTTGTGAAACCATATTTAATCTTAACCAAAACCAATAATATACCAAACTGGTCAAGTTTCAAAACCATATTTCAACTTTTAATTATTGTAGTTTCAAAAGCGCAAGAGCTGTAATAAGACGTTTACTTTGCTAGATGCTATAACGACCGATATAAAATTTCATGGAAACAAATTATAATTGGAAGATTCATACAAAAAAAATCATACTAATTTGTGGAACATGCAATCAGCTGTCATATACAAAAGTAACAAAACTCTCGCAGTATCGGACTTAATTAAGATGGATCTTTTAAGAGGTGTTAGTTGCTAATCAAAGAAACATATGTAATTACCACCGAGATACCTACATGTATTACATCATCAAACTAACCAAAATGAAAATCTTTAATACACATAATGAACATGCAGACTATTTTGACACATATAGCTTGTGATGATGAACCTTGAACTTATTTTGGTAATTAATACTTTTATGAACCTTTAACTTCTACAATGAGTTTTTGAGTTTCGTTAAGTTTCTTTAATTGTACAGTATAATAAGTTAATAACGGAAAGACGAAATCGAGGTTGGAGTATAAATATGATTAAGTTGGGAATAGTAATCAGCCACCACGAAATATAATCAAAAGTAGCAAATCTACCTTTGTCTTAGAAAGCAAGAATAAAATAATTCGTTTTTAAATAGGTGGAGATGAAGAACACACATCTTGACACGACTTGTAACCATACTTCTCGTTTTGAAATAAATATATTTCTTTTAATTTAATCATCGACTTGTTTAAAAAAATAGTTTTTCAAAAATTGATGTCATTATGCTTACTAGGGTTTTCTCGTTGATTTAAATATGTATGTCACCTTGATATTGTTTAAGACAATACGAAAGAACAACCCCAAAAAAGTAACTGTATGCATATTTTATTATGGAAGATAATTAAACGAAAAAATGATCATTGAATAAAGATGTTGAACTAATCAAATTTGGATAAGACTAAGACACCCACTAGAACAAGAATGTATAAACTTCTGATTGGATGTGTGTATTATCTCAGAGAATATGAATATTTCTGCAAGACAAAAAGTTTCAAACTTTTTTTCCATTTAGAAGTTTTTCGCTTTCTAGATAACTGTAGTGTTCTTAATTTTTTAGAATTCTCATCTTATTTTGTTTTCTTTTTGAGCTTATACTTAGCTATAGTTTATAACTATTGATTAAGTTTGTTGAGGCTGGAAAAGTGAAATAAATTTCACGACGCATTTTGATGGTTCAGTCCAATGGATGAGTTAACGAAGATCAATGACCTGTTTTCTTTTCAAGCTTTAGAGCATCTTCTTTTCTGTTATGGAGTGGTGTGGGTATAGATATTAAAGAAATGGCTTGAGCCAAAAAAAACCCTTCGTATTGTGGGCTTATTATGTTAGTTTTGGGCCTATAAGGACCAATAGGCCTTTTAATGTGGAAGATAGAATCAGTTTCAAGTAATACTCATAAAGACTTTAAAAAAACAAAAACATAAAGTCAGACTGATAGACTTCGACAAATCTGACAAACACAATAAAAGATGGAAAAGTGACATGAGAGAGATGAGACCTTTCCTATTTTAATAAGCAAGCATCGATTAATTTTTTTTGTATATAGAAGCAAAATCATTAAAATAAATTGCCCAAAATAATAGTCAAAATTCCAACATATAAACCCAATATAGTATTCACAAGATATATGCATGAGCTAATTTTGTTTGGAATCATACTAACGGTTGCATGTAAAAACAAAAATTAATTAAAAATTTTCACTTTAATAATATTATATAGGAAATTTTTAATGATTATAGAAAATTGTATCATCATCAGCTTGAAATCACTCTCTCTCTTCCTTCTTTCCCCGCTCTGTACCTCTTCTCTTTCCCCCACATTTCCATTATCTCCTACTCTCTCTCTCTCTCTGAGAATGTCTTCTACAACAATCGGCGAGCACATCAGACTCCGACGAGCTAGGAACCAAACAATCCGTCATCTGGACGCCACCGACGATGATCCGCCGCTGACACACGTCGTTCTTCCGATTTCTCAACCTAACCGGTTCTGTAACTCTGCAATGTCTTCCTTCTTTCTCCTCCCGACTTCCTCCAACGAAACCACAAGGAAGAAACCGTACCAGACGAAGTCGTTTCGGAGGATGGGTTGCACAGCAGCTCAGGAGGTTTCTGTTCCCTCCATGATTCGCTCCTCCGCGGATTGGGATGCCAGAATTAGACAAGATAGGAAGAATACTAAGAAGAAGAACAAGAGGAATAAGGGAAGCTACGATGGTGGCTCGATTAAGTTTTTAAGTGAGGCTAGAGACGTTGATGTTTGGTGCGGACCTGGATTTGGATTCTCCACCGATGCGGTGGTTGGTCCTCGGAGAAAGAATCTTCCGTTGGCACGTCGCAAAATTGATGTGGATAACAACAATTTTAATCACTCTGAGGTAAATTTGGTAACTTTTTGATCAGTAAATTATATAATTTCCAGTGAATTTTGTGATGAATTTAGTATTATTATTAATAGTGTTATTGACTTATTTTAGCAAATAATATAATTTAGGCAGAAACTGTATGGAGTGGTTGGAGCTAGAGTAGTTGTAGTTAGCTCTATGCTATTGCTGGGCCATGTTGGTTTATTGAACTTGTGTGTTCTGGTTTGGATTCTCTTTAGACAATCAGAAGGCTCTACTTTAGTTGAGATTTCTCTATTATTAGTTTTCGTCTGATGTGAGGATAATATATAAAAATACTTTAGTTTGACGTGTGGGTGGTCCTCTTGGTTTGATTAGCAATGAACTAATCAGAATGGAATCTTTAGCATGTTTTTTTGTCTCGTTTGGTTAGAGGAGAATCTAGGCATGGTTTGGCTTATGGTTGGATTCAATTAGTTAAGGGAGTTCTTGGAGTAAATTTATCTGTTTATTCAGTTTCTAATTATTTCTTTTGATCGAGAAACCACATTGCTTCAGAGGACTTGAGAATTAGGGAGCTATTCTCTTGTGTATGTTTGAACTATTATAACACAATGCTACAAATGTCTGCAGGGCTCCTCTGTTTTTCCCAGGCGGTTTCTCAAACAAGAATCTCATTCTCATGCTTTCTTGAACTCTGATTCGACGGTTATGACTTCATCACACGCTGAACCAACGATGTTCTCAACTAGATTTCGTGGACTTCTCCAACACCCTTACCCTGATGATCTTACCGAGGTAGAATAGTTGCCCTTATCTTTCTTGTATCTGGTAAATGTTGGAGATTTGATTCCTGACTTGATGAACTGATCAAACTCATACTGATTGGAGGTTTGGGTTGTTACTTGGCTTCATATGAACTAAGACATTATTCTAGATTGCCCCTTTATCTCTTACATAAAGTGGGAGACAAATTCTGTAATCGTTCTCTCCAGTTAAAATATTTTCTATGGTGCTGTAAACTGTTTTGGATGGCTAATATCAGTGACTAAGTTGAAGAACTAAACCATGCAGCTAGTGTAGTCATGCTTAAAAAATCCTGCTGTTCACTGCAGATGATGATGCACCGGAATGGTTTTGTAATGGGAAGGATAACAGATACGCACGATCACTTCCGCGACTTGAGGCTCGATGTTGATACCATGTCATACGAGGTATGTTTCTAAAAAAAAGTATCATGAGAATAAAGCTGAAAATTTCATCTTCTCAACTTTATTGAATGGGTATGCTTTAATCTACACAGCAACTTCTTGAGCTTGGTGATAGAATTGGTTATGTGAATACTGGACTAAAAGAAAGCGAGATACATAGTTGTCTTGGGAAAATCAAACCCTCCATATCACAGACTCTTGCTGATAGAAAATGCAGCATCTGTCAGGTACAAACTCAAGATTGAGTCAATGGCTTTCTCAAAACTTGAGCCAGATTATTACTTTCCAGATCATGAGTTTCATATTGATATTCCTCATTGTTGGATGATGACAGGATGAGTATGAGAGAGAGGATGAGGTTGGGAAATTGAACTGTGGACACAGTTTTCATGTCCATTGCGTGAAACAATGGCTATCGAGGAAGAATGCTTGTCCAGTCTGTAAGAAGACAGCGTACGTCAAGTCTTAAGAGAATTGTATGTATCTCTTGTCTGGTTTCTGATATCTCAAGATCTTTCATTTAAGCCATTTTGCTGTATAGATCTGAATCATCTATACTTGATTCATATATTTGTTGTTTTGGATTTAGCATTCACAATTATGTTTTTATAATATTTTGTAGATCTTATTTTCTTTTGTATGGTCTATCTATGTGATTGAAGTACGATTTCTACAACGCTTGTAAGAACAAGAGTTTGCAATCTATGGTTTCTGTAGCCTTTTCGTGTTCTTACAATTGCTATTTAAAAGTAATAAATCTGGATTACCAAAAAATAATAGAATTGGGAGGTAAAGGTGCCTTTGAGATTGCAAGAAGCATGGTCAATGACCACATAATGCAACCATACGTCTCTAAAGAAATACTTTTTGGATCGAGAAAGGTGACCTATCGTTGTGTACATGCTCACTGATCGCCTTCCTTTTGGTATTTTCTGATCTGTTTCTTCGCTACTCTGTTCTTGTCTTTCGTATGCTTTCAACATCAAGGTCGATTGTTTCAAAAACTTTTAATGAGAAAAAAACAGAGAGTGGATATGGTTCTATGGAGTCGGATGCACAGTGCCGCGGAAGACGTCATGCTCCCTCAATAATAATTTTATTTTTGTTATTTTAAAAACATAAGAGAGTAAATAATGGCAGCATTGGTCTTGTGGGACTTTAGTACTTAATGCCGTGCCGTTGGGGAGGGAAAGGAATGACAGTCCATTGATTACAGAAGACTTGACAAATCAACTGAAAATCCAACAGAGTTGACGCAAGACTTCCCAAATCAAAGCTCTACAAAGTATCCGCATGCATAAGGATGACATAGCCTTATTCCTTACCAACCATACTTCCGAGAGGAAAAAAATGATGATTCCAAGCCAATCTTGTCTCTTCTTCTTGGTTCCCCTCATATTATACACTCTTGCTTCTCCTACGATCCAAAGGGATGCTCTTTTGGAGTTCAAAAACGAGTTTACGATCGTTGCGCCTGACACAGATGCTAGTCGACTTTTAAGTTGATGGAACATGATCAGTGATTACTGTTCTTGGGAAGGTGTCACATGCGATGGTAAGTTCGGTGAGGTGATATCACTCGAACTTGATTCCATGTCTCTCAACGGCTCTTTGAAATCAAACAGCAGTCTTTTTAAACTCCAACATCTACGTCGCCTATCCCTTAACAGTTGCGATCTCATAGGGAAGATTCCATCTTCAATAGGTAACCTTTCTCGTCTCACCGATCTTGTACTTTTCTGACAATCACCTGTTAGGTGAACTTGCACCTTCATTCGGCAACCTAAACCAGCTAACCTTCTTAAGCCTTTCACCAAACAATTTGAGTAGTAATATTCTTATTTCATTTGCCAACTTAACCAAGCTATCCCAATGATTCCTCTCTAAAACTCAATTCACTGGTGGAGATCTCCCTCGTATACTAGCAAATTTAACAAGCTTGTCCCACTTAGACCTTGGCCATAATCACTTCAAATCCACGCTTCCATCTGACATGAGTGGACTTCAAAACTTGAAACTCTTTGATGTGAGTGGAAACTCGTTCGTCCGTAATTTCCGCACAACCTTGTTCACGATTCCTTCGTTACAAGGGGCTTATTTGCAGGGTAACCAATTCGAGGGACTTTTAGAGTTTGGGAACACATCTTCATCGTCTATGTTTGACTATCTAGACGCTTCTCATAACAATTTCTACGGACCAATCCCAGAATCTATATCTGGATTTCTTAATCTCGAAGTGTTAAATCTTAGCCATAACAATTTGATTGGGCCAATTCCTGGATCTTTATCCAAATTAGTCAAACTCGCTTCTCTCGATCTCTCCTACACTAAGTTGCAAGGTCAAGTACCGAGTTTCGTATGGAGACTATTGAGCTTGACAATTTCTCATAACTCTTTCAGTAGCTTCAGCGAACCTCTGGAAGTTTTGGCATCTATGATATAGCGTTTATAGAAATGTTTGTTTGTCTGTTCTTCATCACCTCCTTAAAATAGAATATAATAAATTATACAAATTGTAATATAATTTGTACCAGTTGTCCTATTTCAGTTTTCGTTAAATCAGATTCTAATCAGGAATTTTTTTTATTTTCTTTTATTTGTTTTTCGTTTTAGTTTTTAAAAACTAAAATATATTAACAAATTTTTATTAAAGATATAAATGAGTTAGCACATACAAAATGACATACAGATTATTCTGGAGCACCACATATTATTCTGAATCAGCATGGTTACTCGTTTAATAATCTACCGGAGAAGAAACTTGATTTGAAAGATTCCGGGAAAGAATTCGGGGGACCTTTCGTGTTATATATGAGCTATGGATTGTTAGATGCGATGTATCAGAGTATGGTGTATTGGTTGATCGGAGCATTGTCTAATGATTCACAGACTTTGAGTAGATACAGTGGATTCTATAAAGGAGTGCAGAACGCAGGAGCTGCAGTAGCTTGGCAAGTGGATACTCGTAAGGTTCCATTAATGTCACAGCTTATTGTAAATTGGTCTCTCACTACTGTAAGTTATCCTCTACTAGTTATTCTTGTGTACTTGTTTGTTAAAGACGAAGATAATGATGATGATAGTGGTAATAAGGTTTAGAGAGTAGTGTAATAGAATATTGAGTAACTTTACTGTTTTTAGTACAAATCTTTAAGCTTCTTGTTGAAATATAGTTATGTTCGGTTATGAATCAACAAAGGACAGTAAGAAACAAATATTTGAGGTTCTGAAATGTCTCTGTTCTTTTATAGTAACTGAGACTGTTTACTTGTTTAGGTTCTCATAAAGTCCTGTCCTTTCACTCCTCTGTTGAGACTGGAGTGTATTACATAACTTTTGAGTCGTTGATTAGTAGCGATGTCATCGAAATCGGGTTTTACAAAGACGAAAATAACAGAGCATAAGTTGGCTCTAGGGTTCCATATCTTCACTGTAAGGATGGCGTGTTACGCCATTTACATCCGAACTCATGGTCCTACAGTTCCCATAACCTTTTCAGAATATGGGCAAGGCTAATGGATTTAGACAAAACTTGGTAGATTACGCATACGGCCTCAAAAAATGAAAATCAACTGGAAAACTCGACGGTCCTTGCACAGATGAACAAAATTGACTGAGGTATCACCTCCCTAAATTCTCAAGTCTATTTTTGAGATATGAAGAGAAGAAAATTTAGCCTCAAACGAGGTAATGGTTTGTGAATTTTTGAAGACAAATCAATAGTCTTTTAATTTCATACCTACACTATGTAATCACTTGAGGCAGTTGTTCCTCGGCTTCTATCACTTGTAAAGATGGCAATATTAAAAACCATGGATTCTCAGAAAACAAAACATGCATATTATGTTAATGAAGGGGAAACTAAAAAAAAACCCAACAAAAACAAATGTGATTCGACGTCAAACCTTGCGGTCCTCAAGATGACGCAGGCATTGACTGACCCGTCCTTATACGACAGGCCTGTAGGAAGTGTCACAGATCTAATAAATCTATCTTTCTTATCTTATCATCTACGTTTATATTCAGACCAATATAAAATCAGGAAATTCGGTAAGCATTCCTGGCATTAAAATTAGAGCTTTGTTAAAGACAAATACGGCTGAAACTTACTTTAAATATTTAACGATAGAAGTCAACAACTATGAGATCTCTGTTTGAAGGCTCTGAAAGAGAGAGAAGCTCTTTCAAAACAGAAAACAAAAGAATTGGGCTTTCGATTCTCAAAAGGAAAAAGAAGAGAAAGGTCTCAAACAACCAACGAAGCAACTATATTAGTTTTTTCGGTAGCCATGTGAGGAAATAGTTTTGTACAACTTTGTTCACAATTAGAGTGCGTCAAGGGAAATGAAATGAGAGATTCCTAAGAACTATGATTTTGCAGGGGGGCTTGCCTGTAAGCACGATAAGTCGTCGTCTTGTAAAGGAAGCTGTGAAAGAGCGTCGTTGCAAAGACAATTGCACAGCGATCGTGATTGTCTTCAAGCGTGGATGACAAAAAGAAGAGATGGCTTGTGGGTATCTGTTTGTCTAGCTTGTATGAAAGTTGTTTTATAAATATTTTGTTGGTAGACGCTTCTCAAGCTGTCAATGGATCAATTAAACTCTTGGGATTACCATTGAAAGAAAAAATAAATTTGAAGATTCACAGAAGCAAAAGTAGAGAGCTTTATAAATCATAGTACATGATCAGTTTACAATGAATTAAGAAAATGGGACTACGGAATATTATCACTGAATTTAGCAGCAGTAAACTGACAATTTAACAATGTTTTGGTCTCACCAGAACATGAAAACGGAAAAAGGTAAGAGAAGGAGGCAAGACTAGGGTGCCCTAACCAACATTCTCATTGGAAGTCGAGGTCGAGTTTCCTCTTCAGATGAGATCTATCGGCACTACAAAATGAACAACAAGAAGAAGCCATTAAAACACATTCATTCTTGAGACTGCCATAACAACTGAGATTAGTACAGTAGGAGTGAAATGACTCTGTTTTTACCTGGTGATTGTTGGCCGGTTTGGAGGTCGCTCAGCGAGGATGGTAAAATCTAACGACATGGGTGCTTGTTGATCCTTGTCAATATGAGACTTCAAACCATCAACCCTCCCATGCTCAGGTATCACTCTTCTAAGCTTACGTGGTGGTGATAACACTGTGATGGCCTCGTGTTTACCGTAAGAGGCTTTACCATCCTGCTTCCGAACTGGCTTTGGAAGCTTAGCTGGGTCAGTAGGAGCAGGTGCAGAGGTGGTGAAGTACCTAAAAAATGAAAACAAAGGAATGAGAGCAGAACTCTAGATATACTTTGCCTATAAATAGGAGGTGAACTTTACGCACCTGTGCTCTAGTGCCTGCTTAATGGAAATTCTAGCCTTTGGGTCATAGGTAAACATTTTGGACAACAAGTCGAGAGCATCTTCACTAACTGCTGGGAATAAAGAACGTAGAGACGGTGCAGGGACAAATTGATACTCTACATAATCTGGAAGGTTTGTCACATCAGGCCACTGATCTGCTTTTGGTGTCCCAAAGGCAGCAAATATTTTGCTTAATTGATCGATGTCACTGTTTCCCTGCAACAAAGGAAGTGGAATCAGTAAGCATACCGACAAATTAATAATAAAGAAGTAACTAAGTAGTCTGAGGGTATAACATCCAACAGATGAAGACTAGACTAAGTATTAATGTTAGCAATTATGAGTTATTGAGTTAAAGGTTATTTAACCTGAAGAAATGGTCTGCGTAGCAGAAGTTCGGCGAATATGCAGCCAGCGGCCCAAACATCAACTGCAGCACCATATTGTTTTGCACCAAACAAAAGCTCTGGTGCTCTGTACCATCTAGCGAACACCTGTGCATCATCAGATATATCAAGATAACAAAAAAACTAGAAACAACAGAAAATAAGGAGCATTGCACATCTGGAAAGAGAGCTCTTGTGGATTCTACAGTAATCATGGTTGTTCAAAGGGAAACAAAGAAACAGAAATAACTCAGATCAAGGATCCGGTTCATAGCAAAATTAGAGTACAGAGATGAGATCGCAACTGCTCCATCATGTAATTTTAGTTGACTATTTAATACGACATTTTGTATTATATATAGGCGATAGCATGAATCCAGTAAAAGTGATGAAATTTGATCCTTTCAGGAATTAGTACACAACAAGAGAAATCAAAAGAATTTCCACGACTTCAAATCTTCCTCATCCATCAACACAACTACAGGTAAAAAACTAACTTAATGATTTCATATATGATTAATTTCCTACTAGTTAGTCTTACAGATCAATTTGGTTATAATACAGCAAAGAATAAAGGGCAATGCGGCAAAAGCATACCTGGTGGGTAAATTTACGATCTGGACTACCAAATATACGTGCTAGCCCAAAATCTGCAAGTTTCAGCTGTCCATCAAGTCCTATCAACAAGTTATTTGGCTTCATATCCCTGAACTCAAGGGATACATAATCAGTGCTAAACCAAGCAGCATTACAGAGACAAAAAGAAAGTTCTGAAGGATAAACAAAACCTGTGCAAAACCCATTTCTCGTGGCAATAAGCAAGTCCTTTAAATGTCATTAGGAGGTATGATTTAATGTCGGCAGGTGAGAGGAATAAGTTTGAATCTCGAATGACTGCTTCGAGGTCAGTCTCCATAAACTCAAATACAAGATGCAAATTTTCCTTGTGAGGAAATGCATCAATCAAGAGAATTATATGTGGATGTTGTAGTTCTTTGAGCATTTTGATTTCCCTGAGAGCTGTAATATTTACACCTTCCTTTTGTTTACCAAGCCTTATCTTCTTGATTGCTACAGTTTGTTCCGTCTGCAAATACCCCATGAAACACAATTACTTCCCTTCATCCAAAGAAACTAAAGCTTCAAAGTCTATTACAGAAATTTCATCTTAAATCAGAGAACAAAAGGAAACAAAAACTCTGTGTGTGTGGGAGAGAGAGATGCAAATTTCCAAACTGCATAATCATATGAAAAATTGCAAGTCGAATTAACACCCAAAAATGTCAGAACTAACCCTTAACGATGCTCAAACAGAAAACCCAAAAAAATCCTCCCAAGCTACACCAGAATCCGGAACCAAAAAAGGAGAAATTAGTATTTCCTAAACCCTAATTTCACAGAAATTAGAAAATATCAATCAGCAAAGAAATGACCTTAGTATCAGTGGCCTTGAAGACGACTCCATAGGTACCTTGCCCAAGTACCTCTTGCTTGAGATACCTATCAGAAACTTTCTTTGGCTGCTCCATCTCCGGCATTTTCGGTGTTCACAAAAATCACAACCAATAATAATCGCCTCTCCTTCTTCTTGTTTACGTTGGCTTTTTACAAAATCCCTCTCTACAATTCGATTGCTTTCCGAATTTTTTTAAAAATTGGGTAAAATCGATGATGAGGGAAACGTAGTAAAATTAGGGTTTCGACCTTGGGAGCTCCGGCTCCGGCGAAAAAAGTAGCCGTTGGCGCGTTTGCAGACGCAATCGGCAAATCGAGGGAAACAAGAAAAAAAGTAAACAAAACTCTCTATAGCTGGAAAAGTGGGCAAGTGCGCTTAATAGTAATATTCTATTAGTAAAGGTAAAGCACGCAGAACGACACCGTTTTTTAGACATACATTTCTACTAGACCCGGTTCAACCAAATCGAAAATTGACTACATCAGAACATTGCAGATGCCTCTCGTATCATCATATCTTTAAGGATGTACAGACAAAGTTATGATTACAGGCTTTTTAATAGAATAGAGTCATCAAGAAGCAATGAGGCGACAACGACACCAGAAAGCTGTACCACCGGTTCTTCCTCGAGCAACGGCTATTTCTTCATCGTTGTAAAGCCAAATGAAGAAAGGATCTTTATTACTTGGCTCTTCCTCTGTGTCTTTCTTTCCCAAACCGATCTCTAGAGGATCAAACGGTCCAAAATTTACGCGGGTCTTTTGAATATGAAAGCTAAGATTCGATTCTTCCATGAAAATCTTCCTTCGAATGTCAAAGCTCCTATTGGACTAAGATACAAGAATCAAATAACAACTGTTTTGTTACTTCCAAAATGTCCGCTTTCAGGAGTCAAAGTGCATGGAACCACATTTGTCAGGTCTAAGTTATAGTAAACGATGCAAAATTGAAAAACGAGAATACAAGTATATATGATCATATAACAATGTGTATAAGTGGATCAATCCGGTTAAGGGACTTACCGCAGCATCAAATCTCTGAACAGCGGTTAGAGGAAAATATCGACCTTTCTTCAGTTTTTTCTGTATGGTAAATAATATCCGAAGTCAGTGCTTTGAATAGATCAAGACTACAACATTTTAAAACATGAAATCTACATAAATTAATTTCTAATGGACCTCGGTGGTGAAGATCAGCATACATGTTCGTCCAGGAGACTCGGTTCCACCCAAGTGTTTCGAGGAATGTAGATGGATCAACTTTAGCCTTTTCAATAGCAGAAAAAGCAGCTAAAATCTCATCTGCTGCTACTTTCCGAGTTTTTGCAGCGAATTTTAACAGATTCACGCTCTCAGTGACTTCCTAAAATTACAAAAATCATTTCACAGTCAAGTAAAACCTAGTTGCCTTAGAAATAATAAGAATCTTAATAAGAGAGTCTTGCAGTTGAAAGAAGTAACTCCTAATCTTTTGAAATTTCCATGGTTAATATTGTCAGTCCAACCAAAATTTCACAACTCTTGACCTTGGTTCCATATAATTCAATGTTGTAGAAGTAAACTCACGCTTATTACAAAGACCAGAAAGTAACTACAATAAGCTTTTGGTAGCAAAAAGATCAACGGAAATTTGTCAGCAGTTGAAGAAGTCTTCATCAATATATAATTTCATTCACCAATAAAACAATCGAAATGAAGAAGGTGCGTACTTTGTTAGGGATTTGATCTTATGCCGCATAAGCTTTCAATAAAATTATTTGTTTCCTAATGGCTGATGCTAATCATCTTTGAGAACTTTTTGCCTAATGCTAGTAGGCTGAATAATTTTTTAATAAATAAACTCGGTGTGTCCAATTCTCTAGTCAATTCTGTTTAGCATAATCATAATTGCAGTCCTTCGGGTTTCATTAAACAAATTCAGTCCAATTCGGTGTATATATATCAACTTGGATGCACGAGGTAATTATAATATCATGAATTGACCAGACCAAACCAGGAAACTGCATCAGTCAGGTCCGTATGGAGCAGATACGGAGAGGAAGCTAGAAATCGGTACTTTTCCGACAAGTATTAAGGAACAAATAGTGTTTTCTCAACTATGAAATAACAAATCTCCAAATAGCCGAAAAACAGATTCTATCAGCCAAAAGCAGAGGTAACTGTAAACTTAAAGAAAGAAACAAAACACTCATGTTCATCATATTTCTCTCTCTAGCTTTTAAATATCCAGAAAACCGGTCTCTCTCAGGTTACACCTTTCTGCAGCTTGTAAATCTCAAACCTCAACTGTGCACTGAACATAAAAAAGGAATTAGGATTTGGGTTTTAGAGAACTCAAATTTCTTAGTCCTTAACATTCATCAAGCATTTTTCATAATCTCCCTCTTGGTGCAACCTGAAAGCCGTCTCCTGCTTTTCAAAGAACCAGAATCCGGGTTAAGATTGGGCATTTTCTAAAGATAATTCTTCCATTCGGTGGTTCCAAAAAATAAATTGAAATCATAAAGACTCCTCACCTTTTTTCTCACAAAATTTGAATCAAGCGCTTGAGACAGCAGCTGAGAGCTCAGTCACCTTTCCAACAGCAATTGTTTTCCCTGTTATTCATCCCAGATCAATTTCACCTATATTAGGATGAGTGAATACAACTTCCATTGCAATTTAGAGTCTAATAAACCTTACCTTCAGTTCGTAGAGTGAATCTTCCAAGCTGAGGGAAATCCGTGAATTTTTCAATACAAATTGAGTTTGTAACCTGCAGAGTTTGTAGCCAAGGGGGTTGACGATTAGAAAGACTTGACGTTAACTTGCAAAAATATCGAACTGAAATCTGTGTGGATGCCTTCAATGTTCCCAGTAAATACTCAGTAAAATAACAACATTAGTACTGAGTACCCGCAATTAAAAATCACTTACTATCAATCTATCACGAGAACATGAACTATAAACTTTTATCAGACTCTTTTCAAGCAGCAGCCGGGTACAACATCACACAATTACATCCCAGGAATCATCACCAAAGAATTATACCAACATTTCAGCTTTAGATTTGATTGGGATTGAAACCTAAAACTTATGGCTATGAGTAAAAGTATGAGGGAGAGAGAAAAAAAAAGTCAATTAGAAGGGAACCAGACCTGGATGCGGCACACAACAGCAGCACCATTCTTCACAAACAAGACTTTCTTTTTCATGGGTTTCCTTGTCTTGAGATCAATTTGGCTTTTCAATTCGATAATCTCACATTCCTCAACAATTGCATGGATGTGGAGAATAGCCTTGTAACCAGCTGTAAATATAGCCTACAGGAGCAACAAAATAATGAAGACAAGTTTAAACTGTATATACACATAAATAACATTCTAAGGAATGTGTCCCTTACGTTGTCGAGCAGCTCAAGGATTTGTAGTTGGGCAACAAACTCAGTAACAACAGGTACAGGCTTTACTGCAACAGAGAATGAAAAAAAACTCCAGATTGGTACAAGGAAGATAAGAATAAGATTCCAGATGGCAACAAAGTTATATGGAAAAAAAGAATAAAAACTGGTAATGCAGATCATTTGTAATAAAGACAATCTGTAAAGTATCATACTCACCAATGCTTGATAAAACAAAACCTGAAAGGATATCCTCATCCTCAATGCCAGTTATACGAACTCTCAAATTCTCACCCGGTCCTGCACGCTTAACTTTATCCTCATCGCAATATATAGCAACAACTTTCACATGTTCCTACATTAATTCATGAAAGTTATCAGCAAAACAATAAGCTGGTAATTAAGTATGAAATGAGAAAAAAAAGACATCTGAAAGCACCTTGTTTGGCATAACAACCAGGGAATCACCTTCCCGGATGCTGCCAGATTCTACTTTTCCCATGACAACAGTTCCCATGTCCTTGAACTTATCAATAATAGGCATCCTACAATTCATAAAATCAAATTAGGTTAACGCAGTCTACAGCATAAGTTTACAGACTACAAAGTCTCCCCTCGATTAAGAGTGGGAAAAAAACTATAGAAGACATTTTCTCCTAAGAGGTATAAAAGATATGCCCAAGTTGGAGAAGTTGCATGTGATGCACAAAACAGTGTATAGAGTTGTTATTGTCCAATAAAAACATGAATATGAATGCATCAACCAATATATAGTAAAAAAAGGAACAAACAGAATGAAACGAGAGAGAAACAAAAAAGAGAGAGACGGTGGTGGTCACCTGAATGGACCGTTAGGATCCCGTGGAGGAATTTCAATAGAATCAAGGACTTCAAAAAAGCTAGGGCCACTCCACCAAGGACAAATGTCTTGACCCATCCTCTTGTCCATATTTATTCCCATTAGACCAGATATAGGCAAGAAGACAACATCTTAACACCAAAAGAATAAAAGAACAAATTAGACATGCTGTTAAACCATAGCTAATCTGTAAGGTCTGCAGCTCATTGCACACCTTTCTTTGTGTTGTAGCCAGAGGCTTTCAGAAACGGTACCATTTTTTGTTCTATTTCACTATACCTGCATAGTATTTACATAAACACAAGGATGTACGGAAGAAGATATGAAAATCATCAGTGACAGGGATTAGAAAGGTTAATGTATATACCTCTCTTTCGACCAGTTCACGGTTGGATCATCCATCTTGTTCACAACAACAATCAGCTTTGACACACCCAATGTTTTGGCGAGTTGAACATGTTCACGTGTCTGCCCACCCCTCTCATATCCTGTTTCAAATTCACCTTTTCGAGCCGAAATCACCTATAACAGAGATTTACCGGTATGGCAGTCAATAGGCTTTTCTACCGAAGATACATTCTAGGATAAATCGACTGAAACCATATTAACAACTAACCAGTACACCAATGTCCGCTTGAGAAGCTCCACTTATCATATTTGGTACATAACTCTTGTGCCCCTATAAGTCCAGAAAAGCATAAGAGAATTAGAACAGAAAACTCATCCAACATTCATGCTGCAACCCAGATTCCCCGCATAATCAAAATCCAAAAAGGGGAAAACAATAATTTTAGATTGATCCCTTACCGGAGCATCCAAAATGGTAAATCTTGTGCTCTCAGTTTCAAAGTGAGCCCTTCCAACTTCAACTGTTTTACCCTGTCAAACGTAGCAAATTTGCCATAGCACTTAGCCAACTGAAATTCAACAGTTAACCTTTCTGGGATTTCCATACACAAATGAGCTCTATCATATAGACACGCATTCTTAGCGAAAGAACAAACATAAACCATAACACATGGAAGTACCTTGAGCCTCTCTTCTTCATTTGTATCCATTATATAGGCCATATACCTAGCATAGAGAACAATAACAAGATTAGGAAAAAAAACAGAACGCAAGGCATTCCTTACCAGTTTTAACAAAACAAAAACACTCACCAGCTTTCTCTACTTTTGTCTTTTGCTTCCTTCTCATACTTTTGGATTTGTCGATCATCGACCTGACCGCTAAGGAAAAGAATCTGTCCTCCAATTGTAGATTTACCAGCATCTATAATTGAAAATGATAGTGTAAAAATCTAAAGCCAGAAGTCAGCCATTATACACTTAAAAGCATACAAACTGAAAACTAATGACCAGTGGGGATTTCAATTTCAAAGTTGTGGTACATAAGCTCAGTAACCCCGTGTCTACACAAACTTGCCCAGGAAAAAACAAAAATCAATAAGTAGATAACCATACCAACATGCCCAATGAACACCACATTCAAGTGTCTTTTTTTCTTAGCTTCTGCTTCTTCTTCAGCTTCCTCTTTGGCAGCCTTCTCTTGGGCAGCTTTCTCTTTAGCTGAAATTGGTCATATATATCAGAAAAGTAAATAAATCTTAAGGAAACAACAGGATACCAGAAAGATGAGACAACAGTAGTATGAGTACATAATCTAAAAACCTTTTGCTGGGTTATGCACTGGATGGAGCATTTCTTGATCATGATCCTCGGAAGCTGAAACCACAAAGTCCAGAAAAAAAGTCAATGATGTGGCAAACCTTAGATAAAGCAAACTAATTAGTAAGGAGAAAAAGGGACAATGATGATCCAGGAACCTTGTTGCTCATCAGGAACTGGCGCTGATTCTTGCACCTCGTCTTTCAAGTCTGCAAGCGAAGAACAAAACCTGGTTATTCTATACATCATCAACTGATCATAAGATTTAGTTTAACAATTAGATTCAATCTCATGACAACATAATCCTTAGTCACCCTCCTTTAACCAAAAATTGATAGTGTATGTATTGTAATAGCCACAGTAACATGGTAGGTAGGTATGCACACAACCCACAAATTGCCAAGTTTAAACAGAGTTACAGAAAAAATATAAACAAAACAAAAAGGTCATGCAACAATAAACCTTTCGCTGATTTATCCAGGTTCTCAACTTCATCTGAGTTATGATCTACTGGATTGACAACACCATTGTTTTCATCTGCAAAAAATTCACACCCAAAATTAGTACCATCGAGATAAGAAAAACATTGTTAAGCTGGTCATCTTTATTACCTGCTGAATCAAGCTGCAATGCGCAGATCTCAGCCTCAAGATCTGCATAGTTTAGAAAAGGTATAAGAGACCGGAAATGTTAAAGAAAGAAAAAAACCAGAGCGAATCATAAATCCAAAATATTACTATGGCACATAATAAAGATTATATTGGACACATACTAATAGCTACTATGGAGTGCATATTGCACACATGAAACAAAAATAAACAATCAAACAAATTAAGGTGGCACACCCGTCAAGCTTTCACATAAAAGGAAGAACACCCGTGACTCAATGCCAGAACAATATATACTAAAACACACGGAAATTTCCAGGTAAACAGTGCCAGTACAACATTCAGTAATTAATTAATGAATCAAACCACTACTAGATCGCCCAAGAGAAAACAAAAAAAATACTGAGATTCACAAGCCATAATATAATCCAAATTCTTATGCTACATAGCTGTTACTTTCGTTTTGGCCACGAGAAGGTATATCCAAAAATTTCTACTACTACATAAAAAGAATAATCACCTCCAACCAAAATACCAATTTAAATTCTTTCAACACAAGCCAATTAGAACCAAACAGCTAAACTCTAAATCGATTTCCAACTCTCAAGACGATAATTCTTCTTCAAATTTCAGATTAACTTTCATAGCAACGAATCAATCAACTTCATAATCGATGTTAAAACAGTAAGACACAAAACATACAACCAGAATAGAAAGAAGATCTCATCGACCGATGAAAGCCGTAAGAGCATAATCGACAAATCGAAAAAGGAAGAAGACACAGAGAGTAAATGAAGATAGAGCTACGAAACCCTACCCATGGCGGACGCTAGAACGAACGGAAGGATTTGGTTTCTAGGTTTTCTCGCAAAATGAAGAATCGGGTTAAGGTATCCACCAAACAAACCACTGCCGCTTCTAAGAGGCTGTAATTTTTGCCCAGGTGGAACTTATATATTCTCTTTTTCTTATTTTTCCAGAAAAAGATAATTACGTGATCAAATTTTCCCTCTTACTACGTGTGTCAAGTTTCTACTAGTTTTTAACTTAAGATGACGTCTTTGAGATAAGGCCCATGTTATGGCCCAAACAATAATTAATATGGGCTACTGTTACCTCTATGGCTCCATTAGTACGTACTGATCGTTGGAAGGCCCAAATCTATAATTGGGAACAATGTTTTGCTAGAAAACAAAAAGTTTATTCAGAAGAGGTCTATAGTACCAATGAAAATTTATATTGACGTTTGTAATTTTGAACACGGAAGAGTTTATTCCCAATTATAATCTCTTACACACCAGTATAATCTTCAAAAATATTTACTCTTTTACCTAATTTCTTTCAGTTAAAGAAAGTTTGATGCAAAACACAAAGCAGTAACATAACAACTAACAAGTGATGAGACAAAGTTTTTTCTGAAGGAAATCTACCCGTAGATTCTCTTTCGGGTTATAGTCGCCTCTATATCCATCCTTTAATCCTGACCGCACGTTTTGTTTTCATTGCTTTTGTCTGACTCCGACACAAACAAAATTCTTGAAAATTTGAATGTTGCATTAAGATTTAAGAATGTTAAAAGGAGTGGGGTAGCACAAAAGCCAATGAAGAGGCATGTGACGTTTTTTAATTAAAAAAGAGAATCTAATAGCTAAACAATGTCAGTAAATTTCCCCAAACCCCTTTTCAGATCCACCCACCATTTAGAGTAAAACCTTTATAAATTAATAATATTAAAATTTTAATATTTTATTCATTTATTGTGATATTAATTTATTTATAAATTAATAATTATTAATTTTAAAATAAAAAACATTTATTTTAAATATTATACCATAAAATATAGAAAACACATAAATTTAAAAGTTTAAATCATATTATAGTAATATTTTGTAAACTATCAATATTGAAATCTTGTTTAAAATAATACTTAAAAACATAATCAAATTAATTTTGACATAATTAGTTTTGGTGATATAATGCTAAAGAATTTAGATAAATTTATTTTTTGAAAATAATCCATCAATAATAATATATTTCGAGAGATCAAACTAAATTATGGTTATTAGATTATAAAGTTAAAGATATAGTTTGCTTTTTTACATTAGTTTTGGTATAGTTTTTTTTCTTAAAATATTTTTTCACTTTTTCTTTATTTTGATGATTGTATAATTGATTTACTTCCGATAATACTTATAAAAGTAGTTATAGTATTTGAAACTATTTTAAAAATCTGCAATTCGAAAATATAATACTAGTAATGTCTAGTATAATAAGAAAAATTTAAAAATTTAAGAAAACTAGAAAAATATAAAAAATTCAAATATAAAAACCAACATATATCTTAGCTATATTTGTATATATCTTAGCTATATTTGTGTATATAAATTTGTACCATACAGAAATATCAAAATAGCTCACTCCTATTTTATATATTATTTGTTCAATTGAATTTTTCCAGTCTAAAGTACGTTAGAAAAAGTTTGGAATACTTTTCTTTCTTTGACAATATTTGTTTCTTGTTTTATGAATAGAAATAAATAAATTTTAGAAAACCAAATAGACAAAAAATAGTAAAGTATAAAAATATTAAAGTAGGCATTTGAGTTCTAACCAAAAAAAAACATTTACTAGTAAGTAGTTAGAAAATGGTTTAGTTAAAAACTGCTCGTTATAGTTTCAGAAACTATTTACTTATATAACACTTTTTATAGACTTCTTCTTTTAATTGTGATTTAAAAAAAAAACTTTTTTATAGATTTCTTCGATTAATAGTAACGAAATGAATAAAATAATATTAAACAACTGAATTAAGAAAAATCCTCGAAATCTGTTACCTACTTTGGCTCTGGAGCTCTTTTTCTCTCTCATTACGACCAAAGATTTTAGAGAAATTTATATAAATTATAATTTTAATAAAATAAAATTATATAGGACACAATTCTAATAAATTTGAAAATTTTGTTAATTTTAATTAATATATTACAAATTTTAACTAAATTTTAAAATGGAACATGAGATATTTATCTCATTTCTCATAAGCATGCGTCCGCCCTACCTCCATTAAGAAGTTCTCGCGTGGATTTCTCCAAACATAATAATAATTAAAAAATGAGTGAGCATCTTAAATAATAATAGCATGTCTATTGGGAAATGTTTTATATTAATATTTTAAAATGTTTTAATTCTTCAAATTATTAAAAATGAACCAATTACATTTAAACATGTGTCAGTTAGGTTACTCCAATTTTTTTTGTAGGGTTTAGAATCTGATTTCACTCTCTCTCCTCTTTTGCTATTATCTTTTATTTTTTAAAATAAAGAAAACCTCATTGAAGATTTATTGAAAGACTCCAAGGAGAATGTCTTTAAAAAGCCACCAAATATCAATGGTTTGCTCAGTACTTGTTATCTTCTCCTTAGTTTTCTTTTCAGGATTCTTATTTTCTAGGTTTTATCTTGCATCTAGATCTGGTTTTTCATCAAATATCTTCATTCATTCAAGATTTTTTATCCTTTTTCATTTTTCTTTCTAACTCTATTTGCATCCTGTTTTGAACAGTTTACACTAACTCGAGAATCCATTTTGCTCTCACGTTGTTCATGTTTGGATTTCTTGTGATTTACTATTTAGTTTTGGGCTCGAGCGCTTGAATTTCATCCCTAGTTTGTTTTTTCCTCTCCGTAATATATATATGAAACATAGTTTTAGGTTAGATGATGCATGTGACTAAGTTTGAGGTTTTCTTGATCATATGAACATGAGTTACTGTAAGCAGATCCACACAACTGTGTATATACACAAGAAGGAAGAAGAAAAGGAAGAGCTCCTTGAAGTTCAAAGGAGGGTTTAGCAGGGTGAAGTAAAGCTGCTAAGCTATGGATCCCATAAGTCTTATCAAATTCAAAATAATTGACGATAAGGTTTTTTTATGGATTCCATATCTCAGGAGCTTCCACTTACCTCTTTAATGGCTTCACTCTTCTTTGGATTGAAGGGAGCTCTACATCTCTCTATGCCCTTTTTTCTCCAAATATACTTTTAATAATGATTTTTCAATCTGTGTTGCAGGTGTTTAAACAATGATGATGGATCTTGACTAGATTGAAAATAGATTTTTTGTTTAAAACATTTATGTAAGTCTTTTATGGTCTGTACTTTGTATTTCCATTAATTTTGTTTTTTTTTTGTATTTTGTAACATTTTTAATTCGGATGTGATGAGTATATGCTTCTATACGAGGGATGTGTTCTATATATATTCGTTGTAACTTTTTTTTGTAAGTTCTACCACGGGTCCATGACTATTTTTTTTGTATTTCTGGTAATTTTATGCACAATATGTCTACACGTATACACTGTGTTAAACTTTTCAATCGTATACACCTTGTACAAGCATTGGATCTGCTCGAACTCCTCTGAATTTGCTTTTATTTATTCGAATCATTTCCGCAGCCAAAGAAATATGTTTATTGGTTAGCTGTTTTACACTGCATAATGAAATTTAATACTCAACAATTTTAGTTTGAATTCCGACTTTTAATATATATATATATATATATATATATATATATATTGGCAACAAAAGCATCTTATCCATTAACCTTGCGGAAACATATATATTTTTTCAATAGAAAGTCATAAAACTCTAGAGTTTACATGGAAGAAACAGAAATTTCGTGATCAGACTATTTTTGCAAAATCCGCATGAACATTGTTACAATCTAGAATACAATTAATAAAGAAAAAGAGAAAAGAGAGTTTATGATTAAGAAAACCGTCTAAATCAAATGTAAAAAATGGCTAATCATCTAAAAAATCGGTTAAAGCAATAAAATCTTGACAATCAGTCTCGAAAACGGGATTGAAGATACTGAGAGAATTTTTTTTACACCATAGCCCTGAATAGTGATTCAATAAATCATCTAAATGAAAATTGAGAAAATACTTGTTGAATCAACTTATTAAATTCAAATTGTCCAAGTTGCTGCATTAATATTGAAAAAATATTTTTTATTTGTAATAATGCTTGTAGGTAATTATCAATATATCTAGTTGCTGTATACGGGGTTTGCAGCTTGATTTCTTTCTCTCGAGCAAAGTTCTATTGCTGTTCTAGAAGTCATGCTATTTACATATAAATCAGCAATTTTATCAAGCAGGTCCGACTTTGAGATAAATTCCAACGATCAAAAATTTTAGGTGCCAAAATTATAATAGAATTTTATGTACATTAATAATGCAATGGTTAATGATTATGTCATTAAATTCAGAGGTGTTAGGTTTATTCCCTCTAACATCAACATCATTAATTGTTTTTTACTTGCGAAGTTGTAAGTGTGCCACTCATTTCACCTATAATATATTGCAATAAGATTTTTTACGTCAAAGCAAAATCAGAAAATGAAATGTTACTCGAGGGAAATATATATAATTCGGAGTCACCTTAATCTTTCACATGAAAATACTAACATAAGAAGCCCATTAAAATAAGACCCGCTAATAAACCTATCACATAGGCCCAGTAAAATAAGACCCACTAATAAACCTATCATATAGGCCCATTAAATGAACCCTAATCCATCTCTCATATAAATTTGCTTCTTCTGTTTTTCACGCCATTTCCCTTGTATCTCCGCCTCCCCGAGAAAACGAAAACCCTAGTATCAGAGGCTTCTCCAGACACCGAAAAATGGCGGAAGGCCTCGTTTTGAAGGGCACCATGCGTTCACACACTGACATGGTGACTGCAATCGCCACACCTGTCGATAACGCAGACATCATTGTCTCAGCTTCCCGCGACAAATCCATCATCCTATGGAAACTCACCAAGGATGATAAGGCCTATGGTGTAGCTCAGAGGCGTCTCACTGGTCACTCTCATTTCGTTGAGGATGTTGTTCTCTCATCAGATGGACAATTCGCCCTTTCCGGAAGCTGGGACGGTGAGCTTCGTCTTTGGGATCTCGCCGCTGGTGTCTCCACTCGTCGATTCGTTGGACACACCAAGGATGTGCTCTCCGTCGCATTCTCCCTCGATAACCGTCAGATCGTCTCTGCGTCTCGTGACCGTACGATCAAGCTGTGGAACACCTTAGGTGAGTGCAAATACACGATCTCAGAAGGAGGTGGTGAGGGACATCGTGATTGGGTTAGCTGCGTCAGATTCAGCCCTAACACGCTCCAGCCGACGATTGTGTCAGCCTCATGTGACAAAACTGTGAAAGTGTGGAACCTCTCGAACTGCAAGCTCAGGTCGACTCTTGCTGGTCACACTGGATACGTGAGCACGGTGGCTGTATCACCAGATGGTTCGCTTTGTGCAAGTGGAGGCAAGGATGGTGTGGTTTTGCTGTGGGATTTGGCTGAGGGGAAGAAGCTTTACTCTCTCGAAGCTAACTCTGTGATCCACGCGCTTTGCTTCAGTCCCAACAGGTACTGGCTCTGTGCTGCAACAGAACAGGGAATTAAGATTTGGGACCTGGAGAGCAAGAGTATTGTTGAGGATTTGAAGGTTGATCTCAAGGCTGAGGCCGAGAAGTCTGATAACAGTGGTCCTGCTGCCACCAAGAGGAAGGTAATACACATACTAGCTTATGACTTGCTTATGGGCAATCGATTACAAGTTTTCACCTTTTCTATAGATTGATTTTCCTGTAGTTGTTTATGATGTAAGTTGTGATTGGTTCTTTAGTATTACTCAGTACAGCATAATCTAGGATTGATATATTCAATGGTAACCAATTTTATACGTATATGGTTTTCTCCATAGTCAAATGTTTATGTAAATTCTGGCTGTTGGAGTTGCCATTAAATGTAAAGACGTAGGTTCTCTTCTTTTATTGTCTGTATTTTATCATTCATGTACAGAGAATACCGAAGATGCATACTCATGTTGATGACACGTGGATAAGAACACTGTATAGCAATTGTGTTTTGTATTACAGATTCGAGGCTACTTTGTCAACTTAGGTTTGCCTTTTCGTAGAGTTGAGACTATCTTATCAACTTAGGTTTGTCTTTAATGGTTTCCACGTCTTCATACTCAATTCATATATCGGAAGTGCTCTTTTTTACATCGTAGAAGTAGTAATACTCATTCATCGTAAAAATACTCATTCATATTTTACGCCTGAAGAATATATTATATAGCCCATTGCTTTCTGTGCAACATTACATGTATATAACGATGGTATCTGAATTTGATTTGGACCAGGTTATTTACTGCACAAGCCTGAACTGGAGTGCAGATGGAAGTACCCTGTTCAGCGGTTATACCGATGGAGTTATTAGAGTTTGGGGTATTGGTCGTTACTAGTAAAATCTCACCACTTGTGCTCACTTTGCTTTCTGCTCTATCCTTGTTGGTTTTATTTATCACTTATCTTTTGTCGACAAACTCATGAAAGTACACTGAGGTTTTTGGAAGGATGTTGGTTTTCATATCAATCTAGAGGTTTGGTTCTTTAGCTTATTTCTGAGATCTTGCGGTTTTAAGTTATTCTCATTTTGTGGCAAATGATTCAATTGGTAATAATAATATAGAAAACAAAATGGTGTAACATTGTAATTCTCTTGATTTTTGTAATTTTACTCCTGAAAGTTGAAATGAAACAAACAAGTTTAAAGTAAGATGTTCAGTGATGACTGGCTCGCTAAAAACTAATGAGACATTTTTTAGACATGAGAAACAGAGATAACGTTAGTCTAAGACCTGTATTTATAGAAATGGACATGTGACCATACGTGTTCAGATGCGAAATTTTGTAATTGTAATTCTTTTCAGTTGCTTTGTTTACACGACCAGTAAGATCTCGCCAGACTGGTATAGTCGAACAGCCTCTTCTATACTACAATCGACTCGCGTCTGTCGTATTTGATTCGCTCCCGCCATCGCATTTTCGCGCCAAGGTTTCTTTTTTTTTTACTCTTTTTATACTTTTTACTCTCTCTCTCTCTCTCTCTCGAAAGTCGGAAGCGAGACAAGAAAAAAACAAAAAAGCTATAAAAAGAAAAATAATTAGGACAAATCCACAAGAACCTAAGAAAGAAGCCGACCAAGAGATAAGAAAGCGGAAATAGGCATCAAGGATCTTCTCAGATTCGTGAAACCATACATCCTTTCCATTCACATCCAGAATTACTTGGGAAACAAGTAATTTCTCCGATTTGTTTTCATTTCCTTATCGATTTTAGTTTCCGTTAATCGTTCTTGGTAAACCTCCCCAAAAGAAAAAAATCAAGTTTTTAAATGATGGGTTCTTGCATTTTCAGGTGGGAATCGATGCATATTCATGACTTCACAAAGGAGGTAAGTTTCGTGCTCTCTTAAATCTCTTTCATTTCGTTGTATCTGTTAGTAAAGTGTGAAATTGCTATGAAACCAAGAAACTCTAGTTTCGAACCTGGCCCCTGATGTATATATTGAATGTGGATATTAATTGAATCATTTCCTAGCTGATAATGATATATTTACTGTGTGGTTTTCAAATTCATGACGATGAGAATTTTGTTTCACAGCATACTCATGTAGTATGGAGCTGTGTTTAAACACTGATGGGAAGAAGAAGCTGAGATACATTGATTACTTCATGCACAGAGTCAACCTTCTTCAACACTATGAGATCATCCCGGTTGTTGATCTTGATGGTGGTAATATGCCTTGCAAGGCTGCCACTGGAGATGAACGTCAAAGGCAAGTTTTTATCTGATCTTCTTTGTTTCATTTTTTCTTTTGCTCCTAATAAATTTTTCATTTAATTAAGCGTTTGGGTTTGATTTTGATTATCAGGAAGCGAAAGGCTAACTTTGATGCTGCAATGGCAAAGCTGAAGGAAGGGAATGTTGGAGCAGCTACTGAGCTTTTTCAGGTTCTTAGCTCTTCTTTTAATTGCTTAGGTCTACAAGTTGTATAACTGTTTACACTTAGAGTTACTTTCACTGCTAATTAGCAGCTATTGAGCTTTTTTTCAGGTGCTTAGTTATTTCCATTTAAATGGTTTTAGAGTTATTATACCTTCTAACTAGCCTCTGAAAGCTCCAGGATTAGTCTGTGTTCACTAAGAAGACATGTTATTACCACACAGCTTTTTTCTTTATCCGTCTTTAGTGTTTGGATCTGAATCAGTTTCCCAAAAACCTTCAAACATAACAGGCTCCTCTTAAATGTTGAATCTTAAGTATAGTTTGGCATTCTTGCTGAGTTGGTCTGTGCGTTTAGTTAGTAATTTATCCTGTACTTGCTAATAGATTTTGGTAGAGACTAGGATAATGCGCGAGCTCATGCCTATTGTTATCACTATATGCAGAGAGCAGTTAGTGTAACATCATCCATGGCTCATCAGTTGATCCAGGTATAAATTGTTTATTAACCGAGTATATTGTCTTTGGGAAATATGAAGCTTCTCTAGGCCCTAACAACTTCTCAGGTTTTGAAATCAGAAAACGTCGAATTTGTTGTAGCTCCCTATGACGCTGATGCTCAACTAGCATACCCATCCAGTCTCGAACTTGAACAAGGTGGGATTGCAAACCGAAGGACAGCGATTTGCTTGCATATGGCTGCAAAGTTGTAAGATTCTTTTCACATACGTTAAATAGAATTCATAAAGCGTTTTATGATCATTGTATGATGATATGTTTCCCCAACTTCTGTATGGTAAATGGTTATCTTTAAGATGGACCAGTATGGTAAAGGGGAGGAACTGATTCTAGATAATGTTTTCCTAGCCGTTGATCAAAACCTTCCTTCCAGAATTTTCGATCAAGAGCAATTCACTGGTTAGTATTATACTATTATCTAATGCTTTCAACATCCATTGGTACATTGTTGTTAATGACTGTTCTTGATTTTGGTCTTTTTACAGCAATGTGCGTATTAACAGGCTGTGATTTTCTCTCCTCGGTTCCTGGTGTTGGAATTTCGAGAGCTCAAGCATTCATCTCAAGTACCAGAGTATGGAACGCGTAAGTGTTTTTTTTGTTCCTGGTGAATGCTTGATGCTTTCTTTATCGCTAAAAGAAAGCGTAAGATGTTTCGAATGTGAGAATATTGTAGGTTTTGTCAGTTCTCAAGACAACAAAAGAGAAACTAGTTCCTGATGATTACTCCAGCTCTTTCATGGAAGCAATTTCAGTTTTTCTGCACGCTCGTGCGTAAGTAACTCAGTCAGTTGTTGCTAATATCCATTCTTTTATGGTTCTTACTTTATTCCCTGTGATTCAATCTGTTGCAGATATGAATTTGACCCTAAGAAGCTGAAGCATTTGAAACCCCTCTCTCAAAATCTCCTGAATCTAACAGTTGGATAACTTGAGTTCCTGGGACCGTATCCTTTTTCATTCCCTCTCTAAATATTTCAAACTTCTCTTACAACAACAAAAGTCAGAGAATTAACCATTCTAAAACACAACAATGCAGGTTGAAATATAATGTTAAGCTTTTTTTATTATTCACCACATAAATATTCATTTGATTATTTTGCAGTTTTGTTCACCTTGACACATTAAACTTACCAGAGATCTGTCACCATCTGTTGCCGTTGCAATTGCTGAAGGAAATGTTGATCCCATAACCATGGAGGCTTTTAACCGCTTCTTCGGTTTCTAAGAGACAGTTGGAGACACCTGTTCGATCATTCAAGGAACAGGAAAAGAGAAGCTCCGTTTTGCTATGTTCTTTGTCTGAAAGTGAGGAAATGATAGAGCTCAAAAGGACCGCAGATGAAGCTATGGTCGATACAGAAGCTGTTCTAAAGGAGTTCTCCAAACAAGATTTAGATCTACACAAACTGGTTTGCAGCCTAGCAAGGATCAGATGACTACCCGGACCATCAATCCATTACTGGTACCATATGAGGTATTATGCTTTTTAATATCATTTACGGTTATAAATATATATAGTTAGATAGTATAAATACGCGATAGAACTGGTATAAATAGACATACATATTTATATCAATTAGTAATAGTTGTACTAATTAAAAAACTAGTTGTATCACAAATAACAAATTCGAACCATATCCACACATGTATAATAAATGTTAAAACTATGTATGTTACTGTGTTTTTTATGGTATCACTTACAATTATAATTATATAATCTAATTTATCTAATATAATATATTTTATAATTTTGACGGATTGTCCATTGAAATTAAATTTTCATGGATATGAAAAATTGAGCAATTCTATTTAATAAGCAACATATTAAAAAAGACGCGGGTCTCTAGTGGACACGTATCCCTTTCTTCTTCTTTCGCAAACCATTTGACCAAAAAAAAAACCATCTTCTAGCTTTATATTTAAACACTCAAAATTGAAAACAAAACCTAACAAACCACATATTTAACACCGAGGAAAATCGTGAGGAGGAGGAAGCAGAGTCTGTGAAGGAAGAGGTCCATCTTTAACGATAAATCCCATGGCTAATCCCCAAGATGTATGTTCTTCCAGATGACAGTGAATAAACCAAACTCCTGGATTATCCGCGTTTATTCTTATCGCCGCCCATCCTCCCGTCGGCACCGCAAATGTGTTCCTCTCCGGCGGATCTACCAAATTATAACTCGCCGGATCCTTCTCCGGATCGAAATTACCAAATCCTCTTCCCACTACGAAGAAATTGTGTCCGTGTACATGTAACGGATGGTTCTCGATGTTCAAGAAACTCGTTCCCTGAAACACAATTTCTAATCTCGATCCGAATTCCACCTCGAATAGCTTCGTCCCGAATTCTGTGTTCATGTTTTCCGATACCGGATCTACCCCCGTGAAATCGAATTTCTTCGGCGGATTCTCCGGGAAATCGAGTGAGAAAACTCCTTTACTCTGTTTTTTATAGTAGCTCTCGAGGATTGACATCGGAGGTCGGACGAATGAGATGTTATTCATTGATGCGAAGAATCTTTTCCCGGCGTAGCCATCGCAGGTCTGATTTGGTGGACAATCCTGGAGATTCAGACTGATCGTGGTGATCACGCGCTTGTCAATCTTCTTCGGGACTTTACACGGATACTCCTCTGATCCAAGGCTCTTGATACTATCGGAGAATCTCGTCGCGAATTTTGTATCCAGCATATTCGGGAGAGCCTCGCGTGTCAACATTGCCGTCAATCGCCGTCTCCGCCGTATGTTATCGGAAATTTCCGGTTTGCTCTTGCCGCTGTAACGGAGGAAGCCGACGGTGGTTGAATTGTTGAAAGGGAAGACGGAAGTGACGTAAGGAGTTGCGGCGATGAGAAATTCTCCGCCGGAGAGTTGGTCGGTGCGGAGAAGGAGGGTCGTGGTTTGACCGGGAGCTATCATGATTGCTTTGTTATGAACCGGTTTGGTATAAACCGCGTCGACCTCGACTACAGTTAGTGTGTGATTCGTTACAGCAAAGAAGAGCTCGTTGTTTAGAGCTGCGTTGATTATGCGGAGAATGTAGGTTTTTCCGGCGACTACGGTGGCCGTGAAAGTATCTGCACACGATCATAATCAGTGAGAAACGAACCGAATTGGACCGGAATGAATCGATCCGATTAGAAATCTTAAATCATCGGTTAAGGGAAAACATAATGGACCTTTAGTAGAACAAGGGTAAAGTGGGCCAGGAAGCCCGTTAAGGGTGTAAGCATCGGAAATCTTAGGCCCAGCGCCTGTCCTCATCATCTCCTTCTCCACCTTGTCCACGTCATCATTCCACCATTCACCTACGTCATCCACATTTCCATTCATTTGACAATATACAAACAAATTATTTAAAATGAAATCGATGTTTTTCGTTGTTGGGTTATCATTTTAAAAAAACAAATATTCCATGTAGAATTTGAACCGTGATGGGTCGCTTTCGTCATAGTTTGAAAGATCTTATTTTTTGACAGATTTGGACTCTCAATTCATCTTACTCTGACTTCATATATACAGAAATGGAAAAGAAAAAGAAAAAACTATAGTTATATTTTGTACCGAGTATAATGGGAATTTCGGATTGGATGTGGCTGCCGGAAAAGGGATAAGGCTGGCGTGGATAGATGATGAAGGCGCCGTACACGGAGGCTCGTTGCCATGAGTGATGAGCATGCCAAAGAAGTGTGCCTCTTTGATCTTCCACTTTGAATCTATATGTATATGATTGTTTCGATCTTATTGGACATTGCGTTATGTAAGCCGGTCCATCAGCCCAACCGGTCCGGTATTGCCTTAACCCATGCCTACTCACAAGCCCCAAGTAAAACTACTTAATAAAACTCACATGAAGAAAGTAAAAGTGGTTAAATATGTGCATGCATGAGATTTGTTGTTATAAATTTTACCAATGAATAGTTGTATTGTGAGCAATCCGGTTAGTCACTTTGATTTCTACGGTGTCACCTTCGTAAACGACCACCGACGGCCCTGGATATTGTCCGTTCACCGTTAAAAGTTGTTTCGTGTGGCACAATCGAGTCACCTTCTTCCATTCGACCTAAAACGAACCCCCCCCCCCCAAAAAAAACACAAATAAAAGAAGATTATACTATATCTTTTATATTATTATACTGAAAATTATTACATATGCGTAATATGCACGGTAAAATATCGTGTAATATGGTAGATAAAGATGTCTATAAGATATAAAAATTTAGTTTATACAAATCCTGTATAATTTTCCGAATTTTTATTATGATCAGATCACAAAAATAAAATTGTAGGTGCCAATAAAATGAAAATGAGTGTGTTAACTCACCAAAAAAAAAAAAAAATGGGTGCGCCTAAAATTGCTTACATTAAAGTGAAATCGACGGGTCGTTGAAGCCGAAGAATAAGGGAGAAGAGTTGCAAATATAAGCAAAAAGGTCGACATCATCATTACAAAACTTATATTCTCCATTTTCATTTTAGAATACTGAACTTCTTTGTTTTACTCAGCTGTGAAGATTGATTGATTAAGTCTGCTAATGTGAAGGCTCCTTTATATAGGATCACATTGGGTTCCCTTTCTAGTTTAAACCTTATTTTTGTACAAATTCCGTTAAAGTACCTATAGTTTCTAAAGTTTCGAGAAACCCCCTACCCCCATAAATTCCTTTTCCCAAAAAAAAAATGTCCTGCATGAGAAAAATAAAGGAGATAAAACCGGTAAGTTTTCTTACATTATAGGATTGGTAGGTGAGTGTACCACGTACGAAAAAGTGAGCCTGTTTTAAAAAAAAAAAAAATTTCAAGATTTCAAATCTCTCATATTTCATTTGACTCATATTCAAATGGACTTTATCAACATACAGCTTCTAAATAATTTAGTACCAGTGAGTATCACCAAAAGTTTAGCTAAAACGATTATCTTCTAATATGTCATAACTCATAAGACTCATAACTAACTGAATTTGATTTTTTTTTTAGATTCGAACATATGTAGTTTCTTTTCTATGTGTTAACATCTTTGTTTTTTTTTCTCGCTGCAATATCTTTAGCTTTTTTTTGGTTAAAACATCTTTAGTTTAATATGAATCTATCTACCACATACGATTAAATTATTTTCTCCATCTTCCCTAAACCCATGTGACTTCCTTTAACATCACCAATTAACCATACTCATTTCACAAAAGCTAACTTCCTCTTGTGTTTAGTATAAGTTTTATTTGTATATTAATCTCTTTCTATAGTTCTTTATTATATTTCTCTTCTCGGCCGATCATATCTCAGCTACTTTGGTTTTTCACCCAATCATTTTCTTTTTCACCAAACTTCCCTCAATCTAAATGTATCCCTCGCGCATCAACAACTTGCCCGTTTATTTAATTACCTTGGTCTCCTCCTTTTTGTCAACTTTGAGTCCATTTGATAGTTGATTAAGATGACTATAAGATTTGATATCTTAGTCAGTGTCTTCAACTAAAACTGCGTATCACTAAAAAAGTAAAAATTTATCTAACGAAAATGTATAGCAATAACGAATCTAATAGCGCAACCGCCGTTTGCATAATGGTATCAATTTCAACTCCTCTACTATATCTTGAAAACTGTTGATATATGTGTGTGTGTAAGAAACAGAGCATCTGCGTTGAGACGTCCAGGGATGTTACTACAAGTTTTGTTTCGATCGATCCTAGCATGTTACTGATAGAAAGCATGGAGTAAACACCAAAACACTTTGAGGTTTCTCTCTTTCGATTCTTCTGGGCAGATTGTATTTTAGGTTTTTGGCTCACCTTAATAACTTTTTAAGCAAAAGGAGCTTTTTTGTATAATTAAACAGCCTTATTTCTTTTTTTCTTTGTTAAAGGATTTTCGATCCTAAAAAGTCATAATAGAAAATCCTTTAATAAAGAAAAAGAATCTAATACAAAAGGTAAATATATAATAACAGTATAACACCAACTAAAATTCGATATTTCTCTGTTAAATTGTATAGAACTAAACTCTTATTATTGAACGGTTTAAAAACAATTACATTAAAAAAAATCCAATGTGGACTTTTTTATCTACAACATCATCTGACAGTTCATGACTGGAACATATCTATGGATGTTAACCCTTATGAAAAAGAAGCACATACATGTAAAATTTTATTTCGTAAGAAGTTATGTCTACTTTAGTGGATATAAAGTTCAAGACTTGTGGGGTAAAATTAAACTCGCACATGTAAAATGAAAATTTCCTTTTATTATATTTGGGTTCAAGCTTCATTTGAAAACCAATTTGTTATTCGAAATTTTTTGTGATGAGAGTTGTCGTTTCATGCATTATGTTACCATAAAAAAATCATGCATCTTTTTATGTAACGGGATAAAAACCCATAATTTTTTCAAACTGAAAACCATAACTTGTTAATTTAATTTTTCCATGTAACTTTTTAACGTATTTCATTTGCACTATACTAACAATTTCTTAATGATTTAATATAGTATTTTCTTAAGAAAGGGTAAGGAAATTTAAGTCTGCATAACTGATATATAATGTATGATGGAATACTTTCTAAAGTCTTTTCTTAAGAAGAATGATGGAAACTTTATGGTCGATAAAGTGATAGATATGTGGGTTGGTGCGAGCCATCGAAGAAAAGAAATAATAGGACTAAATTGCAAATTGTTTTGAAATTTATGGAAAACATAACATATACTATAGTTGCAAATCTCCTTTTTAATTCATCTACAGAAACAGAACACACTCTTATAATGTTTGAATTGATGCTATGCAACCATATAACATGGATATAAAGCTATAAATGATTAGTGAAAACAAAAAGAAAATGTGTTGAACTCCATTGTTATTTTTTTTTTCTTTTTTTGATAAAAGATTTAACTCCAACTCCGTTGTTATTGAGGAGTCCTAAATAAAACTTTAAATGAATGTGAATCTTCAGCTTTTTAAGAGCACCTATAAATCGCATTTCATAAGTAATCAAAAAACGAAAGTGTTTCAACTTTCAAGCGATCAATATATAAAATATATTTTCTTTTTAATATACTATTTACTAGTTTAACGCCCACCATTTCAGTCGCTAGTCTATCGAAAGGAATTAATATAATTTTCTGATGACATTTCAACTTTCCTATACGATATGAATCACATGAAACCCATTTTTTGGTTCGAATGGTCATAATTTGAAGTCAATTTCCAAAGTGTGGCGGCATATCTACTACAATCTAAAGTATAAAGTGAGATATTTCACTTTTGAAACATGTACAAATTTAATTAGTACTTTAATAAATTATATAAAAGCAGTGTAGCCTAAATTGCTTAACCAATCTGGCGTATATGGACTTTGTTCTGTAAAATACCATCTAACTTTTTGCAGTTTCTTATTGAGGCTGTGGTATGGGGTTGGTGGGTAAGCTCCTAAGAACTCACTTTACTCTACCATACCATTATTTCAGACCATTGACCTAATCATATACTTTTTATTTTTGTCCGTTATAATATCATGGACTAATAGTAGATTATTTGGCTTTGTCTTCGTCATTAGAAAGCCAACTAACACAGCATTATGTCTGATAATTTTTTTTAAAATTTTGGTTTATTACCAGAGACCTAATATGCCGGTTTGCCCTGAACCGGACCATACCAACCAACACAAACGGAGCAAACTGAATCGATGAAAGAACTTCAAATTTCAAAATATGAGTTTATATAAAAAAAAAAAAAGGAGATACAAAAAACTTACATGGAGATGGAAGTTTTTATTTAAAGTTTTCATTCTCAGCCCCAAAACTATTAAATACAACAAATCAAACCCAACCACGACCACAAAGATAATGAAGAAACCAATTTTTTCACCAGAAAATTTTCAGTAAAAAGAACGAAAAAACTAGTTTTTTTTTTTAAGAATTATGAAGAGAAGCAACTCTATCAGTAAGCTCTCTCTGCAAGTGTTTCATCATCTTCCTCAGCTATGGTGTCCTGAAAAATAAAGAGAACAGAACAACAGTAAATAATAAGCTCTCCGATATTTCATGATCCTTCTGGTTTTGTTCTTTTTACTAACTAACCTCTTTGTCGGTTTTAGACTGGACACCGATGCATTTAGAACCGCTTATGCTCGCGCTTTTCATGAGGTTACGAGAACTGTAACCTCCTCCATTGTCTGCTTCCTCAGATTCCAAGGTTGAAGCCACAGCAGCTGCTGCTTTTCTCTCAACATCACTGCTTTCTTCTGCAGTTTCACCATTCGGAGCAGGAACTCTCTCTCTGCAAAACACAATTACAGAGAAGCACAATGCTTAGAGAGAGGGAGAGAGATAGAGAGTGAGAATATGTGAAAGACATTACCTCGGCAAGGAAGCATGATGTCTGTGAAGTGCAGTACTTCTTCCTCCTCCTCCTTGACCTTGATTTTCTTCAAGATATGCAAATTGCTTTTTAAATCGGTCAACCCCACTGCGTATAAACAACAAAATATTTATTGATGCCATAACTTTTTGTTTTCAAGATTTATTGTTTCTGAACTGTTAATTAGCTAACCTGGGGTACATGAAGCTAAGTTGATCACCACCACGACGGTATTCCTCCAACATCTGAGGATGATATTCCAATATCTAATGTTTTTTTAATATCCAAAGATGAGTGATTGTTAGAACCAATGAAGAACATAGAAACAAAATAAGAGAAAAAAAGGACATGTAGAAGGCTTTTTTGTTTGTTACCTCTCGGTAAATTAGTTCTCTGACATCATCTTTTGTTAACTTCTTCCTCTCAAAGTCAAATTCAAGCTTTGAAATTGGCTGTGTTGATGGTTCACGCTCTGAATTAGACAAACCACTGAAGTATGGATCAGCTAGTGCCTGTAAATAAGAAAATCAGAACGACGAATAGAAGAGGTTTTCAGTCTGTGAAAATAAAGCAAATTTACTTGTCTCTTACATCTTCAGCTGATGCACGATCTTTAGGATCAAAGGCAAGCAGGCGTTCCAGAAGGCGAAGAGCCAAAGGATCAGCTTTAGGGAACTTATGAGAGAAAGGGACTGGCTGCTTTTTCCTCATGCTACTAAGATATCTCCTCGCCTTTTCATTTCTGATCTGTCGAATTTCAAGATTGCAAAAATCATCACAGGGATTAGATTACTCTCAAATGATGGAATAGAAGACATTTAATTTGGTACAGAAAATATGAACAGCTGTTCTTAACTAGTTGAATGACTAACCCTTGCTATTGACTCAGGTGGTGGAGTGCCAAGAAAATCAGTCATCAGATCCAATTGGTGCACCACATTTTTCCCGGGAAACAAAGGCTTACCCAAAAGCATTTCCGCAAAAATGCACCCGACACTCCAGATATCAATGGCAGGGGTATACTGGAATATAACAAAAGTAGACTTAGCATGAGATGGTTGGTCTTATCAACAATATTCTACAAAAAAAAACACTTTGGAGAAGTAAGAAGAGCAGTTGGGTTCAGTGAAAAAAATTCTTACTTTGGAGAAAAATGATCCACAGAGTTCAGGGGCACGATACCACCGAGTAGCTACATAATCCTACAAAATGCATAAAAGAAGTGAATTCACAAGCACTGAAGGAGCTAGAAGAAACCTAATGAACAGTTTTCTTTCACATTCTTGGAGTTAGATGACTCACAGTCCAAAATATAGCGGTTGGGGCATCATTAAAAGAAACACGAGCCAGTCCAAAATCACAGATCTTCAATTTGCAATCAGCATTAGCCAGAATGTTCTTTGGTTTCAAATCCCGATGAAACACATTAGCTGAAAATAAAAACCCTTAAATGTTTCATTAAATCTAAAAAAAAAACATGATGATCAAAAGAGAACAATTTGTCAAACCAGAAAATAACCTGCGTGAACATATTTCAGACCACGAAGAAGCTGGTACAAGAAAAACTGATAATGCTCAGGAGTTAAATCATCATTGGCCTTGATAACTTGATGAAGATCAGATTCCATCAACTCAAAGACAACATAAATATCCCGGAATTCTCGGCGAGAAGGAGGTAGCATGATGTGTTTAATCTCCACAAGATCTGGATGACGAAGCAACCGTAGCAACTTAATCTCTCTCAAAATCCTAGTTGCATCAGAGACATGGTCAAACACATCATTTATCTTCTTGATCGCAACTCTCTCCCCAGTGTGTGAATCTACAGCAGAAGCCACAACACCATAGCTTCCTTTTCCAACAACCTCGTGAATCTGGTACCTGTTTGCTTCTCCATACTCCGTGAAGAATTCAGAATCCTGCATACCCTGAAGAATTTTATTCATGATTCTTACTTGGAATGACCAAAATGATAAATCTAGACAATAGGATCAATCAAATGGAAAACTCATACTTTAACGCAATAACAGAGAACATTAAGAGAACAAAACAAGTTCTCTCAAATCTCAATCAACAAGCACAGAAGATAACATCGTAGACCATAATTGCATTAAGTCTAATCAAATAAAAAACAACTCTCTACATTTCCAAAAAATGTAATAAATTTAGAAATAGAAAGAGGGATAATAAGGAAAAGAAGAAGAAAGGTACCTTTTTGTGAAGATCCATAGGTAAGTGATTACGTTTAGGAACCTTAATATGCGTTAGCCCAGAAAAATCGAGATCTTCAATAACAATAAGGTCTTTGAAATCTCCAGATTGATCGGGAATAGAGAAAGTAGAAGAACTGGGAATGGGTTGGGGATTATTGGAAGAAGAAGAAGAAGAAGAAGAAGGTCGCTGAAAAAGCCATCGACGAACACCGTCGACGAGATTCCCACCACCACCCATCGACCACTACTAGATTAGATAAAAGATTAGTAATTTACGAATTTGGGTTTCCGATTTTTCTCTCAGCCGAACAATTATCGTCAAATCACCATATTTCTCGCCGTGTCACTCGATTTTGTCCTTCCGACTTGGAGACCATGTTCTTCTCCACTCTCCTATTTTATTTTCAATTATTAATTATTTTCTAAATTTTTATTTTAATGTTTGCCTTTACCATGCTCAGATATTTCCCCCTATTGATTAGAGAGAGAGGAGGAGTCTATATATTTAAAACTTTGGAATATTTCGACGACACGGTTTCAATAAATCGGTTTATCCTAAAACCGGATTTGGGTTGCCATAAATTGTGATGTGGCCGTGTGGGCATGCATTGTTTTTGTATACAAGCTATTCTAGTCTAGTCCTTGATTTTAAGAGCAATCGACAGACCGTTGAAGTCTAGTTGATCAGAATAGTTGGTTTTCACTGCAGAAATTTGAGATCAAGTTAATCTATTTTGTTTTTTTTTCAATTTATAGGTTTTTGTGAGGGTTATAAAGATATTGTTTGTCTTGTTTTATTCACATAAAATAATTTTATTATTTGATTTTTATTGGTTTTTCCCGGTTTATAAAAAATATCGTTTGGTTTTGATTCAATTTACTATAAATAATTTTTTTATTTAATCAACAAATCGTTGTAGTCTGGTTGGTCAGCATATTTGACTTTTATTCAAAAGACCCGGGTTTTAATCCCGGCATCGGCAATATTTTTAATTCTATTAAAATATAAGACTTTTAGAATGTGTAAAGTTTCCCCATAATGTTAACATATATGGACTTTTTCACCACTTCACATAAATTTAGATCTGCTATGATTTTTGGACCTATTTGAAGTTCTTGTATCATCAACCAAATATATGGAAATAAAATCTTTAAAATACAAATTTTCATATCACTACAAAGCCCGTAGAAGAAATGTCTAATCCTACCTCTTTTCATTTTTTAGGAAATTAAATAAATAAATAAAAATTTAATGAACTACAAAAGATGAGTTTTGTTTTCTACCTTTTCCCCTCCAAAGTAGTTTCCTAAATAGTTAATATAACGGATTAAAATCACTGGGCACGGTGCCTATTAGGATGCAACATAAGTACATAACAAACCGAATTGGTCGAAGTTAAAATTCTAATTATGAAACTCTAGAAAAAGACTAAAATCCATTGCTTTCTCCGAGACCAATTCAGAAATTCAGGCGAGATCAATCAAGCAGCATAGCTGCATATGAACTGAGCCAGGAGTCTGTCGGGGTTTGAACAAATTAAGCTTATAGATAAATCTAACTGTCCTGTAATCTAAGTTTCTCTTTTGGCATTAAGCAACCATTAGTTTCTTAAGATGTGCATGAAACACCACCAATATCTATAACTAGAGAATTTTAAATTATTGCGTTTTGTCTTGTAAGGAAATTACTCAATTATTTTAAGTCTTTTTTTGTCAACGCTTTGTAAGCATTTCTCGGGAGGGTAAGAAAAACTGAACTGATTGGTGAATAGGTGGTCCCACCGATTGCCAATTGGCATGTAGTTGCCAGTTGGTAGCAAGTGACTCTCTTTTTTTTGTGTGGATGATAATGACGTAGCATCGTTGTCTCTAGTCTATTCCACACGCCTTGGTCAAACTGGTCAAACCATATTGCGTCAGTTTCTTATTAAGTATTAATTGCCATAATTCAGTAGTCGGGGTCGATAAAGAAAAAAAGAAGGAGAGAGTGTAGTTGGGGTAAAATAGTATGGGTCGGATCAGGAGTTGAAAAACCCATCAGGCACATAACATGCATGTATATAGTTAGGGCTTCCATGTATCTGAGGCCACTAGTACTTCAATGTACGTATCTCAGTCAATTAAGCATGCACAAGCAACGTCTGCAAATAGTTAAGCAGCTATGATCAAGTTCCAAGATGTGATTAGTGATCAAGCGCAAAGCCATCACTTTAGCTGCTAAGCTTCTTGTATCCGCAAATTTTTCTTTGATTCCCTTGTGATTCCAAGTTGTAACTTATACTTGAAATGCTTTCTGACTTGAACATTCTATATTATCTGCGATCTTGAGAGAGATAAAAAATTGTCATAATAATATTCTTGGAGTATTTAAATATTTATGATTGTATGGCACTTGGAAGAAGTTATCTGTTTTAGTCGTTTGTTGAAATTTTTGTTTTTCCTAATAATCAAATTTTAATGATAGATATATGTTATCTTATATATAGAGGATGAAAGGAATTCTCCCTAAAATGTCATGTGAAATATTTATGATGGTATATTAATATTTTCAAATATTATGCGACTTTTTATTTTCTTTTAAATTATGTATGAATAATGTCATATAATTGCGACCAAATACATAAAAATGTTTCTTTTTCTTTTTTTGGAAGATTTAAATGAGACTAAAAGCTATTTTGTGAAAAGTAGTATATAATATAGAAAGTGAAACAAACAGGACAAGGATAAAAGAGGCGTGAAAGAGATTGTATATAATACAATCCAAGATTTTTATCATATATCTATTTGTCAACTACGTTTTTTTTATTTGTTGATTAAAACATTGAGCCGAAAAACTATGTTAGCTTGTTGTTGTGCTACTATGTTAAAAAGGGGATGAAGTTGCGATGATTTGATCGTCTAGTTTTTTTTAGGATCTCAAGTCAAAAGCTCAATCATGCTTGTTTCTGTCTCTGTACCTGCATGTCTGAGCTTTGGCATTTGACCAAATTCACTCACGGTAGGTTTGACTTGTAACAGAAACAAATACTTGGGCCTAAGATGTTTTAACAGGCCGGATTTTTCACAAAGAAGTTGAAGTTTTCTTTTTCATAAAGAGGGGTGAACAAGGAAAAGCCATATTATTCTTTGCTGAATAGTGGAATTGGAATATATATAATTCGTGGACGTCGACGTCTTTTTAAAAGTACACCACACCAGTCCACAGAGATGGAATTGTCTTCTTTTTCCCCATTTGGATTCTAGGATTAATTGTCTTCTTTAATCACATTTTGTTTCTTTATATACTTACCACTTTCATTTCTACCTCCGAAACTAATATTCAGTTTACGCGTCAATCGAGCCCTTTAATTTCAGCATTCATTAGTATCATTACCTTGGCTCGTAGTAAGAGTATATTTTAATTCATTGAAACCAGATCCACGGCAAATTTTATTAACTGTTGCTTCATTAATAAGTCACGAGAACCTCAATTTTAAATTTTGGACTTGGTTCCAAATTAAATGTTAGTATATTTGAATCAGTTATCTTTTTCTACCAAGACCATTTTGAATGCTCGCATGGTTGTTGTTTATTATTTCTCAGGAAAAAAAAGGATTCAAATAGCTAACATAGCATATAGTTATTATTCTTTTTCCCAATGGATCAAAACCCTAGGAGGTCGACGGAGCGGCGGATCCTCTGCTGTTGAGGAGGGATGATGACGTCATCATCTTCTGAAACTCTTCGAAACTGACATTTCCGTCTCCGTCAGCATCCACAGGTCCAATCATACGACTACAGTCTTCGACGGAGCAAGTCATCCCGAGGCGGTTAAGGACTTGGTGGAGCTCAGCGGCTGAGATCAGTCCGTTTTTGTCCTGATCGTAGAGATCGAAGGCGTCACGGATCTCTGCGGCGGAGGAAGATGAGCGGCACAGAGTTGAGAACTCATCTAGGTTGATGTAGCCGTCGCGATCTGTGTCTACTTCCTCCAGCACGCGGTTGAGTTCTGTCTCCGTGTAAGAAGTACCCATTGCCTTAAACATGCCACCGAGTTCGAGCACCGAGATCTTACCGTCGCCGTTGGAATCAAACTGATCGAAAACCTTCTTAAGCTCCTCTGGATTAGCCATGTCCACCGATGCAGGCGTGGTTTCAGGATTTGCGCTTGCCATTTTTTTTTTTTTAAAGGTAAAGTTAGAGAGAGAGATAAGGAAGGTTTTGGAGCAGTTGGTGGCTGATGAGTTTGACCATTTTATAGACCTGAGATGTCGCTTTTTTTTTTGTTCTTCTGCAAACGCGCGTGTCACTAGCCACGAATTTTGGTGGCCATCAATTTGAAGTTTGGAATCGAATCTTTATATATTTAATTTCCTTTTACTGTAGAATCCATATCCTGATTTTTTCTTTTACTCGTGATTATTTGGATTCATACATTTACAATTCGTATCCGGATACTACAGTTATATACAAAATTATATAGTTGCATTTACAAAAGACAATTTTTAGTTTTTCTATGTATTTTTATTAGTTATTTATGATGAATTGTAAAGTTCAAAAATAATCATTGAATTTTGTTAGATTAGAGTTATAGAAAATTGTTAATCACAAAAAAAATAATGTATCCATAATGAATTTTAATATGTATGAAAAAATAAAAAATGTGATTAATTAGAAACATAAAGAGGATACGTCTACAAATTTCCTCTAATGCACATATTCTATCAATGTTTGTTTTGTTCCGCGTTTGTTAATTTACCTCAATTTGATTTTGATTCAGAACTAATAAAAAAAAACGATTAAAACATGTAAAATATATATTTGTCGCTTACAACAGTGGTTGGATTACTGTTCGGGGTCACTCAGATTCATTATGGTCTGCTGGTTCGATTTCAGCTGAACCACCGTTTTAAAAGAAAAGAAAAAAAAAGATATATTTGTCAGAAGTATATGCCTAGTACTAGCTATATAACGATTGCTCAATCAGTCATCACACAAAATTTCAAGATTGATTTAAATGTTAAAAGTAATAATCTTAACTAGTGTTTCCACGTGTTACATGGCTTAAAGAACACGCGACGATGTCACGTGCCTTCATAAGATTTTCATTTGTTTAAATGGATTTACCTCCAAAAACGCAAAACCCCGCGCATTATTTAAAAACCGACAAGCCTATATTTAAAGACAAAAACGAGTTACCCACTTGCTCTGTTTTCACGCGCCTGTGAAGCGCGTGTCTCCTACACCTCTTCCCTTTTTCTTCTCCGTGTCTGTGCTGAGGTTTTTTTGGTCGTTCACGAGTTGACCTTTTTTCGAATATCTACGTTTGATTTTTCTTTGACGAAAAAAATAAAAATTCTAGAAGATCAACAAAATACTGGTTAAAAAAAAAAAGAATGCATAGACCACTCATTTAAGACGGGCATATATAAATTTGGAGTGCAAAATAAATGATATTTTCAAACAAGTCTTGTATCAATTTTTTATTATTTAAACTGTTATTACCCCTATGATGTATGGTAATTTGCTGTTTGATTTTCTGTTGAAACTGCAGGAAAAAAATAAAATGTTTTACATATTTTGTTTTATTCAATTACAGTTTAGTTATTCAGTGAAGATTTTGTTATAAATTTGAATCCATATGGCAGAGAGTTGTCTCATTAACAAATCTCAAAATACAGAAACAAAATAGTTATGTCAAATTCAGTTAAACCGAACGAAACCGAGAATCTCAATTAAAAACCCGTGAATAATCGATTCAAGAACCGGTTAAACAATTTAATTTCGAATAAATGGAGCGAGTTGATTAAAAGATAAAAACAAAAACAAAAAATGGTTGAACGAAACGGTACCTGAAGCGCGGGGGGTAGTTCCATATAAAGATAGTTCTATCCTAAAAAACCAATAAGTCGCATCTCTCTTGTTGCTTATCCATTTCATCTCTCCCTCCCTCCCTCTCTTTCCTCTCAGACTTCCTTAAATCGATTCTCCCAAATTTGAGAACAGAGCCTTTGATTCGAACTCTCTCTTCTTCTGAATTCGTGGGTCATCGGAGAAAAAATCGACTTGAGGGATTTAAAACATGGCAGGCTTCTTTGTATCTCTATTCGTCTCAAACATCTCAAATGTCGCCTCGTATCTCTCTCCGATCTTCGAGAACATCCCGTCGACGAAGGTTGTTCCGGCGCAGATCGAGAAGGTTGTCTCTTTGGTCTCTCGGACCGGTAGGGATATGCAACGTTGCGATAACATAGGCTACCGTCAAGTCGTCGGGTACGTCGTTACGCCTCTTCGAATTTTTCGAAACCCAAATTTTTGTTCTAGGTTTTAGGAATTCGCAATGACTAGTTCCATATGATTCATGATTAAAGCGATTTTGATATTGTTTGATACGTAAGAAAATTTAAAGTTCAAATTTTGAAAATTCATGTTCAATAGAAAGATCGTTAAACCGTTAACCTCTCTAATCCCGCGGCAAATTGAAATCTAAAAAGATTTTGAGTTGGTTTTTAAAAAATTGGGAGTGGTCAAAACGTGTTGAAATTTTCAAAGTTTGAGGACTATTCTCTAATCATTTTGTTTTGTTCTTCTGGGAATCTCATTTAAGTTTGGTCAAATTTCCGCAGATGTGTGCCGTACAGATACAAGAAACAAGAAGTCAATGGAATTGAATCGAAAGAAATCGAACTTCTCCTTATCAGTGCACAAAAGGGCAAAGGAATGTTATTCCCAAAAGGAGGTTGGGAGATTGATGAATCAATGGAAGAAGCAGCTTTGAGAGAGACGATTGAAGAAGCGGGTGTAACTGGTGAACTCGAAGAAAAGCTTGGCAAATGGCAATACAAAAGCAAAAGACATAGCATCACTCATGAAGGATACATGTTTGCTTTGCTTGTTAGTCAAGAGTTTGAGAGATGGCCCGAGGTGGAAATTAGACAACGCAATTGGGTAGGTTTGGATGAAGCAAGAGAAGTATGTCAGAATTGGTGGATGAGAGAAGCTCTTGAAGCATTCATTAACCTGAAATGTCTCAGCGACGATGAAAGTGGAAACTGAATTAGTAACGATGTTTAGAGTTGGTGGAACAGAGCTTTTGACTTAGAAACCCTCTACATGGAGCTGAAGCTTCCAGGGGGATTCATTTGGTCACAGCATCTGTCTCTGTCTCTTGAGAGTTATGGAAAAGTTTTGATTGTTAGAAGAAAGTCAACTTTTGTCTTCTAATTTTATTCATTCCTTATGTATATAAAACACTAGACAGGTTCCTTTGATAAATCGTTTACTAACCCATTCGCGTGTCAGTTTCATGATCGTATGCCTGGTTATTCCAAATCATTGTTTTTGCTTATTATGAAAAGCAAACTCTGACCATTTTAGGTACAAAACCTATATTACAGAACAAGGACCAGAGCAGCATTAATACCCGTATAACTAAAAAACGAAAGTCTACATTTCAATTTTTAAAGAAACAAAAAGTTCGTATAACAGCAGCAATCAAGAACAAGTCTAGTAAGTACATATAAATTCAAATTAAGACTTGATAGTCTTGACCGCTTAACTATTGGTTTTAACTTTTAAGGCATTTTGTTTTGTTTATATAGATACTCTTGCAAATCTTCATTGTTACGAATACCAATACACAAAAAATCCAATTTGAATAGTATTTTATAACCTTAGATGAAGTTGAAGGACCAAATTAGTTTATATAAAGGCCCAATAAGTTAGTTAACACTAATGGGCCTTGAATATATATTTTTTTCGTCATAGTTGTACTCGTATCTTAAACCCTAGGACCTCCGATAAACCTGATAGTTTATTTCTAAGGCGCGCGAACGCACGCTTGATCTGATTCGTACAATCCCTTTTTAAGCGTTGATGACATTTCCCCTGTCGGATTCTACTCTATAAACCTTTGAAATGGCAGATTCGAGTGGTGAACCTACCGATGCTTCTTCGGGCTCCGTGGGTTCTGATGAGAACGCTACCCAGATCCAGCCGATCCGGATGCCAACCATCGAGGAGATGCGAGCTCAAGATATTTGGAACCACTGTGGCGTTCGCGCCGTAACTAGTGGAGTCATGGGTCAGTTCCAATCTCTCTCCTTTCTCGATCTGTATTGCTTCATTGCTCGTGATTTTGGGAATCATTTATTCTCTTCAATGTGGTCTTTTTTGAATCCTGGTTGTGAAGGAGAAGGCTCATTAGCGAGTTCATGTTAAGTAGACTTTCGGGATTTCTTGAATTCATTAATTGAGCAGAGATTAACCATTTCTATTTGTTAAGTGAAAAAATCGAAAAAAAGAGTCCATTTCTTAGGTCTGTGAAAATACGAAAAGCTCTAGGTCTATGTTGATGTGAGGATGCTGAAATTAGTTGTAGATTCTTTAAATTCGAGGAGAAAATGTTTAGCTTTCTAATTGTGGATATGATTCTGAGCTTGTTATGAGTCAATATCAGGTTCCACTTATAGTTGGAACTGATTAGGGAAATTGTTGGATGTGAAGATATTTTATCGAATCCGTTATGCATTCTAGAAATGCTATAAAAGAAGCATTTCTAACATAAAGCTTTCTCGCTGGTGATATAACCTAATTGTCGAGTTCATAATAACAATTAGGTATATGAGGATATTCAATTGATTTGTACACGTTCTGTGTGAATTTTGTAGGTGGAGGCCTTGGCCTGATGATGGGTTTGTTTTTGGGAGCATTGGATAATCCTATAATGCATGATACGATGACTGCGAGGCAACAGTTTGTGTTCACAGCAAAACAAATGGGGCAAAGGAGTTGGAATTCCTGTAAGACATTTGCAGTTATGGGTTTGGTTTTCTCAGTAGCCGAATGCATGGTCGAGAAGGTAAAATTTTATTGACAGACAAGGAAATTTCAGTACTAACTCCTGATCATTACTTCAAAACCTTATTTATTATCTGACTTTTCCGATTTACCTCTCTGAAAAAGGCAAGAGCGAAGCATGACACGACAAACACTGCTATTGCTGGATGTGTGACCGGTGGTTCAATGTCCGCGCGAGGTAATATCTATTATCTTTGTCATTTTAAACCTTCTTTGCAATGTTGCTTACATGGTACATTGATATTGTATCAGGTGGGCCAAAAGCTGCGTGTATAGGTTGCGCTGGCTTTGCAACTTTCTCTGTACTCATAGAGAAGTTCTTTGATAGGCATACATAAACAGATGAGATATCTAACGATCGCCATTGCTGAGATTTTTTTAGCTGCTTCTTTTTAGCTGCATCATCACCTGAGCACAGGGAGAGAGAAACTATAATTACATTTCTAGACATAGAATAAGCGAGACTTGTATTGATTGAATATTCTTCCGTTATTGTTGTTATTTTTGATAGATTGTTATTAGACTCGAGATCCAATATTAAAAATGTTCACAGAAATTGAAGGGCTTGTCCTTCCACAAAGTTTCAATCCTCGGAGTTTCAAGTTCTTCTAGTTCTTGCATCTGTAACGTTACCGTATTAATCTGATTTAAGTTCATCTTCTAACTATATTTTTGACAGACTTTAAGACTCAGAATTCATAAACCAAACAAATAGAATTACAATTAAGTGGCCAAACATATAACTGGTAACCGATATGCTTCTGAAGAAAAAACTGTCTTTCTTATTGTGAGACAGTGGAAGAAACTTCATCGCAAGAATTACATTTGGCGGACAAGTATAACCACATACACATTCGGATTTAGATTTGGTTCGTTGAGTGTTATGCTCCGACTCACCCAACACTGGCGAAACAATGTTCTCGGATCATTAAAATCAGTTCTAAACTGTAAAAGAAGGCGCCGCTATAAGCATACACGTGCTCTTCTTCGGCTTTTCTGTTCTTCTGAAGTCACAAAGGACGTAACTTCTCTTTCTGATGAGCATCTCTTGTATGGCCTAAACCCATTTTCAGGATAACAGGAACCTTGTTTTTCTAGCGAGCTTAACCGTCTCCATGGAGAATTTATTGGCTCTGCATTCTTCTCCAAGTTCTCTGACACTTTTGTGACCGAGCCAAATGCATTAGAATCAGTACAAGACGTTTCCCATGCCCCAAGAGATAAATCAGTGTCGACGTGCCTAGAATCAATGAGCAACGTAGATTTCTTGATCCCAGAGTAGTGTTTCTCTTGCCTTGTCATTGATTTAAGATCATCATCATCTCTGTAAAAGGATGGTTTGTGAGATTCTTCTGCCACAAAGACAACCTTCCCGAAAAGCGTAATGCTTGACATGGGTGTCGAACCATTGGCAGCATCCTCTTTGAGGGATTGCTTCGATGTTTCGTAGTCATTCTTTTTATCAATGGATTGGATGTCACTGGTACACGAGTTAGGCGAAGAGCATTTATTGTTTTGATCCTCTGAATCAAATGGTGAGAGGACTGAGGTTGGAGACTTTGCTCCTTTCTCCATAGCTGACAAACTTGATGAAGGAGACCGAGTAAACTGAACAGTCGATATCCGAGGATAAGGATGTGCAGGTTTTCTCTTTGGACGAGGAGGCGGGATCACAATCGCTTTACTCGATCCTTGACTTCTATTGTCAGCTTGCTGAGCCATCTGTAATGGGATCAGCCAAACACTGTCAGATTACAAACTAACTATATCAATAGTACTAATCCTTTAGAACATCTAAATGACAACACCTTGGAGAAAAACTTTTGAGCATGGCTTCGTATCTGTACAGCAGTTTTCGAACCTATGTGTTCTGCAGCAAAATTAAAGACTTAGGTTCTTCAGAACTACATCTAGCTAAAAAAAAAAAAGAGCTCTTGTATCAAAGCAAATTCAAGCTTCATTTCATGAATTAATAATACTTTCGATTAGACGCCAACCACGACCATAAAGCTTTATAGCTTCAAGAAACCTCTCATGCTCTTCCGCACTCCACTTTTCTCTCTGCTTAGTTACTGTGTACGGTTTCCTTACCTTCAAAACAAAGCATAGGGAGGTCAGACAAATGTAAAAAGCCTGAAATTTTGTCTTCTCAGTTCTTAACAGAACATATACATACCTTGACAACGTTTTCAATCCAATAACTGCTGGTTTCAGGATTTGTTCCTTCATTGGAATTGCAACTTCCATTCTCTATATTGCTGCTTAGCTCCTCACTTCGATCCTAAAGTTAAAACAATCAATGAATTAAATACCTTGTAAAGCAACAAGAAAGACTGGCAATAAGAAAGCTTTTCTCTTCCAAAAAAATACTTCCATAAACAATCTACTTCTTCAAAATTCGATAAGCTTCATTAACTACTCTACATTCATCAATCCAAACAAGTAGTTAATTACCGGAGCGGCCATTTAGCAATATCTGATAAGCTTTCTTGTATGAACGGTAATAACGGTAATTTCACAATTCAAGCCTGAAAACGAACAACCAAAGCATAAGATAATTAAATCCACCGATTAGATTTTTGTACTCCATAAAAAAATTAGATCGAAGTAACAAAGGGAAAAGAGAAAAGAAACCTCAAATCTGAACTATGTAAGTAATTTCTGAACAGTGTATAGATAAAATGAAAATCTTCTGCTTTTTTCTCGAGAAATTCAATTCCCGGAAACAGGAAGATTTACTCAAGAAAATTACCACAGAAAAAAATAATAGTGGAGAAGAGGAGACAAGAAGGTACCAGAAATAGCAAGTGACCAAATTTAAATAGCCGAGAGTTGCCACGTCAGATCCTGCTTTCTATTTTTTCCCATATTTATTTTATGTCGTGGAAATTTCGAGAAGGTGACAGATATTTTGTGGCTGAGAACGAACCTAAGCTAGCTCTCACTCTCGTTCCTTGGCGTTGTACACCACGCGCTTCGACCAAAAGATTCTGTGGATAAAGTGGGGGAGACGCTAGAAATTGTGAAAAAGATATCGAGTTTTTGAAATTATTGGGAAGATATTATTTGTTCTTTTCCGATCCGCTTCTGAGTTCCACATGCTTTCTTGATATTACTCTTTGGCCCCAAAACAAATCTGGTTGTTCAATTTTTAACCTTATATTTTGTCAACGAAAAAATATCCTGGATTAAATATTTTCTGTAGCTTCTTAAGTTGGTTGATAAAATCAGGTGATTTGTTTACCTTTTTCTTTCTCATTTATACCTCCAAAGTTTTCAAACAAAAGGGATAATATATCCCGAGCAATTGATTCACTGGATGATTCTAATACAGTGAATGATTGATCCAGTTTGATTAAATAATCTCTTAACTACATGAAAGAAAATTCAAAGTTCACAAAAAATTATAACTAAATGGTTGGGATAATGGTAAATCAGTCACATCACATGGTGTCGGATGTGACAACGATATCTCTTAATCACAAAGACTCTAAGAGCCACAATTTTGATACGGCCAGATCAGCCCATTCCTCTCTATTATTTTTCTTTCATTTTTAATATGTATATATATATATATATTTAATTGGAATTGATGCCTCTCAGATTTTTTCCCCAACTATGAAAAAAAATCCCCCTCAATTTATTTAGATTACATATTTCTGAGGTCCTAAAGTTCCTTCTCTCTTACGCAAGTTCATTTTCTATCTCGCATTTGTCTACAAGAAATTAAAGGTTCAATCCCTCATGATTCAACATTTATGGCAATTTTGAAAAGAAAAGATATCAAAATGACATATCTGATTTATAAACATCGAAACCCAGTTCAAAATTTGTTCTCACTCTAATTAGTCCAAGTCCTAATCTACAAATCTGTACAATCTCCCAAAGGTTAATAAACAAACCATAGAAGTGCTAACAGCTGACCTAAAATAGTCTCTGCTCGTGGCAAACGACATTTTTGTTGCGAGGACTCTGGTTTCCAAATGGTGTTCTTGGCAACAGAAATAACTTCAATTGACTTGTTCAGTCGCTAGGCATTGGTGGAGTTCTGAATCTCTAACTCTGGTGTGAACTGCCAGCAGAGGAACCATAACTTCATCAGACCCGTCTGTTTAATAACTATATCCTATCCCAACACTATGTGGTCTATCGAATTCAAGCAACGATTCTTCAGAAAACTAAAAGATAATCGATTGCTAATATCTCCAGTAGACAAAAGTGGAAACTTACAGTGCAACTATCTGCTATTCCATGCTTGATACTCATTCTTTGGTACGTTCTTCGTCATTCTTCTTGGAACATAATGCAAACATACCAGTATCAATACAATACCAAGATAAAAAGCAAAAGAAGCAGTCAAGTGTTTATCTTTGATCAGCAATTATTTCATAAATGTGAGCGATGCAGCAAAAGGACCAAACCTCCAACACGGATTTAGCTTCAGAATCAAATGTTTTGCATAGTATCTCATACTTTGCCGAGAAATTCTGAAAAGAAAAAATGTAGAAGGGTGCTTTAAAGTCCTTTCGATGAATGCCTTGTACAAAGATAATAAACAATAAGACTACTGATTATGTACCGGAAGATTAGCTTTTGATGGTGAAATGCTTGATATTCTGTATCTGGATAAAAAAATGAATGAGATTTCAGATGTTTGGAAGAGCCAAGTTCAGTGAAGACTACAGGAAACAAATATAACTAACTATAGCAAGATATTGAAATATTAGGAACCCAGCAACACTTCCAAAAAATCTCAACTGAGTTGTTACATGGAGTAAGATCATCTTCCAAAAGGTTACCTCTTACCCTAGCTTCCTCATGTAGAAAGTCATTGCCAATGCATTAGATGTTTGAATTGTTAGCACAATAGCACTCATCTGATTCTGAGAAGAAGAAAAAAAAACATAACCATATTATCATCAAGTTATGAATCTGAAAGTAGAAGCAAGTGACATCAATATCAAAAAGCGGAAATTGAGAGACCCAATTTGGAATAAACCTTAGAAGCAATGAGCTCAATCAACTGCATTAAAAATTCACCTAGTCCTTTTCCTTGAAACCGGGATTCCAGTTGTATTCATACACATAGAGGACAGGTATCTCTTCCTCTAAAGTAAACCGGTAAGGCACAAATCCAGCTATCTGATTACACCCTTCCATACAAATTCTTCAAGTAGACGTCTCATAGGCTTTACCATAACGAAGTTCACGCACAAATATATAATGTGCGTCTGCAGAAGACATCTCCTTGGATTGTCCAGTCAGATCCATAGAATCCTTCCATGTTCGTCTGAGAATTTCAGAAACATTGTGTATAAGTATTATAAATCCAGACAAATTCCTAAGGAGTAGATTCCGAACATTTAAGGCTTCTTCATTTTCATTTTTACCTTCAAGAGCTTTCGAATGTGTTGCTTCACAGACGAGAAAAGTCTATTTCCACGGCCCGATTCCAGGTACAAAGATAAGTCTACAAGACGTAAACACAGAGAAACACAGAATTAGCTCATCATCAATGCTCTTTTATGTGAAGTTAAAACGAACCAAGTAAGCCCTGAAAACAACTTTTCCAAAAAGATGATGATAACTAAGTAATTAGAGCACACTTGATCATTGCTTACCATAGTTTGCATGAGCAAGGGATTCACAGATAATCAAAATCCATGTATATCATTCCAAGCCGATCAATATAAAGTATGCTAGAAAAAACACGAATTCGATCGTGAACTGCTTCTATTTCACATTATGTTGTATCATTAGTAATTGTAAAACCTTAAGTGGTTATCTATACCTAAATCTAAATCGAATTTTCGAATGCTATAAACCATAATTACTTCCCGGACTTTTTTACCTTTCTCCGTTTCTTCAAATCCATTGCTCTCTCTCTCTCTCGTTCTTCTCATCTGAAATTATTCGGTAGGAGCCGGATCTATCAATCGGGTTTGGACCCGAGTCGGATCAAAAGATCGAATTCGCTCAAATTTTTATAGAGAAACCCAGCTTTCTTTATGAACCATAAGGCCTTTTGTTTTATTTGCTCAAGAGTCAAGACTATGCAAAAAGTTTCTTAAAATACTTCTAGATTAGCACAATGAAAAATTCTATTTTCAACAGATTTTATAAGAAAACTAAATAGTTGAAATAGAGAATAAGTTGGTGGAAATAAACATATATTTAAGATGTCGTATGATCAAAAAGTATTTTAATTGATTTCAATTTGATATTTGTTCATAGATTATCGTAAATGAGCGCAAAGACAAATATTGAACAAAGTTTGTAGTTTCTCTGGCACAAAAGATAAAATTTAGGTATCAGGAGCTTTTCCCTTCTTGTCAGAGACAGATGAAGCATCATCAAGTTTAGACTGGCCAAAAACAGACCTGCAAAGTCCATAAGTTTCTGGATCTTAGAATCAAACTTGATAGCTTAAATATTGAGAAAAGAACAATATGGATCAAAATCTCTTACCCGCACATTGAACATTTCTTGTGATGCTTACAGAAAATGGACAGACACACAGAACATATGTAGCCCATATCAATAGTCTCTTCTTGTGGCAAAAACACCTGCAGGTTTTGGTACATAAACACATCTGTTATATGCACATTCATTGAAGAGTATATGATTTTGACCACTTACAATGCGCGAAAATCAACGCCTACGGGTTTGGGAAGTTGTACAAAACCGCGGGAGTGCAAATCAGTTGCAAAGATCGTCTTTTTGTGCAAAACAAAACAAACAACAGTTACTACTAATTGAGTGTGCTAAATCTAACGAGCCACTTAACGCAGGTAATGGTTAGTGTTTGAACTTGAGTTGAGAGCGTACCGTTAAATACTGAAACAGCCCATCCAATTGTTTAGGTGTATGATGGACGCCGCCGGTTATATAAGATGCCTACAAGTATGCCAGGTGATGAAAACTGATGCATTGGTTGAGCTTGAGGAATTGAAGATTTAAGAAGCATGTAATTGCATCGAACAAATAAAGGGAAATGATATTACCTGCTGCAAAAATGCTTGAGTTCTGTATACCTATGTAACAGGAATCAATGGGAACCTAAAGCACCAATTGATGAATTGACTTGAGTACAGATTTGGAACTTGGAGAACGTCAAAAAACGTAAATCCCAAAGAAACAATCAAAATGATGAGTACCATTAAGCGTTGGGCAGAGAAGATAGAGTTCATAACAGGTACATATCTGAAAAAAGAAACAAACCCATCATGAAACAAGACAAACAGGAGAAAATATTGCAAGTAGAAAAAGGTTACAGAAAAAGAACATACTGTTCCGGGCCATCTGGAGAACCTTGCAAGCATAATATCTTACAAATGCGAATAGCAAAATCAGTTCTATTTAATAAGACAATGCAGTCAAACAAAATACTTTAATTTAAAGATTCCTACATCAAGAAGAGAAATTTTATCCAGGACAATTGATGGATACATGTACAATAATAAACACGTACCCGAGGCTGGGGTTGAAGATGTCCAGAACGGAAAACCCTCTGTACATCTAGTAGCCAGAAAATCAGACAAAACAAAATGTGAAGACTGAAAAAAACAACATAGATGTATTACCCAATGACATTGATGTCCCTAAACATGCTTATAGGTTTTAGTTGAGACCAAACATGTCAACCCAAAAGCACTATCGGTATTCCTTACTTAACCTAATTTAGACAGCATGCTAAGCTTAAAGATTACCATCAGATGTAATGTAGTACTCCATACAGACAAAAGCCTTATGAGTTGATCAAAATGCTAAATTCTTTTTCATATAAAGGATACAACAAAGAGCCATGGAGAGTGATTCTGACAAGAGAGAAGAAGCTATTTTATTCTCAGACTCCTCCTTGCTGAGCTCCTCATCTTTGGTAACAAAATCTCCCAATTTCTCCAGCAAAGAACCGAAAAGAACAGGCAATCCAGTTCCACTGCTCTCATTCGATGTTGAAGACGAATCATAAATGTAATCACAGGAACTGCGTCCAGTAGCAATAACTAGAAATTGGTTCAGTTGATTTAATCCCAAAACCGCATTTAGAAACGCAAGCACCTACACAACAGCAAGATTTTCCGAGTAAAACGAAACATTGGGAAGCAATTAAGTAGCCAGAAAACACTTACATTAGAAAGGAATTGAGAGAATGTAATCGATGTAGTGCTCCAGAAAAGGGGATTTGTGTCAAGCAGCAATACTAGAAGACTAACATCGTCTGCGACCAAAAACAATCACCGACTTGTTTCCAGTTTATGTGAATATTTATGTTAGGTTTTTGAAGTAAGAGGACCTAAATACAGTTTAGAAGCAACGGAAGGCATCGTTTCACGCATCTCAGTCAGGAAACCTTCCCGCCGGGAACGAGAACCGATATGCTATTCCAGTGCCGAGAAATCGTCTATTTATTCTTTCAGGATTTTCACCTATAGCGGTTGGAAACGGGTTTGAACCCGAATCAGATCTGACATAAGCCCAAAGATGGCATTCGTTCAAGTTCATAGAGAGGCCCAGTTTTCTTTTTGATAAAAATGCCTTGTTTTGTTTGCTCTTTCTTTTGGGGAAAAAATGACAAACACTTTAGGGGAATTTAGTGGATATTCTCTTTTAATAAAATTATAGAAAAATAATTATTAATATGAAAATTCAGTTTATTCAAATTTTCAGGTTAAAAAAAACCTTAAGATGTCGTTTCAATATTAAAAAATATTAGAAAGTTTTAGAGGTTAAGTGAATGATATGTGAATGTCTAAAACATTTAAGTTGTATATATAGTTTTTTTCCCCACACTATGAAGAGTTCACGAATTCAGATGAAATAAAATTATTATTTGAAAGAGTTTGTAATTTCAGAGTCACTCACCAAATATGTAAGACCATTACCTTAGTTTCCTTATGACAGTTGTAAGAGTCATTAGACTGAGATTGATATGGCAACCTTCCCTGAGTCTCGTTCCATCTGCCTGCGATTGTGACGCTCTTTCACTTCCTGCTAAGTCCACAAAGTTCTGCAATGCATTTACACACACGCTAAGTCCACATAGTTCTAGTTGGACAATATGCAAAAATAAATAAAGTGATGATTTTCAAAACAGAGAAAATTGAGAGGGAACAATTCTTACCAGACTAGCCATGTATGACCTCACACAATCTGAATTTTCGCGGTGAGTACTTTGTATAGTCTGTTTTGCCATCAAGAGCTTGTTATTAGTATTTGCAGGGTATATGCATTTGTGTTTTAAGAAATTAATGAATTAGGAACTTTACCAGTCTGATTATTTGGTGTGACCTTGAGCTGGTATCATTCAAAGCAGTTTCTCCAACTTGCCTTTGAGCTAACACAATGGTGGCATCAAAAAAGAAAACAAACGCCAGTAGTCAGAATTGTTGAACATGAATGAACCAGGAGACTCTAATTACAAAAAAGCCAAAGAGGATCGATCCAACACATTCAAGTTACCTTCACAAATGCTAATTAGATGCCGCAAATGTTGATCGTTATTAGCTGTTTCTTCTACCAGTTTTTCAACCACAGTACCTTTCTGCAATTGGGGATCATTAGGTTATGAGTCAATAAAACTATACATTCAAGGCCATGACATCAACAAAAAATGATTATTTTTAATATTAATAACTAGAACCTCTGGATCATCGAGGAGTTTGAGGGCACGCCCGGAATCCGAATTCAGCAAATCCCTGACATTTTCATTATAGTAAAATCTCTTTCTGGGGTCTGGAAACAGCAGTTAAACAAACAAAAAAAGATATTGGTCAGAAGAACTGCATTGACATCTCTAAACATTAATTTTCAGTTCTGACCATACCTTAATGATGTGATTGTAAATATCATTGACAGCTTTCTCCGTTACTCCTCTCATGGTATATGTCTTTCCACTGCTCGTCTGTCCATAGGCAAATATTGTTGCTGAAACAATTAAATGGATTAGTCATCTATGATCATTCCAAGTAAAGGACAAAAAGAAAAACAGAGTTTAGTCATAAGAGCAACAACCGTTTATGCCCATCAAAGTAGACAATGCAACAACCTTAACACCATCTTCATACACAGTTTCTGTTAAACTCTCTGGTCCAAAAACTTTATCTGAAACAAAAAGAGTGGATTAGGCATTAGAAACCTCACGAATTAATAGATGGAAACAGAACATAAAGGCAGATTTTTAACTTCATTTACCGAATGTAAATGAGGATTGATGATGCACACGTTCTTGAACTTGTGGTTTAGAGACAATGGTATGATCATCTACGCATTCTCAAGCAACTTGGTCTTTAGCTAACTGTTCTTTCTTGTTTAGTGGCCTTAACCTTACAGTAACAACAACCTTCTCCTCCCTGGATCTTGAGCTTCCACATGGTGTTACAGCTTGTGTTCAACAACAATCTTCTCCTCCCTGGATCTTGAGCTTCCACCTGGTGTTACAGCTTGTGTTCTGTCAAAACTCGATAAAATGACTATTTTACCATTAATGAAATTTGATTATTTTTAAAATTAGTTTATATAACGCTAGTTGTAAAAGAGTAATTCAAATAGTTTTTATATGCAGCACGCATATAGAATTCGAATCTCGCTCAAAGTTCAAACGCGGTAGTGTTCAGATGGCAACAACTCTCATGTTAGAGTTTGAATCCCATCTTTGCATTAGTACAATTAGACATTACTGAGTATAATTAGATTGATATTATTCGGTATAACTATATATTCCTCATTTTATTTAAAATAAAATAAGGAGTAAAATGATTTCTTAAACAATTTCTCAATATTTTGTCTTCTTGTGAATTATTGGCTTCTAACCAAACGGTCATTTGTTGTTTTTATTATTATGCGCTAAAATTAAATTTATTTGCATATCAAGCGGGGAAATACCTATTACTATCCAATTTGGCGTATCAAAAATAATATTTTAGTTTTACACCCTCGTTACGATCCACTAGAACCTCTCCCCTATTGCAAGTCAATGTCTGCCTGAGATTTTCAAGTATCTGCAAGCCTGGAATTTTTTATTTTTCTATAGCAACTTTAGTTGAAAATGTATATATATATATATATATATTAACAAAGCCAAATAAATGGATACAATAATTACACAACTCACTATATAAAACAACTATTGTCATTTTCCGTGGTCAAAATACAAAACTAAAAAACAAACAAACAATCATCTCTCTATATATGCTGTTATTTAATTCAGTGGTGTGTTTTTATTGGACATATCCTTCAGTTGACATTTTAAGAAACACCAAAACCATGTTCAGTTGTTCACTCAGATTTTTATGCAATAATTTATTGAACAATTTGACCATTCTGCATGTTTTTATAAAATTACGATTGAAGTCAAATAACTATTAAAGATCTATACGAATCTCTGACCGTTTATATACATAAATACTTTTTTTTAAATAACCTTCCAAATCCGTGGCTCCTAATTTTGTTTAGGGTATATATTAATACTAAATTAAAATTTCTTTCAACAAAAATCAAATTCTTGATGTTCTTACCTTTAACCCACAAAAAATTATCACTAATCCAATTCCACTCCACGTTGGTTATATAAATAATTTACTTTGGATGTAAATATATCATATGTAATCACTAATCAGCGATCCCAATAATTTGAAAAATTCGCCGGCCTGTAAGTAATAAAGTCGGCATCGTCACCGTCACCGATCATTTTGACCAACCTCCGCAAAATCCCCAAAACCCTCCTAACAAACAGAAAAAGAAAGCCTCAGTTGTCATTAAGTCTTCGTCAAAACCCAATGTCCATCTCTCTTCTCCTTATCACCTGCGTCATCTTCTCCGCTGCTTGCCTCCCGTTGTGCTTCAGCGTCGATCAACAGTACGAGAAGTGCCTATCGCCTCTGAGATGTGGATCTGGACCGGCGGTGTTCCCGAACATCAAGTACCCGTTCTGGGGAACTGACATCGACATACCCAATTATTGCGGCCGATCACCGTTCAAACTATCCTGCGAGGATAATCAAACTCTAACGCTAGATATCGGGGATCTCACACTTCGCGTTGTTTCTGCGAATCTGGATAATAAGACAATCACCGTTGCCGATGAGAGTTTGCTTAAGGGTGGCTGCCTAAAGATTTTGAACTTCAACGGGAATGATCATTTTGCATTAAGCCATAACACCGAGAAAATCGATCTATTCATCAATTGCTCCGGAGGTGGCCCAATACGTTCGCTGTCAAATATATCTTGTCAACCAAGCTACGACAGTCCGAGCACAACATATCATGTCTTTAGAACGTCTAGTCCTGGCCCAAATTGTAGCAAGGCTGGAGACATTCCGATGACTAGGTTTGCTAAGAACGATCTTTATCAGTCGAATTACTCGAATCTAGCATTGAAGATGGCTCTGGAAAAAGGGTTCGATTTAAGATACAATATAGAAGACAACATTTGTCGGGACTGTACCAATTCCCTTGGAGTTTGTGGATCGGAGTTAAGGTCGGAAAATTTCCGATGCCTGTGTAAAGATAAACCTCACAATTCCTCCTGTTCCATTAACGATGACCAAGGTTAGTCCTTCATCATTTTCTTCTTTCAGTCCCAATTTTCCTTTATTCTTGTGATTACATTTAAGATTAGTTCCGTCGAATTGATTCTGCATATAGACTCTATAACGTATATTTTGACCAATTGATAGAAAATTGTTATTATCGTAATCGACTAAAACTTTTAGTTATACTTTTACGACAAAGTTTGACTTTTTCAACCTGGTTGTACGTGTCCTGTTTTCCATCAGTATTAATCAAGCTTTTTTCCTAAGCAATTCTTCTTATATTGAACAACAAATAACCCAATCGCTAATTATATGATTGTCTTCGCTCCTAACTCTTAAGAGTTAGGATTACAGCTGGACTTTTTAACGTGGGCAGGCTGGATCAACTTTGGGCTTTTTGGGCCGACACTAGTTATTATCAATCCGGTTTACTTTTTCATGGTCGGTCTTAGAAGGAAAAAAGGGACTTTTTTGTGTTTGAAGTTTCTGCTAGTAGACACCGACGACCCTACCCGACTCTCTCTTGTAAAAATGAATCCCTTTTACACAACTCCACTATACTGACATTACAATGACTTTTCTAATTTTTTAAATCTTAATAATTGAGAGCACTGCAATTCGCATTAGAAATGTTTTTATGAGTCATCTTCAACCTTAGAGACAGATAGACATATTAACAATTTCTTTTTTAAGTCAAATTGCAGTCTTTATTTTGTTTATCCCAAGAAATTAGTATTATACTCTATGCACACACTAGTTGAACAAACTCTAACTCTCTCACCCACTCCATTGAAAATCTTTTGATTTGTTTGTTTTCTTTCCGTTTTGTTCTCTTCTTCTTGTTTCTTCTTCATCTAATTTTCTTCTTCTCACCCTTAAAATGGATCCTTCAAGACCAAGTTTACTCTACACATCCATCTTCTACTTCACAATAATAGCAGCTCAAACCCTCTCTCTTGCTCCAAAGTTCAAGGCTTGTGAGCCCAAATCATGTGGCAGAGGTCCGCGATCTCCCATCCCTTCTACTTATACGGCAAGCAAGAACCTTTTTTGTGGTTATCCCAGTTTCGAACTCACTTGTGATGATGAACAAAAGCTCCCTATTCTGGGGATCTCCAGTGAGGATTACGTCATCCAGAACATATCTTACATGACACGGTCGTTTCAGGTCGTGAACTCGAAGGCGTTTCATGATGATCCATGCCCCAGCCCTATGCATAATCTTATCCTCCATAGGACTCCTTTCTTTGTGAACCCTTCTCATATCAACTTCTCCATACTTTACAATTGCTCAGACATTTTGCTGGAGAATTTTAGCACATATCCTCTTAATTGTTCTAGCAACACGAGTCTTCAATCTTTTGGAGTCTTGGACAAGGAGAATCTGGAAAAAGAGAACAGAAATGTATCCTGGTCGTGCCAGAAACTAGTCTGATGTGATGGGTATGACTTATGTCGAGATTTTGAAGAGGGGTTTTGTTCTGAAGGGGACTGTAAACAGTTGCTTTCGCTGCTGATGTGGTACTGATCAACAAGAATTTGTCTGCTTGTGTCTTAATGGACCTAAGCTTCATAATAGTGAATCGACGAGTTGAAATAAATAAGCAGGTTCTCAACATCCCCTAGAAAAGAAAGAGTCTCAACACCACGTGGAGTTGGGTAGTGGTAACTCTTTGTGGATCAAGACCAAAAAGATCACGAATTCGATTCCCGTTGGGAGGAGTCTGCTATCCGAAAGAGAGTTAATTTAACATTGGTTTAAACTCTGGCTCAAAGAAATTAGAGATCCACGGGCTCTAAACCTCGTGGTTATTCTGACATGATATTTCCTTTTTTTTTGGTTTTGATGTTAATGATAACTCTTTCTTCTTTGCTCTAGGTTTCTCTACAACTCATTGTATTAGGTTTTTATTTAAATTCTGATTTGTTAAGTAACTGATTCTTATCTGACTGTTTCCTTCATCTTGGTTTCTTCATTCCAGCTAGAGTTCGTAAAAATGTGAAGCTGAAGGTCGGCATAGGTAAAGATTCTTTCCGGGTTCTATTTTGGTTAAAAGTCCCCAAATCATCAACTCTGATCTGTCTTTGTGATAAATATCCAACATTCAAATAGATTAGATTAGATCAAAATTTAAAATTTTACTTTCGGAAAGTATGCGACTTGGTTACAGTTGCTAGGTTATGCTCTGTTTTTTTCCCGTTTATCATCTCGCTCAAGTCTTCACAACTTTAAAAATCCCACTCAGGTGCTGCCGCTGGGGTCGCGGGACTAACAGCAGCGACTATCTTTTGGTACGTATACCATCGTAGAAAAACCAAAAGTTACAGAACTTCTTCAGTATTGCTTCCAAGAAATATCTCCTCAGATCCATCTTTAAAGTCTTCAGACGTTGAGAAAGCAGAGGAATTATTTGTCGGAGTTAGTCTTTTCTCTTACGAAGAGCTCAACGAAGCCACTAATAACTTCGACCCTTCTAAAGAACTCGGTGATGGAGGCTTTGGTACTGTCTATTACGGTAAGCTTAAAGATGGAAGAAGCGTAGCCGTGAAACGGTTATATGATAACAACTTCAAAAGAGCAGAGCAATTCAGGAACGAAGTTGAGATCTTAACGGGTTTAGGCCATCCGAACCTCGTGGCCCTCTTTGGATGCTCTTCAAAACAGAGCCGGGACTTACTGCTAGTGTACGAGTATGTTGCAAATGGCACGCTAGCTGATCATCTACATGGTCCACAGGCTAATCCGAGCTCACTTCCTTGGTCTACTCGGCTCAAGATCGCTATTGAAACTGCCTCTGCCTTGAAGTATCTTCATGCCTCCAAGATCATCCACCGTGATGTTAAATCCAACAACATCCTTCTCGACCAAAACTTCAATGTCAAGGTCGGTAACTCACACTTTTTCAATGTTATTACTTGAATGATTTGATCTGACCATAGTCTTAACTTCTTTCATCCTTTTCATGTTTTCGACTTTTAGGTTGCGGATTTCGGGCTCTCTAGACTGTTTCCGATGGATAAGACGCATATATCGACCGGTCCACAAGGAACTCCAGGCTACCTCGACCCAGATTACCACCTAAGCTATCAACTCTCGAACAAAAGCGATGTGTACAGCTTTGCGGTAGTGTTAATGGAGCTTATCTCCTCGCTTCCAGCAGTCGATATCACAAGACCGCGTCACGAGATCAATCTCTCGAACATGGCAGTCGTGAAAATCCAAAACCACGAGCTCTACGACATGGTGGATCCGTCACTCGGGTTTGACTCGGATACAAGAGTGAGAGAGACGGTAATTGCAGTCGCTGAGCTGGCGTTCCAATGCTTGCAGTCGGATAAAGATCTTAGGCCGTGTATGTCGCACGTTCTCGATACACTGACAAGGATACAGAACAATGGGTTTGGTACGGAAATAGATGTTGTAGATGTGAATAAGAGTGCCCCATTGGTTACACAGTCTCCTGATACTGTTATTGTGAAATGGGACAGTAAGTAATCTACTCACACGCACACTAACATTTGTATGTGTTTAAAATTGTTGATTTAACAGTTAGAGCTTGGTGTTTGTGTTCGGTAATAGTAGATGATATATTTGAGAATGTATATATGATCTGAGTTCCATAAACCTCGACAGTGATAGATCCATGCTCTTGTTCTGATTCTACGAAAGTACCTTGTGATTGGGAATGGGCCAGATCTTAGGCTCTGTAGAATCTAGCAATTGCTCCAATTTCATTTTGTAAGGGCTCACTTGCATATTATCGGACTAAATCATCAATTTCACATTATTTTATTAATCACATGATTATATGGAATCACAATACTAATATAAGATTACATGAGAAAATATCATAATAAATACTTTACGCTTACTGTTCATTGTAACAGGAAAGTCTTCCCAAACATCCGTCAATATAATAATGCAATCTAAAATTCATAAAAAAAATCTTTACAAATCATGCTACCAATAACCCTCCTCCATCTTTAGTAATTCCGAAGTTTTTTTTTATGAATCTGTCATTATGATTTTACAGTCTATAAATTTTTATGAGGAACATCACTTGGAGTTAGATACTTTCTGGTTTAAATTGCTGGAATTCTTTCATGGCTGGACAAAATGTTTCCTTTTGCAATGTTCTGCTTAAGCAAGTACTCGTGGTATACTTTACCTAACCGAACACTTAACAAATTTCAATAGAACTGAAAGAGACTGTTGTTCCATTGTTCTGCTTTGGTTTCAAGAAACATTACAACAATTTCATTCGTAAATCTATTCAAAGTGTAGTTGCTCTGAGTTCATCGAGAAAAGCAAGAAAGAAGAGGATGTAAACTTAGACGAAGATTATAGGAAATACGCCCATGGAGTCATATGAGGAAGAGTGTTCCGGTTAGAGTCGCTGCAATCACAAAGATAGTCAGCTGAATCTTAGACTTCGTACCAGAGGATCTCAGACCATAACCCAATCCCATCATGTTGGTTGGTTTTGGTGCCACTTGAGCTACTGGAGTTGCTGACAAAGAAATATCAGGTACAACAAGAGCCCCTTATGAGGCCATATAACACAGAAAATCTTTACCAAATCAAGTTGAACATTTTGTTATAATATGATTCAATTTAGCTTATACCTGAAACCGAATGATTGGCGTACCTGGAACACCCGAATGGTTCTTTTCACCCAGAGAGCTTTAGGAACCGGTTGCATTAGTAGATGGTGGAGGAATAGAAGAAGCCCCTTTCAACTAGAAAATTTTTCTTGTAAATTTCACAAAACCGATCAATCTCAAAATCGAGCTCTTGGAGGATTTATATATCTGAGGAGCAAACAGATAAATTGGCTGGAATGCTACAAAGCTGAGGCAATTTCAGAGCGACGGTTTGATTGATGGGAAAATTAGAGGATAAAGTAGAATTGTTGTTGAGGAAGAGACAGAGACAGGTCGGTTGTTGGTTGTAGATCTGGTTCAGGCTGTTGCAGCATGGCTGAGCTGGGAGTTGGACAAAGCCTTGCACAAATGGACTACATGGAGCCAAGGCAAGCAACAAGGAAGCACAAGTAGCTGGAGGACTCGGACCTTGAGCGAGACATGGTTGGAAAAGGATTGGAGCCAAGGAGATTAAGACAATGATAAAGAGACTTGAAGATGCCATTTCTGTGTATCGTCTCTTGAAAATTTCTTGGAGAATAAGTTTATTTTTCTTTGTTTATAGCAATGGAGATTGTTAGGGTTGAAGGAAGAGGGGGTTTTAAGGTGGGATTCAATGGATTTATTGTGCAACTGAAGTTTAGTATGAAATGGAGAAAAAGACAAATTTATGTATTCATGCATAACGAGTGTTGTTTTTCTGTGCATAATACTTGAAGTTCTTCATGTTGCGTCAAGCTGTTTTTAAGTACGAATCTTTACAGCTGAAAATTTGACCGTCCAATTTTTTAAATTATTATATAGGTTTATTTAGATTATGTGCGAATAAAATAATCCGTATTTAGCCACGAAAACGTGCTCTAAGACGTGCATAGCAATCATACAAGATTTGCATACCATTTCTTTACAAAATCCGAAAAAGTTCAAAATTTGGGAATCTGGGTCTTCTTCATTCATGATTTATGACACCATCGTGCTTCTGATAGAATCATAAACCACAATGCACAATAAATAGAATCTCTTCCGAGTTTTCACGTTTCTGTTTACACCTCTCTCAATCTTCTCCGATCATCAGAATCAAGAACAAGAAAATGGCGGCACCAAAGCTGGAATCTTTCAGGCGGGGTAGCATGTTCGACGGGTCTTTCAGGCGAGGTAGTATGTTCGACGGGTCTTTCAGGCGAGGTAGTATGTTCGATGGTTCGTTTAGACAAAGCTTAAGAGATAGGCTTATCCCACAACAGACCAGAGGCTATCCCTATGCCGTTGACGACAACAGTTCCGTCCGTTGCTGCTCCTACAGGTTACATATTACATACAATCTATCCTTTTTTCCAACTACTTCTGTGGACCAAATATTTCGAAAGCCCTTTTATCAAATCTGACGCCTCTTGAAATCCAATCTCATTGTGTAACAGCAATCTCAAATGGTTAGTCTTGAAATGCTGTGGGTGTTGTTTGCAGGTACTTCTCTGACAAGATCACTGGGTTTGTGAAGAAATCACAGGATGTTTTGGTTACATCATGGGAGATGGGAACATCTGACCCGAGGAAGATCATATTCTCGGCGAAGATGGGTTTGGCTCTGACACTCGTCTCTAACCTCATCTTCTTTAAGATCCCAGGATTAGAGCTCAGCAACCACTATCTCTGGGCCATTCTCACAGTAGTTGTTGTATTTGAGTTCAGTGTAGGTAAAGGCCACATACTTAACACATCAAAGTTGAACATTTCAAGGAATTCATTACCTGATACGTGACCCTCTCTTCTTTGTGTAGGAGCAACTTTTAGCAAGGGATGTAACAGGGGACTAGGAACATTGTCTGCTGGAGGATTGGCCCTTGGCATGGCTTGGATATCCGAAACGACTGGAAATTGGGCAGAGGTTTTCAATGCTGTTAGCATCTACATAGTAGGTATATATATATAGATCATCTGGCCAAAATTAAAGCTTCCACCTTTGAAGATCATTCTATTTTATGACAATATTGTGTGTATGTTCTTGTATCAGCCTTTTTTGCGACTTATGCGAAGCTATATCCAACGATGAAGCCATATGAGTACGGATTCCGGGTGTTCTTGCTGACCTATTGCTATGTAACAGTGTCGGGATACAGAACAGGGGAATTCATGGAAACAGCAGTTTCAAGGTTCCTTCTGATAGCACTTGGTGGCTGTGTTGGCGTCACTGTGAACACTTGCATTTATCCCATATGGGCTGGGGAAGATCTCCACAACTTGGTCGCCAAGAACTTTGTGAATGTAGCGACTTCTTTGGAAGGTTTATTTCTCTCTCTCTCTCTCTCGGGATTTGAGTTTCTGGTTGAAAAGCTTAGTCTGTTTCTTGTCGAATTCAATCCATAGAAAATGTTCCTTTATGTAGGTTGTGTGAACGCATATCTTGATTGCGTAGCATATGATACGATCCCATCTAGGATTCTGGTCTATGAAGCCGTCATAGAAGATCCAGTGTACAGTGGTTACAGATCAGCCGTTCAATCTACAAGCCAAGAAGACACTCTGGTAAGAAGAGCAACAACATTATCAAAAGGACCAACTTACTTGAGATTCTCACATGTTATATTTTGTTGTTGGTGTGATTGTGAAGATGGGTTTTGCTAAATGGGAGCCACCCCACGGTCCATACAAATCATTTAGATATCCATGGGCATTGTATGTGAAAGTAAGTGGTGCATTGAGGCATTGTGCTTTCATGGTAATGGCATTACATGGCTGCATTCTCTCAGAGATTCAGGCTGCAGAGGATAGAAGAGACGAATTTCGTAATGAGCTTCAAAGAGTAGGCATTGAAGGAGCAAAAGTACTGAGAGGCATTGGGGAAAAACTCAAGAAGATGGAGAAACTAAACCCAACAGAAAACATACTCTACGAGATTCATCAAGCAGCCGAGGAACTACAAAGCAAAATCGACAAGAAATCATACCTTCTCGTAAACGCCGAGAATTGGGAAATCGGAAATAGACCTAGGGATTCAACTGATGAACACAAAATCTCGAATCTTGACCCGGATCTAAGTCGGATCCTGGCTCATAAATCCCAGAGTGAAACAACGCTTCGTCCACCTAAGAATTGGGATGCTGTAACTACTTCTAAGAACTTGAATTCGGCGACGATGCATCACCAACAATCAAGGACGATGATACAGAAACAACCGTCGTGGCCTAGCCGGATGTCTATTACGCCGGGAAGTATGTTACAAACAGTGGAGGATGCGACGAAGATGTACGAGAGCGCGAGTAATCTGTCTCTAGCTACCTTCGCTTCGCTGCTGATCGAATTCGTCGCGAGGCTAGAGAATCTCGTGAATGCGTATGATGAGCTGAGTGTTAAAGCGAATTTCAAGGATGTTGTTCTTGCTGAGTGAAAGACGATATGTTCGCCGGACTGTAAACTTTTGTATTTGTTTTTATTTAAATATTGTTATATTGAATTGGTTATTAATAATGTCGTTGTAGTATAGTGGTAAGTATTCCCGCCTGTCACGCGGGTGACCCGGGTTCGATCCCCGGCAGCGGCGTATGCTCTTTTTTAGTATTTTTTATTTTCGTCCTTTTACTTTTGGAAAATTTTAAATTAAGCCCCTTCACTTTCCGTACCTTTTAGCTGTTTTTGGTTGACTCCGACGAACAATCCAGCTGGAGATAAACTGAAACCTAATCCCCAGAACAAATATGAAAGCTGCAGCAGCCTTTCCCTCCAAAATCGCAAATTTTAGCTTCCCTTCTATCCGTTTCGGACTATTCTTCCGATCACCGGCGATGTTTTTGTCGCCGGGATTGTCTTCCTCAATATCATCTCCTCGTCGGAAGCTGACAAGAGGAAGAAGGGGTGTCGGAAGCTTGATGTCTCAGTCTATATCATCATCGTCACAATCAATTTCATCTCTTTTGACTTCATTCTCCTCTCAACCGGAATCAGAGCTACTTAAAGATCAGTTACCCTTTCTGAAACCAAAATCTTCGCCGCCGCAGTTTCCATGACTCATTGTGGGTTTGGGTAATCCCGGCAAAAAGTACCAGGGCACTCGCCACAACGTATCTCTCTCTCTCTCTCTCTCTCTCTCTTTCTCGCTTTCTCAGTTTGCGTCTTCCTTTTTGGTTTGCTAACGGTTCCATGATATTGCAGATTGGTTTTGAGATGGTGGACGCTTTGGCTGTTGTAGAAGGGATATCCATGAACACCATTAACTTCAAGGCTCTGTTTGGGAAAGGTTCTCTTTTCATTCTCTTACTTCTCCATTGTCAGATTTTCATCTTTTAATGGGTTTTTTTAATCTCAAAATGTGAAATTTTCATTTCATATACGTCTCTAATGTTTGATGAAGGTAATAGAAACAATGGCTTACTGTTTTTGGAAAATTCAGTGGGCTTAAGAGATTTTTTTTTCATAATCATATTTGATTTACACAATTAGTCTGAAAAGATGTTTGGTTTTCGAAAAGATTCCTAGTTCTATTAGATGCAGAGAGATTGAAATAGTCTTTTTTTTTGTCTTTTGGGTATTGCTTTTTCTATCACAGGCGTTATAGGAAATAAACCGATTATGCTGGCTAAACCTCAAACTTTCATGAACCTAAGTGGTGAATCTGTAAGTGAACTCATCAACAAAACAACTTTGGTTTACTTTAGTTAACCAATACCTCTACCTATTATCACTCGTAAATTTGACACTTTCTGTTTATGATTGCTGGAATTGTTTCAAGGTTGGACAAATTGTTTCCTTTTACAAGATCCCGCTAAAGCAAGTAGTTGTGGTATAGTTTACCTTCTCTTCCTCTCTCACTCCAAATTCTGGATTTAGAGTGTGCATAGTTCGTCTTAAAGAACTTTCTGTGTCTTCTTCAGATTTACGATGATTTAGATTTGCCCTTTGGTAAACTGCGTTTACTGCAAAAGGTGGCCACGGAGGGCACAACGGGTACACAGCTTTTCACTCTATATCTTACCTGTTTAAGGATGTGTTTACTATTGTTTAAGTATTGCCTTATTTTTAGTCTCTAAGAAGCAATATGGATGGATATTTGTAACTATTTTCAGTATCAAATAATATAGAATATAAACATTGCTAGTATTCAGATGAAGAGAAACTCTTCAAAAATTGTTGTGGTAAATCATTGATGAAATTGTCTGGTCTTTTACTTGCAGGATGAGAAGCATTATGGATCGCCTCAAAGGGAGCCGCGATTTTCCTCGTCTAAGAATAGGTATTCTTCTCATTTTTCTCCACTTCGTCCTGACTCATACACAATTTTCCTTTTTTCTTCTCGGAGCTTTGCTAATTGCTTTGTGTTTTCACTTCAGGGATTGGACGGCCTCCAGGGAAGATGGATACTGCCAATTTCGTTCTTCGCCAATTCAATAGACAAGAACAAGAAGAGGTAGAAGAAGATAAATCACAACATTATCTCAGTTTTTCAGAAAGATGAAAGTTTGATTGTTTCCGGTTTTGCAGTTGGATTATACATTCCAAACGGAGTTAGAGGCAATAAGGATTCTTTTGCTTGAAGGGTTCAACAAAAGTGCAACCTTTGTCAACACTCGGAAGTCTATGGAACAACTCAGTTAAAAAAAAGAGAAGATAATTCCATCTGACATACAACAGCTACAGAGTTTTCTGGCATATCATCTTTTTTTTTTTCCATTGATATTGTTATATCCATTTGAGCAAATTGTAAATCAGAAAATAGAAAAAACAAGAGTACTAGCTTCACAGTATTGCTCTTAATTTTAATAAAATTCAGTTATCAAGATTTATTTAATTTTCTTATCCATCTTGAAGGCAAGGATCGCTGAAATTCTATAACATCTTAGAGAAAAGTCGCAATTTTGATAAGCAAAAATGGTGTTTTACAAATGGGTGTTTTGCCACATATTTTTGTAGTTGTAATTATAAATTTAAATAAAAAATAGTTAATGAAATAAAATATAATTTATTACTAATTTAATTTTTTAAATTATTTATTAGTTAATAAGGACAATTTTAGTATTGTGAAAAAATATATTTTCAATATGTCATTTTAGCAATAAAAACTAGAAAAGATTATTATATGCTTATAGATATTTCTTAAAATAAAGTGGATTATTTTAGACAAATTTCTCCTTAAAAATTATTTGGATAATCTTTTATATATTCTCTACTAGAAAGGGTCTCTCTCTCTAGACAAATCGAGCTCAGTAATCAACTCGACCAGTTTCGGTTGAGCCCGAGATTACAGAGAACCCTGTTCCGTGTTTAAACCCTCCGTTAGAGAACCTCTCCGTCTTTCTCGTTAGCAGCAGCTATGTACGGCGGAGGTGGGTTTCTCTATAAACCCTTGAATTGCTTTTCTGTTCATCTTTTTACTCTCCTTGCGGATATTCTCGTTCAAAGTTTGATTTTTTTCTTGGTGGGTTTCACAGATGAAGTTTCAGCTATTGTGGTTGACTTGGGTTCGCACACTTGCAAGGCTGGTTACGCCGGCGAAGATGCTCCCAAGGCCGTTTTCCCTTCCGTAAGCTTCATTTCTACTCTCGAAACTTCGTTTTGGATCTTTTCGGGCTTCGTATTGTCTTGATTCTAGCATTTGATGTCGCCAGACTTTCTAATAAGCTTCATGGTGTTAGTGTAGTTTTGCCTTTAGTGTCTCGTATGTTCACACATATGAATTACTCTTAGGGTTTTGTTTCTGATGTGTTCATAAGGTTGTTGGGGCAGTAGATGGCATGGATATGGATGTTGATTCTACTAAGACAAATTCAAATTCTGATGATTCAAAGACCAATTTCGTCGAGTCTGGAAAGGTGAAACGCAATCTCTATGTAGGATCTCAAGATTTGAGTTACCGTCGGGATCATATGGAGGTTAGCTTTCTTTTTGATTATTGTTAAAAGTTTATAAATTAGTTACTGAAACTACAGACTGCAATGTTAAACAATTTTTCGTATGTTAAACAATCTTTGTCACCAGATATTGTCACCCATAAAAGATGGCATAGTTTCTGATTGGGATTTGGTGGACAATATATGGGAACATGCTTTCAGGTAACCCGTATAAAGGATTAGGTTTTCTCTTAATTGTTGTTTGATTTCATCATTAATATTATTTTATCTTTCAAGGAGTTGTCTGATGATTGATCCTAAGGAGCACCCCATGCTGCTAGCTGAGCCTCCTTTAAACAGTCAACAGCAGAGAGAGAAGTCGGTTTTATCTACTTTGAAATATCCTTTTATCTATATTGCTTTGCCTTGGAGTGTGTTATTGACTTTCTCAAATCATATGCTTGACAGGGCAGCAGAGCTTATGTTTGAAAAATACAAAGTTCCTGCATTGTTTATGGCTAAGAATCCTGTATCTTCCCTTTACCTTGGGTCATCATTTTTTTGATAGATTATTTCATGACGATCACTCTGTTGTTGATCTCCTGCCGGCTCTTGTGTAATCAGATGTCTAACTATCTACATGACTTTGGTCTTTTATTGGTGCTAGGTTCTCACATCTTTTGCTACTGGGCGCGCTACTTCTTTAGTTGTTGACTGGTAAGACTTTTTTACTTTCAAAGTTATTAATATTTTCTCTAGTATGTAGAAGCTACTAATGTTCTACTTGTGTTTTATATGCTGTTAAATTTTACCTTGTTTTTGTTTAATGTGATTAATCTGAGAAGCATTGATGGCACTGTTTTTTGTTCCAGTGGTGGAGGATCCACGACTATTGCACCGGTGCATGATGGTTATGTTCTTCAAAAGGTAGTTGTAGTACTCGAGTTCATAACAATTCAGGCTTTGTGGTGCTGTTTCTTTTGGTTTGGATTTTCTGCTACTGGGGAAAGTTCTCCCATGTCTCATCTCTAGCTTCTGTAAATTTTCATCCATGTGAATGTTGACTACTTTTATTTTACTGTACTGACGTGGATTGTGTACCAGATTTCTTATTCTCCCATTGTTGACCATTCTTTTACTCACAGGCTGTTATATCATCTCCAATTGGAGGGGAATTTCTCACTGACTGCTTACTTAAAAGCTTGGAGAGTAAAGGAATTAAAGTAAATTCAACTATTTTTACATTGTTGTTTATCTCTGGAGCCCATTTACCTGAATTTTGCTGGTCATATATTTTGCAGATAAGACCTAGATATTCTTTCAAGAGAAAGGAAATACGAGCAGGAGAATTTCAGGTTTATAAGTGGATGAAACTATTATTTGAGTATTATCTATTTATTTATTGAGACAGAGAGAGGGAGAGATTCAGAAATTGATCTTATGTGTTTTTAAGATAGTAGTTGTGGTCTTTTTACTGGGCACTGAGACAGAGCAACTGTAGGATTTGTCTCAGTACAATTAAGATACTGGAAAGTAGCAAATTGCTTTAAAGCCTTTTCCTTCTTGTTGGAGTGTAACAGTCTCACATTTCCTCCCTTCGAATCCTTGCAGGTTGAAGATGTAGATCTTCCTGACACCATGGAAAGCTACAAACTCTTCTGCCATGTATGTAATTGATAACGGCACCTCATTTGAAAATCTCTGTTGTTTTGTAACTTGGTGATTTTTTTTTTCAACAGAGGATGATAGTGGGTGATATCAAAGATTCTATTTGTCGAGTTCCTGATACTCCCTATGACGGTATGTTATGTTCTTCTTCTGTCTTTCGCTGGTTCAATTCATTTGTATTTCTTCAGAGTTTAGAGTAGTTTGACAGTTGAATGTTAGATATTTTCACTTTTCTAATGTTCATTGATCATGCAGCTTAATGTCAAATTGGGTACATGACTGTTAATTTTTTTTTTTCTAGTATCACTCTGCTGTATACTAATTAAAAGTAGCTGACTTAGTTTATCTGCCGTGATGCATTTAATATATGGATATGATGCTTTTGTCTGCAGACAAATCATATTCAAACATCCCCACTACATCGTACGAGCTTCCTGATGGCCAGTAAGATCCAGTCCATGTCTATTGCTGTTTTAATTGTGCTTCAAATGTACCTGCTCAGTTTCTTTGTTTTTTCATTTATAAGGCTTGTTGTTAGTGTCTAGACAAAATTCTGAACCTTGTTTGAGTTAGAAAAAAAGAAGAGTCAGACATTGCTTTTGGAAACCTGCATGGAATCTATGTGTGATGATAGAGAATTAAGTTAGATTAAAGAAAAGTGCTAGCTATGTTAAAAGCTGTATATCAGTGTCTACAATAACTTATTAGTCTTTCTCAATATCTTAAGCATGTCTATTGTAGGACGCTCGAGATTGGTGCTGTTAGGTTTAAAGTTCCTGATGTGATGTTCAACCCGTCCATAGCTCAGGTGTAAAACCGGGCACCATTTTAGCATATGATCAATGCCTTAGAAGATTCTGAAGATATTTTGTTTCTTCTCTTGAGTTTTTTTGAGCCTCAAATTGTTTGTCAAAGATTTTCTTAAGTGACTTTCCGTGTTTATTGGAATCTGCCAGACAATTCCTGGAATGGAGAAGTATGCAGACATGATTCCTTCAGTCCGTGGGTTGCCACACATGGTATATTCAAAACTCTTTAGTCACTGGCATTGACTCACTGCAAAGCTTTATTTTCATTACTTTTTCTAACTCCACTCTCCAATTTACTAACTAGTACAGGTCATGGAGAGTATCAACAAATGTGATGTAGATATCCGGAGAGAGTTGTATAGTAGCATATTGGTAAAAATAACATTCAATTGCAACTCTTACATCCGGATTGGTAAAAACTATATATTATAAAACAGTCCCTTTAGTTTTCTTGGATGTGGATGATATTCATACTTTTCTTCTCGCGTTATGCCAGCTTGCTGGTGGCACATCATCGATGCAACAGTTGAAAGAACGTCTCGAAAAGGACTTGATAGAAGTATTGTGTCCTCTCTTCTTCTCTTGCTTACTTTCCTTGATTTTTATATTGGCGAAAATTGTTCATCAGCTTCTATATTCATTTCAGGAGTCTCCTCACTCGGCTCGAGTTAAAGTGTTGGTGAGCGGTAACACAACAGAAAGAAGATTCAGGTTAGATATATACTTTACTTCTTCCTTTAGTGTCACTCCAAATAAATACTCATGTAGTATCTTAACACAATCCTATTAGTTTCTAAATAATTGATTAATCCTTACTGCAAACTCTATCTCCTGCAATTATACTTACTATTAAGATTTTTAACTGTGATTCGAGTAATTTAACCCCCGAAAATGTGATGTTATATATGTGCAGCGTATGGATAGGAGGGAGTATATTGGCATCACTAGGTTCATTTCAACAGATGTGGTTCTCCAAATCTGAGTAAGTCTCTGTTTTGCTTCTTCAATTGATCATAGATTTGCAAATATTAGTTTCTCTGCTGACACATGAGCTTTGGATCTCCGGTATTGGTGTGAATGATAGGTATGAGGAACATGGAGTTTCTTACGTTCAGAGAAAATGTCCTTAAAACAGCTTCAGATTCTGTGGAGCCTGACAAGACAAAATTTTAAACTAATGTCTTATTTTCATTGTGCATCACTGGTCTTGAATCTTGAATATTGCCTTTCAGTCGAGAACCTTTGGAGCGAGTTCGACATTAACAAGCATTTTAGTGCCCGTTGTTTTTTTTTTTTTGTTCAAAGCATTTTAGTGATGTTTAGAAAATCCATTTCAGATAGTTTTTGGTCAAACGATATATTATTCGTGAAGCACCTCAATCTAAAATTTATTTCAGATATGTTTAGTCTCTCTGTCCTTAACTTCAATCGTGAAGCACCTCAGTTTTGGCCACTCCTTCGGAACTTCACTCGTGAAGCACCTGAATCTAAGCAGCTTTATCGTGTTACTCAAAGAACAGGTCATAACCCCGATAATTTAACTTTCTTAGGTGTTCTAACGGCTTGCAACCACAGTGGTCTGATCCGTAAAGGGCTAAGATATGTTGATCAGATGAAGTCTTTCTTTGGGCTAAAGCCAAATTTAAAGCATATGCTTGTGTCATTGACATGTTAGGCTTAGCTGGGGAACTAGACAAAGCTCTAAGGGTTGCTGCAGAAAAGATGTCTGAGGAACCTGACGTTGGGATTTTGAATTCTCTGCTCAGCTCGTGCAGAATCCATCAAAATCTAGAAATGGGAGAGAAAATTGCTGCCAAGTTAAAAAACTAGAACCCGAAAAGCCTGAGAATTATGTTCTGCTTTCCAACTTATATGCAGGATTGGGGAAATGGGATAATGTGAGAAAAGTGAGGCAGGGAATGAAGGAGATGAGTTTGCGAAAGGATGCTGGATGCTCCTGGATCGAACTAAACGAAAAGGTTTATAGCTTTGTTGTTGGTGAAAGATTCGTAGATGGTTTTGAGGAAATCAAAGTCTGGAGTATATTGGAGACAGAAATATGGAAGCTGGGATACAGACCAGACACAAGCTCAGTACAACATGATCTAAGTGAAGAGGAGAAGATTGAACAGTTAAGGGGACACAGCGAGAAGATTGCCATTACATACGGGTTGATAAAAACTTTAAAAGGAACAACTCTAAGAGTTTACAAGAACCTAAGGATTTGTGTGGACTGTCACAATGCAGCGAAGTTGATCTCGAAGGTCATTAAAAGGGAAATAGTTGTGAGGGACAATAAAAGATTTCATCATTTCAAGAATGGGTTTTGTTCTTGTGGAGACTAGTGGTAATTAGGACTGTGAAGGAATCAAAAGAAAGGAAAAATAAAAACTGTGTTTTTAATGCCTTTTTTAGCTACCGAATCCACTTTACTATTAAAAAAAGCGTTAAGGTTTGAGATATGTCAATGGTTTGAGATTGAGACACTCTTTTAACTCATATGTTAATCACTCCTGGATAAGAACATTCGAACAATTACCGACACACAAAACTTTGGAGAAAAAAGAAAGATGTTGTCGCGACTGTTCAAAGCAAGTGAAAAGGTTTTGTTGAATCTGGTTAACAAGAACGACGTTCACATGGCGTCGAGGAATAAGGAGAATTCTCCCAAAGTGCAAGAGCTCTATGACCTCTGCAAGGAGACTTTCACTGGGAAAGCTCCTTCTCCTGCTTCCATTGCTGTTCAAAAATTCTGCTCTCTGTTGGGTATTTTCTTCTTTCTTCTTTTGTCTCTGTTTGATTTTCTCGGATTCCGATAGGGTTATGTTCTTCGTTGTTTGTCTTTCTCATTCAATTTCGACTGGTTTTTGATGCAATCAGTGAAACATTAGAAGGATTTAATTAAAAGGTTTTGGATTGTTTTGTTGGATTTGAATAAATGTGGAGAATTCTCATTTGATTTGGGCTGTTGCAGATTCACAATTTGAAATCGTCAAAGTCGCTGAGGAATGCAAAGCTCTTCCCTTTAATGTATACACAATGAAATTTAGTGTTTAGGGAAGAGATAAATCAATCCATTGTACATATAGGGACTCTTTTGGGTTCATTGTAGTGAGAGTTGAAGTTTGAATTTGGGGAATTTTTTGTTTATAAGCAGAGGTCTGATTTGGTTTTTGGTCATTCTTGTGTGCAGACTCAGTTAGTCCTGCAGATGTTGGACTTGAAGAGGAAGCTCAAGACGATGATCGAGGCTATGGAGTTTCTGAGGTTAGCCGTTTTAACAGAGTAGGAAGATGGGCACAGCCAATAACATTCTTAGACATTCATGAATGTGATACTTTTACAGTAAGGCTTTGACTGATACTGAAATCTATTTCTGGTGACCAATCAAGGAATCTAAACTCGAGTGTTTGTTTGTTCTTCTTCAGATGTGTATTTTCTCCTTCCCAACATCTTCGGTGATTCCATTACATGACCATCCAGAGATGACTGTGTTTAGCAAAATTCTCTATGGATCACTTCATGTTAAAGCTTATGATTGGGTCGAACCTCCATGTATTATCACACAAGACAAAACCATGCCCGGTTATCTTCCAGGTTATCTTTTTTTTTTTCTCATCTCAGGTTTCACTTGTGTGATTGATAACTAAGACCTCTTGCAACTAACGACATGTAGCAGCAAGATTGGCGAAATTGGTGAGCGACAAAGTTATAACGCCTCAGTCTGAGCTACCCGTGTTGTACCCAAAGACTGGAGGCAATCTCCATTGTTTCACTGCGCTGACTCCATGTGCGGTGCTCGACATTCTCACACCTCCTTACAGGGAAAGTGTTGGCAGGACTTGTAGTTACTACATGGACTATCCGTTTTCCACTTTCGGTATACAAACTCTTTCTTTTGACCACTCTCTCTTCCTTGAGAAGAACATTATGTTACTCTGTTTTCTTTTACCGGTGGTTTCTTCTCTTTGGATTGATTGATAACAGCATTGGAGGAAGGAATGAAGAAGGTGGAAGGAAAGGAAGACGAATACGCTTGGCTTGTGCAGATCGACACACCCGATGATCTTCACATGCGTCCTGGATCATATACCGGTCCAAGCATTAAGGTCTAGATTTTTGCAGTTGGTTTTGTAGCTAAGTAGAGTACTCTTGTATCATTCCAAGATAAGTTTATGGAGAAGATATCAATACAATTTCAGATTAAAGATGATCTCTTTTGATTGGTCCATGTCCTCTTCACGAATGCAAGTAATTGAAACTGTGAAAAAATACATTTGACTAAAGCTAATATCTCTCGCTACTGCAATGTCGTCTTCGCTTCTAAGAAACCCTAATCTCTCATCAACAACAATCACCATCCCTTCTCTTCACACCTTCTCCTCAAAATCAACACCTGTCTCCTTCCGTTTCCCACCATGCCGTCACCCTTCCATTTCCCTCCGCAGTAAAACACTTCGCCTCTCATGTTCCATCTCGGATCCTTCTCCTCTACCACCTAGGATTCACACTTTTATCGCCCCGAGTGATATTCATTTGAAGCATAAACTGAATAAAAGCAAAGAAAGAAGTCATTGAAATCGCCAGGAATATGGTTAGTTACGCTAGGAGCTTGGGTTGTGAGGACGTTGAGTTTAGGCCAGAAGATGCTGGAAGGTTCGATTTTTTTATTTAGTTATCATAGTTAATTCTAATATTGATTTGATTCCTCGGCAAAGATTCTATCTTTTTCTTTCTTTTTGGTTGTTTAGATCAGAGAGAGAGAGAGAGTACTTATACGAGATTCTTGGTGAAGTGATAAAAGCAGGAGCAACAACACTTAACATACCTGATACTGTTGGTATAACTTTGCCTAGTGAGTTTGGTCAACGATTGCTGATATAAAGGCCAATACTTCTGGGATTGAAAATGTTGTCATCTCCACGTTGTCAGAATGATCTTGGACTCTCTACCGCCAACACTTTATCTGTATGTCTTTTTCTTTTTTTTTACTCGGAGCAACTTAGCTTTAATTCAAATTTTGTATATATGTGATGCTAAAATGTGTGTGTGATAACCTTTTCGAATTTAGGGAGCTCATGCAGGTGCGAGGCAGGTGGAAGTGACGATCAATGGATCGGTGAAAGAGCTGGAAACGCTTCACTGGTAGAGGTTAGAGTTTCGTTCATTTGTCAAAGACATGTGAACCTTTCCTGCACTGAAATCTTTTTTTGGGGCTTGAACTTACTGAACGAGAAGATTCTTAGTGTAGGATGCATATATCGTGAGGCAAGACAACTAAGTATGATTTTTCATAATCAGTAACAGTGAGAAATCTGGAATAATACTGCCTAGAAAGATTTTAACACGCTAAATGTCTAAGTAATGAGTCTTAGTATAGCCTTGGCTACAATTGCGTGAAGAAAAACATGTGGAGGTAAAGTTAAGAGATATTGGGTGAGAAGGTGGCTATTTTCCATCCTTAATTAAGTTGGGTATTTTCCATCTTTCAGTTTATGTTCTGCTTATCTAATGATTTTCATGTGAGTTTAGGTTGTGATGGCCATAAAATGCCGTGGAGATCATGTATTAGGAGGTTTATTTACCGGAATTGATACTCAGCACATTGTTATGACAAGCAAGATGGTATACTTTTGAACTTCGTTCTATTTCATTGGGAAAACGAATATCAATTTTTTTAAGATAAGGGAAGAGTTTGTAGATTGCCATATAAAAGTTGTGTCATAATCTGTGGCTTGTTTTATCAGGTTGAAGAATACACAGGAATGCATATACAGCCCCATAAGGCTACTGTAGGTAATGCATTTGCACATGAAAGTGGTATTCATCAGGTCAGTTGACAAATTCATCTTTGTAATACATATTTTGATTATTTCTGTGATGAGATATTCGTTTTGAGAAACATTAAAGGTTATCTCATAATCTGTTAATGCCCTTGTAGGCTTTGGCCTTTTACTTAGTATGACTATGAACAAGATGAATCAATAAATAATAATGAAAGCTCTAAACTTTTTTGACTTGCACACTCACTCTTTCAGCATCATTTTGACTGTGCTTAATGACTGTTCATGCTTCTTTTAGGATGGAATGCTGAAACACAAGGGTCATATGAAATTGAAATTATGTCCCAAAGAAATTGGACTTGAACGATCAAATGATGCTGGCATTGTCTTCGGGAAGCTTAGGTATGGAAGTTTTTTGGTTAGTTTATTTTGCCTCTAACTCCCATTTTTTCTTTGTCTTGTTCAGACCATGCAACCGGCCTGTAATTGATGGATATACTCTACAGTTAGGGATAATTCCACTGAGGCGTTGAATATTTCAAGACATTATGAGCCATCTACTTTTCTGACAATAATATATAAGCTAGTGTACACTACATATGTGTTTGACCCTGAAGTCTAACTGTTGGTTTCTGCTTTTGCTTGGATTATAATATTATGGAGTGGGCGTCATGCGCTGAAAGACCGTTTGACTGAGGTACATAGCAATCTTACCCATACACATGCTCGGTATTACCATCTTTGTGGGAGACACTAATGCTCTCTTATCTTTTCTACGTATCCAGCTTGGTTATGAATTGGATGATGGACAGCTAAGTACCATTTTCTGGCGCTTCAAAACTGTGGCTGAGCAGAAAAAGGTAGTTGCTTCTGGTTATCGTGTTATTATTCAAAAGTCTAGCTCGCGTTTATAATTCTAAATATTAGCGTTAAAGTGATTTTTCAAACATTATAAGACCCTGTTTTAGGTAAGTTTCCCTGGCTAATTTGGAATGTTAATATCCATTTGTACTTTGCTTCGGGATTTGTGGCTGCTTAGACTTGGGATATGTAGAGGGAAATGGAAGAGGATTGCTCTTTCTATTGTTTAGTGCCCTTGAACGGTTCATGTATTGTCTCCTGATCGCATATGTCCCCTTGCTGATCCAGAGAGTTACAGATGTGGACATAATAGCTTTAGTATCTGATGAGGTTTTCCAGCCAGTGGCTGTGTGGAAACTACTTGACATTCAGGTGAAATTGGGGTTAAGATTTACGTTTTTTACTCTTTTACTTGGTCATTGTCTTTAGCCAAATTCTCATTTTACTTAAAAGTGGAATGCAGATACCTTGTGGAACTCTCGGGCTCTCAACAACCACTGTAAAACTTGCTGAAGCTGATGGCAAAGAGCATGTCACTTGTTCCATCGGGACTGGACCTGTCGATTCAGCTTCAAGGCAGTTGATCTTATCGTAAAGGTTATTTTTATACTACGGAGGCTCTCATTTACAGATAATTCATCTGTGGATAATCGGTTATTTATAACTTTTTTCCTTTTTAGGAACTGGCGACTCTGCTTGAGTACTCAATGAAGACAGTAACAGAAGGCATCGATGCCATTGCAACCACACGAGTTCTTATTCGCGGAAACAACAATTACTCAGCTACAAATGCAATAACTGGTGAAGAAGTTCAAAGGACCTTTAGGTAAAATCCTTTTTCTCCATATCTCAATCAAGCCGGATCGATTTAGCCCTATAGTTTTTTTGGTTGGGTTGATACTTGCTTAAGCAGTCATAGTTTCTACACGGAACGGGGGAGTGTCTTGTGTTTGGCAGTGGAACCGGAGCAGGAATGGATATTGTGGGGTCAAGCGTCAAAGCTTATGTAGGAGCTTTAAACAAAATGCTCGACTTCAATGCCTGAATCAAAATCTTTCCGGTGAATCTTAAAAGTCAAGAAAAAAGTTAGGTTCTTTCAGGTACATAGTTTGGTTATCAGAGTTTGCTGCTTGTTTATCACAGTTGCATGTTAAAAGAGTTTGGTGTGTACTATATTTATTTATATAACTTAAAATAAATCTCTATATTTAGAAATAATGGATTTTTGAATTGGAATAACCCAACCGTGAAGCAGTTATATAACCTGTTCCAAAAAGCTGTCCTTAAAACTAAACTTAGGCCTTAAAACTCAAAAACACCTGATATCTCTCTGTTCCTTGATTCTTTGTCTCTTTGTTATAACCTCTTGATATATAGCGACTCGAAACATCATTTTCTCTGCGAAGCTTTAGACTTTCGGATTCGAGAAAAAGAAAAGAAAATGTCAGAGCTACGAACTGGGTTCCTAACAATGGCGACCATAATCCTCTTATGCATAGGCTTAACTATGATGGGAACAGGTTTATATTACAAAAGAACAATCTCCAAATGTATCCGAGAAACAGATGGCAGTTTCGTTTTAATTGGTCTGCTCTTGCTGGTGATTCCTCAGTTTGCTCTTTACGCAATCTGTTGTCACTCCAAACTTATGCTCACAGTTTACATCTATGCAATGATGTTCGTATTCGTTGTCCTTGGTGGTTACTCCATAAAGTGTTTCGTCTACAACACCACCTTTGGAATCGCCAAGAACCCAGCTGAGGATCATCGAACCGCCAAGCAATTGGTCGGCAGGCTTGTCCCTGCAAGTAAACTGGCAAGAGTCACAGAATGTATCATTCATAACCATGACTGTAACTATAATGCCAGCCAAAACAGCAATGTTTGGGTAAGTGCTCATCTCATCTCATCTCATTCATTCGTATAAGTGTTAAAACATTATTGAATTTTTGTTTTCTTTTCTCTTAAACCCATATAACACAATTTTATAAAGATAAAGCTATAATGATGATGATGAAAAACGCTATATGTAAATACAGAAGTATTGTTGCGCGCAACCAAAAGGATGGAACAAAGACGATGTTTGGACAACCAGGAGAATGGAGTTGGAAACATCAACACGTAGAGAACGTAGTTCCTGAAGAATGTTCTTACGAGTACTGTCTGAGTTGCAGAGGTTGCCAGCTCAGCATCTTAAAAGCCATTGTTCATCCGTGGAAATATCTCTCCATGTTCTCTTATCCTTCACTCTTTCTTGTTTGTCTCAGCCTCGTCATTGCCAAATCCATTCTTGACATTTTCGATGAACCCGATGATTCTCGAGGCTATTATAGTTGATTCATTTTCCATATCATGTATCTAATGTACATGATCATTCTAGTTTTTCATTAGTTTCTTTTAATCTAAAATCACTTCTTTCTTTTTTTCTGGTTTATTGTAATGTAAACAATACTATTGAATATTTGATAGGATTCTTCAATTTGGTAAACTCTAACTGATAATTAAAAAATAATAATCGCAAAACAGGATATTAATATGGTTTAGCTATTTTAAACCTTCTTCAAAATATGCAAAAAAAAACTTGGACGAAAACAACAATTGAATGATTGTTTCATCTCTCTATTGGAGAGGTTTGTTCGAATGATTAAAACCTAGACGTGACCGATTGTCAATCAGCGATCCGGGCACCACTTCTCACGACCGGATGCATCCTCTTCGTGGTGTCGTTAATCGGAGTGATAGGATCTTGTTTTAAGGAAAACTTCGCAATGGTTTTGTACTTATTCATATTGTTTTCAGGCATTGTTGCGTTGATGGTTTTCTCGATATTTCTCTTCTTTGTGACTAACAAAGGAGCGGGTCGTGTGGTCTCCGGTCGAGGGTATAGAGAGGACCGGACGGTGGATTTCTCGACTTGGCTTAATGGGTTCGTTGGTGGGAAGAGATGGGTTGGGATAAGTTCTTGTTTGGTTGAGGCTAGTGTTTGTGATGATTTGAGCGATGGTCGTGTTAGTCAGATCGCTGATGCCTTTTATTTCAAGAACTTGTCTCCAATTCAGGTCTTTTTATATAATTCGAGTGTTTTAAATGTTTTTCTTAATTGTGTTACTCATGTTATAATGTCAAAGACTTTGTATAGCAGCCGTTTAATTAGTGTTTATAATTGTATTTTTATTTGTGGTTTGTGTTTGAGCAGTCGGGTTGTTGTAAGCCACCGTCGGATTGCGACTTCGAGTTCAGAAACGCGACGTTCTGGATACCGCCGACCAAAAACGAAACGGATGTTGCGGCCAACAACGGCGATTGTGGTGTGTGGAGCAACGTGCAAACGGAGTTATGTTTGAATTGTACCGCGTGTAAAGCGAACATAAGACAGAAGTGGAGGAATCTTCTTGTTTTTAACGTCTGTCTCCTCATCCTCCTCATCACCGTCTATTCCTGCGGTTGCTGTGCTCGTCGTAACAATCGGACCGATAGGAGAAGTGATTGTGCCTGTTCCAACTTTATTTTAGTTTCTTGTGTGTGTGTGTTTTAAGGTTTTTATTAGAATGTATGTAGTTGGTTTAGTTATGGTTTAGTTGGGTTAATCATCTTTGGTTTATTCTACTTGTATATAAGCATTCTTTGTATCTCGATTATACTTTGAACGAAGATATTTTATAGTTTTCCCTGATTTGTTTCTCTCTCAATCGATCATCCATGGTGTTGGGGGAAATCTAATAGTTTTTATTTTAGTTATGTATCTTTTGGTTTCTTAGGACAACGTCACAACAATCATCATGAATTTATCACGTTTCATTAGTCGTACATATTTGGGATTTCCGATAATAGTTTATCCTATAATTATTCAAACATATTATTAACTAATCGTATTTCTTGTCTTAAGACACAGTATCATGTATTCATGTTTGTTCCACAACAGTTATTATGAATTTATCACATTTCAATTGACGTACCATTCTATATTTGTTTTATAATTGTTCCCACACATGCAAATAAATACGTGGTTTTATCTATTTTATCACTAACCACTAAAAAACCCCACAAAAAACAAACAAAAACAAACAAAACACTAACACGTACAACAAGTTTGAGAATTTTAATTATACATTCTACAAGAAACAAAACACCTTTCATCGATCATCATAACCTCTCGTCAATTTTGATTTGTTTGTGCTCCCAAAGAAAAACCAAAGAATGGAGGATCAGCTAAGACAATTAAAAGACACTTTTGACCGCTTCGACATGGACGCAGACGGAAGCTTAACGATCTTAGAACTCGCGGCGCTTCTCCGGTCACTTGGTCTCAAACCTTCCGGCGACCAAATCCACGTTTTGTTAGCTAGCATGGACGCAAACGGCAATGGTTTTGTCAAATTCGAAGAGCTTGTTGGCACAATTCTTCCGGATTTGAACGAAGAGATCCTAATAAATTCGGAGCAATTACTCGACATTTTCAAATCATTCGATAGAGACGGTAATGGATTCATCAGCGCAGCTGAAATGGCCAAGATGTGTCAACCATTGACGTATAAAGAATTAACAGAGATGGTCAGAGAAGTTGATACAAACGGTGATGGTGTTATAAGCTTTGGCGAATTTGCTTCCATTATCGCAAAATCTGCTGTTGATTATTTTGGTTTAAAAATTAATTCCTGGTTACTAAAATTCTTACGATTTTTTTCTTTTATTTTTCTCCAAGTCATACATAAATCCAAGTATTACAGCTAGTTTCATCGACCATTTGATATATAAAATCAGAGAAAATATTTTCAAGATCCAAGTACGATTAAGGAGGAAAAATTCAAGGAAACAGATATTCTTGAAATTGAGAAACAATATGAAATCTAGAAAACAAGCTCATGTGGTTTCATTCCTTGACTCAAGGAGAACCTGGCGCCAAGGTAAGTCTTGAGCTCTGGAACTGATTCAATGGATTTGATCAGAGCTGTGTCTACGGTTTTCTGGTCATCCTTCTTCTCTTGTGGGATCTCTTTCTTCTCCTGCAGACCATAGTTTATGATTAGGTAATGATACCAAAAAAAAAAGAGAAACCCAATAACCCATTTCTGGCTAAACCTAAAGCATAGGATATTGTGGTTGCTACTTCATGCCACTAAGCACACCAATTTATGTTTGTTTCTTAAGCTATGTGAATACCTCTTTCTCTGCTTCGAAGAACTCGCCTTCTCCCTTCTTCTTCTTCTTCTTCTCAGCAACCTTGCCGAAATACTTGTCATCGAATTTCTGAATGTCAACTCCAGAAATGTCAACCTTTGTGGAGGTTCCAATAACATAGGCCTGGTTAACACGTCTCAAAGGAACCCCATTGATCTTGAAAGGTCCTGAAAAGGCAAATCAACAAAGAGAAAATATGAACAAAGACTCCAAATTACACAATCAACCCATAACGGTTGTGACAATAGCAGGTATGAGAACTCACCAGTTACAAGAAGCAAACCAGAGGTAAGTTGCTTAAGAAAGACAACTCTCTTGCCCTTAAACCTACCAGCAAGAATGATCAACACAGTTCCTGGAGTGATGCTGGATCTGCAATACAGACATATCCAAAACAATATTTATACTGATGACATATATTAATAGAAGTGTTACAGGATTAATGAGCATAAACATCTTAGCTAGAATAAATTCGCAAATCGCCATTAATCCTACATTTCAACAACTCCTTTCATAAATCCTGGAAACTAACGATTTCAACGATCCATCTTATATTCCAAGCAGATCCAAATCCATTTCTAATACGCAAATACATTTAGCTTGAAATTGAATACCAATCGAAGAAGAAGATGGATTATTACTTTAGCTTAGTAGGCTTAGGCTTGCGCCTGTTGACGAGTGGTTTCTTAACTTCTTCTGCTGGATAAAACTTGGCCGGCTTCTCCACCGGAGCTTCGACCTTCGACTTAGCATCGTGACGGGGAAAAACGCCACCGTTTTTGGCCTTGATAGCCCACAAACCTCTCTTGTGGTACATCTGGGACCTCGAGTATTTGCCAACCCCCCTGATTAGGTCAGGGTTTCTGCTAACTTTTGGATTCCTTTGCTTCGCCGCCGGCATCTTCGCGTTTCTCTGTGACAAAATTTCAGTGGCTTAAACTCTAGTTTGCAATGAGCGGGGATACTAAATATAGGAACGCTATCAGCTAAAAACCCCTAATGGGCTTAATTTGGTTTAATAAAATAATTGGGCTTCTATGGGTTAAAAACTTAATGAGCCTAATATGGGTTTCTTAAGTTTAGGTGGCATACAAATAATTCTGGAAGAAACAAAAGTATTTTCTGTAATTGTTTTTTGGTTAACTGCTCTTATGTTAAAAAAAATGTTTTATGTAAATAAACCATTAAAAAAAAATTTCAAGATCAACTATTATGCGGAAATTGTGTAGGTGAATCATATGAAATCGAAATTTATCCGTTATATAACTCTTTTATATCGTTGACATGGTTCTGTTAGATAATATTAAAAAACTAATTGAAAATTCAAAACGATATAAAAAACTACATATTATTTCTTTTATCTGGTTTTTTTTTCCAAAACAACAAAAATAATTTTATTATTTAAAAATAATTTTTTGTCCAAAGCAACAAATTTTTTCTTTCATTATCTAAAAAAAAAAATTAAATTATCATCTTCTTCATCGTTGTTCATTCTTCTCTCTTCGTCCGGGTAAAGCCACAATGATTTCATAAGTTTATGAGTCTTTTTTAATTAATCCATGAACTTTAAATTGCTCACATTTACTCTACAACAAGATCTTTCATGTTACTCTCGCTTCAGTGAACTCCATCTCGTCCATGCCTTGTAATTTAAATTAAAATCAGTTTGAGTAAATATTGGGGGAAATCTATTCCATGAAATCAACACCAATCGATTACAAGAACAATCAAACAACACCAGATTTGCAAATTTACACCAAAATTGAAGATCCAAATCAGCAAGAAGACAAAACCCTAATTTATGAGCTAAAACCTACAAATTCAGATTGAGATTCGAAATTGAAGATCCATATCAGCTTAAGCCCAGAAATTGAGAGAATCTCCTCTCTTCCCACCATTTGGATTGAGACTCTGTACTTTGTATTCTGAAATCGTTACGCCATTGGAGTCTCTTTTAAATCTCACGTTTAAATGTCGGTCTCACTTTTCTTCATTACTACTCTAAATCATTGCATTTTAAGATATCAATCATCGCTAGTTAGAGAAAGTGCGAGTTCTGAATTTTAGCTTGCCCAATCGGTGCTTCCCAGATTTCGCTTATCTTGTTCCCATCTTAATAGAGCTAACAATGGCGGATCTCAAACCCAGGATCGAGATTTCGTTCCTTGAAACCTTCATTTGTGGCGCTTTCGCAGCTTGTTTTGCAGAGGTAGACTTCTGATTTATTTTTTCATTTTATTGTTTATACGCACTCGCATATGGATAAGAAACATTAATCCTCCATGGAATCCGTTTTCATTGGATTGCAAGGGAGTACAATCAACGGTGGAAACAAAAACCTAATCCTAAATACCCAGATGGCGAAAACAAACAAAAAATTAGGGTTCATTTAAGAAAGCTTGTAGGCTTTGAGATCCAAAACAGATATCCAAAACTATTTCGTTTTGAGTTGTAACAGATACAAATGGTGTTACATCGATGACATAGATAAGAAATATATAACGGATGACTTTCCTGCACAACATTGTGGTGATGCCTGATTTTCCAAAAAAATGTTTGATGATTCATTTACAGAAAATCATTAAATAAAACACATATATTTTAATATAAGACAATTCTCTTAAATAGCATAAAATTGAGTTTTTTGCACAATATTTAGCACATATTTTCATTTAGGCTACATATAACATTTTATTAAATGATAATTATTTTATATACCACAATTTATTGTTTAATGTTTTTAAATTTTAAATCCTAAATCCGACTCATAAAAATTATATTTTTAATCTAAATTAGTTAACGTAAAGCCAAAAATTTATATTATAAATTTTATAAAATCAATTTTTATGTTTGTGATATTTTTAGAAATCAAAACTTTTATTGGTATTTTTGAAATATTAAATTAATAGTGGTATTTTTATCGATAAAATTTGAAAGTGTGGTACTTCGAAGAATTTTTCTCTTTAATATATTATATGACACATTAAACAAAATATATCACCTTTTTATTTGTTTTTTATGTTTTTCTTTCTTCATTATTTTGAAACAAAGTTTACAAATACATTACACCAGAACATTGATCTACGGATATTAGTGATAGTTAGCAAAGAATGATAAAACGAAAAGAGAAATTACATGATGTTATTCTTCAAAAAATCTTATTCGTTAATCGATTATGTAAAAAAAAAAAAAAAAGAGATGATGCAATTTGAATAAAGTTTTAAATGATGAGCCAATGCAGAACACCACACATAAGAAAAAGAATCATAAATTACACCTTACTAAATGGTGAAAAAAATAGTAAAAAAGAGAAAATAATTGTGTTATTGTAATTCCTACAGAATACAGGTTAGCAAATAATGGGGAAAGCAGACAAACAACATGTAATAAAGAAACAATATCAGAATCTGATCAGCCTTTGAACTTTGTTAATGCTTCATGTGAGGACGAGCAAACCCCGGCTGCACCAAAAACCAAACAAACATATTAATGTATGCACACAGAACCTTGTTGAACAATTTCACAGTTTTGGAGTGTTTTGATCATAGCATCAATGTAGTAATTAAAGTTACCTGAAGCAGCTTTGAAGGAGCTTCTTGATGAACAGGAACATGGCTTCTCGTTTTCCTTCTATCCAACGAAGGACTAGTATTATTAGCCACGCTTATATCCCAAAAGCTTCTCTTTTTAGCTGTAGAAGCTGGAGATGCAGACCAATGACTCGGGCTTTTCAGCTCCTTCTCCTTTTCCTTTGGTCTCAAGCTCCCTCTTGTGACAATCCTCCTTGTTTCTTTGCCTCTTTCTGGAGTTTTCTCTCCCTTTCTACCACAAAGATCTTTCATTAATTCGTCTTTTTGCTTCTTCATCTGCAACCCATGTTCCCTCTTCATTCTCTCCATCTCCATCTTCAATGCCTTAACAGTCAGTTGAAGCTCCTTCACAGCGTCTTCTGCTTTTCTCCTTTTGGATGATTCTGGTGTGAAACATGTCCCTGATAACAACGAATGCCTTGGTTTCTTCTTCTGCTGAGCTGTTAATACAGATGGTGGAGTCATTAAAGATGATATTGATGGAGGTGGCAGAGAAATGTTGTTGTTGTTGTTGTTTACAGCTGCTAAAGTCTCTGCTTGAAGGGTCAAAAGCTTCTGCTGTTGCTTCGCAAGCTGGACACGCAACTCACAGTTCTCTTTCTGAAGCTCTAACAAGAGCTTGGCCTGATCAGGCCCTCCTTGGTCATCCACTTGAACCACCTCTTCGTTTACTTCACATGCCTTCACGCGAATCTCCTTGGCTCGATCAGCCCAATGGAGAGTGTTCTGTGTTTCACCAAAAGAATGACTGCTTGGACTTATATTAGCAATCAGCACCGTGTTACACGAGCCACCAAGTGATTCTTTGAGTAGCTGTGTGAGCTTTGAGTTTCTGTAAGGAATATGTTTCTTGCCTTCCACAAGTGCGTTGATGCAACTGCTTAATGCAAGAAGTGATCTGTTTATGTTAGCTCCTTCCAGCGATCTAAGCGTCCTTTGATCAGTTGCTACCGCTCTTTCAGAACCCGCAAGATCAATGAGAGACAGCTTTCCTACCCGGCTGATGATATTCATGGAAGCATCTCTAGTCGTATACTCCACTATGACCTAAAGAATCGCAACAAAGGATCAACTTAAGACATTTCAGGCCTCAAAACTGATGATATTATCAATATGGTGAAATCTGAAACTGAGAAAGATGCAATTTTAAACCTGAAGGATAGCGTGTGAGCGAGAAGATGTTTCATTGCAATGAGTTGGCTCAGTAGTTCTGTTCTGGTTTCCCCTTTGGAGCAAAGCCACAACCTGCAATGTACCATAGCGAAAAAGCTTAGGTTACCTTACCTTTGATTCTCAAGATATCTCAAAATCAAAATGTATAGATTAAAAGAAGAAAACCTCATCTGTGGAGTAAGCTCTACACTGAGTGAGACCAGCAGCCACAATTCCCTAATTTCGATCACATTCAAAGAAAAGCAAATGAATGAGACCAGTGTGTTCTTATCTAAAAAAGAGACAAAAAGGTGATTTCAGTTTTATGCTTACCTGTTTATCTTCACGGAGAATGAGAGGTCTACCAGGTGAAAGCAAATCTCTAACAGTTTCATTATAGACTTCAAGATAAGAAAGATGAACAACATGATTCCCATCTAAGCTTCTTTGTCTAACTTTAGCAAACAAATCTTTGATTGCTAAAACCATTACACCTGGATTTTCCACTGTCCCTAGCATTGTATATGTCTTGCCAGCTCCTGTAGCACCGTAGCAGAAAACCGAACCATTTCTTCCTTCAAGAACTGCTTCAACAAGATCTCCTGTTCTGAATAAATCAAAGGGGAAAAACATCTAAGAACTCGCAGCATTATGATTTCAATTGCTAGCTAATTTCAACAATGCTAATGAAAAGATTCATCATTCAAGACAACATAGAAGGCAGAGATGATTGAATACACTTACGTAGTTGAATATACTTCTTGTTGTGTTGTGGTTTCAGGAAAAGAAGAATCAAAAGTGAATTGACGAACACGAAGTCTCTTCAGCCTGAGGTAATCGTTATCGTTCGTAAACTCCGTTAGATAAACATCTCTTTTGTTCAAAATCTTGACACAACATCGTGACCCATTCTCTCTTTCCTTTTTCCCCATTGGTCTAAGCCTAACAAACACCAAAATCCGACTCATAGAAGCATCAAGACTCTCCAATTTCTCACCCTTTTCAGCATCTGTAACGTTTCTAGCTCCATTACCCATTGAGAGCTTTCTAATCACACCACTAGGCTTAACAGGAACCGAATTAAACCCGAAAATCCGATCTGCTTCGACTAAATTGTTCTCTTTGGTTTCTTCTTCAACAAAGTTGGATTCTTTACCGTCTAGGCAATGAAATTTCGGTCCTTTCTTGCAAGAATCAAGCAGCTGAGTCTTAAATCGCCGATCTTCGGGTTTAGAAGACTGATTAGGGTTCCTAAGAGAGAAAGAGGCTCTCTTTTGCTGCTCGTACAAGAGAGTTAAAGCTCTCATCTTTTCCTTGAGCCCTTGATGTGGATTCCTCAACGGAAGATTCAGATTTGTATTCTCTTGCCCATTTTGCTCCTGATTCATCACCTTAGTTCTGGTTGATACCGGCATTTTCTTATCTTTCGTTTTTTATTTCCCCAGAATCGAAAAGTTTCACCATTCAAAAACAAAACCCAGCAAAAAAAAAACGAAGGGGGGAAAAAACGAAAGCTTTGAGTTAAATTTATGACTGATCAAACACTGTTGATTGGACTGGAGAAGTGTGTTGGTCAAAATGAAAGCTTTGAGAGTGTAGGTAATTGCTAATTTGCTATATTCACACTTCTTTTTTTGGATCAGAAAACGGAAATTATGAAAAAATGGAAGGATTGTTTTTAAAATTGATTGTAACGGTCAAAATTGCTTTGTCAGGCCGGTGTTTGAGCTTTAAAGGGTCCACTTAAATGTTTTTTTATTGACTTTTTTTTTTTAAAAAAGTGACAGATGTGGCACGGGAAACATACTTGCTTTTCAATTTTTTTAATATGCGAATATTTGGTTTTCCGTTTTTATTCGGTAATTGAGTCCAATCCGAAATCTACCATTTTGGTTTAGTATAATTTTGGTTTGATTCTGTGTTTTTTTAAAACATTTTTTCCAGCTAAAACTTTTATTATCAAAATGAAATTGAAAGATACAAAATCATTACATAGTTACGGAAACAAATTTACATAAACATGTATGCGCTAAATAATACATAAAAAAACTTTAAAAAAAAAAAGAAATATAATTTATGTAATTAACATATTACTATTCACATTGTATAAAAAACTAATTAAAGAAAGAAATCATTTCAATTGTCATTTTTTCAGTTCAATTTTTTTCTGGTATTAAAATTGTAAATGGAATGGTTAATATACATTGGTTTAATTTTGGTTAGGTTCAGTCGAATATATGACTAATTTAAGTTTCTTATTCATATTTAGCAAAACCAACTCATTAGACACTTTTTCCAAATTGTATCAATCTATTCATCCCTTATGATTATAACAAAATGATATATTACTTCATTAAAATTGGTATATTTGGAAAATAAATTCATCCTTATTAATGAAATTTCCTTTATTTATATATATATATATATATATATATAATATGACGAGCATAACATGACTAGTTTTTAGTGGTAAGAAAATCAGTGGCAATTTTTTCTCAGAATCATATTAGCCGTTTTTACTTATTTACGGTTAATGACATTAGTATTATGTGTTAAAATTTTTATTAAAAATAATAATTTAAAGATAAAATTGGCATGTAAATGTTGTCTAAGCCGTTTTGAAGCCGACCGTGACCCGACCCGTCTAGAAAACGCAGGGAACTTATAATTATTTTTTATAGAAACGGATAATATATCCGAACCGGATCCCTTTTTGACCCGGTTTCTATATTTTTCTCTCATCGGCTCTCTTCTCTTTTTTTTCAAGAAATCGCATCTGCTCGGATCTCTTCGGTTGATGTCTACCAAGCTTTTTGTCCAAAGTAAAATCAATCCATGTTTTTCAGTGGACAAACGGAAACCCTTTTCTCTTCTATCTTTACACTACCCTTGATTTTTCCTTTGTCTGAAAATCGGATAGACTCTGTCTTATGCATTTCAATATCGTTTATGATAAACGTCAAAATTTGATTCTGATTGAGTCAATATAAAAAAACTCTAGCCCATCTCCATTTCTCCTCTTATGGAGGTTTGAGATCACTGTGAAGTCAATTTCGATAATTGAAGAAGATTAATCAACACTAAATTTTGATTTTTGGTATGGATTTGATATGTATGTGTATTTTGATTATCTGCAGACAAATGCAACATCTGGAATGGGTGTTGCAGATCAGACCAAAACCACATTTCATGAGCTTCAGAGGGAAAAAAAAAACTCATCGCTTTATTGTCTTCAGGATCGATGAATCCAAAAAAGAAGTTGTCGTTGAGACAACTGGAAACCTTGCAGAAAGCTACTGAGAATGATAAAAAGAGCAAATTCTTTTCGTTACTTGTTTAGTTTGATTACCTCTAATTTAATCTTTCCCATAAGAAAGTTAAAGACTTTTGATGAGTTAAAAACTGAACATTTTGATTGGGACTTATGTTGTAGGTCTCCTTCGACTTCTCAAATTAGGGCGAAGGTGCTTTACTCCACTTTGAAAGACCAGTTTAGGAGGGAGCTTCAAGGGATTCACTATGAGATTCAAGATACTGGTCCTACTGAGGTTGTATTTGAAGTGTTACGCGAACGAGTAAACTGAGCAAACAAAACTGTCTCTTCTCACAACTTATGGCAATGTAATGAATAATCTCATGGGATTGTTCGTGTTCTCGTGGATGGATTTGTGTAAGCACAGTTTCATGTTCTATGTCAATTGTATAATCTCAATAGATGTTTTAGAATGCACCTATTTAAACCGTTAGGTAGCTTGAAACTGAAAATGGTTTAAGATCGTAAGGTTGATATATTTGTTCTTGAGGGATGCTTTTACTCACTTCGGCGAAGTCGTAGACAGTAAGCTATTTTTCAAGAATCTTCAGTTGTTTTGGTTGATCTTTGTGGTATAGTTGAGTAAAAGTTTTGTGATATTTTGGTGAAGATGAAGTAAAGTGTCTTATTTTAATTATTGTGTAGTTAAAGTCATCGTAGATATTGGCCTAAAAGTTATAAGCAAATTTCGTCACGTCATTTAGTTATATGGTAAGATTTATCAAATATAATAAAAGCATTACATCATTTTAGTTATTCCCTTAGGCTTGCTTCTTCTCATTGAATCATCAGCATGTTCTTTTTTAAAAATGCCATGATCTAGCAATTAACCAATCATTCTTTCTTTGTAATTTGTATTTCCCTTTTACGATTTTCTATTTAATTTTCTCTTGCTTTGAAAGTCTATGTAACTACCAGTTTGTGTCGGGCTCTTACTATGATTACTTATAAAAACCATCGTGTCAATAAAAGAAGTTATCATGAGTGATAACATTAATCTCAGTTTAAGTATTAGGATTGCTATATCTTGTGTTTCAGAGTGTGAGCAAATGTATTAACATTCTAAGGCTCGGAGTCTCCAAAAGATCATGGAGCACATTATCATTTTTAATATACCACAGTTAAGTATTTTGAGCAGTGATTATTCTAATAGTTACATTTGTACCATACTTTATAAAAACGTACAAAATATGTAAATAGATAAATTAAAGCATTTGTACCATATAGTAAAGTTCAATTAGAATTTGCTTATTTATTTTGTAGTTTGTAACTACAATTAAATTACAATAACAATTTTTTTAATTGTTCATAAAAATCATATAATTATATAGGCGATATTTTCAACTTTCAATACAATTATTCCAATTTTATATGTCCATTACTAAATACATCTCATTTTTACTATTAAACCTTAAGATATAAACATATTTTATTTGTATATTTTAGAACATTTGATATATTATGTATTCTCATATATTAACATACATAACTCATGACCCACCAATTTCAAAATGTACAATATAATTACAAAAATAATAAATAAACCTTTAAATACGTGTTACTTTATCCCAAAGCATCATTTATTTTGAATGTTTAAAGTTATTCAGGCGCCTAAAACACTTAATCAAGAACTAAAACACGTAGATAATTTTTAATATTAGATTAACAATTAGCATACGTTATTTACTTCAATCATTCTAATAACAATTAATATAGCACTACATACCAGCATCAATTAAAAATATAATATAATTAATTAATACAATAACAAATAAAAAAAGAACAAAAATATTACTCATGTAGTTGGGTTATCAATCTAGTATTTATTAAAAAGAAAAAAAGGAAAGCGGAAACAAAACCAGACCCGAGCCATTCGCTGGAGTCAGTTAGCTGAGCCTGAGCCTGAGCCTAACACTCAACTTCTCTTTTCCCAGACTAGCCGAGCGAGAGAGCCAGCCTAATTGCCCTAGCTCGTCTCCTCCGTCAAATTCGCCAACGATCTCGACAGGATCTGCCGTCGTAACCTATCCCTTAGATCGGCGGACTTACTCCCCGATCTCCAGAAGCTCATATCCTCTTTCTCTCTCAATCCCTTAAATCGGCTCAGATCTGTGGCTCAGAGATCCAGCGCCGATCCTCCCTCTCTGTGGCATCTGTTTCTTCTTTCCCTCCAAAAAAAATTCCCTCTCTCGTAACGGCTTTTTCTCTACTGATCGTTTTTGGGTATTTATAGTATTGCTCCTCTCGATCCGTTCGTTCTACAGTTTCAAAGGGACAAAGAAGCTTTGGAATCAGATGGAGTGGAACGTAAACAATGCTTTCAAAACCTACAAAGGTAATCAAAACTCTTTATGTCTGAATCTGATGATGTCTTCATAGAGCTTGTAATTTGTGATAAAGTATGAAACTTGCGTTCTTAGGATAATCTGATGATGTTTTGTGATCTCAATGCGTGTGTTGGTTTATCAATTGAGACTACAATCACTTATGATCATTTTATTTGTGGGTTCTTCTTGATGTAGAAATGGAACCTAAAGCCATGATGGATATGACACTTGTTCCAAACTCTGATCCCATTGACATTGGATTAGGCTCTTCTGACAAGGCAAATACTGTTCCCCCTAAACGAAAGAAGACAATGACATCAGTGTATCTTAAATATTTCGAGACTGCGGCAGACAGCAAAACTCGGAAATGCAAATTCTGCGGACAAAGCTATTCGATCGCAACAGCCACTGGTATATTGTTTTATCTTCTCAAGTCAATATTTTAGACTGTATTAGTAACAGGAAATCTTAAGTAGAAATTTTTGCTTCTTCTTTTTTTTTGCATTTCAAAGTCCTTGTGATTTTACTAAATACTTTTTTTTTTAATCTTGTTCTGTTTTCTTGTTTTAAGGAAATCTTGGAAGGCATCTGAATAATCGACATCCAGGCTATGATAAGGCAGCAGATGTTGTCACTAGCTCAGTACCACAGACACCACCAGTTGTTGTAAAACCTTCACAATCCCAGTCGAAAGCACCACAACTCGATTATGATCATCTTAACTGGTTAGTTCTCAAGTGGCTCGCTTTATCATCGCTTCCTCCCTCTACTGTAGACGAAAAATGGTTAGGAAACTCCTTCAAATTTCTTAACCCAGCCATCCAATTATGGCCGGCCGAAAAATATAAAGTTGTGCTTCATGAGGTTTTCAGAAGCATGCGAGAAGATGTTAAGACATCCTTGGAGCATATCCAATCCAAAGTTTCAGTCAATCTAAGTTTCTGGAATTCATATGAAAACATTTTTTATATGAGCGTAACAGGTCAATGGATAGATGAAAATTGGTCCTCTCATAGGTTGCTGCTCGACATATGTCGGATTCCTTATCCCTCTGGGGGCTCTGAGATCTATAACTCACTTTTAAAAGTCCTTAAGATATATGCCATTGAAGACAGGGTTCTATGTTGTACTCATGACAACAGCCAAAACGCTATTCACGCGTGTCATAGCCTGAAGGAGTACTTGGATGGTCAAAAGGTCTTACCTTTCTGCTACATTCCCTGTGCCGCTCAAACTCTGAATGATATTATTGATGAGGGGTTAGCAACTATAAAGCCAATAATCTCAAAGGTCAGAGAATTCACACAAGAGTTAAACGCCTCGATAGAGCTATCAGATGATTTCATTCAGTTGACAACAGCTTATCAAGAAGGCAACTGGAAACTTCCGATCGATGCTTCATCACGTTGGAGTGGCAATTACCAGATGGTCGACATCTTGTGCAAGGTAAGATTTCGATAACTTTGACTCAAGTCATCTAGCTCTGAGATACTTGTATGTGATGTCTTATATTGGTGCAGGCTGGCAAGTCCTTGGACTCAGTGATTAGGAAAAACGAGGATAGTTTAGAGAACAGAATGATGTTGAGTTCTGCAGAGAAGAACGCTGTGAAATTTGTCCACAATTACTTGGATTTGGATTCATTCCACAAGACCACTAACGATATGTGCACGAACAAAGATCTCACAGTTGGTCTAGCACTGCTCTTCATGGATAACATATCTGAGATGATCACAACGTGCCAGAAATCATGCCACAATGCAGACTGGCTAAGAACTTGTGCTGAAAGCATGGCCCAGAAGGCCAGAAGTTACAACACCCAAGTGTGCAATGTTTTCACTTACATTACAGCCATTCTTGACCCGCGGATCAAAACAGAGTATATTCCAGAGACGATAAATCTCGAGAGCTATATAGATGAAGCAAGAACCCATTTTATTCGGAATTATTCTTCTACTCATTTCACATCGTCCATGACTAGCGGTTACCGTCCTCAGGACATAGACGGAGGAGCGGAAAATATTTCATTTGCAGAGGAAATTGCTAGAAGGAAAAGAAGAGGAAGTATGAGTAACAATGTTGTTGATGAACTGACTCAGTACTTATCAGAGTCTATAGTCCCGATGCAGACCGATGTATTAGATTGGTGGAAGGTAAACAGCGGAAGATACCTGCGACTTTCCAACATGGCTAGGGATTTCCTTGCGGTTCAAGCCACTTCCGCCGCACCAGACGAGATATTTAGCGGTAAAGGCGAAGAGATTGATAAGCAAAAGTATTGCATGCCTCATGATAGCACACAATCTGTTCTTTGTATCAGATCATGGATTGAAGCTGGTATGAAGCTGAAGTACAAGTCTACTGAGATTGACTATGAGCGGCTGATGGAGTTAGCTGCCACCGTGGCTGCCGATAGTTCTGCCGGAGGTTTAGACAAGAATCATCATAGGTGAGATTCTTTTATGTTTTGTACTAAAGAATTATTATAATTTAGTTATCTTGCTTTTAGCTTGAATTGTATATAATTTTGTATATAATGTTACTTACTTCTTAGGATGTTTCGTCATTGTTAGAGTTGGTTTGATGTAAACCAAACTGTTTAGCTTTTTTTAATTAACCGTATGTGCCTTTGGTAGAGAAAATGGCTAAAAAGATGGATAAACTATTCTTCGTTTTAACTTCACAAAGTCGCTCATCTCCTAAATTCACTGGAAAATAAATTTCACAATGTTCACTAATTCATGGGTTGTCATTTTGTTTTGTTTTTGGTCGCCTGAGTAATTAATGAGTTTTGCCCAATTGTCTAAATAGAAGAATGGAAATAAATAAACGAAAGAAAAAAGCCTTTGAACGGCAGAAAGGCGAAACTGGCGAAATCTAGGCGACAACTCTATACAAACTCCGATCTCTTTCTCCAGCGAGCGGTAGCTCTCACAACCACCAAAAAAAAAAATCTTTTCGTCTCTTCTTCCTCTTCCGGCTACTAATCCTTCGAATTTGCAAAGTGACCCTACATCTAGGATTTTGTTATCGGCTCATAGTGGCTTGGAGGCATCGCGGTTCGTTTAGCTTGGTGTTCTCGGTGGTGTGGCTCATCACTCGCTTCTCCCTTCCTTGGATTCTCGAGGATGGATTTGTGTTGGGTTCGATTCAAGTCTTGTTTCACTTTTTCAGCTCTTGGCGATTCAATGCGTCGCAACCTCTTTACCGAGTTCTTGTTTGGGTTTCCCATGCCTTCACGTTCTCGAGTTAGACAATGGAGCTACCTCTACTCTGCTTAGGCTAGTTCTTTGTCGTCTGAGGATTGATATCCATAGTTTTTACATGTTTTACATCTTTGTTTTTATCATTTTTCATTTCATTTCGCATAATCTAGAAATGAATTTATGCATTTTAGTTTCACTTTTACATTATCATTATCATGTATTTTAAGGTTGTATAAATTGCATTTTATATAGTTTTTGAACCTTTTTAGGTGATTTGAAGAATTGAAGTTTGGATGAAAAAGTTCGAGCAAAGCGGACAAAATGACACTTGATGAAGAAACAAAGTGTGCAAGGGTTGGTCTCAGCGGCATGAAGATGTCGGGAAGCACCAGTGGCCAATTTCCAGCGGTTTGGAGTCGTCGGTAGATTACATCGAGCAGCCCTCGCAGTTTGACTGCACTGCTGGAGAATCGCGAAAACTATCCATAAGAACCGGCGGCCATCCTCCAGCGGTTAAGCGAAGCTGCTATCTCCCAGCTGCAAAAATTAGCGGTTTCACGTCCCCACTGAAATTCCTAATTTTGATCCTAAACCGGGTTAATCTTTGTTTAATTTTAGTTGACCAAGTTTGTTTTCATTCTCTTATAAATATTTGTTTAACAATATTTAAAACCCTAAAAAAAAATTTTAGGAGAGTTGGTTTTGAAAACAAACTCTATTATGGATTATTTGGATTGATCTTCATTATATTATGCCATTCTAAAGAAAGATCTTTGTAAATCTATTTTTTATCTTTTCATTTTTTTCTTCTTCAGTTAACATGTTAGCCTTTTAGATGGATTATGGGTTATGCTAGATTAAAATAAATTGATGATTAGATGATTGATTAGGTTAGATACTTCATCAAAGAATTGGTAGTTTAGAGTCGAGGCATTTCACACCCAAAAAGTATTCGATGAAATGTTTGAACCAAACTTTTTATGAGTTTTACATGCATAATGGACATCTCTTGCTCTCTTAGTTGGGGTACAACATTAGCCTTCTTCGACCTGCATTTCCTCTTCTTCGGCTCTGTTAGGTTCTCTACGTTTCGGCTTGCTAGTGTCAGCTTGCCAATTCTTTGTCAAGTAAAACCTGGTGATTTTTTCAATGGTTGAGTTAGATGGAAGGGTTCTATGTTTTGTTTGCAGCTTTGAGTCTCGTGGTTTAGGCACTGTGTGTGGTCTTGGTTCTACTTGTGTTTGGAATGGTGGACATACGTGGGATCCTGGGTTTTGATTTTTATTGATCTCATTGCTTAGTTCGGCTAGCTTTTCATCGATCCGGTAAGATTCAATTTCTGCCTCGTATTGTTTTAGTCGCCAAATTCAGTCTCGGGTGAGTGAGGCTACCACTTTAGCTTCGGGCTTCGATCAACTTCTAGCTAAAGACTTGGCACCACAATATCCTTACCGTATCCTTCTGTTTCACTTAAGTATGTTCATCTATTTATTTTGCTAACTAATATTGTTCTTATGTTGTATTTTGATCATCATGTAACACTTCCACCGCAATTAAATAAAATGCAATTTATCAGAAAAAGAATGGATTTGACTGTACGAAATATTAAATATATTATCTCTTCTTTTTTTGCTCCTGGTGTTTTTTTTCTTGGCACGCTCGATTTCGATGTCCAACTACAGTCCAAGTCCAGTGATTGAGTGACCTAACCAAGTTGTTGTCTAATTTATCTAAAATCAAATACGACTATTTTTGTGTAGTACTTACTAGGGCTACCTTCCTCGAATTTTCAAATCATGTTTCATTGCGTATTATTGCTTAAAAGATTTGTGGTCATATGATTTTTTAAACAGATTTAAATTTGAAAAAAACAAAATGTTCAAGTTCAGTTGTACTTGGAAAAGTCTCGCACTCCAACTTTTACAGTTGAATTCATTATGACAACTGATATGGACACGTAACTTTGTGGTTTTTGTGATATGAAAGATCAGACGTCTATTTCAGAATTTATTATTTGTTGACAATAAAGAAAAGGAATTAGAATTATTTTATGAAAGATCAGACGTCTATTTCAGAATTTCCACTGACAAAGTTAGCAGTTTTTTCTAATAAACAGATCAAAAAATTTGCGTGAAGGAATCAAAACGAGCCACGTGTCAATCACCGAAGTTTCTCACTTAGCAAAGTGGATTTGTAATAAGAAAAAGATTCTCTCTATAAAAGGCTCTCTCTCTCTGTCTCTCCTTGTGGTAAGAAAACAGATCAACTATAGATCTCTATATCCTCTGGTTGTTCAATGTTTAAACGATATCGAGTAACGCAAAAGAACAAGATGTCTATACGAAAAATCTACCGATGCCTGAATTCTTTAATCAAAAGATCATGTGCTCAATCTCTATGATCATACGCGCCATTTCACACTTTGTTTCAACTCTCAGGTTTTCAAGGTTTTCTTCCTCTTTGTTCTCTGTTTCACTTGAGAACAACCCCCATTGAATTCGATCAAGAAAACTGAGATTCTTAATCAAGAACCTCAAGAATAAAGAATACCAAGAATCAAGAATGGTGCGGACACCGTGCTGCAAAGCTGAACTAGGGTTAAAGAAAGGAGCTTGGACTCCCGAAGAAGATCAGAAGCTTCTCTCTTACCTTAGCCGTCACGGCGAAGGTGGATGGCGAACTCTCCCTGAAAAAGCTGGTATTTATTTTATTTTTTGTTCCGTCATTTTTGAATATTCAATGTTCGACCTTTTTTGCTCATTAGTGCTCAATTATTTTTTTAAAAGTTAATTCTTTAAACTGGATAGGACTCAAGAGATGCGGCAAAAGCTGCAGACTGAGATGGGCCAATTATCTTAGACCTGATATCAAAAGAGGAGAGTTCACCGAAGACGAAGAACGTTCTATCATCTCTCTTCACGCCCTTCACGGCAACAAGTTAGTCTCTCTCTCTCTCTCTCTCTCTCTCTCTCTCTCTCTCTCCATTTACATGTACTTTGTCCATTTTTGTTGTGGTTTAATTACTAATATTGTAATCTTATGGTGTTAATCAGATGGTCTGCTATAGCTCGTGGATTACCAGGAAGAACCGATAATGAAATCAAGAACTACTGGAACACTCATATCAAAAAACGTCTGATCAAGAAAGGTATCGATCCGGTTACACACAAGGCCTTGAACTCTGGCACCGACAAATCAGAGAATCTCCCCGAGACACCACAGAAACAAAACGCTAATCATACGATAACGAGAGATGATGATCTTTATAATGAGAAGGCGAAGAATAACAACAAGAAGTCGGGATTATCATCGGCTAGGTTCTTGAACAAAGTAGCTAACAGATTTGGAAAGAGAATCAATCAGAGTGTTCTGTCTGAGATTATCGGAAGTGGTGGCCCACTTACTACTACCAGTCACATTACTACTACTAAAACAAGTGTTTCCGTTGACTCCGAATCAGATAAGTCAACGAGCTCTTCCTTCGCACCAACCTCGAATCTTCTCTGTCCGATGTCCGTTGCAACAACTCCTGTTTCATCGATCTTTGATGTTAATGGTGACGGTAACGTTAATCCGACGTCCTCTTCGTCCGCGTTCTCTGATTCCTCCGTTAACGATCCTCTAATGTATTGTGACCATTTCGTTGGTAATATCATTGATGATGAGTATGCTATCGGATTCTCTACATTTCTGAATGATGAAGATTTGTTGTTGTTGGAGGAGTCTTGTGTTGAGAACGCTTTGTTCATGAAAGAACTTACGAGGTTTCTTCACGAGGATCAAAACGACATCGCTGAGATGGCGCCGGTCTATGAACGTCCAGACATTTTTGACGAGATTGATAACTATTTTGGATGAGTGAATCTTCGAAGATTCATACTTGATCATGTCAATATGATCATATATACATATATACCATGTCGATGGATATGTTACTATGATGATGATGAACCATGCATGACTGCATGTATCTTTTTTTTTGTCGTCAGACTGCATGTATCTTGTATTATCATATATTTATTTATTTTTTTTGCTGTGTTTTGTTATTTTGGTTTTTTTTTTTAGTTTGACCTCAAGTGTGTTTTTTTTTTCTTAAAAACCTCGAGTGTGTTTCGTTGGGATTTGGGAATGGACATTAAATAGTGATGTAATCATAATAGCATCGAGTTTATGCTTATTAGTAAATATTTGGAACATGCAAAACAATTAGCAATAAAATTTAGCATTTTCCGTTTGTTCAGATATATACAACTTTGATAACTAAATTTAGTTGTAATCACTAGCTGCTGCTACTACTAATATTATTGTTTTACTGCGTCCACTATTTCCGTGGTGGCTCATGTTGATAAAGATATCCTCAACTAATATTACAGGTTTGTACACAAAAAAATTTCTGACAATTAATTTATATTTTCTTTGTCTCATTATATATGATGTTTTATGAGGGTTTACTGGTTAATGAATTTTAGTGAGTGTGGAAATCTAAGTCAAATCATGTCTTATTGGATCAATGATTTTAAAATCTTTTATCAAAACTATGTGTTATTGATTTAATGATTTCTACGTACTAGTCAAAATTCTACCAAAATCATGTGTTATTGGTTTTATTATTTCTAACTACTAGCTGAAATCCTGTATTATTCATTTAAAGATTTATTTTTGGATTAAAATCCATGTGTAGATTTTAATGAATTTAGAATAGAAAAATACAAACACTCAAATCAATGGGATAAACCATCTTATTTCAAAATCCACATGTACAAATTTAAAATTAGTGAGAATTTACAAATCAAATAGATTTACAACTGTAAAAATCAATTTAGTTAAAAATCCGTAATTTAAGAAATTAAATTAATTTTTCTATTTTTATTTTTATATTAAACAGAAAATTTAATATCTAACTTAAAACAATTCAACCAATAATAAATTAACTACAAATGGTCATAAAAATTAAGTTAAAATTTTTTTTTTGCATAAAAACTTGAAAAATACTCTAAATATCTTATAAATGAAAGGAAAAAAACATTTTAAGATATGGAATACATAAATTATAAAATTCACCCTATCAATACTCGAATAATCACCCATGAGACCGACGTAAAACAAGTGAAAGGATAATTCTTTGAATGTTCCGAGGATTTAAGATAAGAATCAGTTCCCTATACATACTTTTTATTGACATTATACATACTTTTTTTTGGGATGAAATATGAAATTTATTGAAAATATGAAATTTATTGAAAATATGGTTATTTACATCCAACTGAGAACAGGATTTTATCGCATATACTTTTAATCAAACTTGGACGAACCCTTTTCCCTTCATCTTTATGTTTCTAGGTTATATAAACATAAACCACTTGACTGGATTTTTAATTTAAGCGATAGACTATTATTGGAAATATATTACATTTGAATTCCAAAATTTTGCTCATTGCGAACTAACAAAAATCATCCGGAAATTTGTCCCAAGAAGAATATAAAGTGATAAACATGATTTAATGTTTCTTCATCCAAATCTGTGTCGCGAGGGTTGCTTCCACGAATGAACATTGAACAATATAAATCTATTGAACAAGTTGTAGTTTTCTAACAAATAAAAAACAAATTGCTGGTACAGGTATTTGATGATATCATGTACACTATGTAATCAACCGGCCCAGCTAATTTTCTCCTTTTGCCCCTATAATTCTCAACTTTTTACGTAGTCGATTTAAAAAGTTGATACAGTAGTATCGGGACAAATATATTTAAAATAACTCATTATTTGAATTTGTTTGTTACACAATTACAAGACAATATTAAAATGATGCGTAAGCATGTGGGTCGTCAGTAGTCATTGCCGGTCTTGGCAGTTGGCACTCTATGTCATAGCAACTCCAATTTTGGTGTTTTAATGTTTCATTTTTTTATTTTCAATCATAATATCAAATCTTACACTAAAAATAATATTTTTATTATATTATTAAATTTAAAATATTTTTTTATTTTTCAATAGATTGATAAATACTTATTTTTATTATAGCTGATTAATTATAAGTTAAATATACAATTACAAGTGATAAAAAAATTTATTCTTAATTAATTTGAGTATTAATTTAGATATTGTGGGCAAATTAACATTTCATATTAATTAAAATTAGAATTTCATATTACATTTAAAAGATACAAAATATTGATGGTATATTTATTTATTAATTGATAAAAACAATTTAATTATATTAGTACATGAAAAACACAAATAAAATAATATTATTTGTAAATGAAAAATACAAAAGAAAAAAAAATATCACACCACTGTTCATAAAACACTAAAAATAATAATTTGATGTGAGATATGCAATCTTATTAGAAATAAAATTACACCAAATTTAGTGTTATCATGTTATGCATTCCCGTTGGAGTTGTTCTTAGTTCCGCAATTATTGTGTATCAGTGTATCACGAGTACTCTTGACATTTAAAATGTCCTTTACGTAATACCAAAATTTTTATAATAAACAGTAGCCAACAATATATCATATATGTATTCATCTATTTTCAAGGTTGGCTCCTCCTCACTTCACATTTTTATGTTCAAATATGTATGTTAAATTTTCCCCAGGATCAAAGTATATATGCATACGAAAGAGATTAAAAAAGGTCCACGGGGTACAACGCTACAAAAATTACAAAAAAGTGATTGAAGTTTATATAGGATTGTATTTCGTCGATCTAATCATAGATGAATAAAATAAGGTCGAAATTTTTTTTTTTGTGAGATATGTTTGAGCTCTTTTTCAGTGGTTCATTGGCCAACTTAATTTACAGATACAATACTTTAATTACAGAAATCAACCATATAACTATGTAGTGCTATTGGTTTAAATATTTTTGATACTTATAAGGGATAAACTGAAACAATTATCAACTCATTTTATTACTTTTTAATCATTTCTGCGTCGCCTTAATTATAGAGTTTCGAGCATTTGATTTGATGGTATATTATCTATCGAACGATTACAAATCTGATATAAAAAAAATCGAAGTCGTTTTCATATATGTAGCCATAATTAGATGTCTAAACTATTTTGAAGTCAAAAGTACGAATAACACATCTTTGAATTTTGTTTTTATTTTTGAATTGACAGAGAAAACCTTGTGACTGATTGAAAACCACCAAAATTTGATGGCAGGTAGGAAAATAGGATTTTTTTTAATCTAGTTTTAACCTGCTGCCAACACATATATAGTGAAACCATTTTCTTGTTATCTTAGACCCTTTGAACTTGTTAGGTTTATAAATTATGAAATAAAGTAATTAAGCAATTCATTAAATACAACCGTTAAATAATATTACATCCGTTTCTCAAAAATGTCATCACTCAATTTTTGTTTTATAAAAATTATCGTTTAAATTAAAACTCAGTTTTTTCTATTATTTTAGTTTATTAATTAGAGAAAGAAAGTTATCTACTGTATTAATAAATGAAAGAAAGGAAATTTACAATAATTTTTTTAATTTGTGTGAAAATATCACATTTAAAAAATACAGAGGCAGTACTAACTCGGAAGTTCTCTCATTTTTTTCAATGATGATAGTGTTAATTTAATAGGTAGGATAGCTGAATTATATCTCGAAAAGCCAAAAAATATTTTTGTTGATGTAAGTCGTCTATGACTATTTAGAACAGTTAAAGTGAAGTTTGATTAATATATATATGTGGAGTCTTATATTTTATTTTAGAATATTTAATAAATGCATTAAGTTACGATTTTTCTCTTTAACAAATCGAGATATAAGCTATCCAAAATCAAACCTAAACATCATTAAAGTTTATTCGCTTTTAAAACCAAAAAAAATAAAACCTGAAAAACCAAAATGATCAAATCGAATCAAACTAAAAATATATATGGTAACTATTTATCGTAAACCCAAAAACCGAGATCTTTACAAAACAAATCTATTTAATACTTTAGGTAGAGTGAATGATAGGGTGTTTATAGACATTTTATCTGCTTCAGGTCTCATTTATAAAGTAAACAAAATATTTTTCGAAGACTAATTTGGAAAAGAATGAAAAAAAACAAGTTACCACATTCGTCAATTAACAAATTTATCTACACTAGCCAATAAATTAGATCTGGAATTTGTTTTTAAAAACATTTTTTGGAGAGCGAAGTATAATTCGATGCACTCAAAGAAACGCATAAGGAAATCAAAAGCCAAAGGCAGATCAGAATCTCTCATACATTCACCGCACAAAACTCACTTCTTCACTCTCTTATTAGATTCATCACTTCCTTCCTTTGGATCTCTGTCGAATTCCTTGTGTTCTACTCGAATCTGGGTTTAGTTGTAATTAATCCATTCAGAAACCGTGGAGGATTCGGCGGGTGTAGTAGCGAGATATGAGGCGGCGGCCGGCGGATCACCGGCGGCTAGCTAGAAGGAGATTGTCGAGTTGGATATGGCTTCTCCTTGGCTCTTTCTCTGTTGCTGGATTGGTTCTCTTCATGGTTCAGCATCATCACCATCAACAAGATCCATCTCAGCTAACTATTGTATGTCTATTCTCTCTTTAACTCATCGGTCTTAATTTCGATTTCGATTACTGAGATTTGAGTTTTGCTCTGCTGGTCATCTGTCATGATAAAGTCTGGATCTTGTTTTGCTGACAAATGTAGTGAATCCACTAGAATTGCAACCTAATCATAATAATCTGTATTTGATTATGGAATCAATGAAGTTGCTGAGTTCAATTGAATGATCCCATTACCAAATTGTTAGTGAACCTCTGTTTCTTTGGAAAGTTTTTTCTGTGTGTTTAGTTATTGGTGTTTCTTTTAGGTATAAATTGTTTGGAAGATGTACTTGGATGTTTCATGAATTACTCTGCCTTAAACTATATTCTGGATATTGTAGTTTCTTATTTACTTTGTTTGTTGGTTTTATTTGATCTTAATGTGAGTGCAAAATTGCATAAAACAGAGCACTTCCGATGTCAGATGCGTAAAATAATAATCTCTTACATGGCTGGAACAAAATCAAATGTTAGAGCGCATTTATGCCATAGCTTAGAGTTTCAGATAGAAAGGATTTGTGTTAAATTAAGCTCTCCTGTTAAAAAGGACACGCAGTAGTTATATCAGTACATAATCTGTGATTGGCAAATGCTACAGGGGAGATGATTCAAATGTCATGAGAAGTTTGTTGAGATTTCACATGGGCTCGGGGATTTGTACAACTTTTTGTATGATACTCACTGTATAAGATGGGTTCTTTTGATGTTTGTGTTTTCTGGAGAACTTATTCTGATCTTCTTGTTTTTGACAGGAGAGAGACACGGGAATCGAAAACGTATCTCCTCCCCGTTTAAACTTCACGGAAGAGGTCACAAGTGCTTCCTCGTTCTCTAGGCAGTTAGCAGCGCAAATGACGCTTGCCAAAGCTTATGTTTTTATAGCTAAAGAACACAATAATCTTCATTTAGCTTGGGAATTGAGTTCTAAGATCAGACGTTGTCAGCTTTTGCTCTCAAAAGCAGCAATGAGAGGAGAACCTATTTCATTAGATGAGGCAAAACCTATCATTAGTGGCCTATCAGCTCTTATCTACAAAGCACAAGATGCACATTACGACATAGCCACCACAATGATGACCATGAAATCTCACATCCAATCCCTTGAAGAGCGTGCAAATGCAGCTACCATTCAAACCACAATATTTGGGCAGTTGGTTGCCGAGGCACTACCAAAGAGCCTCCATTGTTTGGTGATCAAGCTCACATCTGATTGGTTAACTGAGCCATCTCGCCATGAACTGGCAGACGAGAACGGAAACTCACCTAGACTTGTTGACAACAACCTCTACCATTTCTGCATCTTCTCGGATAATGTGATAGCTGTCTCGGTTGTTGTTAATTCAACTGTCTCAAATGCTGATCACCCGAAACAGTTTGTTTTCCACATAGTGACAAATCGAGTGAGCTACAAAGCTATGCAGGCTTGGTTTCTAAGTAATGACTTCAAAGGCGCAGCTATAGAGATCAGGAGCCTAGAGGAGTTCTTTTGGTTGAATGCTTCATATTCTCCTGTTGTTAAGCAACTGCTGGACAAAGATGCAAGAGCTTATTATTTCGGGGAACAGACAAGTCAAGATACGAATTCCGAGCCAAAAGCGAGGAATCCAAAGTACTTGTCATTACTGAACCATCTCAGATTCTACATCCCCGAGATCTATCCGCAGCTAGAGAAGATTGTTTTCCTTGATGATGATGTTGTTGTTCAGAAAGATTTGACTCCACTCTTCTCCTTGGATCTGCACGGAAACGTTAATGGAGCTGTAGAAACATGTCTTGAAGCTTTTCACCGTTATTACAAGTATCTAAATTTCTCTAACCCTCTCATCAGCTCAAAGTTCGACCCGCAAGCATGTGGATGGGCTTTTGGTATGAACATTTTTGACCTGATCGCTTGGAGGAAAGCGAACGTGACTGCTCGGTACCATTACTGGCAAGAGCAGAACAGAGAACGAACGCTGTGGAAACTGGGGACCCTCCCTCCAGGTCTATTGGCTTTCTATGGTCTCACTGAGCCACTGGACAGAAGATGGCATGTCTTGGGTTTAGGTTACGATGTGAACATCGATAACCGTTTGATTGAAACTGCAGCTGTGATTCACTATAATGGTAACATGAAGCCTTGGCTAAAGATGGCCATTGGTAGGTATAAACCTTTCTGGTTAAGGTTTTTGAACTCGAGCCATCCTTATTTACAAGATTGTGTCACCGCTTAAAGGCAAAAGACTTTGAGAGTTGAGACTAAACCATATCAGAAGATTCTTGATTTCATATACATTTTGAAGATTCTTTTTTGGAATATTGTAGATCTCAGAAAGTTTGTCAGATTCAGAATTTCTTCTGAAGACTGTTGTTTTCTTCTCTGAAAAGAAATTTATAATCACAAATTAGAGGGTTCATAATGTATTTATGGTTGAGTAGATTACAGGGATAATTATTTTTGGCGAGTTTATCTTTATGATAAAGGATGGATACCTTTTGTTTTCAAACTATAGGATTCTCTGTTCCATTGATTATAAACAAAAGAGCAAATAGTAGTTTTCTGAAAAATATTGTAAATAGCATCACAATAAGCCAATTCAATTCTTGTTAAAATTTATATGTATATAAACATGCAATTACTCGCAAACGAGAAAAACTTATGAATACTACATTTGATAAATATTTTGATTATATGACAATTACGATAGAATATCTTTAGTTTGACTAAGCAAATTTCAGTCCAAAATACATCAAGATATCATAATTGTAAAAGAAACTTACAGAGTCACCAAACCATCAACTGAAAATCACATATAACACGTTGTGGTTAAAATAATAGCCTCACCAGTCACCACCAACCTACTTATATATTTCTCACTACAAACTATATATTATATAACAAACAACAAACGTATATTTTGTATCATTAACAAACGAGTAATCATTTCATTACATAGCAAAAATAAATAAATAAAATTCACTCTATTATGGAATCCAAAACTCTAACGACGTCGTGGCGTCAGAGTCTAATCACGACTCAATCCATTTACAAGTATCTTCGTCGCCATCAGAATTCGAGAAGAACCAAAAACATTACCAAGAAATCATCACTACGCTTCCTCACAAAGATGGCTGGAGACCAAAAGATCCGTTCGTCGAGTACGGTGGTCACTGGTGGCTACAACCTCTGCTCGAAGGTTTACTCCACGCTCAGAGATTCTTCAAAGCACGAACCAATGATTTCTTCGTCTGCAGCTACCCAAAAACTGGCACGACTTGGCTCAAAGCCTTAACTTTTGCAATCAAGAACCGTTCAAAATTCGAAGATTCCACAAACCCTCTTCTCAAACGTAACCCACACGAGTTTGTACCTTACATTGAAATCGATTTCCCGTTTTTCCCAAGCGTTGATGTTCTTAACGACGAAGGAAACACGCTTTTCTCAACTCATATCCCTTACGGTCTCTTACCTGAATCAATCTTGAAATCAGATTGTAAGATGGTTTACATCTGGAGAGACCCAAAGGACACATTTGTCTCGATGTGGACTTTTGCTCACAAGGAGAGATCACAACAAGGATCACTCATTAGCCTTGAGGAAGCTTTTGATAAGTATTGTCAAGATTTATCTGTGTACGGTTCTTATCTAGATCATGCTTTAGGGTATTGGAAGGCTTAAGAAGCAAACCCAAATCAGATTTTGTTTCTCAAGTACGAGACTATGAGAGCAGATCCATTGCCGTATGTGAAGAGATTAGCTGAGTTTATGAGTTATGGATTCACGGAGAAGGAAGAGGAAGAAAAGGTTGTTGAGAAAGTTGTGAAACTTTGTAGCTTTGAGAATTTGAAGAATCTTGAAGCTAATAAAGGTGAGAAAGATAGAGAAGATCGTCCTGCTGTTTATGCCAACAATGCGTATTTCAGGAAAGGAAAAGTTGGGGATTGGCAGAATTATCTCACTCCGGAGATGGTGGCTAGTATTGATGGATTGATGGAGGAGAAGTTTAAAGGAACTGGTCTTCTATCTTCAACATCATCAATATGATCATTTTGTTGTTGTCTTGTTTTCAAGCTATGACTGTCTGATTCTTCTGATCCTTATGCTGATTTTTGTCTCTTTTAGTATCACTGGGTGATTCTGTACTGAAATGTTGTGTTATTCTTGTTGTTGTTGAGAGAGTATCTATCACTATATGTATCGGTTTTTTTCATATTGGTCATAAATTAGTGATGTTTTCTTTGAGAGATGCAAAGACACATACAGATTAATATGCAGAATCAATAAGAGAAAAACAGAGCAACCTCTGTTTTGTACCAAGAACAAAAGGGAAAAATCTGGTGAAATTGGTATAAGAATTTAGTGATGGTTTGAACAATAACAATCCCTCTCCAATATTTGTTTTACAAAAATGGAGTGTTCTGCTTTGTTTAATGCGTTGTTCTGTTCAAAATAGCATGAATTATAGATTGGAATGGGATGTTAAAAAATCATATCACCAATTTTGTATGATGCTATATTTTGTACAGATAGTTGCTACATTTGTTTTGTCAATGCTTGCGGTGAATTAGTTTCTCTTTCCAGAAATGTATTTAAATCTGATTCGGACGACAAACCGGATTATCTTTCGAATTACCGGGTCAGTGGTTCGTAAAATCTTTTATTGTTTATTGTATATAATAGAAAAAATGCATTATTGTTAACAGAGAGATTCCTCTTCTGAGGAGGATGAGCCAGTGATTTTACCTGCTCTCAACAACACAACTTTGAATGCACGATTCAGACTCACTCTCATTGGTCGCTCCATTCACGGTGGAGGAAGAATCATTGAAGCTTTTCTGGCTTTCATGCCAAGTGCTGGTATATAGAACATTGAAGGTCGTGTGCGAGGCTTTGATTTAGGCAATGGTCGGTTCCATTTTAACTTCGAGTCCGAAGAAGACCTTCAAAAGGTGTTGAATAAGAGACCATGCCACTTTAACAAATGGTCCTTTGCTCTCGAACACTGGGAACTCAATTTCCAGGAATCTCTCATGAGCCAAATCACTTTCTGGATTAGAATCCGTGATCTCCCCCTGAGTTGTTGGGTGTATGAAGCTCTCAAAGGAATTGGAGATGCTTTTGGCCAAGTTAAGGAAGTCGACATTAACGAGGCTCGAGTTTTGGTCTCTGTTGATGTGACCAAAGCTTTGAAGTTCAAAAAGAAAGTAATCTTAGATGATGGAGATGTGATTGTAGTCTCTTTATCCTATGAGAAGAGTAGGAGGGACAAAGGTAGAGATAATTCTGGTTGCATATCTAGTGATAACAAGGAACAAAACTGAGAAGAGACCAGAGTCAAACTTCGGCTCCGAATCGTGGACTGGGAAACCAGATCGCAGACAGAGGTAATAATCCATCTAGAAATCATGTTCGCCAAAACTTGTACCAATCCAATGAAATTGATCGAGTAGAGGGTCGTAATCCTGTGTGGGTTCGTTTAGGCTCAGAATATCACCAACAACTTCCGCGAAATCGCGAGAAATCGATCCATTCTTCTTCGGCATGATGTTTACTCAAGTGGAAAGGCTCCAGAGAATTACAAAATGAATCATAGTAGGAAGACAAGATCTCACCGTAATAGTTACCGGAGATTTGAGCAACCTCTTCGTATTAGGGAGCCTAGAGGTGATGAGCCAAGCCTAGAGAATCGGAGAGGCTCTCGCCATCTTCCTCGTCATCAAGCTAACAAGGATGCAACAGACCACAACTCGCATCAGATTAACCAGAATGATAAAAGCAAAGCTTATTGAAGATGATGAAGCTGGTAATACGGATGGGGACGATGAAGATGAAGAAATAGGAAAATCACGACTCCTCCTCCCCATTTCGAGTTTGGGTCTGGATCAGGAACTGGCATATCGCCATTAAAGCGACATGACCAAAGGATGGAAGATCCTAAAGGACAGATTGAGAATTCCGGCGAAGCCGTGACGATAGCTGTAGATCCTATGGTGGAAGTGGAAGATGCAAATCAGGAGAAAGACACAAATCTCGACGAAGATATGATGGATGTGGACGAAGCAAATCTGGACCAAGATACCGATTATTGAGATGAAGAGTACGAGACAATGTTTGCCGAAGAAGATGACCCAGTGGAGCAAAAGGAAGATGAGGGTTCGATCCTATCGAACCCAACAACTCATTCTCACCCGAATCATCAGTCTTTCACTTCGCTGTATAGACCCAACCAGAACCGCCATTTTCGAACCCACTATCTTCCTTCAAGCCCAGCGACCCGCTTCGACCCTTCTCTGCTATGGCGATCGGAGAAAATTCGTGGGGTTTTGTCGAGCGCTTAAGGGAATAAAGCTGCGAAATTGGGAAATCTCGTGGAATCTAGAGCTGGATTTTTGGCTTCTCAGTTTCCCAAAAAAGGTTTCGGATTGGAGGGTTTTTCTGGGCTTCAACGACGAGGCTGGTATTGTCCCTCATTCATCCCCAAATTTCTCACAACCTTATTGAGATTATGCTTTGGGTTCACTTGTGTTTTCGCATTTGACAGGAAGCATTGGCTTCAAGGATTATCAGCTAATGACGTTGTTCTTGGATTAGTAATTGCTAACACTGCTGTGTTTTCGACAACCGATTCATGATAAATAATTTCATGGTTAGACCTCAAAGTTTACAACTTTATAGACATTTCGTTCCAGTACATGCTTTATATACAATGCTGGTGATAACATAGTTGAAAATGAAAGAAGCAATGACTTTTCGTTTTTATGTTTTATTGTTTCATCTTTGGGCAGATATCGTTGGACAATTTCACGAGTGGACGTCTACACACTCTGATAACTTCTGCATTCAGTCATATTGATGTTGGACATACCATCTCAAACATGATCGGACTCTATTTTTTTGGAACCAGTGTACAGTTCCTTGCTCCTATGATTTGTATTTGTTGAGTGAAGCACTGCTGAGCCTGTCACTGCTAGTTTTGATAGAGATAGTAAATTGTTTTCTTCAATTGCTTAATTCTTAATTTTCCGAAATCATTCTCTTGCTAGATCGCAAGAAACTTTGGCCCTCAGTTCCTTTTGAAGCTGTACCTTGCTGGAGCGCTTGGTGGCTCTGTTTTCTACTTGATTCACCATGCTTATATGGCTGCGACAATGCCCAAGGTATAGAGCAACAAGCATAAAAGATAAGTTAGTTTTGCTCTTGAACTATAATGTTAGCTTTACGTTTTTATATTGGGCGACTAATCATATGCGGTGGACAGGGCCAAGGAGCTTTCGTGAGTGGTCCATCAAGGACCCCGGGACTGGTATGTTTGAATTTACTGGTTATTATAATAAGAGTGCATGGTGTAAAATTCAATCTTTGATTTGGTTATCAGACCTTGAAACTTGTGATCCTTGAGCTAATGCTTCCCAAGTTGACTCGTGAGCCCTTCATTTTTCAACATCAATTTGACATAGCTAAAGATCCAACAAGTATTCAAATCATTCTCACCTGCATCCAACAAATACAGAACTTTGGAGCCGTGAGAACGATTTGAATAATTCGTTTTCTGTTATATAAAAAGGCGCAAGTGGAGCCGTGAATGCCATCATGCTGCTCGATATCTTCCTGCGCACCCAACAGCTACTCTATACTTTGAATTTATCATTCCATTTCCCGCAATGTTGCTTGTAAGTGATAAACTCTCTTGCTCAATCATGTCAGCGTAAAGCGCTCTTCTTAAGTCAACTAAAACTCAACTCTTTTTTTATCTTTCAGGGAATCTTCCTCATAGGAAAAGACATTTTAAGAATAACAGAGGTAGTCTAATACGACATCGCAATAGTTCAAAGCTTGTTTGGAACTATCTGATGATGTTTTTCCTTTACAAACAACAAATCAATTTGGACATTGCAGGGGAACAATAACATCTCAGGTTCGGCTCATTTGGGAGGAGCTGCAGTTGCAGCCATCTTTTGGGCTCGGATTAGGAGAGGTCGCTTCCGTTTCTGAACCTTTTGAGTTTTGACCTGACCTTACTTGGTTTTGGTCTTCTTTAGAGAAATCTTTCTTTAAATGATTCATATTGTGTAGCTCACAAGATTATTAGATCTGTTACCATTTTCTGTTAATCCAAACAATTTGGTCTCTTTTGTGCTGCTGAAGATAACCTTTTACAAGACTGATCCACCTTGATTAATTTACTTTGTTATGATATATTTTTCGTCAAAATTGAAATATTAGTTATATATGTTTAAAGAACTATTAAGTAAAATAAATTGAATTTTAGATGAATTTTTTTAATTCCGTCAGATGAGTTTACTTTTCAAAATAAACCACATGATCTAATACTTCTCATACAAAATCTGATGCAAATTATCCTCAAGAGTTATGAGTCTAATGTAGATTATTTAGGTTAGAAAAAAAACACATGATTCGATGGACATTAAATTGTTAAAAAGAGAAGAAAATCCTTGTAACGTATTTGCTTGATCCTCGGGGCCCATTTCACTATTTTAGGATTATAAATAACCAATAATTAACCGACACGTCATAAAAGTAATGAAGCTCAGGAAATGTTTTTTTCCTTTTTGTTTTCTCCTCGCCATTTAAAAAAAAAATTATTTATTTCTCTCTTAAATTTATTTCTCCGATAACCATTGTTAGCAAAAAAAAAAACCTAAGCAAAAAAGAAGCACCTTTTGTCATCTGTAATCGCCATAAGAAAAATATTTGGAATTGGGATTTGTTTCATCCTCCTTCAACATAACCCTTTTCATTTTCCCGCATTTTCTCACCCAAACGGAACGAATTTGCTCTCCCGGAAAATGAGGTGGGAAAGGGTCCGACAGCAACAGCAACAGGTGGGTCTCGGTGAGTCTTCTTCCGGGCCCGGAAAGAGGTGGGGACATACTTGTAACGCCATTAAAGGAGGTAGCTTTCTCTACGTTTTCGGTGGCTATGGCAGAGATAATTGCCAAACCAATCAAGTCCATGTTTTTGACGCGGGTTAGTTTCTCTTTCAACATCGTCTGTGTTTATAAAAATGTTGGATTTTAGGTTGATTCCCATTTTGGATTTGCAGAAATTTTGAATCTTCACGTTTTTTCAATTGTTTTCTCGTTTGTTCTCTGTCTCGATTCATTTAAGGGTTTCTTCTTTTGTTCATCCTGCATGTGTGCTTTTGGATGAGAAATTGCACTCAGTTTAAGTTTTTAATTCCGTCAGATTTTGTATGAGATGTACCACTTTTTATATTGATAGTCTTGTCCTTTTATTTTTATCCATTATGTATTCATCTTACTTGAATGATTTCGGTTTGACACTTTGGAGGAAACGCTTTGTATTGGTATGGTTTACTTGCTCTTACTGTGGTGATCTTTGTTGCAGCAAAGCAGATATGGACTCAGCCAATGATCAGTGGCACACCTCCTCCTCATAGGGACAGTCACAGCTGTACAACAGTTGGCGACAACCTTTTTGTGTTTGGTGGTACTGATGGAGTTAACCCTCTCAACGATTTGCATATTCTAGATACTTGTAAGCTTTTTCTTTGTGTATTTCAAATTGTGATTTCTCCCTGCTTGAGAACAAGTGTCATTCTCAATTGATTTGTTTGTTTCATTTGTGGTTATAGCTACACATACTTGGAAGTGTCCGAGTGTTAGGGGAGAGGGACCTGAGGCAAGAGAAGGTCATAGCGCCACACTCGTTGGTAAAAGACTTTTTGTATTTGGCGGCTGTGGGAAATCTTCTGATAGTAATGACGAAATCTATTATAACGACCTTTACATACTTAATACAGGTACTGTTTTATACACTTTAATTGGCATTTTCCATATTATCATCTCTTATTCATTGATAAGGAATCTAAGATTCGGAAACAGAAACAACTGCACACCCTTTCCTTTCTTGCCTAAATGTTGAGGTTTTAAAATACTTCGCAAGTAAACTAATTGGCTTTATGTTCGTGTAGAGACTTTAGTGTGGAAACGTGCTGTTACAACTGGGAATCTTCCAACTGCGCGAGATAGCCACTCTTGCTCATCGTGCAAGAACAAAATTGTTGTTATAGGTGGTGAAAATGGACATGATTATTATCTGTCCGATGTTCATATCCTTGATACAGGTAAAAAAGCATTCTTAAAATTCATGTTCTTTTAATCTTACAAGTGTATCTTTGATCTGAAGGTTAATGTAAGTTCGTTATTCTGACTTTCAGAGACATTGATATGGAAGGAGCTGAATACTTCAGGGCAGTTGCTGACACCTCGAGCTGGTCATGTTACTGTTTCACTTGGGAGGAACTTTTTTGTGTTTGGAGGGTTTACAGATGCTCAGAATCTTTATGATGATCTCTATGTGCTTGATGTCGGTATGTAACTGAAGCATCATTTAATAGCAATATATAATACTTACAAGGTAGATTGGCTTTGGTCCTTTCTCACTATAAAAGTAAGGACTTGCCTTAATTTCTTGTCCAAACAAAATCTTCTCAGTTAAAGGCTTTGGTCCTTTCTCGCTATAAAAGTAAAACGCTTTCTAAAGTTTATCAGTGTTATATTGGTTTCTGTATCTTAATCAGTTTTTTGAGATTGATAATTCCGCATATTCACACTTTTTGTTTGTTTCTTTGTCATTCTTACCTGTAGATACGTGTGTATGGTCCAAGGTTCTCACCATGGGAGAAGGACCATCTGCTAGGTTTTCTTCTGCAGGGGCTTGTCTAGATCCTCACAAAGCTGGTTTTCTTGTCATTGTTGGTGGCTGCAATAAGAATCTCGAGGCATTGGATGACATGTTCTACTTACACACAGGTTACTACATACCTCTTCAACTTACTAGGTAGATTTGTAGGTAATTCATAGGGAGATTTGGACATGGTTTTTCTCTTTCTAATCATTTTCATTTTCGGTTACAGAACTTGGATACGATGCAAGATTTGATCAGAATGTAGGGAGGTTGTCTCTAAAGAAGCAATTAAAGATGAAGTGCCAAGAACAAAGTCACGCAAGTTCCTTATACGATAAATCTCTTGTCAGAATCAATATAAATCAGCAAGGTGTGTTTAGACAAACTCTGCGCTAGTCAAGATTAGATTGAAACATCAATAGTTAGACTTTTTCTGTAGCAGAAAATCACTAGTTTGTGTATGCTTGCTTTTATTGTAGGAAGAGGGGATTTTGGTTTGAATAATGTCCAATTTAATGAAGGAAAGATGATGTTTCAAGCCCGGGTAACCGAGACTCATCCTGTTGGTTACAGTGTAGAAACAATGATAGATGGAAAACTGCTTTGCGGTGTTTTGTTTTCAAACAAGCACAGCTCCATTCTGGCGACCGATCAAAGCTTTAGCAGGTGAGTGGTTAAATTAATCTTCTTCTTTAGGGGTTTTTCTGTTGGGTGTAATGTTTTGTGAACAATTTATTTGTTATACAGAAAGAGGCCTGCTATGTCGAACGGCGATCAGGATAACAGATCAAAGGTATCAAGAACTTTAAGCAAAGATCAAGCCGATGCTATGGAATCCAAAGATTCCCCATCAAATGGTGTGGAGGCTGGTATTGATACCATCAGCAACCCTCTGAATGTTAACACAAACACGGTGGCAGTGGCACCACATGAAACAGAAACCGCTGATGCCAAGAACCAAGATGCAACTCGACTTGATATGGTGCTTTTTATAATAAATCCTTAAGAACCTTTCTTTAGTCATTTTTTCTCTTGACATGTCGATTATGCAATTTCTTTACCGGAAAAAATCTTTGTGCAGGGTACTGTGGATACAGCTCCATCTTCAGTTCCTCAGACTGATGAAGGGTCTTTAGAATCTAGGAATGCGATATTGATAGATGTTAGAGCTAGTAAGGGCGGATCTGGAGACTCATAGCTACAAAAACAAAAGTGGCTTAACGTCTTTTAAGTCCTTGTGATCGAACCACTAGACTACACAAGAGCAGGACGAGCCATTGCATCTAACCGTTTGGGTCTAACTCTGATCTTTTTGGGCATTTGATTTACAGATGAGAGATTACCCGCAATACATGAGGAACAACAGCATCAGCAACATCATTTCTTTTTCTGTACATTAGTCTGGAGATAGGACGGGGTTAATTTAGAATTTAAATTAGATTATCGTGGTGACTAGTGAGGATAAGGAGGATGAGGAGGAACTAAATCTGAGTTGGTATTAAATTTTTTTTTTTTTAATTCTTCTTCTTCTTCTGTTAGTATTACAAGCTGAAGCTTTGCAATTTTCGTATTTTCTTTTTGGCTGAATTCAACTTGCAAGCAATGTTATGCTTCCTTCTCGTGAGTTCTTGAATTGTCTTTTATTATTTTTCCAGGAAAGAAAAAACCAATTCAAAAGCAATGTGCAGTAAGAAGTTCAAGGGTTGGTTAATCTATAACTGCAAAATGAACTCAACTGTCAGATAAATTTGGTCTATTTTAGAATCTGGAGTCATTCTTGAAACCGGTTGATTATTTATTGGTTATCACTTATCAGTTAAACGGTTGATTTCTTTTACCTGTGTGGAATATTGTTTATTTTCAAGAAGAATGGTTTTAGAATGTGATAATGTTTGGTAACTTTGGTTCACAATTTCAGTAGATAGTCTCTGGCTCACTTTTCAATCACTAGAGATTGATGGAGCTCTGTTTTGTCTTTTTAAAGAAAGATAATTTTGTGGATATCTAAACAAGAAGACAGAAGTCACATGCAGAGGGAAACATCTAAAGAAGTAATCACATCCCACTTTCCCACATGGTTTCGTGAGATGAGAAAGCGTCTGTAATCTCTTTCATTTCACTTTTATTATACATCAGAAAAAAAAACTACATTACTAAAGATAATTTAAAATCATTGGGCTTTTAAGTCTTTAAAGAGTGAGGAATTGGAACTTGCAACCAATTTTTTCCAGACCGACAAACCACATGCAGCTGTCTTTTTGTTTTGTTCTCTGAGCAGAACCAGAGGAAACATTTGGCACAGATTTCCTTTGTTCTTGCAGCTTCTTATTATTCTTCTTCTTCTTGGCTTGGCGGTTTCTTTCTTTTCCATTAGGTTTGTGAAATTATTGAATGTACATTCTCTGATAGTGATCTTCTTCTGGGGCATTCAGTTCTCAGACAAAAGACTTTCTTTTATTTTGTAATAGTTAATGGAGCTTTTCTTGTTCCTTTTGGGGTTGGGTGGGAATCTAGGTGTGGAAAATATGGTTTAATAGATCCATAAGTTATTGTTAGCCTAAGAATTTTTAAACTATTGATTCTGAATGAGAATCGAATCGAATCGAATTCGAAGATCAATGTGTAAAGTGGTAAAAGTTTTCAACTTTACTACGAGTAGATACAAAAAAACGACTTTTTATTACTCAATTTACCAATTATAAAACGCAGAAATGTGAATTTAATGTTTGTCATCGGTAGGCATTTTAAGCTGTAATTTAGCTGGAGAGCAATGGCGTTCGCATTGAGCTTTGTCTGGGCCAATTTGATTGGAATCTGAATTGTGATAAAAAGCTGATTCTTTCTCGGTATGGTGGTTGCTATTGATGGTGAAGTTAAACGAAAGCTTACGATTTTCCAAAGGTCACTACAGAGTAAGTTTTTGAGTTCAAATTCTCTCCTTTTTGTTATCAGTAGCAAGTTCCGGCGCCGGAGGGAATCCTTCTGGTTTCAGGTGATCTCCTAGATTTCTTCTTCACCATTCATGGCTGCAAAGCTTCTGCATACATTTGCAGATGAAGACTCGGATCTGCAGAAGAAAATTGGATGTATGAATGGGATTTTCCAAATCTTTGATCGCCACCATGTTCTCACAAGCCGTCGGCGTAAAAGCCTTACTTTAGGTAATCATTATTCATAACCATTTAAAAAATCTAGCAAGTCAAACTTTTTACTGTATGGATGAAAGCATCAACAACACAATACCAAGCTCGGCTCCAAGCAGAATCAAAAGAGAGTGAAGCAAGTATCCCCACAAGTATTGTCACAATTTGAGATTTGAGAAGAAGAGAGTGAAAGGAGGACACTTTAGGGGTTTCAAACGAAAAAATAACAAACAAAAGAAACTATTTACAACTATGTCGCCGATCAGCTGAATCAACGGCCAAAGATCAACTCAGACATTAATCAACGGATTAGATTGTCTCGTTATCGAACTCTAAACATAATAAAACGAGGTTTTTTTTTATCAGGCGTTGGGGTTTAATCACTACCGGCGAGAATTGAAAGTAGCTTCCAGAGATTTATCATCATCATCATCCGCTGAGAAACTCAAAAGGTGGGTAAAATCAGTTGCTTTTAGCTTTGAATTTCTCTATTAATTCCGGTTTCGATCATATGTTCTGAAAGTTACATTCGCTAGATCTTTTCTCCCTCTGGTTGCTTCATTTCGCTCATTTCCTTTGTCATTGCGTCTCTCTTTAACTGTTAGGATTTGATTGAGAACCTAATTGTGTTTTGTCTATGTTTCATTTCTCTGTTCTGAGTGATGCTGGTAGATAGATTCATCAGGAATGGGATTGGTGAGCTAAAGTTGTAAGCTTTAGACTCGATTCTTATAGATACTTGCCTTTTGATTCTCATCGGAGAACAAAAGTTGTCAGAAACAGATCTATTCATGAGCTTTCACCTTGTGATCACCAATCTATCTACATTCTGTGGTTTATTTATTCTTTTGATTTCTTTTGTCTTCTTGAAATTTACTTACAGATTGAAGAAGATGCATTACATGGGTTTGTTTAGTAAAGCTGGAAACATATTTAGGCAGCCTAGAGCGTTGCAGGCTTCCAACGCTATGCTACAGGGAAATCTTTCTTTGACTCCATCCAAACTCTTTATTGGAGGTCAGACTCTAAAACTTTTTTTATAAATAATCTGTTTTCTCCTTTTGAGTTTTTCTGGTTTGATTGTTTTAAAGAGTCTCATCCTGTTATATAATGCTGTGCTTCTTTTTCAGGTCTTTCACCAGCTACCGATGTTGATCTCTTGAAAGAAGTTTTTGGCAGTTTTGGAAAAATCGTTGATGGTAGCTATCATTTTTCCTCTGAATCATTTGGGTTTTCTTCTCACTGCTGACCAAAATTTAACTATGTTCTTCGCAGCGGTAGTGGTTTTGGACCGTGAAAGTGGTATATCGAAGTGCTTTGGTTTCATAACATATGATTCGATAAAAGATGCTAATAACGCAATGCTATGTATGAATAATAAGGTGATACCAATTTTCCGGCTTCTTTTAGTTGCTAAATATCGTGCCATGAGTCTGATTTTTTTCTCGCTTTGTTTTCTTTCTATATCCTTATCATCTTCTGATTTGCGAAATAAGTGTCTAGTACACTAGTTTGTATATTACCGTTTTCTTTCTATATCCTTAAATCTTCTGAATTTGCAACATAAGTGTCTAGTACACTAGTTTGTATATTACCAGTTTATCATCTAGCTTGTAATGTTAGTCTTGTCTCTCTCGTTTGATAAGAAACTCTCTTAGTAAAGAATCAAAATGTGAAATAAAATCATTTGTTTTTTAATCTCATTTTCCTTAAGATAAAAAGAGAAGTGTTTTGGTACTGCATTACTGCTTCAGAAACGAATGCAAATATTCTTTCTTTCTTTGCTTGGTTTTGTCAACCTGCCATTTATGGACATTCCTGCTTAAACAGGAACTTGATGGGCGAATCATTGGAGTGAATTCAGCTGATTCAGGAGGTGGTGATGGTGGTTTTGCAAGAAGGGGAGGTTATGGTGGTGGTCGTGGGGGATTTGGGCGTGGTGGTTTTGGTCGTGGTGGTGGCTTTGGCTTTGTTCGTTAATTGAGCATCCGGGAATGTTTACCACCGAGATTGATTACTCTGGTTTGATTTTTCTCTTCGCAAAGACCAATATTTTGTTATAACAACGTTCAGTGATGCCTGAACAAACAGATCAAGTGGCTAAAGTTGGCAAAAACATTTGTTGATTCAGTGGAATTTCACACAAATTAAATAAGAAGGTACAAATTATGAGGTATGAATAATGAGTTTAGCTAAATGATAATAATCACTATAGAGAGGCTTTTAGTCCAATGAGTTTATGAGAGGCTCAAACTTGAAGATAAGCCAGTCTGCTTTTGCTGCAACAGCTTCACGTAGCTGAACTCCGGCGTAGCATATGAACAAGTCGGCCCCACCAGGTTTACGTGCCTGTAAGTGAATTACTTTAGTTACTCAGAGAACATTTGAGAGCTCATTGTTATCTGTAAATTCTCAGTTAATAAAAAGCTTACTTCGAGATCAGTAGCACCATCTCCTATCATGGCCATAGTTTTGTAGAGACGACCCTGAACAAACACCTAGTCTCATTGGTACAATGTGTTGTATTCAACAAGAGATATGGAGCTTACAGAGTAAGAAAAGTTTGATGAACCTTTCGTATTTGTTGTACTGCCTTGGCTTTGCCTCCACTTCTTGATGTAGGTTCGTTCTCATCAAAGCCCAAAAATTCACCGGAATTTCCAAATAGAAGATTGTTAGCAAAGATATTCTCTCGTGGGATTCCAAGAATCGATGCTACAGGCTACAGTGAAAAGAAAATTAATTTAAAACTTTATCACCATGATTGTACAAGAAATGAGTACAACAGGCCATATAGTCTACACGAGTGAGTACATTGATCATCTGTCGAAAACCTCCAGATATCAAATAAACATCATTTTTATTGGCTCGGAGCTTCTTGACCAACTCTTCAATGCCAGGGGATAGCCTACACAAACCAAAGAAACACACTATAATAACACATTTCAGAAATCAATCTGGACATGGCATGTTCCACGTATCTTGTGCAGAGAATCAAGCAAGCTAGATGTTAACCTCTCTTCTGGTTGAAGTCGATTTCAAGACACGAACTTGGGCGCCAATGGATAACATACAAGCAAATTCTCTCTTTATATGTAAAGTTATTTCTTTAAGCAGGGTAAATCAAGGGCAGAATAGCTGGCATCATACTAAAGAATAAAACTAACAGCATATGCGAGATAAATGTAAAACAAAATCAGTACCTCGGGGGTCTCTTTTCGAGAAATTCCTCAACTTTCGAAAGAGAAGGCTTGAACAAAGAAAGTCTTGCGGCTAGAGCTTCTTCAAAGGGAACAGATCCACCCATTGCTCTAAGAAACCAATACTCAGTATATTTAGGTAAAAAAAACCTAGAAAAATCATCAGAGCTCTAGTATATATTTGCATTGAGATGGACCATAAACCTGGCAGTCCATTCAGCAACAGCCTTTCCAGCTCCACAAAACTCTGCAAGTTCATCAATACCTTCATCCACACAAACCGTGCTATCCACATCGAAGCATATCGCTTCAGCATTTCTCCAAAGATCAAGAATTTCTAGAAGTTCAGAAAACGAACAACAAACAGTAGAAACTCAGCAGCAAAACAACGAAATCAATAAAAATTCAAAAGCTTTAAAAAAGCTTTTAATTTAATTCTTACAAGTCTTTCATCATAACTACTAGTACAAAGCAGCTCAGATCAACAGTTGCACAACCATGGTACCATATGTTATTTCCTTAATTCAAATACAAAATATTGTAAAGTAATGAGCAGTAGTTACCTTTGGAAGGAACAACGTTGCCTTCGTGCCCCAAAGCCGACAGCTCCTCCTGTGGCTGCACAGAAGCAGTCACTGGATGGAGCAATTTGGGATGGTTCATGAGTGAGACACGATCTTTACAAGGATATCTACTTAACTCAAGGCAAGAAAAATCAGCAAAACGTGATGAGAGCTTTCTACAGGGAACCTGAACTGGCACAATTCTGGAACTAATTAATGCTTCCACTAAACTTGGAGCTGCAAACCAGAAGAAAAACAACCAACCATATAAGTCTGATGTTCAATTCCACCCTCACATCAAAGGAAACAAAACAAAAAAAAAGAAGACAATTTCTGGATCTTGGACATGAAAAAATCAAAGTTTATATTTACGCATAATTTGGGGGAATTTGCAAGAAAATAGCAGATACTGAACCTCACATACACCAAGCTCATATAGATTTCATCAAAAAGTTGAGACCTGAACGAGCTACAAGGTAATGTTTCGATACAGTGAGTGTAGATTTTAACATTCCAGGTGAAAAAGGGAATCCACGTGATCTATCAAATTGCCAAATAGAAACAAATCCAACAAATATTTTTTGCTGTAAAGTAAGATTAGAATCAGAGATCTGCACAGCGAGGAAGAAGATCAGACGAGAAAATTTACTAACCGGGAAAATCGACGGCGGTCGTCTTCGGCTTAAGAGGATCGATCAATCAAAAAGTCACTGAGCAGAGTGTTGGTTGGTGAAAGTATTAACCGTCGAAAAGACAATTTTGTCCCTTTAATAGTTTTACATTATTAAATCTTCAAAATTATACTTTTATGTTTTATGCTTCGTTTCGGTTGGTTAATGGCTTAGTAGTCAGGGAAACCAAAAAAAAAACAGAAAATCCTAATCTGAGGAAGTTTTGGAGAAATTTAGACAATTCAACTATGGACATGGGAAACTCGTAAAGCCATGCAAGATTTGATCTTTCCGGTAAGTGTCTATTCTCTTCCGGTGAAATTAACCTTAAATATAGTCTCCTTACTTAAATCAAAATGTACAATTTTGTAGAGCCAAGTGGGAAACAGCTGGAAAACCAGACAAACAAGGAACAAAACAAGTCCACCCACATCTCTCACTCTCACAAGATTCCATATCATTACAGTGGAGACTACAGAGAGAGAGAGAGAGACCCACACTCACATGATCCACAATCACCTGGTCGTTGTCATTAGCTCAACAAAGTAGAATGGTAAGGAGACATCACCTAGTTGTGGTCACTAGCTCAACAAGTAGAAGGTGAAGAAGACTATGAAGAATCCAGATAATAAAGTGGCTCTTGGCTTTTGGAGTCTGAATCCAAAGGATGGATCTGTGTAATCCGGGTTAATACCGCCTGTTCCAGACGGCATTCCCAAACCTCCTCCTGTTGATGTGTAGGGTCTTGTATTAGTTGTGGTAGGGACTCTTGTCGAAGGTGTGGTCGTCACTGGAGTTGTGGTCCCACTACCACTGCATTAAGTGACACTCATAAACACATCTCATTGTGTAGAAATCAACTAATTTAAAGGTTGGATTGATGCAAGCTTAAACGAAGATCTAGAGAGAGTATTATTGCCAAGATCCTCCACAACAAATAAGGGGAGATGAAAGAAAGAAAGGTGTGTGTACCTGGCACTTGCAGGGAAAGGACAAGTAGTGTAGCCTATCAAAAGACCACAATGGTACAAGAGACAACAGTTACTAGTATAATATATGTACTAAAAATCTAGTTTCAAATCTCTGTAGAGAATCTTGAGGTGTAATACTATATAATAAGATAATGGATACTTAATTTCTCATATCATTCACATTGAAAAATGTGTAGTTAAGATTTGATATATACTATCCTCTCTGATTTGCTTTCAAGTGATTCCATTTTTACTCACAACTAAATATTCTACCTTCCTCTCTTTCTTTCAACTATTGCTTTTACCTTTACCTAAATGTGAACGACGGTCTCAAGTCTCAACAAATTGTTTTTGCATTCAATGTAATGAATAAATGCAGAACAGGTTGGTGGAAGAGAGGACTCACTGGGATCAGAGGCTGAAAAGGTGGCTGTGCCGGCAAAGTCACAAGTGCCCTGAGCCTGGCCTTTCCTCTGAAAGAAGCTGTTGACGGCGTAGGAGCAATGAGATTTTACTGTGTTAGGGTTAAAGCAAGATCCGTTTTGGTGGATGGGTCCACAATCAGCTCCTGCACCACATGCATAGTCCAATGTCTTCTGCAGCAGTGCTTCGCTTAACCCTTCTCTACATACACACCATGTCCCACCTATGCACAGCCACACACAACAGTTTCATGACCACACATATTTCTTCAACTCTCATTCACTGATTATGTGTGAAATGTTAGCTAAATATGTATAATTCAAGAGGGAACAAGGTGGATTGGTCTAAAGATAGTTGTATTCACAGGCAAAAAGATAACACCTTTTTATGAAAAAAGGTAATGGGTAAAAGCAAGAAACGGCCCTTCTTTGTAGACAATTTCATTCCAACTATGAAAGCTAAGAAGTTTGAGACTGTGCCAAAACAGAGTGATTCAAAGGATGCATTGGAGAAAGAAAAGGGGGAAAAAAGAATATTTTATACAGCAAAAATGAAAGGTTGTTTTATTTAAACTTTGCAGGGTTTGAACAGAGAAGATAGTCTTACTTGAGTGACGAGCCATGGCCAACAAAATCACGGCAAGAACAACAACTACCATGGTCGCTGCACCAGAACCAAGCACTTATGGATGCAGCTTGTTGCAGAGAGAGAGAGAGATAGAGACAGAGATAATGGAAGAGATTGAGAAGGTTTTGAAAGCTAACTAGAGCCGAGAGCAAGAGAGAGAAAGAGACACATTGCATTGAAGACAGTGAAAAAGAAAGAGGCTTTTTGCTTAGATCCTGCAGAACAATTATATCTTATTTTGTTATTAACTTATTACAGTCCCTCTACTCCTAAAACAAGTATAGTGTATGTATATATACACTGGAAAGATGGGAAACTAAATACTCAACAATGTCATATGAGGAAAAAATAGATTTTTTAATTTTCAAAATAGCCTAACAAAATTGATGAAAAAATGTCTTTCATAGCTCCAAAAATCTGTTTTTTTTTTCTGTTTACAGTTAAGCGATCAAGGATTCTACAGAAAACATCGAAGTTCACAACTTTTAATTGAATAGCGGATCAAAAGATTTCATTTTTGATTAGGACAAAAACCAAGGCCTAATGACTAATTCACAAAACCAAATATTCAAATAGAAGAAAATACTCTTTCAATATCAAATAGACAAAAAAACACGGTTTTGGTTTCGGGTCAAATAGAGAATAAACGTCGTAAGCTTCATATGATACTCGGATACATGAAGACTCTAACCCGACTTACCCATAAAAAAGATAAAATAAAATAGCGTAAGCAATAGTAATTGAGAAAAGATTAAAGTTTAAGTAAGTATTTCAGTCTAGCAAAAGGAAAAGATTAATGTTTTATGAATGAGAGCGTTAAATTAATTAACAAAAATAAGGAATGTAAAACCCAGAGAGCGTTACCATGGAAAGTATAAGGTAAATTAATTAATAAAAATAGTTTTGTTTTTAATATTTGAAAACTGATATAGAAAAATAAAATTGCTCTGTCAAAGATATTTTTAAATAATAATTTTATAAAACTAGAGTGAATTGAAGGAAGAAAAGAGAGGGGTTGGAGAGAGAATCAACACGTAAGAGGATTATAGTCCGTGTGACCCAGAAGCGAACACGATACTCTCTCTCTCTCTCAATTGCTTCGATCTCGTCCTTTGTTTTCATTAATTTCTTCCGGTTTGTGGAATTTCTTGCGTTAATCAATCGTTCACTGGATGTCGAACGAAGACTCTCTTCCGGCATTTACTTTGTTCGGTTTAGATGATGTCGAAACTTACGGTCTGGTGAGTCCTTGGATTATTTCCAATTGATGATTTTGAGATTTTTTTAAGCTGGTAGAGTCTTTAGGTTTTTGTTTGATCATTTGTATTAAAATTGTATTCTTGATTTTGCAGGTCAGTGAAGCAGATAATGCGCTACCTTTAGACATACACAGTCAGGTTTTTCAACTTGTGGAGAAGGGAAACCAATCATTCAAAGAGTCTCGCTTTGAAGAGGTTCATACATCTTTTTCCTATTTTTTCTTTCTTTCTTTCTTGGTCTTGTTGCTTTATTTAGGAATTGAATGAGATGGAATAGTAATGATAAATAGATTCGTGTGAAACAGGAGATAGTAGATAGCAAAATATGATAATACAAATGAAGGCATGTTGTTATATCCTTTAAGAAAATTGATTCGAGTCTCTATTTCTTTTCCAGGCCATTAGCAGTTATTCAAAAGCATACTCTGTAAAGCCTCTTGACCCTATTCTTCTAGGCAATCGAAGTGCTGCCTATATAAGGTGAGGTTTCTAAAAACCGATGCCATCTTTTTTTAACTTCCAACGGAGTTGTCATGTTTTTCTCATAAAAATATTACATCGGACCGTGTAACGAGTTTTTTACCTTTTTACTATAGTTTATATAAGTGTTATCTGGTGTTGACACATTCTAATCTCTCTCCATCTTCCATCCTTTTCTATTTTTAGATTTGGCCAATATCTAAAGCAGAGATCTGCATCAATTTCTGAATATAGACCTCTGAATGGTTTTGATATGTCGATGCTTGGGGAAGTATGTATTCTACTTGCTTAACCTGTTGCTAGCACCTGCAAAATTAATCGACTCTGACTTGCCCGGAAAACTTGATATTTGCTGCAGCTTGCTCTTAAGGATGCTGATAAGCTAATGAATCTTCAGAGCACTTCAGTGAAGTCATACATTATAAAGGCTTGTGCCCTCATGTTGGTATGTGTTGAGTTATTTTTTTCTGTTTTTTGTAAGGCTCAATGTCAGGTCTTTTGTTCAATTTTTTTTTAGTCAACAAATCATTCCCTCCTGTCTTTAACTCCAGTTACTATCTAGATTTTCTCAGCATACTTCATGTCATGCACGTCAATCTTTTTTTCATTGTGCAGCTGGAAAGATATGAGGTAGCACGTGACACTATTCTCTCAGGCCTACAGATTGATCCCTTTAGGTACAATAGTATATATGTGTTCTTGATTTCTGTATTATTCCCTAACTAAAAGTGTCGTTTTAAACGTTTGGGGTTTCTTTCTGATCGCATGAAGCGATCCTCTACGATCCAATCTTCAGGAATTGGAGAAAGTGCTGCCTACATCGATGAGTAAAACCCATGGAAAGGCTGCACGGTCTGATGACTTTGATTGCACTGTTTGCCTGAAATTGCTATATGAACCTGCTACAACTCCATGTGGGCATACATTCTGCCGATCGTGCCTCTTTCAGTCAATGGATCGCGGTGGGTTTATATGGTTGCTTGTTGTTTCTCTTGCAAATTTTTTTTTATTGTTGTGTTGCTTATTAATACTTTGTGGAATATAGGCAACAAATGTCCATTATGTCGAACTGTCATTTTTATGACTCCAAGAACATGCGCTGTCAGGTGAAAATTTTTCACTCCTCTCTATTCTTCTTATAGCTAGATGCCAATACCTTACATGTAACTATATCTTGAACACTTGTGTTTTGAAATTCTTCTACTGAAGCAACTATGTGTTGGCAGTGTAACACTGAATAACATCATACAAAAAAACTTTCCAGAGGAGTATGCTAAAAGGAAATCAGAGCAAGACACGCTGGTCCACTTGGGCAATGAAAGTATGCCCCTTTTTGTCATGGATGTTATCATCCCCTGTCAGAAGTTGTCTCTTCACATATTTGAACCTCGATATCGACTAATGGTGAGTTCCTTCATTGTTATCTATGGTTCTGTAAATTTAGAATTTAAGTAGTTTATTCTTTCCGGCGATTGGATGCGCATTTAGTTTAAAACTTCATTTCTGGCTTGCGTTCACAGAACTGTTAAATGATCTTAGACTGTAAAAGTTGTTGTAAAAGTCTTCATAAAGACATCAAGTGAAGAAAAGAGAAAATGGTCTCTAAATGAGGGCTAATAGATTGAAACTTCTACGTCACTTTACCAACAGCAGTAGTGCTGTTTGCATTCAGAAAATTTTCTTCCTGAATCTATCCTTGATCATGTACTTTGATTAAATTGTATTGACTGAAACAGGTGAGAAGAATAATGGAAGGAAATCATCGGATGGGAATGGTGGGTGTAGTGTCCTTTTTCTTCTTTTTTCTTCATTATACATTCACAAAAGGTTCCTAACTAGTAACGTTTGCCCATTCCGATGTTCATAGGTAGCTCTTGATTCTGCGACAGGTTCTCCTGTGGATGTTGCTTGCGAAGTTGAAATCACAGAGTCTGTTTCTTGTTTCTTTCTAATGATACTTGATGTCCTTCAGTAGATCATTAAACATCAGAATAGCTCACACAGTCTGTTAATGTTTTGGAACTACACAGGTGTGATCCACTCCCAGATGGACGTTTTGTCCTGGAGGTAAATGTCATTTTCATTACTCTTCTTAAATCCACATTACTTGGATCTATTTAGTATAGAAAGCATATTTTTGGGATACCTTCATCGAGGGATTAAAATCATTGGAGTATGGTTTCTGCTGTTACAATAGTCGTCAGGCTATCTGCTGTTTGATCTTCATTGTAACTTAACTGTCAGTAAAAGTAATTTGCGGTTTATTATGTGTTTTTACGTATTTTGTGGCTTTATTTCATGGGTAAGTTGTCAAATGATTAACTTTGTATCTTCTTTTGCAGCTGGAAAGCCATAGAAGGTGCCGCATAGTAAAAGCTTGGGATCAAGATGGGTAAGCTTTGTCATAGTGTTCTGATCGCTTCCAGATATTATTGCTTATGTTTTTTCCTTTCAGTGCTTTCATGTCGTGCTGGGATGTCATAAATATATGTTCCCGAGTTACATTTTTAATTTATTTTTCAACATGTCTAAAGATCAAATAACTTTGAGTCTTCTTGCAAACACAGTTTCTGATTTTTTTCTTGCACGTTCCTTTGTTTCATTCATATTCAGACACAAAAAGGCTTAGCTTCTTATTACCGGTTTTGCTTTTAGGTATCGTGTTGCAGAAGTTGAATGGGTGACAGATATACCGCCACAAAGTGACCAAGAGAAAGCAGATGTATGATTATTGAATCTCTCAACAGTATTGTCTCTTTGTCATTTCAATACTTCTACAGTGAGTTTATTTCCTTTTATCCTTTTTCATCACCTTTCTTTGTGACTTCTTAAAGCTGTGGGAACTGACGACCAGTGCAGCGTCATTTGCTCGGTCATGGCTAGAGAGAGCAAAGGAAGCAGCTAGACAAGGAGGTAAGAAAATATTCATTAAGCTGAGAAAGGGAAGTGAATTACTCATGAATTTGATATTTCCAGCTTAGCTTTAACAACATAAACTATTCAACCAATAACTTAAGTGCTGTTTATTTCCAATATCTGGTTATCAATCCTGGCCGTGCTCAAACTCAATAGAAAAAATAGTACATTGTTACCGTCTTAGTTCTCGAAACGTCTAAAGAAAACTATCTATGAATCAACCATTCGTTTTAGAGCATAGTATTGAATATTTGTGTTGCAGTTGGATTCCTTTCTCATACTCTAGTAGTTACCAGCTTTAATTGTATGACAGTAATTGATTGATAGTTGTTCCAATTGTATACTCTTATTATTTCAGACATGATTCTTGTCTTTCCCTTTCTCTTTGTTTTTTTTTACAGACAGAAGACGACTTGAAATACTTCTAAGTGTTGAATCTATGATACCGACGCCTCAAGATCCCGAACGCTTCAGTTTCTGGGTAATGTTGTTATCAGCAAAACACTCTCTAAAGATGGACACACCTATTGCTATAATATATTCACTTGTATTAAAATTGTTGCTCAATAAGTTCTTTTGGCCTCAGCTTGCTACATTGACAGATAGGAGACCGTCAGAAAGATTGGAACTTCTTCGGCTTCAAGATACTGGAGAGGTACTTGATATCGACTAGTCTAGATTGCTCGATAAATTTTATCGGTCCATTTCTTTTGATAGTTGAAACATTTTGTTGCAGAGAATAAGGCGCGGGTTGATATATCTCCGATCTGTTGAACGAGGATGCAGAATGCAATAGACCGGCCTCATATTACCGATCAAACCACAGAGATAAAATTGGGATCTGTTCATAAGAAAAGTTGACAAAAACATGATTTATTAAAGGAATACATAAGATAAGAGATCCTTGGAGGATCTTTGTCATTTATCATCATTGGTGGATCCATTATTGTAGATTTTGTTTGCGAGGGTGTATTGTACCAACTTACCAAACTGTTAATGCTGCAATTCAAAAAATCTGAAACATTCTTGAAAATATAATATTATCCATTTTAGTATTTTGGATACAGTTTGTTAATACTGTTTTGTCAACTATGGAAGCTTAGGGGAAAAGATGACTTATTTTAAAACCAAACCGTTAAAAAGTGAACCAAATGTAATTTTTTTAGTTATTACTTTTAGAGACTCTCAAATTCTGATCGGTATTCAGTTGACAATGTGCGTGCAAAGAACATCATGTTGATACAATATCATAACACCAAGCATCATAATCCTGGTAAGGGATGCTTGTGCCTTCAGTGCTGAAGAGGCTTGATGAAGGCTTTAAGAGCTGATACAAATTTTGCAGGTTTCTATGCTTGTGCCTTCCGCTATTGTTTAACAAGTAAGATTAAACTTACCATCCGCATGAGATATTTGTATTTCACTTTCACTTTTTATGTTGGTGTGACGTTTGTTTACTGTTCAAAGAAGAAGCAAATAGAAGAGCATAGACATAGATACCAGGGGATCCACATTTGAACCCCAAGGTTGACTGTTTTCTCGAGAATCTGAAGGTTTGGGTAACTCACAAAGGTCCCATTTATGGTCATATGCAGAATGATAACTCGCAAATTATCATGGTATGAGGTGCGTTTCGCTATTTGAAGATCAAGATCTAATAAAAGGGTTATATAGCCGATGTTCCAAATGTTGATGCTCCAAGAAGCTTGTTCTCATTGTAGTCCAATAGGATACTTTCAAATCTGTCCGCTTTCTTTGGATTGTTTTACCGGTCTAGATACATACACCGTAATATTTGGTTGGGCAGACAAGACGCAATGAGTATGCACATCGATTAGCTTTTCTTGTATGAGATTGTATGCTTATAAAAAGCTAAGTAATCAAATGTTTTCAATCATCTTCTCTTGTGGAGTTATAACAAATCAAAGTCTCCTTGATAATCTAGATAGTAATATTTAGCACAAATCTTCAGATAAATAAAACTTCGAATTATGAACCAAATTGTCTCCTTGAAGTTTCATCTTTCATACGAAAGCCAACTTGAAGCGGCACAATGCTGGTTTTAAACCAGGGAAAGATACATTGATCATGAAACACGTGGTCACAGCGTAAGGTGACGACTCTTTCTCCGGTGCCAAACTCCTCCAGACAAATTGAACAACTAGTCTTGTCGTTGTAGATTCTGATAGCCACCTCGGTTGCAGGTGTAGAATTGAAAGAGAGTGGACTTGGATGAGGTTTGTTGTAACTTTTTCTTCTGTCATTTCTGACCCTTTTCTAGTAGCAAATAAAAAATTAGATGAGGTTTGTTGTGAGAAATTGTAAAGTTTTAAGGTTTTAATTAGATTAAACGAAAGAGGCCTTCTTAGGTGTTCCAGAAAAAAAAAGAAATCAAGATGCGATTTCAGATACGTCAAAAAAATAACAAAAAAATCCAAAGTTTGATCGGAGTTTGCCAAATCAGCTGATGGCGAAGGAAAACTCCGTCGTCATCGTCAAGGACCACCGTCCGCAAAGTTTATGAGGCTCATTTTCTTCATCTTCTGTCTCGATCATTTCCTCCTTCTCACTACGACGGTACTCTCTCGACCTCGTTTCTACGCAATTAAGCACTTAATCCTATGATTCTGCCTTCGATTAACTTATCGGTAGTCCTGAAATTAGTATCTGTGTTGTGTGTGTTTCGTGACGAGACGAGTGTTGAATTCTTAGCTATGAGTTGCTGTTTGTTTAGGCCCTTTCTGATAATCTCTCTCAGGCAAGTAGTTTAATCTTAAGAATGAATGCAAATCTAGTGAAAACCATTTCTATGATGATATTTCATGGATGAAAGATTAAAACTTGTCGCTAGTTTTGTAGTCTTGAATGTGGAAGTAGAATTGAAATGGTACTTGATTGCTAACCTGCTAACATAAAAGCTTCTTCTAGCTTTCCTTCTCTTTGCAACTGCTCTCACTGGCATTGCAATATACTAAATGATTAGAGGAAAAGCTTCTCTTTGACCTGTTGGAAACTCCGCGTGCTTGCTGTTAGTATATGTAGGCTTTGCATGTAGAGATTGTAATGTATTTCAATGTGAATTTTTTTGTGCTAAATCTGTTTGCTTTATGTTGCGTGTTAGCTTTCTGCCATTATCATCACTAGTACTTAATATTTTGCAAATACAATACGCCTTTAAGCTGTTAACAGATTTAGTATAGAGAAGGGACTATGACTTGTATGCCATTGATAAAACAGCAGTAAGTTTTTAGTCCTGTATCTTCACTTATCCTCGTCCTTATATCGCCGAGCTTGAAAAAGACAATGTTGTGTAATATTTTGCAAATAAAACTTCCCATGCTGGAAGTTGTTTCTTATGGTCAGTTGACTAAATGAGCCCTTGACCATCTCCTTCTCTTTCCTCAACTCGTTTGTTTGATTTCTTTTGGATCCAGCTTGTTAGTACGTATAATATTTTTTAGGGCTTTCAACATGAATGTTTGATAGCAATTATATTTTTAGACTGTGCGTTTAATTTCCAAGATTCCAAGCCATGGCTGATTCAGGTATAGCCGCTGAGTAGATTGCTTACAATTGCGTATACATGGTTAATTCTTGTTTTATTTATATGCACAGGGTTACTTAACTTTACCTGGCATGCATTTTAAACCTCTTTTACAAAATATCCAAGCAATCTGGCATGTTTATTTATATGTTGAAGATGCTAAATGTTTTTGTTGTTCATTATAAAAAGATGCTAAATGGCGGAGTATTTTCTCCTACATCAAATATATTTAATTTAATATTCTTTTAATTAATTTTTTAAACAGGCTCTTCAGATTGTCAATGTCCATCTCTACTAGTCTTCCAACGGGATCCTGCCAAATATCTGAAATTTCAGAGCCGTATAATTCAGAGAGGGAGGGTGAGAGAATAGGATCTACACATTCTGTGAGAAAAATACAATCTTAACAGATTACGGTTATTAGTTAGACTGTGTCCGTATTCAAGTGCAATCTGGAGCTTTCTCCCTGTGAGTGGAACCTAGAGAGTGAGGAGGCGACAGGTGAAATGAATCAGGATGGTTCAAGATCCTCAGGAAGTGGCGGAGGAATTTGGACAACGGCTGTATCAAATGGTGGAGGGAGAAGCCGTGATTTTTTGCATGGTTGGCAGATCCAAAATACCTTAACTAACATCAAGATCATGATTCTCTCCGGCTTTTTGACCATTCTCGTCCTACTTGGCACAATCACTATTGGGAGCCTTGGAAACTCCAACGCTCACGCTGTTAATCAGAGTTTCATCAAAGAAACCCCGATTCTTGCGGAGATCCCATCTGGTTTGCATCCGATGGACTTAGCTGAACCGCCTAAAGCTGATATTACTCCCAATGCAACATACACTCTAGGGCCCAGAATCACCAACTGGGACAGTCAACGCAAGGTATGACTGAACCAGAACCCTGAGTTTCCTAGTATTGTCAATGGCAGAGATCGAATTTTGCTTCTTACCGGGTCTCCCCCGGGACCCTGCGATAAACCTATTGGAGACCATTATCTATTAAAATCCGTGAAGAACAAGATTGATTATTGTAGGCTTCATGGGATAGATATTGTGTATAACATGGCACATTTGGATGAGGAACTCTCAGGGTATTGGACGAAATTGCCTATGATTAGGAGACTAATGGTGTCTCATCCAGAAGTAGAATGGATTTGGTGGATGGATAGTGATGCTTTGTTCACTGATATACTGTTTGAGATTCTGTTGTCTCGGTACGAGAAGCATAATCTGGTGATACATGGTTATCCGGACTTGTTGTTCAACCAAAAGTCATGGATTGCATTGAACACAGGTATCTTTCTGTTGAGAAATTGTCAGTGGTCATTGGATTTATTAGATGCTTGGGCCCCAATGGGACCAAAAGGGCCAATCCGTGACGAAGCTGGGAAGATGCTGACAGCTTATCTGAAAGGCCGGCCAGCATTTGAGGCCGATGATCAATCGGCGTTGATATATCTTCTGCTTTCGCAGAAGGATAAATGGATGGAGAAGGTTTATGTTGAGAATCAATACTATTTGCACGGGTTTTGGGAGGGTTTGGTTGATAGGTATGAAGAGATGATGGAGAAGTATCATCCGGGATTGGGCGACGAGAGATGGCCCTTTGTGACACACTTTGTGGGGTGCAAACCGTGTGGCACCTATGCTGATTATGCAGTTGATAGATGCTTCAAGAGCATGGAGAAGGCTTTTAATTTTGCAGATAACCAAGTGCTTAAGCTGTATGGATTTAGCCACAGGGGGCTGTTGAGCCCCAAAATTAAGAGGATCAGAAACGAGACAGTTTCTCCTTTGGAGTTTGTAGACAAGTTTGATAATCGTAGAATGCGTGTGGAAACGAAACCATAGAGCTAGGAAAATCAATGAGTGAACGGAATCACAGCTTGACAAGATTACAGTACCTTGTAGGTAAAACACAAACACAATGCAATTTGTTTGCATGTACTGCACTTGTTCCTTCTGCTACATTGTCTGTTGTTGTTTGGGCGAAGTTTAAGCTGTCAAATTCTTTTTCCATAGATGTTTTCTGTCATTTCCAGTCAATTTAATGAAGAAATTTGATACTGCCAACTCTTTTTAACTCTAGCTAACTCTATTTTGCCATCTTATGTTTCACACATTAGATGATGGAGAAAACACAAAAACTTGTTTGCCATCTTATGTCTACTATCTGCAGTTTAAGGATTTCGGAAGGAAATCAGATATGGTTAAGTAGAATCTAGAAGGGGTTTTTAATCAGTTAAAAGGTATAGGCATATCTCAGTCTCTGCACTATTTGTGTAAATAATGAAAGATGTAGTTAAAAAAAGATAATTATTATGTTGAGGTTTGAATTTGATGCGATTATAAATTTTATAGTTTACTTATGGTATTGAGTCGAGCCCTAATTTAAGTATCTACGCGGCAGAAAATATCACAAGGAGAATACACAAGACAACAACACATCACATCGACACTCTTTGATCGGAGTTTCCCAAAATCCGATGGCGAAGGAAATTCCGTCGTCCTCGTCGCTGGCCTCCGTTCTCAAAGCCTACGCGGTTCCTATATTCCTCTTCGTCCTTTCTATGTTCTTCCAGCTTTTCCTTCTTCCTCGCTCCTTTCCTCCTTCTCACTACGACGGTATCCTCTCTCTCTCGAGTATCTACTGTACTACAATTAGCTACCGTTTCGATCGCTTGATATTGGATTTCGTATTTTTTCCTTTTGATTTCTTTATTAGTTTTGGGTGTAAAGATGTACAGCTCAGTGGATGACGTTAGAGAAGCGTACGAGAGTATTGCTTCTAAGTGGTAACTTTCTCGGGGATTTGTTTTTGAGCATCTCGTTTTAAACCTAGAATTTGGATTGTACTCTCAGTTAACAACACTAGTCCAGAAATTGTGTGTTTGCTAAATGAAAGAGGAATAACTTCTCTTTGACCTCGTTTCTAAGACATCTCAATGTGCTGTTAGTATATTGTATGCTAGGCATGTAAAGAATGGAATGTATTACCATTTGAATTTGAGACTAGGCTTTAGGTCTTCTAAGTATAAAGTATGTTTGCAGACACACTGTAAGAACCAATTTTTTGACTACTGATTGTGACAGGGATTCGGGTTCAGGAGATTCTCGTCCGCCTGATTTTGTCAAGGTTGGTTACTTTTTTTAAGTGCCAAATCTTTCAGCCTTTTGATGTGTGTAATGTTTCGTTTAATTCCATCAGTGCTGCTATATATTATGCAGATACAATACGCCTATGAGCTGTTAACAAATCTAGTATGGAAAAGGGACTATGACATTTATGGCATTGATGAATCAGTTGTAAGTTGTTTTTCCTGTATCTTCACTCATTTTTTTCCTCTTGTCTTTCTTTTTCTTTTTGTGAAAATCAATTGCTTGTTTTAATGGTTCAGCATATTATAGAGGAACTTGAAATACAATACACTGTGGAAGATTTTGCAAAAATAAAACTTCCCCCGCTGGAAGATGTTTCTTATGGTCAGTTAACTTTTTGACATTTTCAATTTCTATTTCTTGAATTCGCTTTATATATTTCTTTCGGATGCCAACTTGTTAATGTGTGAAACTTGTTCTAGAGCCTGAACGTGAAGGTTTGTCAATTACTTCTCAAGACTTTGTGTCCAAGTTCCAAGATTCCAAGCCATGTCTCATTCAGGTATAAACTCTGTCTAGATCGTTTACACTGAGAGATTAAAATTTGTGGAGACGCATTTTTACAGAACTGATACTGACTGCCAAGTCTAGAATACCTAGTATTCGTTCGAAACCTCTCTTACAAGAGATTAAATCTGGCATGTATACATGTTGAAGATGCAATTTTGTTTTCTGTTTAATAAGTAAATGTTTGCATAGGTTTAATCATAGATCTCTTGGAATCCCTTTATGCTAAAATGTGAGGGGGTGCATTTTGTGCTTTGCAGTATTTTGCAATGCTACATCTTATTTAACTTCTAAATACCTGTAGTTGTATTCTTCTGGTAGCAACAGCTCTGCTCAGTTCTCTACGGCTTGGAGAAGTATTGGTAAGATTTCTCTTCTGTAGTATCTTTAAAGTGCAAAATCTTGCAAGCCTTAGGTAAAGTAGGAGATAATTGAATTATAGATTGAATAGCTAGAACAGTGCATATGACAAGGGGAAACTGAAGTATTTGGAATAGACAATGTTAGTTTTCAGGAAAGAAATATGGTGTCTATAATGGACAAAGAAAGTGTAACAATATGTTCGCAACCTGGTATCAAAAGATGTGTTTTAAAAAGTAGGAGGGAACACTAAATTAATATGTAACAATAGTCTAGACATGCTTTGCCGTGAATGGAATCATTTTACCAATCATCTCGTTACGCTCAGCTATCTTGTATAATTGCAGTAGCTTTGTTGGATGGGGTTGCTAACCATGCGATGGCAGAGCTTGAAGATGTTCAACTTGTGACCTACCTTGCTGAGAAAAAACCAACAGGACAAGTTTTTTTTAGAAAAGGTTAGTTATCACTTTCTTTTCATCCTGCCAAGAACCTAACCAATATACAGTTCCTTGTATACATTCACTTGTTTTATTATGGCTATTTTTTTAAATTGCTGTTATGATTGTATTTGCCTTGGGTAACATGCATCGATTTTTTCTCCTGTTATAACCTCATATATGCATGCAGGCCTTCCTTCAATCATCTCTTTCCCCCCACATTGCAAAACTGCAGACTGCCTCATCAGGTAGCTCACTGACTGAACCTTTTATTTAACAGAAAAGGCACTCTTTATGGATCCGGAAATTTTCTTGGGAGTTGTCATTTAGATGAGTTTCTTGATTCTTTTTCCTTATATGCCAGAATAATAATTCAAATCTATCTACTTGTCAGGTTTGAAGGAGAGCTATCAACAGATGCAATTACTGATTGGTTCGCGACCGCTGTACTGGATTTACCTAGAGTATTCTATCACACCAAAGAAACACTGGTATGTATGACATTCTTTAAAGCCAATTTAATGATGAAGTTGGAAATTCTTTGCTGATAACATAAGTGTTAGAGGAGCCATATCTGACCGAAATGTCCTGCCTAGTTGGTAGTTTTATCTTCTACACTGCCTTGAATAGAGTAGTCCGTTCAATCAGACCTTTCAGTACCTATCATAACCGTCCAGAAATAGCTATGATACTGTTTTTGGGGAGAGGGATCTAGGTCTAACTATGCTAAGAACTTTTATTGGGTAATTTTGATCTGGTTTTCTGCTAAGCTGCAGTCGTTTCAGTATCTATTATTTTAAATTCTTCCATGTCATGGTCTGTAAGAGTGAGACCGTGTTTGCTTACATGTTTTCTTCAATTTCATTCTTTAAGTGTGTTGCAAGATTTTTTGGAATCTAGTTCTGTGGTGATATGTTGGCATATATTGGATATTTCGACTGTTTCTTTATTCTTTTATAGGTAATTAGAAATATGTTTTCTGGAAATAATTAGAAATATATTTTTCATTCAGGTATCGAAGTTTCTCTCCAAAGTTCCACCTAATAAGGTTTGTTTAACTCTTTTCTTTTTTTTTCTCTTTAGAGTTTATCCTTTATCAAGCATTCCCTCATCCTATGGAACATAACTTAGGAACATATTAACTAGACATGTAATATTTTTCTGCATTAGATCTACCACCCAAACCTATATTTTTTTGCCCTTTTTCTGATCTTCCCCATGCAATAGGTGAAAGTCATTTTATTCTCACAAACAGGGGAGCGAGCCACTCCTGTTGTTCGCCAAGCTGCAAAAGATTATTGGAATTTTGCCTCTCTATCTTACGTGCTTTGGAGAGAAGAGGATGCATCTTTTTGGTGGAATGCGTATGTCATTACACTTTTAAGTCTTTTTATCTGCATTAGTGTCTGTTGCTACTGGGAAAGATTTTTTATCAATTTCGATATGTGGTTTGGTTGTATCCTTTTTAATCTCTCACCGCATCATTAGGAATGACTCATCTCATATTTCTTCTCCTGTAAAAGGTTGGAGGTGGAATCTGCACCTGCCATTGTGATTATGAAGGATCCGGGTTTAAAACCTATTGTTTATCATGGTCTATCACCATCTTGAACTGAGTTTTTATTACTTGCTGATGATACATGATCAGGAAACTAATTGTATAGATATTTGCTATTTGCAGGATCTGGCAATCGTACATGGTTCCTGGACATTTTGGAGCAGAACAAGCAATTACGTAATCTCTATACTTCCACTCTTTATATTGTTCAGTATATTTGGTTTTCTGCATGTGCTTTTCTCTTTCTTCTCAGTTTTAGTCTTGTTGAAGAATGGTCTTAATTGGTTTCTAATCATTTTTCTTAAAAGAGCTTCCTCAACTAAGAAGCACAACATCAATGGAACTTGGTTGTGATGCACGAGGATACTCTCGAGCTGGTTATAATAAGGCGACATGGTACTGTGCCATCCTTGTTGGAAGACAAAGCGTGGAACTCAATAAGATGAGAGAAGTGAGTAAAATCTTTCTTTTTCAAAATCGTCCATTTGATCTGAAGTTCTTGTCTCGTTGATTAGAGATGTGTTTAATCTTACAAGCTTGTAGACCATGTGCAGGGTACAAGATGATTTGTCAAACCATGACGAATCAGATGAGGCTTCCAAGGATCCATCAATAGATCCAGCAGCTTCTGCACACAAATCCAAACGACTTTCATTTGCATGGCTCGATGGAGAAGTCCAGAATGTAAGTATTCTGGCCTATCATTATTACATTTGAATCTGTCCTGTTTCCTGAATCCTTCAGAATGCCTTTACACCTCACGTCTAGATCTTAAGATCTGTTACTTACTACCATCTGACTCCCTCTGGATTTGTCATCCAGAAATACTGTTTCTTCTATGTTCAATCGGAAACCAGCTATGACACGTGTGGAACTAGGAGGGCGCCAATTGATGTCCCAAGGATATTAATTGTTCGGTACCATAGAAATGCTACAGAAAGTGCTAATGTCGAGCAGAAATCAAGTAAATGGCCCAAAACTGTATGGCAATCTGAAGCTGACGATGTTGATCCCGCTGCACAACTTGTTGTTAGTTATGAAGGACCTGCTGAAACTCCCGAGGTACATTAAACAAACTCTTAAGTTTCACAAATTTGCATTAGTTTCTGGTTATTGACTTTGTTGCATTGCCTGTTTACTCGTTTTTAGATCATTAAGTGGCTATCAAAAATGGTTGAAGACGGTGACAACAGAAACCTACCTTTCTACGTAAACAACTTAGCAACCTCCGTTTTATTCACTATTTACATGTTCTTCATAAAATCTCTCCTTTGATCTTTCACTTTTAACTCGCAGAGAGCTAAAACTCCAGAACTTGTTCAAGAAAGCGCTGAACCGATGAGATCAGGAGTCCCGAAAAGCGTAAAAGCAACACAGAAAATGTTGAGCATATGGAACAGAATCAAAGACTATCTAAAAGACCCAAGAATGGGACCTACATTGCTTCTAGGAGCTTTGTTATCTACAGGCAATGTTTGGTGGATGAGAAGTCGATCAACAAAACAACCAGTTGAGACGAATCAGCCATCATCATCAAATCAATCAGAAAATAACGTAACACAATGAAATGATTCTCTAGCAATTGGTACTACATATACATGTAACTCAATTTTGACATTAACCCTAAATAAGAAAGATTGATGATTGTTAACAGGTAGAGGAGAAGGAGAAGAAGAAGAAAGAGAGAAAGAGAGCAGAACGACGGAAGAATGCAAAGGGTGAAGAGGTCCCTGCTTCGATCACTGATAATGAACCTAAAGATGCTGTTCAAATTCTTTCTTCAGGTTCTGATTCTGATTAATATACTAAGCCTTAGGAATCTTGTTTTTTATTTTTTATTTATTTTACATTTACTCTCTAGCTTTGTGTTTTTCTTTTGGTAAGAGTCATGGGTTGAATTTTAAGTTATTAGATTCTGTAATTTATTTTTATCATGTTGAACAGTCGTTTTTTTCTTCCCTTTTTGGTGATCAATATATATCATGTTGAACAGTTATATTCGAGGCCCGTTTGCCAATGTAATATTGTACTAATATTCTATATACCAATTTACCACCTTGTATAAAGTTATCGCTGTTAGACAAAAAAAAATAGTTATTATACAAAAATTATCCAAAATTTCATTAGATCTTACAAAATTAGATTTATATTCGGAAATTTTACATATTTTGAGTAATTTCAGATAACTTTGCATATTTTTAAAATTTAGATAATTTCAAATTTTTAATTTCTCAAACATATAATTTGGGTATCCAATCCATCCTTTTATATTACGTTCATTAATCCAAAATTTGGAATGCTAAAAAAATGGAATAGTTTCTATTAAACTGAAAAATCAGATGTTAATCAAACATGAATTTTAAAATAAAATATTTTTGGATTAGTGATTTGAAAATCTATAATCAAATCCATTATTATTAAAAAATATTTTAAATAATTTTAAATGATTTAAACTTGTTTTAGTAAAGTTTCTTACTTAAAAATACAAATCATATTGTTTAAAGTAAGATTGCAAATAATTTAAATAACATATTCTAAATCACCAAAATTAATCAAAATCATTAAAATAAACCTCAAATCTTTCTAAATATTTGGTTAAATACACCTCGTATTAATACATAAGCTGGATTTAATTCTTGCTTTATTCAAAGAAATAAAAACCTCCAATACATCCATTTTGCCAAAAATAAAAATAAAAATAAAAATCTAAGTGGATGTAGATCTAACATTAGTCAAACGTAATTTCCTCTAACGGAGTGTTTAGTTCGACTAAAGTCTAGTTCGGTCAAATGAACTTATGAACGTAAATATTTATTTGGGTAATAAAATAGCTTTCAAATTTGGCTAAATAAGTTGGGGATTGTTCGACTTTTTTCCTTCTTTTATTAAAGATGAACTTCTCTATTTCCTCAAGGACGACAAATTTTTTTCGGTGGGCCTTCATTTTATTTAACCTTTTCTGGCAAATTTATTGCCCATCTCTGTTTGTCTTTTTTTTTTTTTTGGCTCAGCATCTATTTCATATTCATCCAAATCAAATTACATCACAAGTTTAATCACCTCAACCAGATGTTTAACCCTATCTGGCAAAAGAGTATAAAGCCTGGGAACATGATTCATAAAAGAAAAAGCCCATCTCTGGGAACATGATTTAACTTTAAGTATTGCAGGTGGGCAGCCATAGCGCAACAGATGCCGAATCGATCAGACAACGATATCAAGAACCATTGGAATTCTTGTCTCAAGAAAAGACTCGAGAGGAAGGGTATCGACCCGATGACCCACCAGCCCATCATCAACAACCTCACCGTCAAAATGATGTTATTTGATAAAGAATGCGGCGGCTCTTCTTCCTCGACGGCGAGTTCATCTTCTTCCTCCTCCGGCACGTCTCATTAATAAGATCGCCACTGGTATCTCATCTAGGCAAAACGGTGTAGACGACAGGATCAAGAACATCTTTTCCGATCCGAGATTCACTAGCAGTAGCATCAATGGTGGAGAAGAAAAACTTGAAGAGTTGAAGAAGGATCGTGAAAAGATTATAGGTGGTGATGATCAAAAAGATGATTTTCTGCTGTGGGACGAGGAGAAAATGAGGCGTTTCATGGAGGAGATTGGTGTTGTGGAGTTCGAAACGACGTGGTACAATGGAGTCTATAACTCTAGTTTGGACATTTCATCACCACCTTAGGGTGTTTATGAAACTGACGTACTTGAGGATCATCTCTTTTGATGAATCAACGGTGCACTGTGTATTAGATTATCGTTTATGCATTTGCATAATTACCACAATGCTTTATTATTGTTGAAACTTGGGACAACGAATATTCATGTACCACTGCACTACTAAGACCAAGATAGTGATATCTTTTTTGAAAGCGAAGTCTTTCATTAGCAAATAAGAAACTTCACAAGTTTAATAATGCAATAAATGGGTTGATTTTTTTTTCCCCCGATATTATATGGTCTGAATTTGATCGTGAAGAAAATTCTTATATGGACAATAATTAAGTACTATATACTAATAAATAGTTATATATTGACAACTTTCTCAAGCTTTATATTTTTCATACATATATACCTTGGAAAGAAAAGAAAAAAATAAAATAAAAGACAATACTATTGTGATAATTGCTTCATCTTTTTTGGTTTTGGTCCACACTGCTTTGGACTTTATCATGTAATTATTTTTAGATTTACGAAGTTGATGTTTTTTTTAATAAATTATTTTGATAGTATTATTTTGTATGATCGTTATTTGAATTTGTAAAACTTTGCAAGGAATATTGATTTGTGAAACAAACAAGGGAATTCACAGTAAAAATAGGTAGTATGGGATGGGATCCAATGATATACTTCCTCTATTTTATAAAGAGTGTTGTTATAAAAACATAAAAAAGTATTTTTTTATATATTTTTAGTGTGACTTTTTAAATCTATATTAGTCCAGACTTTCTTTTCAAAGTTTAAAGCATTGTTATCGGACTAATTACTTATTAAAGATGGATATATATATATATATATATTTTAGATTATATAAAAATATGTGTGAAAGGGAACAAATATAAAAACAATTACAATTTGTTGACATTGGTGTGCCCCCCGTTATCGATACCGTCATTAGTCACGTGATATTCATGCGCTTACTTCATTATTATTCTTTATTCTTTATTTAAGGATTATGTTGAATTTGTTGATTATTGTTGATACATTGACTAGACTAGACTAGAGTATGAAATACCAGAAGCAAAATGTATTTGATCAACTCCAACCGAACAGCAAAAATTAAATTTGGTGTATTTTCATCTTTTAATAGAACATATCTTACACTAAATATTTTTTTAGTGTTTTATTGGTGTATTTTCATCTTTAATAGAACATATCTTAACACTAAATATTTCTTTAGTGTTTTATGACAGTATATGTGTCACACCATAAAAATAATATTATTCTATTTGTGTTTTCATTTAGTAATATAATTGAATTGTTGTTTATAAATTAAAATATCTAAATTAATACATAAATTTATTAAGATTAAAATTACATATTAAAGTTTAATTAAAACAATGAAAATATAAAATTATTAAATTAAAACCAAACATACATAAAATCTAATTGCAACAAAATAATTTCTAAGGACATAAGATATATTAAAACAATAATAATTATTATAATTAGTACTTATTAAACTATTAAAAATAAATAAAATTTTTACATTTAATAATATAATAATAGAAAATATTATTTTTATTGTAAGATTTGGTATTATGGTTGGAATGAAAAAAAATTGAAACACCCAAATATCAAATTTAGTGTGATTTAGCACTAAATTTAGTGTTATAGTTGGAATTAGTCTTATTCTCGTAAATAAAGGTAACAAAAAAAACATACTCTAGTCTTGTCGAAATTTTTGAGTTTGGATTCCGAACAATTAGAAATTCGACTCCCATAGGAGGCCGGAGGGACAGTTTCCCCCGTATATGCATAATGAGTTGCTTTAAAATTTTGAGTATTATTATTATTATTGAATTTTAATTTATAAATTTATTTTATACATTAAAAATTCAAATTGAAAATTTTAAATTTGATAAAATTGTTTAATTAATATGTTTCTGAAAACCTCTGTTTTACGATTCTGATCTTTAAATCATTTTAGCTCTTTTGAATTCTTTTGGACATCGACTTTTGTTATTGCTTTTGATTGATATATAGACGGATATTATACGCTAAACTTGTCTCCAATCACCACTGACAGAAACTATAGTAACAACTAACAAGACTATACATCTTGGCTCTTGCAGTAATTGCATATAGTCCATATACTGATAACTGTTATCTGGTGCTTTAACAGATTTCACCATTAATACAAATCCATCAATACATGGTCTTATTATTATTTCGGTTATAGAAACACGGCAATGGGTTTAAGTTCTTCAGTTATATAATCCAAGCTTATGTGATCTTATTCTTCTTCTGCTTCTTTTCCTTCCATATCTTAATGTCACTTTCTACCTTGTCATTCACACGCGCTTGAAAACCGGGATATGGTTCATACCCGAAAACCGATTGAAGAACCTGTAATTCATTCACACAATTCCACATTAACGTTCGAGTTTTCTGGTTATGGTTTTCAGGGAGCAGTAGTAAGAAGGTAGTAGGAAATATCAAACAGATCACAACAACTTTCACCTCCAGCAACACGAAGAATGGAGCCATGAGAAAAGCTTGGACGAGATTGTCTAATAGTGCAGGTGCTCGTTTCTGTGAATAGACAAGAATCAAGATTGTCTGTTTTAGGCACAAAGGAGAATCAAAACAATGATTCCTAAATGCCAAAGGACTTACCTCAAACAATCCATGGCCAACATAAACTTGCTAGAGTATCTACATAACAGAGGTGATTTCAAATAGGGATTCGGCGAGTGTATAATGTTTTTCCTTTTAAATGATTCAGAACACTGAAAGATGTATATAATAAAGCTCCTAAGTTAGAGATGTCTCTTCAAATGCTTTGCAAAAAATCCAGAACTTTATTTGAACAACTGACGTAGACTCTAAATATCTAAGAACGTCATAAATGTTGGTGGTCAAGAAAAAAACTTGTGCACACATAACACACACTTTAAATCCCTTCACTAATAAGTCAACAACACTAAAAACATTACAAGTCTTGGGACCAAAGAATAGGAATCTTGCAGAACTCAAAAGGTGGGTAAGTTACAGAACAAACTGAAATGACTAACCATGAATGTTCAAAGCCAGAGACAGGATATTTGTACTGCTGTCTCAACGTTTACAGCTACTGAAGGGACCCTGAGATATATATATATATATAGAGAGAGAGAGAGAGGTAATAAATAAATCGATATCTTCATCCTTGAAGATAACAAATTATGTATAGGTGGCTCTCAAGTCAAAGCATGACAAACTATGAACAATAAATGCATGAATGATGAAGCGCACACACTTCACATATATACACACAACCCGTGGATGCACATTCTCTTATAAATATGCTGCACCACTGTTATTTTCATCCAGAAACCCTAAATTCAAATTAGAGAAAACTGACCTTAAAATCTAGAGAAGGACCTAATCGATCAGCAAGAAAACTGGAACCAACCCAGCAAGAGAAACACATGAGAGCCGCTAAAAATCCAGATTTCTTATCCAAACAGATGTAGAACAGAGCATAAACCACGGTGAATATAAACCCGAGATTAATCCGCAGAACACCGTCAAGTCACCGATTGTGGAAACCCTAATGGAGAAGGATCGCAAATTGGGGTCGTGAAGTGGAGGAGAAGCAAAAGCTGTGAAGACGATTGGCCATACGAAGATGATGTGGATTATAATATTGATCGGATTGCTATGGTAAGCACCGTAGAAGGCGATTGGCCATACGAAGATGATGTGGATTATAATATTGATCGGATTGCTATGGTAAGCACCGTAGAAGGCGAAGTGTTTCTCGAGATCGAATCCCGTCATGCGCCTCATGGTTTATGGTTTTGGAGGATTTTTTTTCTTTTTTTCTGAGGCAGAGGGGAAGAGATTTAGATAAGTTTTGAGGGAAAAACTTGTGGAATTGAAAATTGTCACGAAACAGGGAGATAAAAGACAGACACGGGAAGGAGAAGACGAAAATGGCAAGTTGGATTAGCAACTTTGGTAATAGAATGCTAACATGCGCCTTTTGGGAAGACTATAGAGTTTTGTGATTGCTAAAACTGAAAGTTTAATTAGATGTTTGATTTGGCAATTGTTGCTAATTGCTAGCATACACAGTTAAGCGAGTCAGGTTTCGGGGATAAGACGTAAGAGGAAAGTTTGAATTGACCCGGGGAACGTATAAATTCCGTGATTGCTATAAAAGTGGGTACTTGAGTTAGTTGGAGATTTATCAGCACTTGAGGAAAATAGTCGCTAACATGTCTTTTTAGATGTTCTGCGTTTTAAAAGACTAACCTGCGCTTTGAAGCTGTTCTTAGTTTTTTCTTATCACAAGAGTTAAGTGTGAACGACACCGATTCCCTTATCCCACACATCTTCGGCCTCCAAAATTTTAATCTTAAAAGTTAAAAATAAATGAATAAAAAAATATTGCAACAACACTCTCCTCCATTGCCACCATCAAGAAGTAACAATGGCTGAAGCTTTCACTAGTTTCACCTTCACAAACCTTCATATCCCTCCTTTTTCCAATGACTCGGTACATGTTTTTCATATACTAACAAATTATTTCTTTATTAGAAAATAAAAATACTTAACAATTGTGTCTTTTGTTGTAGCCTAAGCAGATTTCAGGGCCAAACCATGGATATTGGCTATCCGTAAGTAAATTTAACTAATAGTTAAATGAGTTGTAAGAATCTTCTTGTTCCTGTTACGAAATTTACGTTTTAGATTTTGAAAAATTAGATGAAAGTGAATGAGAAGAGGGAAAAGAATCTGATGAGAGGAAGCTTATGTGTAAGAAAGGCACTGCCACATGATTTACCATTAATGGCAGTGATGATTCAACAAATAGAAGGGATGCGTGATAGTATTACAGATCCACGTGTGGCATCTAAGTGATAAAGCTATCAAGAATATCTGTAAGTAAAAGAAAAAATGGTTTTTTCCTTTGTAGAGATCTTATAAAAGTTTGTGTTCGATTTGTGTTTTGATGTTTTGATATTGATCTTGATCTGTAGATATGTTCTACATCATGTTCACTTGTTGGGGATGTTTGTACTTCGGTTCTGCAAAAGTATGGAAAAAAAAGACTCAAATTGAATCTCTTGATCTATTTGCTGCGTTGGGATTTCACTACTTTGTGATATTGGATCAATATAGGATCCATTCTATGACTCGGAGGAGTACCGTGGAGATGAAGGTGATGGAACTGGTTATTGGGTCTACGAAACTGTATGTATTTCTCTTTCTAACATAGAAAAAAAGTAGTTAGAAATACATACAAATACAAATTATAATTAGTGATGTTGCAATGGACTAACCCTCCTCGGTCTTAGTAGGACCATGTGGACCGGTTAAGACCCGGTCAGCATGCGATAAAGAAGGCAAAAATGCAAAATAGTCGGCTTTAGGTTTGCGTATACGTTAAGAATTTTGATATATTTTTTCCAATGAATCCGAAACCTTAATCATCTAAACAAAAATCACATTCTTAAGCATTTTAAGTTTGTATATTTGTATTTGTTTACGTTTATATATTTCCCAAAATGAGTCTACAAAATCTTATATACAAAGTTTATTCGATAGATGGTCAAACGAAAAAGGAAGGACAAGTTTTTGTTTGTGTTTGGTGTATACGTTTGAAATTTACAATAAGTATTTATGGAATTTTGATAATTCAAACCTTAACCAATTTAATACTTGTGGTAACATTGATCGTTTATAGTTGATTGATTAGGCTGGACCTGCGGATAAATTTTCTTTAGAACCTAAAACGATCAATTATGCGGGTAAGTTTGGGCCAGATTGGGCTAGCTTAGGCCATATAATAGAATTGTTATTCTGTGTTGGTTTTACATGATGCGGCAAGAAGACATAGAAGAGAAAGCAAGAGCAGAGCTATGGCGTGAAGAACTTATTGAAGAAATGAACAGAAGATTGGTGGTTTAAGGGAGCTCGAAGAAGTTGTTACTAAGTAGAAAACTAACTTGTAAATCATAAACCAATATACATAAAATGCCAACCACCAACCTTTCGAGCTCGAAGAAGCTATTTTGATGGTTTTAGCGGTCATAAAACATTATGTGCTCTCTTTCATCTATATAATAACGTGATCTGTTTCTTTGTTGTGTTGTGTTTTGAATCATTGAACGAACATGTTAGGAGCAATAGTCTCCTTCAGATTTTTTGTTGTCTCGAAGTATTTTAAAATATCGGCGGAATGCGATTTTTTTTTATGTATAAACACTCATTTGGGCCTAAATTAATTGGTCGTGTAGACTGGATAGTACTGAGTCTGTTGAGGATCAATTAGCGGGAAATACGCTTTTGCACGATTTTATCTGTCTTTTAACTGACGAAATTATAAAAACAAAACTAATCAGTCTCCGAACTAAAAATAAGAATAAGTTAGGACACGGAGAGCTTGTCATGTCTTTGTCAGTAATCTTCGTGCCTCCATGTTCAAAGCTTTTCAAATTTAAGTTCTATTTTCAGATATTTATTTTTGTAGGAAGTAGGAACACGTGACAGGGGATATGATGTATGTTTTTATTTAAACAACAGAAAAGATACATATATCTGTATATGTAGTGTATTTTGTCGCGTGTCAATTAATTCTTATAGTTGTACAATTTTAATTCTCGCCCAAACATGATTGTTGACTGTTAATGACACACTTCAAATCAATATTCCACTATCATTCATTTAGTTTCATAAGAAATATCATTCCAAAAAATTTTGTTGAAAGAAAAAACATTCCAAAATTTAGTTTACAAATGGTACTAAATATTTTACCAAATATTCAGATACGTTGGATATCCAGATCCAGATTCAGATCTGTACCCAAAAAATAGATATCTAAGAAAAACGAATATAGATTCGAATATCTGTTTTTTACACATAATTTTTTTTTGCCTAAACCCAAATAATAAAATTGAGATTTTGATGAATATAGATTTGAATTCAAATATTTCTAAAATTCTGGATCTAAATCCGGATCCAAATCTAAATATCTTCAAAATTTTGGAATTAAATACGAATTTGTATCCGTAACAGTCCAAAATAATATCATACTATTATTACATATTTCAATACAAAATTTTAACCATCACCTGAATATAAAGACAATGTTAAGGGTGTTATTAACATGTACTTAAAATATTTGGTAAAATATTTTCGTTGTATATGACTTTGTCTTTGAGTTATTTTAGTCTTGTACCTAGCTTTATTTTGCAAGAGTAAAAATTGTTTTCTATTTAGATAACTTTTTTTTTTATTCAAAACTTTTTGTTTCTATCAAAACAATAAAAGTAAAAGGTAAGAAGAAACAAAAAAAAAATAAGGAATTACATGTCAGCATTTGTCGTTGAGCATTCTAGAACGACGAGAAAGAATCAGACCGAGTTCCTTTACGCTCTCTTTCACTCTCTCTTCAATACGCGCCAACGAAGACTTACCTGTACTTTCTCCACATGTGCAGTGCCTACCTAGTCTCCGTCAGAACTCCAATCCTTGAAGATATATAAAAAATTGTCAACAGTTGTAAATATATAACAAAGGTGTTGTTAAAAATATGACATCATGTTAATATATAATAAAGGTAATGACATATATTGATTCAAATTTTAAAGTTAACTAGTAGTTTGATTTGTATGTATTTTGGTAAATTTGAAATGGTTAAAAAACAATAAAATTAAACTTTTATTTTTGTAATTACGAAAATTGCCATTTATATTTCGTCAAAAAAAAAAATTATCATTTATGTCATCGCCACTACCGTCACCGCCGGCCACCACCAGCGCCGCCACCATCGCCCCCACCGGCTACCACCGGCGCTGCCATCGTCGCCCTCACCGGCTCCGCCACCGTCGTCGCCACCACCTTCGTCTAAAAATAAAAAAATCAATAAGTCTGTTATAACTACTCAATAAATCTGTCGTAACTACTCAATAAGTCTGTCGTAACTACATAACTCAATAAGTCTACCGCAACTATTCAATAAGTTTGCCGTAACTACTTAATAAGTCTGCCGTAACTATAAAACTCAATAAGTCTGCGGTAACTACTCAATAAGTCTGTCGTAACTACATAATTCAATAAGTCTGCGATAACTACCCAATAAATCTACCATAACTACATAACTCAATAAGTCTGCCATAACTATCCAGTAAGTCTGCCGTAACTACATAACTCAATAAGTCTGCCATAACTATCCAGTAAGTCTGTCGTAACTACATAACTCAATAAGTATGCGACAACGTTTCAATAAGTCTGCGATAACAACAATAAGTTTGCGGTAACTACCCAATAAGTCTACCGTAACTACATAACTCAATAAGTCTGCGACAATGTTTCAATAAGTCTGCGATAACTACAATAAGTCTGCCGTAACTACATAACTCAATAAGTCTGCCGTAACTACATAACTCAATAAGTCTGCGATAATTACCCAATGAGTCTGTTGTAACTACATAACTCAATAAGTCTGCGACAACGTTTCAATAAGTCTGCGATAACTCCAATAAGTTTGCGGTAATTATATAGCTCAATAAGTCTGCGGTAACTACTCAATAAGTCTGCAGTAATTACTCAATAAGTCTGCAGTAATTACTCAATAAGTCTGTCGTAACTACATAACTTAATAAGTCTACCGTATATACTTAATAAGTCTACGATAACTATCCAATAAGTCTGTCGTAACTACATAACTTAATAAGTCTGTGATAACAACAATAAGTCTGCGGTAACTACCCAATAAGTCTGCGGTAACTACCCAATAAGTCTGCGGTAACTACCCAATAAGTCTGCCGTAACTACCCAATAAGTATGTCGTAACTATATAACTCAATAAGTCTGCGACAACGTTTCAGTAAGTCTGCGATAACTACAATAATTCTGCGGTAACTACCCAATAAGTCTGCGATAACATCGGCGTCGCCGCCATCACCGTCGGCGCCAGCCGCCACAACCACCACCATCATCGTCGCCACCACCACCACCGTCGTCGCTGCGACAATGTTCAATAAGTCTGCGGTAACGAAATAAGTCTGCGGTAACTAAATAAGTCTGCGGTAACGAAATAAGTCTGTGGTAACTAAAATAAATCTGTGGTAACTAAATAAGTCTGCGGTAACTAAAATAACTCTGCGGTAACTAAAATAATTTTGCGGTAACTAAAATAAGTCTGCAGTAACTAAAATAACTGAATGACATTTTTGTAATTTTTTTCCGCGCTGGAATTAATCATTAATGGCACTATCGCAATTATTTTATTTTTTACACAACATTGTAAGGGTATGCTTGAGATTTAGACCCTATTTTTAACTCGAAATATACACAAGTCATTCTAACAATTAAACTACAATTTTGGGTCAAACTGGTCATCGTCCCTATATAATATATTGAAATCAGGAGTTTTTAATACCATGTGTCATAATGTGATTATATCAAGTAAGAAAGTGTATATTATTTTTTGAACAGATGCGTAAAGCAAGGGATATATAGTTTCTATAAGTAAAATTATCTTATTGGTCTTTCTGTCACGTTTTAATTGGTTAATAGGATTTTTTGAAAATTTTATCTACTCTAAATTATTTAAACTGAATTATTGAACGTAAATAAATATATATTTTTAATTTTTTTATATCAAAATTCGTCATTTTTATCTTTTATAAATATATACTGGTTATATTAGATTTGGACACAAAAAAAAAATATTTAAGCTTCCATTAAACTCATTTTTACAGTTTTAAACATCTTTTTAAAGAAAATGGATCCCAACAATAATCATTTTGACTCCCAAAATTTTTCGAATTATCCTTTTAATTATCTAAATCACAACAATTATCAATTTCCCAGCCAACCCCAAAATATCCCAAATTATAGTTTTACTCCAAATTTCTTTATGTCGTCATCTCTTCCAAACTATCCTCCATTTTTTGGATCGATGATGTCATCTCAAGTACACCCTTATTCTTTTACTACAACATGTAATAAAAAAAATTTGAATGCTTCAGAAACTGAATTGTCAGTTTCTATTTTAACAATGTGTATTTGTCAGTTTCTACTTTAATAACGCAAATTTTTTTATCCTTATCCATTACTTCACTAAATTCCATCACTTTATCCTTATCTTATCTATTAATTTTAGATTTTATCGATTCTGACCACTTCATATGAATCCAATCCTTATTTATTACTAAATTGCATCCTATTATTTGTTTTGAATCCATTTATTTGAACCACTCATTTTCTTATAAATAAAAACTCATTTTCCCATTGATATACCGATACCAAAAAACTCATCTTTAAAAAAAAACAGATCAATGGATCTATTAGAATTTTTTTTTGATGTCGAACCTTACAAAAAAGCAGTCTGAAATAGAAGATAATTATATTCTCAATCGGTTTAGGGAGTGTCGAAAGAAAATTGAGGAAGACTATGCACCTTATACCAAGAGAAAATATTTTAAGAGAGATCATGTAATGGCAAACCAAAGACTAGTGGACGACTACTTTTCCAATCAACCTACATATGCTGATGCAATGTTTCGTCGGCGGTTTTCGATGCGAAAACATGTTTTCCTTCGGATAGTTGGGGACCTATCAAGTAGTGAAAACTACTTCACCCAGAGTTGATGCAACCAATAAAGAAGGTATATCTCCATTAGCAAAATGTACCACAGCCATGTGAATGTTAGCAAATGGTGTTGCGGCCGACACTATCGATGAATATATCAAAATATGAGGTACTACAACATTAGAGTGCTTGCGTAGATTCTGCAAGGAAATCTAACAATTATACGATCCAATGTATCTCAGGGCCCCAACTCAAGATGACCTGCAAAGAATATTGCATGTTAGTGAATTTCGAGGGTTCTCGGAGATGATCGAGAGTATTGATTGCATGCACTGGAAATGGAAAAATTGTCCGACAGCGTGGGAAGGTAAATTTACTCGGGGAGACAAAGGAACCACCACTGTTATTCTTGAAGTAGTTGTGTCTTATGATCTATGGATATGGTATGTCTTTTTTGGGTGTCCGGGCACATTGAATGATATCAATGTTCTAGATTTTTCACCAGTGTTCGATGATGTAAAACAAGGAAATACTCCAAGAGTGAATTTCTTCGTGAATCAACGACCAGATAATATGGCATACTATCTAGCTGACGGTATCTACCTTTCTTATCCGATTTTTGTCAAATCAATTAGATTTCCTCAGAGTGAACCAGACAAGTTATTTGCATAACATCAAGAGGGATGTCGCAAAGACATTGAACGTGTATTTGGGGTGTTGCAGGTTTGATTTAAAATCATTCGCGAACCGGCTCGCATGGGGAATAACCGATTTAGCTATGATCACGAGGTCATGTATCATATTGCATAATATCATTGTTGATGATGAACGAGATATGTATGCTCAATATTCAACTGATTATGATCAATCTAAGGCAAGTGGATATAGTACATCGCAATCATTCTTGACCAATGTGCTATATGCATTTGCTAATCATGTGTGTGCTAGATCTGAGTTGCATGATTCAAATGTACATCACCAATTGCAAATAGATCTTGTCAAACACATTTGGGAAAAATTTCATGATTAAAGAGATTTTTAAGTCTCTATATGTTATTTAAGTCTATTGTACTAATTAAGTTATGTGTGTTTTATTAATTGTGTGTGTATCTGATGTGTTTTATCAGTGTATTAAACTATCTACATGGTGTGTTTATCAATATATTTTATTGAAATTTAAGTTGTACGTAATTTTATGTATTTTAGTACTGAATATTTTTAATTTTGTGTCATAATTTTATTTCTAATTTATTTTTTTGTTTAATTTGGATTGATAATTGTTAATAATATAGAATTACAAAAACATAAAAAAATAAAAGATATGAAATAAAAATAGTAGGACATAATGTTGTATATTTTAAAACAAAACTATTGTAAATAGGTGTTGTATAATTGTGTGGAAGAGAGAAAAGATGATGTGGAGTGTTAAAATGTGAAAAATAAAATGTTGTAATTTAAAACCAATCTAGATAGTCTAACGTATATCTCCACGTGGCATCCGTTAATGTCTCACTCTCAACTTCATATGTCACAGCCACGTGACTAGAGAACTTCCGCAACTGAGATTTTAATATTGAAGCATACCACAATTTAAACAGCTAAGTTTCTAAGAAGTAGTTATATATATAGTGATGTAATGAATATATATAACTATGTAATAAATATCAATGTTTTTAATTTTGAGGGTTATCATAAAACAACTCTTTTTCATCACATTTTTATGATATCAATATTAAGCTTTTCATTTTGGTATTTTTAAGTTAAATTTTTTTATTGCACCTAATAAACCTTATTAAGTTATTTCAATTTCTATCATATTTATTTATGTTAATAAAGTTTGAATCTTGAATCCTACTTGATTTGAATTACTTATATGGTATCAGAGCTACGGACGATTCACTTAGGGTTTTTATATTTTTGGTTTTCTTTACGAGGTTTGAGTAGTTGCTTATACTCAGCCAAGCCAACTACATCATCTGGAAAAAAATCTCCGTTTATTTTACTCTGCTCGACAAACACGAGGTCAATAGAGAGAGAGAGAGAGAGAGATCAGCGAAATCCACGTATCTTCACACTGTCTCTGAATATACAAAGGTAAGATCTAATCAAACATCTAAATCAAAGATGAAGAGCTATTGAAACCGAGTCAACTCAGTGAAGTGGTGATGACTGAGCAGAGACCAAAGCAAATCAAGGAAGAACGAGTTATCTTTGTCTTCACGCATCCATCTAAAGGCTAAGAAAGTTGAGATGAGATACAAGTAGATTTTTAGAGCCATTGTTATTGCCATTGATAGTAACAATTAATGTTGGGATAATGACAACTGGTCAGTGGCATTCGAGGGTTATAGAGTACATATTATGTGGTTGTAGCAATCGTTTCAGGAGAAATCAGAACTGGAAACCAAGCCTCCTCATCATCATATTTTTGGTAATGTGTCTCTGAGACAGAAAATGGAGGAACAAATGGTTTAGATCTCTTAGGTATGGAACTAATGAAGCTAGAATGCAGTAGGACTGTCTTGGGTTTGATTAGGATGCGTTTAATGGAGAAATTTTTTATTTCTATGGCAAATACAAGAATTCTAGGAATGCACACAAGATGTTTGTTGAAATGCCAAAGAGAAAAACAGATTGTTAAATTGCAGTTTTTGGTGGCTATGGGATAAAAAGTTGAGAGTAAGAATAATTTCATTAGATGTGAAAGAGGATTCACCTTCAGTATGAGATTACTTAGGGGTAGTTAAACGAGGTAAAAAAACCCAGACTCCAAGTGAGATAAATAGGCTACAAAGCTAAACCTAAATAGATCTCACACTAATAACTGATTTTATGGTGAAGTGATGTTATTGATTACTTCAAACGAACTTCTTCCGAGCTCTATTCCCTTTCTCAAGCCGATGTTCTTATGCTTGGAAAAATGAAGCTTGCGAAGCACAAGTCTCTTGGACTCATCTTGATACGAATAATTCTTCATATATGTTAGGTTCAAGATGGGATTAAGACTGATTCTAGAAGATAAGAGTGTAATTGAGGCATTGTGCATTCATGGGATCAGATCATGGACTGAAAAATCAAGCTCCTCCATTAACTACGGTAATGTGCCTAAATTTTCTTCTTAGGCTAAACAAGAGACAATGTTGTTGGTTGGTTTGGACTTATAGAATTGGAATCAAAAAGGTAGAAGTAAATAGATTGCTATGATGGATTATGAAAGAAATCCAAAGAGAAAAGGAAAATGGACATTGTGGTTGATTCAAAGCCAAGGTTACAATACAATCACTAAAAGTAATTAGAAAATGAGTGATTTTATTTCAGAATACCATGGGAGCACCTCTGAAACAGTGGAAAACTCTACAAGTGTTGAATCAAGTCTAACGATTAGTCAAAGTACCTCTGAGAGAGCATTGTTAGCTTTACAAGTACAAAACCAAATGAATAAAGTGAAAGAGAAAATTCAGACATACTTCTTAGAGAGTTCATAAAACTCTACAAATATAGACCTCACATGAGTTTGAAGATCAAATTTTTTTAAATGAAGTTAGAAGTTCTTCTACTACATCTCCTTTTGGTCTACAAATGTTTCTGTCAAGTTTACCTTTAGTTCTACAAGTCTAATACTTGATGAAACTTGATGTTGGTCTTTTTTTTGTGCATTCAAATTTAGTAACGTTATTTTCACACCTGCTGCGAAGTTTGCAGGGAAATATTGAAGTATACCACATTAAACCCAATAACAAAACCTCAACCTCATGTTTTTAGCAAGTAGTTCATATATATAGTTATATAATAAACATTAATGTTTTTAACTTTTATGATTACCACAAACTAACTCTCATTCGTCACATTTTCATGACATCAATCTAAAATTCTTTTGATTTTAGTGTTTCTAACTTAAGCTTTCTTCTTTAATTTTTATTGCATCTAATAAAATTCATTAAACTATTTCAATTTCTAACATATTTATCTATGTTAATAAAGCTTGAATCTTGAATCCTATTTGATTTGGATTATTTGCATTCAACTCTACACCATTACAGAGACCTGTAGTTTTTAATACCAACTCGACGTGTCCACTGCGTGCATTGTACCGAGTACGAGAAAGCGAAATAAAGGACTGAAAACACATAAAAATCAAATCATAGCTTTTTTATGTTTTTTTTTTTAAAATACATATGAAGCTTTATTAATATTATGAAATAAAAAGAGAAAAATTATCCAATATTGAATGTTTCTAAAGCAGATATTAAAATACGCGGTCAAAATTCTCGCTTTATAACCACGTCTCTTCTTCTTCTAGCTTTCATCAATCATCATCACTCTCTCTCTCTCAATCCAACAAAACAAAAAAGAGACTTCGTTTTTTAAGTCTGATAATTTTTCTCTAGAAAATAAAAATCTGAATTTCTCGGGAAATAAAGTGTCAATCTTGCATCTGTTTTGAGGATGCCAGCTACAGATTTTCAAGGATCATTTGGAAGGTCATTGCTAAGTTTACGACGAGACCAAGTTGACTCAACAGCCGTCGCCGGAAGTAGTAGTCACCTCGAGCCAAGCAACATGAACGTTGAGCTCGATTCGTTTCAGAGACAAGTCGCTGAGAAATTCATCGATCTCAACGCCTCCTTAAACGAGCTTCTCTCTCTCGAATGGATCGGAAAGCTTCTTGATTCTTTCCTCTATTGCCAAGAAGAGTTTCGAGCTATTGTGTTTAACCACCGATCTCAGATCTTAAAATCTCCGATGGACCGTTTGATTTCAGATTACTTCGAACGAAGCATCAAAGCTCTTGATGTCTGTAACGCAATCCGCGACGGAATCGAACAGATCCGTCAATGGCAAAAACTCAACGACATCGTAATCTCCGCTTTAGATAATAACCGTCCGAACGGAGAAGGACAGCTCCGGCGAGCTAAGAAGGCTTTGGTTGATTTAGCAATCGGAATGCTCGACGAGAAAGATTCTTCATCAGGAACGAATCTAGCGCATCGTAACCGTTCATTCGGAAGAGTCAAAGACAATCAGAGTCTCAATCACCACCGTTCGATTGGACATTTTCGATCTCTCTCATGGAGTGTTTCAAGATCGTGGTCAGCTTCTAAGCAATTACAAGCTTTAGCTAACAACTTAGCAGTGCCTCGACCAAACGACGTTGTTGCAACCAACGGTTTAGCTGTACCGGTTTACACAATGACGTCGGTTTTATTGTTTGTGATGTGGGTTTTGGTAGCTGCGATTCCTTGTCAAGACCGTGGATTGCAAGTTAACTTCTTTGTGCCTAGACATTTCCAATGGGCAGCTCCGGTTATGTCGTTGCACGATAAGATTGTGGAGGAATCAAAGAGAAGAGATAGGAAGAATTGTTGTGGATTGCTTAAGGAGATTGATCTGATCGAAAAGAGTTCGAGATTGATGAACGAATTGATCGATTCCATTCATTTCCCTTTGACTGATCGGAAAGAAATTGAGGTGAAACAGAGAGTTGATGAGCTTGTTGAGGTTCGTGAAGCTTTGAAGAATGGTTTGGATCCGTTTGAGAGGAAAATAAGAGACGTTTTTCATCGGATTGTTCGAAGCCGAACCGAGAGTCTTGATTCTCTTTGATCTTGGTACATGTTTGTCCGAATATGATGATTCATATTCGGATTTTTGTCTCTCTTTTTATCCTTTTTGATCACTGTAAAAAAAAAGAGACTCGAAAGAGTGTAGAAGTGCCGTCTTCTTATCTCTTTGTAATTCTAATAGTGATGGTGTTTCTTCTTTGTGTAGATACTTGGTTAGTTTGTTGATAGTAACAAATCCTTCTTTAATTGAATTTGAACGAAAGAAACAAAAGAATCATTATTGAAAGAAGAAATATTTTCATTAATGGATATGTTCTGTAATCTGTGGTCAATGTTTACGATTCAATATGAAATGCATATAAAACTAATAACATTAAACTTCAATCTCTAATCAAATTTTTCTGTTTTTTGGATCCAAATCCACGTTGCTAACTTTCTACTTCAATTCTTGGAAGTGATTTTTCCTGAAAATAGAGCTCAAAGAATCCATTAAATGATTGAAGGATTAGAACAGAACAAACATTAACTGTAAAATAACCAGACACGAGTCCTAGTAAGATTTTGGACAGTTCATGAACAGAATTCACGGTTTGCCTCAGACATTAGTGATATTCATCACTGAAAATCTGATAATACGTGCAATTGTAAAGACACATCATTGGCAAACCAACGCCTAACAAAAATAGTTAATCACTGAAATTGAATGAGCAGAAGATAAAAGTTTGAAGATTTTGAGTTGTGCATAAGAGAGATTCCCATTTAGACATTAGTCAGGTACGAGGGAATATGTTAATGCAAAAGAGGCGAAGAGGCTGGTGAACATTCTCATTCTCCAAACAAGGAGAATTTCTGATGTCCCTGTCTTTTCATCGTCACTTGCACTAATCACTTTAACCGCCCTAAAGGTAGCTAAATCAAGACACAAAGTAAGAAGGCAACCAAAACCAAATCACCAATAAGGTCGGAGAACTGAAACCAGACACATAGAAAGCCTCAATAACATCAAAGTAAAACAAATTATCATAATAAGAGAAATCAGATGTTTAACGAGAGAGAATAGCCTCAGAGTTGAGTTCTTTTTCCTAGAGATTAATCTTTCAAAGTATATTTAATACCATCACAGGCATCAATAAGATCAAACAAAACCAAACACACACAAAACACTAAGAAGAGATACTCGAAATATCGAATCTTCAAACTAAACTAGGGTTTCACGAGAAGTGTTAAATAGACGAATTGAGGAATAGAGGCGGAGTTATTTAGGGCAGAGACAAGTCAAAGATATTAATGGGCTTTTAAAAAAGGGTATAATATCAGAAGCCGACTTACATTGGCCCAATTATACCGGTTTGGTTTTATCGGTTCAGATCGGATAATAAAAAGCAATTAATCAAACAAAACTGGTATGGTTAACATTCTCTCAAACACAGAGCACACAATTCCGTTGGTCGACGTCTTAAGTTTGTAAGCGAAATCGAAGGTTGTCCCTTCGTGTGCTTGTGTGAGCTTTCTCTCTGTTCCACCATTAATCCTTCCCCTTTTTCTCTTATTCAACTTTTTTCTTCTTCTTCTTCTTCTTCTTCCTCGGGTCAAACCTTTCTGGTGTCTTTCTTTCTTCCTTCCTCCATGATCTTTCTCTTCTTTGTAACTTCGCCTCCTCTATTGCTTACTTTCATGAATTTCTTCTCTTCTTCGACGCTAAGACTCATTTTTTTCTGTTTCTGATTCGAAAAGTCCCTTCTTTAATCTTCCGTTACAGTGAATTTTGTTATCTAGAGAGAGAGACACCGTATCCGAATTTAAAGTTTGGAAATTTTTGTTTTGCTTTTCTTCTGCTTCTTCTTGATGGGTTAAATTGAAACCAATTTCATCATTTGCTCAATCGTTCTCCGTAAGTGACTTTTTGGTTTGAAGCTTTGAGAGAGAGAGAGATATAATCCCTTGAAAGAAGTAAAAAATTTTCATCTGGTCATTGAAGTGAGTACTCGAAGAAAGTGTTCATCCTTTTTTTCTTTTCTAATTGGATTTTTGATGTTGTTTTGTAATTATTATAAACAGGATGGGTAGGGTTAAGTTGAAGATCAAAAGACTTGAGAGCACAAGCAACAGGCAAGTTACATACACAAAGAGAAAAAGTGGGATATTGAAGAAAGCCAGAGAGTTATCGATTTTGTGTGATATTGATATTTTCCTTCTTATGTTTTCTCCCACCGGAAAGCCTACCGCTTTCCATGGTGATCACAGGTTAAATTCAATAACATTCTCAAAGTTTCTTTCTCTTTCATCATCTTTCATTTTGTGTGTTTCAATACATAATTTCTCCATTTTTTATGCATTGTGTTATCTTCTCATTGCTTTTTCTATCCTAGGTTTCACTGATTTTGGTTTTGGAACTAATAAAGTTGTTATAAGGATTTAGCTGGAATGGTGAGAGTTATAGACACTAGAATGTGATGGATGACTAATAAGAAATAGTATGTGGCAGAGACAACATATTATAATTTTCGACCAGCTGCTTAGTTGTGGGAGCCTTTTGGCTTTGGTCTGGTGTTCTTATAGTTTTCTTTCGATTATAGATTCTTAGATATTGTTCTCCTGTTTTTGAGTAATAAAGAGTGATTTTGCATCCTGAATGGGATGATGGATTGAAATTCTATATTCAGGTTTCTTGCTACCAACTGGTTTGAGTTTATTTACCTGGTCTTTTACAGTTGTATTGAAGAGATTATTTCCAAGTTTGCGCAATTAACACCTCAAGAAAGGACAAAAAGGTATGGTAAGCATTATGTTGAAAGTTTGGATTACCATCGATCCTTTGATGTAGTTTGTGTTATGAAACTAAAATAAAGTATCTTCTTTTTTTAACGTTACAGGAAATTTGAGACCCTTGAAGTAAAGAAATAAAAACTCAATTGATTGCTTCCTTTCTGTATCCTCTTTCTCATCAACTTTTAGTTTTGTTTGACACACAAATCTGAGCTAATTTTTTTGCTCAATTACAGGCATTGAAGAAGACTTTTAAGAAACTGGATCATGATGTAAATATACACGACTTTTTAGGAGCAAGGTATTTGCCATGACTTCTTATAATTAATAACCTGATTTTGTCATTTTAAGCCTCTGAGATATCTGAGATGTTGTTTTTTTCTGTCCTTCAGGAATCAAACTATTGAGGTATGGATCGACCATCTTCGGTTCTTGACTTTTCTTGGGTACTTTTTAATCTCTCTAAGTCATATTGCTAAAGTCTGTGTTACCTTTACCACTACAGGGTCTAAGTAACCAAGTAGCGATTTACCAATCTCAGCTTATGGAGTGTCATAAGAGGTTAAGGTGTGAAATTTATAGTTTCTTGAATTATAAAGCTTTGCTTCTTGAATCTAGTGTCAATCATATTTGAGTTTTCTGGTGGCTGTTTTCAGTTGTTGGATGAACATCGATAGAGTAGAAAACACTGAGCACCTCAGTTTATTGGAAGACTCATTGAGGAAATCTATTGAAAGAATCCAGATTCACAAGGTGTGTTATTAATTCAGGAGTTTCAGTTTCCTGAACTCATATGAAATTTACTTACGAAAGAGGGTTTCCTTCATTTTGCAGGAACATTACAGAAAGAACCAACTTATGCCAATAGAATGTACAACACAGGTTATAAAAATTTGTTTCCTTGCCTCTCTCTTTCTCTCTATCTCTCTTCAGGACATTTTCTTAACCAGACCAAAGCCTTTAACTGCAGTTTCACAGCAGGATACAGTTGCCTTTGGCGATGGGAGGTAATAATAGTATGCAAGAAGCTCACTCAATGTCCTGGCTTCCAGAGAATGATAATCAGCAAACAATCTTACCTGGTGATTCCAGTTTTCTTCACCATAGGTAAGATTCTAAGTCACAATTTAAAAAAAAAAAACATTTCACTCTGAAGCCCTCTCAAGTCATGCTCTACTGATTGCAAACAGAGAGATGGATGGTTCGATTCCCGTTTACTCAAACTGCTTCTTTGAATCTACAAAACAAGAAGATCAGATGTGTAACAACCCGGGACAACAGTTTGAGCACTTAGAACAACAAGGAAATGGTTGTTTGGGTTTACAACAACTTGGAGATAAATATCCATATCCTACACCATTTGGTTCTAATTTGGGAATGAAAGAAGATCAAGAGAAGATAAAATCTGAAATGGAATTGAACAACTTGCAACAACATCAACAACAACATGATCCTTCAATGTATAATCCAACGGCTAATAGTAATGGTGGTTGCTTTCAAATTCCTCATGATCAATCCATGTTTGCCACTGATCATCATCATCATCATCATCAAAACTGGGTTCCAGATTCAATGTTTGGTCAGACTTCTTACAACCAGGTTTGTGTTTCAGACCTCCATTGGAAATATCTAGCTATATGATCTACCAAACTGAATGTTTCTCTGTATCTTTGGTTATTGCAGCAACCGAACTAATTCAAGACATGGCTCATGTATGTAACCTATTCGATCAAAATGACTGGACCTATGTCTAACCAAGGACTAGTTTGAGCCATTACTACAATATATATAGAGAGAGGAGAGTGTGTATGTCATTTATCTGTATATGTATAAGGTTGTCATATACTCAGGGGAGTTTTAGGCATTTTGTGTATAAGAGATATATTAATTTTTTTAAACCTAAAAATACTTTATTCTCAACAGTCAATAACAAGGCATACAACCATTCAACCATAAAAAATTATTTGCAGAGGATCGAAACAAATCGATTTCTTAACTCCTCAAAACTTAAATATTTTACATCAGACCCAAAATATTATCATATTCTCTTCATTCTTCCGATCTAAAGAATCTCTATTGAAAATCATTCGAAAGCCTAGGATTCCCTTTTCAAAAGTCTTTTGATTGATACACAACATACTTAACACAAAGGATTGAACTAAAAAACAAAAACAAAAAAACAAAAAATGATTTATGTAGACTCTGGAAAATAAAGCTTCGTTGATGATTCAATTTCATCCTCGTACAAACTTTGTAACGGAACTAGTTCATTGAACTTGACATGGCAACTCGAAACGGCACAGTGGACAAACGTGACTGGTCTCAAACCACTTCACGGCACACCCGTCGTGAAAGTAATGTTCACAAGTTAAAGTCACAACTCTTGCTCCGTTGTTAAACTCTGGTGCCCTTTTCATCAGCAGATCTCTTCTCGTATATTTCCCTAGGTAAAGACTCGACCACGAGCGTGCTTGCGGTCTAAACCCGATATTACAGCTCTCTTCAAACGAGATTTGAACCGCTTTTTCATCTGATGGTCGTCATAAACGAGAGACAACCACACTTGCAAAGCACATTCCGGAATATAGTCACTACTTGCGGAAGAAGTTACTTCACTAACATAGATAATTAGGTCTATTATCTCATATGTAGTATCGTCTGTCGTTTATTCCTGATTCCATCAAAAAATAATTCAAATTTTCTTTGCAACAACAATCGTCCTTGTTGAATTTTTTGAGAAATGTTGTAGTCGTAAATGTCGAATTATACCTTCGACCTTTGCATGGATTGTGATTGTGTCAGCGTCTTCTGGATAAAGATGGCGTATGAATTCGTGGTGAAAATTGGCTATCATGATTGATTGGAGACAATGATGAAAAAAAGAAAGAAAGAAAGAAATCAAAACCATGGTTTGTGTTAATTTCAATGTTTATGGTGTTGCAGTCGCAATGTATATAGGACTCTGCATAAATAGATAGAGGACGCTCCATACTTTTACATGGGGTATTTGGAACCAAAATTATTATTTTCCATTTTTCTCGAAGGTGCGTATTATACAATTGACAGAATTTTTTGAAATTTTCCTTTTTTTCTTCTGTTAGAGTCTTATTTATTTTTTATTACTAAAATCCGATAAATCTAATTAACTTTTTAATCACATTATAAAATGGAAAAATGAAAAACCCTTAGAGGATCTGAAATTTGGAGGGTATCAAATCTAAGTTAAGTCCTAAATGACTAAGTCAACTCTATATAGTTGGTTTTAAATTTTAACTCAGTTTCTATTGCCAAAATCAACTTAATCGTTTATGCAAATCTAAATGAACAATGCATTTGTTTGTAAATCTATGTTTTTTCAGAACGGTAATATCCATGATTAATTAGATTATATATATATATATATATATATATGTTTTACAGCAAAAATACCTTAAGATATTATACATTTTACAGCAAAAATATCTTAATCGATGAAGCTACAGCTGGGAAGAGGTTTCCCTCAAAAAAAAAGTCAATCCCTTTGAGCTTACATGGAAAGAAATCGAAAATAAAAAGAAAAATTAGATAGTACTTATCTATTTAGACAAGATATTTCCCTACATGTTATGATCGGTAACATTGTTGTTTTTGAAAGCATTGAAAATCAAATGAAATGGAATAACAAAATGATTAAGCAAGAAAATCTGAACTCAACTAAAATATTACAAAATGTATCTATCAATTTGTTATAATTGACTTTATGGAATCGCATAATGAGTTAATGTAAAAAAAAGATGATAATATGGTATCAATCTAATTATGATTCTTGGATGAGAGCTCAATACATAAATTAAAAATAAAGAATACTAGGATTTTGCAGAAAGCGTTGTACAAATATAGTAAGATACAACTTCTCACAAACCACTCTACAATGCATTCATCATCAAAATCGTGTCCACAAGGTAAAGTCACAATTCTTCTCCGTCGTTAAACTCTTCCAAAAAAATAGTGCACATGTCAATCTCACCGACAATATCATTGCTCTTGTTGTATATTTTCCTACTCAAGGAGCAGACGGCGAGCTTGCTCGCAGGTCTTAACCCGACAGTATTGTTCTCATTGAATGAGATTCGAAAAAGTTCCTCAATCTGAGATCGAGCCGCTTCTTCAGTTTGATGATCAAGGACAAAGATAATATTCTGCTTATCTTCTAGACCTAGAACCTCTTCTTCAATGGTATCATTGAACGAGACTTGAACAACTTCTTCAGTTGGATGATTAAAGTAACATCATCAGGCTCATCCAATAAGCCTAGAACCTCTTCTTCATCAATCTGATTAGAAGGGTAAACAGTAGTAAGATTCATCCACACTCTCAAAGCACAATCTGGAGTATAATCATCAGAGAAGTTACTTTATCGACAAGTCCAGTAACGTACGTAATCATCTATGGAAGTGATTGCTCCTGATTCCATCAAGAATTCAGTAAGCTCTACATATATATTTTCACGCAAAGAAACCGGAACACTGGAGGGTTCTATTAGTTCTTCATAGAAGTCAAAAAGTTCGATACTTTGATAGATTTTGGTTATACAAACACTGATTTTGATTGTGTCAACATCTTCAGGTTCAGGATTTTGAATGATTTTGTGGGTGAAGGATGATATCATAACATAACGGCGAAAACGATCAAGAAAGAAGATTTGGAAAAGAAATTCAATCGATTATCCATCCGGGTTTAGGATTTCTTGATCTAATTGATTTATGAATTTATAATAGAGGCACTAGATCTTTAGTAGATCATCTAATCCTATTGGGATCCTGTCCAAAATTAATAATCTATTGGGATAGTTTTCCATTTATGATTTTTTTTTCTAATTTACATAACGCTCATAACAAACTTGCGGTCTTTCACAAAATCTGATTATTGAGGTTTATTAAGTTTTTTTTAAAGCTTGAAAAACTATATAAATTGAGAAAAAAATGAGTTAAAAATAGTTTTCTAGTACTAAAACGTGTCAGTTTTTTTACAACATCATCATCAGAATTGGGTTCCAGATTCAATAATGTTTTAGTAAGACTTCTTACAACCAGGTTTATATTTCACACCTCCGTTGGAAGTTTGGAACTATCTAGCTCATATGATCCAATGTTCCAAACTGAATCTGTCTCTGTATCTTTGGTGATTGCAATAAACATCATTGAGATGCTAACAAATTATGAGACAAAACAGAGGGTGTGTTTTTTGTAATAATTTAACCTTTACCGAGCCAAAAGCGTTATGTGATTACTGATTAGATTATTGCACAACACACTCACAAACCAATAAAACCTACATGAGAGAAACCAAACAAGAGATACTTCACCTCTTCATCATCACCTTCTCCTACCTCTCATCGATGACCATCGAACACCTGTTATCACTCAAACCCGAAACAGATGAGTAAGAAGAAGAGAAAGAAGACGAAGATGTGATCATGGACTTTTCTTAACTTTCCAAAGCGGTTCTTAACTTTTCTTCATTCTCTTCCCCTTCCATCTTCTTTAGCTCCTGTTACAATTATACAAATAGTCACATCAAAATTAACTAAAACGGTAGACATAACATTAAGGCTTTTTAGCTAACGTTTTATACTTGCCGGAATAAAATTTTCCGCCCGCAAAACCAAACAAATCCACAAAAGATACCAAAAAAACTATTTCCTAAAGAAGGGAGCCAGAAAGCTTGACGCAGAAGGAAGATAATTATTTGAGTTTACAGAAGAAAGAATCACATCTTCCAAGTCAAAGAAAGGATTCGTTAACTCGCTGCATTATATAAGAACACACAACAATTAAAAACATCGATCAACAACTATTAGAAACATGTAAAACAAAGGAATGATTTACCTTTAACAAAAAAAAGGCAAATGCATGATCAGTTAAATTACGTTTGATGGGAGGAAAGTGAGGAGTGGTTTAGAAACGTAAGTGAATTATCTTCTTTGCCAAATACTTGATCATACTCCAACTTGCAAAACGATTTCATCATTATTATTGGGTTTATGATCACTAATCAACTAAAGAGAGAGAGAGAAAGAGAAGTGTATCTATATAGTTGTAGATATGGAAAAGATAAGATATCAAATGTATGGGAAAGTGGGTATTGACGGCTAATTGATTGCCCTGTAAAATTTGGAGTTACGAGAGAGATAGAAATGATTAATGGTAATTAATGGCTAATGCTAATAAGAGGGACGTTTCTTTAGGATTAGGTTTTTTTTCTGTCAATGGTTGAAGGATTAGTTAATAGATAGAAATATAGAATGATCTTTTTGTGGCTCTCTGCATGAATATCATTATAACTTGATGAGATCTCTTCTCCGTTTTCTCACGTTCCATAATGTTTGCCAGAAAATCAATAGATCAGTTTTTTACATGACTTATAGAACTGTCAACTGTGTATACGCACTTTTGTTTGACAATAATATGTTGTTGTCCGTACGTTTTTATATATTAGATTTTACACGCTTTTTGTAATGATTATATATGTGATCGATAGCCAATCGTAGTTAATTTGCTCCTAGGCTCCATATATTATATCACCAAGTTCGGAAACTTATTCGCATTTATAGGGACAACAATTAAAAAAAATCGAAATTTTGCTTTAAAATCTTCAGTAGTACTCTCACTTTTGAATTATTTTATCTGTAGTTTAGTTCATATATTTTAGGATTTTCCGTGTTAAATAGAAGAATATCACATACTTGGGAATCTATATAGACTCCTAAGTATTTGTAATCAGTTAAGATTAGATGTAACGCATGATGCTAATCAATATTTGAAATGTTAACGAACAATAGCTATAGTTGGGATAACGGTTAAGGAATTTAGACTCCAACAAAAAGAAAACTGTTTAAATTAATTAGAGATAATGGCCACATAAGATTATTAATTTTTTATTGTAAATTAATAAAGTTATTTAGAGAGAAATTTTATTGAATAACACTTTAGTAGTAAACCAGGTGGTCTCCTTTGCTCACCGGCCAACGATGAAGTTGTGGTACTTTGAAAATAAGGAAACCGAATCGATGCATTCCATATCAGTCTTTTCAAGACTATTTTCATTAGGTTTGGATCGGATTTAACCGGTGTAGACACCCTTAGGCGTAGGTTGTCCTGAAACATGGGAGTCTTAAGGCTTAAGAGTTATTTTATTCTCTAGAACTAGAACTAACAAGAATCTGAAACTTTCAAAGCATTTTTTACAGGATATACAAGAAATCTGAGGAACACCGGTCGAAATTAAAATAAGAGTTCTGTATAAAAGACCTGAGATATGTTTTGACCATTTTTTTTTATCAGAACATGGATTTATATTTCGTGTAAATCTTATTCCATTACATACAAATTACAACTTGGATCTGAAAGATAAGAGTTAACAGGATTTAGACCATCTCCATCAATGGTTTTAAAATAAAGGTTCTTAAATTACAAAAAAATAAAATAGCGAAGAGAGGTTCTTAAAATAGAAAAAAATGTTCTCAAATAAGAATTTTTAGAACTCCTCTCTCCTCTTTTAATAACCCTCCTAATATATATGTATTATTTTGTCATTATAATTTATTTAGAACTCCTTTTCTAGAACCTTTTGGTGGAGGTGCTCTTAGTAATCATCAATAGGCATGTCAAAATAAAATAAAAACATCCATTACCTTCCGACCAAACAAAAGACTCCAGAGTTCAAGCTGAAGATCCAATTAGTTTCTCAAAAGTCTTGATATGAGAAAATAGAGTCATGGCATGCAGAAAATAAAGGGAAATTTCTTGACGAGTGAAGTAACAAAGACACAATAGAGATGAAGTTACGTTATGATTCTCTTTAAGAAGAAGACAAGAGATGAAGCTATGTAAGACTCAAAAACCATTTTAAGCAGGATACTGAATCAAAGGCTGAAAATGGTTTCATACAAGAAGATATAACTATTACGATAAAATAAGTAAAATGTATTTTCTCCAAAGGCGAAAACCTTGTCTGCTGTTGTCATAAGTCACTTTTGCTTAAAATTAAAAAAAACTTTCAACCCACAAACTTTACCCATTCTGTTATAGAAGACATATAAGCAAATGTGGTTTCTGGGGAACCCTACCATCATTCCTGACCATCTTCGTCTTCTTCGTCAACATCTTCATCAGAATCACCTTCTTTCCCCTAGAGAGTTGGTTTTGAAAAAAAACTTATCAGGTAAAACTTATAACAGAATCTCCAGAATCGAAATGGTTTCAGACAGCAATTGTTCTGTCTCAGGATATCTCAATCTAATATTTCATCTCATCATGCATATCAGAGATTCAGTAAATTTTAAAACCGAAAACTCAACCAAGCAAAGAAAAAATGGAGGACATTTTTACCTCATCATCGTCTCCATCAAAATCCTCTTCATCAGCCTCCTACAAAGTTGCATAACCAATTTAGCAAAAACCTTCAAGCAAGTGCTCTAAACAAAGTTAAGACTGGACAGTGAAATGGTGAATAGTTTACATTGTTGAAGTACGTAAGAGGGTTGGGCCATAAATCTTCCTTGATTACATCTGCAATCTGCTACAAGATCAATTTCTGAGTTCAAATTGGGCCAGACATGAGGATACTCTTACAAACAAATCATAAAAATATATGATCATTACCTCGTCATGAATCTCATCCTCAACATCCTCCTTGTGTTGAGCATCATTAAACCAGGTAAAGAAGCTGAAAAGGATAGTTAAGATAGAGAGTTCTTAGACATGTTATTTGCTAATTAGAAAGGCTCAAGTCATGGTGCCAAGATTTAAACTTGGATTTATGATGGGAATTCACTGAAATGAGGAGACGGATTATACCTCTCTTCAGGTAAAGCACGTTTGTTTCCATTCTTCTCGTGATTCACTCCATTTGGTAAACCCTTCATAATTGAGTTTATGGTTAAAGATAATCCCAAACAGTGACAATGTAGGTAATAAACTAATAATATGCAATAAATATCCATTTACTTTGCCCTCTTTCCATTTGATAGGCGTGGCTGTGATTTTTGTTGTCCCTTCTTCGAGGAAGGTAAAAGTCTTTGTTAATTTTCCATCGTCAAAAAATGGATTGGGACTGAAGTACTGTAGTTCACAATTCAACAACAATCAGTAAACCAAGAAACTAAAAACTTGGCTTTCTTAGATCAGTCAGAGACATATCAAAATATGTTGATAGTGGCATAATAACAAAGAGCTGGATTAAAAGAAACTTACAAAAGTGATCGAGTATCCGGATTTCACATCTTTAGCATCCTCAACATCCAGAGAGCTAAGATATTTGAAAATCTGTCAAAATATAAAAAATCGAATCATGAGGACAAGATGTGAATCAATCAAGCGGCATCTCATAAGGAAACACACAAACCGTTTGGTCTTCTTCTGTCAAAAGTTCACCTAGAGCAGGGTGACTCAAGAACTACAAAAAAAGAAACAGATTTCCAAAATTCCAATTAGAGAAAAAAAAAACAGTTTTGAAACTCTGAATTGAAAAAACAGAATAAAGAATCTTACTTACAGCAGTAAGCCAAAAACCAGGGATGGATTTGATAATCTCGTTACGCTTGTCATAAACAGGTTTCCTTATCTTATTATATTTCTGCTCCACTTCCAACACTTCATCACTAGCCTTTTCGTTTATCTATAAAACAAAAACCAAGTAATTGAGATTGGACTCAACAAAGTGTTGACTTCTATACAAAAATTGGAGAAGAAGCCAATTTGAAAAACGACCACATTTTTCATTCGAAGGAGACAATAACATAAGTAAAAAAGATACTGACTTTAACCATAATTTGTAGAATAGAAAACTCAATCGAGAAGAACATAATCCAACCACAGAACAATACTCATTAAATGAACATCGGCAGTAACGAAATTCAGGAGATTTTCAAGCCAATTAAACATGGGAATAAAAAAAACTTTTTCCTTTTTAAAAAAAATTTACCTTCTCAAGGTCGTCTTGGATCTCCTGAAGCTTTTCAATTGAGAGGAGAAGCTCTCCATCGATTTGGTCGACCTTTTCCTCTTCAGTTTTCGCCTTCTTGCTCTTGTCAGCTACCATTTTCACTTCACTCACAACCCTTTTTGATGAAACCCTAATTGCAAAAACTGAGAGGAATTCGACTTCCTCTCCCTCTTCTCTGCCTTCCGACGAGCAGCCGCTAAAACCCTAAAACTCGGATGTGTGTATGTTTGGTGAAAGCGTCTAGTTGGGCAAAATGATTTAGGGGTTTTGTTGACCAATAAGATAACGCCAGGTTAGGCGCAGGAGGGTATTTTTGTCAACTTGATTAAAAGCGGCGCAGGAGTAGAGATTTCATTGCCCTTGGTATAGTTCTTTGTTTATTGTCTTAATTGATTTTAATAACTGAAATCTACTCAACTTTGCAAAGTTGCAGGTACTTATGGTGATTAACTGATTAACAAAAATATATGATTTCATGTTGTTAAGTTTTTTTTTGACTAAAGAAAAAATCATGTGTTGACAACAACAACAAAAACATGTAATTAGTGACAACAAGAAAAAGATTAGGTAATAAATCAAACATTTTTTTTTTGTTAAAACCAATCAAACATTAATATTGTTATGAAACACATCAAACTTTTTCATACAGCATAAAAATTAACAAAAATATAAGAAGACAGAAAACATAAGAAAAGGCAGAAAATATGATATGTAATGATAAGTATAAACTTTAGTTTTTGATAAACGTGTATTCTAGATAAGTTTTGAACAACTGTTGGGAAAAAAAACCGAAATTTACCAACTTTTTAACTGCAATATCATTTTTCATTTTTATTATTTATATGGACTCGCAAATCAAACACCTAGTTAAAAATTAACCTTCTTATCACAAAAATAATATCAATTATGAATATGGGTTTACAAAAATATATGTTCTATCAACTTGTTGAATATTTTTAATATCAATGGGCTCACAATGGGCTTTCTAAGGAGCTTTACGGGCTGCTGATATAATGTACTTCGAACAAGATAAACATGGGCCAGTTGTCCGTCCCGTCTAATAAACCTCTTAGACTTAGATAAAAATAATGTATTCTTTTGTAAAGGAACTAATAATTCTAAGTTTCTAACTATTCCAGTTTTATATGTTTGATTAAAAGGATTACATTTATGAGAAACAAAAGGATCACCTTATTCATATTCAACAGTCGATTTATTGGAGTTGTTTGGCTCTAGTTGGGTATTTATGTGTGACATATATATATCAGAAAAACATAATAATAGGTATACTTCGTTTTCCCATTAAATACTGAATGGAATTGGGTAAGGTGGTCACAAAGTAATTAATACTGTGGAAAACATTCTCCATAGCTTAATTTAATAATAATATAAATAAAAGATTAATGTAGACATATTTTCAGCTTCCACGAATTTATAAACAAATATAATACATTAGTTTTTCTTTTTCTTTTTTGGTAAAATGTTAAGTTCAATACTACATTAGTTTTTTATAAGCAATAAACAATAATAATACATAAATTTGGTAGAATTTATAAACAAGTGTAACACATTTTTTTTGGTTAAAACCAAGTGTAATACATTAGTTCGTAGGAGTTTGTCGAACCAATAAAATATTATTTTAAATCTGGATAAGCCTAGAGAATAATCCTACGTATAAATAAACGATCATATTTTTATTTCTTATAACAGATCAAATTTAGAATCTGTTTATATTTTCCAAGAAAAAACCATAATCCTTTTTATTTGTTTATATATATATATATAAATATATAGGTTTGTGTGTGATGGTGCAGTGACCATTAAACTCAAAAGTGACTATTATTTTAAGATCTATTTTTATTATTTTGGATAACCGAAGCAACGATCAAAATGAAGAAGAAGAAGAATCGGACGATTGAAGACCTTCATGTTGTCGGGGGCTTGCATCATATTTATATGCTTATCGATGCGCACTAGAAGGGCTGCTCGCCACAATGACTTATTTTATCGCTTTTCTATTAGTTTTTTAACAATGTAAGTTTTGTGCTGTAAAAAAATTACATGTAGAGTTGAGTTAATATGTGGATATATTAAGATGTTTACCAAAAGAAAAAAAAGTTAAGATCAAGTAATATACTTTTTATGTATAAAGATAATATTTGGAAATTAGCATTTGGAAATAAATCCAAAAATAAAATCTTCAAGTGAAAATAATATATATATATATATACATACATACGTTAAAACTTGATTCCATAAAATATAGTGCTGTCTAAGGTGGTCCAATTAATTATACGCTTTGAATTCAATGCCCATACTCTATTTATTCCTTGTTTAAACAAATTAGCTCGTTTCAAGTTATTGAATTGGTCCCAATTTGAGAACATTCCCTTCGCATTTACAACTACCCAACCCTAAGTTTGCAATTGCATGGCTACAAATATATATCCGATGTTAATCCCAATTTTGTATAGTCTCATACAGACTAATTGATATTGCGCGTTGTCTCGACGTCAAGTTATCATCGTTTCTTATTATCCACACGCATAATTTGTAGGGTCACTACTCACGAGATGGATTTATATAATCACGTTGCTTCTCTTGTATAATCCGTTCCAATTAATGCGTAACGTCCATGGATGTGATATAGTGAAACATGTGGTGTACATACGTAATCCTTATAGTATTTTAATGTCATCTCTCAAAGTTACAAATATGGTATAACAGAAATATAGTTAAAACTTATAAATCTAATTCTGTATCAAATAAGAAAGAAAGAATATACTAAATCTAATAACCACCAGCAACTCGGTCCGTCCTTAATTATTTGATTCTTTTCTAGGAATAGCTTCGTTGTTGTTGGCCGTTTAAACTCATAGATTTCGGCTCGGATGCTTTACATGTGTTAGGTATGCGGAAAACTTTTGTCAAAGATCATGCTCACCCTTGCGATTAGTCTGGCAATCCCGACCTTTGGTGTAATAAATAAATATATATAATTACCAATCAATATTATATTGTACAATGGTCGAAGACTACAACAAAATTTAAGCGCATATAGAAGTTAATTTGGTTTAGTGGTTAACTTGTATTATTATTATTTTTATCGTTTGGTTTTCTGGAATAAAATTCAGTAATTTTATAGTTTTAAAAAAATCAGTGTGATAGTAAGTGTCGTAGCAAACAATTTTTACAACTCTTACAGAATTTTTAACGTAAATCTTGGTTTAAGACTTATAGGTGAACTCCACGAAAACTCACAATTCTCAGACCCTTTTTAATTTGTTCCATTTGATTTATTTTCTCGTAAACCACCAAAAACACACACACACAATTGTAGGGTTCTATAATATTAACCGAAAAATCAAAATTATCAAAATAATTGACATACACACGAACAAACATTACAAAAGCAGTTGAAAATTAGTTAAAAACACACTCAGACGCAAAACATTGTTTCTTAAAGAAAGCTCAAGTCTTGGATCCTAATCTCAGTTTTAAACTTCTTCGGATGAGACATGTCATGATGATCAACCTTGGCTGTGTCTTTCACATTCCTAGTGCTATCAACAACCGAGACAGCTTTGTGACTCTTACAACCCGACAAAAACCCACCCGACCGGACTTTCTCAGCAACCGCCGGTTTGGTTTTAACCACCGAACCATTTCTCGTGACCCTCTTCATCATATCGAAATCTGAAATCACCGACTGATCTGCCATACTTCCCGTTACCACACTCCACCCAATGCTAGCCTCACTCGGCTCATAGACACTGCTCGTTATGTTCTCAATCTCGAACAAATCAGAACTCGCTTCGCTTGATGTATCTTCCTCTTGCGTCTTGCTGCTCATCGAAGATTTATTGCCATTGTTGTTCTTGGTAGAGAGATGGTTTGGTATCGCGTCCCATGTAAGCATAGAAAGCTTTCTCTCGAGGTTCATGGCGATATCGGACCTTTGAATAGGTAATGGAAGCTTCTCTGGCACGTGATAATTTGTTTTCTTGGCTTCATAAGGGAGTCTTGGTTTGTCGTTGTTCTTTCTTGCGTCGTAAGAAACGAAATCCCGATCGGAATTTCTACCTTTACTCGAGATTTTATGGTCGGTATTGACGGTTTTGATCCCGGAGCAGGGACCATTGCATCTAAATCCACCAAAAGAGACGCTTGTCTCGTTCGTTTTTCGCTGCTTATTGTCATTGTTGTTGTTAATCCTCATGAGAAAGGTTTTACTGTTGTAACTTGACTCGGATCTTACACTTGGAGTTCCATGTCGGCTTGTTCTTGATCTAGACGACGTTGTTTTCGTCAACTGAGGATGAGGAAGATCTTCTCTGTTTTCCTTCTCGTGTTGCTTAGTGATATCCACCGTGGAGTCAACATGATCTAGCTTCATGCTGAAGTACTTTTCTGCGCCGAAAACTCCAATCTCGGAGTCAACATCAGCAACAGACGCTTTAATCGTGGGTTTGTCTGAGATTTTAGAAGAAGGGTATTCTTGGATTGAGGAGAGGACAAGTAGTTGTGGGTTATAAGTTGAGATTTGGCGAAAATGGCCACTCTTCTTTTCAGCATCCATCTTTATTGTGTGTGTATATATGTTGTTTAATAACTACTTTATGAAGTGGCAAAATACAAAAAGATCAAACAAATAGGGTTTAAAGGGGAAATGACAAGAAGAACAAAGCTATGGAAATGATGGGAGATCTGCAGAGAGAAAAAGCTTTGAACGGTGGATGTGTTCATGAGGAGGAATTTTCAGTATATTATATAGAAAAAGAATCTCAGTGGATGAGATGGTGCCAAGTCACCGTTCGTAGCTACACAGTTTGCAAACCCCTCATTTATAAAATTAACTATGGGTTTTGTTTTCTAAAGAAATATTAGAAGTACATTTTCATAAATTGAGAAAGCACATTATATACAACCAGAGGTCTAAAGCCAAATTTCCAATTACTAGTCATAGTATATAAAAAAAGAAGGAAAACTTTTGCAGTTTAAGATATCAATATTAATTCACCATATGATTAAAAAACTTTAAACTACAATAGAAATACTCGAATCATGGCCTCTCGACTGCCATAATGAATCTTTCAACACCATAAGTTGATTCAAAAAATACATTTGATAGGTACTCCTTCTGTTTCAAAATATATAATCAAAAGAAATTTTGTCAATTAGAAGAAAACATTTTAAATAAAATTTAATATTTTCTGTAACTTTTTGATTTTTAAATATAAAAATTAATTTTCTTAAAGAACGTATTTTATCCAAAACATATTATATTTTGAAACGGATGAGATATTATTTTTTTTAATCAAAGTCCAGAAATGTTGAGTTTGAAAATAGAAAGTGAATAACGGTATTTTAGAATGGGTTTTTAATATGATTCAGTGAGTTATCGTATAAAAATGATATTTGTTTCGATAAAAGTACATGTTCGTCGCACATAAATTTATATAAATATTTGTGTGTCATCCATTATCCATTTTGCGAACATTTCAATACAAATAAGGAAGCCGGCTTCGAAATAATACTTTAGTTATACGCAATCAAATATTAGTATATTTAATTATTCAATATTTTACAATATTAATTGGAATAACCTTTCATAAATATGTTATATATGTTTTATTTTGTCTTTGTTACACGTAAATGATGGGGGAAATCAATCGAACATGGTGATGCATAGCATACCACTTATTGAACATGGTGATATATATGTTTCCAAAACGTGATTCCGCTATATTTTTTTTATCATTACAGCATTCATTAAATTTTCAAGCACACATACAAAATGATTCCGCTACTATACTATATGAGCTATGTTTTTTTAATGTATCCTGATTTCTATAGCAGATTTTTTTTCCGCTCAAGTGTTTTCTATTACTGCTAACACAAAAAGTGTTTTCTATTACTTTACTTTCGTCATTTCACATATAGTCATCCCCATATTATTTCCAGATGTTACAGGAATATAGTAGATATAATCGAAATGAGCATTGTGACTTATGAGTTAGACCTTTCAACTTTATACAGTGTCTCCTTCCAAATTGAAGAATGATACGAATTATCACAATCATCAAATTGTTCTTTTCCTTATATCGAATTGGGATCCCTATCGAATTTATGTATTATGTTGATTTATCCATGATAAAATAGTATGTGGACAACGTAATGACAGGTGGTATGTGGAAGTGGAACAAAGAGAGGGGAACCGGGCCAAAGGAATAGCTTGGTATTTATTGTTATGCCTATTGTTTCAGTAATAAATAGGTTTTACATGGAGTTTTTTTTAAATGGATTTTCCAATCCCAACAAATATATATCACACATGCAATTATAAGTTGCCTTGACGTCCGCTGGAAAGTTTGGCAGTGGGCAACGTCAAATATCTTTTCAGTATCATTATTGTCTTCTAGGAATAATACCAATCCAAATATATAAACTTGGAAACTTTCAAGAACACAATTGTTTGTTTTTCATCAAAGTGCGTGCCAGAGGATCAATGCTTTTAGTTTTGAAAGCATTATACTAGCTAAATATGTCGTGCATGATTTTCTGGTTGTTTCGAGCTTACATTATCTTCGCCGGAAAGCATCGGTGAATTTTGGCACTCGTTTAAGAATGAAGCCATATAAGTTAAGAATTTTATTTAATGTGTTATGTCAACAAAATGTCAAGATGACCGAGTTGGTCTAAGGCGCCAGTTTCAGGTACTGATCCGAAAGGGCGTGGGTTCAAATCGCTCTATTGACATTGAGGTCATCTGTTTTATTTTATTTTTTTGTAATATAATTTCATTCTCGCTGAAATTTCACAAAATGAAATAAGAAGACACGTGGAGATTAACGTATAAGGCCTATACGATCCATTGGGCTATACAAACAAGATCTTCTCCAAAAAAACAGAAGATTTTACTTTTTTGAAATAAGTGAATATCACCAAAAAATTTTCAAACTTGCAAATATGAGATTATGGCATTATCATATTTCTAATCTCATATTTTTTTAAAAAGTCATCAGTTTCATTTTTTTGGCAGCAAAAAAATTAGAAAAACTCATCAGTTTCATATGAAAATGTTTTTTTTTTTTGGGTTGCAATACAGTGTAATCATAGAATAAAGACCTCGAGATACAATACAGCTTTGTGCTACCCATATGACATGTCTTGTTGTCAATGTACAGTTAGCGAAACAACAAGTGAAGAACGTTACAAGATTGTCCTTACTCGTTTACTGTAAAATCAACTAATTTGTTTCAATATTCGAAAACCCATTCAAAGTCTCTTCCTTCCTTGCTCTTTACTCTGTCGGATCCAAGTCACTGGTATAATGGATTACATAAAGAACGTTGATAGATCCGCTTTCATTGCCATTGGGCCGGAAGCTCCGTTCATGGTGGCCGGAACAATGGCCGGAGCCATGGAGCTGTCGTTTAGTTCATCCGCCAATCTCGAGATCTTTGAACTTGATATTCAGTCCAATGATCGCCAACTGAAATTAGTGGTGTAATTGCGCACGCTAGACATGTTTCAGGACAACAAAGCGTATGTGAGTTTGCATCTATTTTTCAGAATTTTATGTTTTTTGGTTTCCGATACTTTGTTATCTGATGTCTGTATTCTCTTGTTAATTAGGTTCGTGCTCTTGAATTTAATGTTATGGCCTCAAATAAACTTGCTTCCGGGGCTGATTATGGTACAGTCTGCATTTGGGATTTAACAAATTAAGTAGAGCCTTCTTATATTTCTCTCTCTGCAAAAAAACTGCGTTTGCTTTAGACGCTTTAGAGCCAAGCAATGTAGGAAGTCTGAGTTCATGAGATTGGTGTTACAGGAGGTCCGGGTTCGAATATAGTTCTTAACCATTTTGTTTTGCCCAAAGTGGAAATATAGGGCCCAACTCTGTGATTAGTTATTGGACTATTTAAGTTATATATCTTAAGAGAAATGTCTACAGATTCACAAAATCACAATATGTATGCTCCAAAAAGAGTATTTATTTATTTATTTTATTTTTTTTGTTAAACTTTTAGTAAACAATAAGCAACTCATATCCTGGGTCCCACCCCGTTAAAAAAAGAAGAAGAAGAGTATTTATTATAAAATTACAATCAAAGAAAAACTACAATGTTAATTTCCAACAAATTCGAGTGGCCACTAAGAGCACCTCCATCAAGAGGTTCTAGAGAAGGAGTTCTAAAGAAATTATAATGACAAAATAATACATTAATATTAGGAGGGTTATTAAAAGAGGAGAGATGAGCTCTAAAAATTCTCATTTGAAAACCTTTCTCTCTATTTTAAGAACCTCTCTTTACTATTTTACCTTTTTGTAATTTAAGAACCCCTCCTTTAAAACCATTGATGGAGGTGGTCTAAGATGAGCAAAAGAAGCCAATATATTTTTGGTGGTAGTGTATTGCTTTAAGATATATTTAGTGGCGTCAAAAATATATGGAGCGAATTGGAAAACATGAACCTAAACGATTTGATAACATGATTTGAAATGTGGGCCGCTGTGTTTTAAATTAAATTACTTTTACATAAACATAAAAACAAAACAAAAAAAACTCCACACGATCTTTTCTTGCAACAAAGAGAGTGATAATGACCAGGACCGTGTATTAATTAATTGTGTAAGTGTTGCATTGACACATGACTTCCGGCTTTATTTATTTTTAATATGTTCATGAACTCGAGTTAATTTTATTAGCAACATTAAATTTACTTTTGATTTAATTTTGTTTAATGACCTCCAAATAGTTTGACACTCGGCATGCCACTAAAACTTTACTTTAATTGGATAGAAATTTTTTTTGCTGAAAATTTTATATTTTTAATATGTGTACGTAGAACATTTTATCGGAATCTTTTGTCTGTATAGTGGTGGGTCGAATATTCAAGAGAAAGAGACAAAGGGAAGAACATATGATTATTGATACTTGTATGCATGAATTACTTTTTTATATATTTTACGTGACAGAAGCTAAGATCCGGTGTCAGAAAAAAGACAAAAAAAATGCTACGATCCAAATTTTATTTTACAAATAAAATATTCTTTTAACTACTTATTTTCAATAAAACTCACCTATCTATACCTATAAGTCAATATAAGAATAAGAGCACAGATTTAACTTTCTTTAATTAATTTGAGTTTTTTTTAAAGTATTATTAATTCTAGTCTCCCTTTATAGATCTGTATATTCTCATTTTTTGTTCCTGTCATTGACCATATGCTTTGTGCATGTGCTATATATATACATCAAAATATATTAATATACATCAAATTAAGCATTGGAAGAAATCGCAAGTGCTCCTAAGGATAATCTCCATCGAATCAGAAATACACGGTATCATGTATCCTGCTTAAAACATTAGCATACAAAATATATCGATTATAATATCCAAATGTGATGAGCTGAATGAAGATTAATTTAGATTGGAGATTCTTGCGTTTAGAGAAGGTTACTGGTTTAGGTATGTCTTCAGAATATCTGTCACCAAAGTTATCTACGGCTCATTGTTTTCTACATAGACTACATCTTAAAAGTCTTTAACACTTTTCGGTTATTAAAAACAAAATCAAGATCCGAAAGAAAAAAGTTGAAAATTTTCCAAATATTTTATTCTTAAATAGATAAAATCTGAAGCGTCGTTCACATATATATATACATCGACACATAGGTATATAACACTATACATCAAATCAAGATTGAAGAATCATTAATCATATAGATCGGCGTTAATGCAAGTATTTGGACATATCAAAAACCATAAACACACGTAAATACATCTATCTAGTATAAATCAATAGATAAATCCAAAGCAGATTCCTTCTTCTTTTTTTTTTCATTAGAAATCACCAATACCTTGCTAGGCTTTGCTTCCTTTTTCTTCATCCTCTTTAATTCGCGTTCGGTGGAGAATACTCACAAACAACCTCTGTTTCAACTTCTCTCCGGTGAAAATTCCGGTGACAACCACAAGCAGCGCACGTCAAAGGATCATCGCCGCCGCTTGCCATAAACTCACGGCAACCGTCAACAGCGTAGCCGCCGATATTAGCGGCGTGATTCTTCTGGCACTCAACATAACGGACGTTGCTCGAAGAAGAAGTCGTAGTGTAAGAGTTTCTTCTCTGTTTTATCACCACTTGCCTCTTCTTCATCTTCTTTGTAAACTGATCTCTCAAAAAACCCTAATTTATTTTCCGATTACTTCGTTCTGTGGGGGGAAATGATCAAAGACATTTTTTGGATACGAAGTAAAAGGGTATTTGCAAATGCCCCTTTGTAGCCTTAATAGTTAAATAGGGCTGTTGAGTAGTGTTGACTATATCCTTACACTATAGACGGATTTGCCGAATCATTTGTTAAATATATATGCCTAAGCATTTATAAGCAGACGCTTCAGGAAAAAGGAAAAGAAGTTATTGTGCAACTTATCTATATTTGGTAAGACAAAGACACATATATATTAAGGGTAAATATATGTTTCGTAACATGAAAGAAGTACAACAAAAGATGTATAATATAAGATTTACTAGTTTTCGTTGTTGTTAAATATAAGATTACTAGCTAATGGATTAATATATGTAATCAACTTTTTAATATATGAATCGGATAAAATATTTTTGAAAACTTTGAAGATATTTTAAAACCAACTTTTAGATAGATGCTAAAACTAATACAAACTATTTAAATTATAATTTCAAATTTAACTTTCATTTTATTTCCAACTGTCTTCCAAATTGAATATTATAAAAGATGGAAAACATAAACCAAGCTACCAGCCTTATTTTACCGTTGTTTTCACGTGCAATTGCTTTGCATAAATCATTTTCTTCATCGAAAAAATATTTTATTAAGAAAACCAACTAAATGGTAGCCACTAGCCGGCTCATGAAATAAATAAATAATTGAATAAACAACTTAAATGCGTATCCGAGTCACTCCAAGGGACATGCTCCTACAAGCAATCGACACTGCAGATTGTTAGAGTACAATCGCATTACCAATCGCATTTTTCTTATATATATAATGGACTTCCATTTACGTCCTTACATATAGAACTATACATTCAGTTTCATCAAAATTATGGCCCCAAAAAAAATCTCTAAATACATTTATGTACACAAACCTATCTTCTATCCTTTTCGTAAGCCATTCTAATTGTGTTTTCATTTAGGAAAATCATTTACAGCCTGTCAATTAAAAAATCAGATTATGCAGAAAGTGAAGTCAAATTAGGACAAATACAAAACTACATATATATATACATATGTACTAGATTAGCAAAATTATGGCAAAAAAAACTTGAAAATTAGCTTGATTTTTCTTGTTAAAATTAACTTAAATTCACTAAATGGATATTGGTTTAGTGCTCTTAAATTTGAAAATTAGTCTTAAACATCAGTAGTTTAATTCCAAGTGATTTACGTCTTAAACATAATATTATTAGTGGAAAAGTGATTTACGCGTTAAACACAGTATTATCAACTGATTATCCGAAAGAACAGAGGAGTCTATAGATCAAAAATCTTAACTTTTACTGTTTATATATTAGTAAATAGCTTAAATTCTAACTTTATACTACTTTTTTGTTACCCTCGCTTGGATTGACAAAAATATTTAATTTTTCTTTTAACAATTTGGCTAATTAGTCAATTGACTTATAGCGTGTATCAACAAATGTGGATCCCAGTTGCTACGCAAAAGACAACACGTCAATGCGCCATGCGATTATAAATTAGTTTTGACCTAAACTGATCAAAATTAAAATTTACTTTCTATATAAATAATTAAACACATTTTGTTAAAATATATAAATTGTCAACTTGTAAACTCGAGACTGCTTAATAGTTTGATTAAGACGGAGTTTTAGAACTATGAAGGTTCTACGGTTCGCTACATTTATATGAAATTGAAAATATATGAATGTAACAAATCAAATCTCTTTTAACAAAAAAAAACAAAAACTCAAATCAAATCTCTGAACAAAATCCAGTTTATAAAAACAATAAAAAAAACTATTATGAAGATCTTGACAAACCAAAACTATTTGAGAGTCATTTGATCTCGACTTTTTTTTTTAAATAGTAATGAGGTTCGCAATCTGTAAAACTTTTATTATTTTAAAACAGGGTATAGACCATATTAAATTAACTTTTGTTTAAAAAACAAATTTTTTTCAACGCAAATCAAACTCGTTACTTATTTAATTTTGACCTATAAAAAGTTATTACTACTCCTTGCAACTGGAGATCTCTGACTTTTACTAATAGTAAGTTCCTTTTTGGTTAAATCAAATTGGTTTCAACTTAATTTCTATTATATAGTAAAAAAATATACTTCTAAAACATGATAATTTATTTGAGATATGTAGCTTCGATCATTGGGATATTAAAAACCGATAATCACGGGAGAATATCAAGAAGTTTGATTTGTCAAATACAAAATTAATACACAGTGAGTTCTTGTTCAATCTCTTGACGAGTTCTAGTTTTTCCCCATCTCCAATAAATACGTAGGTAATATAATTTAAATAATACCTTTCAGAACCATAGTGTTAGTCAAATTCATTGGACTGTTAATAAATGATTTAAAACTACAATTAAGCATTCACATTGTAAACCTGTATAAGAAAAAAAAACATTCATAAACCAAAAAAAAAAGTATTCACATTATATCAGAATAATAATATATTCGTACAAAAAGTTGAAAATATATAAAGTAGTAAAGCTCGCATTTATTATAATTTGGTATGGAGAAGGATGGAGAGAGAGAAGATGGGTTGTTCTTAAATATCTGTGTAAAGAATAATAATTATACTTATATCAGTCAAACTATTGTCTTAGACTCTTCAAGTGTTAAATAGATCATACCATACGTAATTAACTCATATATATTACTCCATCACTTTACAAACAACATCATTCTAGAGTTATTTTTTTTAAGAATATCATTTTACGTTAGAAATGTGACTTTCTAAACCAAAATCCTGATTATCTTTTATTCAAAGCTATTTTTTTATAAAAAAATTGAAAAGTTATTATCATCATCTAGTTAGTGAAATCTTAAACAAGAACATATTTGTATAATAAGTAAAATGATTAATTTCTTTAAAATATGTTCAATACTATTTAATCTCATTTTTTCAAGTACTAAATAAGTTAAACGATAGATTCAATAATCCACACCGTCTCTTTAACAAACAAAAAACCCAGTCTAAAGAAAGAGTCCGAAGAGAATATCTGTCTCTCGTTTTACGTGTTTCCTTATTTGGCTAGTTCCTTACGAAGAAGTGAATGGGCTTATTTCAAATAAAAAGCCCAGCCCACTCGTGAGGCTTTTTGTGTTGTCTGAAGTTGGGCTCAAGAACCAAAAACACTTATAGAATTTTGTTCATTGAAAAGATCTTAAAAGATACATCTATGCTCGGTGTTTATACTGATAAATAATCTGATTAATCAGAACCAATTCACTTCGAAACAGAGAAAATCATACAAAGAACAAACTAAATCTTGTATATTCATATATATATATATATAATGCATCACACAAAACATATATAATGCAATACATGTTTTAAAGAACATAATTCAATATAAACTTCAATCCATGAAGGATTAAAGACAAATATTAAATTATTTTATAAAACATACTCCCTCCATTTTTTAAAAGGGAGTCATTCTTGAGTTGATTTTTTTGTTTAAAAAACAATATTATTTTATATCTCCAATGTGATTTTTTAAACAAAAGTTTTACTTTACCCTTTATGGAAAGCTAAAACTCTTTGAATTTTATTCAATATCAATTAACTAGTGACATATTAAATGAAAGCAAATTTGTATAATTGAAGATTTTCTTAATTTATGTGAAAGCACTCTTCATGAAACGGAGGGAGTAATAGTACATAAAGAAACTAAGAGTAACTGAGACTGCAGAAACAGAGTATAGCCTTAGCCTTACTTGCAGAAACAAAACATTCTCTTTAAAAAAAAAATGTCAGCATTTGTTGTATTTGTTGTGTATAGGATCAGATCCTCTTCCAATCATTCTTTTTACTGACTGATTTGGTTCAGATATAACCATAGGAGAAGGTGCCAAATCGCGATTTCCTTCCTTTGATGATGAATCAGACTCAGACACTTCTAGAACACGCAAAGGATGAACAAACAGAAGTTGGAGCCTCATGTCTCTCTCCCATCTTAGACTCGAAACCTTATCCGTTTGAAGTGCCAATAACGCGATGAAAAGAAGAAGAACCATTCCTCTATGAGGAATTGAAACACTCATTTTGAAGAATTTAAGAGTATAATATATAGATACTACGATGTTTTGTTTCTGAGAGTACAACTTGAGAGATTATATAAATGGAAAAAGGTTAAAGAAGAAGAGAGAATTTTGTCTCACTCTTTATTTATTTGGAATGGAGAGAAGATTGGTAAGAAGGAGGCATATATAAAGGCTGGTTTTAGAAGAACTCTCTTCTGACAAGTTTGAACCAAACTCTCTTTTCTTTGTTCCTTCATTTCAATATTTTTTCTATTTTTAGCATACACATGTACCTACATATGTATTTGTGTGTTAACATTTTCCGTTTATTGGGTAAGGTGAATGGTGAAATATTGATACAAATATAGTCTTGTGTTGCTTTTCGGGCAATGTTCTTTACACACAATTTGTCCCTATCAAATGGAATCACCAAAGAGCATAGAGATATCTTTGGAACATTCTCTTTCTCCTGACATAGATAGCCGTTACTTATACTGTATCTAAATGTTCATACATAATAATATTAGGAATCATAATTCACTTATTTAAAAATAACAAGAAACTAATAAAGTTTTTACAAAACCAAACAAAATTGTGTCAAAATATAGATGGGAATTATGTCCGTTATAGATGGGGTTTTCTAAACACAGCGACAAATGCATATAAGATGTAATTATGCTAAGATAAGCAAATTACAGTAAGTATGCGGAGAAGAATTTTTGGCTTGAAAATTTTGATATTCAAGAAGAAGCAAGAAGGCCCTCTTAAAGGGGGAAAAGTGTTCATTCAAAAAGAATAAATTGAAAATGATGAAGAAGAATAAAAATAACCTGAAGGGGAATTTGATTCGAAAGCTTGTGTTAATATCAACTTTTGTAATTCCAAGCTCTAAAATTCAGTCTTGCTTCTTTGAGCTCAATGTATTATCCTTTAGGCTTCTTCTTTTTTTCCCTTTTATTACTTATCCCTTCCATCCCTAATCATTCATTCAAACTTAGGACCACTGGACTATACTATCCATTTCATGAATTTAAAACTTTTTCTTCATTCAACTGGTTATAACTTATTTGTTTTTCATTAAAGTAGTTGTAAACTATATAACTTATAAACACCATTATACCGTCTTAAATAAAAAACGATAACCTTCATGGGTATATACATATATATTTTTAAAAAGTTAAAGATGTCATAAACATTGGTTTATTTTGAAGGTAAAAGAAGTAATGTAGGATGAACACAGAAAATAAAATTCCCAAAAAAAAAAAAAACCTATGTCTACATTCTCAAACAAACATAAACACATACTCTAACTACATAGATAGATGGTAAAATATTGTAAGATTGAGAAACATCGAAGGCCTCAACCTTTTGTTTACCAGATGATCAAATTATCTCTTCCACTCTACAGGAGTTGTTGCCTTCCCTGCAAAACCCCTAAACAATCCAAGCAAAATTATTTGAGAGAAAACGCAGAACCACTACATAGATTTTCTTGTGAGAAATCTTTTGTTTGTTTGTTTAGGACACTAACCGTTTCCTTCTCGGGACGGAAGAAGAGGTATCTCAGTCTTGTTTTAGGAGAATGAGAAGTGACTCTTGCACTATTACCTGAAGATGGTAGAGAGTAACGTCTACTGGTTTTCTCACTCACATGATGCCTAGGTGAAGAAGAGTTTTGTAGCCTTAGCTTTGCTTTCGCGGATTTAGTCGCTTGCATATAGGCTATAGCTAGGTATTCCCGGGCTACTAGTCTGATTCCCATTACTACTCTCATTAAGTTCGGCAGTGTGAGTAGTAGTAACCGAAGAAGCCTTTTTCCCGGATTTCTGATTCTCCTTCCCAGCTGAATTCTCCTTAGGGTTTTGTTTGGGAGTTCTCTCTTCTTTGGTATCCTCCTTTTCCTCAGCCATTACATTTTCTTCACTCTCTTCGATTTGATTGACCAATGTGGAATTAAGTGCTTCATTGGTTTCTAATGGTCCATTAACTCCTCAGGCTGTTCCACCACAGTCTCAGCCATTGCATCTATTTTCTCTTGATCAAAGACATTCACAGGATCTTTTAAAGCTGGATTTGGCTTCTTGATTTCCTTCTCTGGAACTAGTAGTGGTTGGATAGAGTTCTCAACTACAGGAATATGTACTTTCCTCAATCCACGTTTCACTTTTTCTAGATCAACTTGAGGATTTTCCATAGCAGGTAATGGTTCTACAGATTGGCTTGAAACTTTGCGGAAGCTGCGTTTGGGTTTCTCAAACTCAAATGATGTCTGTTCCACCGAAGGATTATCGAGATTTGAAGTAGGGACTGTGCGAACGCTCTTCTTCAGTCTAGCAAACTCAGCCTCGACTATCTGAGAATTACTGGCAAAGGCGATGAAGCAAGAAGCTGATAAGAAAGACGACAACAAAATCATCCACTAGGATCTTCTCAACTCCTAGTCTTAAACATAGAAATAGCCAAAACGAAGTATACCTTCTGAGCAAAAGCATTTGCTGTTAGCTTCTTGATTCCCTGGTAAGCATGTGTATCAACAACAGAGTCAGCGAGTCCATTCTCCTCATAAGACAAAAAGATGCAGAAATAGAGTTAAAAGCTATTCAGCTAGAAAAACCGAAACCACAGAGAAGCGCGAGATGAGCATTACTTTAGGCCGATGATGCAACTGACATTTCCTATCAACTTCAACTCCAATGTCAGAATGTCTGACCTCTCTTCCTCGAATAAGTGCTTGCAATCTGACAATTCCCATAACACAGCACAGAGTAGAAACAGCTTGCCTCCTAACCATGTGACCACGGATAAGTGCTTGTAGCCTTATAATACCTTTTAATGCCCAGAAAGCACGTCGCGCCTTCGCATAGAGAGTAGAGATCAGAATACAAAAAAAACGAAAAAGAAAAACACCAATAACTGCAAATCAAGAGCCATGTCTATATATAGTCCAGAAGCTTTAAAACATTACCAAGTAGCCTCTATACGCAGCCTGGATGGTAGCTGCTGCAATCTCTTGTTGGATTTTCTCTGATTCGGATAGCGGAACATCAGGAATAGAAGCAGCAACTTGAGTATCTGTTGGTTGGACCTCGGAAACTTGTATCTGGTCGTCTGAAACATCTTCAGGTTCTAGGTTATGTGTCTCTACCAAACCACTGGTATAAACTGGTGCATTTCCAAAGGATGGAAGATCCGAAACAACATCGTTTTCTTCAATCTTTGAAATAACAACTACCTCTTTTCCATTCACAATTCGCTGCGCGTAATAACCATTGAATTGTTATAATCATTAGAAACAGACAACAAACAGAAAGGATATCAGAAAGTGGCACCATCCACAGAACGAAATTAGTCGTGAACATCACAACACTGAAAGTTAAGAAACTAGTAAAAGAGAATCTTAGTCCTCTAAGACCACCATTACAGTACTCAGCCACAAAAATGAAACTATTAAGATATGGAAATCTATAGGCTTTATCACACAACATTTTGAAGGAAAAAAAAGAAGCATTACCTCCTTGTCTTTAGAACCACTAGATTTAGATGGTTTCTTTCCAAGTAATACACTTTTTAACCACCTTGCGGGCTTTCCCATGATGTCTAGTGTCTACAACCAAAATTCAAAACACCTGCATTTGTCCGAATAATCACAAATAATTATGCTCAAGGAATAACAAAGACTATAACACAACACTTTCATAACCAAATTATTGCAATTTGCAATCTGTAAATTTTGGTTCTAACTAGAGCTTGAAATTAAAGAGATACATAAGCTATTTGTAACAAGATTCAACATATTAAGTTCAATGGATCAGCCATTTGTTTATAAAGACTCTGTAAAGATCTAAATTCATAATCACTGTCGTTCAATGAGTAGATGAGCTAAAGATTTGAATTCTCTTTGATATATAATCAGCTCTAAAAACAAGGTTAAATTGTAAATAATAGTTCCTCCGTTTCAGACTATAAGATATTCTATCTCCAAACATGGAGATTAAAAACTTGCTTTAAAAAATAACATTTAATTTATAAAATAAAAACAATTAGAAAAAACTGCAAAATATTATTGGTCACATAAATATATAAAAACATCTTATATTATATTTTGAAACAAGAAAAAACCCTTAAAACATCTTCTGTTTTAAAACGGATGGAATAATCATTAACCAATGAAACCAAACATGAAATGTAAAGCAAATGCACTGATTACCATAAAATCAACAAAAACTCCAAAATTGCAAAACATATAAAACTCCAGAAATGGAATTTACCAATACCAGATCTGGAACTCACCTTGCAAATTAAATGAACCTGATCTCGAATCCACATTACCTGATCTCATAATCAGCAGTAAAAGAAAAACGAAAAGAATTTTTAAAAAGAGGGGTCCTCGAATTTTGTCTTAAAACTAAAACTACACAGTAGTCGAACTAGTTCGAGACATGTCGATCTCAAATAAGAGCATTTGTCGGATCTCTTGTCTGAATTTGACACAAACTAAGAGAAAGACAATATTACCGTGAATGGGTTCGTAAAGGAACGACTTTTATTATCCACTGAGACATTTCGTCGAGCAACTTGTGCTCTATTCTTGAACATAGTCAAAACAAAGGCACGGCCAAATGGATCAATTTCTCAAATACCCACAACTAACCAAATTAATCTTTATAATTTTCATCATTTTATCCCTCATACATATAAAAATAATCTTTGTACCCTCAATTTGATGTAAATCCAAAAATATCACTCACTTGATTTTTAAATTAAATTTAAATATAATTGTACTCAATAATATTCCGTTATACCAAATATGAGTTTCGTTACCATATAAGTTTTCATATTTTTTCTTGTATCATTTACAATTACAACTATATGTACTTAGATTTCTCAAATTGTTATATAAAGTTGTATTCAATTACAACTATATGCTCGGTAGTCATATAGTTGTATTCAATTGTACTTATTATGCCGTAATTGTACTACTTATACTACAAATAGCAAATTCGAACGACAGAGAGCCAACCATGGTTGCGTTGCACAAGACGGTGCCGCCTCACCTCGAATTCATTTCTATGGATGCGCGCTATTGGTTTAAACCATCTGAGATAATGTATTTTGTTTGGTATCACTTACAATTATAACTATATAAACCGATTTGGTCGATAATCAAATTTAGCTGTAAATTTCATCCAGAAAGATATTAGAAAAATGGTCCCGGCCAAATTCGCCTCAAAAGTAAAAATCCAGAAGTTTAGAAACTAAACTAATGATTCACTTTTCAACTCGACAGTAAAAGTGAGTTGTTTTATCCAATGTTACAAGTAACTATTTTGTCGAAAAAAATTACAGGAAATTAAAACTGCGGTTTCTACAATCCCTCTGCCTTTGGCTGGACGTGTGTTTATGTACTAGCATAAGGAACAACAAAGAAAGAAGCTTAGCTTTGTTTAGCCAAATCCCTTTTGTAATGCAAAGTTGAAACCTTTACTCTTCCTGTTTGTACTGTAAAAGATTTCTTGTAAAATAAATTTTTTTAAACATTGGATCTTAGATTTTAGTAGGATTTGTGGTGCAGCCTAAATGATATTGGCAATGTGCAGAGGTTGGTGACAAACTCTCAAAGATAACGACCAAAATTATACTTAATAAAAGGATGAACTGAAACACTAGAAAATACAAAAGGCACTGAAGATGAAAAAGTGAATCAGGGATGCATCAAACGTCATCTTGACTGAGAACTCCAAGAACTAAGAATCTCTAGTTTCGGGCAGCTTTAAGTTTCATACTTTCAACCACATTAGCCAGAAAACAGCAAAGTTTTGATTCTGAAGCTAAAGCATCTGCTACTCGGTCCATTGATTTTAGCTCTTCATGCAAATCTGAATGCAGAACCAAAGTGGAGAAGTTCTCATCGATAAAAATCCCCAAGCATTTGGTTATGTCTTCGAGTGTAGGAACCCAGTTGCATAGTTTCAAACCGAGCATGGATTCTGCTCTAGGGCATGGACCAGCTTGAGGGAACCTCTCGTACTTCTTCATCCATTTAGAGAGATATCGAATAAAACTACTCATCTCATTTCCACTCAACTTACTGACTGCAGATGCAAACATGACTTCATCAACATTATGTGAAGCTAACAAGTAATGCAGGCAAAGCTCAGAGGGTGAAAACCCGTCATGAGCAACCATCAGCAAGATCGAAGCCTCTTCAGCAACTTTAGACTTTTTCGACTGCTCTTTGTTGCCCGTCTTTTCAACAGCTAACAAAGCCTGACTGTCCCACTCTTCTCTAACCTTAACCATAGTACGAATTGCTTCCTTTGATGGGCATAGAAAATACTTCAAGATCAAAAGTAGCTCACTTGCCCCAAGATTTGAAGCTTGTTTGATCACAACACAAAGCAAATCTGACTGTTGCTTCTCAACAAGATTGCTAACTAAATAAGAGTATGAAGAAAGATCAACCAAGGAGTTTGAAATCAAGATTTCCACTAGCTCCCACATCTCTAGACGGAGACAACCTTTCAAAACTAAACCAGATACATCTCTACCCATCAGAAAGCCATTCTTCTCCACCAGTTTATGTATCTCTACACCAGCTTGATCTCCCAAAACTAACTCTTCGGACTTAGCATCTGAAATCCCAACTTTCTCACCAATTTTCTCAAGAAACTGTTTCAACATTCTGAAACACTCATCTTTGTCAAACCTGTTAGTATCCTTAAGCTTCCTTTTCAGCTTAGATGAAAAGCTTTTACCCAAATCGATGACTTCAACATCACTTCCAGAGACTCCCCACCCGGATATTGGATGAATAAGGGTACCAGGATTAGAGTTTTCTAGCTTCGGTTTCAGATTTGCGAATATACCATCGTTACTAAGAGGAATTGGATAATCCGACTGCGACTCGACTCGGTCCTGATTCGCTACTGCCTTGGAGATAGCTTCGAGCAACGTCATTGCGACATACCAAAGTTAGCACGGTTAATAATATCAGCCCAAGTATTAATAACACGCCCTTGACTATCAACTACTGATTGGTTGAAATTGAAACCATTTAGGTTGAAAGCTCCCCTACTCTCGCCTGTCTATTCAAATCAAAGATGGAATTGGGGCTCTAGTCAGTTAGAACTCTGCCAATGTTTTCTTCTATCACTTGAAGCAGTTGTCTATCCGGATGGAAAGTGGCAACACAAAAAGAATCAAACTTTATCCAAAATCTGTAAAAACAAAGAGAACCCATAAACGCAAACACCATGAATCCTTTCCTATATTACACAAACAAAAGCTCAAACAGAGTTTTAAATCTATAAACAAAAACAGAAGATACACTACCAAACAACAATCGATCTAAAGCAGTTTAAGTTTCACCTTCGGAAGGAACATATGAGTATTCGGATTTGTAAAGAGAAAGAGAGTTAACTCGAATCGCCCAGACTCGATGTGTGAGAGGTTCAGAGGAGATGCAGATCAAGATGAAAAGCCCAAAGAAGGCGAGCAATTAGGGTTTAGGGTTTTGTAAATGGAACAGTATTTTCTGTGATTTTGTGTGTTTCCAACTATAACCCTGTCTTCCCTTACTTATTACTACATTTTATTGGATTTGGGCAACGACGAATTTAGCTGATGTCTTCCAAGTCCTTAACTACTGTTTTTCTTGTGGATTTTTTCTTCTTTTTGCTAATTGTAGAAAATGTTTTTAATAGTTTTTGAGATAAGCTTTTTTGTTTTGTTAAAGCTTTGAGAGAAAGTTAAAATAGCTAAGACATGAATGAAATGAGCTTTAACACATTGTCAACAAGTTGACTAGTTATTCTAAAATGTCAATGGCATATACATAACTCTACGCAACCAGCAAAAGTCCTTCGATCGTGGTCCATTTAAATATGTACTTGTTAATATCAATCACATGTCCATGAAAATATTCATTATTATTTTCTATTTTTTTATAACATACATCTTATCGGATTTACATCTAGGTGATAACGCAATGATGATATTAGTATAAACCATTAAACTATGTGTTAAAAATAGTAGTATATAAAATATTAAGATCAATTCACTCAATACTGTTTTTAGTTTGAAACCCGTAAAGATGTTAATAATATTAATTACAACTATATATGAATATATATATATATATATGTGTAGCAAATGCATAACATATTACTAATTGAATGCCAACCATTTGGCAAAAATTTAAAAGACTTTGTTAAACAAATTAAAGAGACAAACTGCTAAACTTAAATAAACTATACATGCATTTGAAATTGATTAAACTTTCAGTTGGAATATTGTTTGTAACAAAGTCATATCTATATTTTTAAAATTGCAAGATGACTGATTAGATATAACTATGATTTAAACTTGTATAATGCATACTGACAAAACAAATTCATATCTTTCTTGATTAATAATAATAATGTCACCAACGTATGACTTTGAGTTCATACTTTGGAGTGCTCATGTTTGGAAACGCATGTACATCACATCTGAGTCATATATCTTTTTTCTAGGTAATTAAATTTAGTATTCTCAATCTATAGTCAAAGTCTTTTCAAACCGCTATAATATACCAAAATTTCACTATTAGACAATACATCCATATACGTTACCAAACTTTATTTCCGCATTCAAATTCAGGTCCAATAAAATTAAATTTACAAAAAAATATACCTATTTTGATATAAAAGAATAACTTGCATATAAGTACAATTTAGAAAATCAATAGTCCATTTGATGCTTTTAGAAAGACACAGCAACTAAAAACCGCATATGGGCGTCCTTTGCAATTTGAAAAAAGGAACAAACAGTCTCATTTTTTGTTAATAAACATTAATACTTCGTGAATGGCACAACAAACACATCAACTGTTAGTCGAAACCCTGTTATTTAACAAAACAAAAAGTCGAAACCATGTTGTAACTTCTAACGTTTGTTTTTGTGTTTCCAAAAAAAAGGGATAGATTAGCTTTATTGACTTAAAAAGTAATGGTATTAAAAAAAAGCTATGTATTTCAAGTAGTCGAAATGTTAAAATAAATGAGCTAAATTAGACTACCTATTAGAATATTCGAATTAGCAAGAAATCTTTGTCTTATTTTCTTTATTCCAGTTTTTGTTCATTCTCTATTAACCACAGTTATCTATTTACCTGTGGATCTTGACATTTTGTTCTGTCGCTACCACTAGAAGTCTAATAGGCTAACATTTTATTAAAAGAAAATATAGAGATAAACTTGTAATGCTATGTGATCAAGAAAGTTCAACGCTGTTCTTTAGCAGCAAAGTTGCCGGTGGGTCCACGATTTCGGCTCCAAACCTAAGCAGTGTTTGTTTGTTGAGATATTGCTGTTTACAAACAAATAAGCGTTGAAGTTGAATATTTCTCTTCCAATTAGTCGACACTCTCCATCCACGAACAATATTAATCCTTTTTTCCTGATTAATCGGGTGCACAATTGTTTTTTTAAGTACGTGTGTTGGTATTAATTTGTTAAAACGAAAACTAATATCCCATTTCATATTTGGTCGTACATTTTTAATGTTGTTTTAACTTATTTGTTTAATTCAATTGGATTGGCTGTTGACCTTTCAAGATTTCAGAGTTGCGTGCTTGTTTTTCTGATGGTTTGAAACATTGCTGCAAAAATGATGACAAAAAATTGTAAAAGTATCTTTATAAAAAAATCAACCGTTATGAAAAAACAATCTTTATCAACAAAGGATAAAAATATCCTATTTATGTATAAAGTTTTTACAAAACTCTTTAGAAATGGTATTTAATCTATAATTTTGGTATGTTAATCTACCGTTAAAACATTTTATTTTTTCTCAAGTTAAAAAAAATCACATAGAAAAATCTACCATAAAACAAAAAATACGAGATTATGTTTAAATGAATTTTATTTTATCATGTTATATATACATTATATGTTTTATCCTATTATACACACGCTATATGTTTAAGATAAAGTTTTGGTAAATTTTTATATATTATATAATAAATAATGTTCTTTGAACACTAATAAATTAAAGAGACTTGTATTTTTTTTTTTGCGAATTATTTAATTGGTATAGTCAAAGGATGTATAGGTTGCATATATAGAAATCAACAGTTCCCAAAAGAAAATATGAGAGCTTTTATCAAAGGAGAATAATGGAGACGGAAGATTTCTTGAGGAGTGGTCATGGAAGAGAAGAAACCCATGAAGAGATGGCAAATTTTGATTCCTCTCACGATGATTCTCATCAAGAACACGAGCATATTATAAGATCCAAGGTACCATCATTATTTTTTGTACAATATTTTATAATTATATGTGATATATACATATGCATAAAAATCAATCTTATCACATATATAAATTTCGTAATCTTCTCACCATAGATTTTATTAGGTAATCGTTTGTTTTTTCCCAGAAGGCTAGGACCGATTTTAATCACTGATTAACCACTGAAGCTTAATTAAAATTCTAAAATTGTAATTACCTAGATCTTTGAATCTCTGATTAGTTTTGTCTTTTTTGTTTTAACTAAACATTTAATTTGTTAAATCGAGTGTAGACTCCAATTTTTTTCTTTTTTGTTAATTCGAGTTGCATCTCTTTTTCCAAATTAATTAGAACATGTTCATGAGGACAATTTGCTCATCTTCATCAACAACAACAATAATTATGAGAAAGAAAGAAAAACTATTTATAGGAATTTTAAGACCTACATATCAAATTAAGAAGAGATTAACCGATCAATAAATGTTTGTATATGTTACAAATATATTTTGATTAATCATATATATTATGAACGTATGATGAGATCAGTTGGAATCAACTAAAGTCGAAATGGAGGAGGCTCAAGAGGAAAATCGAAGGCTAAAGTCATCATTGAGTAGAATCAAGAAAGAGTTTGACATCCTTGAAACACAATACAACCAATTAATGGTCCAACTCCAACATGAGGAACCAAACAAGTTCTCATCAAAAGAGGGTAAAGATGAAGACAGAGAAAAAGTTAGCGAGCGAGAAGAACTTGTCTTATTGAGCCTAGGCAGACGGTTAAAGTCACCAGTTCCAAGTGGTTCAATGACAAATAAAGAGGAAAAAAAGAAAGATATAATGGAGAAAACGGGTGACGTAAGAAGCGTCGAGGATAATGGTAAACGTAGTAACCAAGGGTTGAATATGGGAATTGAATTCAAGGATTTGAGTAGTCCTAATGAGAAGTTAGAGATTGATCATAATCAAGAAACGACGTCACTGGAGATTAGTAATACTAATAAGATCCCATCAGAGAATAGTTTTGGGTTTAAGAATGATAGAGATGATCATGAAGATGAGATTTTGCCTCAAAACCTTGTTAAGAAAACTAGGGTTTCTGTGAGATCAAGATGTGAGACACCAACGGTTAGTAACTTAATACATTTTCCTGACATCTTTAATTTAGTATATACATATATATATATATATATATATATAGTATAATCCTTCGTTCCATGAACGGGTTTAAAAACTAAATTTTAATTGAATTTTTTTCTTCTTAAATACGTTATCATATAAATGTTGGTGTTCGTATTTAGTTGGAAAAATAAACAAATTATCAAGTTTCCTTAAACTACTTTTACAGAGAAAATTGTTAATTCATATCTTGAATTTACAAACAAACATGTTATTATATCTTTAGAGAAAAATAATTCATTAAACATTGATAAGTAAGTCAAATTTTTAATATTTCAAATAGCTATATAAAATTTTAATTATTATTCCGCATAATTTGGTTAGTTAGAGAGTTCAACTTTTGCTTTCATATATTTCTCTTCTATTTTTATAAGAAAAAAACGCATTTTTCCAAAACGATATATTATTCAAGAAAAATACGAATGTCTGATTTTTATTTTCTTGGGTTGGTGTTTGTTTGTTTAGATTAAAGATGGATGTCAATGGAGGAAATATGGTCAGAAAATAGCTAAAGGGAATCCATGTCCTCGAGCTTACTATCGTTGTACCATCGCACCTTCATGTCCCGTAAGAAAACAGGTAAAAACAATACTAATAATTTCAAATAAATATTAGAGAAATTATCAAAAGAACCATAACAAATATAATCCCTAATTTAGGTGCAAAGATGTTCAGACGATATGTCTATACTTATCTCAACATACGAAGGAACACACAACCATCCACTTCCAATATCAGCAACCGCCATGGCCTCTGCTACTTCCGCCGCCGCCTCCATGCTCCTCTCCGGCTCCTCCTCCTATTCTGCCGCAGCTGATCTACATGGCCTTAACTTCTCTCTCTCCGGAAATAACATCACTCCAAAACCTAAATCACCTTTCCTACAAACCTCTTCTTTCCCTTCTTCTTCAGGCCATCCCACCGTCACTCTCGACCTCACAACCTCCTCTTCGTCGCAGCAACCATTCTTATCGATGCTCAATAGATTCAACTCTCCTCCTAGTAATGTCTCAAGATCTAATAATTATCCTTCAACCAATCTCAACTTCTCAAACAATACCAACACATTGATGAATTGGGGTGATAGTGGTGGTAATCACAGTGACCAATACCGTGCAGCGTACGGCAACATTAGCACCCATCAGCAATTACCTTACCACAATAATATTCAAACCCGAACCGCTGAGATATCTTTTGACTCATTTGGAAGATCATCTTCATCACATCCTACAGGACCTACTCAAACCAATCTTGATCATATCGGAATCAAGAACATAATTACTCATCAAGTGTCATCTTTAACTGCTGAATCAATCAAGCCGATCACGAGGGATCCAAATTCCCAATCGGCTTTAGCGACTGCTTTATCTTCCATCATAGGTGGAGATTTAAAGATTGATCATAATGTGACTAGAAATGAATCCGAGAAGAGTCCTTAATTAAAGGAAGTGGCTCTATATGTTCTTATATATACCCAGTACATTTATATATGTGTTTAGTCTTTTACTAGTTTTCTAGTTCATTTGTCGTTTATTCATAATTTTAATTTTGTTGTTGGAGTTTATGGAACTAATAAATAGAACTCGAAAACCTTTTACAGTGTACGTGGAAGCATCTTGGCTTCAGCCTTGATCTAAAGTTACAAATGGTATTCCAAAGGTTTCAAATTACTTAAAAAGCGAATACTCTATCGTGATCTTATGTGCTATAAGTTTGATAATCAGTTTATAGATTGTTTAATCAAAGCTATGGTATGTACTGTGGAGATGAAGAGAAAAATTAAATGGGAAAAATATTATTATAATAGAAGCATATATAATAATAGAAGTATCTGAGATGAATAATAGAAGACATGATCAAGAAAATGAATCATGGAAGAGATTTCATTGAAAGCTTTGGATTTGGATTGCTCTTTGATGATGGAGGAACATGCTTTGAACGACGCGCAACATACGTCTAGCCCCCGAAGAGTTTTGCGAGGAATCTGCACTAGATTTAGAGGTTGATGTTGTGTTTGTAGTGATGATGATCGGTGAAGCAGTAATTGGGATAACAGGGTCTTTAAGAGCTGTTCCTTCTCTTTCAACTCGCTCTTTAAAGCCTCTGTAACCCTTGCTTGAGGTGGTACTCTAGGGTATTCAGCGTCCACCCGAGTTTATCGCGAGCTGTAACCTTTGGTGGAAGTTTCCTGCCCAAGGTAACCACAACTTTAACCTTCGCCATTCCCCACGGATTAGGCCTGGGCCGCGCGTGTTCAGAATGTACCGCTTAGTCGGATCAGGATCCAACATTTGCCTCACAAGGCTCTTGGCACTCTCTGATATCTGAGGCCAAGGGTCTCTCTTAAAATCAAGAACTCCCCGCAAGATCGCAAGAGCAACACCTTGTTCATTCTCTGTCAATAAAAACCACAATCTTACCCGTTTATCTAATCGACATAGGTATGACAATCACACATCTGCTAGAAGCAAATAAAAGAAGCTAACCGGCCCAAAACGGAGGAACACCACAGAGCAAGATGTAGATAATAACTCCGGCGCTCCACACATCAACCTCTGGTCCATAATCTCTCTTCAAGACTTCTGGAGCCATATAATATGGACTTCCCACAATCTCTGTAAACTTATCACCTGCAATAAAGGAAATGTTTTTATGCCCAATTTCAGATATCTACAAGTTTCTATAAGCAGATTCAGAAGGATAAACATTGTAATGAGTATTCTGAATTTAGAATCATCGACTAAAAATTGGATCTTTACCAGGTTTGAAGAACACAGACAAGCCAAAATCAATGGCCTTTAGAGCTGAATTCTCCTTTTTATTAGCAAACAAGAAATTCTCAGGTTTCAAATCTCGATGCATAACTCCATTAGAGTGACACATCATCACTACCTCAGCAATCGTTCTCGCAACCGCTGCAGCTGCACGTTCCGTGTAATGTCCTCTCGCAACGATCCGATCAAAAAGCTCACCGCCTTCACAAAGCTCCATCACAATATGAACGTTCTCGTTGTCCTCATATGTTGCCTTGAGCTTCACTAAGTTTGGGTGCTCAGGTAAAGTAGACATGATCGCAACCTCACGACGAACGTCTTCAACATCGACGGCTGTTCGGAGCTTCCGCTTCGAAATTGATTTGCAAGCTAAGGCTTCCTTATAATAAATGCGTTTAATTTTAACGTGTTGCTTTTAGAGATTTTTTCTTCTTCTAACCATTGCACCCTCTTCTTGAGGAAGTTAATTTTCTTGTAGATCAATTTGGTCCAAGCTATTGACTCATAGAACTAACTCATTAAGTTCGCTTTTTTTTTTTTTGTTGAACTCATTTAATGAACTCTTGCATTTCAATGGTTATAGAAAACACGGGATATTCGTTGAAGTATTTTCCATCATGGAATATAAATTGTATAACCGATTTAAAGTTACAGTGATCATATTATATTGTGGAATATGGAGTATGTATATCCTATGAGGCTATGATAGTGAAATCTATCAAAATGCAAATGTAACCGACAACAAAATCAGAAACTTTGTTGGATTTGCGAAATTTAAATCTTCTTGAAAGAGCATTGAATTAAAAACTTGATAGGAAAATGTAATATATATATATATATATAATGTGTGTGTGCGTGTGTTTTTATTCGAAAATCTGATAGTTTCACAAATGTTAAGCAAAACAAAAAGTTTAATAACTGATACAATATAGCCAGACTTCAAAACAAAAAAATACAATAGGTTCAACTACAAACAGTTTACGGATGACGCCAAATAATATTAGCCGTTGGTGGGATTCAAGGTGGCGAAATGAAGGGATACGATTGAACTTCGAAGAGGCGAGTTTTGTTGAAGTTGTTGACCAGCGTGGTGGATGCGGTGAGACTCTGATATTGTAAAAAAAAGTGCCACGTTGATCCCAAACTATTATATTATTCCGTTGAAAAGCTATTATTTCATTCCTTCTTTTTTTTTTCCTTTTTTTGATAATTTTTTTTCCTTCATTGTATCGAGAAACTACACTGTATTTTTTGCTAGTAAATAACAAGTTCAATTATTTTTGGTTAATGGTGGAATACTAAAATGTATTGGAAAAAGAAACTAAACAATGTTTGTTTACAGAAGTAGACTATGCTTTTTAGAGGATAGTGGTAAAAGAGATGGTGAAGTAAAAGTTTGTGTCAAAGAAACATATGATCTCTTACAAAATAAGAAGTAAAGTACACTTTTCACTTACTAAAAGTAAAAACACATTTTCACTTACTAAAACTTTGTTTTTGGCAATGCATGTTAATGAATGTCGATTGCAAAATCACCAAGAACACACAAATATATTGAATGCAATAGCAAAACTGTTAAGATTTCTTGTTTTCATTTTTTAACTCAAACATCACAAAAATGATGTTATTATTTTATTCTGACGGAATTGCATATTTATCTGCTGGTTTCTAATTAGATAGTACTATTTATATTAATGTTGATGTTAAGTAGAAGCAAAAAGAAAATTGTAAAATAACTCAATGTTTTTAAATCTCTAACCATTGCTACTCACGCACATTAGGAAAAAAACTTATGTCACTTACTTACTACTAATTGTAGTAAGATATTTGTAATATTATGTGTGTACAAAAAATTCGACATACCTTCCATAATTATAATCGAGATTCTAGATAGGAAGAATTTCCCGACAAAAAAAGATAGGACGAAATCAGGTGTCTAGACTTCGGCAATTATGAGAAATATGCATTGTGTTGAACCAAACAAATAATCGTTTTCTCTATTTTTGGATTTACATTACTACGTCATAAAAATATATTTACATTACCTAGGGATACCATTAATATCTTTCAATGTATACGATTTTTCACTAAGGATTAAAGATCCAAACCATTCCTGGGTAATTTTTTTTCGACGAAAATGGTCATTGATGATGCATTTACTAAAAAATGATGCATTTATTACTATGATTAAAATCTTAGATTAATTTTTTTAAGAAATTGAAATTTGTGATTTTATGTCGACTAGAGCTTGAGTGCTTTTGTTTAAAGGGGCATGTGGTGGATTAAGTATGCTTACATTAAAAATATTTTAAAGCAAACTATATGGTTTTCTTACAAAGAATTTTATGTGTATTTTTGTCAATGATTCGATTCAAAATAATATTTGGTAGGTCAGGAAGAAGCGGTTTCAATTTATTCCCCGAACGGACATTTCATATATACTCCTATCTATGAACCTACTAAAAAAGCTAACACTGAAACTATATTATTCATGCAATTCTTTATCGTTTATATGTTCATTAATGTTCGACTTTTTGCCCCCCCCCCCCCAAAAAAAAACGTTCGATTTGTTTCCTCCGATTAAACTTTCCACCAAGGAAGAAGTTAATGATAGCCATGCTTTATCGTCGGCAACTTTAAAGCTGGCATAGCTTAAAATTGAAAACAAAAATATTTGGAAAAATGTATTTTTTTTATAAAGGATCTTCTGTTGAAATGCTATGAATGTTTTACAAGATGATGAAATTACATAAAGAAGCACATAATGACTAACTAGTGCAGAGATTGAGAAAGCCTAAGCAATCTAGAAGGATACTTAAAAGTTACTCTTTAGTTAGTCGAGATGAAATTCAAAATAAAAAGAATTATATAGGCTTTTTCTTTTTGCTTATACCCATTTTTATTTTTATGCGAATCCGAGACCTCTCTGAATATACAATTTCTAGAAGCAGTCGGACCTGATTCCAAACCAGATTTGATTCTGAATGGATCTCATGTTCCAAATAGTTTTTCCACTCCAAATTGCAGTTGAATGAAAGGTGTTTAAAATAGATTTACTGTTAAATGGCCTTTTCAGTTTGTGATCTTTACGGGTTTATGGCCCTAACGGGATTAACTAGTAAAACGAAGCCTAGAATTAATGGAGATTAGACTTTGCACGTTGCAGAGTTGGATAAGCAAACTACAATACACAATGTTTTTTTTTTTTGTAGAAAAACAGAAAAGACAATACAATTTGTTTGGAAAAAAGAAAAAAATATATAATTTATAAGTTCATAGGTTGTCACTCTTCCTTTTCCTTCATGTAGGTTTTACTGATCAAAATTTGTTTGTTCGTTTGGAAGTTTTCCTTGAAGCTATTATATCTTTCGGTACAAGTAAAACGTCATCCTCTGGTCGTTATTTCAAACAACTATTTATCAAATCTTACTTAACATGTTTGCCAAAAACCTATTTATCATATCTAAACCAGTTTTGTCAGACAGTTTAAGTATAAAACAACAAATATAGTGAGAACTTTTTTTTAATATTAGTTGTTCCGCTAATAGTTCCCATTTCTCTGTTGACCAAACAAAAAAAATCCCATTTCTCAACTTACCACCAAAATCTCTTTCAAATTTCAATAGTCAACTGAAAAAGAAAAATTCTCTGAATACTAAACTAACAGGACAGTCACGGGCAAGACATGACAGCATCGTCACGTGTACATCGAAGGTTTCGAAATTTGAGGGCAAGGCTTCTACGTTGCAAATAGGAAATAGCAAAAGGGGGAAAAGGTGAAAGGAAAAAATAATACAAGAGAGCTAAACTTTTCCTGCTTTTTAGCCAAAGCCATAATCCTTCTATAATTCCATAAAACACATTATATCTTTTAAAATTAACGAACTGACCCTAGTATTTTTGAATCACAAAAATAATTATATTCTTATATCGTGTATAATGTATCAAACATAAAGTCATATTATAATAATATTTCATCTCCGTACTTATTACCTGGAGAATTAATTTCCCATAGTGGGAAAAGCTGTAAGAAGACTATAATGCTTTATTTATAAACAAATGAAAGATTAGGGGTATATATGAAAGTTTAGGTAAGAGAAATGAAGTGAAAATATAAAAAGAGTGTGGAATGCGGAAATTAGGTTTAATAAAAAGTTTAGGAAGATCTAAATTTTTTTGGATATTTAGATTAGAATATTTAATATATCATTAAATATATTAATTATATTTATTTTTCTATTAAATTAAGAAATTAGGTTTAATTTAATATTTATATAAATCAATGTATCATATATCATTATTATTCTTACGAGAGTTTAATATAATTTTTTTTTATAATATTTTTGTATTTTTATTCTCATCAAACTTATCATAATATCAAAATGGGTCGATTTCTGTGGATTGATCTTACCTTCCACAAAAAGAAAAAAAAGATGAAAAAAAAGAAAAAGAGATGTGATCTTATTTATGTTGTTGATTTAGTCAATATTAGCAACGTCTGATTTCATAGCAAACTTGCTAATTATTTAAAGAAAAAAAATATTGTAGTGGTTTACGAAGGAGCCACAAAGATACCATCTGAATGATCGTCTTCAAACGGTGGTGATGATGATAATGACAAAGACAACGAAAAAAATGGAGACGAAGACGCTGGTCAAACTCTGATGATCCCGACAGTGGATCAATCTAAGCTTAAAATAAAAAAACTTTGTTGACACAAATAGATTTATGTGTCATGAGCGACGAAACTGATAGTGGCACCGAACCTATGAAATTGGCGACTATGGCACCGACAAAATCAACAAAAGCTCGATGATTCCAATGATACGACAACCCAACGAACCAACAAAACCGAACCGGAAAAGATTTGTTGGATCAGATAGATTTCTGTTTCATGAGCGATGATCCAAACTTGTGAAATATGTGTGGAATGCCTTATTTTATCAAACCGATGAACCCACGTCCGGATATAAATGCCACAAAGATGATCCTATGGCCGGATATAAACGCCACGAAGATGATTCCACGACCGGATATAAACGTCGATGATGATACGACGATCGGGTAGAACGCCAATATTTTGAAGACTTTGAATACTTGTCCAATTTCAAACGTGTTACCACGTATAAGTTTGCCGGGATGTTAGAAGATGGATAAATTGACCGAGATTACAAACCAAAATTATAAATAAAAAGCAAAAAAATTCTAAAAAATTGTGGATAAATAACAATATTAATATTATAATTAAATATATTAATTACAATTATCTTTCACTAAATTAAAAAAATTATGTTTAACTCAATATCCATAAAGCGATAGAATCATATATCATTATTAGTATATCCACAATATTTTTATGTTTTTATTCTCCTCGAAACTTATCAAATTTTATATTTTCTTAAAGAAAATATATATACGATAAAAATTAGTTTTCAAACCAATACGGTAAAAATGTATAAAATTAACCAACTGTATGTCGTCTAGCGATCTTAAAGGAGGTTGCGCTCTATACTCTAAATTCGAACTTTGATTGAGAATAATGTATTTATCACATTGATTCTCAACCAAAAGAGATTATAGTTCAAAAAAATTTAAAATACTACTCGATTTTTAAGCTGTCGTAAATTTAAAGGCTTGCTGTAATGTTTTTTAAAATATAACACCTATTTACTCAGATAATTAACATAATCGAAACCATATTTTAATTATAAAATCCATAATCCATAACTTTTTTTTAATAATTTGCTTAATAAAGAAAAAAGAACCCATATATATATATACATATATATCTCGAGCCCTAACCCTGATAGCCCCTATTTCTCCTGTCCTCGTGTTTCATTCTTTTCCTCTGAGAGATCATTCAGAGACCTATTTGACATTTATTTACCATCCTTTCTTCTTTTTCCTCAGATTTTCTTCTTCCTCTCTCACACGAACCCCAAAACGACATCGTTTTATATCCCAACACCAGTCGACGCTTTTGGTCCTTCTTCCTCGTCTTGTTTAACTGATTTCGATTTCCCCACAATGCCAAAGGGTTTTGATTCTTTCTCCCTCAATTTCTCAATTTAACCAAAAAACCCTAATTTCAATCTCTATCTCTTTGATCTCTCCATGGGGTCCTCCTCCGATATCGTCCCTGACCGATCCTCCCTTGACCACCATTCTCCCGCCGACGATGTCGCTCCGGTTACAGATACCAAAATTTCCAAGGAGGAGCCTTCTACGCTTAGGAGAACGCGGCCTTCACGTGCTTGCACTGTTAGGGCACAGCAGCGGCTTCAAGAGCTACAAGCGGCGGAGAGAAAGCTTAAGCCACGTAAGGAGTTTAAACGTAAGCAGCATCGACGGAAAGAAGAAGTGGAGGAAGATGATGACGATGTGGATGATCAAGAGAAAGAAGAAGACGACGGAGATGAGAATAGTCAGCTGCAATGTGTTGCTGGTGGAAGTTCTGGTAAAATTGTTACTTCTCTTGTTCCTCCACCTGAACCTTCACAAATGCCAAGATGGAATCTTCGTTCCATGTGGGAACTTGCTTCCGTACTCAATTTCTTGCATGTGAGCTCTCTGTTTTCTTCAATTCTCAGAAATTGTTTGCTTCTTCATCTGCTAATGAGTAACTTTCAAATCCTCCTTTTTTTCTGGATGTTGAAGGTATTTAGACCTCTTTTGAAGATCAACGCGGAGTTTTCAGCCGAGGAGTTCAAAACGGCTCTGCTTACTCCAAACGATACTTTAAGTGATATACATATTCCTTTGCTAAAGGTTAGTGCTTTGGTTAATCCGTTGTTGTGTTGTTTCCTACTCTTTTAGTGTACTGCTTGTGTCTTGTTGATTGTTTACTAATTCTTGTTGGTTTGCTTTGGTTTTTATCTGTATTACCTTCAATGTACTTTGAGCGTTTGTCTCATTGACATGAACAGAACTTGATGTCAAACCACGGTGCTTTTAGGTGCTCTGTAAACCAAATGTTGGCTCTTCTTAGTACGAAAACTAGTGATAAGACTTTTTTGGCGTAGTGAATGGTTCTAGAACAAAAAACTAGCCTTCGTTTTTGAGTGGGAAGATTCTGTTAAAGCTTTAGATGTTAAATGGAATCCTGGGTGCTGTGGCCAGTGTGAGAGGGGAGGGATGACCTGTTAAATATGTGTTAATATCCTATATCTTACTGCAATTTGCTTGCAAAGTGAAATGCTATCTCTAATTCAGATGAACAGATGAAATTTCATCTTCTCTTTGAAACTGTGTTTCATGACTGCTAGAGGTTTATCTTTGTCTGCACTTCAAATTAAATGTTCCGATGGAAAAGACTAAATATTTCGAGGAAGCCCCTTTGTAATGAGTCTTTGTTTCAAATCATTTTGGCTGAGCAGCTGATTGACCAACAAATAACATCTATGTTTTTGGCTAGCTTCCCTCATTGGCACCTTATAGGCTTGTTACTGCCCAGCACAGATCACTAATTTCTCTAAAACACTTTCTTGAGTCATTTTAGAGTTCCCTGATTGAGTCCTTGATCATTTTCATGATATCATGATTTTTATTTGTTGTGCAGTTATTATTATCTTTTTTTACCTTAAAGTGCTTTAATTTCTTTTAGTTTATGCGGATACTAATCAATGATGATTTGGAAAAGATATTCTTCTCTACTATGAACCAAATTGCTTAATAGATTCTCTATATGAGCAATATACCATTGTTTCTTATCAATTTGCAGGCCATTCCTCCTGTAACTCGAATGGCTCTCACACGTGATACCTGGGTCACTGTCTTGTGCAGAAAAATAAGAGATTGCTGGCACTGGGTAATGATTGCTAAACATCTTTGACCTGATTTTGTGAAGTACTTTTTGCATTATATCAGGTCCTGACATGAGTTTCACCTACTCATTTAGGTTGCAGACGGGGACCTTCCTATTGTTGCCTCGCAAGGGTGAGTTATAATTTTCTGAATCTCATAGTAACTGATTAGTGAAGCATTTATGAGTTTCTCGTCGTATTCTTGCAGGCGGGAAATTGAAGCGTACAAATCTCTTGATCCAGTCATTCGTGTGGTGATTTTGAAAGCTTTATGTGATATTCGTGTTGAGGTATTGTTGCTGCTGTATGCTTATCTGTTATTCAAATTTCGATTAATAGTACTTGTAACTGTGTCTTTGCTGCTCTTGTTTTATCCTCTAAATTTTTTGTTATTTGTCTAAAGCATTGCAGTTGAAAATGAATTTTCGTTATGTTTGCAGTTTTATATTACTGTATAATTGTTCACACTTTATGGTGTCCATTATTAAGCTCTGGAGATCAGTGATGGGATGCTAATGATTGACTTGAAATCTAGATGGTTTTAACACTTACAGTTTCGATGGGTTTTGTGAATTTCTACAGCAAGATGATATCAGGAGCTACATTGATAACTCTCTTAAAACTGGTGTTCATCTGTCAGTTTTCCGCAAAGATCGCGTTGGGGGTGATTCACATGGAGTAAATTTTTGGTCGGTGTCAAATAAAAAAGACCTAAATAGGACTCTCTCGTTTGCATATTTCTGATAGCACCTATTTGTTTCTTATATAAGGTATGAGGATGATCCCTTAATTGGTCACCGTTTGTATCGGGAAATAAGGAAAGCGGAGGTGGTGAAAGTCAAAACAAAGGGTTCCAAGATTCTTCCTAACGTAACATACCAATGGGAAACTGTTGCCACTAATTTTGATGAATTCCAAGATGTTTCTGTAAGTCTCTACTACAATAATAATTCTGAATTGCCAGATAAATTGCTTAGGATACTTCTATATGAATGTCTATCTAGTGAGTGTAATTAATTTTTGCAATGGAATATGGTAGCTTGGTTCTGATGTTATTGTCATAGTTAGACAGCGTGCAGGCTAGTGTTAACCACGAATATTAGTCTTCTTTACTGATGGAATTTTACAGATTCTAAACATGGTATTATACTCTATATGTTGAGAAAAATAAATGTGGAGAATCAGTTATTTTCAGAGGATGGATGTAACTTTCTTCCCAAAATTTATTACATAAAGAATGATCTATACCTTTTGATTGCTTTTAAAATCATTAATATCTTTGGTGTGAATGAATCAAGTTAAAATGATAGCAGTGCTAAGAATTGTCTTAAAAGGGCTCACGTGCAAGTCGAGTCTATTTCAATATAAGCGCATAGTTGGATGTTCAATGAGTTAGTAGTATGTTGTGTGTGTTAGTGAATCCAGTATCTTTTTCTTGAGGGATGTCCTTTCCTTGGCAAGTTTGTCACTTGATTATAGGACTTAACAAGGTGAACATGAACAAAATTATATTGTGGATCCGTTTCAATGCTTTAGTACCTTCTTTTGCGGAGTGGATATCCTATGCTATTTTGCCCAAACATATGTTTCGGACCGAACTTCTTTTCTTTTGACTGTCAATTGATGCTTGCTTTTGTGAAGGACTAAACTATTATAAGAAACAATAGGTATAATTTTCCATGTCTTTGCTGCTGATTGGGATGCTGTGTTTCTTTGTTTTGCAGGAAAAACTTATTCAAAGTAATAGTAGAATTGAAGTTTCTTTAGGGAAGAAGTTAATGAAAGATATGCTTCCTGAGATAGAAAAAGAACATAAGGTTCCAATCTGCTTTATACGTTACGTTTTTTGTTTCTGTTTTTCATCTTGGTTACAGTAAAATAGAATTGTATTACTAAGTGCGTAGTCCTGGCTGAATAATTCTAAATTGACTGCATCCTTTCATAATGGAATATTTTTTTTCCGCTGTCAGAGGAAAGAAAAATTGTTGAAAAAGCAACACAGACAGGCTCTTCTCCTTGATAACTTTTTGGTTGTTGACGGTCTTGGTGCTGGACGTTCTCTCCGTGATAGGAAGCCAGTTAGATACACTTTTGGTAAGGCTAGGACCTAGTTGGGAATTCGTGCCCCGTGCTTTTCTGATTAAATAACCAGTTTAATTTCTACTGGGCTGAAGAGTTTTACTAATATCGAATATTATTGCAGATGATTATGATAGGTCCATAAATGAAGCTATCAAGTTAACAAAGTACTTCTGAGTGTCCCTTGCAGTGAATCATCTCTGCTGTTGGTTTCCTGTAACATTGTTATTTGGTGACTATTATCTATTGTCTCTTACATTCTGTTTGTTTTGGCGATACTATCTCAGGAAGAAACATCCGTCACCAGAACCTCCTTTCCACATAAGAGAATCTGCCAGATTGGACGCTCTTGCGAATGGCAGATCAACCAGTTCAACCCACCCTACTGAGCCTGTGAATGATACTGCATCTGCGAGATCTTCTGATTTTGCTGATTATGATGATTTCGATGAGCAGAGAGATGAATCCTTGGACAGAAGGCAAGATACTCTGTATTTTTCTTCTCTCTTTAAATTTCCTGTCCGGACTTTGCAGAACTTTAGGTTGAATTAACGAGTATAATGTCTTGACAGTAACAGGCGCAGACAACGACCCCAACGGTATTCAGCTACGGACTTTGTTGAAACTGTTTCAGACAATGAGGTAGAATTCGAAAGCGACGATGACATTTATGGGGAAGCAGTTTATGATGAGGAATATCTGAAGAAGCGTAAACAGAAGAAGCTTTCTAGTGGTTCTGAGGGAGATGAAGAGAAAGGTGATGAAGAGTACAAATGGGATGCAGACAATGCCGAGTACGAGGAAGAAGAAGAAGAAGAAGATGAAGAAGATTCTCTAAGTGCAAGTGAAGAAGATAGTGATGAACCCCATAGGGTTAAGAAAATGTCACGAAGAGAAACTAAGTTAAGATCAAGGTCAAATGATTTCCGGCCAGGCCTGAGACGTAGTAAAAGAGCCACAAGAATCAATTACCAACAATATGAGCTCTCAGAATCAGACAAAGAAACAACAAGAGTGTCAAAACGTAAGCGATTGGTTGAGCCGGATGAAGATTCTGATGAATCAGGGAATGGGAATTTCACAATGGGAAGTCCGGACTCTGAAGAAAATGCAAATGACCCTGAAACAATATCTGGTGAAGAAGAAGAAGAGCTGAGAGAGGTCAATGACAATGCAGAGACAACAAATGGTACAGAGAATGACCAAGTTAACAAATCAAACGGCATATACCAAGAAGAAGTTGAGGGTGTAGTGGGAAAAAGGCATTACCTCGACTTAAACGAGCTTGCCCCTGTATCTGGTTTTGATGATGGTCCAAGTACAGTATTGAAGGATGATGATAAGACAGACAATTCATAAGAGATAAGCTCCCTCTGGTCAATCACCATTGTATGATAAGCAAGATTCTCACGAGTTATTTCTAGCAAAAACCCCCTTGCAGAGACACTTCATTGGCTTTATCTCCATTCAAGCATATCTGCCTTGTTACTTTGGAGAATGTTGCAGAGGCCGAAGAGGTATGTGTAGATTAGGTTAGTCATTTTTTTCTTTCCCTGAAAAATGAAACAATGAAGAGGGTGAACCAGAGAGATTCCTTAGAGATTTTTAATGTTATGGAATTATTGTTAGTGTAAAAGTAACTTTCTCTAACTTTTGTATTGGCCATAAGAACATACGTTCAAGGTCTCTTAGATTTTGGTAAAACGACGCAGCTTTGAGACTTACTGAATGTGATTATGGTACATGGAGCAAATCTTTTTAAAAGCTATGAATGTCATGTTGCTTTATCCCATGTCATTGTGACTCTTTGAGCATCAAACTTGGATTTTAGAAAATATATGTGCGTGTATATGATGTCTATGCACATATTACTTGAAGGAAAATATTAGTTTTTAAATAAATTGGTTTTAGAAGGTGTTGATTGCATAAACTTTGTGATCACTAATTCATCATCATCACAGAGAATGCAAGTCGTTTCCTTTTTACACTAATACTAATTCTAAAGTAACAAACAAAATATTGTTTTCATTGTTACTACTTGCTAATACTAAAGAAATAAATGTCACATCACCAAAAGATGGCTTACTTTTCTTTGAAAATTTTATAAAATATCATCTTAACCAAAAGAACGGTATCTCTAACGTCAAGACCTCTTTAATTTCATTCAAAGTTGTTATATAGATTCTAATTAGGAACATCTTTAAAAACAATAATGAATTGTGCTACAAATCTTGGAACCAAAATTCTTTTCTTTGATAAATTTTTGGAACCAAAGATGTGGCAAAATAAAGAAAAGAATAGAGAAATAGCAAATATATATAAAGAATCATGCATATGTAATTTAAGAAAGATGAAAGCATATTCATGCCTTTCTTGCCACACACGCTTCTTAGACCTCCAAACCCGTTTTGCCTAATCCCTTCCTTCCTCAAAACACTCCCTTTATATTATTACATGCCTCATTCTTCATATTTGTAAACAAAAGCTTTAATTTATTTCTCCAATACTAATAACTGCATTTATAACTTTAGTTTCTTTAAAGGAAAATGGTAAGATCTTGCTCTTCAAAATCAAAGAATCCTTGGACAAACGAAGAAGACACCGCCCAAAAGTTTATGTTTGCGTCTGCGTCCAAAAACGGATCTGCAGTTCCTAAGAAAATAGGTTACAAAAACATTTTCAAACATTTCTATCTTTCTTTTAATTATATGATGTTGATATGATATATCTATATATGCGTTTGAACATTTTATAGGACTAAGGAGATGTGGGAAGAGTTGCAGAGTGAGAAAAACTGATAACTCAGGAACTAAGAATGAGAACTTCACTTCTGAAGAAGAAGATCTGATCATCAAGATCCACGCAGCAATGGGAAGCAGGTTCGCGTATTACTCCAATTTTTTTTCCGTAACTTCTTTGAGATTTCGCAGATTGTGATGATTTCGTTTGTGTGGATTTAGATGGCAACTTATTGCACAACGTTTACCAGGAAAGACAGAAGAAGAAGTGAATATGTTTTGGAATTCAAAACTAAAGAAGAAATTGTCTGAAATGGGGATAGATCCTGGCACTCACCGTCCCTTTTCTCATGTACTTGCTGAATACGGTACCATCAATGGTGGTGGAACCCTACACCCTAATCCCTTGAGCCAAGCCGGATCTCTTGTACGTAATCACTCGCTCAACGGAGATTCTCATCATCAACAACAACAACAACAACAACATGATTCAGGAGAGATCTCATGTTTCATTTACAAGCAATCAAGCTTATGACCGAGTCATCGAACCAAGTCAACCCGAGTCAATGTTTGTGTAGGCATCTTCGTATTCTTCTAATTCGTCTCCTCCATTGTTCTCTTCCACTTGTTCTACCACAGCTCAGGAGAATTCGGATGTTAACTTCACCTGGTCTGATTTTCTTCTTGACCAAGAAACCTTCCATGAATACCAACAGCCTCATCCTCAAGAACTAGTCAGCTTGTTGGGGAACGACTTCTCTGAGGAAGCAGCTGGTACAATGGCTAATACATCAACTGTAGCTTCTCAGATCGAAGAAGAATCTTCGAGCAACGGGTTCGTTGAATCAATTATAGCTAAAGATAAAGAGTTGTTCTTGGGTTTTCCCAGCTATTTGGAACAGCCTTTCCGTTTTTAGTTTATCTTTCTTCTCAACTACTAAATAAAGAAAAAATCTAATAAAGAGAGAGAGCTGCTACTTATAAATCTTCGATTATTGTTACAAATTATATAGAGAACAATTTCATAAACATAATTCATAAGTGAGCACTTAGACTTGAGTCTGTTCACAGTTTTATCATCAGTCCTAAAACGTTTTGGTTGAAGCCTCATTAGGAATCGTAGGATTTGAGCCGAACAGAGTATTTGGCAGAATAACCGCTCCTGCAAGCTGACTGTTAAAAACGGTTATCAAACGCGCTCACAACTTTCGAGAACAGAGTATTGTTAGTCGTCAAGAACCCTACAAAACAGAATAATTTTTTTTTTTGGGAGAATATTTGGTTGAGAACAGAACATGAAAAGTTTGTTATTTGTTAGTAAATGGTTCACGTTTGAGTTACTCTGTTTAACTCTGTTTCTTAGGTTAAATTTTCAAGTTAAAATCATTGGATGCAACTTGACTTAAACTAATGTTTGAAAAACTGAATGTATAATTGTGCCAACGTAGGAAGGAAGAAGAATTGACTTATGATTTCATTTTGAATACCATTAGTTTACAATGTCTCCAAGATTGTTGACACATACTTTTCACAAATGATTTAACTAAGGAAAAACAATTACTTGGCAACAGAGTTTTAGTTTCAGAAAATCAACAAAAATCCCCTAGAGCTGGACAGTGGATAACTTGTTAGTAGTTGTTCATCTCGCAACCAAATAAAATCTTCACAAGAAAAAATATAATTAAGAATAAGAAGAAAAAATTTAGTTTCGAATTTTCGTAACGCTTATTACAGACAGTGTGTATGATTTCATATAAAAATAGTATTGCGAAATGTCATTTCAGAAAACATAAAGTAACAGATTCAACCAGCAAGCTTTGACCCGAGATTGGCAACAGTTGTATCATCAGTCCTAATGGCTTTGGTCAAAACTATGTTTGGAATCGGAGGGTTCGAACCAAACAGAGTATTAGGCAAAACAACAGCTGTTAAAAGCGGTTATCATACGCACTTTATCTTTGCCATCATTCCATTGGAAATGAACCAATCCTCTTGGGATAACAAACATTTCCCCGGCATTTATAACCTTTGAGAACAGAGTGTTGTTAACCCGACAAAAATCGAGCCTTGGACCACAATACCTGCTACGGTTGCACGCGGGTGCGAGTGAGGTGGATTCACACCACCTGGAGCGAACTAAACGTTGTTCATCGAGAGTCCTAAAGTGTTTAAACCCGGAAAGGTTAGGAAGTTTCCGGGAGTAATGGTTACACCGTTAGGGCTTGGCGTGTATGAGGAACCAGCTAAGCCGGAGAAGAAGAAGTCAGAAGCCGAAACGGCTGATTTGCAAGGGAAGCCATTGATTGAAGGAGAAGCGTTGAGATCGCCAACGCAGAAGTCTTGTAAAGGATCAGAATCAGATGAGAGATATGGGATTATGAAGAGACAGAGCGTTAGAAGGAAAGATCTGAAAAGAGAAGAAGATATTTGGAGAGTAGCCATAGCTATTGATGAGAATGGTGAAACAGAGCATGCCCTGTTTTGTAATATATAGTGGTCAGTCTGGTCTTTGGGAAAATCTCTTTCGACTTGTTCTCTTTTTTAGTCTAGGTTAGTTGAGATCAATGGCGGACCTACTTGAAGCAAAGGGGGGTCACTTGACCCCTGTTTAATTCCGAATCCCCCTTATAGTTGTTACGTAGATAAATTATTGCACCTAGTAAAATTTTGTTGTTGACCCCTCTTAGTTAAATCCAACCTATTTATCATGTGACCCCATAAACCAACTCATAAATAATAGTGACAGAATGTACTTCAATTGTCAATTATTCCTAATTTTTGTCTTAATTAAAATACTTGAGTACCTTAATACTTATGTTTAGATCAAATCTTAGTTTTTACATATTTGTGTTTATTTTCGGTGAAACTAATTGAAGTTCAAGTCATTGCTTTATATTTGTGTTCTTAATACTTAAATTTCAATGTTTTAATTTTTTTCATAAACATGTAAGATCAGTTTTACTACTGTGTATGTTTTTCAAATGATTTAGTTATCACAACAAAAAAATCATTTTGTTTGTATGACAAATATATATATATATATATATATATATATATTCTTTGAGTTTCAATGTTTAACATTTTTCTTTCATTTACAACTCACTCACGCATTTGCGGGTTTAAACCGAATTTTGATACAACCACAACACTAGTATTAGATTAACATATTAAATTTTAATGACTAGTTTGTTGATTTCGTTGAAAAAAAATGAGTTTGAGTTCATGAAAAAAGTATAAGATGTATAAATGATATTAATATGTATTCATACTATTTGATAATATTTTTTTGTTATATTTTGACCCCAGTAAAAATAATTTTTGGGTCAGCCACTGGTTGAGATAAATAAAAGGACATAAAAAATTGTTTCTTTATAACCAATGGCACAAGTTTGATTCTATGTTTTACACTATTACTCTGTTTCTTAAAGCTTTTTATTGATTTCGTCGTAAGGAGCAATCTGCAGAACATTTCAAAGTTAATGGCTAAAATGTCTCTGTCCTACGTTTAATCGGAGAAGAGTTCTTACTTAGTCATAAAATACATAATGACTTTTAAGACTTGAGCTAACATCCTAGAGAAAAATGAAAAGTTTGAACTTTTTAGTGTTTATTTGAGAATCATCATTGGTCGATTATGCACAAATTTACCATAAAGGAACTAGTGGGTAAGACTCTAAATAGATATGTTTAATAAATTTTTGGCTGGGTCAAGTCTCTACTCTCTATGGGTTTGTTAAAGAGTGATTTTCATAAATAATATTTTAATTAGTAAGAACGTCTCTGTTCCGAAAGAAAAGGAAGTAGTGCACTAGCAGGGAAATATAGAAGTTTGCCCTCCCCACCGAAGCCAGTAGCTAGAGAGGATAGGATGTGGTCGAAGCTGCTGGTAATACCCCCTAACTGGACTGAACTCTCCCCTATAGTGGACTGAAATATTTTCTAGGCGACAGGGTTTTAGTTTCAGTAAATCATCGAAGAAAGATTCAACCAAGTTCCCAAAAAAATGAAAAGTTACGTAAGAGACAAGGCAGAAAAAAGCTTTGCTTGTTCTGTAATAAAAATTTTCAGTATCAGTTACATACAGATTTGATACAAGGATGTTGTTTTGATTTCTTCTGATGATAGAAGAAGTAAGTAAAAACATTCATGATTCTGATGGCATTTCGATGAAACTACGAAGCATATGCAGATTCTGAGATATCTGTAATAGAATTGCCTCTCCTTCACTAACATCTAAAACATCTGAAATTTGCTGCAACAATTCACCTTTTGATTCAATTGCATTTAGTCTCTCTGTAATCTCTGAAATCTCTTTCACTAACACATCTTTTCTGCTTCCATTCTCTGTCACAAATTCAAGAACATTCAGAAAGTTTAGAAATCAACCTCAAGATTCTTAAAGAAACATATAAAGTCGATGAATCGGCTTACCTTTTTCTTCCTCTATGGTTACACCATTGTTGGCTTTAGATTCCTCAGCTGAATCATTCATTTGTTCCAAATCTTCTTTATGATTTGAAGAACAAACAGGTAAATCTGAGAACGGTTTAGTTTCATCGTTATCTTCATCAAGAAACTCTTCTGCTTCTCCTCCTTCTTCGTCTTCTTCTCTCAACAATCCATATCTCAATCTATAAGCTTCAATTTCAGCTTCAAGCTCTTTCATTTCCTCTTCTCTCTTAACCAACAAACCATTCATAGACTGCAAAGCGTCTTGATCATATTCTGCTTGCTCGTCCATCATTCTCTGATATTGCAATGCCTCCATTTGAACCGCAGCTTTCTCGGCTTGAAGTCTGGTGATCATAGCCATCGCGTTGTTTGCTGCAACAGCCGAAGCATTCCTCTCTTCATCTAACTCCATATACAAATCCATCAACGACTTACGATCCAATCTAACCTGTCTATTTAGATGATGAAGTATCGAATCTCCATCCAACACTTCGCTCTCCGAACCATTCTGATCAATCAGAGATTTCTTCATAGATCGAAAAGACCATCGCGGACTATTCTGAGCCGAATCAGAAAGCGGAATCCCAAAGAATCTATTGTTGCTGCCTCCTTTTACAAAACTCGGAGTTCTAACATCAATTGGATCCACCAATGTGCCTTTCGTGTTAACAGAAGAATCTTCATCCTCAGGCAACTCCGCGTATTTGATGTGAGACAAATCCAAAGTTCTTTGATTGAATGAAACTCTAGGAGAAGGACTAGGACCAGCAAAGAAAGATTGATTATTATTCTTCGGTTTTTCGGATTTCACTTTCAATAGCTCCCCACAACAAGAACAACGTTGTTGTTGCTGAAACCTGTCGTTGCCATTGTTACTTCTGTGCTCAATCTGAAAAAAGTTTTCATCTTTCTTTGAACCCGTAACTGGAAAAGCCAATTGAAGCTCACTTTCATCGTCGATAAGAAGCTCAAGATCCTTATGTAAAATTCCAATAAGAGATTTGTAAGTATCAACATCTGATTCTTTCTCTGTTGCGAAAGAGAGAAGACAACCTTCACACATTCGTTTGATCTCAGAGAGTTTCTTGTGAACATGACAGTAAGCTAGAGAAGAGACATTCTTCTTGTGAGAATCGCAGATGGAGTCGTTGTAATAGAAATCAGGGTTTGTTCTGACAAGAACATGGTCTAGTCTAGTGCAGAGAAGACATGGGATTTTGAGGTCGAAGAATTTAGCAATTTGGTTAGAGAAGAAAGCAAGAAAGCCATCGATGAAGAGGATAATGATGAGGATCCATTCAAGAAGAGCGTAGATTAAGAAATGTGGAAATGTTCCAAGTTCTTCTTCTATGAAATTCTTGAAGGAACGGTTTGACATTATTGTGATTGCAAAAAGCGATCACGTAGGTAGAAGCAAACACAGAGAAAATTAACAGGAAGAAGAAGAAGAAATTATCTAAAAAGGTTACATGAAGATTGAAATGAGACGGAAGGGAAGAAAAAAACAGAGGTTTATGACCTTTATTATTTAGTCTTCTATATTTGGGATTTGGGAAGATTGGAATTGAGGGTTAAAGACCAAAATACCTGAAATAACGGTTAATCGAAGATAACGAAAACTGACAAAATTAGAGTTGTTTAAAATAAAATTATGCTCTGTTGTTTTGGACAGAGAGATCATTCAACAGGGTCTTGATGTTTGTAATCGCTAATCATCGTTTAAATTACACCTAGTTATCATTTATCAAATATAAGGAGAGGGTGCTTGCTAGGGAAAGGAAACAAAAATCGAGCAAAGTCAAAGTGATTGAGATGGGCCAAAATACATTTGAGATGGGCCACATGAGAATCACAAAAAGATAAGGTATACAAAAGACTAAAATAACCCCACAAATTACCAACCATTGCTTGAGATGGGCCACATGAGAATCACGACTTGTTTTAACTTACACACCACAAAACAGAACACACAGAGCAGACAACAGTGTGACCTGAAAGAGTTTTACAAACAAACAAAGATGATAGAGAACCATACACACAGTTTGTCCACATCTCTATAGCCTTCCTCTGTTTTTGTTCTTTTTTCCCCTGATTGTTTTTTCAGACAAAAAATACATAAACGTTTGACGTGAAGAAATTTCGAAAGGACTGAGACTTTATTAAAAAAACGGTTCTTTATGTTATCTGTTTATACCTAATATGCTACTACTACTAATACAACAGAGAAACAAAGAAAGAAACAAGGTCTTGTAGATTCACCTTGGCTTTTAGGTCTAAGCAACTCTGATGATGCTGCTGCTATTGATATCTCCATCACTGAAGCTTGGCATCATCGTGAAAGCTGAATGTCTTAAGTTGGATTGCTCGTTAAGATTAAATGAGGAGGCCAGAGAAAGGTCCAGAGAAAGCGGAGCAGCATCTGTGTTAAGATCAAATGCAGGCTTTGCTTGGAAGGTTACTGGGACCAGATATGAATCGTTGGGATGAAATATTTGTGGTGCATTCTCAGTTCTTGTCGGCACTGCAACTTCAGGAAAAACTTGCATAACTTGATGTGCAGAGTTCATGTTGGTTTCAGGAAGTGAGGAGTTCTCCTGACCCTGATCTTGCTCCATGGGCATTTCTGAGACCTGATAAAACCAATGAGACCTAACCGTCACACACTTAGGATTATTGTTCGTAATACATAATATATCCATTACTGGTCTATCCACTTTCTAGCAAAGCTTGAAAAATATATTCCCAATTTGACCACAAATCATTATGACTCTTCTCCATATCTCTTTTTATGAAAAATAATAAAAACAAATAGATCTCTGAAAGAACAAATTGCTAAGACAAAAGGACACCTTTGGTAACATATATCAACTACAACGGAAAAGTCTATGAAAGGAACGAACTTTCAGAAAACAGAGAACAAAATAATAGTCTATCAACTAAAGTATTCACTAAACTAAAGTCTAGAATAAGGTTAGAAATCTTACCGTCTCAGTAGTGATATCGAAAAGGCTAGATCTTCGGCGACGACGGTTGAGGTTGGTTCGTCGGAGGAAGTATTTCTGAGCATGACTAGCTACTTGAGTAGGAGTCCTGCTCTTCACAAAGTTTCTTGATATTCCTTTCCAATCTCCTTTGCCAACTTTCTGCAGCCCAATCAAGAACCTCTTGTGCTCCTTCTCTGTCCATGGAACCCCTGTTTTGGTTCACAACACATAAGAATCAACCATAGATACAAATCCATAGCTCAAAACCAATAAATCAGCTAACAAAATCAAACATGCATAGATTCATTCAATCACAAATTGGATAAGGTCAAATTGAAGACTTTCAATCTCAATATCGCTAATACAATCATTTCGAATCTCAGAATCTATGGGGAAAAAAAAGAGTACCTCGTTTCCTCTCGCGTGTTCCGCCAGAAGAAGATGAAATCTGGATAGCGTCATTGGCGGAGGCGTAACCGTCGGTGACTATCACCAAATCCGCTTCTTTCTTATCTTCTTCACCATCTCCGGCGACGACTATCTTAGGGATCTCCTCCTCAGGCGAAGAATTTTCGTAATCAGATAGATTGTTCAAACTCACACACTTTCTCATCGGATCAACCACAACCCTAACTCCGAACAACATGATCTCTCTCTTCTCCTCGTCACCGCTTCCGGTCTCCGACGAACTACTAACGGCGGCCATTAGAATACTATTTCCAATTTCGCCCTTGCGTCGCTTTTGGGTTTACCCTTTCGAATCTTTTAAGAACCGTACAAATAAGGAGACGAGGTGTGAGTGGATCTGAGCTACTTCTTCTGCTTTTTTTATAAACGCGATAAGCCACGTGGCTTAACTTACACTGTTGTGTTGTGTGCTCAGGATAACACACGACGTGTCAATATTTCATTGTTTGTCACTCGTTCCCTTGGTGAGCTACGTGTCTCGCTCTATTTATCTTCCTCCCTTTAGGAAATTTTAATGTTATTTTTATATGGATATATTCTCATTGTCTCTCTCTAAATTAATTGTTTTTGTCATTTTAATAGAAAGTGCTTTGTAGTAGGAAAACTAATTAAAGTAATTTTGTGATTATGTAGTTTTGAGATGAATTCGAAGAATAACTTAAACAAATTAATAAAAACCATTTAGCCGCTATGGAGAACGATTTTAAGGGCGATTTTCGAGATGACATTTACTTTATCCATTCAATCAGTTAAGCGATCCCAATTGAAGATTTTCCTCGATGAGCGAGAGTTTTCTTTCATCTACGTACTAGCTCAGACATCCATTTTCTCGTTTTCGACAGTTTAGCTCTGTTTATATTTTTTTGGCTCTGGTTTATCTTCTTTGCTCTAATTTGTTTGAGTTGATGATTCTACTGGGTTCTCGCGACACAATGAATGTCTGGATCTCATTCAATCACGGCTACATGAGATTCAACGATGGATCTAGACGATAAACCGATAATCAGATAATCGGTAAAAATCTCCGATCTCCCCTATAGATTTCAAAAAACATTGATAGGGAGAGTTTTTCATGAAGGGCGAAGTATGAGTGCGATTTTAAGCTTCCTACCATGACCTCTGATGTGGAATGTTAAGGGTAGAGTACGTGGTTATGACTTAGGAAAGGGGTGTTTTCAATTTTATTTCGATCATGGAAAAAAATTACTCCGTCTTCTCAACAAATGCCCATGTCACTTCAATCAATGACTTCTCTAACGACAACTACAGCATGATCCACACAATATCAGGAGCCTACACAGTAAAGTTGGAATATTGGGCCACCAAAGCTCACCAAATAAGAGATTGTGATTTCTTTTTTTTACGAACCGAGTCTTACTGCACTGCAGACACAAATCATGAAAACTTTTAACCTCAAGGCGCGCCAAACTTGGTTGTAAAAAGCATGCCTGAGGCGCGCCATGACGCGAAGCGAGGGCTATAGAGATATGTGGCGCCAGACTCTTCATCGGATCTATTTTGTGGATCTGATGACCTTGATCTGCGACTCCGACGATCTTGATTGCGAGACTCCAACGATCTTGATTGCGAGACTCCAACGACCTTGATTGTGAGATCCGACTATCTTGATCTGTTTTGTTTTTTTTTCATTGACTTATATCTGATTTGCTTTTGGTTTGTATCTGGTATGCATCTGGTTTGTATGTGGTTTGCATCTATAACATGACAATTAAGGAGTAAATGCAACCCACTATAATCCTTATGCGTTGGTAAATTATATGGAAGTCATATTATCACGTGGTTTTGCATAGGATAAAATCTGTAATTAATTATCAATCTACTACTAAATATTAAATATTTATAAGTTAGCATCAAATAAAAAATCATGGTTGAGCCCTTACCTGCAACTCTGCAAATTGCTGCCCATCAGAAATATTGTAAGTTGTTTCAGATACTGGTAATGTTAAGTTTTGTTACTTGTTTTATCAGTTAGACCACTTATGTCTTCTGTTTTAAATTAATGGGTGGTTGTGGTAGTCTTGTTTTAGTGTCTAATACAATTTTCATATATAAATCGTTTGCGTAGGTCATGCTGCTGGGTTTTGTGCTTTATATGCTATCCATAAACATTTTAATCAGGTTAGTCCTTTTTCTTTTTGATTAGTAGATTGTATTTATTCTGACATCACTCCTTTTGCAGCATGTTTTCAAGATGGAGCAGGAAAAATAGAACATGTGCCTCAAATCCATGTTGCCATGTGCTTCGTGCGCCATGGCGCATGGCGCATGGCGCACTTAAAGAAAAATAGAACCACAGTGCGTCATGCGCCATTTAAAACCAAAGCGCCAAATAAATTTCTTTTGTAATCAGTATCTACAAATATTGATTATCTTATGTGTCAAATCAAAGATGTTTATGGATCACGATATTTCTAAAGATTCTACACTTTATTTGGAAGGTTTAAAACCTGAAAATTTTCGAGAACAAATATAGCGCACCGGATGTTACACTTGCTATAGTAACTCAAGAAGTGGATGCATTTAGGGTGGCTAACGTGCAGACTGCTGCTATCACTTTAGCCACTTCACATGGGGCTAATGCGACAAATCTGTTTGAAGAATACTTCGTCTTTCAATCTAAATAAAGCCCCCAAAACCGTTTAATTATTGTCTTCGTTGAAAATTGAAATCTTAATGCGACAAATTACTTCTGGTTAGAATTAAATGTTTGATAAACTAATCAAAAGAATATTCTAAATTGTGGTATCAAAATATTTGACGAAGACATGGGGCCAATGGGCACATGATATCCTCATCTATTTAATAGTATTCTATGTCTCCGTCATTTTTTTCCCGCCCATTAATTGCCTTTTAAGTTTTAGTAATTTCCCTTGGAAGTTGTCTTTCTAAAAATCACATGTAATGATGATTAGAAAAATAATTAAGATATAAATCGCCTAATAGTGTACACACTTCAAACTGATTGATTCACATTTCACACCACTATTTTAAGCAAATAACCGATTAAATTCACTGATTAATAATGTTTTAGCAGATTTTACTGTGAATCAAATCTCTAAACTCTATCTTAATTACATCAACTATAGTTTAACCATATTCTTTTAAATAAGAATGCACACAAATTTTGGAGAATGGTGATGCTGATGAGTGATGAGTAGGTGTTGACTTTTTATTGATAAAATAAATAATGATTACTCATAGGAATTAGTGTACTCCTCTACATAACCGATGTTTGAGCAGTTGGTTGAATATTCCTATTTGTAAGTAAGATAACCAATTTATTTTTACAAATTTCATAAGACTTAAAAAATGGAGTCTCTAATTATGATGTAGGGTTATCTTCATTATACTATTTATAAAATGTGTAACACAGTTTAAGAAAAAGGAAAGAGTAACATTATTATTTTTTCTTGAAAACTTCTTTTTCTTTTTGTACTTTTCATTATCTTTTGTTTCAGTTTTATAAATAAATAATTAACTTGTAAGCATTAGTGTTTTAGAACAAATTAGAAAGAAAATAAAAACTTTTACTTTTTTGTTAATTTTAGATAGTGGTTTTTACTTAAAACGTGGTTTCATGATCATCCCATTCAAGTTTAAACATGGGGCTTAACAACATGCATGTTAACAAAAGATAAATAAATCTCCTCATTATTAATCAACCATTCTTATTTCGTGAAAAAGGAAAAGCACAAATATTGGTCAGGAATGAAAGCCACCATTACCTTTTCTTGGTTGCACACAAAGATGAAGTTGAAGGAGTTGTTTACATAAAGCCATTAAAAAGGAGACTTTTCTCTTTTACTTATCGCTTAGCCAATTTGGACGAGTTTGTGACTTTCCCAAATCAGAATTCTAGAAGAGGGTGGATGATGAGAGTAGTGCGCATGATTGAATACTTAAACAGAAAATAATATCTGTTCAAACAGGATTCAAAAGATTGAATGATGTTTCACTTCCCACTTGACAAGCCCAAGCCCTTTGTGGTATTTGAAAACCTTGAGTTGTTCCACACTCACACAGCAACAACAAGACTATATTACCTCATACCCAAGTTTTTAAGATCATTTTTTTAAAACTAATACATTAATACAAATTTTTAGAAGATCTTGAAATCTTTCTTTATATGTTTACAACACATCATCTGAAAGGTCTATAACAATCGACATAATAATCTACGATAGATAAATCTAATTCACAATGAAACGACACAAATTGTATCACATGATAGATAACTTAATACGTAGATTTAAAAAATTTCTATGTTATACTTTATAAATTTTTTTTTCTTCTGGTTTTTTCCCATTCTAAGTAGAAAAATAAAATGAAAACGAAAACATCGCCGGGAAAACCGGGAAACCGCTCCGTTGTTTTACATATTGCGAAGGTAAAGATGATAAAGTGGTGTATCAGTAATAAAGTGGAAAAGTCAGGGATAATAAAGTAATTACATCCATTTCCGTTCCTAACTGACAGATTCTTAAAGGCAAAAGGCAAACAAAAAAAAAACCACCTTTTTTTTTTCTCCTCCTTCGTTCTTTTCTTCTTCGTGACTTCGGTAGGCAAAAAAAATTCGCCTCTACAATATAAAACCGCATTCTCAGCCCTAATGACCGATCCTGAGGTAAAAATCCCATTTTTAATCCCAATATTTCTGCTGTTATCGACTTCACATTCCGAATTGAAAAAAAAAAGTTTTTTTTTTGTTTCTTCTCTGTTTCTTTTAGGTTTCGTTTCTATTTACAAAGGATTATTGTCTCTGATTTCGTTTATTGTTTCGTATATTGATCTGAGTTGGTGTTTCGGATGTGGGTTTTGTTTTTTCTCTTTTGGGTTTTCATCTTTGCGATGAATTGTTTCGTTTTTTTTTCCGGGTAGCAGAAATTAACTGCCTTGAAGAAGGCTTATGCCGATACAATACTTAACACGGCGAAGGAAGCGGCGGCGCGTGTGATGATATCCGAGAAGAAAGCGCGTGGGTATCAGCAAGAGCTTGCGGCAGTTAGAGATGAGGCTCTCCGTACATGTCTTAGGCTTAAACAGATGTATGATTCCAAGGTAATTTACAATGTAGATTCGTTTCTGTGAATTCTTAAACTTGAGAAACCCAAATTTTCATCATCTAAGTTGCTTCATGAGTTGGTGCTTTGACATTGTTATGAAATGGATTTGAGGATCAAGTTTTTGATGTTTCTGAGTTTTGTGTGAAGACTATGAGCTTTATTTACATTTTAGTACTTGAGATTTTACTGGAAAATCTATTATATGCTTTGGCACCGTTGCACCGTTTCTTTATTTTCAGAACTATTGTGGAATAATTTCTCTGAAAGTCAGGTTTCTGACCAGGAGAGTTACACTTACTTAATTATGATGTAACTCAATTCAGTTGATTTTGTATTTTTAACCATGATTATATAGCTCGCAAGGATTTCATTTCTGAGTTACATAGATTTTTTATTCGCTAGATCTCTAGTAGTTCAAATGTTGTTTTGGAAATAGATTTCATTCGTTTAATTCATTGCTCAGCCTACTATGAAACCCATGTTTTAGCGGTAAATTCTGAATCTACCTTTTTGCTGAGAGGACCTAGGTAATGTGAGATAATCTTTGGTTTACAATTCTTTTTATGTTCTAAAACTTTTGCTGTCATTGATACTAATTCCACTTATAACAGTAACTCATGGTTTGACCGAAGCTGTTACATTTTCTTGAGGATGGACTTCACATATACTTGTGCTGTATTGTTTCTTTCTGCTGCATTTTCTTATTCAACTCTACTTCCAAAAAAAATCTGTGGTTATAGGTCAAGGAGGCAGAAATGATATCTTTGAAGCAGCAGCAAAAGATTGAGGAACTTGAAGCTCAACTTGGAGAAGCTGAAGATATAGTAGGAGAGCTAAGGATGGAGTTACGAGAATCCCATCATCTGCTGGAGAAAGTGACAAATGGTCGTCAAATAAACCTTAGCAACGAGGAGAAAAAACCCAAGGAAGCAGTTTCTTTAGTGAGTGAGGACTCTAGTAACCACGAGAGATCAGTAGTGGCTAATGTGATCAAACCACATTTGAGTGACAGAGATGTTAGTATTAACCAGTGTTCTTATAAAGAGAATAAAGATCCTTGTCAACATACACTTCCTTCCATACTAAGTAGACGCAGAGAAACTGAGGCATTAGAAAGGAACGTGGCCAGTGTAGATTGTACTGATGTGGAATCAACTAAAGAAGCAAGGAAGGAAGCAGAGAAAGAGAATGATATTGAGCTTGCTACTACACCTGCGTTGCCTTCTGAGAAACCGTGTACCAAATTCGAACATAAAAGGAAGCGTAAGAAGGATGGAAGAAGCAACAGCAGTAGCCCTGAAGGAGGAGGTTCCTCCTCGCAAGATGATGATGGGAGCAGAAACAGGAGACAAAAGACTGGTGAGAAAGACAACGGTTACTTGGACTCTTTCACCAGTACTGAACCATCTCGTGATAGTCGACGTGTAGCTCAAGTCGCTCGTCAGGTTAGTAAACCTAAATAAATAAATATCCATTATTTGGTTCTGGAGAATTTTTGGTTTCTTCTTGCTGTTATAATTTCTAGCCATTTGTTCTTATTACCATTATGTATAAATAATGTCTATGAATATTCAAGATTATGACCATTTTATTTTGTTGTTTTTTCTTTGTTGGCTTAGCTTCTACCATTCTCAGAGAAGAAAGTGCAGCAGCAGAGCCAGTGTGATGATGTTCCTTGACTCACAAGTAATCTTCGAAGGTCCTATATCATCAATTTCATTTTATCCATCTGGAAAAAATATGGTGTATTAGTAAGATTTGTAGCAGATGGACCCATTCTCATCTTATTTAACTAATGGAAAAAGCTAATTTTGGCCGTCAATTTAGATTTCTTCTCACACTTGGCAATCTTTGTCCGACGTCGTTTCTCTATACCTTGACTAATCCAAAAGCACTAAGGGTAATTTACTCCAAATTAAGGTGAGTGTGGTTTTGAAATCCAAGAAACATATAGTCGCAGCCCGGCTTCAATATCCACCTTTTCATTCTCTTCTCGATTCTAATTAGTTTCTATTGAGAAAGTCGGATTCTATTTGTTCGAGAACTTTAGAAAAGTGTTTGAATATGTCAACTTCATGGTCTCTTAGTCAAAATATTGAGGGTCTTGACTCGGTGAATTTGATGAAGTTTCCTCAATAGGTTACCTGATTCTATTAAATATACGAATTGCAGATATTCTTCCACGATAATAAAATTCTTTATATAAAATAATGTTCTAACGTGTGTTCTTCCAGCGAAGATTCCAGAATATTATTGACTCTTATAAAGATTTAAAGAAGAAGCAATAGAAGTCATCTTTGTTCACGAACACAAAGTTTGACCAAACACAAAACATGTCCTTTTCTTCTTTTTTTGGTCGAACACGAAACACGTCTTTTAAAGTATGAAACTGTGTAGTATATACACACCAGAGGAAACGAGAGGGAATCACAAAAAAAAAACATTTCAATTTCATTTCCTCTGGTGAATGAAAAAAACATCGTGGGCGGACCAATGATAAAGTTTCAATTTTAAAAAAACAGCGTACTTTAAAAAAACATTTCAATTTTAAAGTTGTGGTTATCTACAAAAAAAAAAACATTTCAATTTCATTTTGATTTAAAGCTTTTGAAGAGGATAATAATGAACGGAGCATCGTGGGCGGACCAATGGGACAATAGCAGCGACTCTGCCAAAGGAAGCAGCGGAGGTGGAGCTGCGTCGAACTCGAACACGGCTAAGTACAAAGAGAAATTGGGACATGGATTAGACAAGACCAAAGCCGTAGCTTCTTCTGGTTTCAAGAATCTCAAGACTGGCTCTGCATTGGGTTTTCGTTGGGTCAAGGATAAGTATCACAAAACCACAAACAAACATTAAAAACATGTCAAACTCCTTTGTATATGAATATCGTGAATTATTCACTTGGCAATATTGCCTGATGTTTTTTTTTTCTTTTTAGCTTGGTTGATTTGAATGTTTTGTGTACTGTTGTAGATACTAGATTGTATGAACTTTGAAGATCTGTATTCATGTGATTAATTAAATTGGTTTTTTCATTATTTTTGAATTGCAGCTTCAAATTCTACCCTTTTATAATCGAAATTCGAACCATATTAAACGAATCATCGTTTAGATCATTCAATCATTTTTTTTAGATAATTCAGTCATGTTATGGTCTAAATTATTGTTTGAAAAAAATCTTAAAATTTCACTAAATATAGTGTGTAGCATTAGTTTTGTAAAAAAAATCTAAAACATTACCAGTTTAATGTTTATAAAGTGATTTACATGTGGAATCATGTAAGATTTGGTCGGAGTTCTCGACAGCGATTGATACAATCAATAACAAAGGAAAATGGCCTCGGTTTCGCACATATTTGGATCAAATTTATCTTCATCAGTGAGGTTCAGATTACAGGTTCGTCAAGTCTCCGCCGCAAGCAAATATAATTGCTAGATAGATGTTCGAAGTGTAACTCACGATGAACGGTTCAGATCATATTTGTCGACAGGAGGTCCGGCATGGCTTCACTCTCGGATTCAGGAGGAAACTCGGCAGTCCGATTTCTGTTTTATGCTCTGTTTTCGGGTAATTTTTTTGTGATTCTCTGTTCCGTTATGGTTCCAGTATTGAAAAAGTGTCTAAATTTTTAGCGAAATATCTTTAATGATTCTAGATTTTCAAAAAAATTATGTTTTATTTCGAACAAAAAATACGTAATTAGATCGTATGATCCAAAGACTCGGAGGAGGGAATCATTCTTCACTGTAAATCAATCGGGGACACACAAACCCTAGTATTCAACCAAAGCCGCCACCAGTCTAAATCATCGCCGAAGCAGAAACCCTAATTATCCGTCGCCGCTAGAGGAATTTGAGGCGACGAAATGGAGAAGAAGATGGCGATTGAGATGCCAAGAGGTTTACCATTTGCCGTCCACACTTTTGGACCTTACACGACGACGAAGAGAAGAAAGAGACATCATTTCTTATCTCACGCTCACAAAGATCACACCGTTGGGATTTCTCCTTCTAACAACGTCTTCCCCATTTACTCAACTTCCTTCACCATTTCTCTTCTTATTCAACATCACCCTCAGCTTGATGAGTCTTTCTTCGTCAGAATTGAAATTGGGCAATCAGTAATCGTTGATGACCCAGATGGAGAATTTAAGGTTACTGCTTTTGATGCTAATCATTGTCCTGGTAAATTCCTTCTGCTAAATTTTGTAGCTTTTCTATTGTTTTTTTATCTGTGAAAGTTTCAAAATTGTTCCAAATTGAGATCTCTCTTTGACGAATTTCATCACTTAATAAACTTCAGGAGCGGTCATGTTCTTGTTTGAAGGAAGTTTCGGTAACATACTTCACACTGGTTATTGTAGGCTTACACAAGATTGCCTACAGAGTCTACCTGAGAAATATGTGGGAAGAAGACTTGGCGAGGCACCAAAATACTGTCTTGATTACCTTTTCTTAGATTGTACATTTGGGAAATCATCTCATAGGTTTCCCAGTAAGCACTCAGCTATTAGACAGGTGATTTTGCTGAATCATACCACTTTTATTTTATGCAATCGATTCTGTGTAAAATTTCTCCCTTTTCATTGTGATTTCTTGTTCAATGAATCAGATCATCAGTTGCATATGGAACCACCCAGATGCACCACTTGTTTATCTTGCTTGTGATATGTTGGGCCAAGGGGATGTTCTGTTGGAAGTTTCCAAAACGTTTGGCTCCAAGATATATGTCGACAAAGCTACAAACTTTGAATGTTTCAGATCGTGAATGGTTATAGTTCCTGAAATTGTCTCTGTAGATCTTTCTTCCCTAAACTATATGAAAGAGCAAGTGAAAAACTTGCTGAGGCCAGATCTAAACGTCAGAGTGAACCTCTTATTATTCGCCCTTCAGCTCAGTGGTATGTTTGTGATGATGAAGATTATTCCGAAAGTGGAAGTCAAATTCAAAAGCAGAGGAAAGTTAGGTTTAGTGAAGCTGTCAAGGATGAGTTTGGTATTTGGCATGTGTGTTACTCAATGCATTCATCCCGAGAAGAATTGGAATTGGCAATGCAACTTCTTTCTTCGAAATGGGTTGTATTAACAGTTCCTTCTTGCAGAGCAATGGAACTGAACTATGTGAAGAAAAACTGTTTTACCAGTAGGTTTTCGCCTGATGATCCTTTCTGGAAGCTTCTAGACATCGACATGGAAGTTTCTCCTGTTGCAGTAGCTGATACTCAAACAGTAACTCTTAGTTGCTGTCTCATGAGTGAAGAACTTACTCTAGATTCTGCAAATTCGAAGCTGGAACCTGTAATCGAACCCTCTAGCATGAAGAAGAAGCTTCTGAGTTTATCCCCTGAAAAAAATCTTCCCATAACTCTGTTTGGTAGAGCAAGGCTAAGTTCTCAGGAATCTGATCAGCTACATGAGAGAAAGCCATACACACTCAATGTGTATACCCGAAAATCTCTCCGGAATTGGAAAAGCTGAATGTAGAGGAAGTAGTTGAGTGTTTACATGATGATATCAAAGAAGAAAAAATAGAGAAGAAATCTTGTAGAAGCTTTTCTTCTTCTTCTTCAAAGGAGACTTGCAAAGATCTTAGTGGGGATTTAAGAAAGCTGTACAGATCAATGACCGCGCCTGTGCCTCGGCCACTACCATCATTGATGGATCTTATTAACGCTAGGAAACGCTCTCGGAATCACTTGAGTTTCTAGCAATTGAAAACGTACAATAGCCTGATCACATTCTTATAGTCTGAAGCTCTCTCATAAATATATTACATTTTTATATGTTTGAGAACAGTTTGTAATGATTGAAACATTGATTCTTTTTCCATTGTAACCGACCGGTGGACTTGGATGAATGGGTAAGATGTCGTCTACACCAACTGCTATGATTTTTATGATAAGCCAAGGATTGACATCCGCTCAATGGGATGTCGTGAAGCAAATCAATTATGGTTTGAGTTGATGGTTACTTAACATAAAAGAGCTCCTTTTTATAAGGATGATGATGAGTGGTATTAATATTGTAAAGCGTGACATATTGTCTTCTTGTTCAGATTGGGCTGTTTGAAGGCTCACATAAATAAACAATGGTTCGTGCCCGATCGATGTAAGACCAAGACTTTCAAGGAAAGAGCATCCGAAGCTTGAATGGCAATGTTGAAGAATACAACCTTTTGATTATGTTGTTTTGTTAATCAACAAAAACATGACTAGTGCGATGACTCTCTCATACATTGTCTTTGTATTAACCCCAAAACAAGAAACGAATGAACAAAAAACTTGGATGAGGAATATTAACACAAAGATGTTAGCTAACGTCTTGGCACTAAAAACATATTTCAAAGTAGAGAAGAAATGTTTTCGGATTCTGATTTCATCCGTTTTGAAGATGGAATGGTCTCGACAAAAGAATCATCATGACTTGATGATGATGTATCAATGTTTTCTTCAACAAGCTTTCTCTTGTTAGAATGGCTTAAGGTTTTGCAATCCTCTGCTTCATTTCTCATAATAAGTTGTTTAATTCGCTTGACATCTGCTAGCTTCACCGGTTTTAACAGAAAATCCTCAGCTCCTTCCTTGAGACATCTAGAAAGAAGAAGATAAGCCACATAGTTTAGATCATAATGAAGAAAAATATGTTATCTAATTTGAACGATTACACATTAAACAATCACTTACTGTTCGATACGAGGTAAGATATTCTCAGATGACATAATCACTACAGGTATTTCTCTGAATGTAGAAGATTCCTGCAAATATCAAATGAAATTTGTATGAGCTTTAAAGAAGCTTTATTCAAGTTTTTCTCAGATTGTTAAAGCAAAATCGACTATTATTATTACCTTAATCTTCTTGAGGAGATCATATCCTGTTAGTCCTGGCATTGAGTAATCCGTCACTATCAAATTCACCTTCAAATCCTGATATAGAAAGTAATCAAAGAATTGTTAATATAACACTTTAACAAAATCGGATCTTCTTGCCTAAACAAACATATTAATAACTCAAAAAAAAGGCTCCTTTTTTTCTGAAAACGATTTGATCATAAAGACAAGAAGCAAGATCAAAAATTGCAAAGGTCCTCTTTATATCCCAAATTTACAGGATTTCTCAGTAACCTAACAGATTTGTCTACATAAGAAAAAGATAAAACTTTCTTAATTACCTTAAGATCAGAAGCTCCTTTGTCTCCATCTAAGCCAAGATACTGCAAAGCTCTAGCTCCACTCTCTACAGTCGTCACTGCAGAAATAAAACTCAAATATCAGATTGGAGATTAGGCAAAAGACAAGAGACACTCATAAGGAAAAACAGAGGAGATTTTTCTAATTAAAAATACAGAGGAGAGATGTAACCAGAAAAAAAACAGAGGAGATAAAGATTGCTTTTTGGATTTTACCTTTACATGTAGAGATTCGAAGCAACCGCTCGATAACTTTACGATCCACGATACTATCATCGACGGCGAGAACATGTAATTCCGGGGGAGTAACAGTCAAATCTCCACCGGCGGGACTCTCCATCCTCATAACTTCACCGACCGCCATTATTAGCTCAGAAAAGGAGTGAAGAAGATTGGTTAAAAGAAAACCAAGAAGAAGCTTTGGATTTGTATTAAAGAGAAAGAAAGAAAACGCAGGAATGAATGTAATGGAGGAAGAAGAAAAAGTTAGGTTAGACATAAATAAAAGAGGAGAGATTCGGAAGATCGGATCTTGCTGATGAGATCTTTGAAGAGGAAACAAAATCTTAAATTGGGTCAAGTGTGATGTTATGTGTTGGGAAGTGTCAGAAAACTATCAAAATTGTCTTAGAAGGTCAAATTCTTTGGGCACGGAATCTTTTTTAAGATTTCAAGATCTTTGTTTGGTCCGTTTCTTTCTATCCGACAGCGACTACTCCCTCGTGACGTGGATCTTTCCTTCTTCTTTTAGTCTTTTACTTCTCTATTTTTCTTCGTCTACTCCTAGTCGGCTACTAAATTTTATGATTTTTATCAATGTGAAAAAACCAGTGGACATTGTTCAATTAATCGACTACTGTTGATCATATAATCTAATATATATTCTTGAAATTTTCTAATTTCAAAATGATATTTTTAAACATACTTTTTATATATCTTTTGTGTGGAATGACATATGTAACATATTAAAATATAGCTCAAGTTGTGGGTTTTTTTGGGGGTAAAATTATTACGAATTTATCCGTTATCTTAATATTTTATTTTCGTTAATAAGCTTTTTTGGCGACAAAAGGGTAATTTTAAAATTGTTGTCATTGTTTTCAGTTGAGTTTCCTTTATTTAATTGATTTTTTTTGTATGCAATAAAGGCGCTCTGTTTAGTGGACCATTGTGTGATCTCTTTTGCGTTTGGACAAAAATCTAGAGAGAAAAATATGGACAAAGTATTGGGGGTGGATCATTTGTGTCAAATTCAACATCTTTTAACAAATTGCAAGAGGACTAAGGCAACACAACATAAGATTTTGTTTCAAATTAATAAATTAATGCAATATAGTTTTGTCTATATGTATGTATAGATATTCAAATAAACAGATGATATACAAAATTTAATTTGCTATTATTTTAAAGATAAGCGTATGTTATAAGTCCTTAAATAAGTGATAAACATAAAATCCTTAGATAAAAATAGAAATTATATTCTGACAATATTTATGTCATTATATAATACGCCTGTTTACAAAGGGTTTGATTGGCAAAATTTTGGAGTAAGTAGGTAGAAATAACCCAATGAGTCGATGAGGAATATGAGCGTGTTGAGGGTAAACGTTTGAAGGATCAATTTTCTTATGAAAGTTGAAGGATAAATTTTCTTTTTGTTATCAATTTTTTTTTTGTCTTAGCGTAAACTTTTACTAAGTGGTGGATAAAATTACGCTCAATTTTGTGGGTCCAAACCATTTTCAGAGTAAACTTTTACTCTTAAAGTGATTTCCCAATCACACCCAAAGTTGTTTTTTTTATATTTTGCAACAAAAGGGTATCTTTTCATCATTTCATTTAAGTTGTTAATTGATTTTTAAAGTTGACCATTGTGTGATTTGTGAATCTGAAAAAATCTAAAGAGAGTAAAATCTTCAAAAGTTGTGGAGGATACTTTCTGTCTCTTTAGTCTTTACATTACTACAGAAGCTTTGTTTATTCTAATAATATATTATTTTTGAGGTGCAAACAAGGTTTGCTTAAAATCTTAGTTATGATAGATAACCAAAGGAAAAAAAAACACCTTTGTTACAAAGAGATTTGGTTTATTTGGGTTTTTTACACGGTTTATTTCGTTTACTTGGGCAAGACATATATTACTTTCATCTAGGGTAATTCAATAAATTTGCATTTCATAAAGGTTAGTTTTGGTCGTATATTACTTTCTTTTAAATCAATTCAATAAATTTACAACCCAGCTTTTTGTAAACTTTTTTACATGTGACAGTAATATATACATATATTGATTCAATGTTTTAGTCAAACTTTAATTTTATCACATATAAACAGTATTGATTTTTCTATATGCCAAATAATAAAGTTTGAATATAAAATGTGACTTAATGGTTTAACCAAGTAAAAATGAAACTAGCAAAAGATCCCGAGCAATGGTCTTAAGCAATGTTTTAATGGGATTTGTGCCATGAATAAATGGGCCCTATTTTATAATTTTGTTTGGTCAACACATAATAAAACAGAAGAATCAAAAATTAAGGAAAATTTGTTCTTAATCATGAATCGTTCCCCCTGCATTAGCGTGTAATTTGGCTAAATTTTCTCCTTAAATCTTTTTTTTTCTTTTCAAATAGACTTTTATATCTCTTCAGTTTGTTCAGATTTATTTCTTTCACACCGTTTTTACTATGCAGATTTTGCAGTGGATGATGTGAAAACTCTATTCAGTAGTATTAGGATTTGGAAAAAGGATGGATAGGATCAACGGTCTATCAGATGAGATCATTTGCCATATTCCATGTTTCCTTCCGACAAAAGAGTCTGCTCTAACATATGTGCTCTCAAAGAGATGGCGTAATCTGTTTGCCTTCACACCGAATCTTCATTTAGATGATGATGATCTTGAAGTAGGTTGTGGACAAAGTTTCATCGATTTAATATAGAGTATTGGCTGTGTCAGGCCATTTTCCCATTAGGAAAATTTCAATAAAATGTCGAAAGAGTATAGACTCAGGTCATGTCACACGCTGGATGATTGAGGTGGTGTCTCAAATCTTGATATAGACGTAATCGCTCATGAAGAAGCGTTTCTAGTGCCTCTTGAGATCTTCACTTGCAAGACAATGGTTGAGCTGAAACTAGCTAAAGGATTTGAGGCCATGATTCCTGATGATGTTTCTCTTCCATCACTTAAGTCTCTCTCTTTTTTTATTCCATTTATTTCTATGATATTATTGTGTTTTGGGAAAGCTTCTTCCTGCTTTCCCTGTGCTTGAGGAATTAACCATTCGTGGTGGGGGCTGGCAAAATGATAAATGCTGTCGCATCGGCTCCTCTTCGACCCTGAAGAAACTTACTATTCAGTGTAGTAAGCCAGATTTTTGGGACATGACTATCGATACTACGAGTCCTGCTTACTTAGAATACACTGATTTAGTTCCAGGAGAGTATCCAATTGTGAATCTTGAATCCCACGTCAAAGCTAAGCGTGATCTTCGTTTATGTCTTGGTATTAGCAATCCAACTAATCTGAATAAGAAATGTTTATGTCTTGGAGTTCTCATCTCATTTTACTTGAGAGGTAAAGAATGTCTCTTATCTCATCGCATCATATGTTTTCTCTTATCTTTTTTGATAATGGATATTCTTGTATTTCACAAACAAAAAAATGAGACCACCATTACATAGAAACTCAAGGTGAGGGAAGCAATTTGAACGTAGAATCTAAATCTTGTTACATATGAAAACGTTTCTTGAGGTTTTTGTATCCAAAGACTGCAATTGGTTGATGACTATTGAATAGTTGATTTTTGTGTTGTTTCAGATGTTCTATGATTTCCGTGAAGTAATCCTAGTGTTCAGCAAGCTGTTTCGTTTATCTATTACAACTGATTCATATTTCCTCGAGAAACTGTCATGTCTTGAGCTTGTCAAAGTTCGTGCTTGTGCAATAAACGACAAGGAAAAGTTTCAAATCACCAAAGATATGCTAATGGTTTCTAGATCGTCCAAGTGCGATATCCAGATCAAGTTTTGTGAGAAAACTAAGTAATGACATGAAAAAATTGTTCCCTCCTGGTTGAATAGTTAAGTCTGTTATTGTGCACATTTTGATTTGGTTACAGTTTCTCTGTTTTCTAGTGTTTAATGTATTAAGAAAAAACTCTTAGTGTGCAATAGGTTCCAGTATGTAAAAAATGTACTGATGATACCCAACACTATTTAGGATCATGCCTATGTTGTTTTTAGTAGTTATTACCAGCATTATAAACACAGGGGTGGTTATTGTTACTTCAAGATGATCACCAGGACGACCTTATTAAGCAACTTTATCTAAACCCTTTTCGTTTTTTAGTTATGAGTGTATATCCCTGATTAAAAGGAAATGACCAAGATGAAGAATAGAGTGGATTTTTCATTATATTCCACTTAGATATCCTCTTCTTCCTTTGTTACTTCTATGCTCAATAAAAATGTATCCAATCTTTGTTAGAATTTGCAAGTTTCAGTTTTCTCTTCTGCAGTGAAACCGCATATTTTCTAAAAGTTTATAAGTTGTATGGTATTAAGATTACATCGATCTGGTCATTTACATAATCCCTTCAGAAACAAAGTGAACAAGTAAAGGAAGACCGCTTAAACGGAAGATCTCTTAGGGAAAACATTTTTAAGTAATTGCATTTACAATCTCTTTGAAAATTCAGGATCTTTAGTGATTTCATTGCATTTAACATTTGAAACATTCATGATGTCTTTACACGATCTAAGGAACATATGAACTTTTGAGGAGATCAAAGCAACAATCAGAAGGGTGTGGTGAGAATTGCTAAGCAGATCAAAATAGAAAACTCATTTGACCAGGTGGTAAAACAAAACGCTATCTAGCTAACCTTATGAAACTGAAAATATCAGATGACAATAGAGCGCAAATACAAGAAGCTTAAACAAATTGTGAGATTAGTTATAAAGTCACAAGTCTAGCTTTACCCTTAATGAAGGTTGATGAACTGAATCACTTTGGAGTATTGGAGAAAGCTCACCTTCCTCCTAGATTCCTCACTTGAAGAAGAAGAAGGAGGCCAAACAACATGAAGCCAAATTGTGTGTTTTTATTTAAACACCATATCAGATCGTAATCAGAGATGATTGTTGAAAGTGCGTGGGATCAATCTGTTGAGATGAAGTATTTATCTATTTTTAATTGCATCACTTGTAAATGTTGCCATCATCTATTGTCTATTTAAGATTCGTATCCCTAATTCACTACTCACTATGATACAACTTGATAGTGGAGCAACTATCAATACTCACTAGAGTCAGGACTGCCGGAAAAAAAAATAGAGTGAAGACAAAGTTGACCTTTTCTGCTGACACGTGTCCGCTGAATAATATATAATATATTTTTAATGGGCCTTCTACTAAAATAGAAAGTTCGGTAAACAAATATCTAAATTAAGGCAAACGCAAGCACAAGAGAAGCAAAATCTCTCTGTCTTCTTGTCGGAATCCAAAACAGAGATTTTCAATCTGTCAAAGCTCGAGATGAACCAAAATTACAGAAAGATTGATTCATCTTCTTCCTTTTCTCTTATCTCGAATAAAGTATCTACCTTTTCCATCCGCCGTTGGGGAGACAGAGACACGGCGGAGTTGGAGTTGGTGGGAAGAAGAAGAAGAAGTGAATCCAAGCGAAAAGAAACTGAGGATTTCATCGATTTTATTCACGATCAGAAATTGCAGATTTGCATATGGAAAGAGTTCTTCTTCTGAACAATTCATGATAACGCGCCGCCGTTTCGGAGATTCCCCAATTTCTGATGCAATTTTGTACTTGGATCGCTCAATTCCTCGCGTGTGTTTCATTCCTTATACTACTAGCGACGGTGGTATCTTCTTCTTCCTCTGATTCGAAGTCTCTCCTTAGTTGTCAACCTGAAGATCAACAACTTGTAAACCCAACACGCCACGTTGATTTCCTCCAAGCAATGTCTTCCATCAACGAACTCATAACCGAAGACAAGATCTGGGTTGATTCTTCCTTCACCGATGTATCTCCACCCATCTATGTGTTTTTACAATGCCGTGAAGATCTCTCCGTCTCTAATTGTCGTCATTGCTTTAACGAGAGCAAATTGGAGCTCGAGAGAACATGTTTGGGCTCAAGCGGTAGGATCCATAGTGATGGCTGCTTCTTACGGTTTGCTGATCGAGATTTCTCTGAGGAATTTTTTGATCCTAAATTTGATCGAGATCAATGCGAGGAAACAGTTTCAGGATTTGGAGAATTCTGGAAAGATCTTAATGAGGCTTTTGTGAATGTAACATTAAAGGCTGTGAAAAATGGAGGATTTGGTGCAGCTTCCGTGACTAGAGCCGGTGGAAATACGGCGGTGTATGCCTTGGCTCAGTGTTGGCAAACACTTGATGAGAACTCGTGTCGAGACTGTTTGGTTAATGCTAGATCAAGCTTGAGAGCTTGTGATGGTCATGAAGCTAGAGCTTTCTTCACAGGGTGTTACTTGAAGTATTCTACACATAAGTTCTTTGATGATGCTGCAGAATTTAAACACGTCGATGGTATGTACTATTTATTAAATGTTGATATATCACTCTAAGAAAGCTTGTGCGATAGCAATAACAAGTTATTTCTTTTCTTGTGCAGATCAGAGAAGCTTTATAAATTCATCGTTTTCCCCACATTTGAGTAATCAGGATTTTATGAAATTAGCAATTGCTGTGATTACCTTGTCCATTCTTGCTTCTCTTGGTGCCTTAATCAGTTACAGACGCTTTTCAAGGAAAAGAAAAGGTACTTTTGAGCTATGTTTGTGGTTTCTTGTTTTGTGGAACCGTTTCTGATTCATGATCTTCTTTTTCTTAAGCTCAAATTCCATCGTGTTCGAATTTCAAATACGAGATGCTTGAGAAGGCGACAGAGTCTTTTCACGAATCTATGAAACTAGGCCAAGGAGGAGCAGGTTCTGTATACAAAGGGATTCTTCAAGATGGCAGAATCGTTGCAGTCAAAAAGCTCTTCTTCAACACACGTGAATGGGCAGATCAGTTCTTCAACGAAGTGAATTTGATCAGCAGAATTCAACACAAGAACCTTGTGAGACTACTTGGTTGTAGCATCGAAGGTCCTAAAAGTCTTCTTGTCTATGAATATGTTCATAATAGAAGCCTCGATCAAATCCTTTTCAGTAAGTTGCAAAATCTTCTAGTATAAACTAACGGATTTATCGAAAAATCCAACCCTGTTAACTAACTTTGTTATTTTGAATTGTAGTGAAGGATACAGTCCATATATTGAGCTGGGAACAACGGTTTAACATCATTATAGGAATATCAGAAGGTTTAGAATACCTTCACAGAGGATCTGAAGTAAAAATCATCCATAGAGATATCAAAACCAGCAATATTCTCCTTGATCAAAACCTAAGTCCCAAGATAGCGGATTTTGGACTCGTACGTTCCATGGGGACTGATAAAACGCAAACCAATACTGGAATTGCTGGAACACTGTGAGTGTTTCGCCTCTTGACCGATTCTTCTTTAACACGTTACCGATGCGTGTTTCAGAAACTATGGTATAAAGTTTTGGAATTTGATGTTGTTTTTTTTTGGAACTGTAGCGGTTATTTGGCTCCTGAGTATCTTATCAAAGGCCAATTAACAGAGAAAGCTGACGTTTATGCATTCGGAGTTCTTATCATTGAGATAGCAACCGGCAAGAAAAACAACGCATTCACACAAGGAACTAGCTCGGTTTTATACTCTGTAAGTAAGCTTTTGTTTCCATGTTAAGTCGTTGATGCATATAAGAAACACTCACAATCATAGTGGTGGGAACGTTTTTGTTGGAATAGGTATGGGAACATTTTAAAGCAAACACTCTAGATCGCTCGATTGATCCTCGGTTAAAAGAGAAGTTCACAGAGGAAGCAGCCTTGAAGGTTCTTGAAATCGGATTGTTGTGTGTTCAATCGTCAGTAGAATTAAGACCGCCGATGTCCGAGATAGTCTTCATGTTAAAGAACAAAGATTGTAAATTTGAATGTCCGAAACAGCCTCCGTTTTTGAATGCCAGTGTTCTAATGCAAGATGAGGAGACTAGAGTCTGATCTTATCAGTTTCTTAGGATTTTTAATGTTCTTGTGTAAAACCCTCAACGAAGAATTTACGCCATTTTTTCTCCTTTTTATTATTATAAAGATCAAGAAAAATTATATTAACGCGTAGGATATGCTATTATCTCTCACCAATCGTTTACATCATACATGGCGTTACACACACATATACACAAAGGAATTTTTCAAAGTCAAAAAGTAAAGGTGGATGAGAAGATAACCGATAAAAGTAACGTGGCATGATAGAGAATAAAAACAAAACAAATTACTAAAGATGAAGAAGAAAAGTTGAAGTGGGGTAGGCTAGTAATAAATTAGGTGAAAGTGATATGTGTACAAATTTATTTCTGATGTGTATTTTTTTTAATAAATCGAATTTATGACATCAATATATAATTTTCTTTATTATGGTTTTAATATACTATCATCTGTCACCAATCATTTACATCGTACATGACGTTACAACATAGCCGACCAAATATTAAAAACACATATATAAGGAAGAACTGTTGAATGTCAAAAGTAAAAGTTGTGGATGAGAAGAAACCAAGATAGGTGATGTGACATGATAAAAAGAAGAAAAAAGCATTTAAAGATGAAAAAGAAAAGTTGAAATGGGGTAGTGTAGTGTCGATATGTTATCATCCTTACCTCTTACCAATTGTTTACATCATACATGCCATTACACAATAGCCAACCAAATATTAAAAACACATATACATAGTTACAATTGAAAGTCAAAAAAGGAAAAAATTGTGGATGTGAAGAAATCAATAAAGGTAATGTGACATGATAGAAAATAAAGAAAGAAACACTAAAGATGAAGAAGAAAAATTGAAGTGGGGTAATGTAGTAATAAATTAGTTGAAGTGAGATGTGTACAAATTTATTTTTCATGTGTAACTTTTAAAAATAAATAGAATTTATGACATAAATACATATAATTTTCTTGTTTCTGGTGATATGGTCTTGATATGATATCATCTATCACCAATCGTTTACATCATGACATTATACACATAACCGACCAAATATTAAAATACATATATACAGAAATACTGTTGAAAGTCAAAAAGTAAAGTTGTAGATGATAAGAACCCGAGAAGATGACGTGACTTAATAGAGAATAAGAAGAATTTTTTTCTACTAAAGATGAGGAAAAAGGTTAAAGTGGGTAGTGTTATAATAAATTAGTTGAAACTGATATTCTCACAGATTCATTTTTTATGTGTAAATTACAATGATAAAAAAAGATATCTCTAAATTTTTCTATAATTACAAATATCATTAATACGATAGAAAAGAATTTCTAATATCGATCAACTAAATAATATCAATAAAACTTTTGTAAAAAGAATTGAATTTCTGATATCAAAACATATAAACTTTATTTATTATTGTTATAATATGCTATCATCTTCCACCAATGTTTATCATACACAACATTACACACATAGCCGACCAAACATTAAAAACACATGTACGGTTTAAAGTAAAAGTTATTGATGAGAATATATTGATATACGTGATGTGGCATGATAGATAATAAGAAATCTTCTTTTACTAAAGATGGGGTATTTTTCAAAATTTATACATAATTACAGATATATGGTAAAAAGAATTTCTAATATCGATCAACTATATATTATCAAATTATTTTGATAAAAATTGAATTGATGACCTCAATTCATATAAGTTTCTTTGTTATGCTCCTAAGTCCTAACATGCTATCATCTATTTCACTAATCGTTTACATTATACACGATGCTACACAAAAATCGTTTATGTAAATGTGAAAAACGCAAAACAGATGTAAATGATTGTTTGTATACTCCCTTGCATGTTCACCCAAAGAGAGTAGGATTGAGATTGCATGTTAACTTAAGCCTAAAACTCTATCCTCTTTTGTTTCCTTTTGATTTTTTTTTTTGGCTCTTTGACAAACTGATTTATTTAGTAAAATAAGCATAACAGCAGTAACAACAGGGTACATCATAAAAAATTGCAATATATTTATAACTTAGAGAAAGATCAAAACAATAACATTGATTTAACTCACATATAAACATAACAAAAAAAAAAAAACAGATGATTCAATATACTCCTTGAAGAGAGTAATTAGAACAAAAAGTTCCATGATAGACTTGAAAAAGCTGCACATTCAAGCCACTCAAAATACTTCAAAAGGTCCACTCCAATCAACTTGAGAGATTTAGAAAACGATTGAAGGATCATGCTTCTCACTTTGCTATTCTCTTGTGATATTTGCTATCATCTAATTCAGGAATCATACCTTTCCTGATCTTACCATGTGTACTTGAAAAGCTCAGATCAAAAGATGTTGACTCGGGTTAGATGCCATTAGTTCTTCTGGATTAAGAGATGGTGATACAGGTCAAGGTGGTTGTGAAATTGGAGCAGAAAAAACAGGAAAAGAAAAAGTAAGGGACGAGGATATTAAGTCGCACACACCTAATTATTCTTCTGAAATAGTAAAAATCTAGGACTTTGCATCTCCACAAGAGGTTAGCCTTGCAAGAACATATCAACGAAAAGACCACGGAAGAAAACCATATTATTCTTCTAAACTAAATGGCGGTGGAAGTAGACTAACTTTAGAGATTCAACAAACATATATAAGGGGTTAATCGAATACTTTCCTAACTCAGACAACACGATAATCACCACTACTTCCCTATGATCAAAGATATCAAAACCACAAGGACACAAACAACTAACCGTGCAAACAACAACAACAAAGTCAAACACTAAATTAATTGGCTTTTTATTTGATTTTCCAAACAGATTACCGGAAGATATGCGATTGAGCCACACAAAACTGAAACAGGCCGAAGAGAAAGAAGAGCTCGGTGAAATGAAACCAAGCAAAACAACCACAGTTGCAGCCGAGACCCAAAGCCTCTCAACGACCTACATATATTGATGCCATCAGATCTCAAATCCAAACCAGAAACCCCACGGATCCTAGATCTGAGTTAGATCCTCCACCAAAAACCTCACTCGAAGATCAAGCAAACCGCTAACTAGCTTGTTCCGCCTCTTTCCTTCGACTAAGCTAAAGTTACAGAAAACTAATCACCAATCAAGGATCTTTGCTTCTTTAATCTTTCAATTTATCGGAAATCGTTCCTCTCTCTCGAGAGAAACGTTGATAAATTTCTGTAATTATTAACATCCAACAAAAATAATTTTTCCTGATGAACATCACTGCCACAAATCAACCGTTCAACGAATCCAAAAAATTCAATTTAAAAAATATTAGTAACGTACATTGTTTAACCATAAAGATTTTAGTCCATTTGAATGTGCTTTTAAATTATTTACTTCTTCGCATTAATACTGTTCTATTTTCTTTTTTTCTTTCGCACAAAATATTGTTAGTTTCTAATAATAACAAAAAAGGTTGGCCCCACATAGTTTTTTCACAAACGGAGTCACTAATTGGAAAAAGTGATTTGGGTGTGGTGAAGATTTTACTAGTCATTTTATTTTTAAATATAATTATACCAAAAAATACTCAATTATATTAATATAAAAATGAGATTCAAATCCTAAATTTTTCGGAGAAAATTATTACCATCTGCGTTAAGTTTAATATCATTTACAATTATTAACATATATATTTATATTTGTCAAATAATTTGTACAAAATTATATCTAATTATACTACATATTTGGATATATATTTTGTTTAATATCATTTACAATTATTAACATATATATATATATTTATATTTATCAAAGTACAAAATTATATCTAATTGTACTACATTTTGGATATAATTAGATAGTTGATCCGAATGCCAATTATAATATCAATTATACTAATGTTACAGTTATACTAATTATAATATTTATTGTATCATAAAATAACAAATTCTAATTATGGCGTGCCAGAGTGTTAAAATCATAAAAATTATCATTGTTTTGTTAATATCACTTACAATTACAAATATAAATACTAATTTGGTCGATTATCAAAAATTCATTAAAAATAAAATAGTAATTTTTTATTTTTTATTTAAAGAAAAAAAAAAGATGGCATTCTAACTTTTTTATTTTGTGGCATTTTAGCATCTCGCCGGCACAAACCCTTCCCTCTCCAATTTTCCCAGTCTATCCTTTCTCAAGCTCTCCGCCTCCGATTCCGTCCTATCTCCCTTCACCGTCTCAGATTCGACTGTCTCGCTCTCTCTGATTTTACTTTATTACTTTCTCTCTCCGTGTCGTGGCTTTGTTTTGACCGGAACAAACTACTCAAGACCTCAGTTCTCGACTCTCTGGTTTCTTCGCCGTCGTTCTCCCAACGCCGTGAAAGAAATTCGATAAGGATTGCTTGTTAGAAGTGACGCCGGAGTGGTAATCGGAAGCCCTAAGTGTATCGTCAATTTCCATAATTATTTTTGACAATCTTCTTCTGCTTTATCTATATCGCATACATTGTGGACACAATGGAAAGTAACAGTTGATTTGCATGAGATTTAGTTTCAGGTAATCTAAAATCCTTCATAGCTTAATATCTTCTCGCTCTCTCGTCCTTTGTGATTTGTTATCCCCCCTAATTTTAAGTTTCTAGGTCTTGCTCTGGTTCTGGGATTACTTTCTTAAATCAAACTCTAAAAACCTTTATAAAAATTGTACTGTACATAGGTGAGGTTTTGAAGAATTTCTTAGGGCATATACACACATGCAAAAACGGATTCTGGAATTTATGATCTGTGTTTGTTATCTTACTTCGTTGCAGATAAGATAAATAAAGATGAGCCACAACAGAAATACAAACGTTTCTCATGATGCTATGTTTATTAAACCTGAGCATGGCACTATGCTTCAGAGCATCTCACCTAGAACCCATGGTTCCAAAGAACTTACTCTACCTCAAGATTCCGAAGAAAATAGAGGATCAATCGGTCAAAGTGCTGGGCAGAGTAGCACTAGTGTGGTTGATCAGGTTCGGTCACCACCTGAAGATGCCGGTGTCACTTCTTCATCCAATATATGTCCAGCCCCTGTTTGTAGGCAGTTCTGGAAAGCTGGAAACTACACTGATGAATTGAGTTCAAAGTCTCAGCAGCCAAGTATGCAATATTCCTAATTATTAGTTATCGTTTACTTTGTCTTACTCTTTGCTTGGATGAGTTGGTCTTTTATCTTTGGAGGTTATAACACACACCGGAGTACATTGTTTTCCTTTGCCGTGATTCTAGTGTTTTTCTCTAGATATGTGGAAGTTTTTTGCTTATGGTTCTTGACATATGTTTCACAGATGGAAAAAATTATCTTCATGTGCACCCTATGTTCCTTCATTCCAATGCTACTTCACATAAATGGGCTTTTGGTGGTATGCATAAATAATCATTAACTTTCCCTTTTTTTTAATTGTTTGGTTTAGTAAACATTATTCAAGCGTTTTAACAAGACTTATTTGGTATTCTCTACCTATAGCTATTGCAGAACTGCTTGACAATGCTGTTGATGAGGTGCGTCCTTTCTTTTGATGTACTTGATGTTTTAACTGATCACCTGCTTGTTCATTACTGCATATGATTTGAATAAGATTCTTTAGAACCTTTGTTTATACAAGTCTTGATGTTTGAATCTTAAAATTCTTGAATACTCGCACGAGAATATTCTTGATAGAGAATTTGTCCCTTCCTGAATCCCTAGCGCTTCACTTACTGACTCCATTCTGTCATTTGCTTCATTAAGGTGGAAGTGTGCCCTAGATATGAGTAGATAATCGTAAAACTTCTGAATGATAATTTATTAATATGTTTTGTGGTCTGTATCTTCATCACCCTATAGATCCAAAATGGGGCCACTTTTGTTATTGTAGATAAAACCACAAATCCAAGGGATGCTACAACAGCGTTGCTAATTAAAGGTATCTTTGCATAAAAATTTTTGGATTAAGTTCCGCGCCAATTCATGAGGGGCGGTATGAAAAAGAATTTTTTTATAATCATCTTTGCATCAAACTTTCAGATGATGGTGGTGGGATGGATCCTCAGGCAATGCGGAACTGCATGGGTTTTGGATTCTCAGATAAGAAATCGGATTCCGCCATTGGAAGATGTATGCAACCTTCTCTTCATTCTTTGAACTCGTATCTTTTGTTATCATTCCGCAACACATCTCTCTAATTATGATTATGCAACACTTATCTTTACTTATGATTCTGTATCTCGTCATTTGTTATGATTCTTTAGATGGAAATGGTTTCAAGACCAGCACAATGAGACTTGGGGCAGATGTCATTGTTTTCAGCCGCCACAGGAAGAACCAGTGAGTGGCCATTGTTGGTTATCCTATGCGCTTATGTTCTAACATTTTTCCATTATCTTTTGCCAACCCTAATTAAACAAGATGAGGTGCTAATGGGTTTCTTTTCCATCTGACTAGAACATGGACACAAAGTATAGGGCTCCTTTCTTATACATACCTGACACGCACTGGCCATGATAGAATAGTTGTTCCCATTGTGAGTCTCCAGCTCTCACACATATAAATGTACCTTGTTTTTCCAAAGTCTGACCGTGTTGCCTTATGAATATTCAGTTGGATTACGAGTTTAAGGCATCAACTGGCGAGTTCAAGAAATTGCAAGACCGAGAACATTTCATATCCAATCTCTCTATTCTACTAGAATGGTCTCCATTTTCAACAGAGGCAGAACTTTTGAAGCAGGCAAGCCAATTTTCTTTTTAATTTTCTCTATGCAATCAATGTTGTTTTCAATTTGTATATTTATTGGTTCCTTGGTTTAAAATTTGGGGTTTCATGAGTGTGAGATTTCCCACTCATGATACTATTCATAAAGCTTTGGATGAGTTTTAAATTCTGTATATCATAGTTTGAATATAAATTTGAAGCCCTCCACAATTGCTCTCTATTTTCATAATTCCATATTTCTGGGATGTTGTCGCCTAAGGTAGTATGTATATATCCTTCAACTCCTTCAAGGTATGGATGATTGAGTTCTCAGGTAAGCCTTGAGCAATTCAATGGAGACTTTAGTGTGCGCTTATATCAGGCTCCTTCATGTTGGCCTGTTCTTTGTTTTTATTTGTCCCTGCATCAAATGAAAACTTCTCTTTTATCTGATATGTTACCAAGTTCTTTGCCTTCAGTGACATTTACTTTCTTTCTTTCTTTTTTCCCTTGTGGCAGTTTGAAGATGTTGGATCACATGGGACAAAGGTTATCATCTATAATTTGTGGCTCAACAGTGATGTTAAATTGGAATTAGACTTTGAGTCGGTTGCAGAGGTTAATATTCTTTATCTTTATGTTTCTGATTTTCTTTTCATTGCCAAGTATTATCATTTAATTGAGTTGTTGTTCTGTTCCTTGCATATATAGGATATTCTCATTGAAGGAAGCATAAAAAAAACAGGATCTAAGATTGTGAATGATCATATTGCAAGCCGGTTTTATCACTCTCTTCGTGTGAGCTTCTATTTCTCGTGGTCAATAATGTTTAGGGGAACTGTTTATGCTTATATTCATGTGCAAGTGGGTATACACAGTAATATTGAATCATGCATGTATGCGTGAATGTGCTCTTGGGAAATATGTAATACACGTAGACATAGATAAAGTGTTGCAGATAGCTGTGTATTCGAAAATACGTGTGCACTGTGTTTATACAAATGTTAAACAATTGGCATGCAACTGAAATGTTTATCCTTTCCACTGGTGATACCTTTGCGCAGGTTTACCTCTCCATACTATACTTGCGGATTTTTAAGACTTTCAAGATAGTGTTGCGTGGTAAGGTTGTCGAGCATCATAACATTGCTGATGATCTCAAGCATCCGCAATACATCTTGTACAAGCCTCAAGCTGCTGGATCTCAAGAGGTGCGCAAAATATATGAAGGCTTTTGTTTTTCTTCTCTTAGTACTTCTTAGTAGTGTTTTTTCCTTTATTATGATTCAAATCTCGGTGTTCAATGAGCAGGCTGTAGTTGTAACAACGATTGGATTTCTGAAAGAAGCTCCCAAAATTAACCTTCATGGGTTCTGCGTTTATCACAAAAACCGTCTAATAATGGTGAGTATTCAAATGTTAAATACGTTAGTTCATATTCAGTAGAAAAAAGGATTCTCATATTCCAGGATATTAGTTAACATTTTGTTGCATCTTTATTTGTACGGCTGTGCCTGATATAACTTAAGAAAAACGTGTCAAAAGTTGCTGGACTTCTCTACACTGATGCTGGCATGCAGATATAAAGGGATTTTCTTTATCTACTTTACATATTTTTTCTTTTTTGGTCAAACATCTACTTTATATATTTAAATTCAAAATTTGACAGAAAAGTATTTTACCCCAGTTAAAGACTACACAACTCAGTATCTTGTGAAGTTTCTATCACAAATTCCGCACATAATCTTGTTTGCTACTGTGACCTGGTCTGATATTTTTGCTCTTTTCAGCCATTTTGGCAGGTCGTGAGCTATTCATGCAGTCGAGGAAGAGGAGTTGTTGGTAAGAATCTGCAAAAAGGATCAATCAATAAAACAATAGATTTCCCACTGATTTGGTTGTCTTTGGCAAAATTCTCTCTGATATGTTAGGTTGTATGCTGTTTGCAGGTGTTCTAGAAGCTAATTTTGTTGAGCCAACCCATAACAAGCAGGATTTTGAGAAAACTGTTCTTCTTCAGAAGCTTGAAAACCGTTTAAAGGAAATGACAACCGAATATTGGTAATTTCCTAAGACTTATCTTTTTGGTGCCTGTTATTCTGCTACTTTTATATATTCCCTTGCCAAAGTAGATAATACAGTTTTCCTAGTGTATGGGAGAAGAAGATATTTTGTTCTCTTGATGAGCATGGAATTTCAGTCCACTGTTTTGCCTCTAAAAGTTTCCCCATCATCTCTGGATTGGCATCTATCATTTTCCAGTGTTTCTTACTATTTCAAGTAATTGGAAATCTTTAATAGGAGCTGCCATTGTGTGTTGCTTGGGTATCAAGTCCAAAAGAAGCCTCGTCTTCAGACACCTCAAAATGTTCAACCTGGCGGTAGGAAAAATGACAACACGTTCCAGAAGAATTCTGCTGGAGTTAGCGGCAGACCAGCAATAAGTCCTCCTCCAGGCTTCGAAGCAGTTTCTCCGAATGGAAATTTGGCATCTCTCCGTAGATTTTCAGTTGCGCCAGGTAAAATGCTACTAAAACTTTGAGCCGTGAAGAAAGTGGGATCACACTTGGTATTTGACTACATCAAAACTAGAGTTCTTAACATTGACTTCCTGATCTTGAGTCCCGTAACCCCTGGATTGGTCCAGGATTATGCCCATTTAAAAGAAAATGAAAATGATAGTGCTGCAGAGGCTCTATATAGCTTGCAATTAGCAACTATTTCATCTCCGTACTTAGAAAACATAGAACAAAACTATATGCAGTATCTTAATGGAACACTGACTTGCTATTACTGTGATGAATCTGATGATGTGGAAGGAAGAGTTAATTTCAAATATTCATTTTCTTGGACTTGTTTTATACCGTATGTTTCGTATTCCCAAACTCTCTCTGATGCTGACACGTGATGGTTGCATTATTGTTGCAGTACTGTTGGAGAAGAGGAAAGAACATCCTGATTCTGTTGCCAGTGCAGCGTCAAAAAGAAAGGTTGGAAATGATGGCTTTACTGCCCCGGGGCAGAATCGGGCTGAACAGGTACTTCAAAATATGTTTCTTTTCTTTGATTCCCTGTTGAACATGTTTAACCCCATGACTGCACCCGTTACCTAGACGCTGAATACAAAACAGTGGATATTACTGACTAGAATTTCAGTTATCACTGTTTGTAGTAAATATGACATTTATCTTTATGTGATAGCCCATGCACATGTGCCCACACAGAAAACATGATAGTAACTTTAGTTTGTAATCACCTTTACCATTGCATTTCTTTAACTTTATTGGCTTTGCACATGCTCTTTGAAGTTTATTCATGGATCTGCAATTCAGTCACAAGATATTGAAACTGTCAAGTTGATGGAAGAAAACAAGAAGCTCCGAGCAAAGTAAGTAAAACTATGTAATAATATATACTCAGTTTCCTCGTTTGTTTGTGATTTCTTTCTGAAAATTATTATATTCATTATACTCAGATGGTTGGACCACAAGGTGCGAAGTCAGAATCTTGAAGTCAAGGTACTTTCTTATGACATTAACAACCCCTTTTATTTGTTTCGGTGGTTGACTTGCCGTTGTTCCTGCCAAATTCCAACCTCCTCTAAATACGTATCAAATATATGGAGCTAGTTTAGCATCTCTCCATGAGTCTTGTCCTCTGTGTCTTTTTATTAAACTATTTATTAATTGGTTAATAAAGTACTGAATAGCAATTTCCATCGATCGCTTTATTTGAAACGCTAGATTGGTCTATGTTGCCATAAGTTCCTCCATATAGTACTGAATGGGACTTGACAATGAGTTTGAGTCAAATGATTGCAAAAACGATCTTTATTTTGTGGTGATATGCAGGCCATGAATCTTAGGAGTGAGCTCGAGAACGTGAAAGGTGAGTATGAAAGGTTAAACGTAGAGCTACAAGCTTTGGGCGTGGTGAAAGAGGAGCACAGAAGAACTGTAATTACATAGAACTTTCTCTGCATTTAAAAACTTTTTGTGCCTAGTTATGAAACTAACGTTCCTTAGTTTACTCTCTGCAACGTATGGGTTGCCTAGGGTAAGACAACAAAATGTGGAAACCAAGATTCATGTTTATGAAAATAAAATTCTTTTTATCTTAGGAAATCCAGCAAAGTCAAGGTCGTTACTTCTAGCTTTGTGGTTCGAGTTGGTGTCTTCGTTATGTTACCATTTGAGCTTAAACCTGCAAACTGCATGTTAACAAAAGAATAAAATCTCTAAACTACCATATATTTTATAAACTTTATTTTAAGTATTAACTAGATATAAATGTATTTTTTGTCATTCATTCATTATATATTTATACTAAAAAGAGAACCTCTATTGACTACCAAATCCGGAGGATCGAAGTTTACATACTAGTCAGTCGTCACGGAGCAATATATGCAAGTAAATAAAATTTAACTTTTAATTAAAGACATTCCGGTAATTTCAATAGAGAACATATACTTTTTGGTCCTTTTTTGTTTGTCAAATAAAACATTTTTGAGAACTTTAGATGTAATTTTTTTGAACATTAAACCTGTAAAAGCTAACAATGATTTTTATTATTCTGTTCAAAATATGAGCTTTGGCACTTAATTTCCAGCGATTACAGTATGGAGACAATCATCACTAATAACTACAATATTATTTCTATAATTGGATTGCTAATTTGTAAACGAGCATTAACTAATCATAACTACACGTCAACTATTTCTATCATTTTATAGTAATCCCAGCATTTATTAATTAATATAATTAACTCCGCGTACGTATTCGGTGTATAAGCTCTTGATTTGCTTAAACTATATTACCACAATACTATATCAGGAAATAATCACATCCAATTAAAATTTAAATACAAAGAAAAAACAATAATAATCCAGCCAAAAGAGAGTGTATGTGACACGTCACCCTGATTCCAACAACCCAACTAAGCGCACGGGCATAAGCCAACAGCTAGTCACGTGAGAGCTCACTAACATCCATGACATATATATTTTACCGTTGAAGAACGTTAAAGGCTAGAATCAGATGCTTCAACCACATTCTATGATCTAGTGGGTCCACCACGTCCTCTTGCCACGTGGAGTCAAACAATTGGAGTACACCGATATGTAAAAAAAATGGGTGCAAATGTAGGTGATCGGATCACCCTGTCGGCAATACTCAAGTGGCTTTCAACCGTTGGATCTTGATCGCGCCAAAAAAAGGAAAGCGGTATTTTGATAATTATTAACAAAAAAAATAATAATTAGTGAAATAATGCGCTGGAAAATACTCGACTCCGAAGTGATTTCTTTCCCCCTTTTTTTCCCTCGTTGTCTAAAGAAAGAAAGCGAATCGATTCAATTTCAACGATTCGTCCTTTGATTTTCGTTTTCTGAGTTGTTTTTCCCGAGAAAGCAGAGACAAATTTCTTCGCCGTCTGTGTGAGAAAGATGGCGGAGGATTTCTCTAGAGCGGTGGACGATGGGCTTAAACTTGCGAAACGGTTATTTCGGGAAAGACCGAGCCGTTGCGGCGCCGAGACCACCGGTGCCTATGGAGAGATCGTCTACGACGCAGGCTTACCTTCCAACGGCACCGATGCTTTACGCCGTTATACCTGACCCGGGAATTGTGGATAACCCGGACTTACCTAGCTATCAGCCTCACGTGCACGGCAGGTGCGACCCACCGGCTTTGATTCCTTTGCAGATGAATGCGATTGAGCTCGAGGTTGATTGTTATCTTGACACGGCTTTGGTTACCGTCACCGGATCGTGGCGTGTTCATTGTGTTATGGGAAGCAAGAGATGTGATGGCCGAATCGCTATTCCAATGGGAGAACAGGTTCTCTTCTCTTCTTTAATTTTCCCGGGAAAACTGAGATGAAATTAGCTCACTGATTTGGGTATCGTCTCTCAATTTAAAGATAACGATGAGGAATTGGGGATTTATATTCTGATTCTACCATTTTTCTATGTTAAAGCTATTGTGAAGGATGCAATGAACCCTAATAGTTAATTCTCGAGGAATTTCTTAGAATTCGGAATTGTTTCAGGCTGTGGAAATGCTTTCGAATACTTGTGGCTCTGTTCCTATGATCTTCTTCGTAACAGATGGGTCTGTTGAAGATGAGAGACACATTTGTGATGTAATAAAGAAACGTCTTGCTAGTGCTGGATTAGTGTTTCCACGTATACACACTTTTCGGTTAGGTAAATTTTTCTCCACAGTTTGATGTAAAGCGACCAGGATTATCTTTTATTGAACTTTTTATATATGGACTCTTTGCGATATTTCAGGTGTATTTTGTAATCACTACTTCCTGAAAATGCTTGCAAATCTATCCAGTGGCCAGCACGAATCAGTTTATAATACAAGTGAAACTTCGATTCCATTTGGTGAATAAAAGGAAAAAGTCGTCAATATCTGTGTGCTAATGTAATATAGTTTCTCAAACAATATTTTTTTCTTTGTAATATGTCCAGATTACATGAGGAACGAATGGACAAACTTTTTTTACAAAGGCTTTGTCCACCGTTCTTGGTAATATAACAATCGAGCCCCTGCAGAGTCTGGATGAAGTTGAGGTGTGCCTATATGCTAAGATTGCTTGCTTGACTTTTCCGGAGAATTTATCTTGTTTCCTCCGAGTCTATGAAGTTGATGCTTGAAAACTGGAACTGTTACCCGGGACTACTATAACAGGTATATCTTTCGAATATTCCGGATCTGACATCTGCAAGTCCATTTATGGTATATGGAAGATACCAAGGAAAGTTCCCTGAGACTGTGATAGCCATAGGTCTGCTAGGAGATTTGAGCAGCTTTTCTGCAGACTTGACTGTACAAAGTGCAAAAGACATTCCTCTTGATAAAGTAAGATCACTTTCCTTCTCAGTTTCATTCCAATGGAGCTTTCTTTCGATAAAGACATCCGGGTTTTACATAAAAAGTGTCATTCCTTAAATATGTTCAGATGTTTGCAAAGAATGTGATTGAATTGCTTACTGCTGAGGCATGGTTCTCTGAAGACAAACAGCTAAAGGAAAAGGTTTGTATACAATACACTTCCTCAATTGTTGTTTTCAGGATTTGCTTCTTCATTTTGCTTTATTTTCTTCTTCTCAGATTGCTAAACTAAGCATCCATACTGATGTCCCTTCCGAGTATACTCGAATGATCCAATTAGAGAACACAGAAGAAATGAAACCCAGCGACACTGGTGGAACGAAAAAGGTATTCATTCATATGTAGAAGTTATGAACTAAAATCGCCACGTTTAACCAAAATTTAATGATTAATTTTGTTCTGAGGACTAAATAAGACTCGTTTTAACTCATATATCCACCAAATATATCAACAGACTGAAAGTAACGGCGAGAAACAGAAGATGATATCAAGAACCATCCCGCTACAAAGCCTTGGGATAGGCTTTGGTGATAAAACAGCCACCAGAGAGAATGTTCCACCAGGATTTGGCGAACAGAGAGCACCTGATGCTGCTGAGAAGTTTGTCAACGATGCTTTGAGCTATTGTGTCTCCTTGTGGAATAAATGTTGCTGCATGTGCCGTGTCCAATGCTGCTCTAAGCTCAATGATCAATGTGTCCTCGTTGTCACACAGCTCTTCACAGCGATTGCTTGCATCGCCTGCTTTGAATGTTGCTCAACTGTTTGCTGTTTTGGAGACGACATGTTGTTATAATAGAAAAAGGTTTACGAATTTGAGTGTAAAGTTTGGAAAGCTTCGAAGTAAGTTTGTACATTTACACACAAGGCATGTAATTTCTGTACGGCCTGGTCAAATACAAAAGCTGTGTTTTTTGTATAGTTGCTTTCTTCAGAGGATAAAATGTAAAGAAGAGACAAATCCATGTGTTTCCTTCACAATTTACTCGACTTGGATCTCTTAAAACCATATATTATATATAGAATGAGACTTTGGTGCACCGACATTCAACAACGCCCACAAAGATGGGATCAAGTGTTAGATAAATGGTGACTTGAAAGTCATAAGGAACTGATATCGAGGGTTTATAGGAACTTGAACCCAAATTTTGATTTGCTGGCTTTTTGCTGGCTACTGGTATTTGTGTTTACTGTGTCTTTAAAAACAGGGGACCACTATTGATCATCTTAATCTCCTAAAGCTATTCAAGAAGATAAAAGATCATTGACAGAAAAAGAAATTTTCTTGGATACACACATACATGTTCTTTTATATATGTCTCTGAAATATGAAGGTTTGTTTTCATATTTGTCTGAGTTGACTTAACTTTGAGTTGTTGTGTTGATCTCTCTTTGATCTTGTTGTTCTTCACAGATTTTTAGTTGGGTTCAACGAAAGCTTAGTGGAAAGAAGCATGAGCTTACTTCAGATTCTTGTGAGTAAATATACTTAGATTATTTGAATAACATTAACAATCTTACATAGATCATTGATCATTGATCATATTTTCATATGTATTTGATGATGTATACATAGCTCAAGAATCATTAGGATCTCCTTTGAGTAAAGAAGTCCAAGGTTGGCCTCAAGACGAAGAAACCTTCTTAGCCATAGGAACACTAGGAAACAATATCTATCCCAAGGAAGAAGATGAAACAGATTCTAGCAAAGATCTCACCGTGGTTAATACAGATGTTACCATCGGGAAGAAGAAATCGCTCGCTTTTCTTCTCAAGAAGATGTTTGTTAGCACAAGTGGCTTCAAAACTCCACCTCATCTTCTTGATTTGTCTAGAGGAGATTCATTGCCCAATACACGAATGGAAAAGGTATTTTTATAGATTTATCATCAAACTCTCAATCACGAACAATATCTTAAAACTTGGCCTCATTTAAAAATGAAAGTTCTATATTGTGTTTGTGTGTAGATGCTTAGGACAATACTCAACAAGAAGATACATCCACAACGTTCAAATTCTATTGCAAAGAAGTATTTGGAGAATAATCATAAGATTATAGATGAAGCTCGTTCAAGTGTTGACGCCAACAAATGGGTCAAGACCGATTCTGAATGTGAGATTTTCTAAATTTATACATTTGGTTTTTCAGGTCACAAAAAATAATAAAAACATTTAATTCGATCATATATATGATGTAATTAACCAAGTATATATATCATGGATGGCTGGCTTTATTGCAGTATTTAGTTAGGTCAAAAGCATATAATAGACATCTGGCAGATGAAAAATGCAGAAAGATGAAGAGCGTAAGAATTTTAAAAAAACTAGATGAATAAATAAATAGAAAGATGTAACACAAAAATAATGGTGTAGAAAAGCTTAATTCAGTTTCTTCGATGATTACAGATATTGTCTTGGAGATGTAGATATCAACCAATAAGCTAAATGGACCTGATTGATAGTCATGGTAATGATAGAACATAAATAAAACCAAAGCTTTTTTCTTATTAATAATTAATTCTCTTTCTAATATATAGAAATTAGCAAACATTATTACTGATTTAAGAAAAATAATCAAAATCTCTTTGTTTTAGGTGTCAAATGAGTGATGGTTTAAGTTCAACTGTTCAAGATATGAAGAATAACATGGAGAGAAGGGTCATGAACTATCTCTGATAATAGCAGTTTACAGATATATATATATATATATATGTATGTGTGTGTGTTTTACAGATGTATATTTGTTTTTCAAATTCCATTTTTCCGTTGTTGTTCCTCATCTTTGATTATATATTTTTTCAGATTCCAATGTAGTGAAGAAATCTGTTTGCTTATGTGTATTGCTTGTAACAACAAACATTCATCATATAAAATAAACAATTTTAGTTTTTTTTTCTCTATTGATATGCAAAGAAGAAGTATCTCTACAATTTAAACTAAAGTGATGAATGACTATGATTTGGATTTTGATACAATTTATTCTGTCAATGAAAACGAAATGAGAAAAGAATTAGTTCAATTTAAATCAAATGAAAAAAGACCAAAATATTGCAAAAGAGAAAGGGTTTATTTTGCAATATTTACAGAGTTTTGGGCTAAGAAAATACTTTTGCCTAAAAGGTAAAACTCAGTTTGGGTTAGATCTCGTCTGAGCAAAGTTGACAGAACAGAATCGTTGAGTCATCAAACTTAAGAAAAAACGATCAGTAGATCTCAAAGTCTGTTTCTTTTGGTGAAACTTAGGGTTCTTTGATTCCCCATTCGTTGTAGTGAATTATCGAGGAGAAATAAAGGGGAGATCGGGAATCGTGAATCGTGAATCGTGAAATTTGGGAAACTGAGAAGTCAGAAAGGCAAATGCGATTGGAGAGAGAGTTGCAGAGTTCCAATGTCTTGGTCTGCTCCTGATGATATCTTCTTCTCCACTTCTCTCGCTGCTTACTTAGACAGTAACTCACTCTCTTTCTCTCTGATTCGGCAGAAAGACCCTGATTTGTTAATCCCCAATGGATGATGGATATGTTATCTTCTTCTACATGATTCAATAGTCTCTTTATGTCCTGGTTTTTTTTGTTGCAGAGAAACTTCTTGTGTTGCTTCGTGATGGTCGGAAACTGATGGGTCTACTTCGGTCTTTCGATCAATTTGGTACCTTCTTGTGGTTCTGTCTCTTTCTCATTGTTACTGAAAATCCAAAATCTCTCTGAAGTGTTTCGTTGTTGTTGAAGCTAATGCTGTTTTAGAAGAAGCTTATGAAAGAGTCATCGTGGGTGATCTCTACTGTGATATTCCCTTAGGTCTTTACATTATCCGTGGGGAAAATGTTGTCTTGATTGGTGAACTTGTAAGCTTTTAAAACAAACCAATTCCTCTTGCATTTTTGAAATGCAAGTGTCCACTTTAAAAGAGATTTCGACAATTGAATCGGGTTTTCGTGATCTTAGGACATTGAAAAAGAAGAGCTTCCTGCTCAAATGGTTCAAGTTTCAGAAGCTGAGATCAAGAGGGTTAGTGCAATTTCGCTTTACTTATCTCCCCTTGTTGATTGCTCTAGCTTCAAAGTTTGTTTGATTTGGGACCTTCTTGCACAAGTGGATCTTCAACCGATATGCGTTTATTTGGTTTGGTGTTTTTGGGTTCTACCTACTCAATAACACTCTTCTGTATATTCAGGCTCAGAAAGCAGAGAAAGAAGCAATGCTCTTAAAGGGTACAATGCGAAAAAGAATGGAGTTCCTTGATCTCGATTAGGGCATTTATCTTTGTGGTGCAGCATTGTAGACACTAGAAAAAGTGAAGATGGAGAATACAGAAGATTTTTAATTATAAGTCATAATGTATTAGTTAGTGTGTGGGTGGATGATCCTCAGAACTAAGCCTCTATATGATCCTTTTTGAAATAAAAAAATGTTGGTACTAATGCCTCTCTTTATTGAACATGAATTGATCAAAAGTGAAATCAAAGTACAATTACGACCTCGTTTGGTTCATAAACATAAAAAACCACATAGCATCTTCTTGCAGTAGTTACTAAAAACCATTGAGCCACTAAGGGGTCTCTATAAGTCCTATCACTCTGGGTAAGAGAGCATTGTGATGAGCGACTCATGTTGAGGAAACTGTGATAAGAGGTCAGATCGCTTTGCAAGCTCAAAGTCCTCAAACTGGAAAGCAGGAGCACAGGTGCAGCCAACAAGAGAGAAATGGTTCTCAGAGTCTCTAGGCTCAGCTTTAAGCAGGGTCCGATCTGGAGAAAAATTAACATCCTTTGTTGGAAAGGAACCAAACCAGATGTTTGGAGGGACCGTGTACTGAGGCTTCTGATCACCTTCTATCAAGTCAGGGCCAAGACATGTGAATTTCAACTTCCCATCATCGTAGAGTTCCACTACCTGATCAAGACAGAAAGAAGAAGCCATATTCAAGACCAGAGATTATAATATTCTTCTTCTACGGTTTTGTTCACTGTTATTGCAAGAGATTAAACTTACAGTAATGGGTTCACCCAAATAGAAATGCCATGTTTCAGCCATTGGTATGCGATGAAGGCGAGAAACACTCCCAGATGGAAGCAAGAAGTAGATACTTGTGCTCACAGCTCTGTCCACCTTAACTGCATAGATTCAGGGAAAAAAAAGGATCAAACTTGCGAGATGATCTGCAATAACCCAACAAGGAATTTGGAAATAAAAAATATTGCTGGGAAAAAGCTTAAGTATGGTTGATTAGAGAATCCAAGCAAATTCACAAGCAAAGCATGGCATCAACTGTCAGAACAGTAAGGACAAAAGAATTCTATGTGAAGCCATGAAAAATTGGATATTAGCAAATAAAAATTGAACCATATTTAGTAAAGAGTCAATAGTGAGATGACGCAACAAGATCTATATATCCGATCAGATTTATGAGGATCTTACACCACTGAAATCTTAAAATGCAAGTTGGGGAACTAATGACTACACTATATATCAATAAGATTTCAAATCAATCGAGGCCATGGCTGCAAATAAACGAGAGTTAGAGAGAGTTACAGGTGGGAGGGAGGTGAGAGGTGGATAGGAGAAGAGAAGAATCTCTGAAAGTTTCAGAGAAAAAGCCTCCTTCTTGGTGAGCCTTGAGGTTGAGTTTTCCGACGAGTTCTGAAGATTTCACCATCTCCGATAATATTCTCTCACTCACTCACCAATCTCTCTCGAAAGCAAGTCAAAGTTGGCTTTGAGTTCAATCTTTGTTACTACTTTAATTGTCGGCCATTCAAGTTGACTTTTCTAAAACATTTTCGGGGCCAAAGTAGAAAATAAAAAAACGCCATATATTTGTGTTCGAACTATGACCAAAAAAATTACAACTTTCTTTTCTGTTACACGCAAGTTTTATCCACGATTACAAAATCAAGATTCTAAACTCAATGGTTTATTCAAACGTATACGATATAGTTCATACGCCTTCATTTCAAGTCATAAATATTACTATCATTATTAGAACGTATCGCAACTCAGAATTGGAGAATCTAAAAGGATGAAGCTGAATCATGTCCAAAGGTTTGTGTGGTCTTTCAAAACGCAGAGCTGCCACTACTCCTGGACATATTCTGGATAACTCCATTCATCAGTCCTTGAACAGATTTCCCAACTCCAGCTCCTATGTCTTCTGCAAAATACTTGGCCTGCCAAAAACATGTGAAATTTTGTCCATGAGAAGTTTCCATTCATCCCAATGTTGTAAATTTGTAGCAACAAGATTGAAAAAAAGATACACTTTACCTCTTGTATGCTCTTCTTCAGATCAAAAGCATCTTTGACTCTGTCATCCAAGAATGCCCATGTCTCGCGATATTCTGCTCAAAACAAAATGGTATCAAACTTTGAAAACTTTCTTTAATCGCATAGCAATGCATCCAAGAGAGAGGGGACTAAAAACCAACCTACAGAGTCATCAGTGAGCATGTAAATCTCCGTAGTTGAGTAAACGCCTCCAAGAATAGTGCGCTTGACATACCAATCTAAATCAGAGGCTCCATCTCCAACAGCGAGCCATATCTCATCTACTAACATTGCCCGTTGCTTAAAACTCGTCGGGACATTCAGAGGATGCGCCTGTTTCGCCATATTAAATACCAGGACTCACTTGAGCTTATCATGAAACAGAGAGAAACCCCAAAACTTACTTGGATGCTGAGAGCTTGAGGCCATTTTGACATGTAAGGAACTTGCATTTCTAGGCGAATTCTAATGAGTTTAGAGATACGTTCACTTGGAATCAGGTTTTGTAAATCCAGTCCAGACTCTATTCTGTCGATAAGTAATTGAAGGCATTCATCCATGAAGAACTGAACACGAGTAAACACAAAAACGAAACTCACCGATCCAAGGTTTCAACCTCTAGATCAATATAATTTACTGATTCCAGAGAGTATAAGAGGCGCCATTACCTCAACAAGTGCAGCTTCTTTCCTGGAGAAAGAGCCAACGATCGAAGGAGATACACCAACATCTCTTGAACCAGCCATCATCGCTTCCTCCGTCCAACCTAATCTCGGCTGCACAAAACTCCCAAATTAGGAAACTAAATCACTAAAAGGATGAAACTTTGAGGTGAATCTAGGAAATTAGTACCCACCACATGGCGGAGAGACGCAGAGAGAACACGAGCCTGCTCTTCCTGGAACTCAGCTCTCGGCTTCCTGCTCTCATGTCCACGAGGTCCTTCCCCTGTACCCGTAGAAGAAGAAGAAGGCGCCGTGGGACCCGACTGATTAGGGTTTATAGATTGATTACCCATCGACGATTCGTTATTACCTATCGCCGAAGTGCAAAGACCGGAAGTGTAAGAGGAAGGGATGATTGTAGACCTGAGCTTAGGAAATCGGAGGAGGCGGGTGGTTGTGAATCCACCACCGCCGAGAAGACGCTTCGCTGCCGTTCGGTACATCGTTCGCCGGAGGATGGGATTAGATTAATGTGACACGTAGATGAGATCGTTGCCACGAAATTAATAAAAGAGCTTCCTTTGGTGATTCTTCTCCTCGTTTATTATGAGTCTATGATTGCCAAAAGTGATAAATAAATCAAATTGGGCGTTTTATTAATTTATAATTATTTGTTCTACCAACACTATTTACGATTATTTGCTTGATTATGAAATCAAGAAGAAAATTATACATAATAGCCCCATTAAAATGTTCAGAATCAACATGTTATTGGTTTTAGTAAAATATACATATATATTGTATATTTCCATCATTTACATAGAAGAAAAATGGTAGATTCATACAAGTATTATATGATTTTGGTTACAAGACATACAAATTAACTATAGAATTGTGTAGACTAATACACCAACCAACTACAAAAGTTTTCGATTTATATAAAAACGAACATAACTTTGACAATGGTAATGTCGGCTATCACGAAAATAAAACTTCTAAATAAGTAATTCATGATCCATCAAAACTATTATCCTTCACATCGAACCGTCCACGTGTCAGGTAAAACTGGCTTCACAAATACTTCTGGATAACAAAGCCCATAACATACGAAAACTATATACAATCGCGGCAACAAGTTTAGCATTTCATCATCTCAGCACAAATCAGAGATGTCTCTTGCCATTGCTTCTGCCCTCACTAGGGCGGTCAAAATTGACTCGATCCACAGAATCTATCGGTTTTGATTTGTCGTGGACGGATGCGAATCGACAAAAATTTTTTTATTGCAAATTAGTCGTGGAGGCAAGTTAAAGATTTGAAAATAGAACAGATGTGATTCGTCGGATCAAAATACGGGTTGGTGGATAAAATGTGTTTTTTTTTAAATACATATTTGGCGGATTAGAAAGTAGGATGACACATTTTTAATCTGAAAAATCGTAAATTAATTTAAATTTTTTTAAAATAATAAAACGGATTAGTGGATTACTGATAAGTTTTGTACGTTTTGTGCGGGACGAAAGCGGATTGACCGTTTTAACCTACGGATCAAACAAGTTAAAGGTTTACGGATAAAATTTTTACCCTGATATGCGGGTTGACTCATTTGAGAGGCTTAGCTCTCACTTCCACCCTCATTTTATTCACGGGCAGAGTCGAAAGCCCGACCGACAGAAGACGAGTAGCGTGTTGTACATTACGGGCCGGTGGAAGAGAAAGGGACCGCGCGGTGGTGGTTCGTGCCGGCAAAGAAGTTTCTAGCGTCTGTGAGCCGCTTCCTCCGGACCGTCCTTTGTGGTTTCCCGGTAGCTCTCCACCATCCACCTGAATGGCTCGATGGCAGGTTCGTTAATAATCATTCTTCATTCATTTTTCTTTTTCTTCTCCAAATAATCTTTGACTTTAAGAACTCGTTCTTGAAGCCTTCCTGGTGATTTCGGATTCGATCCTCTCGGTTTAGGTGCGAAAACCTGGAAAACCACAATCTGATTTAAAATATATTTTTTGACTAACCTGTTTTTGTTTCACAGGGTCTGACCCTGACCTCCTCAAATGGTTTGCACAAGCTGAGCTCATACATAGCCGGTGGGCAATGCTGGCCGTGACCGGTATCTTAATACCGGAATGTCTCGAACGGTTAGGTTTCATCGAGAATTTCTCATGGTACGACGCAGGGTCTCGGGAGTATTTCGCAGATTCCACTACGTTGTTTTTGGCCCAAATAGTGCTAATGGGTTGGGCCGAAGGTAGACGATGGGCAGATTTGGTTAAACTGGGGTCCGTTGACATAGAACCTAAGTACCCACACAAAGTGAATCCTAAACCAGATGTTTGTTACCCGGGAGGTGTATGGTTCGATCCGATGATGTGGGGGAGAGGTTCTCCTGAACCGGTTATGGTTTTAAGGACTAAAGAGATTAAAAACGGACGACTCGCGATGCTTGCTTTGGTTGGATTTTGTTTCCAAGCTACCTACACTAGTCAAGATCCAATTGATAATCTCATGGCTCATCTCGCTGATCCTGGTCACTGCAACGTGTTCTCAGTAAGTTATTTTGATGATCATTATGATCATGATGATGATATGTGTATTGATCAGCCTTTATTGGTATGTTCTTTTGCAGGCATTTACATCACATTGATGAGGATTAGCTTGCGGCAAATGTAAATTTTTTCTACATAATATCAGCAATCATGGATGTAGACCTTTTGTATATAGTGTCACTCGTCCTTGTTACAACCGCTGCTCAGTTAATTAACATGTAAACTGAAGAAGAAACAAGACAAGAAAATGAGCATTAATACATTTAAAGTCCTACAAACCATTCACTTGAACAACACTTGACTTGATACATAAACTTAAAACATTAAATCCAACAAAAAAAGGAAATTAAAAAAACATTGTCAACATTAAACGAAAGAACAAACAATTCATCTTAGACTAGACTTATACATAAACTTAAAACATTAAATCCAACAAGAAAAGGGAGAAACAATAAAACAAAAGAAGAATCCATCCACTCATGTAACGTCAATGACTCATACTATAATAACATAATACTTTCAACGTAATCCGTGAAAGCAGACGCAGTAGATAATCGATATAAGCATATAATTCCTTCAAACCAAATTTCTCTCGAACGATTCATCTTGAAATCAACATAAACAAGAATAAACCTATCAAATCTATCACGAGCTATAACCATAAGCTCACCCAGAGGCGTGCCTTGCTTGTATTGAAAAAAGCAATAGCCTTACGCCCCCATTTTTTTTTCTAATATTAAGGGCCAATTTTTTTTATTTTCTTATACTATATATGTAAAATAAATTATTTTTGATACACCTAATAGAAGAACATTACATAGTTATTATTTGGAAAACATAATTACAATATAGATTTTCTGATGTTTAGAATAAAATTTTGTTAAAAAAAAATCCATAATGTTAAAAACAAATACAAAATTATAAATAAAAATACATCTAAACAAACTTAAAATTATATAATTTTAGAATTAGCCTGAGACATCTATTAGGCTAGGCACGGCACTGAGCTCACCACTACTAAAAACAAAACCCACCACACCTGGCAAATAAGCTCAAACGAACACATCTCTCCCGTAATGAAGATACAAACCTTCGACAATTCTTGGTTTTCGACATCTTCCAAAACCCATAAATCACACATCCTAATGTTTTTGTAGCAAGTAAAGCTAGTTTCCCGTGGTATTTCATAAGGCTATCGAATCTCAAATACATACCATGAACCTCGCCCGGTACTTCAATGAAATTAACAAATTTTTCAGTTGTCACATTGAATCTCACAATTCTCGATCCATGCACTGTGTAAGCAGTGTAATACACAATACCGTCGAGGCATATTCATATGGTTTGGGGATGTTGAAAATTTTCATCCTCGATCGTTTTCCATGAACCTTGATCGCCCAATGTAAAAACTTCCATTTTATATTGATCGCTTAAACTTTCTCTTGAAAAGAATAATATCTTATATTGATGATTGATAGGATCGTATCCCATATACCATGAGGTGAACAACTTACGGGGACCGGATTGGGGCAAAGTACCATTTTTTCGTAACAGGATTGCATATCCACATTCGATATATATGTTCAATACATATCCACTTTAAAAAATGAAGATGTAAAATAATTGATTTTAGACCTATATCTTGGTAACTTTTTTTTTTTTAATATCTTCGTAACTTAATTGAAGAAAATATTCATAATTTTTTAGTTGAATGACAATAACTTGATGATTTATTCTGATTTAATTAGACCTAACACGATAACTTAAGTAGAAAGCCTCTTATAAAAAAAAACAAAGTAACTAAAGTTAAACAACACAAACTTAGTGATAGGATAGTGGACAAATATTAGCAGGACGAGTTTGAATAAGAGAAATGAATATCAATTTTTTGCAGGTTTAACAGGATGTATCTCCGATTATTGCGTATTAATGGGTTTAGGACTACGAATTTCACGGGTTTCACATTTATAATTTTTGGGTTAATTTTTATTTTGATTTAATAAAAGTATGTTAATAGATTAATGTAAAGTGGCTGATCTTAACCCTAAAACCTCTAACTTCAGCTTTAAAAACTGTGTATGCAGATATACGGATTTATATGTACTTGTTTTTTGTTGCAGGTTATTTGTGAAATCCGCAAAAATAATGGAGTGGTCACAGATTTAATGATTTATACATATCGGTTTATAGGACGGATTCGAACACTCACATATTTTTTCATAGTCCACGAGTTGCGGATATGCCCGCTTTCTAATGGTACACAAACCACACATGAACCAGACAAAACCGGTATGCAAAATTACCGGTTTGGTCCAATTCAGTTTCGTCGATTACTCCATGAAATCGAATGACTCTGACCAAACTCTCACCAGCTTCTGACACAGACTTCTCAACACAACGACGGATCTTCGCGTTTAATTCACTATTTCTCTCAGCTAGATCTGAGGACCCCGATGTTTCTATTTCCCCGTAAATCGAATCATGGTGGAGAATTTGCTTCCTTCTCGATTTCATTTTCATCTTCAGAGACTTGACCCGAAGCGTCGTCTTCCTTCTTTACTTGTATCCCACAAGACGACACTCTTCACATTTCTATGGATCGCCGCCTTCGGTTCCGTTTTCCTATGGCAACGAACTGCCTACATCGGCGGCTACGGAACTAGTCCCGTTGGAGGAAAGTTCACGATTTTTGGTCGGATCAAACCGATTCAGCCATTGCCTCGTCTGAGACCAGTGGTGTTCGATTTGAAGGATTTTGGAGGTGTTGGAGATGGGTTTACGCTTAATACGGAAGCGTTCGAGAGAGCGGTGATTTCGATCTCGAAGCTTGGGAGAAACAGCGGCGGAGGACAGCTGAATGTGCCGCCTGGACGGTGGCTTACGGCGCCGTTTAATCTCACCAGTCATATGACTCTATTTCTCGCTGAGGATTGCGAGATTCTTGGCGTCGAGGTAAGTCGTTGATTTAAGCTCTGTTTAGGTCAAAATTGCAGAACTTTCAGCCACTACTAAGCTTAGAACATGAAATTTAGTAACTTTACTCTGGCCAAGTTAGAATAGGTCGAATGTGTTTGCTTGGTATTTTTGGTATGCAAATGAGTTTATCAGATCCAAATTAGAGATATTGGTGATAGATTCTATCGCATAGGTTTATAAACAGAGGTTTCCCAATGAGAAAATGAGAGTTTTGCGACGAAATTTAGCGTGATGCTTTTACCTTTTTAAGACTTAGCGTTACTGATGAGTGAGTCTTGCTTACTCAATGTGTCACTTTGATTATCAGGATGAGAAGTATTGGCCTTTAATGCCACCATTGCCTTCGTATGGTTATGGTAGAGAGCGTCCAGGACCTCGTTATGGGAGCTTAATCCATGGTCAAAACCTCAAAGACATTGTGATAACCGGTTAGTGATTCACTCATTTGAGTTCATGTTTGTGAAACTATGATAGTTACCTGATACTGATTCATAGATATAACGAACAGGTCATAACGGAACAATAAATGGACAAGGTCAATCATGGTGGAAGAAGCATCAAAGAAGACTTCTCAACAATACGAGGGGACCTTTAGTTCAAGTAATGTGGTCGAGTGACATAGTTATCGCTAACATAACACTGCGTGATTCGCCGTTTTGGACTCTTCATCCATATGACTGCAAAAACGTAACGATTAGGAGTGTCACTATCTTGGCTCCTGTAACCGGAGCACCAAACACCGATGGAATTGATCTGGGTATGTTCATTTACCGTTTGCTATCTCTTCTTCGGTTAGCTCCCGTAACCGGATCTGTGCTCGAATAAATTTATAACCTTTTGCCCCGTGTTTCTTTCCTTGACAGATTCGTGTGAGGATATGGTAATTGAAGACTGCTACATTAGCACTGGAGATGACGCGATTGCGATAAAGAGTGGATGGGATCAGTTTGGCATTGCATATGGACGACCGTCAACAAACATTCTTATCCGTAATCTTGTCGTTCGCTCTGTTATCAGGTAATAAGCTTTCTCATGTCTCTTGTTTCACCGTGAAAGTTCAAAAACTATGTTCTTTTAAGACAAAGAAACGGAAGTTTTCTATGTGTTTTGATAGTGCTGGTGTATCAATTGGAAGCGAAATGTCAGGTGGAATATCGAATGTGACAATCGAGAATCTTCTGATCTGGAACTCACGCCGCGGAATCAGAATCAAAACAGCTCCAGGACGAGGCGGTTACATCAGAAACATAACCTACAAAAACCTAACACTAGAGAACGTTCGTGTTGGGATCGTGATCAAAACGGATTACAACGAGCATGCAGACGATAATTACGATCGGAAAGCGTATCCTACACTTTTGGGGTTCAGTTTCTCGGGAATCCACGGGCATGGAGTAAGAGTGCCGGTCCGAATCCATGGGAGCGAACAGATTCCAGTAAGGAATGTGACGTTTAGGAATATGTCCGTTGGGTTAACGTACAAGAAGAAACATATATTTCAATGCTCGTTCGTGAAGGGACGAGTCTTCGGTTCGATATTTCCTCGACCTTGCGAGAATTTTGATGTTTACGACGAGGAAGGTCGTCTTGTTAAGCTTGCTGCGGAGTCCAATGTGACGGACATTGATTACGACATTTGAATGTTTTTGACTTTTTTCAATTCATGATCGTTTGGGATCATTTGTGTAAATAGCGTAAATTTTGGAATAAAAATGAAAAGTACTTGTTTTTATTCTGACGATATTTTTTTTTTTTTGTCGTCATTCTGACGATATTTTAGTCATCGCTGTTGGGTTTTTTCTCATTCTGATATGAGATACATTCTGTTGGAGTTAGAATGATTAGAAAAATCAAAATGCCCCCTTCAAATCTGAGGCTCCGGGGTTCGTGTACTGCCGATTCTGACCATGGCTGAGCAAAGTTCGTCTATTAGACTCGGCGTCCACACTAAACTCTTTTGAACTTGTGGTACGGCCGAGCTCGGGGCCAAAGCCAATAGCAAACATAGTTTTTTTTGCCAAACTCGATTTTTTTGACCCATCACGAAAGCCAACACCAACAAATATATATATATGGAATATTTATATCAAAATCTTAGTTTAATGTCACGACTGCAAAACACCGACGACTCTAATAATGGTCACAACCCATGTGGCGCCTCATCATGTCTATTATAATAGTTTTCCTTTTTAATATATTATTATAATATTTATTTTTCCTTGAAAGTCTAACAAGCGCATGCGTACCTTTACATGTAAGAAAAATAAATTGCAGGTTAATTGTTTGATGATTTCCAGAAATTTCATGTGCGTATATTGTTTTCAAAACTTGTATTTGTATCACTGTATGTTACGTCGGTATTTTTAAAACAGATAAAAAACTATACAACGTGGCTACCTAGTACCTAAGTACCTATGATGAACAAAGTCAACCATAAGCAAAGACTATAACACTATACTATAATAAAATAAGAGTCGTAAACTAAAGGTAAACAGAAATGGTGCATGACTGGATGCAAAATACAAATACATTTTGAACACATTACTCAACTTGCCTCGTGGATCTGTATTCCTTTCCCCTACCACTACACGCATTTCCCACGAGTTTGACAATCTTTTTCACTTAATCTTAAGACCTATCTCCTTCCATAGGCTCATAGCCCACATTTTATATCTTAATACCTATCTAACCAATAAACTCAAAACTAGTTTAATTTTTAATTTGTGAAAAATATCTTGCATTTTAAAAGAAAGACTCGTTGCAATGGACGACTTTTCCTTCTATTAAAATATTCTCTCGCGTAATCTGCAAACTTCGCTCTAATCCAGGATCATTCCATTAGATAATGGTACCTAAATTCGTTTCTCGGAAGATAGAATATAAGATTCAATGCAATCCAAAGAGTCTGACAAATCACACCAACGGGTGGATGAGTGGTAGGCTTTTGGATTTCTGTAGGTCGCGTAACAGCGTATAACAGCGCCGGGTACAGAATATAGAATCTCCACGCTTAGCTAAGAGAACCAACAAAACTTAGACACGTGTCACGTTAAAATAGGTGCAGACAGCGTGCACTTGCCGCGCGCCTTTCCTTGTGTTTATATTTCTTGCTTCTTTTTCTTTGCTTTTCAATTTTTTATATATAACTATTGTTACTATTTTAAAACGCATAACAACAAAAAACGTGGTCGACGGAACATGTGGATGGTGGAGTTTGTCTTCTATTGGGACCTACTCACTGTAAATTAACGTCGTGAACTTTTGCTCCGTTTACTTAGGCAGTCAGACAGTAGTACCCTTGACATGTGGATGGATTTAGTCGCATTTGATGTATATATAGGTCCATTATTTAGACGACCATTTGATTAGGTCTCAAATATTATTGATTTTATGTAGCAAACATCAATTTCTACGCGTTAAACTTTTATTATACAATTATATTATCATGTGGTTTTATGGTATTTATCAATTGTGACGGTAGACATTTGGATTGTGCCTCATTTAATTCCAAATAGATAGACAACTCGCACGCTTTAAATTTTCATTTATTTTCTACATACTTTAGTTTGTATCTCTTCATGAACCACGCGTTAATAATAAGTTTTAAAATGTTTCGAGGATATTATCAAAATATGCGAGTTTTTAATCCACATACAGAAAACCCACTACATATAATTCAATGCACAACATAACTGAACCTTTAGAAAACATCATAAACCATATAAATTTTCTTTTGCAAATCTACACTTGATCAATTAGTGTACCAATGTAAAACAGTATAGCTTATATTGTCTTCGTCCTACTCCTACCACTTTTCCAGCAAACAACAACCAATGGATAAGTAGGGTCGTGAAAGAGGGATAAAATGGTAATTAAATAAAACGGAAAGCGTTGAACGTGGAGAACACTGTACCGAGACACATTTCCGATTTTATTTAAAAACCAAAATAAAACACGTGTTTTATTTAACGCACAAATTAAATAAGTAATTATAATATATATATATATATATATTATTTTTTTGATAACGGAGGTAGGAGGACTCTGCAACTAAACCAAAGGGAAAGAAAGCTTTAAAGAGACCCTCCATTTCTCACTCGTGACAAACGCATTTCGCAGAGAGCAAAAACTACAAAACACAAATCTTAGCTTTTCATTCTAAGACAGAATTAATTAAAGAAGAAGATTGGATTCCGTGGACTGACTTAGCTATTCGAGAAACTTGTTTCTCTTTCGGAGTTGTTTTGTTTGCTAACGATGTCGAGTTCTATGGAGTTTTTTGGTAGTCGAAGATTTTCTGGGAAGGCGAGCTTCTCCCAGACATGTAGTCGATTGAGTCAGTATCTGAAGGAGAACGGTAGCTTTGGAGATCTGAGCTTAGGGATGGCATGCAAGCCCGATGTCAATGGTATGGAGCACTTCTCTTTCTCATAGATCCGGCTTTTTTGTTCGTTTCTCTGATTTTGAATGATCTTGAAATTTTTCAAGAAAATTGTAGAATTACAAATCAAGAGATTTTGCATCTAAGATTTTAGAAATTTTAACCTGGTAACTTCGTATTGATGAAAGAATCTAGCAGCGAGTTTGAATGATTGATCTTTGAATCACCGGCTATAGTTTTGAAATTTCGACACGCTTTTCTTAGATTTTTATGCGTATGAGTGTGTGAGCTTTTTACGTGTATGATTCGTTTGAAAATGCGTGTTTTTTGTGTTCTCCCTTGAAATTCGGAATTTTTTTGTTTCCGTGTTTGGTTGGAATCATGATCCTTATGTGGAGAAAAACAAAGGGATCCTTATGTGTCAAATGGAAATGAAGATTTACTTTGCTAATTTTTTCATAAAGTTATGGGGAGAGAGATCTTACTTTTGTATTTTGCAGGAACTATTGGCAGCATCTCACGTCAGCCAACAACTACGATGAGTTTATTCCCTTGTGAAGCTTCAAACATGGATATTACGGCGGCGGCTCAAGATGTTAAACCGAAGAATTTGTTTCCTAGGCAAACAAGCTTTTCTTCCTCTGTTCCAAAGGAAGATGTCCTGAAAATGACACAGACTACTACTAGGTACTTTGGTTAAAACATAATCTAATGTACTAAAGCTCTAAACCTTTTCTTACTCTTGACTATTTATATGATGTTTTCTTGAACAGATCTGTGAAACCAGATCCCCAAACTGCACCATTGACTATATTCTACGCCGGGCAAGTGATTGTATTCAATGAATTTTCTGCCGAGAAAGCTAAAGAAGTGATGAACTTGGTGAGCAAAGGAACCGCTAATAGCTTCACCGGTTTCACGTCTAATGTCAACAACAACTTAGCCAAGAATCAAACCGAGATCAGAAGCAACGTAGCTACTATGCCAAACCAAGTTCCTCTTCCCCTGAAAACCACAACACAAGAGCCAATCCAATCCTTACAAACACCAATGACCTGCGGTAATATTTCTTTACCTTTTCTCGTTTCCATCTCTTCGTAGCCTTTAGCTCGTAATCATACAATACAACAGCTTCTAACAGACAAATATCTCTTTTTACAGAACTTCCTATTGCTAGAAGAGCTTCACTTCATCGATTCCTGGCGAAGAGAAAGGATAGAGTTACGTCAAAGGCACCATACCAATTATGCGATCCACTCAAAGCGTCTTCTAAGCCTCAAACCGCAGACAACATGTCTTAGCTCGGTTTGGCAGCTGAAATATGACGGTAACCGCTAGACCATCCTCAAGCCGTACTGGAAAATTGTTTTGACGTTACTTCACAATACAAGATATAAAAGCTCTTACCTACCTTCATGTTTCTTAATTCAAGCTTGTTATAGATTACAACTGTTCAATGATTAGGAAACTTCATATATTTGTATGTATTTAGTAGTGATCAATTCTTGTTAGCGTTCGTCTTAGTTTGTTCTTTTACTAATTTCGCATGTCTAAATCCCCTTTCTGTGTTATCTCAAAATTAGTTTCGTATGTGACTAATTTTGTAAGAACAATAATTTTGTTGATGAACTATACAATCAAATAATTTTCTATCTTATATATATATTGTCCTTTCAAAATGCTTCTTTTACGTATTGTTCCGAGTTAACTAAGATGATCGAGAAGTCAACCAAGACGATTGGCTGGCTTATTTTTTTTTACAAATGTTGAAGAATTGATTACTTTACCTGACATGTCTTGATTGCCTTAAAAGCATCTCAAAATGCATTAGTTTTCGTTTGTTAATCTTCTGCTAACCTACTAATCTCATTGAATTATCAATATCTTATGATTTGAACCAATGAATTATGAGCTAATAGGTAGGTGTAACAACAACTAGAAAACAATGTGTCTCAATCAAACAAAACTCTAGTGATTAGAGAGCATCAAACATATAAATACCAAATCAACTCTCTCATCTTCTTCCCAATCATCTCTATCTCTCAACATTCTCTCGCAACCAATGGATTCCGAAATCGCATTCCAAAATCTCAACTAGTGATATAGATGTAGTAACATGACAAATGCTTTGAAGAAAAGTTTCATGCCGAGAAAACTAGGTTCTTTGAAATATTTCTTAGGCCTTGAGGTGGCATGAAACAGTGATGGTATTTTTTTATGCCAAAAATATGCATTGGAGCTTTTATCTTCAATTGGTATGATATGGTGTAAACCATCCTTAGTGTCTATGATTCCAAACTTGAAACTGTTTAAAGAGGATGGAGATCTTTTGACTGATAGAGAAATGTATCAAAAACTCGTTGGCAAGTTGATGTACTTGACAATTACTCGGTCTGTTTGCAGTGTATAAGTTGTGCCAATTCTTTTCAGTTCCTCGAACAATTCATCTTGCTGCATTATACAGGTTTCTTCAATACATTGAAGGCACTGTAGGTTTTCGGATGATCTCAATCTCATAGGTTTTGCCGATGCATATTGGACTTCTTGTCCTGATAGTCGCAGATCAACAACATGTTTCAGCATATTTCTTAGCTCTTCTTTAATCTCTTAGTGCTCCAAAAAACGACCAACCATTTCTCTTTCTTCTGCAGAATCCGAATACAGAACTTTACTTTTGACTACTTGTGAAATACTTTAGTTACAAACTTTGCCGAAAGATCTGCAAGTTGCTTCTTCTACTGTTCTGGTTCTCTTCTTAGATAGTACTGCAACAATCTATGTAGTCACAAATCATGTGTTCCATGAACAAATTACACACATAGAGTTGGATTGTCATACAGTTCGTGAGAAGTTGGATCTTGGTATTATAAAAAGGTTTCATGTTCGAATTGAAGATCAAATGGCGGACATTCTCACTAAATCTCTGTTTCCTCGTCAATTTGCATTGTTTAGAGGTCGGTATTCGCATTTTCTTAAGCTCTTTACGTTATATACTCGAATTATATTCATTTTTTTGCGACAATTTGTAGGTATATTCTTAATTTTTTTTGGTCATGTCACATTAACTATTTCAAATCTCTATAGAAGAATGGCAAAGATATTCATTGTGATTTAGATAAAATCATTTTGGTTTAGTACTTTTAATTTTGTCCAATCATGTTCCAGTTTTTTTTCCGATTAATCCTTGAACTTCATTGGCGTTTTTAATGTTAAGATATTTGTTTGAATATAATCGAACACACATGGTACGGATAATAAAATTTTAGGTAACCTACTTATATAGCTTAAGCTTACTAAAACTTGGCTGTATGAAAAATAACGTAGAAACTCCATAATCTCTCGACGACTCTTCTCCAAATGTATCTTGTCTGATATTTATGAAAAACATAGTAAACAGAAGAAATTCAAGAAAATCAGTACTCGTTCAACAAAAAACAAATTTTGTTGACATTGGAAATTTGGAACTATAATAAGATGTTGATTTTTTAAAAACACTAATAAGAGTTTCCACGTTATTAACCTTATAAGACTACATTAATTGGTTAAAATGGGCGTGAAACAATATTAGTGGGATAAGTCGTACAATTATTAATAAGCCAGGCCCAATAAAAGCCATGGGAGTGGATGATAGTATCTTCATAAAAACGATATAAAATCACGTGAGGATCTATCCAAGTACTTTGTTTATTAATACCATGTGCAGTGGAGGTGTTAGAATTAAAAGTTCTAACAGTTGAATTGATATAAAGAGTGTTTTTTTTAAATGATGTGGAGAAAGTTTTTAACATGTTAAAAAAGAAAAATTGATATTTTCTTTGAAAAATAAAAAGAGAGTTTTCAACATGTTAAAAAAGAAAAATAGATCATTTTCTTTGAAAAATAAAAAGAGAAAAAATAACATGTGTAATAATTTTAATGGTTGGTTGGGTGGATGAGAAAAAATATGGGAGAAAAAATACATAGATAAACCATTGTAGTGTAAGATAATGAATCCGTATCCCAATGATCCAGAAACTTTTTTACAAAAGAATAAAAAAACCCAAAAATATATTTCCAGATTCTGTGTGATACGAATCATGAAATTCAAAAATTCCAAAGAAACATGGAGCCATCGTAGCCCTCTTCTCCGTAATAATAATCTTGTGTGGGTGGAAGCTGCTCTATGAAACGATCTCCGGAATACTCGACGGAGAAATCATCATACCCATGGATTAACACAAACTCCGAAGCGAAATTACCTGAACCAACCATTGGAACCATACTCAAGTACTCCGAATCAATGTCCATCGTCGTCATCATCGACGACGAGGTTGAAGTAGACTCTTGATGTATCTCGTATCCAGCTCGATGACCACTCGAATCCTCCAACGAATTAGCGAACCTCGCAGCAGCTTCTCGGATCTCCGATCGCGATAAATTTCGTCCGTTGGAAATCACCGGAGGATCATCTGGGAAATTGAACTTGGCACCGCCGCCTCGAAGGCAAAAAAGAGCAGCGTCGAAGGCACGCGCCGCTTTCTCAGGAGTATCGTAAGAGCCCAACCAAATACGTTCTCTGCTGTTGGGAAGTCTTATCCCTGAAACCCATTTTCCCCATTTCCTCTTCCTTACTCCTTTGTACTTTGACTGCGTCGACGATGATCCCTCCTTCACAATTAACCAAAACAAAGACGCAGATAACCAACCCGGTACAATTCTCTTTTCCTGTTTAGCTTTGTTCTTCAGCTTCAGTTAGTCTGAACTTCAGTTTCTGTTTGATTTTGAATGGGAAAATAGAAGTTGCCGCTTTCGAAATCTATTTATACGACGACGAGAGAGGTAAGTGAAAAGAGAAGAGTGAGTTTTTGACTTTCTATGGCGCGTACAGAAGAAAAGGGTCAAACGCAAAGTCAAAGGGAGCGCGTTTGTACTTAGCGCTCTACTAAAACGCAGCAAAGTGTCAGGGGAATGGACACGTAGCGGATATCTGAAAAAGCTTAGTCTTAATGTGTGGTCACGAGACTCACGCGGGTAAAACTCTGAGACAGTTGGATTTTATTGTCCTTGTTTCCCACGTGATTATATCCTCTGTTGTTTTATTTTATTTCTCTGATTCGAGGTTGAATATATGGCTGAGCTTAGTGGGCAATTCTGGTTTTAGAGAAGATTCTTGAGCATTGAAGAGAAGGGGAACAAAGATTGATGATTAATGAAGCTAATTGTTTAGTTACATTACATTGTAGTATCTGTATAGAGATGCTCTGAAGAGACTTATCCTCTTTGTTTTTTTTTGTCAAGCATTTCACAGGCTATACAAATATGATAACAAGAAAGTACAACAACATCAAGTTAGAACGAAAAATCAAATCACTGTCCTAATAAAAATGTTTATATACTTTGCAGTATCTTCTTCTTCTTCTTCTTCTTCTCAGTTTGTTGTTTGCAGTCGCTGACACAAAAAAAAACCTGTACTTTGCGATGGCTTTTGAAGATTCTTTTAAAGTTGATTTGGTGTATTTGCAGCATTTTTATCGGTTAAATGAAGCTGCAGCAGAAGTATCCTCATAGTGTACTTTCCAAGGCATTTCCGCTGTCTGTTTCGCTGCAAGCTTGGTTTGTGGTTGGGATAGCTGCAAGATCTCCGTCTAAGCTCATTTGCTGAACTTCTGCTGATGATAGTATCTTAATGTTCTGCACACAATTCACAAACTCCCTGGGAAAAAACAAACAGACAAGAATTATCAGAATGATTCACAGAGATATTAAAATTCTGTTCTTGGTCTGGAACTTACTCCCAAGGGTCATCACCAACGAGTAATATATCGTTTTCGTGATCTGTGTATACGAGTTTCCAATCAGAGGTTTGTGGATCTTCGAGCTGTCCTTCGATGCCAAACATTCTTGCTAAGTCATGCCTGAGTTCATCGTAGCCGCTATAACGGGTAACATCTATTGATCTTCCAACTGAACCTCGTTTTTGAACCTTCAAAGATTTAACATTTTGTGATTTAACACTTGCATATTAAGTTGGAGAAGACTATAGCTATGTTCAAGGGAGAGAAACATCTCTAACCTTTGTGTATGTTCGCATTCGTTGAGTCTGATTGGGCCATAGTCCACCATTCATGATGCCTGAATCATTGATGCCACCGATCTCATTTGAACATGCGGACTTAAAGGGAATGCTGGGAATACTGAATGACTGAGAACTGATTGCAGCACTGGATAGCTCTGTCTCGATGTCTCTTGGTGCGTTGCCAGAGTTGGGAACCAAGTTATGGAAGTGCTTCTGAGAATAGAGAGCATCAGAAGTTACGGCTTCAAGATTTCCAGCGAAAGCTAAGTTGTTTCTTGGTTGATGAGACTGACAATCTCCATCAAAACCAAATGATGGTAGTGGGAAAGTCTGTTGCTGCTGCCGTGCAGGGCCAACAACATCAGGACAATACGTCGTTCCCGCTGTGGATACATCAATTTGATCTGTTACTGCGCCTTTAAATTTGAATTGTTCACCAGCACTCTTCAAATTCACCATGCCTTGATTGATCCGGCTCTCGGTTTTTGTATAAAGCTCTTGGACCGGATTGCCTGCATGCTCAAAGACTGAATCAGATGTAGGTACAGATACAACTTGTCCTTGTTGATTTCTGCTCAGGAAATTCGACGGTGAAACATTATCGTGTCCAGTGTTATTGGCAGAAGGCGAGGTTGAACAAGAAGGAGCTTCTCCATCTGTGTGACCAGAATGTGATCTTCCGGCGGCTACTAGAGGTTTATTATGCATTTGTCCTTGATGTTGATGACTCAACTCAGTCTGTGGAGGCTGCATGAAAGTTGAAGCTGAGAAGCTGTTATTACCATGTGCCAATGGCTGTTGATTCTGAGACGACAGAAGTTGTTGCAATTGATGGCTTTGTGTCTGCTGCAACGCCGATAACTGTGGCTGTAAGGACGAGCTTACTGGAGGAACTGGTTGTTGCTGTCGCTGCTGCTGTAGCTTCTGCAGTAGCTGCAACTGAAGCTGTTGCGAAGGACTTGGTTTAGATGATTGTTGTTGCATTTGGAGTTGCTGAGGATTTTGGGACATAGTTTGTTGTAGTGAATGCAGAGAGGACTGTTCTTGCTGGTTTCTCAATAAATGGCTACTGTTATGCATTTCCAATTGCTGCTGAAACTGCAATTCTTGTGCAAACGATGTCATTTGAGACGAGCCTTTATTCCCAGCTGAAACTATGTTCTGGTGTGTCACTTTAGCACCATTAGGGAGCATCAACTGCTGCTGAAGCTGAGACTGAGAAAAACCAGTAGATTGATGCAGATTTTGACCAGAGACTTGGTTAGCAACAACACTCGCACCATTGGTTATGGAACCTGCGTTATAAATCCCTTGTTGCTGCAGTTGTCGATGTGACATCTGTAGTTCTTGTTGTTGTTGTTGTTGTTGTTGTTGTTGCAGCTGTTGTTGTTGTTGTTGAGATTTCACCATGGCTGGTTGTGCTTGCATCTGTTGGCTGATATGGTTAATCATGTTCGGTTTGTTGAATTGGGAAATTGCAGGAGAGAGGTTTGGGGATTGGAAGTTCAACAGCTTGGAAGGGTCGTTGGAAGCAAAATTGTTTGGAAGGTTGTAAGATGAGAGCGTGGATGGGAGCTGAGTAGCAGCACCAGCTGACAATGGATTGTTTTGCTGCATACTCATCCATTGAACCAGACTTAAACCTGGGAACATTGAACCCTGCGCGTCTTTCATCCCAAAGTCTTCTCCCATCCAAGGCATTGCTCTTTTGAAAGCGTTTTCCATGTCCAACTCATCATCTGCAACAGAAACCTCCAAGGTTAGTATTCAGAAGTTCAATCAAAGCTCGATGAAAAAATGGAAACCTAACTTACCTGGCATCCCTGGTTGCCTCAGGTACTTAGGTCTGAAAAATGGAGGAGGACATATGTAAAAAGGAGTTATGACGGGTTCGATTTCCCAAATGGATACTCGGCTTGGCCTATCTCCAGCTGTTGATTCATCCCATCCTACCTGTTTAAACCATAAACAAAGATTCAGTAAAAGATTCAGAAGAAATAACCATCATAAACAGTTTAGCATAATCTTACATACATTACCTGAAGATTACGCCATTGTGAGCCTTTCCATCTTACAGGGTCAAGATCACTAATACCAGTGACTGTACCCATATATCTACGAACCCCACAATCCTCAGTCTCAAACATCATCCGGAATCGCATTCCTAGAGACACTTGAGCATACAAGGCTTTGTTGTATTTGGCCAAAGGAACTAAAAAATCTGAAGGACTTGCCCTTGGATTAAAGAAGATGGTAAAAGGGCTACTATTGGCATTAGCATGAGCTGCAGCTGCAAGAATCCCAATGTGCATACTGTCGCTGGATATGACCGATGAGGAAAGAGTCGGAGTTTGTCTATTTGCACGTCTTATACCCAACATCAGCTGTGATTTCTCATCTCTGCAAAACAGTGTTTTAAACCCCAGTGCCGTATGAGAAGAGAAAAGTCCTGCTGAGTGTTTTGATCGAAGTATGACTTGTACCTTACAAACAAAACTGAATCACCAGCGAATAGTCTCTTTGTGCTAACAAAAACGCTCCAACCTGTGGTAAGCAAGTGTCTTTTTGGTTGGCCTGAAATCAGATTACAGCAAAGAAAAACAAATCAGGTAGAAGTTTTTAATCTTTTGGACTAATAAAATAATATTGAGATGATTCAAACCTCGATAGATATGTCTGAAAGTCCATGTAGTATCATGTAAATCTTTAGCTACAATCTCTTGTGCAGGCGGTTGCATCGAGAAATCCTATTTTAAGCATCAAAACGGAGTCAAAAAGATGAAGCAGAAGAAACAAAACATTTTGAGAGTAGCTTTGATCAGAGACATACAAGAGGAGGGAATATTTTCTCAGCTGCACGCCGCGGTACAGAGAAGCCACCATGAGTGCTTGTGTCACTAGCAGTAAGAGTCTTGCAGAAAAACTCAGTAGGTTGTCTGTTTAGCTTCAAACCCATATCAGAAGCTAACAATGCTTCTCTGTCATACTGTACGCATTTGTATAATTGATCAAAGATGAGCTTTTAAAGTTGTCAAGCTAAAATCATGGAGATTGCTGAAGATTCCGACCTTATTCACAGGTTGAAGAGTCATTTGTGCATAGACTTCATCGGTTTCAGTATCAGCCTGATTCAGAAATTTACAAAAAAAATCATGATTTAATTCTTCTTCTTCTTCCACTACTCCCTCTGATTTTGATTCACAATCTGGAGGGAAAAGAGACTTACATGTAATGTAACACTGTGAAGCAAGCAAATCAGCTTAGAAGGAAGATTTGGGTAATTTGGTATAAAATCAGTTTGCTTCTGCATTGATGCTGCAACCTGGAAAGGATTTATTGAACATATTATTACTTAGATTGCTTTTAAAGGGATCAAACGCAAAAGAAATAGCGTTTGCTTTTGGAACATACTTGCTCGCTATGTCCCTGAGGGAAGTAAACCACAAGACTTCCCACAGGAGGCAATGAAACCAAAGGTCCAGCACAAGCGTGCCATAGTTGGGAATTGATTGGTTTCTTCTCTCCTGTTCATCACACACATAAACAAATCCAAATCTGTTAAACGAATAAAGCTTGTATTTTTTCATTGATATTTTAATGAAAATTTGCGGCATTTATGTTTCAACCACTATATTAAATACACTGATAGAAGAACTCGATTTATGGCTTTGTGCTGACTTCAAGTTGGAATAGAATAACAGAAATATCACAAAACATGAAATGCAGAAACTGCAAATCCAGAAAGCTTGAGAAATAAATCGAATTTAAATCTCGAAAAGAAGAACATAATTTAAAGCTTGTACCTTCGGAGGAACTGGGAAGAAATCCATTTGATGGAGCCTTCATGGTTTATAGAAAAAAAGAGAACAAACAAAAAAAAATTGTTTGTTTGCTTGCTTGTTGCAGGAAACAGAGTTCTTCAGCAAGATTAATGAATCTGTATTGCTCTACTCTAAAAGGGGGAAAAGAGAAGAGCACGAGAAACTAAATAATGATTTTGAAACAAAAATTATTATGCTAAGAAAAAAAAAACAAAGGCTTTTTTAGTTTATACGAATACTTGAAGCTTCAGAGCAAATTTTAAGCTCTTTAAAAGCTTTGAAACTTTTCTTTTTTGGTGGTTCTGCAGATTCTCAAGTGTTTTTTTAAAATTCGATTTGAGATTTAAGGCGATTGGGATCGGATACATGCGGAAAGATGAAATATTTTCGAATGCCCTCTGACGTGGCACCCCACTTGATGTCTTCTTCTTCTCGGTCCCACCTTTTATATGTTTACTACTCTTTACACTTTTTTTTTTTCAATCTTTTTCCGGTTGTAATTTATGTTGTTGGAAATAGTCCATGGTTTTAAAATTCTGTTAGTTTTCCCTCTTTTTTTTATGACCATGATTGTAATTATAATAGCGTTATGGAATTTGTATTTTTTATGCCGAGGTTTCGGAAAAATATATGAAAAACCTTCATGCAGTTCACGAAATGTAACTAGTGTAAAAGTAATTAGTAGATTATCCGGATTTGTTAAGAAAACCAAGGATTAGGTTCGGCGGATCGACAAGTACAAGCCAAACGAAGTAAACTTTAGATATTTAAATAAGTAATCCAAAATTATATAACTCTTTGTTAGCAGAAAAGATGTCCCACTTTTTTCTTTATATACAGATTCTTTGTTATTATTTAGCTAATTAAAAAGTAGGATTTATCGTAATAAGAAGGATAAAAAAAAACTTTTTAAATTATTATAAACGAACAATGTCATAAAAGCTCACTCTGTCACGCATATTTGTTGATATTATTCATATATTGTAATATATGTAGGTATATAGATATAGCTACATATATTGTTTATTTATGATGGATTGGTCCCAATTGAGACATGTCTGTATAATGCGAGAAAAATAACATCCGAAATACCCTATAAATTTTAATGCATTAATAAGTATTTTAATTTACTTAATTATTATTATAATAATATTCCTTTTGATACGCAATGGAGCACCCACTAGCCGCAAAAGGAGGAGAACTTCACATGTTTACAGAGCTACGGACATAACTATACTCCAATTAAAGCTTCTGATTTTTTTTTCAATATAAAGTGTTTTGTTTTTCAATAAATGTATAAAGTGCTTTACAATTAATCTAGACAGGAGTAGAGTAGTTCCTTACTTTCAGCTCTCTACTTATAATTATAAAATGTAGTAGAGCCTTTCCCTTTCAACACCATTTTTCTTATTTGTTTAACTTAACATACTATGATTTAACTTTTTGTTTCTCGAAAACAATTAACTTTTTTTTAAAATCTCAGTATAATAACTACTCCCTCTATTTTATTATAAACGTCGTTTAAGTTTTTTACACACAAATTTAAAAATTATGAATTTTTTTCTTTTATTTTTCATTAATATACTAAACAAGTTTTATCATTGATTATTTCATTAAAATAATAAGGACAAAAACATAAATTTTAATAAAAATCTGCTTTGCAAATACAGAACGGAGGGAATATCTATTATTTAGTGCTCATTATTACCTATTTATCTATATTGCAGTACTGTGACTTATTCTATGTTTAGGAAAACGGAATTTAGTTTGGAACATTTAAATATGTTTCGTGAACAGCTCTGACTCTTTCCAAAGTTTTATGTCAATACTTTGAGAAGATGTGTTCAATGTATACAGTTAATTGATTTTGATTTCTTTTCCATATATATATATATATTTCTCAAACATCCAAATATGTATTAATAACAAAAGATACTCATATATATATATATATATATATGTACACTAATGTTTTTGATCAAAACAGAAGAAAATATATATATATCAAACCATTTCACAGTGAAAGTAAAGAACTCAAGTAGTAATCTTTTGATCAAAACATATGAGATACCACACCACTAAATAGACATTAAACCAAAAATGTAGGAGCTCATAAATGTATATGTTCAACGTATCGAGGTTATTAAACAAGAAGACTGATATTAGTCATGAACTTAGTATTTTTATACGTGTTTTTCTTGCTAAAGTTTATAATCTACAACATGTAAATAGATTAATCAGACATTTAAACATAATTTGTAAAATGTTTAACAAGAGATATGTGTTGTATATTATTTTTAAAATTCGAGCTGGGGCTATCTCAAGAACCTTTAAATCCTAATGAAAAAACTTCTAAATTAAAACTGGAATGCAAGGTTTCATAAGTTAGGTTTAAATATATATATATAGGATCAAAATTTCAAAAGATATGGACGACAAAGTAGATCTCAACAAGAATAAAAGTTGGCGTGCTTTAATTTTTGTTACCTTTTGGGTCAATATTTGCTGCGCGTGGAGTGTATTTGTATGTGTTTAGAAACCACTCCTCATCAAAACGAATTAACCATCCTAATAACACTCAATCATTTTAGTTTATCTTTTCACTTCGCACTTTTGACTTTTGTTTCTACATAATATAATATCAGTTGGATTTTATCTATGCGTTCTACAGTTCTTTTCTTTCCTCAAACCGAAATTGTCATATGTATCACGTACTTATGCACCATATAAGGAAAACTTGAGGTTTATGATTTCCCCAACTTCTCCACCATTGATGTGCAATTACCAGAGAGTCAATAAATATATTGTTTTTCTTTTTTTTGTTTGTCTAAAATAAAAACACTCAAAATGTATGTGCACGTGAGTATGGTTAAGCATGCACGTGATCGTGGCAGACGATATCGGGAGGGGCAGGCTCTATACTCCGACCGAGTCTTTCGGTTTAGCCAAAATGGTTTTGCTTTTGAGTGAGTGTGTGCCTCTGTGTCTCTTCTCCTCTTCGTAAAACCATACACTCTCTCTCTCGTTTCTTCTGCTATTTCCCAACCAGCTATCTTTTATGTTTTGCTAACCGGATTTTAGAGTATCTTAAAATCTTGTTTGCGCACTAGTTCAACGTTTCAGTAGTACAAAAAAAAATTGTGTTCTAAGTTCTAACAACGTTACAAATGTAATTTATTTTTGTAACAACCGAAGAATTTTGAACCGAATTCCAAACTTTATTTAACTAAAACATTCATAGCGGATAAATATTATTGAAACTACAGTACAAAAAATTGAATCATAGTCTCTCAATCAATGTGGTGCAACTTTACACTATCAGACCATAACTTGATTAAAATTATTACGAATTTACTTGGTTGAGAAAAAAAAATTAAAAACACCACATAATTTTGCAATTTGTTTTACGGATTAGTTATGGTAGAACCATATTAATGAAATTATTATCAATGAGTATAATTCGTTCTTTCTTACATCTTATTAAGATGTAATTATTAAGCGCGAGAGACATATCATATCAAAAACATTGTGCATCACGTAATAAAATCAACATCAGCTTTTTATGTTAATATCAGTAACACATTTCTCACTCAAATGTTGCCAAGTGAAATTATTTTTATCCAGAAAAAACTATATAAACATATGAATACTCACAAATATTTTATAGTCATTTTCCATATACATGTATGCATGGGTGCGTAGGTTATCACTGTTAAATTATTTGAACAATTATTTTCTGTAATATTCAAGAAAATATATTCTTAATATAGTTATAGAAAAAAACATGTGGCTGCTGGTAATGAGTATTACATGATGAGGGGTTAAAATGATAGAGAGATTGGTCAAAGCTAGACAGCTTCTACATATCTAGAGACAGCTGCACATGTATGTCACTGATTGATGCATACAAATATTATACACATTATATATATATAGAGTATATAGTATATATAACTAAAATACTCTCTCACTTTAGTTTCCAAAAGCCTACAACATCAGTTATTTTCATTGCTTCACTAATTATACCACCATGATCATCTTGTAACTTATTGTCTTAATGTTTCTAGCCAGGCCAAAAATGACTTATTTGTTTAAGATATTTCTGACCACTCCAAATTTTGTTCTACATCTCACCGTGATAAATCGGCGTAAGGAAGAGATCTCCTCTTCCCATGTATTGGTTACGTAACTTTTTGGGTTGAAAATCTTCTTTTTTCGTACCAGTTGGCAGTTACCACCATGATAATAATCTCAAAATCATATATATGAATTTCAAAATATTATAATTGAAGTATTGAACCTAACATGTCATAATTATTATTAGTATTTTTTGGTTTCATGTAATTATTGTCTATTGTATATACGTATAATGTTATATTAGAACATTTTAGAATGTATAAACACCTAAAAGATATATAGAAATGATGTATGCACGGTAGATAATATCGTGGTAAAAGTATAGTTTGATATTTTTAACATTTGATTTCTGCTTCATTTATAATTGATAACTACAAAAAAAAAAATTAAAACGTATATTGGGTTTGGTATCAGTTTAGTTTTGGGTTTCAACTAAAAAAAGGTCTGAAGTTCAGGTATCCAAACATTTGCTTTCTCTTTCACTGATACTTGACAACTAACATATAGTATAAACTATGACGACAGATTTCGAGATCGTTTCATCTCAAGAAATCTGATTATATATATGATTTATACACATGCACAATAACATGTAAATTCATACGAATGATATTAGTTATTGATATAATATTTACAAGAATGACACGTATTCACAAAATAGCAACCAACACTAAGGACAACGCAACCAGTGGAAGGAGGTTTAGAATGTGTGGAAACCAACGTTAATAAAAGCAAAGATTATGCGACAAGACCCAACTACTTCTCCCTTTTTCGCATTCATCAATCAACACAGAATCTAACTATCAACATTACACGTTTAAATTTTTCTCCTTTTCTTTTTTCTCACTCTTCATTTCCTTTCTTGTCATTGTACCCATATATAATGGGAAGAACATCAATTAAAAAAATAAAAAACTCGAGAGATTGCTCCTATTAGTTGAAACTATATATACATTCATTATTTTCAAAATAACAAAGAAACTACACATTCAGTTTTCTTTTATCGATGCACACGAAAGAATCAATAATAGTTATAGTTATAGTTGAGCAAAATATCACCATGTCGATTGAAAATACACCCTGTTTAAAAACTTGGTCTCCGCTGCCGATTAATCGCCGGTTAGACGTTTAACGGCAAAGATCCATCGAAATTTTAGTTATTCAGTCAAAAAAATTGGAAATCTTAAAATGTTAATTTCTATTGGATTTTAAACTCAAAATCAAATGTTTTGTTGTAGATCAAATCCATGAAAATAACATGTTTAAACGACAAGATTTATGGAAAAAAAACTTAGACGGCGGCAAATTTAGATTACCAAATTGCGCAGGAAGAAAACAAAGATATATGTTTCGTTGCTCGAACTTGTGACCTATTACTCTTTAGTGCCAGCACCAACCACTATATCATGCTTAATTAATCGTTAATTTACACATATTTAGTATATATATATATATATATATATATATATAACTACTAAAAACAAATCCTCAATTAATTTCTGAATAATTGATTAGGTTTAGACCCTCCTCCACCGTCCGATTACCACCTAGCAAATTTAAAAACATGAAAAATACATATTAGTTTCTATAACATGTATATACATATTTGATCACTGCATAATTCACACGGCATGTGATTCGGTGCAGAGCACTTCAAAATATAAGACATGACTACACAAACTAAAGAAATCAAAACTTTCTTTTTTATATTCACTTTTGAATTTATTTTTCTTTAAATAAAATGATGTTTAAAATAATAAGAATTGTTACTAAAAGTTTGGTCATCTCTCTCGTGAGTTCAATATATTGTTTTCTATGATATGTACGAGTAGTACGACTACGACAAAATGTATACATATGTAACATATAATATATTTTTTGTCATCGTAAAATCGGAAACCATTTTCTTGGGATTTGCCCATATGATCCAGATATATAATTTACAGCTAGCTAGACATCTAACTAAATAATTCATTTCACAAGCAGTGACATATATATATATAGGTATATATATATTGTGTGTGTGTATATATGGTTTGTGGTAGAGGACATAAGAGCAAACAGAATGATTCGATCGATGTAATGAAATTCCACAGCTAGTGGCGTTCGAAATGCAATTGGAATGATCCCATGTTAGGTTTTTACATGCCATCACTCGACATGCCTCTCTTTCCGCTTCCCTCCTTCTCTCTTTTTTGTTTAATCATTATCAATTAATATTACTCTCCTTTAATCTCTTGCTAAACCGTATCATGCCCTTGTTAATTAATCTCCTTTAGCTATGCTTATTAATTAATTTTTATGTCTCATTTAATAAATTTTTTATATGATGTCTCGTTTAATAATTGATATATCATTTAATTACGTATGATGTTTGGTCCCATGATGTTTTCTTTCATGTTTGCCTTTGTAGATGTTAATAAATAATGTGCTTCTTAATTAAACAATGGGTTTATATTTAATTATCATTCTGACGCGATGATTTTTATAACAATCAAACCTACAATTGTATGGAAGTTAGGGGTGAGACAAGGATATGACACTTCCTCGGTCTTAAATTTTTTGTTGAGAGATAGAGAGACTCACCGACCAAAGTGCCGTCGTTTCGACGGTCCCCACAACATTTGGTTAGAGCTTCATCTATCTTCTTGAACAAGAAATTTGATGCTACATTTATTGTTCTTGTATTCTTGTCTGTTTGATGCTCTAATCCCATCTTTTTAAAATGCATGTACACGTATAAAAATGTGATCTACGAACATATTTGAATTAAACTACAGTAAAATTGTTGACAATTAATGTTTAATCTTTTGGTTGCAATTCCATCAAGACATACACGTTCGATTAATACGACAAATGCAAAATCAAGTACATAAATCAAAGTAATAATAGAGATGAGCGGCCTACTAAGCGAATTATAACTAAACTTCTCCGGTTCGGTTTAAATGTAAGATCAAAATGAAAGCAATAAATGAATAACGCTCTCAAAACAATATTAATCGATAACAGTAAAATATAATATTATCAAAGCAGTTTAAATTTCTGTTTTAAGTTGGCTTTTTTTATATAAAAAAAATCGTATGCGATTTACTTCGGAAGAGAACAAAAAAACTCGAAACTTGTCTTGGTGGGATTGAATTATATCTAGGAACGTTTCTGTGTATTATTGGTTTATTTTAAGAAATTTTACTAATAGGGGTTTTTCTAAATTTGGTATTTGGATAATTCGATCAATTTGATCTGGTTTAAATGGCCTCGTTATAGCTTCTAGACACAGGTGTTGATGAATACGGACCACTAAGGTCCCAATCACCAGGTATCTTGTCTTTCCTATTTTTGTGGGATTCTCGTTCCTAATTTTCTATAACTTATTATTATTATATTTGATTATCACCAAGTGTAAGACATTTCTGCAGAAACATTAAAAACCACGAGGTCCATGACCATGACGGCATGACACATACTTTAGTCCTATTTAGTGATGAAACTGGTTCCAAATTCATAAAGGATCGAGTATACAGAGGCCATGAATGAAGTCACAGCAGAAAATTAACCTCTTATCGTTGTTTAAGTGTCCTTGCAATTGATTTTTCAAATCTTCCTTTTCTCTAAAATGTTTTTGTTTCCTGCAAGAGATTTTTTCAATTATATGGAGTATAACATTATATAACCCCATTTGTCCAAAAAAAAATAAAAAATAAATAAATATATATATATATATAACCCTTAACTTATCCATATGATGAGTCTCTTAGATGCAGAATCAATAAAAGTTTCAACAGAAGAGTTAGTGGATTAAATGGAGTTAGTAGAAACTTATTATAATAGCTATCCATAATCACTAGTTAACCAAACTGATTATGCGTCCTACCAAATCACAAAGGCAACCCGATCTTGAGCTCTACAAATTAAAAAAAAAAATGTATATTTTTACAACCTAATATATTTTATTGGTTTCTTTTGAAATTAAAAGATTATATAATTTGATCGTAATGATAACAATTTGATAGTTTAGTAAGTATTGTTATCAGCATTGTTCTTCAAAATACTATGTTTATGTTTTTCCTTTTATTTACGGAAGTTTAGTTTTCTCATTTCATTTTTTCTTAAATATCTGAAATTAAAGAAATAATAAACATTATATACCGAGTTGGAAAAGAAAGAAAACTGTAGATGCTGTGAAATGATAGATTCATCGGACAGCAGCTATATAAAGAGGAAGACACGTGTCAACATCCAGGAGTGAATAAAATAGTAGGGCCTACCTGTTAGCGTCCGGGAAGCAAGATTCAATTAACCTCCTTTTATTCCCTCCCCACTCATGTTCAATCAAAAGGTCACTCTTCACCTCATACCTCATGTGTCGTAATTTTAGTTACTCATGATAATCCTCATCTTTAACAAGATAAGCCTTTAGTACCTTTTCCCCTTTTGTAACAAGAATTTTACTTTACACACATAAAATCAAAAGAAAATAAACAGTGAAAATACACCTAGCTTTTTAGTTATTTATTTTTGTAGTTATTTCATTTACTAGTAGATATAATCATTTCCAAACTGGCCCAATATAAAAAACTATACGGCCCATTAACGTCGTTCAATTCTTAAACGCAATTAGTTTCAGGCGTACGATGTTAATTGACGATTTTGGATTTGATCAGGCCCGCCTGATGGTTGTTTTCGATATTTTGATTCTGTCATTTTATTTCACTTTCTTTTCTCCGATCTCTTTTTCTAAATTGTTTATCAGTTTCTTAAGATTCACAAACATTAAATTATTCAGATATGATATAGAGTTTGCAACTACCAGAAAAGCACTTGAAATATTTTTAAAAGAGCAGTACATCTATCATATTCATTTGTCATACGAATATAATGTATATTGTTTTTAGAAACTGATTTTTGTCAGCCAAAGGGATGTATATATAATTATTAATGGAAGAAAAGTACACTTACAAGGGAAGCGTGGGCTAGTCTAATATGGATTTCAAGTGGCATGCACGTTGTTGCTACCAATTCTACCGCATCATTTTCTATATTTATATGATCTCCTCCCATTTCAACTGTTGATTTAATTTAATCTTAATGTTTTTCTACCTTTTCAGAGGTGTGAATATATATTAGCAGGTTCTTATGTCTTTTTTTAAATCACCACATTAATACGTTTTGAAATTATTGAGTTAAAAAATGTTAAAACTTTTTAATATAATTTAAATGATCAAAAGAGCTCGAATTGATCCTTTTTTTAATAGCCTCAGCCCTCAGGGATACTCTGGTATCTTGTTAAAACATTCTAAATTTAAACGATTTAAAATCTAATTTAATAGATTCATAAACTCTCTAAATAACACGTAAGCTTAATAGATTTATAAACTCTCTAATTCCAAAACACCTCATATCATCGTAGATTATAAAATCGTCGAACAAAAAGCAAATTGACTATACTAAAATTTGGAAACCGACTCAAATGCTAAATGATAAAGTATGACCAGTGGTTGAAACTTGAAACCGATTGGGTTGAATTTCTAACTAGATTAAAAGGGCCCGTAAAAGCCCATTAAACAAACACAGAATTAATAAGCAACAAAGGGGAGAGATTCTAGAAGAGGAGGTACTCAAAACTTAGGACGTACAACACTTGGCTCTGTACTGCTTTGCGACAAAGCGTAGCATTTAGATTTAATAGTCAGAAAACACAAACCAGAAGTTTCTGTTCCTTGAAGCCCTTTATATATATATATATATCTCCCTTCTCCTTTCATTACATTATTACAACTCTTTGACCTAATTCTTCTTCTTCTTATTTGCCAGCTCATATCATTACATCAAACGTATAAAATAAATACGTATTCTTGTCTCCCACTCTCTCCCTTCTCCCCTAATATTTCATACTATTAATCTAAGAAAGGCAATATAATTAAGTAATTGATTCTGTCATCTTGTTTCCACGTGGCGTAATCTGAGTTTGTGCCAGCGGATGAGACAACAATTCTTTCTCTTCCCTTTACATATTCATTAAAGGTACCCACAAATGTCATTAATCCCGATTATTATCATTTGTAGTAAGTAGTACGCAATAATTACTGATTTGATTATTATTATTAGTAGTAATAGTTAATTCTGAATGTGTTCTTCTGACATTAATTTTGGCGGCTAAACTCAAAAACTAAGATATTGTGAATTAATCACATACGTTAGACCTTAGCCCAATATTAATATATTCCCATCCAATATTCTTTGTGGTAAACAACAACAACAACAAATAATCTCTATATTTCTTTCACGATAATAAACATTGATAATTAGGAGAGGTGATTAGTTTAAGTAGACAGGAAAAAAAAGAAGACACAAATAAAGTTTAATTAGATTAAGACGATGAAGAAGAAGAAAGGCAAAAACTGTGAAACACGACTTGGCCACAAAAATTGAAGCGTTGAAAATTGTGTGTTAGTGTTTGTATCAATTGGTTGAGAAGTGCCTCTCTTGTTTTTTTCTTTCTCTCTCCATTTTTCTCACCTTCTTCTCTTGTCTCCTTCTTCAGCTTTCATGGCCATATCGGTGAAAAACTGTATTTAACTTAATTCAAAAATTTGATATATGTATAAGTAGTGTAGGTGGTTGATTAATCTTCTCCACTTATGAAGTTATCGACTCTGAGTTTCTCCACCGGATCGAGTTTTAGTCACGCCGATGGAATCGACGACGGTGTTGAGCTAAGGCAATCTCCATTTTCCGGCGGCGCAATGCTGCCTGTTTTTCTCAACGATTTGAGTCGTAATGGAGACTCAGGAAGCGGAAGAAGCAGCTGGGAAAGGGAGCTAGTGGAGGTGACGTTGGAGGTCGACGTCGGCGATGACTCCATTGTTGTTTGCGGAATGTCGGAGACGGCGGAGGTTGCGTCTGTTGATTCTCGGCCGAGATCGGTTGATGTAGCTGGAAGATTATCGAGGAATCTCTCGACGGCGTCTTCGAGGATCAGGCATAAATTGGGGAAATTACTGAGGTCGGAGTCGTGGAAAACGACGACTTCTTCAATCGCCGGCGAGAGAGATCTTGAGCGTCAGACGGCGGAGACTGGGATTATGACGGCGAGGGATGAACGGAAAGAAAACGCGAAATTACAGCGATCAACATCGAGTGCACAGAGAGCGTTAAAAGGATTGCAATTCATTAATAAAAGTACAAGAGGAAATAGTTGCGATTGCGATTGCGATCAGATGTGGAAAAAAGTTGAGAAGAGGTTCGTATCGCTTTCTAAAGAAGGATTGGTGGCAAGAGAAGATTTTGGAGAGTGCGTTGGTAAGTTTTAATAAAATCTAAACAAACATAAATATTACAAACTGTTTTTTGAAACATTAAAAAAATTCAAAAGGGATGGTGGATTCCAAGGAGTTCGCGGTGAGTGTATTCGACGCTTTGGCTCGACGACGGAGGCAGAAACTGGAGAAGATAACGAAAGATGAGCTTCATGATTTTTGGTTACAGATTTCTGATCAAAGCTTCGACGCGCGTCTTCAAATTTTCTTCGATATGTACGTTTCCGATTCACTCCTTTTTATTTTCTTTTTCTAAGTTTTTGTCTTTACGTTTATAACTGTTACGGGAATAACGCATTGCAATTTACAAAAGCATAAGAAAACAAATGTATTAAATCCAAATGCAGTTGACGATAATCATTGACGAAAGCTTATCTGTTATTGATTTCTTTTTTAGTATTCCGGATTCTGAATAGTGTTGATCAAGGCTGCTGATCAACTTGCTTTTTGGGAATTAGTAGGCATAAATAAAAACATATGTTGGTTAAGTTGAATTGTGATGTTTTTTAAGGCAATGCAACTGATATGTTTCACTAATATCATATCCTTGAAGGCTTGAAGATATCATTTAAACCACGTGGTATTCTTAACCCTTGGATCTGGTAGCTCACGCAATCAACGGTGGAAAATTTCTAGTTAGTTTTAATAATGGGCTGTGGTTACTTGGCCCAGTAAAACAAACTGTACCAATTTTTTCTTTCGAAAAGTTTACTCTTTCAGCTTTCTTCCCGCAATAAGTTTCTTGCAAGTAAGATAAATATAACTCTTAAATCCACCAAATGTGATTTTACATTTCTTCAAATCTGTAGTGTCTACGTATGGTTTATATTCAATTCGTTCCATTACATTTCATAAATATATATATATGATCACAGTTACATAAAATTTTGATCGTTTTAATGATTTTGCTGTTTTGTTAGAATTTCATTTTCGTTTAATGATTCTAATTGTTACTGGTGTGTTTCAGGGCTGACAGCAACGAAGATGGGAAGATCACTAGAGAAGAAATCAAAGAAGTAATTATTTTTACATATAAAAAGCAAACAGAGAAATAACGTTTAAAATAATCGATGCCTTAAACAACTCTAATACTTCTGAAACGCAGCTTTTAATGCTAAGCGCATCAGCAAACAGGTTAGCAAAACTTAAGGAACAAGCAGAAGAGTACGCATCTCTGATCATGGAAGAACTTGATCCAGAGAATTTTGGATACATTGAGGTTCAAAGACGCAATATATTCTTTTACTCTTCAGACACATTATCAACGGTTCTTTGTTTTGTTTCTTAACATTTTGTATTGTTTCAGTTATGGCAACTCGAGACACTCTTACTTCAGAGAGACGCATACATGAACTACAGTAGACCGCTTAGCACAGCAAGTGTTGCAATGAGTACACCAAGACGGAGTCTAATTAGCCCTCGTCATGTGGTTCGAAAATGTAGACAAAAACTTCAATGTCTAGTTCTAGATAACTGGCAAAGAAGCTGGGTTATTTTATTGTGGGTTATGCTTATGGCCATCCTCTTCGTCTGGAAGTTTCTACAGTACAGAGACAAAGCTGCTTTTAAAGTTATGGGTTATTGTTTAACCACTGCTAAAGGAGCTGCTGAGACTCTCAAGCTCAATATGGCTCTGGTTCTATTACCTGTGTGTAGAAACACCTTGACTTGGCTAAGATCTACACGCATTCGAGCTTGTGTTCCTTTTGATGATAACATCAATTTCCATAAGGTAAGATACAATACAACCTTCACTATTTTTCAGTCTTCATCGCTACAAAACTTGAGGTTTGTCTCTTTTGTTGTCCTGTTTTTGCCAGATTATTGCTTGTGCCATTGCCATTGGGGTACTTGTTCATGCTGGTACCCATTTGGCATGTGATTTTCCCCGGTTAATAAACTCGAGTCCAGAAGATTTCGCCTTGATCGCTGCTTCCTTCAATGGTACTAAGCCCACATTCAAAGACCTAATGACAGGTGCAGAAGGAATCACTGGGATCTCGATGGTGATCTTGACAACTATCGCGTTCACATTAGCATCAACTCATTTCAGGAGAAACCGTGTGAGGCTACCAGCACCACTTGATCGGTTGACTGGCTTTAATGCATTCTGGTACACTCATCACCTTCTAGTAGTTGTCTACATTATGCTCATTGTGCACGGGACCTTCCTGTTCTTCGCTGATAAGTGGTATCAGAAAACTGTAAGCAGCAGCAAGCATAATCCTCACTTTGCTCTTACCAAACTGTCTTAAAACCTAAATTATTGTTGACTACACCACTGTTTTCAGACTTGGATGTACATCTCCGTTCCTCTGGTACTCTATGTGGCAGAACGAAGTCTGCGAGCGTGTAGGTCCAAGCATTACTCTGTCAAAATCCTCAAGGCAACCATTATTTACCGACCAAATTCATTCCTATAAAAAAGTGTTTTAGTAACACAAACAAACTCTTAACATTCCAATCTTGATCTCTGCAGGTTTCTATGTTACCTGGGGAAGTACTAAGCTTAATCATGTCAAAGCCTCCAGGATTCAAGTACAAAAGCGGTCAATACATATTCTTGCAGTGTCCAACAATCTCTCGATTTGAATGGTGAGTACTGATCCCGAATTCCCAGAATTTTAACAAGTATCTTGAGTTTCACACAGAAAGATGTTCCCTAAACCTTTACAGGCACCCATTTTCTATTACCTCTGCGCCAGGAGATGACCAACTAAGCGTTCACATCCGAACACTCGGAGACTGGACAGAGGAGCTACGACGAGTTCTAACTGTAGGCAAAGATCTTTCAACATGCGTAATTGGGCGTTCAAAATTCTCTGCCTATTGCAATATTGATATATCACAGTAAGTTCCAAGACACCTTATTTGTTTCCTCCTTTCTAGACTTAGATACTTAGTATTAACAACATGCCTTGTGACCCTGAATTGGTAGCCTACCGAAATTACTAGTAGATGGTCCATATGGAGCTCCAGCACAAGACTACAGAAGTTATGACGTCTTGCTTCTCATTGGATTGGGAATAGGAGCTACTCCTTTCATAAGCATCCTGAAGGATCTCCTGAACAATTCAAGAGAAGAACAAACAGTAAGCCCGATTCAGTGCGTCAGAAAAGTTAGTCTTTTCAGGAACATTGCACCAAATATAAATCTCTAACTTCCTTTGGCGCAGGACAATGAGTTCAGCAGATTGGATTTTAGCTGGAATAGCTATACATCTTCGTATACCACAACAACCCCAACTTCAATACAAGGAGGGAAAAAGAAAGCAGTGAAGGCTCACTTCTACTGGGTCACAAGGGAGCCAGGATCTGTAGAATGGTTTAGAGGAGTAATGGAGGAAATATCAGACATGGACTGCAGAGTAAAATAATCACCAGCATATTTTCTATTTTGACCACGACTTGCACATTGATTGATATGCTAAGACATTCTTTCATCTTCTCATGAAACAGGGCCAGATTGAGTTGCACAACTACCTTACGAGTGTATATGATGAAGGTGATGCAAGATCAACCCTGATAAAAATGGTTCAAGCTTTGAACCATGCCAAACATGGAGTTGATATTCTATCCGGAACACGGGTAAGAAATGTAGCAGGGGGTATAAACAGAAACTTTTTCCCAGTGTTACCTATCACTGACATGATAACATCATTCGAACAGGTGAGAACACATTTTGCTAGGCCCAACTGGAAGGAAGTCTTCAGTAGTTTAGCAAAAAAGCATCCAAATTCGACAGTCGGTAAATATTTAATACAATCCGCTGCTTTACCAGCAAGACATCTGATAAACTGTCTCTTCTACGACGGGAAAAGGAAAAAGAACATAGCAATAGCAACAAATAACATAGGCTAACACATGACATGTTTGCTAATATTAAGGCCAAGTACTTCGAAGCTTATATGTGAAAACAATGTATCGTATTGTGCAGGAGTGTTTTACTGTGGCATACCAACCGTGGCAAAGGAGTTGAAGAAACAAGCACAAGACATGAGTCAAAAAACAACCACGCGATTCGAGTTCCATAAAGAGCATTTCTAATTCAATGTTACAAGTCAGCTTCCATCACTTTCCTAAAGTGAGATTTAAATCCCGCCAGCCATTATTTTTGATACTAACTTCACAGTCACTTAGCAAAACAGATTATATACACTATGTCACAATGAAACATTTGTCCTGCCTGTTTGTATAGACCCGCCTAAAGGCATGAAAATAACAAAATAAATTACTATATGAAATAATATACGCGTCTTTTCCAAGATGATCCAAACTCTATTTCCACTACCACAAGCTACTAGTCATAGAGGAAGAAGATTAAACAAGACATTTTCATCGACAATGTGTCTCGAACACAGTAAACTGGTACTGAAACACATTCAAGAAGGAGAACAGAGTAATGCCTTTGTGCTAACTGTACCAAAATCGCAGTGGAAAGCAAAACAGAGATTGTTGTTTAATCATCCTTTATCCTTCTCAGCAATTTGGAAGCCCAGCGTCGGACCCGTCTTTTAAGTGTATAACCCACAAACACTCCAGCGAGAAAGAAAACACCGCACAGCTTTGAACACGTCCAGACTGAAACTCCGCTGCCACCAAAACATAGTCCCAAGATAAGAAAGATGAAAACTTTGAGTACAATAAGTACAAAACAAGTAAACTCTTTACATATTAGTCAACCAATTATGAGATCTCCCTACTCAATCGTCTATAATTGACCTGCTCGGTTCTGTTCTTGGGTATCTAAGCCCAAATGAGCTGGCCAAGTAAGGATTTGTAAATCATTTTAACAAGCGATTACAAATGTACAAGCTTTCACTGATGTGGAACTGAGAAACATCAATCTCTACATTTTGAATCTTCTTTGCAATTTGTTCCATCATTTTATAATTCTCTCGAGCAGACCAAATTCATGATTCATCCGAAAAAGGTGATTATCATCCTTCTTGTAAATTAGAGAGAATCTGAGATGCCCTCCTTTATTTCCCAGAAAGCAAGAACATCACTCATTTTTCTTCGGACCCATAAATGAAAATTCCATGTTTTTTAGTGATTAATCCCTATTGCAACAAATTTCCGACGATCTCCAAACCAGAACTTCAAAACTAGGAACAGTATCAGATTACCTCGGAGGTCTATTGACCAAAATGCCGGATCCATCGTATGAAGTCAAGTTGCCGGAGCCTCGTTTGTCCTGCATCCAATTTTCCGAAAATTCAGATAGAGAAGACGAAGAAGAAGCTGAAGATTTCATATCTTTCGCTAACTTGCTGTAAATCTTCTGTATACCCTCCATTGCTAGTCGATGATCGGAAAACGAATAATTAGGGTTTAGGGTTCACTGCTCAGCTGATGATTCTATTTTGGCTTCTCGTTGACCAAAACCAAAAAAGGACAAAATTGGAATTTCATAATTACTCAGCCCGCATTTAAACGAGAGAAATTTTGCCAACAATAAACATAAGTATGTTCTTTTAGTTTGTTAGTTGAAAAGAAAAATGCCTCTTGACCAAGGTCAAATTATTATATCTTCATACAACTAGAAAATTTTATTAATTAAAAAGATTTTGCTTTTAACATACATTTATTCATTGATATAATATTATATTTCATCACATAACAATATTCGTTATTATACTTTTATCTCCTAATATATTCAATTAGTTGACGCGTTCTTCTTCTTGATCGAGTCGATAATCTTGAGAACCATAAGGACTAAAAGCTTCAAGGAACAAGTTGGATTTACGCCAAGGATTGAGTCCCATGTCATTACACATATCATCGGCATGTTGGATGCTGAAAGTGGAAATGCAATGGCGTTTGTAGAATCTGCTCGATCTTCTCATCACTTCCATTTCCTTTAAGAAGGTATCAAACATCTTCTCTTTGCTCGGTAATCTGAATTTATCATCCACCAGCCGGCTTAGCCACAACGAACGTAGCTCTGATGTGTGTAAGTTCGAGTTGCTTTGAACGTATCCGATGAAACCCATATTCGGTATCAATGGATGGATTGTTCCCCTGAAATTTTGTTTGGTTTGTTAATATAAATATTTAATATAAAGAATATAGGCCACTAACTGAACTCAATATTTGCATAAGATTTTTAAATAGTCTAAAAACGATTTTACAAGTGTATATATATACCTGTATAAAGGCATGACACCGCATGGAAACTCAAGCCAAGTTCGAAAAGGTTCAGGAACAATGGCTTTGAGCTTCTTCTTGCCATCATAACCAGTTGCGAGTACCACAACATCAGCTTCTAACTTAGTACTATCCTCAAACTCAATCCCTTGATCATAAAACCACCATTTTGATGTTTTCTTAAACCGGATCATACCCTTATCCGCTTCCTCGAAAAAATTCTCCGGTATGATCGCCATTTGACAAGAAGCATAGTCTTCTTCGAAAGAATGGTCCGGTTTAAGACCATATTTCTCTAGAGGAAGCTTCCACATAACATAAGATTCGATGAATTTGGAAACCACGGCACGCTGTTGTCACGTATATGTTTAGAAAAAAAAAAAAAAATCCACATGGTTACGGAATTTAATGAGATGAAAGTAAGGACTTTAAGATCACTTACCAGAAGAGAGAAGAGGAGGCACCAGAAGGTCTTAAGGAAGCTTTGGTTAGGCCTATCATGGAGAAACTGAGAAGCTCTGGTTGAGTAGAACAAGAAGAATGGTAGGCCCCACACCCAATAGTGAGGGAAGACCCAATGTGTTGTTCTCACCACCATTGTGCATGCTTTCCCTCCTCCTGCAAAAAAAAAAAAACTTTATTTAGTTATTGGAGTCATTTTATATAGAGATCGATATAGGTCATTTCGGATATTTTAATCAACTTGTGAGCAACTGTTTTGATTGTGCCAACTAGAACAGTATAACGATCCAAGTCCAACCGAAAAGAAATGTTATATAATAAGAAAATGATCCCTATGATTGTTTTATTTTATTTTGACTTGATCCAATTGTTGGAGTGAAGGATTAAGTGTTAATTAATCAAAGACTTTTGTGAAGAAATAGAAGATATATATACCTTGATTGGCTAAAGCAGACTCTAAAGCCAAATCAATGGCGGATTTCTTGAAGCCAATGACGGCAACATTTTTGCCACGGAGGAGACGAGAAGCTTCTTCTTTCTCTAACTTGCAGTAATCCATCGAATGCATCACTTTCCCTTTGAATATCTCCGGCCCTTTCTTCGCCGGAAAAGTCGGTATTCTTGGAACGTCACCGTATTTTCCCGTACACACTACTACAAACTCAAATGCATGCCACTGCACACACACACATTAATTAATAACAAAAATATTTTACAATGATGTAAACTTGGATTAATGATGCATGCAGTAATTTTCAAAACTATTTTTAGAAGTACAATGCAATTTCTAGATTAAAAATAAATTTAATGTTATAAAGTAATAATTTAACAAAAATGTTATAGAAGTAACATATATTAATCTATATGCATGTATGTATTAAAAAAAAAAAATCTTTGACCCTCTGAAATCCATATGAAAGTTTGAGATTCGGCATGAGATTCAAAGGTACTAAAAATAATCGTTAAATAAACAACTTTTAATATAAGCGAATGCCCTATATATTTGCTAGTGTAAATTTACGAATCTGCATGCATACTTACATAAGCAAATATATATATGAGAATAGTTAAAACACATGTAAAGATTGTTATTGAGATAGACCTGAATATCTCCAGAATCTCTGGTCTGAACGGCTACTTCCCAGACAGGTTTTCCGGACAACAAGTTTCCGTAAGTACCGAGATCAACCATCTGAGGAGTTTCGCCGTCACCGGTGAACCTAACTTCGATGACCTTAGAGCCAAAACTCATGAACTTGAGAAGATCAAAATGCTTTGCATAAGATTCCAAGTAATCTAATATCTCAATGTAAGATGGGAAAGTAGTGTCATCTCTGTTGGGCCATGGAAAGTCAGAGAACTCGTAATCGACTCGAGCCGATTGTAACTTAGTTGTCTCGTAAGTGCAGCTCCTCCAAACACCTCCGATTGAATCCGAGGCTTCGAATACGGTCGGGTTGTGATGAGCTAAGTTCTTAGCGGCTGCTAAACCACTAACACCAGCACCGATGATCGCGACTCTCGAAGAAGTAAGCTTATCGTAGTTAGAAGACATTGGAGAGATTATGATAGAGAGAATTTGGGAGAGAAAGAGAGAGAGTGAGATTAATTGTTTTGGTTTTGATGAAGAATGTTTTGAGTTGTTTGTGACTTTGCATGGGCATATTTATAAGGAGTTTTTGGGTCCGGTGGGCTCTCGTGTAGTCGGGTCGGGTATGGATTTTATCAGGGAGCACGTGATTTTGAATATTAGTTTCGTTTCGAGGAGGTTTGAAAGATCATTTTTTTTTTCTTTTTAGTTGAGAAATTTGGTGGTTCTTGTGAGGAAGTTTCTGCAATCGTGCGTTTGTGATATCATCAATACTTCGCTTTTTTTCTGTATTTGTTCGTGTTAAATTTCTAAGTACGCTCAAGAAGTCTAATGGAATATTTTCTCTTTTGTTAAAATAGTTTTTTTTTTTAACTTGCTTTGTCTTCTTGAATTTGATTAAGAGCTCCTTCGTCAATGAATTGAGTATCTTTATCATATAAAACTAGGAATAGACAAATCCTTCGTTCCGTTCTAATTTTGTTCGCGAAATATTGTCCCATAGATATGTATATACTCTGGAATCGATGGATAAAAACTTTCGAATATCAATTTAGAATATTATAGTATGAGACAGAAAATTTTCATTGCACGGACAAAATTTTATATATGTCTTGGGATGGATTTTTGAGATTCTTAAATTTTGTGGAGAGTTGTTCTAAATAAATAATATGCTATTTATTAAATAAACTAACATGTTATTTAGGAATATACTGTAGATTAAGTATTGTTTGCAAATAAAAAAGCTCACAGTCATTTATTAATACAAACAGTAAATATATAATACTCATTTATTTAATTTAATTAACTCTAAACTCTCTATGGTTATCTACCTACAGGTAAACATAATTGTTTTCACAACTCGTCATTGAAATAAAAGGGAATCAACTGCCTTTTAAAAAAATATAGTCAAGCAACCGGCCGGAGGGACGTCCAGGAAAAAAAAATACAAGATCTTGTTTTAATTATTGACCGGATAAACAAAAACAAAACAATAAAACATAATATTTCTATGTTTGGCCTTTGGTGGATAGACTATATAGATTTATTTTAATTAATCATTATGGTCTATTAATACTTTATTCAGTTACTTCTGTCTGGTCATTAACTCTAACTACTATTTATTTTCTTGTCTCTAGTCTACTAATCTTAGACTAAATCTTCCAAAAATATAATTAAAATAAGGATCTCTTAAGATAAATAATCAAGTTCTTAGCTTTTTAAATACGTGTCCACGCAAGCTTTGAATTTTAAAACCATAGACAAAAAGTCTAGCCTTATAATTTGGAGAGAATTTGCCAAATGGCCATATATTGATATATATATATATATATATATATAAACTAGCACCTATATGAGTAAAATAAAGGATTTTTTAAGGAGTAAAATAAAGGATATGTCAATATATCTTTGTTCTATATAGTTTGGTTAGTCTAAATGCCATATATTAGAAAATATTATATTATAATTATTCTCTTTTTTTTCGCATAGTTTGATAGGAACTATATTTATCCTTTCATTTTTTTTCTTGGTTTAGACCTTTTTATATAAACTAACTAAATCTCGCGAACTTACTAATATATATATATATATATATATTTATTTATTTCTGCCACATATTGACTTTTTTTAATTAAAAACGAAAAATTACTAATAAAATGGATATGTAATTCTAATAAAGAACGCGTCAATCTATAACATAGAATGTAATGGTATTTATACAAGGTTCTATTCTATGTGTTCTACAATTTTTGAAATTATAAAATTAGTCTAAATCTAAACCCTAAATTATAAAATTTAAACCTCAAACCTTAAATCCTAGACATGAAATCATAAATCCCAACCCAAAAATTTTAATTAACTCTAAATCCGAAAATAATTAATAGACTACAAACTCTAATTGTAAATCTAAATATAAAAGCACTAAAGTAAACCCTAGATTCAAAATCATAAATCCTAAGACAAAAGATTAAACTCTAAACCAAAAATGATGTATCTTCTTAACTTTGAAAGTAGCATATTCTATGTGTTATGTGCAGAATAACGTGTTCTCATTCAAAATCACATTTTTATTTCCCGAATAATTTTTGTTTGTTTTTTAAAATTCAAACCATGGATTCCGGAAAAAAATATATGTTTTGAAGTCAGATTACAAAATCAAATCAATTTAAATTTAATATCCAAGCTAAAATAGATGAGAGACTAAGAAAGTACATTGAATTTCATGACAGTATGACTCCAAACAATGGTAATATAGAATGTTTTGGGTTGATGTATGGCATTTCCCTCTATTCCCGTATAATCTATTTTTCTACTCTCACCCATTACTCTGAATTACACAACCATATTTGGTTCAGGTTTATTTTATAGTACCTTCTGATCGGAATCTCACAATACTTAGCCATGAGATTTAACTACATGTAAAAAGTTGAGTCCAAAATTAATTATACTAGGATGTAGTGCTTTTACAGTGACCGATTAGTAATTGCTAACTTCACATCGATACGATAAAGGATGTACTGCTTTTACAGTGAGCGTGACCGATTAGTAAAGCGGGACAAAAGTAAAGTGGTAAAACTCTTGCCACTTTATATCTTACCACATTTTTTTAACTATTCTGTAATTGTTTATGGCTTTATATCTTACCATCTATGTATTTTTAAAATAATAACTAAATAAACAGATATAAAATTTGAGTCAGTTGAGATTTTAGACGTTATAAGTTTATATCGTCTAAATTATAATTTTAAATTCGATTAAGATAGAAATACCAGGCGATGAAAAATAAATTAATGTGGATTACCTAGAAAAGTATAGAACTATAGATGTAAATACATTATATATTGACGTAGAGCTTACGCAAAAGATAAATATAATAATTATTATTTTTCAAAAGAAGAATAATTGTTCTCTCAAATTAGTAGAATTTCTTGAATTTATACATGTTTCTTTCCATACACACGTAGACAAACCCAAGTCTGCTAAAATAAGACTACTCTTCTTCTTTTTTTCCTTTTTTCGGGTTGACTACTCTTTCAACAACCATTCTTCTATTATATTTTCATTTGCGATGACTTTTAGTATTATTAGCATTAATTTATTTCGCATGTACGAAGAAACGAAATCCATTTGCCCAAAATTTCTGTTATATATACTAAGTCAAGTACGTACATATTTATAACATACTTTTATATCCAATCCATGTCATAGAGATAAGTTAGTAATCATGTTTAGGTATATGTGCATATTGTATACACAAAATGGTGGTATATTAACATGTATACCGAGTAAACGACCTGTTTTTAGTCTTTGAATGTGGAGAATCTTTAAGTCAGAGGTAAAAGCACAAAAAAGCTAAGTGACTAAGTCACAAGTGTACTTAATTAACTTGGTAGATGGTCCTTTGTTCAGTATCAAATTTTTTGAGAAAAAAAAACTCTAAATTTATAATTATTCTCGTAAATTTATTTTAGTATAACCATTTGGATGAGTAACCGAGTCAAGTTGGTTTTATATCCAAAGCACTTAAAAGTTGCGTAATATCCAACAATGATGAGCATGGTATATATATGCTATTATATAGTCATACAAATATGATAATAATTAATATATGGAAAAGAGGAGGAAGTAACAAAGAAAATGAGGAGTTTGAACTCAAATAGAGGAGAGAAAGTTAGGAGTATGGTTAGAGAAAATAAAAAAGGAGCGAGTAAATACAATGTACCAATTTAATTGTTTGGTACGAATCAATTTTCTTACGATTGATGTTTTGTAATCTTACTTATTGTCTTTGTTACTTTTTAACAAAAAAAACTTATTGTCTTTGTTACATGCATATCACTGTTTGAGTGGTCCTAACTAGTAAAAAAAGAAGAGAAAAACAAAAAAGCAATGTTAATATTTTCCCCTCTATTAATTACCATTTTAGGATTATAGCATTTTAATACGAAAATATGATTAAGTGTCTGTTTAAACGATTAGTCACACACACACACATTTAATACTGTTTAAACGATTTTAAAACAAAATCATCCACTGTGTATGAATTTATACTTTGAATTTTCACGCTGGTGTCTTTGTCCCTGTGTCTGTGGGCATATTTTTTTTTAAAGAGTCTGTGGGCATATATTTTTTTAAAGAGTCTGTGGGCATACTTTAGTTGTTGCATAAACATATATGTAGAACCGATGAGCGTTGATATTTTAAAAATCTATTCTTTTTAATAGTTAGATAGTATTTTCTCTTATTTTATTGTGTGTTGTTATTATATTCAACTCTCAACAGTAAACACTAGTACACATATAAAACCCTATATATGATCTTTGAAACTATATATACTATATGAATTCAGATCCTAATTAACAGCTATTGATCAGTAGTTAAAATAAGTACATTCTCGTAAAAATATATAACGAATTGTCTCCACTAGAACATTTCATAATTTATAACGGATCATCATCAGCCGGTCAAAATATAATCAATGTATCGGTAACTACAAATTTTTATCTTTGTGCAACCAACAACGTTTGAATATATATTCTCTTGATAGTTTCATGGCACTTGAAATCTTCATAACATTGACTTCTACTATAAAATGTTAATATCTATATTATGTTTAGGCTACTTCTAATTTTTGACCTAATAAATAAATAAAAGATCCTGGAAGGTTTATAAACGTACGGCCTTAAAATCTTTTATAACAAAGTTGTTGAAACTTGATCATTAGAGTCTATATTCAAGGTTTTCTCTAGCTATATAGGTGTACTGGGTAGGCACTTTGGATTAAAGCTATATGAGTATAAAGTTAGTAGCATATAGAGCATTTAATTAGCACTCTATGATCTTTAGAGCTGTCCATTTCGGGACGGATGTCTACCCAAATTTTCTGTTTGAAATGGTTTAATTATTCCAAAGAGAAGGGAACGGATCGGTGTGGAATGGGTCGATGTCGTTAAATTAATCGTTCCCAACCATCATCCGCTATTTATCATTCAGTTATTTGAAATAGACATCCCTAAATTTTATTATACAGAACCGGTTATGACATTTTCGGGACCTAGTAAAAAACTAAATGATAAATTAAAAAGAAATTTTTTTTTGATTGACTAACATAATAAAAACCATGGTAAATATTCACTCTTTATTTTTTAATTTAAAAATTATAAGTTTCAATGTATTTTAAGACAATCATAAATTATATGTAAAATATAATATTTTAGTGATAAATATTGTAAAAATCATCATAACTCTTCATTTTAAAGAAAATTTAACATTTATAAAGTAAATTTTTAGCAACACTTACAGAGCTAAATTTTTTAAAATATATATCTTTAATTATTTGTCTTTTTCATTACAAAGAAAATCCTTGAAAAAAATAATTTAATACTATCTCTACTAATTTGTTTTAAGTGTAATAAAATTAGGGGTTATTTTTCGTATCAATGGAGTCAGACCCGGCTTTGTTCATATAGAATGTAAACTTATTGTTTCGTCTACTATATATATTCCAATAAATCCGATGAATAAATGTATGTAAGTGTATGGAAATAGGCCGAATGCTCCAAAAGATAATGGGCCTAAAAGTATAACTTAACGCCCATAGTAAATTTTCTCATAGGCTACACAATATATAATCATAGTGTGGTCAAAGCTAATTTGCAACCTTTATGAACGCTAGAAAAAAGTAGAAGACAGAAAAACTAAAACCAAGGTATTAGCTCAACTTGTTGAATGTTTGGTTAGAGCTTTCATAAAGAAAAATCGTGGCTCAAATATTTCAATATTACAAACCAAAATGAGACATGGAAGTATTTCTCTTGTAAATACTAAATACTATTATGTGTATCATATACATTAAGAATAATTTGTTCATGGCAAAACCAAACTTAGCTACCTCTGCCCTTTTGCAACCTGGCTTGTTCTGTCTTTGGCGCAATCTCTGTCCCATTCCTAAGATATTTTTCTTTTTTATCGCCTGAAGAAACTTGGCTTAAACTCTTTGTGTAAATCTAATATAATCCTGAATCATAACACTACGAAAAACATGAGAAGTTCTTGTACACACACTGCATCAAAACATGGTAAAAACACTCAGTCATTTGCAATCACGCAAAAAGATTGATGATGGTACATAATAGCGTAAAACCACAAGAGCTAAACCTTTACTTTAGCTACCATTCCCTAAAAATAATGGTTCAAGAAAAGTATACTAGGTTCAATTCCAGGTTGTCGAGTAAATAGTCAAGGATTATCTTAACTAATATGTTAGGTAAGGAACAAATTGTTCAAAAATCTAAGATTGCTTCAATGATAGGCCAAGTTAGCATTAAAGCAGGAGAAGAAAAATAAGTGGAAGAGAAGAAATTAAGATATACCTTACAGCAAGTTTACACACATAAAGTTGGAGTACACAGAAATGGACTTTTCGACTTTCATTTGTAAGGAGCAAAAATGACGCTAGAGTTATGGCCACCAAATCCGAAAGAATTTGACAAGGCTGCTTTAATATCCAGTCTTTCCTTCTTAAGACCCACCAGCAGCTTTGTATCCTGATCCATTTTGTAATGAAGTTGTGGTGTTAAATGATCATTCCAGCGATGCCAAACTAAAAATTTGTCAACATACCACTGCTTTGTCTGGATTCTCCAGGTTGATATTTGGATGAACCCAACCTGTCTTTATTGCCTGTAGGGTGCCAAGTGTCACATAACATTATTGTATTGTCCAGTCAACTTGTTTATTCATCCAAGGAAATTTGATTTTTTTAAGACGAAATTTCCTTTATTATTGATATAGTGATGTCTGTAGACTTGAAGTCATTACCTGAATGGTTGCAACAGCCTCCACGGCCCCAGAAGCTCCCAGCAAGTGTCCAATCATAGATTTTGTCGAGTTTATCCTTAGCTGTCAAATTGTCAGAGGGCATGTAAGATAATACAGACATCAGCAAGAAATGCTGTCTAGAAATCCAATTTCCTTGACAAGTTGACGAGAGAAACAAAGCTACCTCAGGATTTTGGCCAAAACAGTGAGCAAGGGCTTGGTACTCCTTAAGGTCTCCAGCTGGTGTAGAGGTAGCATGAGCATTTATATAATTTATGTCTTCCTTAGAAATCTCGGCATTAGCTAATGCTTTCTCAATACAGAGAATGACACCAGCCCCTAAAGATATTAGATATCTCCTTCAGTACAATAAATAAAGGTTTCAAAAGCAGAGATACCACTGGAAATTAAAGCCTAGAATCATACTCTCGAGCAACTAAACAATGATATTTTCACATGCGGATCAATAGATATTGCTATAACTTTATAGGCGAATAAAAGCAAACAAAAGAAAAAAAAATGCGGTGGATTCATGCATAAAGATAGTTAGATGAAAAAGAGATTTACCATCAGGACGTGGTTCGGTTATATGATATGCATCAGATGTGAAACTACCACCAAGGAACTCAGCGTAGATAGTTGCTCCTCTTTTCTGCAAAAGCACAATTTGTATAGCCCCACAACGACTTAATTCAAATCCTTAAAACATTTTCATTTGTCTCAAGGAAGAAAACAGTTAAGACCTTCAAAAAATTATGCAAAGGCTTTGAAGAACAGAGGTACCTAAACTTTGGAGAAAAACCGGTGGCAAAAAAGTATGGAGCAAGTCATAAAACACTTGAAAAGCAAGATTCAGTTGCGTAATCAGGAATGATAACAAGAGCCTCGTTTTCTGTATGCATATTTGAAATGAGAGACAAACCTTGGCATGCTCAAGTTCTTCTAAAAGCAGAACTCCAGCTCCCTCCCCCATGACGAAACCATCCCGATTCTGTTTAGCAACCAAGATCAGGTTAAATGGAAAAGGAATAAAGTCCTGAGACAATATATCTTTTAACATTATTCTACATGAGAATGAGGTGCAATGGTCACGTCCGCAAAAATTCTATACAGTGACAAGACAAGGAGAGTTAAAACCCATGGTTTCCCGCATTATTTTACTATGGTATCATTGGGGGACCATTAAATGCATACCCTTCCAACATATGCTTAAACCAGAAACGCCTTAGGGATTTCAAGCAGGTGGTCAATCACCAAGCGGTCCGTGCCTATATGGGGCAGACTAGGTTCCCACATTTTGAAAATCCACCATCTTTAGCGATCAGGATTAAAATGGAAAGTAAGAGAAAAATTTGTACGACATAATATAGAACAGAAGATAGTACAAAAAATGGTGGAAAATTACACTATCCCAAGGACGTGAAGCTGTGGTGGGATCTTCATTCTTTTGAGAAAGAGCTCGGCAGGCAACAAAACCTCCCAACCCTGCATTGGGACACATGAGATCAGATTTGTGTGGCACAAAGGTCAGGAACAAAGGGAAGCATATAATATAAAGGCAAGTGTATGCACCTATTGGAATAATAACTGAATCAGAGCCACCACAGAGCATCACATCCTATCAGTTTTAGGGAAAATACAGCCAAAAGTCAAACAAAAAAAGAGTCACGTCAAGTCTAACCATATTATCGAATTTCCTCGTGGATCGAGGATACTTACAGCTTCACCTCTAATAATGTGGTTTGCCGCATTCAGAATACAGAAGTTGCCAGTGGCACAGGCAGTTGAAATAGAGTAGTTTGGACCCATCCATCCCTAATATATCCATCATAACAAAGAAGGTCAATATATAGGTGCATCCATTGGTATTACAACATAATTTCCAAATTTTGATCAGACCAGATCCAAGGCAAGCATAGCTGAACCCATGTTTGTCGTTGCAAAAGGTACACAAAAAGGATTCATCTTCCTGTAAGAGATTTTCAAAGCTTCAAGCGCATCGTAAAATACCTATATTCCACAGATACATAGGAAAATGCAACAATTAGATAAAAAATAGAAGAATAGTCTTCAATCAGAAGAGATACTGAACAACAACCCTCTGTACAAAAATATTTTCATCTCTTACTTATGTTCGAAAACAAGAAATAAGAAGGTACCTTCATGCCTCCCATTGCTGAGCCAATCAAAACTCCACATTTGGATTTGTCAAACTCTGCCATTACATCCTCAGTTACCCCACCATCAGCCAAGGCTTTCTTGCCAGCGGTTAGAAGATAGAGCATGAATTTGTCCATCCTTTTCGAAAGTTTTGGAGCAACCCATCCTTCGGTCGAAAAGTTTTTAATCTCTCCAGCGATTCTCTTGGCAAAAGGCAATACAAAAAGAGAATATTTTTCACACTATCAAAAACTCCATAGACTAATAACTTGTAAGAGCTTCAGATATAATAACGCTTACAGTAGGAAATTCAGAACAGTCAAAGTTCTCAATTTGGCTAATTCCACTGATGCCTTGTAGCAAATTATCATATAAGGTATGTGGATCATGACCTAATGGTGTTTCAACTCCCATCCCTGTCACAACAACACGGCGTGCCTCTAAAGGAGGTTTCTTGTTAACCATTGCTTCCTTATCCATCTCTAGAGTGAATTCCCCTGATTGATAAACACTAAATTAGCTTAGCTTCAAACTAACTATATCCCAATGGCATGGTAACAAAAGAAAAATTAGATTGAATTGGTACACCTGAGGTAGATGCTTGATTCAATCTCCTCTGCTTTGGATTCAAAAAAGTGTTACTGGATTGGAACAGGGAAGACAAGGCATTGTTGTTACAGGAGCTAACAAGAAATTGAATGCCGGCGGATCCATGGAGAGAGACGGCGGAGCATGTTTTAAGCAGTCTCCTCCGGCGACCACTCATAGCGTAGGATTGATGATGAGCCAGTCGGTCTCCGCCGGCGGACATGCAAGCAGCCACTAGTAAATCGCATAACGAAGAAGCATAACATGAAGAAGCAGCCGCCATGGCCAGCGAGAGATTAAGAGAGAATAGTGAGAAAATCGAAATGAAGGAGAAAAAAACGAGAAATGAGTGATGAAAGGTGTGAGAATCTAGGAAGAAGAAGATGGATTCTGGAGTGATGATGACTCACGGATCTCTCACTCACTCACTCACTCACAAGTGTTTGGATGTGTGAAATGTGAATTCGTGCGTGGAGACGCCAAGTCGTTTCTGTGTACATCGGCGTCTCCAAAAGCAAAGCCAGAGAGAGAGAACAAAAAACTAAAGTTAATACCAACAACGGTATATATTAACGACCAGAAAAAATGATTTTATTTCCTGGTCCATATTTTAAAAATCTTCGGAAAACTAAGAAAATAATATTCTTATACCTACACTTTAAGTTAATTTGTACTTTTATAAAATTATGTGTATAGAAAAGTCCAACTTAGTGTGAAAAGTCTGAAAAGTTGTTCAACAAAAGTTAAAAATATAGTAATAAAGTGAATAAAGTATAAACTATACACTCACCTCGGTTTAATCGAAGCAAGAGACTCAAGTTAATATTTTATTCAGTCAACTGTTGTACAGTGATAGGCCAAACGAGTTATTTTTATCTTTTGTTCATAGTTCTGACTTCTGAATGAATGAATTCTCATAATTATATGTTTTAAAATGGAATAGGGAACTAAAAGTTAAATTGTTGGATCCAATAACGGGTTTAGTGGTTAAGTATGCATTCCTTTAGAACTGCTAGTTCATATATATATTTTTTAAAGAGAACTAAAAAAGACAAATCCTATAATTGATGGTTGATAAATTTCTAATAGTTGATGTGATCATAAGTCGATGGACACGGGTTATGACTATGATTGTTTTTATAGTTTAAATTTACATAGCCAATAGTATACTTTTAATCAAGACATTTTAATATCTTACATTGAAATAAATACATAGATGGCGTTCTGAACTTCTGACTAAAATAAATAACTACATACAAGCGTAGCGGATATGAATTGTTCTGGAGCGCAAAGCGTCGACCGGATTGGCGCATATATATGGGCCTCTAATACTGGGCTTCATAAGCCAATATGGTAACATGATTGAACTTTACTTTTTGAATAAATCAAAATCTTCTCTTTCCAGTTTTTTTTGTTACTCCAATAATTTCCTTTCTTATTTAAAGTTCCCTTTTCATTAAAAAAAGGAATTCTTAATCCGGGTTTTGCTTATAAAATATAAATAGACGCTTTTAGAAATAAAACCACGCCTCACCAACTTTTTTCCAAATGTTTGTTTAATTTTTTTCCAAAGTTGTCACCTTTTGATATATCTAATAAGTAATAGCATTATTAATTGATTATCTGTAAATATCTTTTTTTTTTCTAGCTCTGCTGAATTATTTGGCAATCGGCAAAATTACCAGTCAAGCTTAAAAAAACCAAATTTGAGAAACAAAAAGTTAAATAAAATTATTTTTCCATTGGTTCATTGTCTTTTCTTAAATATCATATTGATTAAAAAACGATCAACGAAAAAATCAGTCACTTGTATAGTTAATCGGTGGCTAAATTAATTATAACATTTAGGCGTCTGTTTGATATACTAAATAGTATTTTATAGATGTTTAAATGCAAAATATCAAAAAATAAATCCTAAAATCATCCGATTATGCGTAAAGATATTTAGAAGATAAGGCGTGAAGCCATAATTAAATATATATATATAGGAACATAGATAACTGCATAAAAATGCGACATTAGAAGAATTGCAAAACAAAAATATTGACTTTTATAAAGAGCGTAACTTGTCTGTTTTATCTCAACCTCCCAGCGTCGGAAACGTTTTTTCTTGGAAGGAGAAGAATTGAAGAAAGAGCTCAACGACCAAAACTTCCGACGCGGAGACTTTTTTTAAAGTACTTTAATTCTCTGTAATTTCTTGTTCCTAAATCCTCGATTCACGACTTCTTCTACTTCTTCTTCTTCTTCTTCTTCTTCCTGATCCTCATGACGAAAATATAAGATTTTGTCTGCGTACACCAAATTTTGACTTTGAATTTGCTTAGTATTGAAGCACATTATCCTTGTGTTTATTCGTTTGAGTAGACATTGATTTTGTCAAAGTTACGTTCTTCAATATATTTTATATAAAGTATCAAGTCCTTTCTTTTTCTTTTCGTTTCTCTTTAGTCTTTTTTCTTTTCTTTTCTACCTCATGTTGTAGATTCTTAGATTCTCCCCCAAATTTTGAAGAAAGGAGAGTTAAAGAGTCTATTTTTTAAGATTCTTTTGTTGTTGCTGCAGTTTCGTGATTCGATCATTTCATATAACCACAAAAGCGGAGAGAATTCGTGATTTTGAATTTTGTTTTTTGGGGGTTTCGTAAAGCTTATTGCTTCAGGATCTTATCTGATACAGGATTTTCTCAAGGTAAGTCGCGATTAATTCGGACGATCTATAGCTTCTTTGTAGCTCTAATTACTTGATAATTTCATGCTGGTTTCTGATTTCGTCGTTTTTTAAATTTTATTGGAGCGCTCGTTTGCTTAATGATTGGAGCAGGTTTTAGGGTTTAATCATTGTTGGCAGATTCAAAATGTTGTGGCTTTTTCTGAATCAGAGATTTCAACTATTGTGTAGGTGAAAGAATTTCCTGCATTGACTATATGAGCAGGTAGGTGTTTTAGGGATTATGGGTTGGTTTAACAAGCTCTTTAAAGGCTCTAACCAGAGGCTCCGGCTTGGGACTGAGCACAATCACAATGGTTATTACGGGAATTATCAGAATGCTTCACATGATGAGCCTACTCCAGATATAGATGCTGATCATGATGAAACTCATTCACAGGAACCATCTACATCTGAGGTTAGTATGATGCAGATGGTTTTTTTTTTTCTCATTACTGTTTATGGGGGTTATACATAGCTCTGGCTTGTTGTGTTATTTCAAATTTTTGTGCTTTTTCTTTACTAGGATACATCGAATGACCAGGAAAATGAAGGCATAGACCGTGCAATTGCATTGTCTCTTTTACAAGAGAATCAAGAACAGACAAGTATAAGCGGTGAGTCCATTTTCCGGATTGTAATAGCCAAACAGATATATGAAGACATAGTTTTGTTATCGGACTCGGTTTGTTATAGTATTTTAAAAGAGTAATGGACACAGGGAATTACTCGACTGTGGATGAAGATGAGCAACTTGCTAGAGCCCTACAAGAAAGTATGGTAGTTGGGAATTCACCGCGTTACAAAAATGGAAATACATATGATAATGGGAATGCATATGGGACTGGAGATGTATATGGGACTGGACATATGTATGGAGGAGGAAATGTATATGCAAATGGAGATATTTATTATCCAAGGCCTATTACTTTTCAAATGGATTTCAGGTACTTAGATAGCTAATCATCTTTAGCTGGCTTAATTTGGTCAGTGTGTTGGTTTAGTGTCCAGCCAAATAACTTGTCAACAACTTGTCTGCATAGGATTTGTGCTGGCTGCAATATGGAAATTGGCCATGGAAGATATCTCAATTGCCTTAATTCACTATGGCATCCAGAATGTTTTCGATGTTATGGTTGCAGTCAACCGATTTCTGAGTACGAGGTGAAACCAAGCTCTTCCATTTTTTAAATCTTTTTTCCCGGTTGTACTTCATAATTTAACCTTTAGATTTATTTGTAACATGTTTCCCTTTTCTCCTTATAGTTTTCAACATCTGGGAACTACCCTTTTCACAAGGCTTGTTACAAGGAGAGATACCATCCAAAATGTGATGTCTGCAGCCACTTTGTATGTAAAATTTTAGCTTTTTCCATTGGTAAAGCCCATATATATGTGTTACTTTCTTCGGATCTGGCACTTATCTTCTTTTGCTTTCTTCTTTCCGAATGTAAATTTTTTGGACAGATTCCAACAAATCCTGCTGGTCTTATTGAATATAGGGCACACCCTTTTTGGGTTCAGAAGTATTGCCCTTCTCACGAACACGATGCTACCCCAAGATGTTGCAGTTGTGAAAGAATGGAGGTGAATTCTCTTTTCCCCTAAAATGTCCTCAAAAATACATCTAGTCAAAGTCAAAACACTTTGTCCGGAAATTGACAACTTAGCTTTATTTTGTAGCCACGGAATACGGCCTACGTTGAACTTAACGATGGACGTAAACTTTGCCTTGAGTGTTTGGATTCAGCGGTCATGGACACCATTCAATGCCAACCTCTGTACTTGCAAATACAAGAATTCTATGAAGGACTAAACATGAAGGTAGAACAGGAAGTTCCACTCCTTTTGGTTGAGAGGCAAGCACTTAACGAAGCCAGAGAAGGTGAAAAGAATGTGAGTAAAATAACAATTATATAGTTATACTAAACTGATACTTGAAATTATCATTACATATCTACTTTTTCCAAAGTGTTTTACCTTTTCATTGTGCTTCTTAGGGTCACTATCACATGCCAGAAACAAGAGGACTCTGCCTTTCAGAAGAACAAACTGTTAGTACTGTTAGTACTGTTAGAAAGCGATCAAAGCATGGCACGGGAAATTGGGCTGGGAATATGATCACGGAGCCTTACAAGTTAACACGGCAATGTGAAGTTACTGCCATTCTCATCTTATTTGGGCTCCCTAGGTAAAGTGATTGATTTTGTTTCCACTGAAATGACCTTATGGCACGGCCCAAATATTGATGGTTTCTCTGAATTTTGTTTAGGTTACTCACTGGTTCGATTCTAGCTCATGAGATGATGCATGCGTGGATGCGGCTTAAAGGTGAGTTTCTCACACCTCTAATCTTTTGTTTACTTTTTCTTTCTCTTGTTGAAACCCCTTTTTTTTGCTGACTATTGCATTGTGGTCTTAAAAAGGATTCCGAACGCTGAGCCAAGACGTTGAAGAAGGTATATGTCAAGTGATGGCTCATAAGTGGTTAGAAGCCGAGTTAGCTACTGGTTCAATAAACAGTAATGCTGCATCATCTTCTTCTTCTGGAGGATTGAAGAGGGGACCGAGATCTCAGTACGAGAGGAAGCTTGGTGAGTTTTTCAAGCACCAAATCGAGTCTGATGCTTCTCCGGTTTATGGAGACGGTTTCAGGGCTGGGCGTTTAGCGGTTCAGAAGTATGGTTTGCGGAGAACACTCGAGAATATACAGAGGACGGGTAGATTCCCGGTTTAGAAAACCATTATGAACATGGTCTTGTGCTTTTGATTTGGTTTTTATTTATAGGATCGTTGGTATATTATTAAATGCTCGATTCTTTTGGTGAAAAATGAACTCTCGACCATATTCTTATGTGTAATCATTCGATGATTCTTTTGTATTTCTGTTCATCCATTAGAATCAGATTCAGAGTTTTCTTTGTAAATGCCCTCCAAATTCCAATTCATAACTAGATTTGATCATATAAAACCAAATCAAACCAAAACGAACCCAAAAATTAAAAGGTTTCTTCTTTAACTCCACTTCGTCGCCGACGTAGTCGTCGTCAATCGTCGACGAACGTTAAACCTCGGACACAGACAAAGAACGAAACTTTGAGGTCCTAACTTTGAACGAAACTTTGAGGTTAATCAATCAACAACAAAATTTCCCTGATGCTCCGATTTTCTCCGACACGCGTTGTTGGCTTTCAGTTGCTTCCGCTTCTCTATGCTCGTAGATTCTCCGAAGCATCTACACAACGTAATCGATTCATCTTCTTCACCGAAGGACGATGCTTGATACATGTGTTGAATTTTGGTGAATGTTTGACTTAAATTTTAATAGCTTTAAGGATTAATACTTGAATTTGAATAGTTTTAAACACAATCTGAGGTCAGCTCTCTTTTATCGTTCACGACGTGAACCAGTCTGTAGCTATTGAAGCCAACGGTTTTTTGTTACCTTCTCTTGATTTGATCTTTTTTATACGGGCAACTATTTCTTAACTATTTACTATGTGTGTTCCTTTTTTTCTTTATAAAGGCTTTTGTATCATATAAACCTCTGAGTTAAATTGAACTTTTAAAAGAAAGGATTGAATTCCAAATAACATGTAATTGTTTATGATTTCTAACTTGATAAATATTGGTATCTGATCCACTAGTTCTACAAATTTATAATCAATCATTATTTTTTTTTTAATGTAATTCTGGGTGTTGGCATTGCATGTATATTAATGTATAGCGACCACGGAATGCAAAGTCAGAAGAGCTGAAACAATAGCCATGTCACTAATTGCTTCTTATTTTGTCTGGATTTTTTTCATTCATGTATTTTATAATTCTTTTGTATTTTATAATTCTTTCTTCTTTGTTCCGAATGTGTCTTGATTCAATCTCTTTGTTTATAATTGTACTTTTGCTTTTCAATGTTGCTGACGGATTCTTTTTGCTTTTTTAAATTTTTTATTTTCAAATAATTATTATCTTTTGTATCTCGGCTCTTTTTTGAATATTTGAAACCGTGTTTGGTCTATTAGTGATTCAAACTATTTTTATTTATAACTTTTAGTTTTTATGTATTATTTTATTTTATATTTGAATCGGATAATATTAGGTAAATTCGGGTTTTTAGATAATATTAGGTAAATTCGGATTTTTGGATAATATTGGATATTTTAGGATTAAAATACGTGATTCGAACTGGAACCAAAATTATCTGATGATTCATCGGTTTTCACAAGAAATCTAACCGAACCAAAAAATACTCAAAACCGACCCAATTTTTATAATATAATTAAATAGATCCTAAATATAATATTCAAATTACTCCATATCCGAATAATTGGACCTGAAACCCGAACGAATACCCAAATGACCAGGCCTAATACATTCTAACATACCAATCTTTTCAGATCGTATCAGAACAAATAGTTTCCAATTGGGAGCTTTAGAGATTCATTAGGTTTCTTGATGGTAGGTACTTACATGACTAAAAAACAGAAGCATAGAAGAAACAGCATCTACCCTTTAGCCAAACATCTCCAGAAGACCTAAAACTTAGCAAGCCACCACAAATGGTTAAACAAGTCGGCGTACCATACATACAAGATCTGTTAAAAAGTGGGGGCCTTTTTTTTAGCTGATGCAGTTAAGATCAGTGTTTCTTGGTTCTTTTGATTGCAACTTGCAAGCCTTCTTCATTCTCTTTGCAGCTTGGACAAACCCCATTATAACCTGAAGCTCATCCATTTGCTGTAATCATATCACAATTTTACACCATTTTATTGATCATCAGAACAAAATTAGAGACAGAAGAAAAATCTGGTGAAGGCTCAGAAGGATTTTGATGTACCTGAGACATGAAGTGTCTCTGAACAATGCCAATTAGTTGCTCCTTTGATGGATTAGGAATTGCATCCACCTACAAAGAGTTTATTCAGAAGCAAGTACATAGAAAATGAAGTTCTAGATTGAGTTAATAAATTCTTCTTTTTCTTCTCGAAATCAACTTACAAGGTTAAAATGTCGCCAATATTTCATTAAAGCAGGCATTTCCAGTTTGCTAAGATCAACCTTCTGCGCGAAAGCATATAATATCGCATCAGTGAACTTACTATTAGTCACATTATGTTCAATGGTAAATGGAATAAACCTCAAAACATTGAATGCATACCATGTTTTCACGGGGAGTAAAACCCGAACTTTTTGATTGTGAGTCAGATGTTAGAGACCTGCTCATGGTCTTGTGAGATGACCGCGATGATCTCTGAGCTCTATGCTTCAACTTATGAGGCTTCAATGTGTCCTCAGATGCTGGAAAAGAAACAACTTGTCATAGAAACAAGACTAGCAAAATTAGTTAAAAAGATGATTCATTGGAGCCTATACTGAAGTTGAGAGATCTCTGTGTCCAAGTTTTTGAAAATTTAGCAGAATCCTTAAAAATTAAAAAGGAATAAAAGTATAAAACTTACTCATATCAGAGTCATTCCTCTGTGTGTTTTCGAAATCAAGATCATCGTCAACTTCGTCTCCAGCAGGAGGTTCAAGAACACCAAGTGCATTCCTCTGCAACTTTACTTCTATTCCATTAGTCAAAACCTGAAAACAAAAAGAAAAACCAAAATGATTCAGGTTAATTATTTCACCCCATAAACAAGTACTGACATAGTGACTTAAATAAAGCTCCAGAAGAAGAAGAGTATGAAATGTTTCAATACAAATTAAACATTTTTAATATCCATAAAAATTCTGGGAGACAGGAACCGGTGGAATGTGATATAATTATTAGTAAAATATATTCGTGATACTGACGAAAATCGAATATTATTTGGAGTATTCTTTAAAGTTTAAAGCCAGAATATGGTGAAGTTACCCCTTTTGGTCCACACAGAGACACTATCGAAAAGATTTCGCAGAGCAATTTATAATATAAACCAGCCAACCAAAGTATAAAGATTTGATAAAGAAATTAATCGACAGAAGTGACATTGCTTGGGTACGAAAATGACTCAACTAAAAAAGAAAGAACAAATAAAATAAAATGTTTACAAACACAAAATTTCCTTATTCCCTATAGATGATTCCTCGAATTGAGCCTGAATCTCAGCAAGAAAAACATCAAAAAATATCAAAAGATACTAAAGATGTTTATAGATGCAAACAAACTGTTATATGAAAAGAAAATTAATTAAAAAATAAAAAAAATCAATGAAGGGTTCATGAATAACCTAACAACCTAAGAACTCCAAATGCAATGTTGAACTTGAACAGTGTAAAATCAAGCAACAAGAAAACAAACAATAATGGTGACTTAAACGCTAACATGCATGCAAGAAGATCAATCGCCAGATTTCGAAAATTACAGATTTTAACATTGACAAGGACAAAACAGATTTTAATTTTTATCACACTCTTAAGTAGTATTGGTTTTTATTAGATGCGAGGAGAAGTTAATTAGTTACAATTGATTAGTTAATCTATTAACTAGTAAATCGAAGCTCACTGATGATCTATCATTTAAGAAAGACATTACCCAGGACTAAATCATTTTACGAACCCCCCCCCCCCCCCCCCAAATTTGAAATTCTCTTCATCGACTCGATAAGATTGAATTTCAGACTTTGTAATTCCAGAAAGCACATAGTTACCCTAAATCAGATCGAAAATATTAAAAAGTAAACCACAAAGATCACATTTTTACAAAAGAGAAACAAATAAAATGAAACAAGTGAGCTGAAAATTTAAGAACTTACGAGCCAATGCCAACCACCGAGACCGACAGCTTTTTTAACAACACCTTGAAGACCAACAAGCACCGATTTAGTACGGTTGTTTCCGGTGACTACCACTTTTGTATGACGTGGCAAAACCGATAACTCTTCTTCACTACTGCTCTCGCCATATAAGCTCTGAATCTGCGGGAATCCGCCATTAACCACTCCTGATCTATCTACAGCTTCCAGCATTCTTCTTCTCCGATTTAGACCTCGAATCAACAGACCTTAACACTGCTACAAAATCGAAGATCATGCATTGCAAGAGACAGGGACAAAAATCAGATGATTGAGCGGGAAAGTGGATGAGAAACCGATGTAGAATAATTAGGGTTTGTCCCACAAGAAGAAGCAGAGATAGAGAAAAAATTAAAAAAAAAGGCAGGGACTTGAAGAGAGAGAGAGAAGCAGATTAGTAGTAGTCAAGAGAAGAAGGAAGCGAGGGAAAGAGGAGAGAGACAAGGATGATAACGACTGGTTCCCACCACGTTGACGAATACAAATTCGCCACGTAAGCATGAGACTGAAACTATATGCGCTATGCAAATACAGAACCGGTTTTTTTGGATTTAACCGGGGAAGGGTTCTTTTCGTAATTTTGGAACACGCGTTTGCCCTGAATGGTTGACTGGTGTTTAATAAAGATAGGGATGTATGGGACCCGTTTTGTAAGTGAATGACGATTGTACCCTTATTGACGTCACTTTTCTCGATGGTTTGAAATTTTTGATCCTCGTTGTCCTTATCCTATAATTTTCTACAGAAAAATGTAATGGAGAGGGCAATTATAGACAAATGTATAATTGTCTTTGTCCTTATCCTATAATTTCTCAGAAAGATGTATAATTGCCCTCCCCATTACATTTTTCTATAGACAAAAAAAAATTGGATTTACTTTTTGAAAACTAGGTTCTATAAACAGAAATAATCGAACTAACGACATAAGTACTGCTTAGTATGTGAAACAAATAGATTAAATACAGTCAATGCAACATTGAACTCATATAATGACTAAAACCAAATCAAATATGTCTCGTCGATGCGAAAAATGGGTATACAACAAAATTTAGATATGCAAAAAAAGAAGAGATTTTATGATAAGTGATAAAAAAAAGAACTCAAGAGACGCAATAAAAAAATCATATATAATATAAGGGCCCCATAATATATAAACTATATAAGGGATTTTCTTTTCAGCCAATAATTATAAGGGTTTATAAAAGGTAGATACGATCTTAAATTTTTTAAAATAGATGATTTTACTATATGAAATTACAACATTGGATCAATTATTTGTGTATAACTTTTTATCGTGTCATTGTCATAGTCACAGTTTACAAAGCCCACCCACAAATAAAACCGTCCCCATATTTGGGGAAACTATCAAAGCGACCCCTTACCAAACCCCTGCTTCAATTATTTTAAACTTTTAATGCTCACCATTTCCCTCCCATTAATATCGAAAATTTTATACTTTTATTCTTTATTATTGTTAAACACAAGCTATACATCTGGATGCTAGAATGGATTTTTCTTATTTGAATTAAATGAACAAAAGTACGTTTTACCCAGATTTCCGAACCAGATTGGGGGTTGCTTGTTACATTAAAAATTAGGGGTTTAGTTGGGGTCAGATGTAAAACTTCGAGGAGCTAATGAGAATATTCTTAGTCGTCTATCGTTTTTGAGGGTTTTTTGTTTGAGCTGAGACAGAGAATGAAGACCCGTTAATGGCGAAAACTGATAAGCTAGCTAGGTTCTTTGATTCGGGTATCTACGAATCTGAAGACTCCAAATGGTTCTTCTTAGACCCAGTTCGTATCATCAATCGTTCATATACCCGATTTAGAGTTTCACCTTCTGCTTACTACTCTCGTTTCTTCAATTCGAAACATCTGAATCTAGAAGCCAACGACTCTAATCCGAAAAAGCGAAAACGGAAGCAGAAAAATCCTATCTCTCACTTTCCTAGTGCTGGAGAGCAAGCTTCGAATCTTCGTCATCAGGCAGCGAGGATATTCTTATCGAAAGCGCATGAATCGTTTCTAGGGGAAATTGAGCTGTTGAGTTTAACGAAAGGTCTAAATGATGATAATTCTACTTTGTTGACCAAGTGTTGTGACGATGAACTCTCTTTTGTTGAGCTTGGAGGAGTGTGGCAAGCTCCTTTGTATGAGTTAACATTGAATTTTAATCTACATTGCGATAATGAAGGTTTTTGTCTCCTCTAATTCACCTGCTGAATCATATTTAAAACCCATGACTTTGATGGTGTGATTGATCTTATTGGTTCTTGTGGTCTTTATAGGTTGCTCAATTGGGAATTGCAATGAACAGAGAGTGTTTCAAGTGTTCAATAACCTAGTAGTGAACGAGACAGAAGAAGAAGTTGAAGCTGAGTTTTCTAACCGGAGATATATAATGCCCAGAAAGAGTTGCTTCTATATGGTTTGTGAAATTTTCTTGCCCTGTTTTATGATTTCTATATAAAGATGAAAGTTTTAGTTGATGTGTGATATACTTCTTCTGTTTTTTACATTCATTTTCCGGTCTTGTTTTTCTTTTTCCCATGTTGCCCTGAAGTCTGATTTACTGCACATCCGAAACCTCGTTCCTGGTAATTATTATGCTATATAGTTCAACATAGATCCTAAGTCATTCTGGCTCGGGTTGATTGTTCCTAACTCCCAAGTCATTTTTAAAAAGATCAGTCATTATCATGATTCATTTAGGTAGTAGGCGATTGAGCCTAGTGACGTATTTAATGTTATTGGTGTCATATATGCAGTTAAACCTGAAGAAGGCTTCAATCTTATAGTTATTGATCCACCCTGGGAAAATGCAAGCGCTCATCAGAAATCAAAGTTAGTTATCGACTTGAAGTATGCTTGTGGATAAGCAGCTTTTGTATCTGAAAGTTCATGAGCTATATTTCTTGGTTTTTTGTTTTAGGTATCCTACTTTACCAAACCGATTCTTCTTATCGCTCCCAATCAAGCAGCTTGCTCATGCTGAAGGAGCTCTTGTGGCTTTATGGGTGACCAATAGAGAGAAATTACTTAACTTTGTTGAGAAAGAGCTATTCCCTGCGTGGGGAATTAAGTATGTTGCTACAATTTATTGGCTAAAGGTGAGTTCCTCTTGCATCTCTCGATCCCCATTATACATGACTAGAAATTTCACATGTTGGCTATGTAAATGTTTCAGGTGAAACCAGATGGTACACTGATATGCGATCTGGACCTGGTCCATCATAAACCTTATGAGTACCTTCTACTAGGCTACCACTTTACTGAAGTAAGTCGAATTCTTGTCTTTGTTACTTGAATAATCTGCGATCGGAACTTCTGTTTGAACAGCCATGTCTATGTATGTCAAAGCTTGCAGGATCAGAACATAGGTCAGATTTTAAACTTTTGGATAAGAACCACACAATCATAAGCATTCCCGGAGATTTTTCGAGGAAACCCCAAATTGGAGGTATTTTTATCTTGATTATTCTTCAACAGCTCTTTGCCACATTTGGTTTCATAAATTCGTGCTGTATAGTTCCCTGATTCTTTTTCGACTTGGACTTTGTGTAGATATACTAATGAAACACGTTCCTGGGTCACAACCTGCTCGGTGCCTTGAGCTATTTGCTAGGGAAATGGCTGCGGAATGGACCTCTTGGGGAAACGAACCGCTTCATTTTCAGGACTCCAGATACTTCTTGAAAGATTAGTGGGCGCATTGGCTAGGTTGCAGCAAGGAGAATGCTGGCTTGGGCCAATCCTCGTGGTCGTTTTTCTCTATGGATCATTTTCATGCAGAGCCGAAGACAGTGAGAGTAGAACCCTTAGACGCATTGAGAAGGGTTAGCTTTAGTGAAACGACATCCCTTGAAGAAGCCACCTTTTTTTTTTTTTAGAATCAGACAAAATTGTCTCAGAACAGTATAATCACTTTAGAATTTGTTTCTTCTCCTGTGATATGTTTCAGAGAAATTATATAAAATATCAGTTCAATAAGATCACATACTATTATATTAATATCAAATATCATCTATCATTAGATTTCTTAGCTTTTTAACAAAATATTAATAAATAAAGGCAAACGCGTGTAAAATAAATTCAATAAGTGACTACTCGTTGGAAGATCATATCTGCTTCGATGAGTCAATGTGTGGGGCAAATCCATTATCCCATTTTCCTATTGTGTTCAGTGAACTATACAATTTTCACAAAAACCCAAAGGGAAATAAAGAAAATCATGATCAATGAAGGAAGGGCCCAACAATAATTCCGAATAGCGAATATAGCTGATTGTTATAAGTTCACATAATATGCTCACAAGTCACACAATAAATTAACCATATTCCAATCATAGAGGTTTATAGTTTGACTGAATAATGTTTTGTGAATAAATATTTAAATAAACATATAGAAACTCGATAGGTTTCTTCTACTAGTCATTTTTACAAGTCTCTTTCGTAATTTTGTAAACTAGCAGAATGATCAAATAACTACATGTTTTTTTTTCTTACCAAAACAGATGGATTATTTTGTGAAAGGATTATTGGGCACAAGCTGTTTTATAAAATCACGATTTATATTCAAAACTTTAGAATGTTTTTTTTTTATCAAACCATCAAGTGGAATTGATAAACCAATCTGATGTTTAAACGAACTAAATTGTCATGTTGAAAAATATTGTCATCATCAAAAGACACTGTCATCTTGAGTCTCGGTCAAGAGCATAGGTAAGTAAAGTAATCGTTACGGGCATCACGATTTTAAACGTCAACTTTTTGTAAAAAAATGTTTTCATTAACAAAAGAACATATAAAAAAGGAGATAATTTTCCATATTGCGCGGGAGATCCAAAAATATTGGAGCAGCTAGTTGTAAGGTATGGACAAGTAATCTCAAATGCAGAGTATATCTGAATGTGTTAAAAATATCGGACTGGCCAGTTGATTAGTTCAAAATAAAGGGGTGACAAGTATTGATAAATATTCCGAAAATCTAAACAAAAAAAAATCCGGTTGTTTAATGCGTCCCAGCATATACATAATTCTCCATGTCGAATTCTCTTTGGTATTCTAAAATCCATCAGTTTATGATATTATTGGTCGTAATAACTTAGATTTCTTTCGGATATTATATGTGTTGCTTCATGTATGAACCATTCTATTTCTTAAGGATTAAGTTAAAAAAAAAAAAATTCTTAGCCATCTATCAGTCTCTTTTACCTTTTTTTGGGGGGGGGGGGGGGGTTATTTGTTAAAATGCAAATAAAGTAACAGAAAAAGCAAACTGAAGGATATGATATACAATAATCAGGACAAAATTGAGCACTCATTTTCTTCTATTCATAAACTATAGTGAAACTCTATTTCATTTTCATTCATACTATTGGCCGATAGCCTATGGTGACAATTAGTTTTAAATTAAAAGAAAAAACAAGCATAAATGTTATGAGGCTAAAAATAATTTGTTTTCTATTAACATGGCCCAAAAAACCAATCAGATGGGGTGTTTTCCAGTCATCGAGTAAGGGACCCACTTTAATAAATGGACCCCACATGTCTCACATCTATTCTCTTTTATAAGTCTGCTCATCTTCTTACACAGATTGAGAGAAACCTACTGATTCTTTACGCTAAACCACACAGTAAGTTTCGTACGCCACAGCTACTCTCACCATTCGTCAAATTTAAGTTGACACGTGGCTGATTTCTGTCAAATCAGAAATTAATTATTTTATTTGAACCTGCGCGTACTCGAACATTCACCCCAAATCACCCTTAATTTTTTTTTAATTTTAACAATTGAAGAAAGATTCTTCTATAATTCCAGCGTATTCCTCGTGAGCACTAACTTCTCACTCTTCTTCTTCTTCAGCAGATTCAAAATCCCTGCGTACAATTTGCAGCGACTCGTTTGTTGGATCGGTTAGGGTGTTTTGAGGATTGGGGAAGAAGATGACGTCTGACGGAGCGACGTCGACGTCAGCAGCAGCAGCGATGGCGACGAGGAGGAAACCGTCGTGGAGAGAGAGGGAGAACAATCGGAGGAGAGAGCGGAGGAGAAGAGCTGTAGCGGCGAAGATATATACTGGTCTTAGAGCTCAAGGTAACTATAATCTTCCAAAACACTGCGACAACAATGAAGTGCTCAAAGCACTTTGTTCTGAAGCAGGTTGGGTGGTTGAAGAAGACGGAACAACTTATCGTAAGGTGAATCTCGCACGCTTTCGATTTAGATCTGATGTTATCTGTGAATATTTCTGATGTTTTTAGCGGTTGAATCTGAAGATTTAGATTTCTGGATTTAAAATGCGTTTTCTTGGTTTAATTGTGATTCTGTAGCTGGAGAAGCTGAATTTCATTATAAATTTGGATCTAGGCTCCTTCTGATTTGACTTAGAATATGTGAAATCTATAACTTTATGCTTTTTCTGGGTTACTATATTTAGATCCTTCCCTTACCTTTCTAGTGCATCTGAAAACCTCAGTCATTACTTCTTCATTTTTTGTAGTTTTTGTCACATAAACCTTGGTGGAAAAGGATCTTTTGATACAAAGTCTTTACATAATTGTTATTTATTTTTCTGGCAAATTGATTGTGACATTGTGGTGTTTTTGGTATTGTTGTTTGATGAGCATCAGGGACACAAACCTCTTCCTGGTGACATGGCTGGATCATCCTCTCGAGCCACTCCTTATTCTTCCCATAACCAAAGTCCCCTATCGTCCACTTTTGATAGCGCCATTCTTTCTTACCAAGTCAGTCCTTCGTCTTCTTCATTTCCGAGTCCTTCTCGTGTTGGCGATCCGCACAACATCTCCACAATCTTCCCTTTCCTTAGGAATGGCGGAATTCCTTCATCGCTTCCTCCGCTTAGAATCTCAAACAGTGCTCCAGTCACTCCACCAGTCTCATCCCCAACTTCTAAAAACCCTAAACCATTCCCAACTTGGGAATCTTTTACCAAACAGTCCATGGCCATTGCTGCTAAACAGTCAATCACATCTTTTAACTACCCGTTCTACGCTGTATCTGCACCTGCCAGTCCCACTCATCATCGCCAGTTCAATGCCCCGGCTACTATACCTGAATGTGATGAGTCTGACTCTTCCACTGTTGATTCTGGTCATTGGATAAGCTTTCAGAAGTTCGCTCAACAACAGCCATTTTCTGCCTCTATGGTGCCAACTTCTCCTACCTTTAATCTCGTGAACCCCGCACCTCAGCAGGTGCCTTCAAACACTGCAGCAACCCAAGAGATTGGTCAAAACTCGGAATTTAAATTTGAGAACAGCCAAGTTAAGCCATGGGAAGGGGAAAAGATCCATGATGTGGCTATGGAGGATCTAGAGCTCACGCTTGGAAACGGTAAAGCTCGTAGTTGAGATGAAGAACACAAGAACAAGTCGTGGCATGTCTGAAAAGGAAGGATTGGAGTCTTAGTGTGTTGTTCAGTTCATGGTTTTTGGTTCTTGTACTAGAATCGATATTCATTGTACCAGTAAGTTTGTTTTACAACGCATTATTTGTAGATAGAAATGTTCAAGATGTATGTTTCTATTATCATTCCTTTTAGGTCTGGAAAAACATTACAAATATTACATTATATTAAGTGGCTTGAACTGTAACTTATATATAGGTCAGACCTCAGCTTTATCGGACAACGAAACAGAGAAAACAAAAAGTCTGAAACAGAGCTCAAGAGAAAGAGTGAGAGAGAGCAGTTTCGAAGATTAAGGGTTCATTGAAACTAGAAAAACGTAAGATGATCCTCTGATGTAAAAAAAAAAAAAAAGACTCGCGATTTTAGCCATAAGATACACAAAATTTATAATACAAAAAAGAAAACAGAAGGCATCAAGCAGTAAACATGGAAAAATAGATTAGAGACACAAATGTCAAGAAACTGGGAAAGTTTTTAGCCTGGCTGTTTTTTTCAGGTGATCATTCAGAACCATCTGGGAAGCTATCAAGAGCACCTTGCTTCCCGTTTACATAGAACTCAACAACGGCTCGCATTCTATTGAGCTTATCTGGATGGTAATTTACATGAACAATCACCGGTTTCACCTTCTTCTTCAATTCATTATTCTTTCTTACAGTCTTGAAAAGACCTTACTGTTCATAAACTCATACATATCACATGACTCTCTTCGATGCGTGTAGCCCAGTGTACTCAGGATGCGAAGGATAAAACGGTTCCTCGTTAAAAGCCGCTTGGTCCCACACTTTTCTCTTAGAGACTCTATCGAGATGCACGGAGTTGTTGGTTTCTATCTCTACGACCCGCCATGGCCGTTGAATTTCTCTTTCCCCTTCACTAACGAAATCAAAAGATAAGACCCACAAGCTCAAAATGTAAAAGACTTATTCTTTGATTACTAAAACGAAAAAAGTTTGTAAAATGTGGTAGATCAGAGAAAAACCCTAGAAATGTGATGTTTTCTTTGTTGAGAGAAAGAGAGAGCTTGTTTGGCTTCTTCTGCGAAGACGACGATGACTTAAAGCTCCGAAGTAAAAATGTTCCTCTACTTCACACATTCGTTTCTGTTATTCTTTAGTTGAATATGAAGTTTGACCGTTAGATGCGATGACTATTTCGCTGACTTATCTGACGATCAACATAATGAATTATAAATCTAGATTAAGAGAAAAATTAAAATAATGCTCACATCTATTATTTATCCACTTGCTACTTGCTAGCAGCCTAGCACGATCCCGCATGTTAGGCCAAAGAAACTTTATGATTGAGATTAGTTAGGCTGCCAAACTTGAATCGCATCTTTACCGACGTTTAAATTTATCGATCAAGAACGCGGTTTCAGCGGTTAAACCGCCGAGATACTTGGTTCTGGAGCTAAAAAAGAACAAATTTTCTTTCACCGGAGTTTACATTATTCGAACTTGGACATTTTAAAAACAAACGGAGGAATAAAAAACTTTTAAAGTTACAAAAAGATTACAATTTCTTTTTAAGTAACCGGTGATTACGTGCCAAAATTCAAATGAATCTCCGGAATTTGCAAGTATTCCAAAGATTCTTTAACTTTCGTCGTCCAAAACTTTGTTATTACCAAACAAATGATCTCTTCTATTACCAAACCCGTTTGAATCAAGACCCAACCCGCCGCGATAATTGTTATGATCTTGTGCGGTTGTTCTATAGTTTCCATCCACCGGAGCTCTCGAACTCTGGTCGTTAGCTCCAACTGACCGGTACGACCCACCAGCGTACCTTCTACGTAGATCCATGAGGTCTTCGTTTCTTCTAGCAGGTTCAGTGAAAGATGGCTCTTTTGCCGAGCTGTTTTGTCCGGCGGTTGGAGTAAAAGGATCATCTGGTCCCCATGCGGTGAGCGATTCTTTCTTCTTGGCGAAGAAATGCCAAGCCCCGAATAGAAACAATATGAAGAAGAACACAGGAGTGCTCCAAAGCATTGTATTGACGCCTCCTTTGAGAATAGGGAGCTTTGATTTATAAACCGCGAAATGTCCGCCTCCTAAGCCGATCACAAGAAGGTTTTCTCGGTCGCTAGCCATCAAAGGGCTTGTCTTTACTAATAAGGTTCTTGAAGATGATTCGCGGTGGCTCAAGAACGCTGATCTGATCTCTTCTAATCCCGCAGAGAACAAAAGCCGAGGGCCCGCAGTACGAACGTAATGCTGAGTCGATACATTGAAAGCAAAAACCTTTTCTTCGTTGATAACAAGAAGATAGCCCTTGATTGATTGTAAAGCTACTGGCTCCTCCATTTGAAACTTCTTCTTTGATCTAACTCTACATTTGAAGTTCATTATATCTCCATGGAGCAAAACGTGAATAATTTCGCCCTCGGATGTGAATCCATAAGCTTTAGACCGTTCCGCCGCATCGAAAACATAAGTTCTTGCAAGCGAATGGTTTAGTCCTTCGCACTCAGTTTCTCTTATCTTCATGCTCCTTAAGTCCAACGAACCAGCACCAGACTCAGTAAGAAACAACAATCTCTGCTTCAAGAACACGAGCGGTCTACTCGATGGCATAACCGAGCCATAAACCGTCCTGTTCTCAGTTAAAACCGTGAGCTTCCCGCTTAAATCCGTCGCCAATACATACCTAACCCGACCCACATGATGCACTTCCAATAGAGTCACAGGATCAGCCGAATCATCAACATCAAATTTCCCAACATTCTCCATAGAAACAGAATTCGAATTCCAATCTTCGCCATTTGATCCCTCGTAAATCCGATGCAACAAAACCGCACCATTCTGATGACCCGTAACCACAAAACTCGAGTTCCTAAACACCGACAAATACGAAACCATAGCTGTAATCGGAGCATCAACAGTGGTGAAAAACTCAATCAAAACGTCACCATTTCTCAAGAACACATAAACTCTACCTCTAGAATCCCCCATTGCAAAGTATTTACTCGAACCTTCGAAATCCCTAAACGGCAACACATTGATACAAGTAGCATCGGAATTGAGTTTCACAGCTGATGTAAACTGAAACCTCTCCGACCAAAACGGAGAGTACTTAGTCACTGAAAACGCCTTAGCTCTTCCTTTCTCTTCTTCGATACCATCAACTGATTTAGTGAGCTCGTTCTTCTCCTTAAATGGCGATTCTTGAGTTTCAGATAACTTAGCATCTAGATTAGCGACTAATTCCGTCAGATTCTTAACGAGCTCTACTAGATTATGTAATAGAACAGCTTCTCGATCGGATTGGCTAACCGACACAGCTACATCGGTGGAAACATCTTCCGTTTCAACGATAACCGGAGACTCGTTGGCATACGACGGCGAAATGAAAAGCAAAGTGAGAGAAATTAAAAAGTAGAAGCAGAAAAAGAAGAACTTGCCGTTTCGAGAATCCGCCATTAAAAGTAATGGCAAAAGTTTAAGCAGAAAGCTTTCTTCTTCTTTTTTTCTGTGTCTGAATCAGTGAGTAATCGCCATTTATGCAGATCTGTAGGAAATGGAGATTTAGGATCTGGAAGGAGAAGATCTGTCCGTTTTGAGTCTCTCTCAGATTTTTTGGAGTGAAGTAAGAAAATTTAAAAATGTCAAAATTTGAAACCTTTTTAAGAAGAAGATCTGTCCGGAATTCGCTCCGGTCGTCTTCAGTCACGGTGAAGCTGAGGAATAAGAAAGAGGTCAGAGATGTCTTAAGATATTTTTGGACTATTTTGATCCCTAATTTTGTCCTTTTATTTTCTGTATAAATCTCCCTTTTATCAATTAATAATAAATTGTTAATCAATTGAAATATCAAACCGGTTGGTATTGCGATTAATTATTGAATTCTGTCAAAATATGACTATATCATTAAACAATTTTTAGATTGAAACTCGTCTTCACATGTAAATACCATATCACTAATTCACGAATGTATTAATTTGTGATAGATAACGGAAATATTATGCTTAGAAAAACCATTGTCGACGACAAAAACCGTTATAAGAGTTATTCTCGTATAGAAATAAATGTTCCAACTTAAGTGATTTAAAAAAAAAAACTCAAATCAAAACGAAAAAGAAAACGCAAAAATGGGTCGGATCAAAGATCAATATCACAGTAAATAAGTTTATTTTCCCCTGTCCATTTTAGATGGTCACACATAGAAAAGCACACATGCTAATCATCGACAAGATCCATATATTCTCCATGTGAAGTTTCTTGGTCATAGTGAAGCAAAGCCCTCGATTTTTCAAAACACATTGTCCCAATGCGTATACATGGACAAAGTCCACCCAATCTCGTATGAGATCCCAAAATCTCTGTGTGTGTGTGTTTTCTTACTTTAACATATCAATCTAGTGACCAACCCTAAAAAAACTCTTTTGATGCAAATTGTCTTTTTTCTTTCCTGCCCGGGAAGGTGGATCAAAGAAAGGTACCTTGCTTCTCTCCATGGCCGCTTATGTAGTGGTTGGAGAAGAAAATTGTGAAATGAGGAGACAGAGAATTGTTTGAATAGCCGAGGAGACTGCCTGATAGCCAACCGATTAAGAGACTATCGATCGAGCCTTTAATAAATATAGTTTAAGATGCAGGCAACTTCTCAATCTTCATGTCCCCATTTTCTCTTTCTTTTAGTGTTGTTGATGAGTACGTACACTCTCAATACTATGTGTATATATAGGCATGACCGCATGAACAGGAGTGGATACACTATGTTTGACCATACATGTGTGCATGGTCATGTTGGAATATGTTCTTTTAAGATTTTGGAATGTGATGGTGAAGCAATTTCAATATTCTTATATAGTCTTAGTTATGTATGTTAGAATGCGACTGTGCATCCTCGGCTTGTCGTGTTTCCATGATTTATAATGCTCTCTATGCCGACGCTGATCACCTGGCGAGCCTCATCATCTGGTAGAATTGCCTCACAGCACCCGTTGGCATCGCAGCTTCTTTCATCTTCCCCTTTGTTCTTTGTACAAACCCGAGTGTAAGTATAAGGCAAAGCGTTACTAGAACACCCGGTTTTGTCGAAAAACGAGATGCTTTTGCTCGGTAAGTTCTCTTTGCTTGCAGTACATTTCAACTCGCATCCCACCTTGACGGGATCGATGTTAGTCACCGACGCCTTGCTGTTGCAACCAACCGCTACCAGGCTGTTTCCATTACCAAAGAAAACAAAGGACGGTCCGTCAAATTCAAAACCGATCCAGACTCTTTCCCATCTCTCGAGCATCGAACGGATGTTATTGGGCTTTTGACACGAAGTGATCCGTATGACCCGGAATTATAGAAAGCATCTTGGTCATCTGGAAGAGAAATATTCACAAAAGCCATGCCCATCTTGGAAAGGAACGGGAAAGTAGCATTTTTGCATTCGATTTTGTACCATTCGTTGAGATACCAACCTTTTCCGATTCCAAAGGGGTATGGGATCTCTATTTTTCCACATTTGGTTTGAAACGAAGTAGAAAGAGCGAGAACTTTTGAATAAAGGATTGGTATAAGTAGAAGAGAGATCAGAAGAATCGAGAAGTACTTCTTGTCGCACTTCATGATTCTCCTGCTGGGGCAGACTTTGTTCCTTTCTAAACAAGCAAACCGGGCAGGTGAAGGAGACTTACTGGAAAGTTCCAGTTACTTGCAATACAAGTTACAAAACAATATCAAGATGTCTCGAGTTTCATAAGAACTTAGAGGTATCAAAGAAAAGTTTGGGTGCTGTGTCGGAAACAGTTTCTCCCCGAGGATAAATCAACCATAGCTCCAGGTCAATAGTCAACTCTGTTGTTTTAATGTAAAATAATAAACGCAAGCAACCGTGTCTTTCTAAATCTATTTTCGTTCCTCTCAAAAATTACATTATCTCTTACTCTTAATACTTTTTGACGTGTTAGTAGCAATTAATTAAGCACGAGAGTCACTTAAAAAAAAATTGAAGTCAAGTCTTTCTTTGAGTTTTGACCAAAACAATTTATTTTGATGATAAATGATGGTTGAAGATTTTTTTTGTTTTTTGTTCAAAGGATTTGTTATGGCTGAAGAATGAGTCCTCAATTCCCTTCTCATGAAGTCTAATGGCCAAGGTTTCCTCTTCAGATGAATTGAGCTTTGTTTTGTTGTGTTAAAAGAAGTCTAAGATCATTTATACTTATATTTTATCAAAAACAAACATTTATTCTTGTTACAATAATCCGTTGATGCCCTATCCCGAGGACTCTCTTGGAATTCCATTTTAGGTGTGTTTGGCCTTGCTTCCATTTGAAGAAATTTCTGTAATTGAGGGGTAACCCAAGCTACTTTGTATTTGAGGAGCCAACAAGTTTTTTTATCCATAATAACATAAAACTAAAAGGAACAAGTTTTTTATGAATATCATTGACTTTATACTAATTAACTGAAAATTTATCACTTTATCACTGAAAATTTTATTTTATTACAAAAAGAGAGAAAATTCCGTACTCCAAAAAAAAAAAGTTCTTAGCTGAACACAACGATAGAGTTATTGCTTCGAGTTGCATATAAAAACTATAAAAGAAATGTGTTGAATATTCAAAGGCAAAAATACATTAGAATTTGTAGACCCATCAAAATCTAATTACAGAGCTAGTTTGCTAATTCTCTGAATACAAAGAAATGGTACTCACACATGTATTTAGAGGCAAACTGATACCAGCAAACCCACACCAAAGTATTTGATTCACATCGCATCCAAATTCAAACGGGGGGAAACGAGGATTCTTTCAAAAAAATTAAGGCAAAAAGAAAAACGAAAAACCACTAAATGTCTACAGAAGTGCAAATGTATATTACTAAACTAGAGAAGCCTCCTCCTGACGTTTCTGGTAGTTGATTGATAAGTACGCACGAGAAGACCCACTCCAATCCCAAGACCAACACAAACACCAAGTCCAATCCCAACACCAACCCTTACACCTGCGTTGAACCATGACATCTCTCCATCCGTGCACTCACTTCTCCAATACATGTCTCCTTCGTACTGCTCTTTGTAATTAGCGTATTCTGTTGCCTACAGACAAAAAGAACAATACTTTTAAATAATGATCCATCGTTTTAAGGACGAAAACGGGAGATCTTAATTTATCTCTTCAAATGTACACTGTGTATGGACACATGCCACATTCATCAGGAAGACACTGGTCCATTTTAATCTTTCAAGACTACCAACAAACATGTTTCAATAGGGAAAAGGTGATCCAAGAACCATCACACTATGTTATGAATTATAAGTTTTTCATCAAAGATAGTAATCAATGTGTTGAACACAAAACAAAATGTTTAAGAAATCTGTGAGGCATTGAGAAGAAAAAAAGATTGTATCAGGCATATGCTATATTTTGAAACAGTGAAGAGCAAATGATAACTTGAAAGTTACCTGAAGATCAAGCTCAGAGGAGGTCCCTTTCTTAGGCTCTGCGGTTTCATACTCTGGAATTGAATCCAATGCCATTCTTCTACTGTGCTTCTTTCTCACACCAAGTTGCAGAGTCTTGGTTAAGATGATGGGTGTTCCTGAGAAGCAACCAGTGACATAGACCTCGATAGTTGGTAATGGGGACGATAACTCTTGACCATTAATGCTCTTCTCCTTAAAGAATCCAGACCCTGCAGTGATCTCAGCCTCGCAATTCATGTTCCATCGATTCTTTGATTCCCCAGTGAAACCATTACTACCAGACATCTCAAGAGTTCCAGACAAGACTAGCTCTTTTTTGTCATAAACCTCAAACTTTACGCTACCCGTCAACCTGATACTGTCTGTGCTGACATAAGTAGCTTCTTCTGATTTCTTATCGACTCGATCTCTCCTAAGCTGTGAAGAACCTCCTTCCGAGTACATTCCCATTCTAACGCCGTTAATCTCCAAAAGCGTATCTGGATCCAGAGGAATGTGATTGATGGTGAGGACTTCAGGGGTTGAATTGTCCACAGTGAAATTGCTTATCCTGACATAGAACACTCTCAAATCCAACCAGGTTGATAAGATTCTGGAGCTGTGCTTGTTATAGTTATGATATCTAGATATCTGAAAGGCTTCACCATTGTTAAGAGACTCGCAAGGTTCCTCCATAACCAGAGGAAGAGAATCACAAGTGTTTAAAACCCAAAGTTAATTCTCACTCCAAAAACTAATCGGAAAAGACATGTGTATTGCTCAATTCCAGTGAAAAATCCCAAAACAGAGAGACCTGGTTTTGAGGAACAGAAAAGCCTTATTACAAGGAAGACATTAAACGAAAAAAGAGAATCATTCTGTCATAAAAGAGAATATTCCCATGGAACACACAGAAGCAACAACACAACTATTGACTGCTATAACTTAAATCACAAACGCTAAGAAAATTAAAGATTTAAACTTTTGCAGATGCAGAAACGCTGAGACAATCTCTTCTGCAAACTTTCAAGATTGGCCCAGATATAAAATTGAGTTTCAAGGTCTGAAATTGAAACTGTGTTTCTTCAACAACAAAGGAACTACCTTTAAAAACACTCGAAGCTTCTCAAAGATGTGAAGATCCGAAGAGAATGAAAAGAATAATATAAAAGAGGAAGACTCACCAAAAGAAGCAATTCCATCCACAAATCTACTAAATTGACTCGACTAGTCTCGTACTGTATAATATTAATCTTCCTGTCAACGTCTAAAAACGAACAAAATTAAAGGATTTTAAGAGGAATTTTTATTTATGGCCAAGATTAGATTTCTCGAACCCACCAAGATCACAGCTATTTTTTGTTCGATCTATTGGGAACGCAGCGCGTGTCCGAGGATTGCGATGGACCCAGTTGAACGAACAAAATCAATTCGAAAAATGTTTTTTTTTTAAATATATATATATATATCTGGTTATCTGTCTAATTACAAGTATTAAATGTCGGTAAAATTGCGAAAAGTCTACGGTGATGCAAGGAAAAAGAAAATATCTGAAACAATGGAAGATGAAGTGTTCTTCTGACCTAACCTAACGATCTTATCGTTTAAAGTTTTACCATTGAGTCTTTCAGGACCAAAAATGTCCGCTGTTATTACACGCAAAAACTACGTGCATGTTTTCATAGATTATGGTTTTATGGTAAAATGTCGTCAATAAACTCATTGCAAAATGATACAATAATCCAAATTAAACAAAGAAAAAGAAAAGGTTTTATTAGAAAGCTAAATTCAAGCTGTAGTTGCATATCCAATTGAACTCTTTAAAATCCAATCGAACTGAACTCAAAATCCGACCGGTAAACCATTTCCGCCGGCCATTTAAGACTTTAACGGACGAGACTTTGACGTTATGTATACAACCATATCTATCGCTCCTTTTGTTGTTGGTACGTGTGTCAACTTCAAAGTCTCGAGACTCGTCAGCAAACATTCAGGCACAATAGACAATTATTGATCCCAACGAATCAGTGGAGGCACAAAAGATGTTGAAATTTTCTGAGATTAAAAACTCGAGTTAAATCAAACACTAAACAACATCAACACAAGAATAAATTATCTATGAATAAATGAAACTTACGTCGTGGGGGAGACGTAGAGCTCAATGAATTTTAGTTTAGGAGATCCTTTGAGCAAACGAACAAGTAATATCGACCAATATGGGCAACAAGTACATATCCTTAGACTTTCAAGTTGATTGAAGCAAATTGCATCAACATTCCAAACCTTGCACGTAGGAGATCAATCACAATATAAGCACAATTTCAAGTAAAAACGATATTTGAATATAACTAAGAGAGATATAAAGTTGATATGTAAAAAGGTATATAATACCTCGCTTACTTTGAGCCAATATACACACAAGTGAAGACGCTTAACTGATGTGAAAGATCCAAAAAATTTCATGGTATCAGAGATATAAGCTTTAATGTATGCCTCTTCAAGCTTTGGAATATTCTCAATCAATGACTGCTTATTGCAACGATCCTCAAGATTGATGTACGTTAAAGGAGCACCAATAAACTCCATAAGAAGAACAACCACTATCTATATATATCGTTAAAGCCTTCAAAGACGGTACGTTAATGGAGACGGCTCCCACATTATCATTATGATATCGTTCAAGAATCAAATTTTCAAGAGCAGGGCAATTGGCAATTGGCAAGAAGCAATGGAAGATATTCTTTATCGAAGAAGTCAACTTGTGTGAAGCACACATATTTCAGGGAAGGAAAAAAACCATATGAGAAACATCGAGTAGTCGAAAAGATTCATCCAAGTATTTCACACCTAGTAATATCACAACTTTCGGAGATGGCAAAGATACCAAACGAGGAACATCCATGAGAATTGTATCTTTGAGTGTCAACTCCTCGAGCGATTTGCAGGTGTACAAGCAAATTGTCAATGTAGCAGATTTTTTTCTGATAGTGAGAATACTTAATGTTAAGATACCAGACGCCGCGAGAAACAGCAATTTCCACTCATATCTTCTGGTTCTACTGGTAAAGTATTAAACTTGAGACGCAAGCTTTCCAAGACCGGAACTTTATGCATTGCCAAATTCCTTTTGATAAAGCGTTGTAAACTCCAACGATTAGAGGGTTTAGTGACTTCGTCATTGTACTCTTGATTTGGCACCCACATCCAAAGAAACTTCCATCGCTTAGACAAAATGCTAGTGGTCGCAGCAATCTTTGTAGGACGAAATGATAATATCTTCACTAGCAAATCATCAGTATTGATCTTTTCCATAATCTTGGAAAATTCAGTAGTATTTCGCAAAGCACAAAATCACCTGCATAGAGAAAAACAGAGTAAACAAATGAAAAAAAAAGAGAAGAAGAGCAAACCATTGAAACTGTGGAAGAAGGTTGGGAAAGAGAAATTTCAACTGACTATACATACACTGATATAATGGAAAACAATATATCACTTTATTATCAGGAAAATAAAACCAAAAAAAAGAGAGAGCTTAAAGGTCTTATATATATATATTGATTAAAGTTTGTTTTCAATGTATTTTTCTGTTGCATTTTGTACTAATTTATAAATATTATCTTCAAATTCAATTCCTATAATCATGTAAATACTGAATTAAATATAGATTATAAAGTTTGAATATACACCTGTATGTTATGCAGTGGACGATGATGACCACAAAACCGTCTTGAGGTTTATAAATATCGCTTTCGATTAGTAATTATACGAACCAGAGTAACCTTATATATATATATATATATATATATATATAATACCTCTTCAGCCTTAGGATTTACCCAAGTTGACGTGAAATGGACTTTTTCCAATTCCAAATTGATTGAATTGGAATTTTTTATTTCTCACGAGTGATGTATCTTATATTCTATTATGGACTGATTTTATTTTTCTATTGCTAATATACTATTTTAACAAAACTATGAACTAGACAACCTAACCTAATAGAGACAAAACAAAACTGACTGTGACGAGATCGGTTCTGTAATTGAAGTCATAACGAGTGGGCCGTGTTGGCCCAGACATTTTATATGCACCTTGCGTATCAGTTTATATATATCAGTTTACTTGACATCGCTTTGTATTATAAACCGAAACAAACCAACTATTAAATAGAAATCATTCTATATTTAAAAAATGTTTAAAATGTAAAATATTATATTTAATGTCATTTGTAATTAGATATTCTACAAAAATCTCATTAAGTACTTTAACAAAATTGCCATTGTGTGATCTTTTTATTTATTTATGATTATATTGCAATTATATCAATGTTATTCCATGGAATATTTTACATCTAAAAGGTATTTTAATATGGAATGTTGCTTCCAATTAACAGTATAGTGACTCATAAAATTGAGAATGACCTATGTATGCTTTTTGTCACAGTGGATTTTAGTCCACTCTAAGGCATCATCGTTTGTAACTGCTCCGTACCTCCCAAGCATTTCTGTAAGCTCTGTGATCCTCGTCGCCGAATCAAGTAGTGAATTATTTTCCATTTCAGCTCTCGTAATCCGGGTTTGCTCAGGGTCGGGTTTCCCTTTTGGTTCAAAAACATAATTACTCAACTGAGATAAGGACAAGGAAACAGAGAAATAGAGACATCCTTCAATTTTGTTTTTAAATCATTAATCCAACCGAACGATCTGGGTATTACCTAAGCATCTGTGGAGAACGATCGCATATTGGTCTGGATTCTGCTTTTGGATCATCTATGCCACCAGAAGATGAATGATACTTTATATGCCCCACAAAATGACCCTCGTTGATGTAATAGACCTGCGCATCAGTTTATATATGCATATATTTGACATCCACTATTACTTTATATTATATGTTCCATTTGCTTGGTTTTTCTTTGGTTTATTCTAGTTTACTCCATGATTAATTTATTATATTCATCATATATTCATCTTTGAGCTAAAAAGCAAAATTTGAGATAGAACAATATAGAGTATACATTCTGTTATTTAATTTTATATTATTTTGGTTTGTTAGGATTTGATTCGGATATATTGGCATACAATTTTTAATACTATTCGGGTTATTATAAATTTTAGTTTAAATTCGGTTTAATAAATTTTGATTTGGTTTAATTGGATGTTTCCGATCTGATATATGATAACACATACTACCAAAAAAGTGGGCTACGTCCAAAGTCAAATAAAACTGGATTTAGTTCACAAAATAAAACTGGGTTATGTATTTAGTATGCCTCATGATAAAATCTGAAATTAGAAAACCAAATTGGAACTGAACTGAATAGTTATAAAACTCAAACGGATTCTAAATATTTTTATTTAATTATTTGAATCAAATTTAAACCAAAACTGAACTAAAAACCAAATAATATATTCGAAAAATAAAAAAAATGTATCCAAAAAAGTTAGGTATATTTAGTTTAATTTTTATATCCAAAAATAACAAATAAAAATATATTAAATAAATTAAATTTCCAAAAATATTTATTTATATTTGTCAAAATTATACATTTTTGCAAAATTTTAACCAAATTTTATTAAAATTAAATCATTTGTATTAAATTTAAATAAAATGTTAGTTTTTTTTTTTCAAAACCCGATCCGAACCGATATCTACCCAAACCAAATGGTTGGTCATATTTAAGATTGATTATTGAACTTTACGTCAAATTGTGGTTATATCAATAAACTTATTTTCACATGTAACTAAATCTAACACATATATTAGCACTAATTTACCAACACAATTATTCTTGATAGCTAGATAGCCCAATTAATAAAAACCCATAATAGGAGTTATTCATGTATAGAATTTAAAATTTCTAATTTAGGAGGGATCAGTAGGAGTTGGATTTAAATAGAATTGCGAGATTTGTTAAAAATTTGCAGAGGGGTTTGTTAAATTGAAATATAGTTTTGTTCATTCAGAAAATCTATCAAATATGTCCATTTTAACAACTTTAGGAATCGAAAGATATCCATAGTATTTTGAAAGTTGTGTTTATGAGTTAAATTGTTAACAATTCATATCCTAATAGCACTAAATTGTAATGGAATTACATAATCACTGAAAAGTGACAAGTCAACTTTTTGAACAATATGTTCTTAATTAAAAATTTAAGAATGGGATGGTCTTAGTAGCAACAAGTTGGTGTACCCTGTTCGTATTCGTATTTAGTCTTAATTAGCTATGTTTTACTAGCTATGTTAGTTATACGAGTGTTGTTTACGTGTTATAGATCTTTTTTTGGGTTATAGATATATTTTGTTAATGGGTATGTTATAGAGCTACATTAATACATATAATATATGATGTTTAGAAGAAACAAAAGCGATTTAAAGTGATATACTATATTGTCACTATAAAAAACTACAAATATCATTAGTGACATTATAATATATACAACGATCAACACGTGCACATGATAGTTTTTGGCCATCGTCGTCCCTATAACTTGTTAATCATCTAACTTAAATATATGGGCATCATGTGAACGACTTATTATGGTCTAACTTCATATTTATTTTGTTCGTTCGTGGATCACCTTTGATTATTCGCCCAAATCGGTATCATAATATTTTCCGTTATGGATGTCGAACCATTTTTGTATAAATCAGTACAAAAAGTATATGATGCATGGAAGAATTAATATAACACAATCAGACACGAGATAATGCTTGGGGGTGTTTTGATGATTTTTTATTTATTTTGGTTAGACAAATCAATGAATATATAAAAGACGTAAGATTCAATTTGTCTAAGAAATTTATCAATCTATGTGTTTAACAAATATGAACCACTGGAACCTTCTTAGATTGCCGCTGCTTCTCCTTCTCAATCTCACTCTCCCGATTACTTTCCGTCTCCTTCTAGGTCACGATCTCCTTCGCTGCCTTCTGATCGAAAGGCGCCTCGTCAATATATAGAAAATTCTTAATGTGTTAGCTGTTTTTATATTACTACTGAAAGCTGTCTTGTAAAAGCTTGTGAAGATACAAATCTAGTGGGCTGTGAAGATTGTGTAATTTGTTTGGACATCAAATGCTCTGTTTATTCAAAAGCTGGTACAAACTCAAATCAAATATATAATACAGACAGTAGTAACAAGAGTAAAACAGACACATGTAGTAACAAGAGTAACAAATTATAATCTCTGATAATACAGATAGTAGTAACAAGAGTAAAATAATCATGGACGCCACAATGTCTTCTGGGCACATAACATTCCTTCTTTGTCTTGAGCATAAGTCATTCGAATCTCCCAATGCAAGCTTCTTAATATCTCTTCCAGTGGCTCTAATATCTCCACCTTGTCACGCACAACCACCCAACCTCCAGGCCTTGTCAGTCTATCTATCTCCACGACGATCGAAGCCGGTTGCTTACACCTTGCAACAAGAAAACAATTGGAGATTTCATGGCCAGGTTTCACATTTCAGAAGCAGATTTGAATTCAAGATCACTAGTACTTTACCTGTTCTTGAGCCGCGAAAAGAGATGATCAGCATGAAGAAGGTCATAAGATCTTGGATATGTTCCAAATGGTTCACACCAATCATGGTATAGACCAAAGAGACCTCTTTCGTATATTAAAGGAAGTGTATCTGGCGAATGAACCGGCACTACATTCATTACCCACACATTCTGCTTCACGAGTGATGCTGCAAATCTGTTGATTTTTTGTAAGACTTCAAAACCAGTAAGAATCACCAAACTACAACTGTGTTCTAAGAACAAGAATAAAGATGTCTCTCTTTTTTCCTACCCGCCATAGATAGCTGTCATGTCCATTACATTCCGGATATGTAACCAGTCGATGCCTAATCCAGTGAGGTAAGAATTGTTTACCATAGCTTTCCAGTGATCTGTATCTCCAATGGCTTTCTCTTTGTTGGTTAACCACTCAGGGTATGTTTCAAGTCTCTTTGGCCATTCTTCAGGCCACTCTGCTCCATGCTGTTCAATAGCCGACGGTATTTCGTGTAAACAGGTTTTCATTGGCACATACCTATCCAAAGATCGAGCACAAGAAAAAGTTCATCAGAATGGACATAAAAGTTATGCCGTTTAGATTATGACCATTGCTTTACTTACCATGCTGCATCCGGGTTTTCGTTTTCCTTGCAAAGTGGTGGATTTTTCTTCCTTCTTAGTTCATAAATATCATTTGATTCTGGTTTTTGATATATTCTTACTCCCATTTCACTTGCTTCGTCGGTTTTGTGTGCAAGAATATTCCAACAAATCGAAGCTGTCAATGCGGTCATAGCTGCATTTTGATATATTCACAAATCAATAAATGCTAAAAGCACAAGTAGAACTTTTCTATTTTCAATCTAGACCCCAGATGATGAAAAGCTTAGATCCATCATTTTCTTTATATTCTGGTTTTGTCAGTGAGAGGACATGTATATGTACCTTCAGCATCCTCAATCTTATCATTATTACTTGACAAAATGAAGTATCCATTGGGCCTTAAAATCCTGTTCATCTCCAGAAGAAGTCTACCACCTGAGATTTCGAAAATATGAAATAACCAAGACTCAAAAAGCATATATACACTAATGACATTGTCAGAGAAATATCTACCATGAGAATGCCAGTGGATTCCGCAAGCAGCACAATGAATGGTATCAAAGACTCCACTAGGAAAAGGAAGCCTTCTACTTGATAAAGAGCTCACTAAAGTAGGAAACCCGCGCTCAAGAGCGACCTGTGCTAAGTCGACTAGATCATCCTTTAAGCCTAGAGATACTGTCAGAACATCTTTATCCAGCAATGCAGCAACAAGACTTGAGTCTGAGCATCCAATATCCAACACTATACGAACATTCTTTCCCCATTCAATATCTGGTACCATCTATCAAACACCAATCACGTTTTTATACAGTTCTCTAAAACAGAACTTGTCTAATGAAAAGTCAAGTTCAGAGTGTTACAAATGATACTCACCTCTTGAATGAATTCAAGGTACTGAAGAACATTTCCATTGAATGCAGTCTGGTTCTGTGGAAAAGTTAGGTATTCACCAGTCTCATTAACCCAATTATGTTTCTTAATATATGCAGCCAACTTTGGATGCGCCACGTTCTTATACAATATCTGATGTAAATAAATAAAAAAGGTATTAGATCAACACTACCTAACTTAAACCAGAAAAAAACTACCTCAAAGAAGCTCAACAATTTTAAACCTTAGATTTGCTCTCAGGCCATGAAACAGGAGGATCATAGCCATCATATGGTAGAGGAACAAGACACATAACTGGCTTCTTAGGACAATTCCTCTCTCTATGTCTATAACTCTGAAGCCTCCCTATCAACCCATCATTATCAATACATGGCATGTAATTGTGCTTGCTCCTAGTGTTACACAATCTCCAGCTATACTCAGCTTTAGGATCAAACACCGGACCTTTCCTCTTCCTCTTTTTACCTATCTCGGCCACTTCCTCGCTCTTTTCTTCCACTTCTTCATCAACTGATGCATTCGAGTCATCCCCATTACCATCAGATTCTCCTTCATTGCCATCTGACTCAGTTCCTTCCTCTCCAGCTTCCTTATTAGACTCAGAATCGTCAGACTCTGCTTCTACTTGTTCTTGTTCCTCCTTAACCACAGCTTCTTCTACCACAGGCTTTGGCACATCCTTCTTCTTATGTGGATGAGACACAGCATGCTCTTTCTTTTTCTTGTTTTCATGTTTATGAACAAAGCCACCAACTTTTTTCCCCTCTTTTGATTTCGAACCAGATTCACCTTTACTTTTCTCATGTGATTTGCTAGATTCCGATATAGCGTGAGCTGACTTAGTGCGAGATGACACTGGTTCAGCTATATCATCGAAGCTCTCTCTCTCAACATTGAATGAAGAAGCAGAGGAAGATAAAAACGACCAGAAGAAGACGAAGCAGAGACCCAAAACAACTATGAACGTCATCTTCACCCAAATCCCTCGTGGCTGTTTAATCCTGCGCGCAAAATGAGCAAACCCCATTTCTCTTTTTCTCTCCATCATTTTAAAATCTCCACAGAAACCACTTCAAGGCATCGGAAAAATAGAGATCTCCAAAGAACCACTTTAAGCAAACTTGGGATAAAGCTAAAGCTAACAAACCTTGGAGCTATATCACACTTAACCAGGATCTAAGCGAGCTTCAATGGTGCTTGATCACGAATTAGTAGGAATTTGCAGTACCAAGGTTGGGAAAGCTGGTAAAAGAAGAAAATTTGGAGATTTGGTCGGAGAAACAAAACTCAGATTTCTAACCGGAAAACAAGGAGACAAAGATCAAAATAGAAATTTGTAGTACCAAATCGAATCGTAAAAGATAAGCTTGCGAAATAGGTAATTATACAACTGAAAATTACGACTTTTTTAAGACTACACTAATATTATCCTCGATGCTTTTTCTCACTTTCTGAATATGTTATGAAAAATTTAAGAAATGTAGGCTTCCACTTTTGGTAATAACCGAGCAGTGGTCAGAGCTTTGTCCGGTTTCGGGAAAGTGACAATGCGGCGAGACAACCGGAGGTGACGGTGATTTGCAATTTTTTTCTCTCCCCCCTAACAGATCAGCCATTAAGCCAAATGGGCTTTATTACTTAAAGCCCATGGGTTCAGACGGTGTAATATATTTGAATGTGATTACTGTATATATATATATATATTTTCTAGAATGTGATTTACTATAATAAATACACTGTAATGTATATTCTTCTATCATTGTTGTTACAGTTTCAAGAAAATTAAAAAAAACTACTTATATTTAAAATTTGAAAAGCATGATGGAGATCTCAATTTCCAGTGAGATTTGGATAGCAATTCCACAAGATTTGCCACATAATTTAGATCCTCACGACAAAGTCAACATTGCTGTATCACAATAGTCTATATATATATATATATATATTTTAACTTTTAAATTTATTTGATTTTTTTCTTAATACATTTTTTACGGATTTTCCCATTCTACTTTATGATCAATAAAATATACCAAGGTTAGGCAAACACATTGTATTGAAAATAACAGTTACTTGACACGAAATAATCTATATTTTTTGTTGCTACAAAAAAATTATCACCTCTATCATTAACAAATAGAAAGTGATTTCTTAACAAATTTATTAAACTGGAACTTAGCAAAAAGGAAAGCTCGTTTTGTTCAACTATGAAAGGAAAATGTGGTCATTTTGGGACAAATTAAACAAATTTTAATTTTGAAGATTTTACTTAACTGGGACAGAATTTAGCTAATTCCCGAGATGCTAAAATTAATTTTTACTAATAAAAAAATGAAAATTTCTTAAAAAGGAATAAAGGAAAAACAAAACAACTCATCACCATCGCGTTTCGCGGTTCTCTTGACTAATAAATACTTATTGCAGTTGTGCTTGGTCAAGATTTGTTTCAAAAACGTGGACCCCTAGCGCCTCTTCTCCACTACTACTACTACCACCTTTGGTTTCCGTTTCTCTAATTTCTCGAAACCCTCCAAAAATAATAATCTCAATTTCTGGGTTTTTCTTCTCCGTTTCTCTCGTTTTTTAACCCTAGTTACTGACATTTCTGTTCCTGGGTTTCTTAAATCCATCTGGGTTTGTGGTGGGTCTTCGTCAAAGTTGTCTCCTTTACGGTCCTTTTCACCAGCACAAGAATAAAAAGGACGCCTGAGTTTATTAGAATCACAACATTTTCCTTAAAAATCAGATTTTTATTGTCTGTGTTTCACCATGGACGGCGCCGAAGAATCACGAGTCGGTGGTGGTGGTGGTTCGGTTGGGGTACAGATCCGACAATCCCGGAGGCTACCGGATTTTCTCCAGAGCGTGAATCTCAAGTACGTGAAATTAGGTTACCATTACTTAATCTCAAATCTCTTGACTCTCTGTTTATTCCCTCTCGCCGTCGTTATCTCCGTCGAAGCATCTCAGATGAACCCAGACGATCTCAAACAACTCTGGATCCATCTCCAATACAATCTGGTTAGTATCATCATCTGTTCAGCGATTCTAGTCTTTGGATTAACCGTCTATGTCATGACCCGAGCCAGATCCGTTTACTTGGTTGATTTCTCTTGTTATCTCCCACCTGATCACCTCAAAGCTCCTTACTCTCGCTTCATGGAACATTCTAGACTCACAGGTGATTTTGACGACTCTGCTCTTGAGTTTCAACGCAAGATCCTCGAGCGTTCTGGTTTGGGTGAACACACTTATGTCCCTGAAGCTATGCATTATGTTCCACCAAGAATTTCAATGGCTGCTGCTAGAGAAGAAGCTGAACAAGTCATGTTTGGTGCTTTAGATAACCTTTTCGCTAACACTAATGTGAATCCAAAGGATATTGGAATCCTTGTTGTGAATTGTAGTCTCTTTAACCCAACACCTTCGTTATCTGCAATGATTGTGAACAAGTATAAGCTTAGAGGTAACATCAGAAGCTTCAACCTCAGCGGTATGGGTTGCAGCGCTGGAGTTATCGCTGTGGATCTTGCTAAAGATATGTTGCTTGTACACAGGAACACTTATGCAGTTGTTGTTTCTACGGAAAACATTACTCAGAACTGGTATTTTGGTAACAAGAAATCGATGTTGATACCGAATTGCTTGTTTCGAGTTGGTGGTTCTGCGGTTTTGCTATCGAACAAGTCTAGGGACAAGAGACGGGCTAAGTACAGGCTTGTACATGTTGTCAGGACTCATCGTGGAGCAGATGACAAAGCTTTTCGTTGTGTTTATCAAGAACAGGACGATACAGGGAGAACCGGGGTTTCTTTGTCGAAAGATCTAATGGCGATTGCGGGGGAAACTCTCAAAACCAATATCACAACATTGGGTCCACTTGTTCTACCGATAAGCGAACAGATTCTCTTCTTTATGACTCTAGTTGTGAAGAAGCTTTTTAACGGTAAAGTTAAACCGTATATACCAGATTTTAAACTTGCTTTTGAGCATTTCTGTATCCATGCTGGTGGAAGAGCTGTGATCGATGAGTTAGAGAAGAATCTGCAGCTATTACCAGTTCATGTCGAGGCTTCGAGAATGACTCTTCATCGATTTGGGAACACATCTTCGAGCTCCATTTGGTATGAATTGGCTTATATTGAGGCCAAAGGAAGGATGCGAAGAGGTAATCGCGTTTGGCAAATTGCGTTTGGGAGTGGATTTAAATGCAATAGCGCGATTTGGGAAGCTTTAAGGAATGTGACACCTTCGAACAACAGTCCTTGGAAAGATTGTATTGACAAGTATCCGGTACCATTAAGTTATTAGCTTTCGTTTGAGGAATCCTCCTGATATTGTAACTTTGAAACTCATCCATGGCTGTATATTTAAGTAATAAACCTTAGATTTGATCTCTGACAATGTCAATGAGCTTGTTGTTGTGTTTATGTGCTTGGGAGATTTTGTGATATTTGAGTTGCATTACTTGAGCTCATGTGTTCAGTGATGGCGGTATTAAAAAAAAATGAAGTTGCTAAATAATTGGTGAAATTTGTTCGGGACGGACTAGTGACATAAAACGGTAAGAGTTTTTAAACGGTTAAAGAAATTAGTGAATAAAAAAAAAAAAAAAAGGAGAATGGTATAAATAAAAGTGATAAAGTTTTTTGTACCACACTTACTATTCTTTCATTTTACTTATCTGTTTTACCCATTAGTCACAATCTCTTATTAAAACGGTAAAATACCAATCACAACACGAAAATAATATGATTTATGTGATTTCGTTACTTTTTGTCGATTTCCAATATATAATTTTACTAATTGGACACAATATCTTACTAAAAACAATAAAAGATTACCAATCACAACACAGAAATGGTATGAATATGTGAATCCGCTATTTTGTCGATTTCTAAAATATAGTTTTACTGATTGGATTACCAGTCAACACGAAAGATGGTGTGAATATGTGACTCTATTACTTTATCAATTTATAGTATATAATTTTTACTGATTGGACACAATATCTTATTAAAATGGTAAAAGCTTATCAATCACAGCACGGAAATGGTGTGATTATGTGATTTTATTACTTTGTAAATTTTCCAATATATAGTTTTAACGATTAGTTACAATGTTTTCCTAAACAATACAAAATTATCAACCACAAACGAAAATTATGTGAATATATGGTTCCGTTACTTTGTAGATTTCCAATATATAACTAACGGTAACTACAACATTTTTATATTTGAATTACAGACGCAACCGTCTTTCAATGACGTAAATTGTGTGAATATGTGGTTCCGTTACTATGTAAATTTCCAACATATAAACAACAGTAACTACATCAATTTCATATTGAAATTACAGTGGTAACCGTCGCAATGTATCATCTCCTAAATTCTGTAAATTGTCTTGCAATTTTTCTAATCAATCCCTTTTGGAAGAAAGTGACTTTTGTATTGTTTACTTGATTTAATTTCTTTAATGAGTGGTCAAATTGGACCCTAGAACATGCCAAGAATTTTGCTTAAACAATGATTTTTATTGTTATTATATTAAATATCCTTTTTCAAATCGACCGCCGTTTGCATTGGAAATAGTCTCTTCATGTTCTCCAAACAGCAAAATAGCTAAAGCCATAGCTATCACATGGTATCTTTCCAATTTGAATCTAAAACATTATATATTAATATACACATTGTTGAATATAAATATATTGTTATTAATCTTAGAATATAAATATACACAAAGTAAAATGATATGCTTGTACAAGATAGACAAATTATAATCAATGTCAAAAGAAAGACTCTGAACAAAGCAAGCGAGAAGGACAAAAGAATGATCTGTAATGGCAAAAGTAAAAGTGAAAAAATGTGTATTTTTTTTTTTTACTTCTTGATCATCTGAACAAAGCTTGAATCTCTTCAAGTGTTTTGCCTTTAGTCTCAGGAACCCAAAGACTCACAAAGGCCACAGTGAATCCACAAACCAAAGCGTAGAGAGTAAACGTTCCTCCACTACTCCAAGCTAAGAGCATATTTGCAGTCATTGTAATTAACCATGAGACGAACCAGTTAGCCAAAGTTGCTATACTTCCGGCTAAGCCTTTTATATTGACTGGAAGAATCTGTTTTAGCAACATTAATCAGTAAAAGATTAGACTTTTAGTTCTGATTTTAACACTTACCAACATTTTAGATATTCAGTACCTCAGACATAATCAACCACGGAATTGGTCCCATTCCTAAAGAGCAAGCAATCACCATAGCCTGTAAAGAACTCAGCAAGATTTAGCACACATACCGTGAATTTTGGTAAACAAGAAAGTTTTTTTCATTATAACAATGTGTTAATGTATAAAACAAACAACTTACCACAACTCCAACTACGGATACCATGCTAAGAATGTTGTACATATCGGAGTCAGGTGATACAAATTCCTAACACGAGAAAAAGAAAACTCAGAACTCAGAATAAAAGTGAAACTCTGCATTGTAGAACCATAGATTGTAAAAAAGTTAAAATGTTACCTTAAGGTAAAACGCGGCTGCTACAATCACGAGGCTTAACGTCATTCCAATAGAAGAGATCTGCATTTCAGAGGAAAAAACTAATATTATGTTTTGCATACTTAAATTTTTCCAGAGTTTGTAAGATATATATATAGATACGAGTCTCAAATACTCCTCACCATGAGCAGGAGTCGACGACCTGATTTGTCCACCAACCATGTTGCCACTGCAGTCGCCACTACCTGATTTAGAGTGAACAACGGTAAAAAAATCGAATCTGGTGTCTCCTAGATTGAAATTATATACCTGAATAACACCAACTCCAAACGTTGCTGCATTACTTGATGTCACCCCTAAGTGAATAATAAACAGAAAAGCATTATAAGAAATATGTTTATTCTATCTAAGAAGTATTCCAAGATTCAAAACAAACATAACTCTACCTGCAGATTCAAAAATTGTACTCGAATAGAATAAGACGCCATTAATTCCTCCAAGTTGTTGAAGTACAAGCAACCCAATACCAACCTGTAACACATAGATTAGAGAAACTTCTCATGTGTAGACAAAAATTAGTTCCAGAGGTAAAAGTAATTGTACCATCAGTGGGAAATAGTATCTCCTGCGCTTCAGGTCTACAAACCGAATTGCTGAACGTTTGCTAGATGATGCCACAGATCTCTGCAAAGTGCATGAAATGGAAATTTTAAAAAAGACGAAACATTTTAAGAAATCTTGATCTCAGAAACTAGCATCATCAAAAACATCATTTTTCAGTTTAGTCAATACCTTGATTTCATTAACCTCAACGGTAATATCAGTATCAAATCCACGAAGAACTTGCAATGAAGTTTCGAAATCCTCTGTCAAACCCATCTTTGCCTACAATTATGATACCAAAACAATTGAGGACTACCAAACAAACTCAAAAATATAAGCAGTAGGGTTCTAAAGGCATACCAACCACCGAGGAGATTCAGGAATGAAAAACAGACCCGGTATCAACAATGTACACGGCAATACTCCTAAACATAAAGAAGACAACCAAGATAGTGAACAGACCATATTGATAATATTAAAAAATCAAGTATAGTTTCTTCCAGGCCAAGTCAAATTGTTATGAGAGTTTTACCCAAAACTGCAAGAATTCTCCATGGAACAAAGAGACCGAGAAAATAAGCCAGCATTATCCCAATTGTTACAGAAAGCTATAAAACACACAATTTTTTTTTTATTAAATGTTAATATAAGAATGATCTCATAAAATTCAAAAAGAAAAAAGAAAAGAATAGTGAACATGACAAACCTGGTTAACTGAACCTAAGGCTCCTCTCATGTTCTGTGGAGCGATCTCGGCTATATATACAGGCACCTAAAATTGTGATGCAAAGTTGTGTAATTATATTGATTTAATTATATTGATTACATTATTCTAAATAAACATTGCTGAAATCAAAGAACTAGTTGAAATCTAGTATATTACCGTATAAGAGATAATCCCAACGCCAAACCCTTCTAACAATCTTCCCATGTAAAGAAAAGAAGTATCCTAGACAAAAACCAAGAAGAATGACTTAAGAGTTAGAGAGATAAGCCAACAATATCAGAAACCTGAGAACACCAAACACTCACTTTTGCGAATGATATTGAAAGCCATCCAATAATATTGGGAATTGCAGCAATCATCAGAGACTGCAAAAAGGAAAAACCACACTAGTTAAGATACAACAATGAAGAGGATGTTACATGACAACATTGTCACAATTTTGGAACCAAGAAACAAAAATATTTTACCCCCTTTCGTCCGATGTATTCTGCAATCTGACCACTTGCAATTGCCCCAACCATAGCACCCACATTGGATAGAGACCCAAACACAGAATACTAAAAGTTAAACATACAAAAGAGTCAGAAAATTACTGAACAATAGTCTTAAAGAAAAGACATGACAGTTCTTGGATAAAAATGGGATCTTTTTACCTCTGATACAGTTAAACCAAGATCCTTAGTAATGGCAGCTTGAGTTGGAGAGGAATAACCACACTGAACAAAAAAAAGAAAAACCAAGCTCAAATTTTTTTACTTAATTAAGCAAAAGCAGGAAAAAAAAACATTCTCAATTCTATTGATAAAAAAAATTAAGAAAGTTAAGATTTTTGTTATGTTCTTACAGTGAATCCGAATTGAATAGGACCAAGAGCAACAATCAAAACACAAGCTAGAACAGAAATTGAGCTGTCTCGGATAACTTGAGACGATTCCAACATACTAGATTGTCTCGAACCCATCCTATACCAACTTCCGGTGTGTAAGAACGGTCGCCGGAGATCATTTCTTCCCTCTTCCGTATCATCTCTGAAACTCATCTTTTTTTTTCTAAATATACAAAAACAATCTTAACGAAAAAAGGCAAAAGAAAAGCTTCGAGATGAAAATGTCGATCCTAAACTGGAAAATGCAAAAGACAAAATGGAGGTTTCTTCTGGCTTTTTTAGGATCTAAGATATTTGAATTGGAGAATTTAAGGAAGAAAACTCGGATAAAAATCAAACGATGTCGGCTCTTTTGTTTGATCTGTTAATAATTCTTCATGGTTTGTTAAATTTGAGCCTATGCGTAGACAGACGCAGACTGTTTCGAAGTTTTCCACCTCAGACGCTTATATCAATTAGAAATCGCAAGGGGATCTTTTTTTTTCTGTCGACAAATAAAAAACTCTGAATTTTTAAACATTTTATTTTAATAGATTATTATATACAGCTCGTCGAAAATGCTACTATATAATTTACTTTTAAAATTTTGCTAATCGCTTTTCGACTTTTTTACAAAAAAAAAAAAGAAAAAGCATGGTCCATGTTAATTCATTTATCTTCTACATACCCCATTAGTATAATGTGCTTTTACATAGTGGTAAAATAATTACGCAAAAACAACAATGTGTTATAAAGCTTAATTATGGATAAAAATATGTGTAATATAGCTTATATCTCTATCAAAATAAGGGCATTATGAAATCTTTATTTTATTCTTTAAATATATCAAAAACTCATTCCACATATTTTACTATATTCTATAAATATGATTATATGAAAATGAAACTATACAACAATTCACAGGGTGAGGCTACCTAGCTAATATGAGTCGTGATGCCACTAATTGTGTTTTAATTTTTCAAATAAATGTACCTTCTTATTGTTGCTCTGTAAAAGCCACTTTGGCCTAGATGAAGAGGTAGCAGCGATTGACATGAACTTGATGGTGACAATTTTTGTATGGAGGCAACATAAAAAAAATGTTTACAAACATATTCTTTCTTTCTTCAGGTAAACTGTCTACTTCAAAGATCTTTTTTGCTACTAATAATGAATCAACTTTCCATATTACAACACGAGCCCACTAGACATTCTATTGTGAGAATAAAAAGTGACACCCGATAATTTATATTAAAATATCAGAATAACGAGTGTAATGGAAAGTTTAGCTTAAAACTAGTATATAACGAATAACAATAATAATAATATCAAATTGATAATTATCTGTGGGAAGAACCAAAAAAATTTGTACTTGTATTTTTCTTAATTTCGTATTAAAGCAAAACTGAAATAAAAACAATGAATATTTAAAACATTTTCGTGTAAAAATATGCAAGTGGCATTATTTTAGAGGATAAGCTCGAATAATGATATTTGTTTTCTAGTATATGAAAAATATATGGATGCCGATATTTTCAAATACTGTAGATTAACAAATATATGGATGACGATGGTCATCCAAAATATGCCTACCCAGAATTCACACATCGACTGTTCTATATTTGCCTCGAAGAGATGCACAATTGAGGTCACAAAATCTCACCAAGAAAATATAATCTCACAAATTAAAATACACAAAATTTTATAGTCGAAGCTATGTGTGTTATATATTTTTTTTAAAAAGCTCTCAATGGAGAGAAATCTAAGGTCGATGAGGCCACGACAAAAAAAGACAGTAGTTATCACACCAAACACGTCTGATTGGGGTTATGGTTCATAGGTTGTGATTCATAGCTTAACATATAATAATATTTTGTTGACCCAAAAATGTAGATTCGTATAATATATATACTAACTGGTGTGGTGACACTGTACGAAGTCTTTTGGCTCATTCTCATCTCTCACGTGTAAGTGCTTATGTTCTCTGTTACCGTTTCCTGATCCCGACATAAAAGCTTTCAGTTGCATTGTCCCCACGCTGCTTAGTTGGTGTTTTCAGTCGACGATGCTTTAATTTTTCTTTTAATATCAGTTTCAATACTCAATTTCTATATTTTAATATTTATGGGTTTAGCAACGAGTATACGTATAGATACCACGTATAAGTAACACGATTGTGCATTTCTTTTCTGTTTTATTTTTTTGGGAGACTTTTTAATTTTATTAGCAAAGATTTTTTATATGATAATTTATATAAGTACAACAATCGTATCATTATTATAAGAGTTTAGTCGAATTTAAAATGCAGGTTTTGAATTGTTAGAAAACAATCATTAGCTGGTCGTCACAAATGGTGGACTCATGGCCCGTCCGCCCTAATTTGAAGTTACTAATTACTAAGTAACCGAGTTTGGGCTTTGAAAGGTGAAGCAAGTCTAATGTTGATAAATTGTAAACTTCTAAAAAATATTAATTGAGAATGTTTGAATTCTTGAATTCTTATTGGTCCATAGTTATGAAAAACTGTTTAGTGAAAAAGTAATAATGTATGCCCTCTTTGATAAGATATTTTGTAAGTTTTAATGTACATTTAAAATGTATTTGAATATTTTGTGATTATTGGTATTTTGTGATTGGTTGAATTGTTTTAAATTAAATACTAAATGATATTTTTAAGACAAGATAAAATTCTTAATTAGAATATATGTAAAGACTCCTAAAAATTAAATATTCAGAAAAATAGGGAATCCTAAAATAGAGGAAAGTAGCTGAGGCAGTACCTTGATGATTTTCTACCCATTTTCTCGATTTCCTTGCTGTAAATGATTTAAAATTTATTCACTCGTGTCAATGAGTGCGAATATGAAAGTGATTAGTCTTAGGTTGTAAACATATAATAGCTGAATTTTTTTAGCTGAAATTTAATTACTCTCACTTCAGCTAATATTTTACCAGCTGAGTTGAATTTTTTTTTAATCATTTTTATTCTGTTATACTCATTACTGTTAATAACATGTGATAATGGCTGAATTGTTTCAGCCTGATTATTGTAGAGTAAACCAATTACTCCACTTTTTTTTCTTTCTATCATTTTTACTCTGGTTAATAAAAATACTCTTGAGTTTTTTGTCTGTCCAATTACTCTAATATTCCCAATTACGCATTTTTTTTCTACAAAGAATTTGCTTTTTATGTTACATTTATTAAAATCAAAAGTACTTTATCCTGAGGTAAACTATGGTTTTCTTTTGCTTAAGATATTGCATACTAGCTATGATTTATAAGCCCATTATTTCAAGGAGCCTCACTGTTCATTTATTATACCTTTTTTATTTGGTTTGTACATAAACAATAATGGTAATCATAGAAAATCTAGCGGCCGAGTTTAGTTTTATATAGCAAAGTATACACTAATTGAGATCTATAAGGGACTTCAAAGTATAAACACGATATCTCAAATAGTGAACATTTTACACAATCTAGTAATTTACCATTTCAAACTTCGAGCACGATGTCTTTATTCTTCATGCTTGCCTAGCAACATAGGGGCACATGAATTTGCATACGCACATGCATCAGTCTATTATTAACTCCTCATCTTTCATAAACTTGATTCTTACGTTCAAATAACCAAAGTAAAAGAATCCAAAGTTTGACCTGACATTACCATTTCCTAAGAAACCATGATAAAAGTTGAGCAAAGCTTCTCCAAAAGTTGTTAATTCGTCTACTCTAATGTACTCTACCTGCCATTATTCAAACCAGAGACCAAAACATAATCCCCTTGAGCACCTCGTACTTTAGGATTTCGATCAGAAAACATACTTGGAACAATCAGTTCACATTTGAAGGACGCTTGGTTTCTTTATCAAGCTGTTGTATGTTGTTGATAAGCTCTGGTGGAGGAGTTTCTCTCACAATACCAAGCATTGAGTCATAATCCTCGTCTTTTCCAGCGTGCTTCTTGCGTAGAACCTTCTCGAACTCAATAGCATTTAATGTCTTTGCATTCTCTGCAGCGTGAGCCTGTGCAAGGTTTGAGTAGTTTATTGCTGACTCAGAGAAAAAAGCAATTTCCTCATCCTTGAGCTTCCTGAGGAACCTTGCTGGGTTTCCTCCCCATACCTGAGTCATTATAGATCAATGCGTTAAACATTTTAAATCAGGCAGTAAATATTGCTGTTGAAGGAATTCAAAACGGTCATAATGAGATACAAACACCCTTTGGTATTCAAAAGCCGGTAAACCATAACAAGAAGAACATTTACACTTTCATCTAACTGAGTTCTGTTAGGCCATCTGAAAAGTGGATAAGATACGTTGTAATAGAGGAGAAAATTTCTCAGACTCGAAAGTATATTTCAACTTCACACCCATTCTCCAATACTCTCAGCATTAGAGATGATTACCATTGAATGAAAAGACACTAATAATGTCAATGATATAGCCTATGCAGTCTAAGTAGCAATTGAAGAATGTCAACACAAATGGGTTATGGGTTATCAGGTCATCAGATATGTTTACACAAAATCATACCTCTCCAGAAGGAATTCTGGTGTTTTGTCTTACAAGCGCACCAGCAGCAACCATGCCATGCTTTTCAACGATGACCCCATCAAGAAGTGTCGCACCCATCCCGATAAAGGTCTCATCCTCAATAGTACATCCATGTAAAACCGCACTATGACCTGTTACACATCTAGTTTAAAACTATATCCCAAACGCTTCTTGGAGATGCACAAATATTAAAATAAACAACAGCAAGAGATTCCCACTGACCAATGGTTACATTGTCTCCAATGATGGTTGGAAGCACCTTCCCGCTTAAGTTTGATTTTGCCACATGCACAAGTGAATTGTCCTGAATATTAGTTCCTGACCCAACACTAACGGTGTTCACATCCCCTGTGCAAAAAAGAGAGAGGAAGTTTAGACTGTATGTTATTCCACTGTTCCTGGCAAAGAACTAACAGGCTTACCATACAGTATTGATGGTGAATGACATAAGAGCATTCTATATGGAAGGAAAACCTAATTCCATTACCATTAAATCTAAATAAAGGCATCACAAAAGAAATATATAACAATCCAGAGTAGCATACACATACTTGCACTGAGGATTCAACGCACCATTATATTAGGGGATATCAGCTATCCATTAGACTAACAGCGAGTATCATCAAGATACAATATCGTAAGCTCAAGTTAAGGCCCCTTACGTAATGCTAGAAAGCTCCACATTGAGCAGTCTTACTCATCACTAAACCATAAAAGAAGAGTAAAGAAGAGATGATCGTTTGCTACTTTCTACCATAAGAGTTGAACCAGCTAGGGATACAGAAGATATGATATCTCAAAAAAAAACATCATTCAGTACATAAGAAACCAAATCAATCAAACAACAAACACTGCAGCTTAGAAGCTTGCTCACCTCGTAATACGCATCCATACCAAATGGACGATCCTCTTCCAATCTGAACATTCCCGATAACTGAGGCGCTTGGTGCCACAAAAGCTTCCTTATCCACAATCGGAGCCTTATCAAACACGTTCATCAATGTCCGATGCCTTGATACTACAGCGAAAATCCACAATTACATAAGAACAAATTTAGGGACCAGAAAAAAAAACTAAGTAGCAGCCACACATTTCTATAAGAGTTCTCATCAATTAATCCCTTCTGCTATTCAAATCCAGAATCGCTATACCTACATAAGACATCAATTCCAGATCTCAAATCTAATCAGAGGAGCTGAGTAACCCAAGAGTAACTCATCTCTCGAACGAATTCGAAATCGGGGCAAAAACTAGAGTTATGCTGAAGCTTACGTTGTTCACGGAAGCAATTTTTGCCTTGAAGGCGGCAACCGAGGCGATCGAGAGCCTGACCAGTCTCACGGATCCAAAAACCAACCGAGTAAAATGCTCTGCCTAGCGTTCCCATTGATCGTCCCCTTTTTCCCGTTCACAAGCAAGCGAAGACTCTACACTGACTGAAGGAGGAAGACGAAGAGAGACCCAAGGGAAAGCAAATGAGGATCAAGGGCTGACATACACTTCCCCTTGAAATTTTAGGCCAAAATATGTTATGACTTTTTTTTTACAATATTTTTTAGTCAAAAACAAGATAAATTTCTAAAACTCCATATAAAGTTAGAATAATTACAAGGAAAATTATAATATTTTCCAAACATAAAATAAAATTGGGTTTAAATCTACAAAATTGAAAAACCTAATTAAACTCAGTCCACAAACCTAAAACTAAAGAAAAATCAAAAGAAAATCAATCTAACCTATTTTTCTTCTTTATATTTTCCTCTTCATCTTCTTTATTTTTGTAATTGTTTATCTCCAAAAACTTTCAAAACCTAACTGTTTATCTCCAATTTCATCGAATTTCTTCTTCCTTTGTTAGTCCTCTGCATGCCTTTTTTTTTTATCACATCTTCTTCTACGCGATCGAATTGGGCTACTGTTCCTTTTCATTTTCAGATGGTTTTCCACTTCTGATGGTCTTCCTTCTGCCTCTATTCATGGTGTTTCTCTTTTGTTGTTCCTTCTCACTCTCCAGTCACGACGTTTTCAGTGTGAAACGAACTTTGCATCTATTCTTTTTCTATTCATGTCCAGCATCCGGTGCTATTCCACTGTTCATCAACCACCTTTGTTTGTTTTTCAATTTTAGAACCTAAAGTTTATAGGAATTGTTGTTTTGAGAATTTTTAGGGTTTATTGAAATCTATGGGTCTGAAATCTATTAATTAGGGTATAAAATTGTAAATTAGAATCGATTTATGGTGTGTTTGATAAATCTAGATTATAAATTTACAGAAGTTGGGTTTGAGTTAATGGGTTTCAAGTGAGATATGTTTGAAGTCAAATATTGGAGTTTTATCTATGTCCGAAATCTGATGTTTTTACATGTCTCTTGGGCTACATGCATGTTAGATATGAACCTGCTCTTGAGCCTTAGTCGAAGAAAAAGTGATCAAGGTCCAAGATGTGTGCTAAGAAGAAATGTAAACGCTAGCTGAAGAGCAAGATGGAACTGTCAAAGTTCTAGAAATATTCTTATATGGAAGGGAAGAAGCGGAAGAAGCGGAAGAAGCGGAAGAAGGTTTAGATACTTTTTGGTTGAATGTTGAATTTTGTATTTGGTTGAATTTTGAACTTGATTTTTTGTGGTTTTCATGTTTTTGCTTGATTGTAGAACTCGTAGGTTTGAGGCGATTTAGGTACAACTATAATATTTTTGTACAAGTAGTATTACTCGGTATTACTATCATGAATTTTTCTTATAAATGTCTAAGCACAATTAAATTTTAAAATAAATTAATAATTAAATAATATAATTAACATGAAGTAATAATTAATAATTTAATTTAAACATAATTAATTATAATTAAATATAATAATTAAACATGAACTAAATATTCTTTTTAAATTTTAATATTAACTATTAAATTTTAATAATTTTTAATTATTAATTAAATGTTAATTATGAAATTTTAATGTTATTTGTTAATTTTAAAAATTTTAATTGTTAATTTTAATTTTAATTCATGATTTAAATATTTAAATATAAACCAATGAAAACAATCATGGTAAAATATCTATAATCATACAAAAACAATCATGAAAGATACATAAGATCCGACAAAAAAATATTTATAAACACTTAAGATCCGATACAAGTGTATACAGTTTTTGGAAAATGTTATAACATTATTGTACCATAACTGTACCCAATTTTATAAGTGTACCCCTATTGTACGTAGTTATATTTTGATAGTTTTAACGTTGAATTGTTTATAACATACTGAAAAATTAATTTTCTATAATTGTACTTATTATATTGCATTAATAAAGTTAATTTATTATAGTTTCATAAAAACAAATATGTTAAAAGATATTATTTTCCCATTTTGCCAATTTAAAGTGTTTTATATCTAAACAAACCGTAAGAATATAAGATATTTGTTGATGAAATATGATTTTATATAACAAATAACCAAATAAGTGATTTTTTCCTTTTTTATATAGATGTCATTGATCCTAAATAAACTTTAAATAAACACAAACATGTTTTTCTAATATAAATAACCAAACTTTAAATTAAATTAAACATAGTTGATTGTGCTTGTAATACATTTTGTGTCAACTCCGTTCTTTGAATAATATCTTTATGATAGTGCATGAAATATTATTCATTTTCTCCTAAAAAAATAATAAACATTTGATTTTAGTTATACCAAGTTATACCAGTTTTACCATTAGTACTTAGTCATATCATTTTTCTGCAATTTTCATGTTTAACAACAGTTTTAATTTCTGTTTGCCACACCACCATATTCCATAAATTATCAAGGATTAACACTCTAATCGATCAACAATAATACTAGTTTAATAACACAATGTGCTTACATAATCAAATAACATAGTAATCCAAAAAATTTAAAAATATATAATATTCTAATTCAAATACACATGAACATTAAACAACCCAAATTGATAATTATATACAAAGAACAATAAGTAATCATTAATATAACAACATAGAACAAAAAATCATCTCAAATGAAATTTTAATTTCTTTTTTAATATTTGACATATGGTGGTTTCTCGTGGCAAAAACAAAGAAGAAAAAGAAAACATTTGTCACTCATTAATTGTCAAATTTAATTCTCTTCGATCAATTTTAGTTTACCAATTTTTTTCCGTTTTTTAAATCAATTTTATTTAAACCTAAATTTTTTCTTTTCCCATTTTCTTCCACCTCACCGATTTCTCTTTAACTTTTCATTTTTTCTTTAAATTTGTTTTGTTTAAATTATGATTTGAAATTAACGAATGGATGGTAAAATTGACAAATTACTTTAAGAGATATATGAATGAAGACTATTGAAGTGTCTTAAAACTTTTTGTTCTTCATTAAGTGTATTTAGCAATTGATCCAGCAAATGAGCTGAAAATGGATTTCGACACGGAAATATTCTGAAACGGCGAAATAAATTACAGTTACGGTTCAAGCGGACCCAAAAAAAATCTGGTTCAAGCGAACCAAATCTTATTCGATGTTTCAGAAAATCTAGCGGCAATTCCACTAAACCGATCTATCTAATATTCGGTTTGAATTTGTTGCTTTTTTTAACTAAACTAGACGGTCTAAATCCTGCTGACCAAAAAGAAGTACTATTAATACGCAGTCGTTTCGCAGTGTCTGTACTTAGCTGCAACGCACAACACGTGAAAAAGATAACAAGAACAAATGTCTCCAACTGGTTGGTGGAGACATTTAAAAGCTTTCCCTTCCTTGATTAGCTCAATTATCATCCGTCGCTGCAAAAAAAAAACCTCAAGATGGCTCTCGAAGTATGCGTGAAAGCCGCCGTTGGTGCTCCAGATGTTCTCGGCGACTGTATACAACTCTCTTCGCTCTCTTTTTCTTGATGTTTATATTTTGCATTAAGCTTTGATTTTGCAAATTCTGAGTTTTTGATCTTTCATCGTTGGTTAAATTTCCTGATTAAAGTGTTTGTCGTTTCAGGCCCGTTCAGCCAACGGGTTCTTCTCACGCTCGAGGAGAAGAATCTTCCCCACAAAATCCATTTGATTAACATCTCCGACAAACCCAAGTGGTCAGTTTCTCTCACGCCAAAACCCTAGATCGGTCTAAGTTGTTTGAATTTTGTTTAGCCAAAACGCGTTGTTTCATGGCATAGTCTCTGAACTTTTACTTGTATAGTATTGCTACTCTCGTGGGTTGTGTTGATTCCTATGAATCGTACGAGCTTCGTTTTAACCCGAAATTTGATTGGCTTGTATGAGCTTTAAGTGTGTTAACAGGATATTTGATTGGCTTGTATGAGCTTAAGTGTGTTAACCGGAACTTGGATTATATATGATGCAGGTTCTTGGACATTAGTCCTCAAGGGAAAGTACCAGTGCTTAAGATCGACGACAAGTGGGTGTCTGATTCTGACGTCATCGTCGGTATACTCGAGGAAAAGTACCCTGAGCCATCTCTCAAGACGACTCCTCAATTTGCCTCTGTTGGAACCAACATTTTCGGTACTTTTGTGACTTTCTTGAAGAGTAAAGACTCCAATGACGGATCTGAAAAGGCCTTGCTTGATGAGCTAGAAGCTTTGGAGAACCATCTCAAGACTCACGATGGTCCTTTTATCGCCGGGGAAAGAGTCAGTGCGGTGGATCTAAGCTTAGCACCAAAGCTTTACCATCTCCAAGTCGCTCTTGGCCATTTCAAAAGCTGGTCTGTCCCCGGGACCTTGTCTCATGTCCATAACTACATGAAAGCTTTGTTCTCTCTCGACTCCTTTGAGAAAACTAAGACTGAGGAAAAGTATGTGATCGCAGGGTGGGCTCCTAAGGTCAACCCTTGAAACTACACACCGCTATGAGCTTATTGGTGTGATAATGTGGTTCAAGGTCTCTCTTCTATTAGTCAAATAATGTACTTGGACCTTTTATGTTATGTACTGTATTAATCAAATAAGAAGCCTTGTTTAAAATAAGATTTACTTCTAATATCGAATCTCAGATTAACTGTAGCAACACGCAACTGCATAAAGGAAGAGTGTTTTTCAGACAAACCGACTAAGATACTCATCGACGCTTGTGTACTTGTGAAATAGAAAACCGTAACTTCACTTTATTAAATCTATAATGAATCGATGTTCATAGAAAACAACAATTCATCTTCACCTTGCCTAATCTCAAAGAGCTTCAAAAATGGTGAAGACTTAATTGAAAAAGAAACTCTTTGTTATTCCGTTAATCTCCACTGTTACAAGAGACTCAGTTTATATAGAGTGTTTGATATCCGGTTTACATAATGAACCGTAAATTAATTGGTTAACATAACCCGTTTACTCTGTTTCATCTAAGAAAACGAGTCAAGAATTACAGAGAAAAGAAGAAATTACAAGAAAAACAAACAATCATATGAATGATTCCAAATTACAACGATGACTCTTTTAATCGTAACAATTTTTCACAGCTTGCAATTCATCTCCAACGTACACGTGTGTGCTCAGATATTCATCTTCTTGAGAATAACCATCCACGTGTCTTCTTCTTATTTGTTATACTCTTCACTTCATAACCCTCTATTCAACCCGCTACTTCAGCTCTTCACTTCTATTCCCTGTAACAACTTGACCCCGGGGTAAAGCTCGGAAGCCTCAACTCCAAAAGCAGGATCTATAGTGAAGGAGGTAAGATCGCCCATCACAAAATCCATTGGAGGCTGAGTCTCTGCAAATGCAAGTGAAGAAACATAAGTTACAAAACAAAGACAACTTTTAATACTCTGAATGATTACTATTCGATATAAACTTATTTTTTTAATGGTTGAAGTGATCACATATGATGTTTTTGAGGAGTTCTTCCTCTGAAACATAAGTCTTCTCGAGAGTCTTACCGATCTTTCCCTCCAACATGCCGACCATATCTATCTGTGATACAATGTTCTTGGGAGGGTGAATGTAGAGAATCTTGTTAAGTGTTCTCGGGTCATCAACAGCTTTCAATGTATACGCAACAATGTCGTCTTCAGTGTTGATAATGGCTGTAAACATGACAAATTTATACCAAAATTGCATAAGTAATTCGAGTGTAACATTTTAAGGCATATAGAGTACCTTTGCCATTGCCATTGTCGTAGATGTAAACTTTATCTCTAGGAGGAATTCTAAGTCGCAAGTGCAACTGACCCAAACAAGGACCGGAAAAACCAGCAAACAACCTGTGACCACATACGTAAAAGGTATATTTGCGGCTTCTATGGCACGCCTCATCTGAGCTTTCCCGGTGAAATCCGATAGCGTCGCCGGCTCAATGGCCACCGTATGGTCCACGTCGTTGCCAAATTCGGACGGTAAGAATCTCTGGATGACAAAGATACTATTGAGGATCTTCTTGAGCCTATTAGAAAGGACGTGTGTATATATTTACATACAAGAAGATAGTGAAAAAAAGTATTTCCACATTCTTTGATGGCATCAATGATATTGATTTGATCTTGAATTTGGGGCCGACCAACAGCTGATATCACGACATCGACTTGTTTAATCGCTTTTACTAAGCTCCCTCCATCATTTAAACACCCCTAGTCGTCATTATCAGAAGAATCATCGAATTCCAATCAACAAAGATTCAAACATCAGATTTATGGAACGGCTTATGTAAAATTTTATATAATTGAACATAATAAATCAAAATTGATCTTAAATAACTCAAAATTGTCCACTATTCAAGTGATAATTAGGAAAAGCCACTTAAATATTATGTTCTTAATTATTAGCAAAATAGCCATTAATTCTTCTCTCTTTTTTTTCAATTTTTAGATGTTTTGATTTTTTTTTGTTGAAAACCCAAACAACCAGATTATAATGTCTGGAATGATAACATTCTGTCCAAAATCTGTCCAAAATCATTAAAATCGCTTATTTACAACCGTCAAGTCTTTTTCTTTACCCTCAACTCAATTTACTATTGACTAAGATTTGGTAAATGCTTTGAGAAAATAAGATTTGAATTACAGTAGTCACACGCAGGAGAAAAGAATTGTTACGTACGTAAAAAATAAGATGTAACCTGTCGCTCCGATCACCAGAATCTTGCTTGTCATCTCTCTGCTGTTTTCGTCGAGTTGGATTTCAGTCTTTCAGATAATAGAAAAGAGATTAAACCGAGTCAGATTTGGATCACATTTTCTTTCGTTATGGTGAGGTTGGTTAATTAGTCCCTAATTCGAAAATTGTAGATAAGACAAACAAAATCTCATATTTCGTAAAACAAAAACAGTTATGCAAAGATACAAAATAAAACATGACAAAAGATGATGTTGAGTTTTGTCTTTTGGGGTGGAACGATCGATGCTAAACGTAACGAGGAGATAACCTTGGAAATCATTTAAGATGGAACTCTTCAATCCAAAATAGATAAACTACATAACAAATATCAATCCCTTTTTTTAACTTCAACTACCAATATGTACTAATCTATCCAACTTAATTTAATTAAACAATTGAATTCTATTTTTCTAAGGAGGAAGAGTGGAATTACCTGACACGTGTACGATGCGTGGCAGACACATCACACATTTACATTATGTCGCTGAATTTCTTGGAAGCTATATCCACTTGATGGAGGAAGTTGTGTGTTTCGCTTTTTACAAAGTTGAGGTAAACGTCAAAAAGAAATAGAGATACGAAGAAACAAAGTTGGCAAATAAAAGTTACTAAATTCGTCTTTAGCTAAAAACTGATTTATGATGACGACTGTGGTTGAGGCAATACTGCAACCGGTTTAGGTGTTTTTGTCGCTTGGCAAAATTGTAATGAACTGGAAGAACTTTTCAGGAGATAATTTATGATTCTTCTCTGTTCTTTTTTGTATATGTTATTCTAAATAAAACCTTTTAGACAGGAAATGAAACTGATCGCTTTCTTCTAGCCAAGAATTGTTGTGAAAAAGAATTAAAAGGTTCAGAAGCAAGAAACTAAGTAGAAGCAAGAAACTAAATAAAAGCTGAAATTGAGAAAAGACTTCTTCTTGAAGCACTTCCTGAAGATGGAAAAAGAAAAATCTCACAGCTAGAAGAAACGGTAAATAGATTTCCAAAATTCCAAGGAACAAGATTATTACAGAATACACTGTAGAGTTTAATCAATGGAGGAAACATGAACTCGGAACGTGTGTTGTTGAGTCTCAGAACATTGAACTCGGATGATGAAGAAGCTTCAAAAGATTTTTCCACTTGATCACTTCTATCGTCTCATTTTACCAAATCCGGATGATGGTGATAAAACCATATCCATCTGCAATGTCTTTGAAGGTAAAAACTTTCGAGCTTCCATATGCTTATACAGTCTTCTCGCATCTTTCTCAAACCCACTCCTTTTCAACGCAGTTATTACTCTTTCAAACTCGTACGGTCCCATTTGATCTCTCTTAGCTTCTAAAACCCCAAGAGCTTGAAGAGTCTTCTTCTCATTCCTGACACTAGCATACATACAGCACAAGCTCACCTGAAGCTCGAATGGTGGAGCTTCTCCTAGCTGAGAGATCTTAACCAGAAGCTGCTCAGCTTCCTCGATAAGCCCGAGATTAGCCATCCAATCAACAAGAACAGTATAAGTGATCACACCAATTTCAATCCCATCTTTCTCAAGCTGTAGTAAAAGTCTCAGTGCCTTATCCAATGAGTTATCTCTCTTATATGCTCCGATCACATTTGCAATGCACTTATCATCGGGTTTGTGCCCAAGCTTTCTCATTTCATCAAAGCTGCTTTTCGCTTTATCAGCCTCCCCTGCTTTCCCGTATGCTTCCACAAGTAAACTGTATGCTTCGTAACTCAGTGTATCAAATGATTCACTCTGCATTGAAGAAGAAATCCCTACCGCGTTTTGGGCATCTCCTACTTGGGCAAAAGCTCGAAGCAGAGCCATGTAAACTTCTTCTGAAGGTTTCAACTCCTTTGCTCTCATTTCTCTCATCAACCTCTCACCTAGTTTAGGCTTCCCCACGTTTACATAGCCCATGATCATGGAGTTGTAGATCTTTTCGTCTGGCCGTAAACCATAGCTCTTCAAGTTTTCAAATGCCTCGGTTGCACGCTCAAGGTTGCCTGACTTACTGTACATATGAATCAACGCAGTAGCGGTTAAAATGTCTGGAAAGATCCCGTTTTGAGCCATTTTCTTTAGAATCCCCTCAACATCTTCAATGCGGTTCTCTTTAGCATGGATATGGATGAGTTTTGAGTAGTCCGCGATACTTGCCTTGAACGATTTCTCATCAAGGACAAGTTCTGCCACCTGTTGAAACAATCAAAACCAGCACCAATTGATTAAAACACAACATGATCACAACTTCGTGACTGCTCATCTTCAAAACGTATGTTAGATATATGCATACAAGTACCCACCATCTTGATTTTAGATCAAACAACGTAGACAATCAAATTAAATAACAAGAAGAATCATATTAAGAAGAATTAACGAAGGCAAACCACAGGACTTGAATAAATAAAAAGCAATCCAATTAGCAAAAAAACTCTCAATGTAATACAATAGTTGAGAAAAGGTAATTACTTTAATATCAGTAAAGAACCAACACTATAGGAGAAGGCAATTTCCCAAAACCATTATGTTTCGAGGATACTAAACTAAACTCTAACCTTTAAGTATGCATTGGTGTTTCCTTCTCGCAACTGATTAAGTAAAGCAATCCAGTCCACACGGTTAGGCTCCAATAACTCAATCCATTCAGCAAGCAATACTGAAGGATCATCTTTTTCCTGCAAAGACTCAAGCTTCTCCATAATCAATTTGCATCTTCCAGTTACAGGTTTAGGCTCTCTCCAATCAGCTTCTTCCTCGGCTTCATGAATTTTATCAGCCATTTTACCCCATTTCGGATCCGATAACTCAAGTCCGTAAATCTTATACTTAAATTTCCCTTTTCGTTTAGGAAGAGAGATACTCCGAGATTGAACTTCATCAGAGGCGATAGACTCTTCTTCTCCTTCTTCTGCATCCTCTGTTTCTGATTCCCCAATTGAATTATCCAAATCACGTTGCTGTTCTAAGCTCTCATAAAATTCAGCATCTTCCATTTTCTCTCGTGCCCATTTGAATCTAAGTTCTCTAAGCAAATCACCACGAATACCAATTTCTCCAGCAAACCTACACATCTCCATCACTTCTGGAGATTGAACGTATTGTTTCATCTTCTCTTTCTTCCTCTCTTTCTCCATATCTTTCAACACTGTATTACTAACTTCCCATATAGTAGCCCAAAGTTCATCACTGAACTCAGATGATGGTGAAGGTGGAGCTGATCCAATTTTATTGAATCCACCTCTTTCGATCTCTTCCACAACTTTCTCAACAATAAGCAAAAGCATACCATCAATCATCTTCTTATCACAATCTGGATAAGCCTCTGAGACTTTCCGACGCATTATCCAAACGAATCGAGAGAGGAACTCGTTTGTGGTCCCATCTTCGTCATCGTCATCGTCATCTTCCTCTTGGTCAATCTGAGCGGCACTCGACTCACTGCGTCGGGATTCGCGACTACAGTGGAAATATCGATTGAAAGATGAAATGGGTCTAGGGATTTCGGCATTTTTGAAGTGGGTTTGTTCGTCATAGCTTCTTAGATGACGATCAGAGTGAGAAATTGATGATGTAATGGTTGAGAAGTTTCTGGAGGAAGTTGGGGTTTTTGATGATAATAGTGAAATGCGTTGGATTGCTTGTCGAGAGACAAGGAAAGATTTCATCTTTTTGGAGGGTTTAACAGAGATGAAGGTGGAAACGATAAATCTCGGCAAAACCCTTAACACTAGCTACGTGGTCAAGATCACAGAAATGGAATTCGAATTAGGGTTGCCTTGCCGTTTTCTCTTCGTTAATTGATATTTGCCATAAAGAACCCTTAACTTTTGTGAAAATTACTTAAAACCATATTTTATATTTAAATTTTTCTGTTTTGACCCTATGCTCATCTCTAACCCTCTGATCCCGTTTCAATTTTTCCCAATTTTTAAGTACGCCAAACAAATCGGTCTGAAATCAAAGTTTGTGTGGTTTTACGAATGAAGATTTTTTGTTTCCGAATTGTAACTAGTGTTTATATGCATCTATGTTTCGAATAGTTGCAGTAATCGTGGCAGTTTGTTGTGACAATAGTGGGCCTTCCTATAATTCTTTGATATAGTAGTAATTTAATGGTTAACTAAAAGACTAAAAGCAAATTACTCAGATTTTGTCTGAAAGAAAATTAGTTCTTTTAAAAAAACTAATTTTACACGGGAATGATGTTTTTTTACTTGCTAGTTCAAAGGGGATGCAATTTTGGTAAGACTACTCCTCGTCCTAGAAAAACTCAAAGATATGTCACATGCCAGCAAAAAGACAAGAACATATAATGAACGCCAAACGTGTGTAAGAAATTAAAAAACATCGTTGTCTATAACACACCTACGCCAAATTAACATTAGATTAAATGGGAAAAATGGATTACCTAATACTTCATTAAGAATGAGTGACGACAAAGATGACAACACCCAAAACTCGTGATCTAGAATCCAAACCCGAATCATGTATTATCTATAAATACTCATTTCAACATTATGAAAATCCTTGACCAAAGAAAAGGAAAACAAATCCGTGACCAAAAAATCATAACTCATTCATATCTAAAAAACCTTGAAAAGAGTAAAATATGGTGTGGATTGCCCAAACTCATCGTGGAACTTAGCTACCAAACCCATCTTTCTGTTTTTTTTTTCTTTAGGTGAATCGCATGATCTTCTATTAACTTTTACGTTAAACAATATTTGGAACACTGGCTATATGGAATGTCTTAAGACTTGGCGTCACCAAAGATGTTATATATGGTATAGATATGTTTGCTGTCTCATGGACGAACCGTCCGAGAAATTATTTTCAGACTATGAAACCGCATAATATTTTTCCCTAACAGTTAACTATAATAATTTTAGGAAAAATTCATTATAAAGAAGGATTAGCTAAAAAATTGTCTATCTACATTTTTTTTTTGTAAATTATCATTTTTTCCTAAACTATCTTTATTACTAAATTAATAACATTTTCCAAAAAAACCATAAAAACATGTAGATACACACCTATTAAGAAGATTTGAAGAATAAAAAATTTCATTTTAGGCAGTTTTAAATAGGTTTTTAGTTTGATGAAAGTTGTTCTGAAAATTCTAAAATAGGTATTCTGGCGAGATAAAATTATTAGGTTACTGTATTCTAGCATTTGTTCATGGTTTGAAAATATTATATTACGTATTCTAGCAATCGTTCATGTTTTAGAATTTTTAGAATGAAAATATTAGAATACTTGTTCTGAAATATTTAGAATACACATTCTGATGTTTTTAGAATACATATTCTAACAGTTGTACATTATCTAAAAAATTTAGATTACGCTTTCTAGCAATTAAAATACGTATTCTGAGAATTTTATAATATGTATTTTGAAAAATTTAGAATATCCAAAAGTATAATGACTAAATTTTAAAAATATCAAAAAGATAATGACTGAATCTAAAATATATATAATCGTAAATATTTTAAAAATAATTTCAGTTATTAAATTGTATTTAAAAATAATTTAAAAATATAGAAAAGATAATGACTGAATCATAAAATATAAAATCATTAATATTTAAAAATAATTTAAGTTATCAAATAAATATATTTAAAAATAATTTATTAAATAATTTATGTTATTAAATAAAAATCATGTTTATTTTAAAAAATTTTTGTATATATTTTAAAATTGAAAAATAATTATTTTCAATTTTTTTTTAAAAATATCTGATTCATTTTAATGATATTAAAATTAATGTAAAATAATATTTTTTAAATGAAAACCTTTTTTTAAGTGAGAAGTTTTTATTTGTTTTATTTTAATAAAAAGAAATTGGAAGACAATAAAAAATTAAATCAACAACTTTTTTAAAAAAGTTTAGATTAACACATTTTTTGAAAATCCTTATTTATAATGAATTTCCCCATAATTTTATTTGACTCGATATATGATTTTATGTCATGAAACATATAACTTGTTATAACTTTAGTTATTAAGATATTTTCATGTTCATTAAACAAAAAGAGATAAAAATACAACTATGAACAAGGAGATAAAAATACAACTATGAACAAGAATCAATGCAGAGAATGGGATATTGGAATTTTATCCCGAAGGAGGCGATAATATCTCTAATGGTATTATTCTTTTTTCAGCAAATTTTAAGTGGCTCTAATTAAAATGGTTGTCATCCAAATTTGCTTTCCTCTATCACACGAGATAAGATTTTTTTTCTTTTTGTTAACCGGAGTCACTAAAATCCAAACTAAATCCTAAAATTCAACGAAATTCAGATATTTTTTGCTACTTAAAACAATTATGAATAGCCAATCAAAATGGTAAAATAATTCCACACTTGAAAAAATATGTTCCCTGACTTAGAACAACATGGTGAATCCTCAACATATATAGCTGATTTTCAACTAGACTAAACTACACACCCAATACCATTTGGTTTAAGAGTATCAATCCATTTCCTTCAAAGTATAATTATTGTATACATATAATCATAATAACAAAATAAAAGTAATAAGAAATCTCCATGAAGTTTGGTACACGAGATAAGTATAACATATCCAATCCCTACTTCGATCATCGGGATTTTTGCATCAAACCACATCAAACGATGATTATAAAAACCATTTACTCTGTTAAGAAAAAAACATTTAGTATATACATAAAATATTATAGCATCATATCAGCATACTTTTTTTTTTTGGTTCAACAGCATCATACTTTTTTCCATTTCCATTATAGCTAAGGTGAATCTGATTCATTGGAGTATAAAGACGGGATCTTACTTGTCCACTCTTACTCTTTTCTGAATACCAGTGTGTTCATTTTTCTTCTTTTTAAAGTTTTCAGGGATTTCTCCATGGCACACTATATTAACTGCTAATTAGTCTTAATTTTCGTTCAATATATTCCAGTTATAGAAAAAAAGCAACAACAGAAAGATTTGAATCACACATCATTTTTACGGGATTACTTTCGCGCAATTCATAAGGTTTAATGGATAATCATGAAATGTTAAGATAATAGTTTAATCGATAAATTAAGTTTAATTTAATTGTTTATCTTGAATTTATATGCAGTTGGATTATGTGTTAAACTTGAAAACAATGTGAATGTTATAATCAAATGAATTATTTCGAATATTCATAAACTGTGTTGTATAAGCATATATATCAATAGTTCCTATCGATTAAAGGTTATTTTATGGTTGAAATTATACAAATTAAATCCATATATATAAAGGGATTGATAATTTTTATTTTTATTTTTATTAGAACACTAGTATATATGAACGTTAACGGTTGACTTCTCGACACTATTCTCTCAAAAACCATATGGACCCAAAAAAAAATGTAGACCCATAAAAACATTATAATTCTTTATTTTGGTATCTAACCTGGTAGAAAAAAAAAGGATAAATAATACAAGTTGCGGAATCTCTCAACTCTCTTTTCCTCCATATAAGGAGCCTATTTTGGCATTCGTTTGTATTCATAATTAACTTAGCATCGATCCCCTTTCTTTCTCTCTATTGTTTCCCTATATCACTCATATTTTTACAAAAGAAGTTAAAGAGAATGGCCTCAATTAGTTCCATGAGCTCGAGCTCATCTTGGACGTCTAAGCAAAACAAGATGTTTGAGAGGGCTTTAGCTGTTTACGATAAAGACTCTCCCGACCGTTGGCAAAACGTGGCCAAAGCCGTCGGAAGTAAATCGGCGGAGGAAGTCAAACGTCACTACGACATCCTCGTTGAAGATCTCATGAATATCGAACAAGACTTAGTCCCTTTGCCTAAATATAAAACGGTCGATGTAGGAAGTAAATCAAGAGGCATCAACGATTTTGATGTGAGGTAAAATGTTTTTGTCCTTTTAGACCTAATCTTTTAGAATTTTTGGTTGTTTTGTGAGTTTTATCGTGGCTAAGACCAAATCTTTGGAATTTACATTCGTTTTGAGATTTATATTATGATTTAATAGAAAACATGTTTAGTGAAATTCGTTGTAATATTTGAATAGTTATTGGGGTAATATGAATTAGTTTCTTTCTGGTAGAATTGTATATTAATATTGATGATGAACGTTCGACCATATAATAATAAGAAACATGCAACAACACGCACCATCCCTTCTATTTCCGGCATTCTCATTAAAGGGAAGAGTCACATGAAATCTAATCCTTCTTGTACATCATCACATGCACATTGTCCTCAACTTTGAATCTTATATATCATATCATAGATATGATGAGATGTTATGTATATAAATCTAATTTTATATTATTCGTATATGATCAGATATAATAAAGTGATTCTAACTTCTTCTTCTTCTTTTTTTGGTCAATTGCCATTTTATTTCCTTTTCTTTTTCACCCTTCTCCAAGAGGGATATAAAGTGATTCTAACTTTGCATTGGTCAGTGATCACCAAAAGGGTCATCTTTTTCTTAGCGATACCGTCAAAAGCGTTATTTTACTGTCAAGTTGCTTATTAACCAAAACTGGAGTTCGAAAAATCTTTAAGTAATCAAATCATTAAGTTGAATTACATATATGAATTACCCTGTTGATTTTTTGGATAGGTTGATGAAGAATATGAGAATCCAGTGATGAAGTCTGTTACGTCGATATGAAGATTGCAATGTAAAGATTCAAAGGGGATATATCATATATGTTTCTTCTTGCTTACTGATGAGTGTATCGTTCCCTTTTCATTGTGATAGTTATTGATTCTGTTAACCTTCAAACTGTAGCTAATGTGGGTTGTTTTATCTTTTATGTGTTCGATAATTTCATTTTGTCAATTTTGTGTTTTGCTTTATCGATGGTTTGGTTTTGTACGAATGGTCGAAAATGTGAGACGCAAATTTGAATGATAGGATAAGTCGAACACGTCTGTTATAGAACATTATTTTTGACTTTCATGAAAATGAAATTATAAGATATATTTATAAATTTATATATAAATAAAAGAAAAATAAATTTCTATTTTAAAATAGGGTTAAAATTCAAATTAACATTTCAAAACTGAAACAAATAGAAATATAAATGATATATTCAAAAATAGCTATACTTCGCTGATCTCAGTTGATCTCCCAACCATTTTTGGTTCAAACGCCTAGATTTTTTTGGCAACATCTCCATCTAGAGCTTGATAATATATTTTAACAAGATAAATATAGTAAAGCTTAAATCGATGATATTGTGTGTAGTTAAATGCATTTACTAAAATTTTTAAGAATACGAATATCAATATACGGACCAAAAATAACGAAGTAAAGAACACGAAAACCATAAACCTGTTGCTTAATTTGGAACTCGCATAAAACTAAAGCCATCTCACGTCTTACTATTTTCGGCCTAAGCACCATTAACGGTAGATCGTTACACAGCAAAATAAAACCAAATTAATTTATCTTTTTAATCTCCTTCGCATATAAATAAGGAACTTTTAAATTTAAAACCAAACAAAACACGAAAAGAAACACGTAAGTGAAGCATTTGATTACTTTTAGCTATAAAATCATTCTTTTGTTTTAATTTAAAAAATAAGAAAAAAAAGTTTGTCGGAGATCGGATGGCGAGAATATCGGTGGTTGTGGTGTTGTCGGTGATGCTACTTGTCTCGATAAACTCAGTGGAGATTTTGGCCGAGGAACAGCCAACAGTTGGGCAGAGGCTAGACTCCGCCGTGACGGGTGCCACCAATGCTTTCAATGAACACGGCGGCCAAGATGTTGTTGAAACCGTAACCTCCACCTTCAAATCCGTTTACGGATGGTTTGGTGATAAAGCCAAGTATGTCTACGGTTTTTTTTAATATTTATAGTTTTTTTTAATACAAAATACGTTACATTGATTGAAATTAGTTAAAAATTTAATTTTTAATGAGACTACTTCAATATACTGTAGTTGACCACCTTAAATGTTTTAAATGGCAAGATATTGAACTCTTTACAAATGTAGGTAGTTTAATAAGGGTATTAAGTTCATAACAATCTCCAGTTATATATATAGAAAGAAAAAAGAATTTTAGTTATTTTTGGTAAGTCTGTTTTGCTATTGTATATAGAAACTGAATTTAAATAGGATTGTAACATGATAATGTGATTTTTTAACGAAACCCATTGCATTATAAATCCATTTGATAATCGTTATGCTGTGATTTTTATCTCAAATAATTGCGCAAAATTGATAACTTTCGATCCAGTCAATAATATGGTCACCTAGCTAGGCTAAACATTCTATATAAGATCTCAACATTTATATTATATTAATTTCTGATGGTTTAAAGGGGGGGGGGATAACAAACACTAGATATGATTTTGTTTCAATCTACTGTAAGCAACATTTTTGTTTAATAAGCTCAATAATCACTCCTTAATTTATAATTTCCTTTCAATTCTGTAGGGAATGGGGAATCCACTTCTAAAAGGAAGAATAAGTAAAAGCTTTTCAAGTTGTGGTGTGTTTATATGCCAAAAATAGTTGAAATCGGACCAATAAAAACAAAAAAGAGAATCGAGTTATGTGTAACTGATTTTACTTATATTATCTTCCATGCATATACATCTATATGTAACCCGATGTCTTAAACAAATTGCATGAGCTCGATTATCCCTCTAATCGTAACCATATCGTAATTCATTTTCTCAAGTAATATATGATGCGTGATATGAAATAATCAATCTATAATATTGTTTCATAAGTTTGGGCCCATCTCTATATTCAATAAGGTCTCTATACCACCAACGTTATAGATTTTTTCGGCGTAGGAATTAACCGACTTTGTTTGTAAACAAAAATTAGACGGGATTAAACTCACAAAGCTCAAGAATCTGCTCCATGGTCGATGATATCGATGAAAATGTATAACATATATATATATATATATATATATTCACATACGATACATTTTCTTATCATCCCTTATAAGTCGAAGCTAAAGGTACTTTATGATCCTCATTCTTTCCAAAGCATTTGTTACACTTTAGTCAAGACTCAAGATACATAGCTTTTAAAGGATACTTATCCAAGATTAATATCCTTTCCAATTTTTAGGAGGGAAAGTTGAAAAAACATCATCTCTTAATCTGTTTGCTTTCTCACAATGGTTTTCCAGTTTGACCAGTTCTATAACACGTTTTCAAGCATGGTACCTCTTTCTGACGGTAGAATCATACAATATTAATACGTGACTTAACCAAATATTGTAACTAAATGCATGAGCACGAAGATCTATCTAGGCCTAGTAATAACGTAAATCATTTACTCGACTAATCTATGGACCTTTGGTTGCGACTATAAAAACTCATTCGAGTGATTTCATATTCATGGGCCGATTGTTTATTTATGACGACCAAAAAACTCGGTCCATTAAAATGTTGAACAAAAGTTTAGATTTCTAAAAGTAAAATGATTATGTGTTGGTGGATACACAAAAAGCTCAGCCGTAATTATTCACCACTTAATCTCATGGCTCAGACGTTGCCACGTAAAGATCCAGTAAAAACATAACACGTGGCGTGATCAGATCTCCTCAAACCGACCTTTGGCATCTTAAACGCCGCGCCCCTTCCCAGTTCTAAGGTCTGATTACCCCAAGCGGTCCCAAATCGCGGCTTCACACGCACGCCTCACTCCGCACGTGCCTTATTTTGCTGACTTGGTGTAAACCGAGACGTGTCGGGCATACGTACATGGGCTATAGCTAAGCAACCAATTGTAGGTGATGAGCTGGCATTACACGTGTCGCATTCTCACTATCTGTGGGCTCCTCTGACATTTCCCTCTCCCTTTCTCGCTCTACTCAACTAGTCCTCTCCTCAGTTACAGTTCCTCTCTCTCTCTTCTTTTTTTTTCTTCTGCTACGTTTTTTTTTTACAAAATCTTTTGATTTGAATTTTTTTTGATGGAGTTAGAGCCTTTTTCGAGTTGTTGCTCGTCGTCGTCGTCTTCCTCCGGAGAAGATGCGGCGGCGAACATGACGGAGCTGGAGGCGGCAGAGGCATTGGCGGATTTGGCGCAGCTTGCGATAATGCGAAAGCAAGTTGTCGAATCCGCAGCGAGTTGGGGGAGTAAAGGGAGACGAGTGAGGAAGCGAGTCAAGAATGAGTCTCCTCCGTCTGACTCGTTGTTGAAACCGGCTGACTCCGAAGCATTACCTACTCCGGATCTAGCTGAGGTCTCGTCTCTTCGCTTTCCCCTTTCTTATTCTGTTTTCAAATTTTGGACTCTGATTCTATATTTAAAAGTTCGAATAGCTTGAAAATATTGATTACACTGTTTAGGTGGAGAACATGGTACAATTAGTGATTTCATAATAATTTAGAAGAATCTGAAGAGCTCTTTGGTCATTTACCAATTTAAGAAAACAACCTGATGAATAGATTCTTTTGGTGGAAACAGGAACGAGCAGTGAAAGAAGAAGAAGAAGAAGAAGTTAAACCAATTAGTAGAGAATTAATTGAAGTTGCGGTTAAAACTGAAATAAATGGTGAAACACCTAAACCAAATCTTGTTTCGACAATAAGATGTAGATCAAGTGGCTGTGGCCGATCAAGACAGAATTTAAGTGAGGTATTGTTCAAACAAGTGCAAAAGTCTCTTGTGTTTTTTGTTTTTCTTTTGTGTGACTCTGTTGTTGGGAATTTATTTACTAGTATTACTACTCCAGGCTGAGAGAGATGAACGTAGAATCCGAAGAATATTAGCGAACAGAGAATCTGCTAGGCAGACAATTCGACGAAGACAGGTATAAATTACGTACACTGTAGATTTGAGTTTTGAACTGTAATCATAAAGGTTGCTGCATCATAAACTAGTATTATTGAGTATTTGTTTCCTTATATATTCAGGCAATGTGCGAGGAGTTAAGTAAAAAAGCAGCTGATCTCACATTTGAGAATGAGAATCTGAGGAGTGTGAGTAAACCATTCGATTTACATTTCCACCGAGCATTTGTTGAAACAAGAGATCCTTTTTTAATGACATTTCTGCTGGCAGGAAAAGGATTGGGCTTTGAAAGAGTTTCAGTCTTTGGAGACGATTAACAAGCATTTAAAGGAACAGGTTACACAAATCTATCAGACATCATATTAGTATCAGGAGCGCTAATGCTTCCACTGCCATATCTGATTATCTCTGTTTACAGGTATCTAAGTCAGTAAAACCCGATATAAAAGAACCTGAAGAATCTCTCAAGCCATCACAAGTTGAGATGTCTACATCTTCTACTCCGTTTTACCTCTACAACCAGAATCCATATCAGCTTTACTGCTGGCCTCATGTTACTCAGTCATCAAATCCAATGTTATCGCCTCTCGAATTTGCCACCTCGGGAGGGGTTTCTGCTAAAACTTTGACCTCGCAGGAGCAAGAAAATCCTGCGGATGATAATAGGCAAAAAACTCAGTTTTACGTTGTGCCTTGCCCTTGGTTTCTCCCTCATTCTGATCACAGCAACGGTGTCCCGTTTGGGCTTCAAGATATACACAGAGGTGTTTCTTCTAACAGCCACCATATAGATGATTCTTCTGCAAGACCAGTTGAGGTCACAAAAACTCTGCGGTCTCATCTGCCAACTAAAATCAAAAGAGAGGACTCTGGTTCATCCAAAACCAGACCTTTGTATGATCTTAACGAATCTGCAGCTGAAGTGCTCTCAGAAGGAGGAGATGGTTTTCATGTAACGCAACAAGCTTATAGTTTAAAGCATGAAGATGTTTCTGATTCAACTAATGGAGTTACACCGATGCCGCCTGGTCATCATGTTTTGATTTCTCTACCGGGAAAAAAGGAAGGATCTTTGGCTGCAGCGGAAGCCAGAAAGAGACGGAAAGAACTCACAAGGCTCAAGAGCCTCCATGGCCGTCAATGTGGGATGCAAGTCTGACAACACTAATACATTCTTCATCTTAGCAGTTGAAACACTAGTGGTACCTCATGATCCCTTTCTTTTTGTCCGGGGCATTTTCCCATTGTTTCTCGGCTTTCTTAATGAAACACCAAAGTCAAGAGTGGTACTCATCCAACAAACATGATGTTTTCAGGGTTTGTTCCCTTTTTTGACCACAGAATCAAAAAGTTCTTGAATTGAATCAGTTCCCATACAAGGTTCTCTTATTACAGAAACCCTACATTTACTTTTTTTGGATTAAACTCGTCGATGTTAAAAGTGTATATTGTTTACATGGGAATGGGACTATATCTTTGAGGTCTCCAGTTTGAGGTTGGAGCAATCTCTTGACACCGTACAATCCCGGCGGCTCCGCCATAACACAACCACCTCTCACTTCCTTTATTCATGTTCCACCTCACGCGATGCATCGCCACCATTTTAGGTGGAAACTCATCCGCTCACTCCGCTGCAACTGTTGTTGCTTGCTTCTTTTCTTCTTCCGTCTTCTTCATCGCCATCTTCTTTAACACAGACCAATGCTCCTCTGTTTTCATCCTCCTCTCTTGTGTTACTCTTTCCTTTGTTAGCCTTTGATTTTGGTGCTTCGTTGTTTGTTCCCTCGGATTCAGACTCTAAACCAGGGTCCTCATCTTGTGCAACAGCTGCAAAAATCGAGAAAACAAATCCACCAGGATAAAGACTAAGAGACTCAGAAGATTGATATATTAACAGTCTCTATCGTAGAGTTAACAAAGAACAGAAAAGGTGAAAGTAATAATGGAGTTTATACATGGAAATGGAAAATGGCCCATCTGCAGTGCAATAGGCTGCTATGCCTGATAAGTTAAATAGTTAATTCTCGAGCTGATGTAAATTCTGATGTCACAATGACTTTGTGATGAATCGATGACTGAATATTTAGAAGCCATAAAGAACATATTACCTGTTAGCCTTGACACTTGAATACTCCAGATGGGATAAGATGAACAGTTATAAACGCTTAATCCTTGCTGTTTTGTGTTAGGATAAGGCTTTCCAGTTGCGGGAACATCATACGCAACCTTCACCAAGCTTAGGATTCTTAATGTTCCATCGTCCAAGGACAATAAAACGCATCTACAGATATTTGAAACCCCGTTTTTAATCAAGATTTCAAACGATCAATCTAAAGACTGTAATCAACCAAGGATAGAGCAATGATTGATACCTTGGATCTTGTAACCAATCGAGGATGTAAATAAACCTTGGTACTGGGTGCACATCCCATAATGGACGGAACGGATCACTGCAGAAAAACCATAGGAAGCAAGCAATAAGCCATGGCATGAGCTAATGGCTTGTGTATTAATTGCATCAGCATCAAAGTTTTTTTAAAAAGTGGTGCAGCTGATATTTAATGAACAGTACCGTAAGTCCCAAAACTTCAGAGCTCCATGTCCAGCAGTTGCTACAATGTTTGCACTTTCCTGATCCCTGGAAGATTGTGTAGCAGTAGGATGAACTTTGCAGTCCAAACACATAAAGAAAAAAGATGAAGTGAAATGGTTGTCTTATGTTGGAGCCAGTGACAGCCTAATCGCTTCTCCAAACTTGAAAAGCAAGACTAAGTAAGTGCCGAAATCAAACAAAGAGACTACATGGCTCCTGAAGTAGCTATATCTTATTGGCGGATAAAACACGAAATTTGTGATTCAATCAGAATGCAAATGAATGAGTACCCCATAATTGGTGTCTAAAGCTGGTCTCCCCGTTAGAATTATACCCACTTATTAGTCTCCAACTGAATGAAGGCTAAAAACAGAAAACAAGTAAAGTTGTTTCATGTCACTAAACTGCCCTAATAGGAGCTGTATCTGTATTGAAGAAAAGTAAAGGTCTTGTATCTGCACAGAAAAGACTTGAAAAGTAAACAGACGGAATCACTCACTAGCCACAATGTGAAAAGAAACCATCCGGTATCAGGATAAACATGTCAGGTAGTAGTACCTTCTGAAGTTTTAGGTGTAGAAAACTTCCAAAGAGCAACCTGATGCAAGAACAAACAAAACAAAAATAGATGAGCCAGTAAGAAATCAGGGTTCCCAAAAGTCCACCATTCAACTGTTAAAGGAATACTGCACAAAATAGTTGAGCACCATATCAGGAGATACCCAATGGAGACAGATATTGAGAATGTATCAATAAAAAAAGCAAAAATCAATCAAATGCGCAACTCTTTAAAAGAAATGACTGCTTTGTTTTGCATTCCACCAAACAAGCAAAAACTGGCTACAGGGATGAAATCTACTGACCTCCGTGTGTTCACCACACTTCAAGTTTGAACATTTTGAAAATGGGAGTTAGTTTCACAAAACGAGGATCAGTTGCAGCTTTCTTTGAAGTTAAATATACAGCTGACGTTGCTTGAGGCATTGGATTATCCCACCTGCATAAGGTCGTTCATTACTTAGCATAGTATATGCAGCCTACAAAGGTGCTACATCACTGACGATTGCAAACATGACTACACAAACTAAATTTGCATAAAATATGTCAATGCAGTTGAAAACAAAGACGAGGCGGGATACGGTGATAGAAATCAAAGAAGAAGGGAAAAATCGTGCAGGCCACAGAATGCATTAAGATAAAAAGAAGAGAAGCAGTAGCTAGCTTACACTTCAGAGATCCATTCCCCAGCAAGACAGCTAAATATCCAATTCTATGCTTATTAAGAGAATCATCCGCATATGAGGGACGCCATTTCATATCCCAGGCAACTTTTCCATTGTGGGCCAGGCATAAGACAACCCTTGGAAGAGAAATGTCTTCGGAAGTACCAAGCCTTGGACGTCTAGAATTGTTGTACTGGAGTCAATGTGTCTCTTAGCAGCAATGCAGCAAGCTGGGAACTTAACAGTAACAGTTTTCTCAAACTCTTTAACATGATATCTCAAGCATCTGTCCAATGTAGTTACTTGCATGAGTTTGCTAGGATCGACTTTTCCTAATCTTTCAATGTAAACACCATGATATCCCTGAGGGTAGTACTTAAGAACTTCATCCAATTCAGGAAACTCAAAGTCCTAAACCGAAAAACTCAGTCAGCAATTGTAACAATCAAATTATATAAGAACCGGTGTGATTAAAATAAAACACTTTACCTCCAAGATAGTGTCTGTACCAAAATCCTTTCTCCATTGGATCATATTAGTCCACATTAACTTTGCTTTTCCAAGATCAAATTTCTTAGCATAAAGGAATCTGCAGAGAGAATAAATACTTACACAAATGAGCATGTAATGAAAGAAACATATGAATGATCTCAACATCCACATAAAAGCCACCGTAAGACAAAACACATACATCACTATAATCTTTAACAAGGAAAAAAAACTAGAGATCATGAACCTCAACATGATGTGATAATCATCAAGGCTTGGAGGAAGCAAATGGTCAGAGATGAATGATTGTCTGAATTCAGAGACATATCGTAATTCATCGGTGCCATGAATGTCTTCGAAGGTAAGCGAGAGAGTGCGGTCAATGCAACTCCCTCTGCTAGTGCTGGACCCTTTCCTCCTCAAATGTTTGAATTTGGCTGCTTTCTTCCGTTCTCTTCTCTCATCATTGTTGGAGAAACCTTCAAAACCTGAGAGGACAGACCAAAAATATACTTTCAAAAAAAAATTCATAATGTAGATCTGCGGACGAAACACCTACCTGAAATAAAATAACAGATGTAGTAATCTCCACTCTCAAAAAATAACGAAATTGAGAAATCGTAGACTTACAGGGTCTTGTGAACCGATCAAGAGGACCCGACATTAGGAGAATCGATCGAACTTGACCTCCAACAATGGAATCTTAGAAGAATTCGGAAATTTTCAAAATCGAAATTAAAGGAAATAGAAGATGAAGAAGTAACTGTGAGGAAATTTCGTGGCCGCCGGAAATCTAAAACCATAAATGTTGAACATTCTGGCGTTTTCTTTTCTTCGTTCTTTTGTTATTTTTTCTACCCACAAAGCGGTTAATATTGTTGTCTTCAAGACACGTGGCGATCAGATACTCGTTTATCATGTGAAAGCTCTTGGCGGGTACTCGCTTTCAGTTTTGACATCACACGTGGCTATCAGACACTCGTTCAGATAATAACTTTCGATTCGAAGTTTTTTTTATATAGTTTACACATTATTTAGTTAATTTGAAACAAGAATTATTTTAACCATATTGTTTAGATACAATATAGTATTAATAATCAAGTACACCATTTTTTCCGCTGTCTGTGGGGTTTCTTTGTTTTTACAGAGAAATTATTTAAATTTTAACTAGAGTGGTTACTTACAGATATTACAGAAGATCAATGTAAATATGTACACATCACGATCATTCTACATACATTTTATTTTATTTTGCACAAGTGTACACCTCAGAGAAAGTATTTTTCCAATCTTCACCGCACCATACGAGAGAGAGAGATTTTGTTTTTTAGCAAGCGCTTCTTCCACCACTTGATAACAGCTCCTGGCAATGGCTTCTTCATTATTTACAGAAAATAAAATATAAGATTACTTTGCCTGAAACTGACCAAGCTTGTCTCTCCACTCAGCTACAAAATCATGGAAACCAAACAAGATATTGATCTTTGTTCTTGACCCAATAACATATAATCTACATTTTCAATAAACACAACTCTTAGGGGAGGACTAAGAAAGATCACTAAAGATCTTATATCCCAATGCACAAATTTTTTATCACTGGATTTCAAAAGATTTGAAGAGAGGGTAAGACGACTAAACTTACCGGCTTCATTATACCGTTCTTCATCAACAGCTTGCATCATGTTGCTCAATAGATCGAACTCTTTTGTATCAAGACAAGGCTGACCATTTGGCCTTACCCAAAGATAGCAATTTTTTTTCAAGTTTGTAATTGTCAAATTCACAAGCAAAGGGTCTTAAATGACTAAATTCACTAGTGTCATAGAATTACCGGTCTAGCTCAGTAAATAATAAACCATCTGTAGCAGGTGTTTGCTTTGATAGCTTTCCGGACTCTATGACTCTTATTCCATCACTATAAGCTAGATACTTGTTGACTTGGATAGGTACCTAAAGAATGAGGATTGACATCATTTGTCAACATATACGGTTAAGATGATCGATCTCATGGAGATACCTCTCTGAGATTGTTCCCCTTATAAAAAGAAAGAACAAGTAGATTGGTTATGGTAATATAACTATACCTTGCATCTGACAGCTATGTTAATTGCACCTGAAGAACGAAGATCAAAGCTGACACAATCCGACTTATTACTCACCTGCAATCCCATTCAGAGCAGCCTCAGTGGAAGAAATGAAATGAGATACTAATAGATAACGAACAATGAATTTCATGCATTTCTAGGCCAGAAGTTGCAACCTTTGAAAGGTATAACTGTGCGAAATATGCCTCGTGAACTCTTGTGGTAACTCTAACAAGCCTAACCTGCAGAAAAAAAAATGTTGGAACATTCGTCACAGAAGAATTTGCATAGCTAAAGGGAAAATAAGATAAGAGAGAGGAACCATAAGCTACCTCGTAACCTATTTTGTCAACCATCTCCTTCACCACTTGATACATAGTGGGTCTTGCCTACAAGCAGTAACCAAAAAATCCATAAACCCTCCCTCTTCAAAACTCTTGACAGATTTCAAACAGAAGCATAACGCAAGAATAATAGAAGCCTACTATTTGAACATTTGTCAATGCTGCCATAAGTAACACACTAGGCATCTCCCCTGCAATAAAAAGGCCTGAAGATTCAATACACTGAAAAAAATGGAAAATTTCAACACAAAAACGAAAGAATGCGTTCAATATCACATACAGACGATAATGGGAAGAAGAAGACCAGTTCCATCTTCCATTTTCAGCACAATTGCAGAGTGTGGAGAATAATTAGGAAGATTCCCTCCCTGTGGATTATTGTGAACACATCGAAGTTGCCTTCCATCTCTCATCTTCACCATGAAACCATCAGCTCTACTCTTTACCTCAACTACATACAGAACAACACCAACAACAAATCGATGAATGGAATCAACATACAAGAAGAGAGAGCGAGCGAGAGAGAGAAAATTACCAGCTTCGAGTACACTTAAGTTGACATAATCTTCATCATTCTCGTTAATATTCTCTGCAGTGCTTCCAGGACCATCAGAATGCGAGCTGAAAAGACATCGTATACTCTTACTGCACCTCCGAAGAGTGACAGTAGCAACCTGAGACTTGACATTTCGGGTCTGATTACCAAATAATTGGTTTCTGAGAAACCTCGATTTCGAAACAGAGGAGTTGTTGACAAGTGAAGCAGAGACACCCAATTGTCTGGGACGAACTGTGAGGAGTGTCGAGACGAGTGACCTCCAACGGCTCTCATCTCGGGTGGGCTCAAGCTGGGCCACGGAAAGAGCACTAATGGGTCAACATTAGTAGGCTCAAGTTTAAAGGAATTAAAGATCCAATTCCTAATGGGATTAGGTGTGTGTGTTTCTTGGCATGGAAGTTATCCTATTTCAAGTAGGAAAAGGAGTTGATAAGCGGTTTTCCTAATAGGAAATAGAGGTTCCAACAACTATAAATAGAGGCACAGGGTCATCACAATAATCCATCCACAAAAGAGAGAGAAGAAAAGAAGACAAGAGAGAGCTAGTCTTTCGGTAAAGAGAGTCTACCTCCTAGGGGTCTTCGGTGAGTGTTTTCTTCTTAAGTTTCTTCTTGTTCTTTGTCTTGGGGTTGGGATTAGAAGTAGGTGTCATACTTCCTAGGCATAGCATCACATTGGAGCTCTTCTTGGTGAGGTACCTATCACAAGAAAGCAAGAGAGTTAGTGTGAGAGAGAGACCAAAGACTAAGTGTAATCAAAAGAAACTTACAAGTTGTTTTAGTGGAAGTTAGTAAGCTAGGCTTACTCGAGACGTACTCTCTAGTTTGAGAGGAACTCGTTAAATCTTGTTCTTGGTTAACATAACAAAGCATAAATCGAAACAAACCTAAGTTATAATCGAACTCAAAAACTCAACAAGTGGTATCAGAGCGTAGGACAAGTAGAAGCGTGAGTTATTCCAAGTTCTGCAAGTTCCTAATATCATACGGATTAGAAGTTATTAGTGATCAATCGTTTCAGGACTTGAAACTAAGGAATCATGGAGGCAACTTCAAGGAGGTATGATGTGGAAAAGTTTGATAGGAAAGGAGACTTTGGTTTATAGAAGTACAAGATGTTGTGCCAGCTAGAACTACTCGGTTTGGATTCATGTTTAAAAGAAACAAATCCATCTTCATCAGGCAAGGGAGATCCCAGAGGAAAAGGGAAGGAAATCTCGGAGACCTTACCGGAAGTGAAGATAGAAGTAGACCCAGCACAACAAGAAAAAGAGAAGAGAGCTAAGAATACAATATGCATGAGCTTAGGAGATGTAGTTATCCGGAAAGTCATGAAAGAAAAGACTGCTTTGGCGATATGGCAAGCTCTCGAAAGAGACTATCAATCAAAGTCTCAAGCCAATCGCATCTACTTGAAACAAAAGTTCTCAAGTTTTAAGTTTGAAGAACATAAAAGTATAGATTACAATATGGATATGTTCTTGAAACTAATTAACGATTTGGCTAGCTTGAACATCAACATATCGGATGAAGACCGAGCTATACAAATCCTGACAGCATTGCCAGATCCCTATGAGGCACTAAGAGACACACTTAAGTATGGAGCCGGCAAGACTCAAACCTTAAGCATGGACGATGTCACTAGTGCAGCTTATTCCAAAGAAATTGAACTAAAGGAAAAAGGTTTGTTGAAAACCAGGAACCATTCAGAAGGATTTTTTGTGAGCAGAGGAAGAAACAAGAATAGGAGCTACATCAAAGAAAATCGTTTCAAAAGTAGAGATAGAAGGTCAAAGTCAAGACAAAGACCAACTACAAAGAAAAGGGAGTGTTGGATCTGCGGAAAAGAAGATCACTTCAAAGCAGAGTGTCCTGAAAGGAAAACCAGCAATGCAGCTAATATAGCTAAGGATGTTGAGCTACCTATGGTTCTAACAGTCAGCTTACAAGACACAAGAGACGAGTGGGTGATGGACTCAGGATGTACATTCCACATCACACTAAACAAAGAAGTACTATTTGATTTTAAAGAGATCAATGGAGGTAAAGTACTAATGGGCAACAACACACAGAGTGAGATCAAAGGAATAGGTAATTTAAAGATACAGAATCTTGATGGAACCATCGTGACACTTACAAAGGTAAGATACATGCCAGACATGGGCAAAAACCTCATATCATACGGCCAACTGGAAAAGAGTGGCTGCAAGTATGCAGGTGGAGATTTCACAGTGAAATTCTACAAAGACAATAAGCAAGTGCTCACGGGAAAGTATCAAGAAGGACTGTACTATCTACAAGGATCAGTGTTGCAAGGAGAAGCGTCTATAGCAAGGGCTGAAACAGACCAAGCAAATAGGTGGCATTCAAGACTCGGACATATGAGCTTGAAGAACATGAATGTTCTGGTAAAAGAGGGTTATCTTAACTCTAAGAAAATACACACTCTTGATTTCTGTGAAGAGTGTGTACTCGGAAAGTCACACAAGCAAAGCTTTCCAGATGCAAAGCATACATCAAGAGGTATTCTTGACTATGTTCACAGCGATCTATGGGGTTCAGTCTCAAATGAATCTAGTCTCCCAGGATGCAAATACTTTCTGACATTTATAGACGACTACTCTAAGAAAGTATGGATCAGGTTCTTGAAAAGTAAAAATGAGGTGTTTGAAAACTTCTCCGAGTGGAAGACCCTAGTAGAAAATCAAACCAAAAAAACCCTCAAGTGTTTAAGAACGGATAATGGTCTAGAGTTTTGCAATCAACAAATGGACAATCTATGCAAGGAGACTGGAGTGAAAAAGCATAGAACTTCCACCTATACTCCACAACAAAATGGAGTATCCGAGAGGATGAATCGGACCATAGCCGATAAGATAAGGTGCATGCTAGCAGAGACAGGTTTGGAAAATAATTTTTGGGCAGAAGCAGCTGCCACAGCCGTCTACCTAATTAATAGGACACCTAATGTTTCACTCAACTTCAAAATACCAGAAGAGATATGGACAGGAGCTAAGGCTAACTATAGCCACTTAAAAAGGTTTGGATGCGTAGCTTATGTACACATTCAACAAGACAAGCTGAGTCCTAGGGCTATAAAAGGCTTTTTCATGGGATATCCTCAAGGAACAAAAGGATACAGGATATGGTTACCCGAAGAAAGAAAATGCACCATTAGCCGGAATGTGGTATTTGATGAAGATAAAGTCTACAAAGAAGTCAAGGAAGAAAGTCAACCTAAAGCTAAAACTAAGAGGGTTACTTTCAGAACAGAACTGATTCAAGGACCAGACAACAATGTCATGGTACAAAGCTCTTCAGTCCAAAGTGATACGAATCAAAAAGAAGAAGATACTAGGGACAACACCGGTCAAGGTGGAGTATCTTCAGAGTTGGAAGAAAAAACTCAAGGTGAAGAGGAAGAAGAATCAAAGGAGGAAGAGGTGTCAGAAGAAAAGGAAGAGGAAGAAGCAGAGTCACTGGATGAATACCTACTGACAAGGGATAGGACCAGAAGAGGAAATATCCAGCCACCACAAAGGTATGGCGACTCATCTCACTATGTGGCATATGCATTAGCTTGTGCGGAAGACCTAGAGTTAGATGAGCCAAAAACTCTAGGAGAAGCTAAGAGAAGTAGAGAATGGAAGAAACGGAGATTAGCTATGAAAGAAGAGATGAATTCCCTATACAAGAATGAAACATGGGAAATTGTTTCAAAACCGGAAAAACAGAAAACAGTTGGTTGCAAATGGATTTTCAAGTTAAAAGAAGAAATTCCCGGGGTTGAAAAATCAAGACATAAGGCTAGACTAGTCGCAAAAGAATTCACACAAGTAGAAGGAGTAGATTACAATGAGATTTTCTCACCGGTTGTGAAACATGTATCCATAAGGATCATGTTATCGGTTGTGGTAAATTACGACTTAGAGCTAGAGCAACTAGATGTGAAAACTGCTTTCTTGCAAGGCACGTTAGATGAGGTGATCTATATGGACCAACCGGAAGGGTTCATTGAAAAGGGAAAAGAAAACAAGGTATGTTTGTTGAAGAAATCTCTCTATAGGTTGAAACAATCTCCTAGACAATGGAATCACAAGTTTAACGACTTTATGAAGTCACAAGGGTTTCACAGAAGCATCAATGATTTGTGTGTTTATCACAAAGGATCAACCATTGATGATCAGGTATTCCTATTACTCTATGTTGATGATATGCTAGTAGCGGTTAAGGACTTAAAGAAGATAGTGATCTTAAAGAAAAGTCTAAACATCAAGTTTGAGATGAGAGACTTGGGTCCAGCTACAAAGATTCTATGCATGGATATCATCAGGGATAGAAAGAATGAAGTTCTTAAGCTATCACAAGGAAGGTACCTAAAGCAAGTGCTAAGATCATTCAACATGATGGATTGCAGGGTTGTGGTGTCACCCGTGAACACACAGCTTAAGTTGAAAAGCTTGACACAAGAAGAGTTGGTCAAGAAGAGAATCATCATGGAAGAGATGTCGTATGCAAGCGCAGCATGCAGTCTTATGTATGCCATGATCCGCTCAAGACCAGACCTTACTTATGCTATATGCTTGGTAAGCAGGTACATGGCTAGTCCAGGAAGGATTCACTGGAATGTAGTGAAGTGGATCCTAAGATATCTAAAGGTTTCTATCGACTTAAGTCTAACATTTACCAAGACAGGACATTTAGATATTGAAAGGTATTGTGACTCGGACTATGCAACCGATCTTGACAAGAGAAGATCAATCATAGGGTGTGTGTTCCAGGTTGGTGGAAACACCGTAAAGCTGAAGGTCATCGCCTGATTTGGCGAGAGTGTACTTTGAGATTGCTCTGTCGGTTGAATATCTCAGAGGAAAAGAAAAGAGACTCAAGTTAGTAGCGGTACAAGTCTTGATAAGAGAATCGACAAAAGTTAGATTCTAGATTTTGAAGGCGGTAAAGCTTAAATCGGAAAAAATCGGTTAAGAAAAGTGGCTTACTTTTCGCAGAGAGGCAAGGAGTCGAACTCCTTGCGTTCTTCTTCACCTAAAAAGAAGAAAGATGAATGGGTTAAAGTTCGAAAGAGGAGCTCAAGAAACCGGATCTGAATCGTATAGGTTACAGAGGCGAGGAGAGAGAAGACGTTACCTATTCCTTGAGTCACGGCGGCGTTCCGGCAGACCATCTCGAGCATGTCGTACTCGGAGATTGAAGACTTCTTGGAAGAACCATTGGCATCCATCGAGAAAGAAGAGAGAACGTCGGAAGAGAGATAACGCCGGAAAGAAAGGAAATAAAGATAGCATCAAAAAGAGAAAAGAAAGAGTTCCAAAAAGAGAGAACGTTGGGAAGAGAAAGAGCTTCTTGGTGCGATGAGAGAGAAGCTGCCTGGCACGCGCCTCAACAAGGTGGAGATTGTGAGGAGTGTCGAGACGAGTGACCTCCAACGGCTCTCATCTCGGGTGGGCTCAAGCTGGGCCACGGAAATAGCACTAATGGGTCAACATTAGTAGGCTCAAGTTTAAAAGAATTAAAGATCCAATTCCTAATGGGATTAGGTGTGTGTGTTTCTTGGCATGGAAGTTATCCTATTTCAAGTAGGAAAAATAGTTGATAAGCGGTTTTCCTAATAGGAAATAGAGGTTCCAACAACTATAAATAGAGGCACAGGATCATCACAATAATCCATCCACAAAAGAGAGAGAAGAAAAGAAGACAAGAGAGAGCTAGTCATTCGGTAAAGAGAATCTACCTCCTAGGGGTTTTCGGTGAGTGTTTTCTTCTTAAGTTTCTTCTTGTTCTTTGTCTTGGGGTTGGGATTAGGAGTAGGTGTCATACTTCCTAGGCATAGCATCACATTGGAGCTCTTCTTGGTGAGGTACCTATCACAAGAAAGCAAGAGAGTTAGTGTGAGAGAGAGACCAAAGACTACGTGTAATCAAAAGAAACTTACAAGTTGTTTTAGTGGAAGTTAGTAAGCTAGGCTTACTCGAGACGTACTCTCTAATTTGAGAGGAACTCGTTAAATCTTGTTCTTGGTTAACATAACAAAACATAAACCGAAACAAACCTAAGTTATAATCGAACTCAAAAACTCAACACGAACACTTGGGCAAACAACTGGTGCCTGAAGCGACCTCATCTTCACACTTTGTGGAACAGAACCCATGAAAATTCAAGCATAAAAATGAAAACTTTTTTAGTATCTAACATTACCACATCTCTAAATACTAACTCGATTTCTCAAAATCACAAACGAATTCAACTACTTTTACTTGCAAGAGAAATCACTGATCCCCAGACAAAAATACATCAACTAATCCGAGTAATTTCCAAAAATACACTACAGAATATCACAAACCAAAGAAAAAACCAAAGATCTGTGTATTCTCGATCAAAAGAAGCGAAAACTCGAAATTTATAACATCTCGTAGCTGAATTGACAACGCAATCACATAAAATCTTTTGAATCACTGCAATAACCTGTAATCAAGGACAAGAAGTAGTGAGATTTTACCTTAAATTCGATTGGATAGATCAACAGAAGACTAAAGGAAGATTCTCGCACAGACAGATCAATAAAGAAGCAAATGAGTGAGAGAAGAATCTCTGTGACTCGGTCAATTTAATCGAACCATTGTTTGCGGCAAATGACGAATTTACCATTTTACCAAGCTCTTGCTTTTGTTCGGAAAATTGGCCGGGCAGAATGTTAAAAATGAGAATTCATGTGTATAACCGTGATGACGTGAAGCGTTAACTCGTATGAAACTGACAGGTAATCAAGTAACAGTCGCCGATTAAATTTAGCCTAAATGGGCGCCACGTGTACGGCGCTTGTGTCAGGATGTTTATGGATATTTGATAAGGCTGTTGGATGTACTCCCAAATGGGATAGTGACATTAGTGGGATGTCTGAGACTGCTTTATTATAGCTTCGAAGTAAATGCCACTAAGATGGGCCTAAGCCCAATAAAATATCTATGGGCCCAAGCTTTATAGGTTAATAATGGCTTCACCAGAATGCTTCACTATCCAAATCCCAATTGGATCTGGTGATAAAGGCCGAGGGCGTGCTCTTCTATTGAAGGAAGAACAGAAACGAACAGCTCTCTTTGCGTATTATGGATCTCTTACGTAGGATATTCCTTGCTTAGTCCGTGAGGAATGAGGGTACACATTTCTCTTTGTAATCAAACCGTCATCACAATTCTTAAGTCTGATATGTGAATTATTTTTTTTTTAAATAATCATTAAATGAATAGAAGAAAATGACAGCAACAAATATATATATATATACATATATATATATATATATCATTTGCTTGAGAATTCAAATGTACTAGGAAAGGCATACGTTGAGAGCAATTCGTTTGCATCCACCACTGGTTAATACTCCAATTTTCACCTTTTTGCAAAGGGATTAAAAGAATACGCGTTGAAGAAAAAGAATTTCGAAAATTTTAGCTTCAAAATTGAATTGAATAGTCATAAAATTTGAAATTTTTTTAAATATTTCTACCCGATTTATCCGAATAGAATCCAACCCGAAATCCGAACAATATACTCAAAAGCCCAAAATAAAAATATTTATCCAAAAATATTAGGTATATTTAGTTATAATTTTATATCCAAAAATAACAAATAACAAAAATATAAGAAATAACCTAAATATCCAAAAATCTTAATTTATATTTTTCAAAATTATACAGTTTAAAAAAAATTAACCATATTTTATTAAAATTGAACCAATTTTTATTCCATTTGAACAAAGTTTTAGTTTTTTTTTTTAATCGAAAACCGAACTAAAACCCATCCGAACGGACACTTTTCCGAACCGAAACAAACCGAATAGTTATAAAACCGAACGAATCCGATACTCGAATTATCCGAAACCAAAAAAAACCCGATTCGAATCCGATCCAAAACTCGAATGCGCAGGTCTAGTTGACACAGTCATTGATTCACAGTCACAACGAAACTACGTGCCGTTTGGCGTTTTGTTTCCAATACTCAAAAACAGCATGCCGTTTCCACAATCCAGTGATGTATATATAGAGGAATGTAGACAAACAAACACAAGTCTCTCCAAACTACAATAGTCTCTCCAAACACAAACAAACATGTTTTGAAGAAATTTCACTCGTAATGTAATCGTCGATGTTAGTATATGTGTAACCACTTGGATTTAAACCCATGCATTGCAAAATGCATGTCGTTGATAAAAAGTAAAAACAAAGATTAATAGATAGATTATCACAACTGCAAGTATTCTTTAGCGTGAATCTTATACACACACATACCAACATTTGGCTTACAAGTGTATTATACACAAAAAGTAACCTACGCATCTACTATATATTCCACAGATATGGGTTTGTATTATGCTTAACTATAAAAATGCAAAAGCACTTTTCTTGTGCTTCAAGAATCATGTTCTCTGTGCCAAGAACCATTATTTCAAACAACAAAGTCGTGTAAGTGATGGGAGTTGGAGAATATGCTTTCTTGCTGGTTGTTTCCGCCTATGTAACGGTAATCATCGACAACAAACCCGTGATAGTTCATCGGAGTGTCGTAATCCGCTGACCGGCTCATCTGTTGTTGTTGTGGCTCATCATCATTGCCTGAAACACGGTCTGGTTTAGTTTCTGATGAGAAGACAATGTTTGTTGTGTCTGCAGATGAATAAGTGAGGTTTTTGTTGTTGTTCTCTTGCTGCTGCTGCTGCTGCTGCGAGGAGGAGTCTTCTTGGTTCGTGCTGTTGGGTTCTTGAGAAGATTTGGAGATTAGTAACTCAGATTCATCACCAAACTCTTCTTTATACATCTCTTCAATCATCGGTTTCCATAGACGAACTCTTGCGTTTATGAACCAATTAGCAACCTAATTACAGAGCAGAGAAACAAGAGTGACTCAAGCAGAACACACAAAGATTGCAATTTTAAGAAAAGCAGACAAAAAGCTCGGTTTACCTGGTTTTTCGACAGTCCTGTCTGTTTTGCAAGCATGATTTTCTCTGATTCTTTAGGGTATCTACAAAGAAAAAGAAGAAAAGCAAACATTAAGCCTCTTAGATGTTATGGAATGGGAAATTAAAATGGTTGTAACTTGTGAGAGAATAAACACATACGGATGAAGAAAATGTTCGAAGAGCCAAGCGCGAAGAACAGAAACAGAGTTTTCAGGAAGACCTCTTTGAGGTCTCCAAGCGGGTCGAACCATTCCAAGCTGTTGATGCAAAGCTCTTTGCTGTCTCAACCGTTGATCTAAATACCTCAGCCTGGGTATTCTCTCTCCTTGTTGCTCATCCGATTCTCCTCCTTTCTTCCCAAGTTTCTCTCTAATAATCTGAATTTGTTCCTTTATGGAGTCGCGCAGAGCGCGAAAATGGCTAGAGATTCGGTTTAGAGCAACTGATGTGTAAGGCTTAGCTGACCCAAGTCCTGCTACTATCTCAAATGATGAAGCCAATGCTTCCATTTGATGATAATATTGGTTATACCTTTTATCTACCTGCAATCATTAACACATAAAATTAGTTTTATCCAGTCCAAATTCAAATTGAAATAAACATTAAACCAAAGAGGACATAAACCGATGCAATTTCATCATTCGTCATGTTCTAACAAGGACGAAAACTGAACGACAATAATAATCTACATTTGAAGAAGTAGTTATAAGTTAATTAAATAACTACCTCATCAAGCATCGTACCTTAACCAAAACTGAACGACAATATATAATCTACCATTTGAAGAAGTAGTTATAAGTTAATTAAATAACTACCTCATCAAGCATCGTCAAAAGCTTGTTCTTCTTGTTCTGAAGCTCCTCACGTTCAGTTGTAGATAACTCTATTGATTTCCCATTCGAATCACTCGATATCTCGCCACTGCCTCCTCCTCCTTCTGTTTCCTTAGAACCATTGTTAAAGTCGTCAACTTTCATCTTCTTCTTCCCATTTTGGTTTAGTTCTTTCTTGACACTAACCACTTCATCAAGCAAATTCTGAGCCGGTTTAAGGTACCGAGAACGCAAAACGCTGCTCATAAACCCTCCTGATGTTTCATTATAACGAAAATTGTTGTAGTATCCATTTCCGCCATTAGCAGCATAGCCCGAGGAAGGATCAGATTGACTCAACAACAACATCTCTTTGCTCTTCACACTGTTCTCATCCACATTAAACGATGACGTTTCCTTGATTGAAACTGCAGGATTTTGTGCAAAACCCAATTGGTATTGATGATAGTGAAACGGAGGAACAGAGATAGGAGTGCCGAGACTTAGAGACAGTCCGTGACCCTCGTGAAAGCTTAGGTCACTGCTCGAAACGGTACCGTTTCCTGTAGTAACGTCTCCGTTGAAATTTTGAAGACCCGTTACGACGTTTCCGGTGGTGGGTGGGATAAAGACCATCTCGTTTCGAACATTATCGCCGCCGGTGAAAGATGCTGCGGCGTCGGAGGAAGAAGAATCTTGTTGGTGCTGTTGATGGTTGAGAAAGATTGGTTCTTGCTGGTAACAGCCGACATTACTTGGGTAGTAAACCGCCATGGTTTTTAGTATTTAAACAGCTTTTTTTAGAGAGTTTTATTACAATGAGTTCTTAATTCGATGAGTTTGGTCGGGAAATGAGATCCTGCAAAACAGAGATAGAGTCGTGTAAGGTGGAAATTATAAAGTTTCTGATGGAATCTAAGAGAGGTTAAAACATCGTAATCATTCACACCAAACAATTGTTTTTATCATCAACAGTTTCGAAAGCAACAAACAGAATCGGCCCAAATTTTCCGAGGATTAAAGTCAAATTTTGAATAAAGCATATGTTTTTCGGATGAAGTGAAGAAACCCAGAAAAACCAATTCAGGAATTATGTAATCGTAGAGGAATACCCGATCTATCAAGATGAAATTGGAAAGGAAAAAAAACCTAATTGGAAGATGATAAAAAAAATGCAGAGTAAAAGAAGTTGTGTAGCTCAACCCAGTGACTCAAAAGCAGAGAAGATTCAATTATTACATAAAGTAAAGTGTTTTTTGATGATTTCATCTCCATATGAGAATTTCCAAAAACAAAGGGAGAAAATTAAAAAATATAGATAGTAAACAAAAAACAAGAAACACAGTACAGATCAATCATAGACAGAATCAAGAATCAAAAACTTGGACTGTGAAGTTAAAGAAAAAAACTACCTGAGGTAGAGAAGAATCAAACTTTAGAAACCCTAGAGATTGTTTGTGAGTGTGGGTGGATGTGGTTTAATCAGAAAACACAAAAGCAGAAGAGTTTCCAACAGTTGAAGACAAAAAAGATCTGAGAACCCAATCCCGAGAGAGAGATAGAGAGACGATTAATAATTGCGAAATAATCAATTTTCACTCCACAAGAACAAAACCAACCCGACTTATCATCGGGACATTAGACACCAACCCAATTTTTTAAATTAAAACATTTTTTTATTTATACAATATCAACAATAAAATAATGACACCACCGGAAAGTTTTGACAACCGCTACCTGTAATTTTTAATCTTTTCCGGCAGAAGCTTCTGTATCTTATGCTTCGAATATAAAAAAATTAAGTGAGTTTTTGTATGCCAACCATTCCTAGAGAAACACGTGAGCGCACAAAAATAACCCATTTTCGGATTAGGGATAAATTTTCTTATGACTTTAACGTACAAATTTAACGATTCCACAAATAAATGAATTTTGTCGATTATAAAATAATTGAGTGATGGTGTGCTGTCATTGACTTGACTCATACTACTTTTCTGTATTTTTATGTTAACTATACACACACAAAAAAACGCAAGGCAAGGATGTATGGTAATGTATTAGTTATCATTATTAACAGAAAAAAATTTCTTATTACAAACTATTATTTTAAATAATACATGCAGTCTTTTTTATGGTTAATAGTTTCGTGAACGATTTTACAACATGTATTTCTACATGCTTTACAATAATCTATGATAGAAGAATAATATATTGGTCTTTATTAAACTACACTAATTTGGATTTTCTGAGAATCGATACCAAATTTATTTTAATAGTTCGGTTAAGCATTTAACGAAAGAACTTCCGCAATATATTTGTGTCAATATATAAGAATTTTAGTCCTAGTACATATAAAAAAAAACCGAATCTACCTATTTACAATAAACGAAATCATCTATAATGCATACATAGCCATGGGTATATATACGAAACCAATTCTCATGTGCGAAACTTTAACGATTTTCTGATTTGTGTACGTGAGGCTCCGAGATATTGAATTTATTTCTCGATAAAAATATTGAAACTATTACCTGCCACATATTCTACGCCTGGATTTGTGTTCCAGTTTTAAAGTGTACATTATAAATAATTGTTCTAAGTTCCTTTTCAATATTTGTTCCTTTTTTTGTTAAATCTATATTTGTTCCTTGCTTTCATTATAATTATAAAATTCGAGAAATTTGATAAAACTTCAAACAAATCTGGATTTACTACGCTTTTGAGTGCGTTCTTATTATATTGACTACTTTTTGTGGTTTTCATCAAAAAAATGATATGAGGGACATACAGTGTGATGCATGGTGGCGGAAATTAAACTCCATCAAATAAAACACAGAAATACCATTATACGTAGAAACTTGAAGTTACAAAAGTGCCCCTGAGAAGCTGGTTTAAGGAAGAAGATAAAACAAAGGTCGGTGTGTGCCTGCTCAATTGCTTAATTGAGGGATTAAATAACTTAACAACCAGTTGGCGAGTCCCTCCCTACTCTTCTGTTATGCCCAACTAGTATATACCCAAATATTAAAGGAAAATTTGTTTAAATTAAAATAATATTTTAGTATTTTAATTGCAATATATCTTTACTATGTTAAAAAATTTTAGCTTAATGATTATTATTGGTAGATATAACATAAATTTAGAATTTTTATTTTGTTTTATAAAGTCCAATATTGACCCAGAATATAAATATTGGTATTTAAACAAATGAAAATCAATAAATATAAAAAAGAAAAAGAAATTTCCACCAAAGAGAATTTGTTGCCACTGTCTGGCTATGAAATATATGGATCCAAATCTAGATTTTAGGAGTATAGAATTGGTAGTGTGTATACTTCAATTGACAGAAGTTTTCAAACTCTTGTGTTAGTAATTCAAATATCCATAGTTTTTGAGCAAATAAAAAAAGCGTTACAGAAAGTTTAAGATTTATATTTTTTGAGATAAAATAGAGATGAATATGAGTTCACCGTGAATGGTTTCAGTTTCAAAGATTGTGAGATCGTGAACACATGGCTTAATCATATATATATATGAAAAAACTGATAAGTAATATGATTTAACTGAATTTGCATTTTGAAAAAGAGGAAGAAAGGAGTTATAGAGGAAAAAAAGGAAGGAAAATTTTAGTTTTAATTTTGCATCTTTTTCCTTATTTCAGCTTCTATTTTGTTTTTAATTGGAATTAAATTGAAAAACAAAATCTATATGGCAGATTTTGGTTGGCCAAATGACTTGTGGTTTATAAGACAAATGATTCTTTCAAAGTTCTTGTCTTTTTGTTTTTTCTTAGTTATAAACCTTTTAGTTATACATGTATATAAATATATTTGATCTCTTATACTGTGCATGTTTGTATTTACATATTCCGTATCGCAGAATACATAAATATTACTATCTTTTATAGCTCCACTAACTGAATTTCTTTCTTCTGATTTTTAATTTTCAATATATTGATTTATACTTTTCAGCGGAAAACTATTTGAGTAAAAGAAAAAAAAACAACTCGTTTTTTTGTTTGTTGGAGATTGGATTTCGAGCGGCCGACACAAAATCATTTGGGAAGTACGATTGTGTTGGAAAATTATTCATATGTTTGAGTCTTTGAGATATGATTATATTGACTTTGATTCCACGTGGATGTTAAAAATAAATACAGGCAGATAGCTGGTGAGAGATGAATTAAATGTAATGAAATTTGAGATAATTAATTATGTAATTGTTTTTATAATATTATGATGACGATTTTCTAAAAACGTAGTATAATTATGGCAAGTGTTTAAAAATAAATATACTAATAATTTAAGATGACGATGAATGATGATGCAAAACGGGAAAAAGGTGTATGATTAAGAAACGAAGACCTTTGGTTTGGAGGAAAAGGTTAAAAAGTCTAATTCTTGCCTATTGTCAAATATATTAATTACATGGATATCCAAAAACTTTATACTCCATAAATAGCCACGAGTTATGGCCGTGTAACGAAAAGCAAATGTATTTATTGCGACATACATTGTTGGACCATATATATGACGACGGATCATCACCACCAAATTTCATGTTTGTAGATCGAAATTGTGGGAAATAGTCATCACTCATTAGTCATTGTGCTCTTCAATATTATAACCAAACAGAAACGAACCAAAAGCGTATCAGCAAAGCCAAACCGAAGCCAAGCTTTTAATAAACAGCTAAAAGTTTATTTTTTTCTGTCAACTAAATTTAAATTGCTTATAAAAAAATTTTGGGTTAAAAACAAACAAATTATTTTGCTGAAAAGTCAAAGTTAAATATGCATTAGACTGAACTGACTATAATTCGGGTTTCAATTACGACTATAATCGACGAGTTTAGTTTTAGCAAATAGGCCCTTTAGGGATAACCAAAAGAATAGGCCTTTTAGATCCATTATAATTTTGAACGCTAAGCATTTTCTTTCTGAATACTGCTAACGGCGTGAATTTCAAAGTCCTGCAAAAGAGCACACTGATTAGCGCTTTACCAATGAATCAGTAATCCATCTTCTTCTTCCTACCAATTTCCCTCTCGATTTCTCTAGTTTTCTACTTGGGAGAGCAGAGATCCTTGGAATCGTGACTGTGGGAAACCCTAGGATGTGATTCTAGCTGGAGATAACAATGGTGAAGCCATCGACGACTGTGTGGGTAACAATGCAGAAGAAGAGATGGCTTCTGACTGATGATTCTATTGATTTTATCTGTATCAACACTCGGAATGATTCTCGTTAGATCTACATTTTATTCCTGTAGTGTTAGTCGGAAGTTATGCGGCTCAATCGTGGTGGAGAAGTATGAGAGCAGTGACGTTAAGATCCGATCCGTTTCGGGATCGCTGAATCCTCTCAGTTTCATGAAATCGAAGCTCGTTTTGCTTGTTTCTCACGAAATCTCGCTCTCAGATGAAGTTCGTGCTCGTGTTTTCTCTATGGGTTTTCTCCATTGGTTCTTCTCTGAAGTGATTATGTGGTGTGATTGATTTAGGTGGACCTTTACTGTTAATGGAATTGGCGTTTTTGTTGAGAGAAGTTGGTGCTGAAGTTTTTTGGATCACTAATCAGAAATCAGTCGAAGAAGATGAAGTGATCAAGGTTTTGGAATACAAGATGTTGGATCGAGGAGTGAAGGTTGAAATGACCTCCATAGTTATTTTCGTTGATTCTTATCATAGTTATGTGAATCAATATATTGAATACTTTCAGGTCATTTCAGCAAAGAGTCAGAAAGCTGTAGATCCAGCTTTAAAGTCGGATTTGGTTGTTTTAAATACTGCTGTTGCTGGCAAATGGCCTGATGCTGTTCTCAAGGACAATGTTCCTAAAGTTCTTCCTAAGTCCTCTGATGGATTCATGAGATGAGAGGTCACTATTTCTGGTAGGGTTTCTTCCATTGAAAAGAAAGAAAGCTGATTTAAGACCTCTGAGACCGTTTAGCTCAAATCAGATTTAGTCAAGCACCTCCTTTTTATTGCTGCCCCGATGATTGATTCCCACGCTACTTCTGAATACTGGAAGAACAGAACACATGCTCGCTTAGGGTCTGTTTTCTCTCATGCAACTTCTTATTCCCTTTGCAATCAGCTATGTTTAAGAGTCTTGGCGACATTTCGGTTTTTAGCATTAACGTCAGAAGCTTAACAGTGTGTGTGTATTCTGAACTGTTGTAACACAGGATTAAAATGCCTAAAACTTTTGTCGTGCACCTAGGAAATAGCAAGGAGTTGATGGAAGTAGCTGAAGATAGTTTTGCCAAGAGAGTTCTCCGTGAGCAAGTTTGAGAATCTCTTGGAGTGCGGAATGAAATATACTATTTGGCATTATTAATAGTACCGTCTCTTACATTCTTTCTGTTCTTCAGTTTCTTCAAGAACCATAATCTTCTAAAAACTCAAAAGTTTTGCTTACTTTGCTTTTGACTGGTGCTTCTCTTATTGCAGGTGTATCTCGAGGAAAGGGCCAAGACCTATTCCTCCGAGCCTTCCATGAAAGTCTTAAAATAGTCAAAGAGACTAAAACACTTCAGGTACCAACAATGCATGCAGTGGTAGTAGGAAGCGACATGAATGCACAGACGAAATTCGAGACAGAGCTACGCAACTTTTTCCAAGAGAAGAAACTTCAGAAGATTGTCCACTTCGTCAACAAAACAGAAGAAGAATGTTTTGGATCTTTCTTTTCAAAAGAAGGCAAAGTTGGATCTTTCTTTTCGAGGGCAACAACTATATCATAGTTTTGGCCTACACTTCCTTGTATCACTGAGTACTCATGTTTCTTATCACCATGATGGCTATTTTGATGTGAGTGCATAACAATTTTCGACACGGGATAATTCTCTTTAGGAATTGGTTGAATGTGAACACCAATAGCATCCAAATACCAACCAGCTTCTCCATGGAACCCAATAATCTTCGATTCTGATTTTGGCAGGCGAAGAATGTACCTGACTCAACACCAAACGGTCCATATTTTCTGCGGTACTCTCGAAAGTAAGTGACCGGACACAGAGATTCCCCATACGCCAAAGCTACCATAGGTTCCATGTACTGATATCAGATACTCATGTGGGTAATCAAGTTTGACCTAAAAAACAAGAGAACAGTGATCAGTTTCTGAAAACTAAAAGAATATTTATAAGATAACGAGTCTCAATCATACCTTATCAAACTTCTTGCCTCCCTTTCCTCCACGTTTTTCTGACCAAATCGAGCTACCGTTTTTGTCATACTCAACTTGGATGGAGTCTATACCAGAACCATGGACTATAATCATTTGCCTTACTGTTGTGTACATTCCATCATCCCAGGCTTGCCTTCAACACTCTGCAACAACCAACTTCAAGTTAATATTTACATAATCATAACTGCAATATCAGCTTTTTGTGGTGGAAATTTCAATATAGAGAAACAGAAGAATGAGGGTAAACAAAGGATTTTGCCAATACCTTCTCAGATTAAGATGATCTCTAAAGTCTCAAAGCAAGTGTAAGAAGTTCGAGTAAAGAGATAGATAGCTGACTACTGCAACACATAGCTTAGACATTTGATGGGAATTTATGATGGATGAAAAGGTGACGTTAGTGGTTGGGGATTTAATGGAATATATCAAATTAAGTTGCAGAATACACGTTATCACTAGCAATTCATTCTGGTTTCCACTATCAAAGGAAGTCATGGAAGGAAAAAAGAATCATATTCTTCATAGAATCATATTTCCCAAGATAACAAAGACATTTTCTTATAAAAATGATACACAGATTCAAAGTTGTTATCAAAAAGAAAAAGATAACAAAAACATTCACTATTTTGAACCTTTCCTAAATTGGTAAAGTTCCCTAGCTGGTGCCCATACTATTAAGAATGTTTAGATTTCAAGGTACTGTTGCAGGTGGAGCTACCAAACTGCAACAAATTTTACTCAAGCCATGCTGCTAACTCAATAATCTCTTAATAACTGCAGAAAACAATATGAAAATGATATATTACGTGATTATGTGGTTAAAAAGATAGCTCAAATCAAGTTAAGTCGTACCTTAGTGGTGTATTAAACACTCTACCAATAATCTTTACAGGAACAATATCCATTCTTAAAATGGTGCAAACACCTTGTGTCTTCCAGCATTATCTCACAGCCATATCTCTTAGAGACGTATTTTGCAGTATTGTGGCAATCTCGACACATCCTAAGATTTTTCAAGATCCTTATCGTCTTAGATGCATGCGATGAGGAAATTAGACCAAAAGCCATGGCAAACTTTTCACTGTGAATTCCACAAGCTTCTTCCTTTCCTTCTTCCTCAATCAAAAGTTCGCCATTATATTGGTCATTTCTATGATCCAGCCTACACATTTTTTCCACCCAGGGATAGAGAACATCAGTACATAATTTCGACTGATCACCTGTTGTGAATGTGTGAATTAAATTTCTGACTTCAATCCAGCTTTGCCCAATAGGTTTCTTCAGCAAGTTTTCTCTCCTTGGCTTCTTTCCTTCTAATGATCTCCCAAGTTTTGCACCTAATGCATAGATCTGCGAAACCATATTTTCAGTGACCGGATTTTCAGGTTCCAAGGAGAATAAGTTCTCTGCTGCATGGATTGCCAAGTCAATATCACCATGAATCCTACAGCCAGTTAAGAAGCTTTCCCAGATGGGTATCTCTGATTGAACATTCATCTCCTGGATAAACTGCAGAGCTTCTTCAAGTCTGTTGGATCGTCCATACAAAGCTATCATAGCAGAACAATGTTCCAGAGCAGGAATAATATGGTAATCATTCGCTATGCTTGAGAATACTTTCTTTCCTTCGTCTACATTTCCCATTAGACCGTGTGCAAGGATAATACTAGAAAGAGTTCCCCTATTTGGCTTAATCCCCTGTGTCTTCATTTGATTAAAAAGATCAAGAGCTTGACCATAGCTACCATGTAAAACATGAGCTCCTATCAGAGAATTCCAAGTAATGATATCTTTTGTTTCCATACCCTTGAAGATGGCTCTTGAGTATCCTATATCCCCTGACTTAGCATAAGTATCAGTTAAAGCATTTTTAACAGCATGAACAGCATCTAGGTTTCTCCGCAATACACATCCGTGTATCTCTCTTACCATTTTCGTCGCAAGAAGATTAGCACAAGCGGGTAAGAGACTTAGAATGGTAACTGAATTTGGCATGAAGCAAGAAGACTGCATTTTCCGAAAAAGTTCCAAGGCCTCGTTCCTTTTTCCGTTTTGTATGTAACCCGCAATAATTAGGTTCCATGATGCAGTATTCCGCTGAACTTTTCCATCTTTTTCCATCTTCTGAAATAGGTCCATAGCTTCACCCTCATCTCCATTCTTAATATATCCTGAGATCATCGTATTCCATGTGATAATATTTGGTTTTACATTTTCATCTTGCATCCTTGTAAACAATTCATAAGCCTTCCCACAATAGCCTGCTTGGCAATACCCTGTTATCATTGAGTTCCAAGTATATACATCCTTATTCTTAACGGAATCAAAAACTTTCCTTGCATCTTCCAGTTTCCCACACTTTGAATACATATCAACCAGAGAATTTCCCACAAGCACATCATCGATAAAACCCATCTTCACAGCAATAGAGTGAACTTCTGAGCCCAGGTTTAGAACTTTTAAGCATGAACAAGCAGACACAGCACTCATAATAGTGACTCCATTCGGCACTACACCCGCTAAAAACATCTTCCTAAACATATCTAATGCCTTAAATCTCATCCCATTATGAATCAAGCCAGAAATCATAGCTGTCCACGTAAACACATCAGCAGTTATACCAAACCTCTCCATCTTCTGCATCAAATCCAGTGCAGCATCACATTTCCCTAGCTGGTTATAACCCCCAATCAATATGTTCCAAGTCACTAACCCTGGGGAAATTCCTTCTTGTTCCATCTCTTCGACTAATTCTACAGCTTCTTCATGTTTACCATTTTGGCAGTAAGCTAACAGTAATGAGTTCCAAGCAACCACATCTCTCTCCTCCATGCGTCTAAAAAACTTTGTAGCGAAACTCAATTTACCACATTTCGCATACACAGCTAAAATCGAGTTGCTAACACGCAGACATGAATTCATCCCAAGTTTTATGACCATTAAATGAATCAACTTCCCAGTCTCAACATCTCCACAATTCGCACATCCCTGTAAAATCTTTGGGAGCAAGAAATCATCAGGCAAAACTCCGTCTTCCATCATCAAACGAAAGAGCTTAGAGACTTCTCTCCAACGATTTTCCCTCGAGTAAGCACCAATCATGGCAGACCATGTGTACAAATTTCTATCACGCATAGAATCAAACACCTTACGGGCATCAACAAGGCACCCACATTTAGCATACATACTCAACAGCTTAGTCTCCACAAAGACGTCAGGTTCAGGAAAAAGACCGAACCGAGCATGAAGGATACGACCCAAATGGACAGAACCAGAATCAATGCACGATTCCAACAAGTTGAGGTAAGTGCTTCGTTTTAGCTTGGATCCTTGTTGAAACAATGAATCCAGAGCTTTCTCAGCTTCGAGAAGACTTCCGTTTCTACACAAGTAATCCAATTGCTCATCGGGGATAACAATGGGTTCTTTCTTCTTGATGAAAGATAGATTTTTCTTTCTGGATTTTGAATGATCTTCAGGCAAAGTCTCCCCTTTTGCTGGAATCTGATAATTCAAACAAGTTTTGGGAAATGATGGTATGAAGAGCTTATCCATTATCTACCAATTACTGTTATTAACTTGAATGGCTTTACGAAAAATTCTTCTCCTTTAACTCTCGTTTTACAAAATCTCCAACGAGAGCTTACAGATAAACAGAGTAATAAGAGTATAAGCTCACGAAGAAGATAAGAACATGCAACCTCGGTAAATGGGGTACCGTGGCAAAAATATGAAACGTAATTTCAACTTCCAATCAAGTTTTTACACGTGGCACATGAATGCTCGCACAAAAAATATATCCAATTTTCAGCTCAGAGATAAAAGTTTATAAAGCTTTGTACTAACTTCTTCTTCCTCTACTGTAATGGCGCTTCCAAGCACTGTCTCATCTCCTTCCTTCAAATCCACGCCGCCGTATCTCTCCGCCTTCAACCTTAATCCTCTACGTTTTCCAGCTTCTTACTGGACCGGTAATAACCGTCGAAGCTGTAAGCTCATCTCCTCCTTCCGATGCTCATCGTCGTCGTTCTCCGAGAAGCACCACAACGCAAATCCACCCAAATCAGATGACCTAGTCGAGCTCCTCTCTTCCCACTACCTCTCGTCCTCTTCCCCGGCGCAACAATCCCGCTCCAGATCTTCGAATTCCGTTACCGAGTCATGATGCAAACATCCGATCTCTAGAAGGGCTCTATAGTACCAAATCCTTGCCATTTTCATTGAAAAGCCTGTGAAAATGCTATCTATAGAAGTTTGCTTGATCAGAGTTTCAATGCCTCATAGTGGTTTAGTACTGAATTACACCGATGATGAACTGGGGAATTCAAAACACGTGTCTAGAACTGCTTTAGATGATAAGCTGAAATGTATAATCTATGAAGGTTAGTAATAGTTATTTCGGCTTTGTGAATTTATTAATACAGGATAAATTATGCATACTTGAGCTATGCCTATGGACAACTTTGGCTGCCTCAGTTTCTTTGTCAAAACATGAGCTTAGTTGATTTGGTATTAGGTTGTGTTATTTGAATTATGGGTCCAGTCTAGTTGAGTCCTATAGTTTCAAATCATCAATATTAAAAAAGATTAGTTCGAATGGGTTAGTTCCAGACCATCAATATTATAAAAAAAAAAGATTAGTTCTAATGGGTTTAGCGGCGTAGAAACAATGTGGGGGCGTTTGCATGGTCAAACACGGCGATTGCGTTCAAGTAGGCTTTGCATCAATTTGTAGACTAAAAGATTCTAAGTAAAATTTGTCAAAAGGAGCATTAAAGGAATTTCTGAAACGTATGAACTAGGAAGTTGGATTATCCCGTAATCTTTCTTTGTCGATGGCGAAAATAACAAGTCAACAACAACATATTATAATGCCATTTTTCTTAATAAATTGATTAATTAAAAACCGAATCATAAATCCAATCATGAATATCGTTGACATAGATAACTGAATCCTGAATATCATCACATCTCTTTTGTCGATTATTGCTTGAATTTTGTTAAGACATGTATAATTCTACTTCCGAGTGTTATTACACACTTTTTTCTATGAAGAAGCAACGTGGAAGAGTTGAAAACGACGACGCGTAACAAGAGCTCACTTGATTGACCATTACGCCGCCGAGGTAGACTTCTCTTACATATATATAAACAACACATCTCTTTCCCTTATCCCAACAAAAAAAAAAACCTCAAAAACATCACAACCAAATCAACCTCCGACTTTCAAAGTCAAATCGCTTAAGACCTCCGACCGACAATTAGTTCCAAATCATGGCTCAGAATAATCAACCGATTTTTCAGACCAAGCCACAAGGTAATAATAATAATAACAAATAGCCAGATCTCTCCTTTCTTGATCTCCTCTTCTTGCAAACAAATTTTGATTCAATTATCTTCTCTCTTTTTGCAGAACAATTTGTGCAGATACCAATCAACATCGAGCGTGATTCAACCACCCTCATGAACCAAACCGGAAACTCAAACCGAAAACCAAACCACTGGCCAACGATTATCATCTCAATCATTTTCGTCATCATCGGTCAATCCATAGCAAAACTCCTAGAAAACTTCTACTACGATAAAATCAATCGAAGCGAGTACGATGAAAACCGTCAAAACGACGGCGTTTGGACTCAATCTCTTCTCCAAACCGTTGGATTCCCTCTTCTTCTCCTCCCTTTCATCATCTTCACCACCAAGAATAAACGCAATCGTCATCAACAACCTCCGATCACTTCCGATCAAATACACTACAAATCCTTAGCCGTAATCTACATTTGCATCGGAATCATTATGGCGGTTCAAGGAAGACTCGCAGCCATGGGAAAACTCGAGATTCCATTTGGAGTTTTCACTCTGATCTACACAACACAACTCTTCTTCACTCCGATTTTCGCAGCTTTCATCAACAAAATCAAATTCAATAGATGGGTTGTAATCTCTGTGATCTTATCTATCGTCACCGGAGCTCTCACTTTCTCCTCTTCATTCGGCGGCGAGCCAGACGAAGCAGAGGAGAATTACGGAAGAGGCGCATGGGCTGCTCTGTTCGCCGGACTCTGTTTCTCTCTTCTCCTCTGTAATATTCAAAACGTTTTCGACAGTTACATCTTCAAACGCACTGAATTAACCACTAGAAAGCCAAGCTTCGCCTCTGTTTTTGAAGTCTTAATCTTCTCCTCCCTGGTCGCTACGATCATCTCCATCGTGGGTCTGCTAATCGCCGGCGAGCAAGACGATTTGAAGAGAGAAATGAATGCATTCTCAAAGGGGAAAGGTTCGTATGTGATGGCTATGATTGGTGAAGCTGTTTCGTGGCAGATCTATTGGGTTGGGATTGTGGGACTCGTGTTCTCTGTCTCGAGCGTGTTGTCGAACGTGATCAGTGTTATCACGTGGCCGATCGTGTCGGTTCTTGTGGTGATCTTCTTCAACTTCATGGATGATGAGTTCGATGTGTTTAAAGGTGTTGCCTTGATTACAGCTGTCTTAAGCGCCGCCGCTTATTTCTTTAGGCTTCACAAAGAGAACCGTATGGCCAGTTAGGTTGGAGTTTCCTGATTCTTTTAAAGTTTTCTTACTTAACTTAATCGTTTATTTGTGTGTAAGTGTGCAAGTAACAGCTTCGGTTGTAGATGTAAATTTATTTTATTTTTAATTTGTATGCTTTACAATGAAATGTTTGGAAGTGTGCAATATTTTCATGGAATTTATCTTTAGGATGATGGTCTCCATGCATCTAAGGTTCTAGCTACTTACTATCGTGATCTAATCACTAGGCAGTCTAGGCTAACCAATGGCATATGAGATCCATCACTTAATCTCAATTGGTTTAAGACTCCCTTTATCAATTATTGTTTTTACTCTTTTTAAATGCAAATCTGTATATGCAATGCAACACTCAACAAATTACACATACTTTAATCTCTCAATCAAGCATTATGTCTATCTAACCACACCAAGAGGCAACACAAATCTTAGTAGGGACCGTTATTAAATGCATCCTTTGAGTTAATTAAATGGCGTTCTCTCTGCAGCCAATATGCACTGCCAGCAGCACATTCTCCTTCGCCGACTCTCACATCATTGATTTTGATTCAATAGAGTAAAAGTCGAATATAAAAAAGAATTGTACTATGTTCAATCGAAGATAAAAAAAACGTATGGTTAATAACTTCTAGTTAAACAAAATTCTTCATTTCCAAAAAAAAAAAAGAAAAAAACTAGTACACCGCCAAGGTCGACCCCTCTGCTCTCTGTGTAGAATAAACACCACACATCCAAACATTCATTATCCAACCATATCGATTCTCTGAATACTGAAAATCAATTATTTACAATCTCCGACATCAGTTCCAAGCTCAGTCACAGATAACTGAAACCATGGCCAAGAATGATCAGCCAGTTCAAACCAAGCCACAAGGTATATAATCTTACTATCATCTACTACTCTCTGTGAATTATCTCGATTCTCGGATCTATTTGATTCAATTCTTGTACTTTAATCTACATCTTGCAGAAAAACCTGTCCATATACCAATCAATATCGAACACGATTCAACCACACTCACAAACCAAACCGGAAACTCGAACCAGAAACCCATCCATTGGCCAACCATTACCCTCTGCATCATCTTTGTCATCACCGGTCAATCCATAGCCAAACTCCTCGAAACTTCTACTATAACCAAATCGACGCTAAACGTGCAAACGACAGCGTTTGGACTCAATCTCTTCTCCAAACCGTTGGATTCCATCTCCTCCTCTTCCCTTTCATCATCTTCACCACCAAGAGTAAACGCAATCATCGTCAACAACCTCCGATCACCTCCCATCCATCCTAAACTAAACTCATACTCTCATTCTCCGGTTGCATCGGAATACTCTTGACGAATCATGGAACACACTCCGGCCAAGGAAAGCTCGAACTCCCATTTAGTGTTTGCACTCTTATCTACACAACACAGCTCTTCTTCACTCCCATATTCACAGCTTCCATCAACAAAATCAAATTCAATAGATGAATCATCACCGGAGCTCTCACCTCCTCCTCCTCCTTCGGCGGCAAGCCAGACGAAGCGGAGGTGAATTACGCAAAAGGCTTACGGGAAGCTCTATTCTCCGCCAGTTGCTTCTCTCTTCTCCTATGTATAATCGAAAATGTCTTCGAACTCACCGAATCGGCCACCGGCAAAATAAGTTTTGCCTCTGTTTTCGAAGTCATAATCTTCTCATCGATCTTCGCTACGATCATCTCCGTCGTGAGTCTGCTAATATATGGCGAGCAGGACGATTTGAAGAAGGCAATGAATGGATTCTCCAAGGGGAAAGGTGCGTACGTGATGGTTATGGTTGGTCAAGCCGTTTCGTAGCAGGTCTATTGGGTTGGGATCGTGGGACTCGTCTTCTCCGTCTCGAGCGTGTTGTCGAATGTGATCAGCGTTATTACGTGGCCGATCGTGTCGGTTCTCCTAGTGATGTTTTTCAATTTCGTGGATGATGAGTTTGATGTTTTCAAAGGTGGTGCGTTGATCACTGCTTTTTTTTTATAGGCTTCACAAAGAGAATCGTAACTAATGACGTGGCGGCAAATTACGTTATTAAATTTTAAAGAATTCGTGATAAAATCGTATGTCTTAATAGTTTTTAAATTGAAGGGGATATTAATAGTTTTTGTCAACCTGATATGAGCGATTTGCCGATCGCTTTTAGACGCTCCGATACGATTTTAACGCCTTCTCTAAAGGATTTTGTTATAGAATATTGAACCAACTCCGGTTTAGTTGGTTCAATATTCTATAACAGATTTCGATGAGTTTCTTCCTCCTCCACTAGCTAGGTTGCGCTTCATTCACGTAGCAGTAGAAGACATTGATATCCTCGAATCCCTATCATCTTATCTGTATGTTGGCAACAATTAATTAACATTCATAGATCTGAATTAGTTAACAATATGAAAGAAGGATTTATCTATCTCGTTGATTTTGTTTTTTTACCTTACGAACTTTTCTCTTAATTTGCCCACCTATATACGTATTGAGATTTGTAAAATTTCTCGGAGCATGGATCACAATATTATTAGTGTTTTGTGATCAGAAACCAAAGTAGCTATATTGCTTTCATGTTATAAGAGAAAGAACCAAGTCATTAATATGCTTCTTCTTTGCTCGCTACGTAATTAATTCTTAACACATTTCTTAAACACTGAATAAAGAAAACTAAGTCATTTCCTAATATCATCAAATAAGTGAAGAAGACTCTTCCTATTTCTTTGACTAAGAAAATTTTCTTTCTCATTAACCCGTCTTCTTCTTATATTTTCATACAGATTTTTGGTGATTTTTTTGGTTAAGGGACCAACCTTTTCATATGCTCGTGTGATATATAGAGAAGTTTAATTTGCTTTTCGGAAAAAGGGATTTTATAAATAAACTGTCAGAATCGAATTAGGTATTCAGATGTTGTGGGGATCCATCAAAAACCTATATACGTTTTCAAAAATCGATCTACGGTCTTTTTTTTACATTGAGTCATTGAACATTGACTTTTACTATGCTTCTTAACCCATTTCATTTCATTTCCAAGAAAAACCATATGTTTTGTTTACAACATAACTAACAAGTACTTCTCCACTGTTTCTTTAATTATTTCAAAAGCAGCTGTTTCTATTCATTTTCAAACCTCCTTTTAATACTATAGGAAAAATATTTCTAAAACAAAAACTTATAAACTTTAATTAGTAACTAGTTTTCAGTTGACTTGGGAGTATACATCGAGTAGTTGAATTGCGAAATAAACGGATATCAAATTTGTTCAATTAACTTTATCAATTCTTTTGTTTTAGTTGACGAAAACAAAAATTAAACCAAGAAATTTAATTGACTGAAGATTATAAATTTTTTGTCATTTTATTAATTGCCAAATAAAGCATTGACTAATCAATCATATGAGCCTGCATTAACGAAACAAGAAGTGATCAAGATTCTGGAAAATTAACAGAAAAATGTTCATTAGCTGAAAATAATATAACGATAGAGAGAGATTGCGAGAAGAGATCACATGTCGCAAGTCAGACACACTACAGACTGTATTATTTGGGAAACTTCCATCTTCTCCTCGGTCACTTTTAGATGTCCTATATGAAGCGATCGATGACAATATAATTATGATAAACGACCACTATTGACAATCTCATCAAAAATGAATTTTAAATATTTGTAGACACTAATTAAAAAGGCAAATTAAGTGAGGAGAAATAACATAACGTGTTTGAAATTAGTAATAAAACATATGTACATATGAAAATGATATCGAACGAGACATGAAATTAAGATCGAGTTAATCACATCTAATGATAGTTGCAACCATGCAAGTTATATCAAAATAGCTAACAATGCTAAGTTTCTGTAGAGAAGTATCAAGTTGATTTAAATGCCCTAGAATACTCTACATTTACATTCATCTACAGCAATTACAGCAATTAATACATCACACACAATGTATTGTCCTCATAATTTTGATGTTTTTTCTTCACACTAATTAAACCTAACGTCCGACCTTCCATGATAAGTCGTCATCTTCATATGTGAGAACGACAACTTTATTAATGTCAATCAAAATTTAAGGGAACCAGTCGACAAAACTTCTTTTAGGATTAGTATTTAGTCGTCCGATTATAGGAAGGAACAAAAATTTAATTTGTTTCGGTTTCGTGTTTATTTTTTAAACTGTTTCCATGTTTCATGCAGTGCAACTAAACAAGCTTGTTTAATAGCTAGTAGCTAGGATATAATATTATGCCGACAATTGAAACTTCACAAAGTTAAACTTTGTTTTTCATATATGAAACAATAGAACGATGCGACTGGATTTACATAAATCGATTCACGCGCGGAAGTGTTTTTGTTTATGATGAATTCCTAGCCACTCTTTGTTTTGTAATAAAAGTTTCAATGTTGCATAGATGTAAGAATATCAAATTATTTGTGAATTATAATGATGGTTCCTACTGTTTTACTGCCGAAATCGGATTGGGTAATAGAATTTTTTTCTTTTTATATAAATAGATATGAAATTGTTTGCTCAATGGAACACGAAACCTAGTTAAGTCCTGTTTAGATCCGGCAAGCAAACGCATAAACTGGGAAAAGCAGCTTCGAGTTCAACACCAGCCAGAAAGCTAATTCACTATCAAACCCACCCCTGTTTTATACAGCATACCAAACTTTTTAATAATAAATTTAGACATAGTATATTATATTTAGAGAAATAATCGTCAAAAAAAAAAAGAGGTTATGACGATCACATTGGGAATATCAAACATTAAAAAGAACGAGCAGAGGTCAAACTTGAAACTCTGCCATTAATTTAATCTATAATAATCTATAGCTTTTTTGTACCCAAAAAAAAACTTAATTATAATCTCTCATTTATCTCTAAAAAGAAGGTACAATATGCAGGTTAATCAGTACTCAGAAACCCTAGCTACGTACGAAGAGTCACCATATTGTCTGACAACAAGAAAAACACTCGAATTAACCATCTCTTGTACTTGTACTCTGATTATTATAAGAGTAATTATAATTGATCACAAACATATATAAAGGTTTAGCATTTCCAAATGTTTCAATCTCAAGACCTAGTAGGTGCAAAGAAAGTCGTACCGGCAGCGACAAAGGCGTTGAACGGAGCCCCCGCCGTGTAAAGCGATGAAGGGTCAATCGATCCGTTATTACTATTAACGGTGGTCACGGCGGTTGTAGAGGCGGCTGAAGCGGTTGAGTCCAAGAGGTTAAGATGGTGTTGAGAGGTTTCGCCGGTGAGGCTTGAGCTGTAATGGTGGTGGTGATCTGATGGACCTTGGTCGTAGAGAATGCCTTTGAACACGTGTCCTCCGATGCTCACAGCCGTTTGATAAGCATACTCTTCGTCTTCATCCTCGATTGAGCTGACTCTCATACACCGGAAAACCGCCGGTGAACTTATTTCCGGCGGTAGGTCACTTGTCTCTAACCCTAATTAATTTCATCAAAAATAAAGAATTACTGCAACTCCAAACAAACCCTATTTTCTATAGAAGGTAATTACCTTTGTAAACAAACAGAACATACTTTACCTTTGTTTATTCTTCCATCAAAGTTCCGATTTTAGAATAATATATGGAATAATAACAAATCTTTGTTAAAAACCCACTTAGTTTAATTATTAAGTATTGATTTTTCAGTCACATATTGAATAAAAACATAAATATTTGAAAGTGAGTTTAATTAGAGGCTCTTGAAGATCGACTAAATTTTGTGTCGTCAGGTAAAAAGAGTATAATCAAAAATCAAACAGCTGAAAGAAAGGAAAAAAAAAGCAGCCAAAATCCGATGGACATCCATTCACAATCGAATAATTATTTTTCTTTCTTGTCAAAACATCCATAATCATATCTTCTCATGAGAAAGAAAACAGTTTGAATGTTTTTCTAAATTTTCAAAAAAAATTTAGATCACTTAACTAGTTAAAAACTCATTATACCTGAAGAATTAGCATTAACCATACGCGTGCAAACAAGGGTCGAACTACCACCAAAACCTCCATCTCCGCCATTTTCATTGTCCTCTCTATCTTCATCATCTTCACCACCACCGCTGGAGCTAGCCTCTCTTATCCGCTTAGCTGGCACAGCAGCTAACTGGGCCTGTCTCTCACGGCGTTTAGCAGCGGGGACCCATGTGCTTTTCACGTGAGTTTGACAATCAAACCCTCGGCTCTTACAACAAGTACGACATCTCATATGAGGACAATCTTTCTTGGCATGATTACCACAGTCTTGGCAATTCATGCTTCCTTGCCTCGTTACCGTAAACCCTCCCGTAGAAGATCTCACCGGCTCATGATCGGAGACGACGTTGAAGTACGAACTCCGATTATTACTCCGGTTATTGTTATTGCTACCGCTTGGGACCATGCCAAACAAGTAGAGATTTGTTTGAGGAGCCACTTGACTTTGTTGTTGTTGTTGTTGAAAATATTGAGGTGGCCAAATCTCAAAACCCTTGTTGTTGTTGTAGATCTCGTCTTTGTATAGATAAAGATAGTTATTGCTCTTGTCTTCATTATGATCCTTGTCTTGATGATGACCTTTTTTGTTGTGATCTCTCCCTCCTAGATAGAACAATCCAGCCATTTCTTCTACTTCTGCATCACAAAACACAAACCAAAGAAAGAGAAAAGAGAGAGAGAATTTAATTACGACTGTTTTGGGGTTTGTGAATAAATTATTTTTTGGGGATTTGAGTTTACCTTTTTCTTTTGCTCACTAGCTCATTAATTTCTAGCTAGACTTGAAGATGTGTAATTGGTATTTGAAAGGAGCAGATTTGGGAGCAGATGAGAGAGTAATGATGGTGAGGAAATTTAAGAAACTACTGCAAACGCCGCCAAGGTTTATTGCATCTCTTCTCTTTATCATTTAAGATATTGTCTCCCTCATCAAGAACTCGAAGACGTTACTGCTTCTGCTGGTTCTCTGTGGAGAGAGAGAGAGTAAACAGATGGAGAGTACTATGAAGATCTTCTTCTATGGGGCACTTTCTCTACAGTTATCTTCCAGCTTCATTGAATCCCTATCACATTAATAAAATAACAATTTTTTTTTGATAAAAAATACCACACAATATTAATATATATATATATATATATATAATGGACAAATTAAAATTATCATAACCTACATATATGTCTTGTTTTATTTTTCGGAACTACTATATATCGACGCTATTATTAAGTATATATTTTTGATAAAACCATTCCGTTTTATATATTTCCTAGTTAGTTACATCACTCACTCTCTGATGCTTTTATCTTTCTCTACGGTGTTAAATAATATCCAAATCTACATGAACAATATGTAAGATGATGAAAAACATAAGAACAATGTGCAATAGCCGAAACCATATCTTTTTTTATATAACCATTAAAAAACGTTGCCGCTTAATCAGATGGCGATTATACGGTCATTTGACATAATTTCTACTTCTTTTTTTTAAAGAAAGTAAAATCAGAAAATTCGTCAAAGAGGTCATTGACATAATATCGTAGTATATTTAAGTACTCCCTAGCGATATCATAGTCTATAACCTTTTAATTGACGTGAGAGTGAGACCAAACAAGCAAATCCACTCCGGGGACTCTGATCACGTGGAACTGCGTAATTTAGCGGCGCAATATGATGTTAATTAGTAATTTAGCTTTCATTTGGTATTAATTAACTTAAAGTCTATCAAATCTTGCATCAAAAATCAATAGTTAAATACTTTTAACTGTCGTATCTGGAAAAAAAAATTGTTATATTCATGGATAATTGTTAAAAAGCGGAAACCAAATCTATTTTACACCATTTCAGACTCAATAATAGTAATAAAAGGGGCTATTTTGCATCATTCGAATACGTTTCGGCTCGTGTATAGTACCAAGATATATACTAATACTACACAAGAAAAAATATTACACCTAAATGGTTGTGATAATTATGTACATAGCTTCAGGCATTGGTGTATGGTTTTATCTTTTTTGTCAACAATAAAAAAATTATGAATAAAGCCACACAACTGTTTGCAGCCGCATTGACGTCGGTACATAATTAAAAGTCGACGAATATATTGGTATAAACTTAGTCATCTTCCTCGCTTATATACAAGCGAATTCAGAATTTGATCATGGGAATTTTTTATTTAAGAAAAATAAATAAATGAACAGAGTATGATACAAAACTAATATTGTTCTCTAATAAGTTCTCTCAGGATCTTTAACAGCAAAATAATTGTCTTAATATATTGATGTAAAGTATTAAAAGTTAAGTTCGCCACTTCGAAAAAGAAAAAATAAAGTTTTGGTTCGGTAAAGTAACGACTCAAGACAATGACTGAGATTTTGACTTCTCGTATATGCAAAAACATCGTTATCAACCGACCATTTAATACACGATAAATAAAATGAGCAAACCATTATTCACCAATAACGTAACGTCCACAAAATTTCAAATACCAACCATAACTAAAAATCAAAACATTTCATCATGGGTTATGAGTTAGCAACAATTACGCTTTAAATGGAATTGGTAAAGGATTAGTAGTTAGTACAATTATTCGTCTTCTGGAAGATAAGGATTCATTGAAATATTATCTGAGATTTGCTTCATAAATAAAATGACTGAAGGGACCGATCAATCCTTATAGTGAAATTTTGGATTCATATATATATATATATAATATTGGATTTGTCGAAGTTGGATCCGGATCCATATATTATGATTTTAAGGTGTCGCTCCGATAAATAAATCGAGATCCAAATTTCCATGGATATCATGATAGTTGAAATACATGAAATCCAGATGTTCTGAAGCTACATATCCAGATATTTATAAATTAGATTCAACGAATCCAACCGAATAACATAAATTTTGATGATATCCAAATATACCATGTTTTTAGTGGACGCTAATAAAATCAAGTGTAATTACGAATCAAGGAGAGAGTCGGAGTTTCTTTCATTCTCATTTAATTGTTTTTGTAAACTAAATAACGGTATTTATGTGAATTAAAATCATGAACACTTAACTTTGATGACTACAAGTCTACGGATCGTCATGATTAAACTAGTTGCCTAATCTCCCTTTTGTCTCTTCTCTACATATGATTATTTTCTATTATTTTATTTTTTGTTACGCTCAATGAGAAGCTAGCTAGCTTGGATTTGATACACTGATACAGACATTTGATACTCTATTTTTTCTTAAAAACGATGTTAATTGATCGTGATATCTTGTGAAGTATCCGTAAAGGATTGACTGATAAATTGATGACAGTAAAAAATGGCGAAACAGTGGTAAAATATGAAATAAATTATAAGATAAAATAACATAACTAATCACAAGTGAATAGAAAATATTAGTTTAAACTGTTTGATGAGATTTTAGTGCATAGTGGAAAAGTGAACACAGTTTGCCATATTTAATTCACGTGTTATTTTAACCAAAATATCTTATAAAATAAACGGAGACAATATCATATATAAATAAATTGCAAATTGTGTTGCGTGCTCTGAAATAATTATGGCAAATTATATAGCATTCGAGGCCGGTTTTAGTGGTTAACTACAAATGATTATTGCAACATGATCTTACTATGATTTGTCGATACACACATAAAGGCAAGTAGAGATCGGTGAGAACTGAGGAGTGCATGACTTGTTTGGGGAAATTTATAGAAGAAGATAAGTCCCAATTATCATGTCTTTCTCTTTCAATCTCGAGCCTTGTGCTCACCTTCACTTCCTGTCTCTACCTTCTCTCTTAAAAGCTAAAACTATAAGTCAATCATTATCCTTACTAGCTGGTATATAGATGCTCCTTCATTGTTTTTTCTTGTTGATTGGCTAATATTGATAACAAAAACAATTTACTGAGATGTTGTTTCTGGCTCATAAGCTTACAAATAGAAGGAAAACAAATAAATTGGTTTCGAGATGAAAAAGAGAGAGAGATTGGATTAGAGATTACAAAAGAGACTGGTTCAGTTTATATACATTTTTCTTTCCCGATATAATAGATATGATAAATTTATATAATTGTAAATCGTATCCGCATAATTGTCACGTTTAAAAAAACACAGAAACAAATCACAACTCTAATGTTTTATAACCAAATTAAATAATTTTTTTATTGAGAATTCTAGTTCGGCGTAATTTGTTTATTTTCACTAGCTAGTTACCGTTTGGTGATAATCTATTCACCAAATACCATTGGAGTTTTCTACAAATAATAAAAAAACATTAGAATTTCGTCTTGTTATAATAAATACAAGGGGCAGTTATTTAAATCTGAATTCAGTCATGGTATTCCACTAGTTATCGTTTTATTAGTCAAAAACTTTGAGTTTACTGGTTTGGACTGTTACTGTTTAATTTCACTTTAAAATTTGGAATGCAAAAATTTTGGCTCCTAAAATAATGGTTATGACTTTTAGAAACACTACAAGAAAACCTCTAGAAAATCGACGGAATTTCCTACGGATGCAAAATCCGTTCTGACGGATTTCCGATGGAAATTTCCGATGGAAATTTCCGATGGATTTCCGACGGATATTTTTCGACGGATTTCGGACGGATTTCTGACAGAAATGAGTCTGTCGGTTATTTTCCGACGAATTTCCAACGGACCCTCCCAATTCCATCAGAAATTTATGAATTCAAATAAATTTTCTTTAAAAAACTAGATCCGTCGAAAATCCATCGGAAATTTCTAATTTCCGACGGATTAGTATACTTTTGCACCGTCATCACGAAAATCGTCATAACTTTTGATCGCACAGTTGGATCGACTTCAAACCACTTTTAAATGAAAGCTAACTGTTAGCTTTCATTTGAAAATGGTTTGAAGTCGATCCAACGGTGCGATCAAAAGTTATGACGATTTTCGTGATGACGGTGTAAAGGTATACTAATTTCGTCGGAGATTTTCGACGGATTTCCAAAATTTTACCCGGGAATTAAAATTTTTTTGTATCCCGCGTATCTTAAATTTTTACAAATCCGTCGAAAATTTCCGACAGATACGTGAAAATTTAGGCGGTAAAAGAAATTTTTAAAAATTTTTCCGATGATTTTATAAGCATGACGTATTCCTCGCGAAACCATTCGAAAAACTGTAAAAAAAATTTTTAAAACACCAAATCATCACAAATCAACACAACACCAAATCCTCTCAATATCCAAACACTATCATAGATCAAAATCAATCACACATGTAAGTTTCTTAAAATATATTTTTTTAATGAATTTTTAAGTTAGAATTTTAAATTTAGATTTTATGATTTAGAATTTAGATTTAGGATTATGTTTGTTAGATTTTAGATTTAGTTTTTTAGGAATCTAAATTCTATTTTAGAATTTTAAACATTTTTTAAAAAAATTTAGGAATATTTAAATTGTTATTTTCTAATTGATTTTAAAATGTTTTAAAATTGTTAAATTTAATTTTGTTATTTTAAAATTATTATAAATTTTTAATTTAATTTAATTTTCATTTTCGTATATGAATTTCATATTAATTTGATTTTTATTTGTATTTAAAAAATATTTAAAATTTTAAATGTTTTTAAAAAAATTTTAATTTTTTTTTTTTAAAAGTCCCTCGGAAATCCGTCGGAATTTTTTCCGTCGAAAATCCGTCGGATTTTTTTCCGTCGGAAATCCGTCGAAATTTTTTCCGTTGGAATATTTTCGGTCGGAAATCTGTCGGAAAAAATATCCGACGATTACTTATTTTCTGACCATTTATAACAGACGGAAAAAATCCGTCGGAAATCCGTCAGAAATAACTAAATCCGTTGGAAATGACCTATTTCCGATTGATTTTTCCGTCAGTTTTATGGTGTTTTCTTGTAGTGAAAGTTTAAGCCATCCTTTCGTTATTTTTTTTAAGCATAACAAAACTATACAAAATTGGATGATCAAAAATTGAAAGATAGGACTATACAACATTTAAGTGTAACCGGAGATTTTTAGATTTTTAAAACTTTAAAATTGTGTTAAGGTTTATAAACTGAGTTTTGTTTGATACACTTTTTTATTGGCCACTAGGAAATTTCTATATACATAGCGATGGTAGACTCTAAACTTAGTTTAAGGTTGAGCCTAGAATCTTCAGATTTTTAAAAATAAGTCCTTATATTTTGAGAATGAACTAAATTCTCTAAATCTCATTATAATTATGTTGATAACAAGAAGGTGGAGAGATACGAGATACAGTCTGACTCCTATGATGTTAGAAGACAATAAATGGATGTAGCTTTTGTTAAAATCGACATAAGATTAAAGGTTCCACATTCCTCAGTGACCATCAGTTTAAGATTGAGCCTAGAATCTTCAGATTTTTAAAAATGATTAAGTTCTTATATTTTGAGGATGAACTCATGGTGGTACCGTATTGGTACGAAATTCTAGCTTCTCTCTCATTATAATTATGATAACAAGAAGGTAGAGAGATACAAGATGTTAGAAGAAAATAAATGGATGTAGATTTTGTCAAAATCAACGTAAGATTAAGGTTCCACATTCCGCAGGGACAATCAGTTTTTAACTTAAAGCTAAGTGATAATTATGCTCTTTCCGCCTCGAATGGCTTTTTGCCTTGTTGAATAAAGGAAGGAAGTGACTCAAAGCTTCTTGCCAAAGTTAGGATATATCAACTTTATTCGTGTATATTATGTCAAGTCACGGAATACTTATAAATGGAATTCAACTGTCCTTTTAATTCTTTTTGGAAGGTTCCTTAATACACCAGTAGAGATACTAAAGTTGGGTATTTCAAATTTTTTACTCAAACACAGCTAAATAAACTTGACAAAATTCTGATGTCTTGATGCTATCATATTCAAACTTCGAATCCAATACTATGTCAGGAGAGGATACTCCAAAAATCATTGGCTAGATAAAACCGAGAATTATAAAAGACAATAACTAGAACTTCCAAATAAGAAAATGAAATTCCTTAACCAGCTTTACAAATTCTACTCAAAAGATATTTCGAAAATAGACACGTACATAAGTTGTTGTGGTAGTGTGATTTAAGTATCGTTGGATAGGTGAGAAAAGTAAACTGAAAAAATAAAAAGAAGGAAGAGGGCTAGGTTCTGAAACCCTAGATGAAAGCAACACTCCATTGCCAATAATATAAACAGTGCGATCACGAGATTCAACTCATTCCTACTTTCTTACTTCTTAGTATCAACTCCACTTGTAGAACTAGCTAGCCCCTGCCACGTGGTCCTCTCCTCTTCATTTAGCCTTATGGGCCTTGTAGAGACCGCGGGCCCCATATGCCCATCCATGCACATGCATCACATAATGCTTTTTTTTTTTTCCAACATCACATTATGCTTTCTATATATTTTTTATACAAATATATTATACGAATATAATGTTGCACAAAATATATATATATATATATATATTATACGAATAGAAATATACGTATATAATACCTTTTATATCAATCAAATTAATTGAGTGCTCATACTGAGACCTAAACAAGTAAACATAGTATTTATATTGTAACAAAATACGAAAACCCTAAAAACTCTAAAACATAAATTTAATTAATATAGTATATTCATAAAAATATCGATTATATACCATTGTAAGATGCATAAGTTATTGTATAAATGAAGTATATCGGTGTTGCCTTAATTTATTTTTGCAAAAGATCATATACTACTCTTTTGTTTGTACGTATATAAAATTGAGACTCTGTACTAAACGCTTGCATTCACTTTAGTGTAGGAGAAGTAATGTTTTGGTTTGTAGTGTAGAGTAGGGTAAATGTGAGTATAAAAAACGTAGAGAGGCATATATTAAACAGAGAGTGTGCTTTTACCGAACGGACCGGCTGAAGAAAAAGTTAACGTTGCTGTCTCCGCAAAGGTTACACTGACTTACTGTCACGTGACCACTACCATTTCTCTTTTCACTCGCACACATATAAACCTTCCTTTCGATATTCGTGACATGTACGTATTCATTCATATATCATATAATATGATATATGTGTTGAGTACCAGTGGACCAGACGTGAATGGCTTAAGCCCGAGATTTAATTATAAATTAATGTATTGGGCTTTACGGCCCAGTTTTTGTTTTGATTGTTTTTGAATTTTTTTTCTTTTTTTTGGAGAAAAGATTGGGAGCTAAACCTACACATCCGCTTTGCAACTGTTAGTTGTGTAATTGTTCTTGTTGGCTCTGTTTTACTTTCTCGGTTTCTCCTCTCGATGAATCCTCTCAAGCCAGCTTCTTCGATCTTCTAGCTTGGTTTCGTGTCTGAACGTAAGTTTCCTGTAACCAATTATTTATAGTGGTAGGTACTCTTTTCAAGGTTTGTGTCGATCTCAGAGTAAGAAGATATTTCAACTTGATTAGTCGGTTAGATTGGATTCGAACTTGGCAAATTCGGAGATTGATTGATTGTTGAGGAAGCTCGGAACCTATGTATGCAAATTCTGTTGTGTCCTATCCATTGATTGTCTTATGCTTTCTCTTACTGCGATTTAATTCAATTCGATTCTGGATTTATTCCAAATATATTTGAAAATGCACCATTGAACGATAACACTGTTAAATCTCGCGTATTGCTTAATAATGTCAGGCTAATCGCGTTTAGCGTGGTGCCTCAATCGCTATTTACTATCTAATTTAGAGCTGAAACTGAACCAGTGAAGGAAGAAGGCGACAACAATGATGTAGACTTGTTGTATCCATCAATCATTTTGTTTCCCTCATAGGTATTTGTGTAAGCATAAGTTTTAAAAGCTTTCTCATTTGCTTCAGACTTTGATTGATTCCAAGATTTGAGAATGGATTCTTGAAAAAATTGCTTTATGTAGAATCCTTCCAAGATGTGATGCTTCGATTGGTATTAAGCCCCCAAAGCCTTGTAAAGTTGGTTTTACTGGAAAAACTCAGTCTTCTGGGATTTCAAATCTGACACGGCCTCTTTCTTTAGCATTATAACCCGCCATTCCTGTTAAGGAGGTTCCAGATCCAAGTGGTAGTATCAGGTCCCAAAGAAGATTATATGTGAACTTGAATTCTAATGACAATCACCCACCCATGTCTATGTTGGAAGAAGAAACCTCTACTAAAAACTGCGCATTGACTCAAGAAGCCGAGCTTCCGTTCAGCAAATGGCCACCTTCTAAGTGCATATGGAGAGGTTTATCAGTTCCTATCATTGCAGGACAAGTCGTTCTCCGGATTCTAAAAGGTAAAGTTCACTGGAGAAATACTCTTCAACAGCTGGAGAGAACCAGACCGAAATCTCTAGGAATTTGTCTTCTGACTTCTACATTTGTTGGCAGGGCTTTCACAATCCAGTTCGTTAGAGAATTCACTAGGCTAGGTCTAAACAGATCCATTGGAGGCGTCTTGGCTTTACCCTTCTCTAGAGAGCCAAGTCCAGTCATTACATCGATTGTTGTTGCTAGGCGAATGGGAAGTGCATTTGCTGCTGAGCTAGGGACAATGCAAGTCTCAGAGCAAACCGATACACTCCATGTTTTAGGAGCAGACCCAATCGATTATCTAATCACACCAAGAGTCATCGCCTCGTGTCTTGCTTTACCGTTTCTGACACTCATGTGTTTCACAGTCGGTATGGCTTCAAGCGCTCTTCTCTCTGATGCGGTTTACGGGACTAGCATCAACAGAATCATGGGCTCGGCTCACCGTGCGCTTAGACCATGGGACAATAATCAGTGCCATGATAAAACCTCAGGTGGAGCTATAATATCGGTAATTAGTTGTTCTTGGGGAGTAACTACTACGGGAGGTGCTAAAGGTGTTGGAGAATCTACAACTTCAGTAGTTGTCATGTCTCTTGTCGGAATCTTTATTGCGGATTTTGTGCTTTCTTCCTTCTTCTTTCAAGGTGCTGGAGATTCATTCCAGAACTGTGTTTGACATTTTTTTTTCTGTCTTCTGATGTTGTGGTTTAGATGGGTTTCTGTAAAATTAGTTTTCTCAAATTCGAAATGAGAGAAGGGACGTCGTTTTAGAGAAAACATGGTATGATAATGGTGTGCATACTCAATAATGGTGTGTAGTACGTAGTCCTTTTAAATGGTATGTATGAACTGTGATATAACATACTTGTGGCTAGAGATGCGATAGTTGCAACGGAATCTGATATATGATCATTAGTTTCAGCAAATAACATCATTTTTTCAGAAATGAATCATAAAAACGAGAATGCGAGAACAGAGAGGAAGACAATATCTTCGAACTGCTTGAGTTCCGATGGATCACCATGAAAGATGAAGTAGAAGCGGCTGCAGAGTGATGGCAGATGAACTATCATTCTCGTCTCCAGAATCGTTATGTTCCGCTACTAATTTTATTAGTCGTAGACAATATTTATGTATTTTTAAATGTAGTAACGAAGAGCACCAGTGGTCTAGTGGTATTAATTACAGTATTCTGGTCACGGTGCTGATTTAAAAAAAAATCAGAAGTATACCTTTGATGATTTGATCTCAGATGATATAACCAAAGCTTCAAGATGAGCTGGAAGATTGTCACAACCCTTCATTCTCGCTGTAGCATCCACATCAACACTTGGATCTAAAGGAATCTTCCTCGCGAGAGACTTCAAAACCAAACCTTGTTGAACATAGTTTTGGAAGATTTACACATAGAGATGTCTCCCAAACCTTCCTGGTCTTTTAACTGCAGGATCCATCACCTCCGGTCTATTCGTTGCACCAATCACAATCACACCATCTCTTGAGTTCACTATTTTCTCCATTTTCACATTTGCAGCCTCCTTAACCAAAAGGACTAAATCTGCATTACCCCCTTACACGTATGCGATGCATTCATGCGCATGAGTTTCATGTTATACTATGAAACACTCTACGCATCAATTAAATTATTTTTAGTTACCAAAAAAACACAATTAAACTATTTTTCTCAAATTAAAGAAAATAAAAAGATTAAATATCGATAGTACTGGTCAACGGTTTAGTCCAACTTAAACATTCGATTTTGTTAAATGTATTTTTTCCAAATTCAAAATTTATATGGCGGCTACTAATTTTGAAAATAATTTTGGGTTTCAACATGAATCTCCCAATTAACAAAATGATAAATAAAAATATAGAAAAAATGGGTGGATTTTTTTTTGGGACGTGCATGTGCGTACATAATAGCAGTGGCAGTAATATTAACTGCGGAAGCCTTAGTTGGTTATGGTACTGTCCTTGGTCCTTGACATTTGCATTCAATTGCCCTTTTCACGATCTCATCGACGCGCTTCGGTTTTGGCTACTAATCATCAACTAGTCTCCATTTTATAGAATATAGATGTTGAAATCGAAAATACAAAACAAATACGTCATGGCCTCCACTGTTTGTAAGCAGCGGTTGCATAACTAGTCACATTCAAAACTGAAACTAGGAAAAATTAGCTATCAATAGTCTATATTAAGTTATTCTTTTCAAGAAATACGTCCAGTTTTGTTATTTTTGTTCCTTGTAACTTATAAGTATTGTTCTAATGTAGACATGCAAACAAACTATTATATACTTTAAAATCCTCATACGTACAGTGCGTGGGGTCTAACTTTCCAGCTATATTATTTTGCATAATTTGGTTATTAGTACCAAAGCTAAAAATGTGTGCTTATAAGGACATATGTTGATAGCTAAAGTATATTATAGGCCTTTTTGTGTAACTCGAAAGCTAGTTAGAAATTTTACTACTATGAATCCAATTTGAAAGTTAGATACAACCTCTGTCGTTGTACCGTTAATTTGCATTCACCCAAAATTTTATCACATTTTAGATTTGCTATCCTTTTCAAACTAAACCAGATCACCAAAAGTCGCTATCTCGTTTCCAAATTCTCTCAATTCCGGAACTAATATAATATTTAACTTCGACAAAAGAAAATATGTATATAAACAATAAACGTACACAATGAATTGACAAATAAATAAAAAGTCGTACAACAAATATCTATTCCGTAGCAGACAAACACATCTAACTTTACTCCACGCCTCGAAACCACCCCTTCGTCGTCTATACAAGCACACAACTCAATTTTGGCGGACTCTTTTAATACTAAGCCAACATGCGGTTAACCTTTAGATACTAATAAATATGATAGAATTCACGGATATGAATCGGTATTGACAAATTCCTAATTAGTCTTATACTCGTATATAAACACCACCAAAATAAACTCCTTTTCTTCAAAACCTTTTACAAACCTGACCCAGTCCAATACTAGGATATGACTAGTGACTTTTAGACCACTATCTCTGATATAATAAAGTAGTGTATATAGATTCATTTATAACACTCTATAATACATATACATACATATTTAACGAAACCGTCCATAAATACCCCAAAACCACACTCCAGAAACCCTTCTTCACTCTTTCTCTCACTCCTAAAGCAACTCACAAAAAGAACATAAAAGATTAAAAATAAAAACAAAGATCTTCAAACACAAAAACAAAGAAAACGCCTTTTTAACTTCCAAGGAATTTTAAGACAATGGCGATTAAAACCCGGAGCAAGCTGACACAAGCGACTACGATAAAGCAAATTCTGAAGAGGTGTTCGAGTTTGGGGAAGAAACAGAGCAGTGAATATAACGACGAACATGAACATGAACATGATGGAGACTCTCTTCCTCTAGATGTTCCCAAAGGTCACTTCGTGGTCTACGTAGGAGGGAATCGGGTCAGGTACGTCTTACCCATTTCGTTTTTGACCCAACCCGAGTTTCAGCTTCTTCTACAACAAGCCGAGGAAGAGTTTGGCTTCGATCACAACATGGGTCTCACTATCCCTTGTGAGGAAGTAGCTTTCAAATCTCTCATCACCTCTATGCTTCCATCAACATATATTGCTACTTCCATCACCTCTATGATGAGCACTATTGCTACTTTTAAATTAATGCAATGAAATTTTTTTTAAAAACATATATTTAGGATTTTTACTTTTGAGTTGTTTCTTCTTTTTATAGAGGATGAAGATATGTTTTAGCTTTATAAGTTTTAGGGGTACAATTCGGTTAGTGTTTCTATTAGAACGAGACGACTAACTCTAGAAATGTCTCCAAGAATGATATATAATTTTGGTTATTGTCTTAGATTTGTAGGGAGGAAATAAGCAAATAGTCTGAAATTTGTTCTCCTCGTGGTGGTGTTATTATTATATATTTGTACAACTCTGTGAGGAGCTATTATATAGTATCAGTGAATGTTTATTTCTTCTTTAGAAATAAGCAAATTATATGTAATTTTGCATGATATCTATTTATATTTCCCATTAAAGAATATATATATATATATATATATATCTTATTAAAGATCTATACTTGGTAACATATGAAGAAGTATAAATTCATTTCATTCCACGAGTGAAATTTTAATTGCATATAATATGATATAATTTGTTTCTTCAAGTTTTGCTTAATTTTTTAATCTTTGTTAACATTAGAACGTTACGGTGCGACCTCGTCCAAGAAACCAATCCCAAGGATGCCTTTTTCTGGAATCGGCAGTTTTTAAGCCGTTAAAGTTAAAAGTTAAAACTGGTGAACTGAATAAATAAAAGTTTGAGAAAGCATTGAAATGCTCATTTCAGAATCTTTTTTGTTAATTAAATCAAAAAATCGATGACATTGGATCCATTTCAGAATCTTGACAAGGATATACACTGTGACTTTGCGTAAGACACATGCAGAAGTAGGAAAATTAACTTTATTATCAGCAATTCCTATGCACGTTTCTGGCCTTTTCCTTTATTCACTACAATAGAAATGCGTTTAGTAAATTAGAAAAATCTCTTTTAACAAGAAAAATTTAGAAAAATCTTTATGCAAAAAAAAAAAAAAACCTTACTGCCATAAAGACATTGGTCAGCACGTCTGGAGTAAAAATTTCTAAGATTATAAGGAAATAATCGAATCATATTAGCTTAGTGCGTTTTTCCGTAAGTAATAGCATGTGTGTTTCCTAAGATCCTTAAAAGTATTTAACGTAACAGGTTCAGATTTTGATACCAGGGACGACCAAAAAATAAATAAATTGGGATGTCAACAAAAAAATACTCATTGGAGATGTCATATCAATGTCTGAGAACTGAGAAATAGCATATGCAAGTGGGATCCACATTTTGGAAGACTGTTAGAATGGTACGTGATGGCCCACGTTAAAGTTTTTGATGGATCAGATTTAGCGCAAGCTTTTAAGATATCATCGCATGCGCTTTCATTTTTTTATTACCAAAATGTCCCTTCCTCCGACCGTACGGTACTTAACGGACGGTCGAGTTTCCTTAAAACCTTGCACAAAGAACTCTCGTCAGTTTGTTTTTTCTTCCAACATATTTTATCGAAAATATTTACCGATTCAAACTCGAGACTCTAGAGAGCCTTTGAAGTATTTTTTTTACAAAATAGGTCAACCTTAAAAGTATAATAATTGAGGTTGAGGCTTTATCATAAACAAAAGTAAATAAATTAGGTTGTGTAGTTAGAACCCTTTTTTGTTAATGGTGTAAATAGACCTTGCATCCCATTAAATCATTAATGAGCTTATCATACATTTGAATAAGTAAACAACTAACAAAAGCCTAATCTTTGTAAATAAAGAAAAACAAAAAACAAACCTAATCTATTGACTAAACTCTATATCACGTAACCCTCGTTTTTTTTTAAATTGACAAAATCCTTTTTTAATCCATATTAGTTGCTTTTAATTATGTTAGGCCTGTTTTAGTTGTCAAAGATTGTTATCGATAAATCAACAACATGCGTTATGCATAGTCAAACTTAAATCATGATACATCAATAATACTAAGACAAATTATTATGCTATATATAGATATTTGTCATAAATTTTTAAAATACTAAAAAGATAGAATTTTGTCCAAAAGATGAAAAGTCTCCCACGTTTGTAATGATTTTCATATAAAAGCAAACGTATTAATACTATGAATTTCCCACCAAAATGGTTGGCCTATAATGATTGCAGCGAATGTTTATCGACCATAAGTAGTGACTAAAACACTGGAGAGCCATTGAATGTGCATTAGCTGAAACATTATTTGATTTATAATCAGGTCAACCATCCAACAAAATTTCGCCGAATTTATTTGTTCAAAACCCCTTAAATTGAAAACTTTTAATAATCGATATATATATATATATATACCAACAATTTGTTGAAAGCATTTTTTCTACTTCCCTGGAAACGAAAATTTATATTCTAAACGGTTTTATTGATGTAGGAAAATACGAATACATGATGATGATGATGCCTGCTAAGGTGTTTCGTTAATATACCTAAGTCAATTATAAAGAAATATATTGAATTTCTTTTGACTGACTTGGCGATTGTCTTCGTGAACGTAGAATTTTTATCAGAAAAAGAAGATATGGTAATTAATAATTACTGTAAGTAAGGTGGTATATAACGCATACAATTTCTAATCGATGCAAGAAAAACTAACTAATCTAAAAACACGAGAAACAAAAAAAAATGGTTAAGAAAACAGCGACAAGAATATTCATCAAAGCCACATGGTATACTACATTCAATATAGGGAATTATAGTAAATGACCATGAATGAAAAAGTATTTAACAAAATGACCATTGCAAAACAGTAACGGTTCAACATTTTTAAATAGCTATTTTACATTTTTAACGGTTCAACATTTTGCAATATTTTTCTCTTATTCATTTGCAGTCTCAGTCTCTCTACTCTTTCTCATCTTTCCCCCTCATCGGTCTATTTTTCCCATTCACTGTTTTTTTTTCCTAGCAAGCTTTTTGGGTAATTTTTCTCTAACAAATTAGCAAACTCTCTCCCACCCCCTCATGATTCTCTATTTTTTTCGTCTCTTTTCTCCTTCTATCTCTTTCTCTCTCCCTTTCCTTGAGGAATATGAGAATTCCTAGTAGGATCGAATCTAAAAATTCCTTTTTTCTAGGTCTATTTCCTTTCTTAGATCTTTCATTCATTTTTGTCTCCAAGAGTGGAGATCTGAAAAAGATGTGTTAAAAAGATCTAGTCATTTAAAAAATGAACATGAAGCACATTAAAATTACATAGTATATGAAAGAATTATAGTGTTATTTATTAAAAATTATCGTGCTTTTACAAAAATAACATATTATAAAATAAAATAGCACGATATATATATACATAACATGATAAATAGAAAGATGTCGTGTTAACATTATAAAATATCATGTTATAAGAATTGTTTTGGTTCTGAAATTTTTCTGGTTTCGAATCCACCATTAAAAGATTCTTGCTTCTCTAACTTTTCTTTGACATATATTATTATTCTATTACATGTTATTTTCTTCAACGTCATATTGTTTTGCTTTGTAAAATTTTTATTTTTTTTAAATGTCAAGCTATTGGTTTCTACACTCTCTTATGTAAGGGTGATTATGTATTTTAGCTGCACTCATTTAGCCAGCCGAAGTCATTTATTAACAGAAAAGTAAGCTTTGTTATTTTTTCAATGACCAAAAAAATTAGGTCATCCACCTAATTGACCCTTCAATATATCATAGTCTGAATCTTTACTATTTTTGGTTGAGCAAAACTTAATTTATAGCGCAATTAATACTGTGTAGGGGTAATGGTAAGACAAAACCCAAATCTTAATATTAGCTGTCTTCAATGACAATGACTTAACAGAAACAACTCACACACACTTGTCTGAATTTCAGAAATACTTAATTAAGATTAGATTAAATATGTTTTGGGAGAAAGTTTAAAAACTGTCAGTTTAATCTGTCAAATAGTTAGTGTAGCTTCTTTTGAGAGGAATACGAATCTGAGTATCATCAACACATGAAGTTGGGACTGTGCATATTGTCTTATAGGTAAGAATCCGATGTAGTAAATATAGTATGTAGGTCGAACACATGAACATGTGATTATCAAATGTTTAATGCTTACTTTCCTTAGAATAGTTTAATGCTTACTTTCCTTATCTTAACTACAGAAACAGAAATGAATTGACTGAAAAAGAGTAATGAAGCGATTGACAAGCATTAGCCTCACGAAAGGAGTAGACCATGAGGACGAATTATGTGGGCTGGGGTAAGTCCAAACTGAGATTTGATTGGCCCATGAGAAACCAATTCTTGGTTTACAGAACAAGAAAAGAGAACCTGTGGTTTCAAAGATGGCACTTTTTTTTTTTTTTAATTAATGTATCTTAGGAAATTAGATTTTAAAAATATAACACAAAGAAATGAGGAAAACGAGATGAGTAGATTAACATTTACACGCCGTAGAATTCAACACCAAATTGTTGTCAGTACAGAAAGGGAAGAAAAACTAAACTTAAAATAACATTCCCACGTAGGAAAAAGAATTAAAAGAACCCATATGTACATAGCAATAGATACGATATACAAAATACAACATAGTTAGATTTATACTTTTATTTTTTGTCTATTTTTACTTTGCTTTAGAGGAGAAGAACCTGCTGAATCCTCTAGAGTGTTTCTCAGGAGTAAGTCCCGATGAGGACGATGATGAGTTTGACTTCGTGTGTCTATGTTTTGACCCTACTGGAGATCTCATTGTAGTCATTGATGGTGTTTCCTTGTCTGAAGGCGAACTCAAGTTGTTGTCTTGAGTATTTGGGGAAGTTGCGTATTCGTCTTCTTCAGGGTTTTGGGCTTGTTCTTGGCTTTGAGAAGAAGCAACCTGCTCTCTTTGAGGACACATGGATTTGAGTTGCTTCCCGAGAAATAATATAGTCTCTTGACACTCTGCTAGCTTCTCTGCAGCAGCCGCTAGTTCATTGTCCTGTTAACATTCAGTGTCGGAATTATAAGTTTAAAACCATAATCTCTGTTAGATCATAAAGGAGTTTGTTTTGAAAGTTACCTGTTTGCTTTTAGGATCAGCTTCGGTTGCTGAAGAAACTGGGCAATTTTGGATGTTTCTGAAGTTTTGCAGCAAAGCGAAGAAGTTTAGAGATTTTTAGAGACTTTATGGTGAAAAAGAGAGTAATGTTTAGTGTAGTGTTTACCTTTGTAATTGCTCCTCGAGCTCTTGGCATTTGGCTAGAGCTTCTTGGTGATTTTCCTTTTCATCGTGAAGCTCATCTTCTAAGTTATGGATTTTGCCTTTAAGAGAACTCGACTCTTTTTCCAACTCCGATGATCTAGTTTCAAGAGATCTATATGATTCCACCATGCATTTGAGCTGAGTCTCGGCCATGCCATTAGACTTCTGAGCAGATTCCAAGTCTAATTTGACTCCAGCTAGAAGCTGCTCTGTTTCTTGTAGTTTGCACTTAGTTGCTTCAAGATCTGCTTCACAGCTTGCAAGTTTGGTCTCTGCTTTTTCTTTCTCAAGTCTCAATCCTTCAAACTCTTCTGATGTAAATTTACAAGCTGCGAACTTTGGTTCAACGCAATCATCTGGAATCTCGGAATCAGAGCTCTGAGAACAACCATTCTGGTAATGCTCACCTGATGAATCTTTCCTAAGTGCTTTGTTTTCTGGTAGAGCGACTTTATCAATGCAATCTGGGCTGTGAATCTCCACTTCAGATGTGTTGAATCCCAACACATCGATTTTAAGTTCATTAGCTTCGACTAAAACTCGCGAAAGCTCAAACACAAAATCCACCAAAGTCTTTTCCTTGCTCAAGACTCTGTTCAATGTGACTGATAATTCTTGAACTTTTTGTGAGAAAGTTCTGTTCCCAGAAAACCTGTCCTGACACGCTGTTGCCTCCTTTGAAAGATAGGAAACAAACTGGTAAATCTGAGAAAGAGCATCAGCCAATTCTTGAGTTATTACCTCAACGATGGTAACTTTTTCCTCTGTTGTCTCATTTGCATTGGCTATCTCCTTTTTTTCTGTAACACTGTTTACATTACCTCCATTACATTTAGAAGGCAGCTTAACACCACGTGCATCTTCAACTGCACAATGTACCTCTGCCAAAATCTTCTCAAATGCAGCATCTTTGGGGAGAGTTTGAAGCAAAGTGGAGATTCTGTTCTTCAGATGCATCGCTGGTAGAGTCTTTTCTTCAGCTTCAGAATCAGCACTTGAGTGATCAATTACACCATTTTCTTTTGAGTCATTTGGTAGACAAGCTAGCTTTTCCATTTCTAGAAAATCTTCCATAAGCTCCAGCTGATTAGCACTCTCCGTCTTCTTGATCTTCGCACTGTTACTATCCTTGTTGGATTGAGAGAGTTCAGACATCAAAGAGCCAGCGATGCTTCTAGAATCTTCGTTTCCATCCTCAGACATTGAAGCCATGCTAGGAGGATTACTAGCATTTTGACGAGAGAAGATTTCAGCAGGCATTTCAAAGCCACGCTTGGTTGGACTTTTACTCATCATTTGAGCTTCTAAGGTTTGTAGCCTGTTTGCAGTCTTAGCACAGAGGTTCCTCGACACTTGAAGCTCGCTATTACGCTTTGCCAAAGCTTCTTTCAACATCTTTGTTTCTTCTTCCATAGCCAGTAACCTCTCTGTGAGCAAATCATTCTCTTTATGGAACTTTTGCCGCATATTGTCAAGCGAGAACTCAGAAATCTGAGAAATATGTGACATTGGAGACATGAGAGGACTAGAAGGTCTGGCCGGTGACCTTCTCTGTCGATTATCTCCATAGTCTGATCTGCCTAAACTCTCAACCTCCATTTTCATTTGTGCAAGTGCTGCAGGACCAGGAAGTTTCTTTCTCACCAAAGTGCGTAATCTTTGGCATTCAGCTTCCAACTTTGCAATTTTCTTGACACCTTCCAAATGCTGCTTGTTTGCTGCTTCAGCAGATCTCATACTCATATTCTTTTCTTCGTTTCGTATCTCCAACTCTTTAGTAATCACATGTGTTTCATACTTGAGAGTATTTATCTCCCTTTCACAAGACTCTATATTGTTCTTAAGATGCTCAATCTCAGACTCTGCTTGAGATTTCTCTTCACTTATCCTCATAAGCATGTTTGAACGCTCTTGCAACGATCTCGAAAGCGCATCGTTTTCAGCTGCAGACCGAAGCAGTTCTTGCTCAAATTCTCCCATCTTGGACTCAAACTCAGCTCTAAGCTTGTCGATTTGGTTGGTTTTAGTTATATGAACATCACGCAGTTTCTGTTCATTTTCTTCCTTTAAACTCCGTATCTGCCTCATACACTCCTTTAAAGCTCCATCTAAATGCGCTGCTCGATCTTCAACAGTAAGCTTCGCAAGCGTAATAGTTTCGAGATGAGTTTTCAAAGCCGATGCTTCTGCTTCAGCTTTTTCCCATCCTGAAACAAACAAAAACCAAATATCAATTAAAACATGTACACACAAATATCGTGTTTCATCAGCCTTTGTATTCATACCTGTGACAGCTTCTTCAGCAACTTTAGAGTGTTGTTTCACCAAAACCTCCTTGGCTGTAATATCTGCATTTGCAGTAGATAGCTTCAAATCCAAATCCTTGATCTGATCTTCAAGCTTTACAACTTGTTCTTCATACTTGTTAACTTCATCTTTCAAACCATTTAGATTCGAGTATTGATCAAATGAGATCTGGATGTAGCTTGGCTTCTTCCCATTCTCCTGTTTTTTTAATGAAAAATTAGGAAAGAAACTCAGAATAAAAACTCAAATCTTAGAATTTGAATGAAGCAAATCTGAGAAAAGTAAGTGTGATTAAGATTAAATACCTGCTCAACAACTTCTGTTACAGTAGCTGCTTTCTCTGAGGATTTTTTCTTCCATGGCCAACTCTTACGATGATCCATCTTCTTCTTCTTCTTCTTCATAAACCACAAACAATTCAACATAAATCAAATACCATAAAATAAACATAATAACACTAAAAAAATAGAGATCCAGAGCAATGACTACCGACGATCGCAATTGACTGGAAAAATTCAATCAAAAAGAACAGAAACAATTAAAATTCTCATTTCGATGAAGTTTACACACTTGTAAATGAAATGAAACCAAAAAAAAAAAAAAGTGAAACTAATAATCGAATACCTCCAAAAACCGATTTCTAGGAGAATCACGACAACGGCCATTACTAGAATCCAAAGATAAATGGCAAACGAGAAATCGCACTACACCACAAAAAAAAACCTCGAAAATAGTAAAGAAACCAAATCACCGACGTTTTTCTCAACAGTCAAATCAGAAAACCAAAAGTCACCGACGCCGATTATACTTTTTTTTATTTATATATAAATGAACTAATAGCTCAATATTTAGTAGAACCATCTCGAATCTAAAATCCGAAATCAAAGGAGATAACAGAGCGAAAATGTTGAATCGAAACCAGAAGAGTATGGAATAAACTAACCGGAAAATTCCAAAATGCAGGAGTGAAATAGAATATCCCGAAGAGAGCTAGTGAATCATCAAGATCAGGAAACTGATTCAAAACAGAGAATTCAACTCTGTTTCTAGATAGAGAGAGAGAGTAAAGAGTGGTGGGTTATGGTTTGATAGTGGCGGTGATGGTGAATTTGGTCATGGTGATGGTCATGGTGAATAATAATCTATGCCTTCCGTATCACTTCAAAGCCTAAAACGTTGCAGAGGCTCTCCTTTAAACAAATCGACACCTTCGCTTTCTCTTATTATTATTATTGTTTTTTTCACTATTTATTTACCCTCCTTCCCCCGACTCTTAATATTTAATAAAAATACCAATAATTCAAATTTTATTGAAATTCTATTATTAAAACGCCTTTGTTTTCTCATTTCTATTTCTTTTGATATTTTTGTGTAATACTAATTATGTGTAAGTTGAAACAAATAAAATACTAAAACTGTATACAAGTAGGTCTATTTTCTTAAGGGAATAGGCTTTTCAATTTTCTTATCACGGTGATAGCTCAACGATGACATGTATCACATGTGGTTCCTTGTTATACAAACCCAATTTAACAGAAGACACAAGAAACTAAACCTCAGCCTTGCCGTTTTCAAAACTTTACACTTTTAATGGTGAAAGCGTTTCTTGTATTGCTATTACACTTTATATATATATATATATATATATGAGTGTGTATGTTCTTTTTAGCAGTTTAAATTTGGAGAGCGCTCAACTATAACATTAACACAAACCAGAAGATTATATGTTATGGTCTTGTTAATAACACATACTATTCCCCTTTAAGTTTATAGTTGTAAGAGATACATTTTCCGTACAATAGTGTGTAGAGTAGAATTTAGGTTAGCAACAGATTAACATTGTGCAGGTTTCTTTTTTTTTGGGTCAAATCTACATGAAAATATATGATTCAACTGAATAATTGTTTTATAAAAGGAATTGTTTCAATATAATGTTTTTACTGCACCGTTTATTTCGTAAAACCTGCATTGATACGTTTTATTTTTCTTACATGATCATACTATTATACCACTACAAATATTTTGAAGCATTTCTCGTTTTATTCATTAAAATAAACGTGACAGATTATTAGCACAAACGGTTTAATTATGTTATAATGCACTTTATTAAATTAAGATTTCGATTAAAGATACGTACATAAATGCTAATTAAATATGTTTTCCCTAACAATACTTCGGTTTTATTTATTTGCATCTATAAATTTGACTGGTTTTTCTTTAATTGACTGATTACATCGAGAATGATTAGATATATTGAACTTGTGTTTTTAATACAATTAAATCAATTTTAAAATAACAAAATGCTTATGGTAAGTGACTAAATGGAACAAATATGGTAACCGGAACAATCGTACAGTGGTGACAATATAATAGATGGACTGGAGATGTTACTTTGAAGCGTCTGTTTCCACCGGCTTAATTATCCTTATCTGGCACTTAACGAATTAAAAAAAAATTATCAATTCCTTTTTTCCCCAAAAATAGAGGATAAATACAATAGTTTTTTTCGTTTGTTAATATAGAAAATACTATTGTTTGTGTCATATGCCGTGAAACAACCGAGAATACATGAAAATGTTTATTTAATGTGATTCATTCAGCCATGGTCCTAAGTGCTTACAATTGTATTCATAGAGTTTAGTGACAAGCCAGCGAACTAAGTTTGTACATCACAGTCTGTAAATAGCAATTCCACGGACCAAAGTAAAGGAAATAAATATATGAATTTTCGATTTAATTAAAATTAGAAATTAATTGCAAAATAAAAACTGATATAACGACTTAGTTTTCACTATACAAGGAAACTTTATTTTTAGTTTGCAATAAACGAGACCTGAAGAGTAAATTATAAACGAAAATGATTATTGAGGTCGTTTTCTCAATTAAAATAGGATCAAATAGCTTCGACTGTACATAATAATCATAATTAATTCCATTAGGTATATCATCTAATATGTCTACCGTCTACCGTCTACCTACACAGTTTTATCTATTTTAAAATTAGATAAACAACTTATGATTTAACTGAAATAAGATGCTCACCACCGAATTAAATCCAGAAAAGATCTAATTTTTGTAAGTATGCATGTTAGAAAATTGGGTCAATTCAGGTATTTTATAATACATTTTTGTCATTGTCAAAAAAAATAATATGTATGTATTTCTTTTTGCTGCGGAATTTTTGTTAATATAGTTTAGCTTTTTTGTTGAGAGAAGAAAAATAAAAGAGAAAAGTCAACATCCAACTATTGTCGAAATCAAAACAGCAGCTGACAGCAAGGAAAACACGTGGCTTGGTTTCACACGTTACCAGTTTAGTCTTACCGTAGTATGCGTTGTATATTATGCCATCTCAGAATCAATCCGACGGCTGTGATCGCTTTAGCTATTTGTTCTTAGCTTCACTCACCCGTAACAATCAATAGTTGATAGAATTCGATATCGTTGAATCTGATTCTTTATAGTATGCTTAGCATATAAAAGAATCCAAAGATTCTAACTTCATGGAGACGAATAAAAAAGAATTATATTTCTGAAACACTAGTATTATGCAATTATAATGTATTTAATAAATATTTTAAAACGAAGACATAATGTATAATGTATATAGTTTTATTTTAAAACTGTCTAAAAATCGTTCAGATTTTGATTAAGTGTTCTGGGTGTTAGACGCAGGATCACCATCTATTTAGCGTCCAGCGTTTTTTTTAAACATTGATTGGTTAAAAGTAATTAGCGGTGGGTCCAGATATAAAAAGACGACGTAACGCGCTTTTCGTCACATGATATATCTACGTTGTCTACGGTCATTAGTACGTGTGTGTATCTTATAATACGTTTTATCTCAATAATCAATATTTTCTCGGCAATCCCTATGCCAAAAACTAAAATCAGACACATATCCTTTATCTTATCTGTCCAAACGATAAGTTAAAGAGTAGTATTAGTTTTATGTAAAATCACGTAACAGATGAATGGTGCGATTCAAAAGAAAGAAAAAACATTAACAGCTCATGGTCGGGTCATGACCCGCACTGTTCGGACTGTGTACCGGATCGTGTCATGACCCGCCTGATTATACATTAAACGACAATCGTATGACTGAGTCAGGGGGGACCAATGGTGGGCCAGCTTCATATGATCGTATTAAAATAACCTTTTTTAACTCTCGTCTTATTTGATTGAGGGAGTCTGTCACTGGGTCCATTCAAATAAGCCTTGACACGTGTCAACACGAGAACGACATCGTATTCTGAAAATCTTGTAATACCATTTCACCTTTAAGTGAATTCCCCTCTTCGACGAAACGACAAACTTACACACAAAACAAATAAGTATGTGTGTAAAACGAGAACTTATTATAGACTAGCTAAAACATGAAGACGCATACAAATTTACCATCTTGACCCTTAAAGATTTTCTCTACATATACATCTTCTTCCAGTAAGAAATTTTAATTTCCTTATGTATGTTCAACAGTTTGTAAATTATTTTTAAGATAAAGGCATAAAACCCTAAATATTACCAAAAAGAGACTAATACTGGCTCATTCAAACATATAAACGTAGACATTTAACCTAAACACGCTTAGCTTAAGATTTTATAATAATTACCGACGTACGTCGACCCAAAATGAAGTTTGGTACATGCTTATTATATAGATTTTATAATTTTCGCGTTAATCTATATCCCGATGAGTAGAACAATGTCAATCAGTTCCGCAGTTATGCTACTAAACTTAGGACTAATCTCCTTATTTATTCTCTCGTAATTAAGGTTTCCATTTACTTAATTGGTACGGTGACACGGTGATGACCCATCTAACCGATATTCACAGCAATAAATAGTATATATGATCTACTAATCATCAACACAACTGCCACTAAAAGCTGGACTTTGCTATTTAATCCACAAAAAAGTAGTACATGGGTTATTTGTTTTTATAACTGTAGGTGGTTGTTTTAATTTTATTTATTAATCTAACCAATTAAGCGTAGATACTGACCTAATACTCTTAACTATTACCAACTACAATAAACTATTACCAACTACAATAAAATACAAATACATTTTCATTTACTAGCTAAAAGAATGACAGAGGTACATCAACAACTAACAAGATACACTATATATGTGTGTATATATATATATAAATCAAACAATACAACTTTTTATGCTATTTTATATAGAATGTGTGGGTTTGTATTATCCCAAAAATACTTTTCATAAAAATCATTTTTTATTTTAAACAAAACTATCCTCAAACTTTTATACATGACCGTGTGGATAACATTAACTACTAATATTTTATATCCATTAAATTAGCATGTCCGATTTATTTTCTGTCTGATATATATTAATTTATTATGCATCACCTCAAAGATGTGAAAATATCCATAAAGAATATAAAAAGGACAAAAAAAGAAGAACTTCAGTTAAGAGTGTTCGCTCCATGTAACATGTGAGCCACGTAAATATATTTACAGTGTGTGACATGTGGGATTTTCATGCACGTTGAATTAATTCACAACTTAAAATGCATAAGAACTTTAATACTTATGCATTTGGTAGAAAATTTTAATTACAAAAGGTTCGAGTAAACTAATATTTGATTAACTTTTTGTCAAGTTAGTTGAATAACATAATAATAATGCAATGCAAATTCTCAGTAATTTTTTTTGAATTCGACATAGTAGCAACCAAATTCATGGATTCGATAAATTGTACTATTTCTAATATTTCATAATATTAAGTTTGAGTGTATGCACCCAATTTTTTAAAATATTTAGTATATTACCTAATATATCAATTTTTATATATTATATTTACTAAAATTAAATACTTTTAACAAAAAGAAATTAATGAAGCCAAAATATAAAACTAGTTGTACATAGCAAATTGGAAACATTCATTATTATCTAAAACGTAAACATCTAAGTAAATATCACTATGATAGTCATGATCGGGCATTGTGAATGTACTTAATTACAAAAAATATCCGATTTTTAATAAAATCCATAGATTAGTAGGAATTCCGGCTAAGAATTCTCAGCCGTCTAGAAAACATTTAATTTTTGTAAGAGAAAAAGAATATGATGATACTAAAAAGAATGTTTGTTAAGATTAACAAATCTAAATTTTAAAGTTGAACTAATAACTATACTCTAATTAGCAACAGAAGACACTAAGCAAAAAGAGTGAAGATCTGGCGGTGGTGAACGAGCGATGATTACAGGAGAATGATTTTCTACCTTGAAATAGGCCGATTTTAAATTCCAGCATTTGCTTTGTTTACAATTTTTATGGGCAATAAAAAGGATTTTTAAATTGAAGAATCAATAGACATTTGGAGAAATTAGTTTGTTTCTTTTCAACGAAATGGGTCCCCAAACAACACCAGCACACAAGACAGCTTTACTATACTTCTTTATTTTGTAGAAAAAAAAATCTACTTGAAAAAATAATATACGCATTATCTTTTATTATTACCAACATCATCATCAAATATTATTTGACTTTAATTTTATTTATTATATCACATTCCTTAGGATTCTATTCTGTAAAAGTCACATGATCCAACTTTCATTTTGATCTTTTGCTTCCTCTGTTGGCAATCATTATCATCGTGAGGAACTATATATATATATATATATATTTTTTTTTAATGCCTTTCATTTTTTTGACAAGCATGTTCAAAGAATTTTACAGTGGACACGCAGAAAAGAGTCTATGTAAATATTATTCCTAACTAAATTTTAAGACATGTTTAGTTGTTTACATTCCCGATACCATTCTTTATATGTTACTAGTATTTGTTTCGTTTACTAAAAATAAGTTTTGGTAAGATGACGAAATTAAAACTAGAGGGATAGGGCCTGAGGTTGTAAACCTGAAGTGATGGAGTTTGGGCCAGTCTCTTGTCATTATGTTTCTCCTAAACCCCTCTTGTATCTCAACTAATATTTTTGTCTCCCTTATTAGATAATAATATCAAGATATTAGTGTATTAATGTATCAACCACTTTATGAAACTGATCTTGTTCTGCCTTAGAACCAAAAGAAAAACGAATAGAATTCAAATTCATTTTATTGGTATGTCCGTAACCTTTATTTATTTTTGATTCGATTTGTGGGGAATAATATCTCAATGGAACTATTTGTCATAATGAATTTAATTTGGGGTATTAAAGGATATATTATAAGTAAAACGTTTGTTCAACAAAAAAAAAAAGAAGAAGAAAAAAAAGTAAAACCAAAAATGTCTTTTCTTGGTTGTGGCAGGATGCATAAGTTCAACGTACTTACATTGATTATTAGTTAGCTATAATCATCATTAATATATTCAATTTCCCTTGAATCAAATCTTGTCTTTGGAAAATAATGAGTGAGATAGAGTGAGTGAGTAAATTCGTCTTTTTCCCATTTTATAATCATGGTAGTTAAATGCATATAAATATTGAATTGATTGGTATATAAAACTTGATTAATGAGAAATCTGTATACAAATGATCAAACCATGATTTATCGAAACCGACATTAGCATATGACCGGTTTGAACCGGTTGCATTAACATCATCACTCCACGCCTCGAAGGCTCCAAGCATTATACGTATGATAAAAACAAATTGGGTTGATCGTATAATTTTTTAATTTTGTTAATTAAGGGATTTCGGACTTTTGATCTATAGTAACATCATCTTAACTTAGACCAGCTCTTAATAGTACATAGAAATGTATAAATCATTTATTTTCAGGCGAACCTTTTTTACTGTCTGATGAATGATTTCACAAGATAAATAAATAAACACACCAAGAAAGATTATGCGGGGAATCTGAAAAATTGGTAACGAACATGTGCGTGTGACCTCGTCCACTCGTACGTTGCAATTCCTCATAAGACAAAGAACAAAGAAAAACAGAGTAGAAATTAATTGTATTGCACATTTTTAGTAATTGAAACCGAAACAAAGACTATACATACACATATATATAAATATATATATGAACGTTCCACTCCAACCACTCGGAGTCCATGTCTCCATGTCCGACCCATCCTTCTTAGTGTTGTTTATAAGTCAACTATGTATTTAGGAAAATAATTTTTAAAAGAAAATATTTTTGAACCCATTTGGACAACGGATATATTTTCCCGCTTAAAGAAATAAAGTAGTATGGTAACTTTGGTTTGTGAGATTATTATTATTATTATTTTTATATTTTTGTTAAAGGGTTTTCTTGAATTAATTAAATGAAAAAATAATTACAAATTTTTTTTGAAAATAAAAATCTACAATTGGGTCCGGTTAGGGCTACAGACCGAAATTGATAAGCTATAAAAACGGCCTAAATCGAAATAAACCACACTTCGCCGGAAAAGCTTTCGCCACCTCGCCTCAGTGAGGATTCACACCATTCAGACCACAGGAAGAAGATTCTTCGTCGAGAAGAAACTAATCTGACCCAAACATCAGGCTTTCGAGTGAGAGAAAAGAGGGAACTACGCCTCGTCGGCCCAATTTCACCACCATCGAAGAGGCACCGACTTCGTTGGAGGACAGGAGCGGTGGAAGTTCAGTAGATCTTTGACGGAAAATCCGAGAACGGGAGACAAGCTATGGATCTGGAAACGCCGTCCTCACGCATCTCGGGTGATCCAGGGAGCTCGTCAACCAGCTCTCCGTCGCAGATTCCTTAACCTCCTCGCCGCCTCAACGCATCGGAGCCTCTACACAAACAGCGCCGCCGTTGGGAAGGGAGTTGCTGCCATCGTATCGCCACCGTGAGATCTCCCACATCCGGATCCAGTCCTCACAGATCCACATCCGGAAGCTTCCACAGAGACTCAGCGACCGCCGGCAGTTACCATGACCCGCTTACGCGCCGTCGAACGCCTCGCCCTCACCACCTAATCACTTTCGGAGAGAACTCCAACCGAGAATGAAGCGCCGTTAGAGAGAAAAAAAAAGCAAAACAAAAAGAGAGACGGTGGTCTCTCTCGCGATGACCGGCAAGGACGCCAGAAACTGGAGAGGGCTTAACGAAAAGTTTGATGTGAGGCGGCCAGGGTTCTGTGGTTGGGAGCGTCTTTGCCTCGTTTGTGAGATTATTAGCAGTAAGTACATATTTTATTAAAATGTCATCTTCATGTTACACCAAATATTGCCAAAGAAACTTTGGTGGTCCAAATAAGTACATTGAAACTCTGCCGATAAAAATGATGAAGAGAAAAGACCGACACGTCATCATATATATATAAATCTTATTTTGTTTTGTATTAATTGGCCCTATTCTGCAGTAGTTTGTGATACTTATCATCCATTTATGTCCTCATCTCTTTCTATCAATTTTTTTCCTTATATTTTTTTCTGGCACCTTTTTCTAACCAAGATTTTTGGGTTGATCAAAATTGATCTATCGTATCGTGTAGTTTGTTTACACCTAGTTTTAGTTTATGCAATAGAATTTTTTTTTTTAATCTCCATAGAGCTTGTTTGCCAACAGTTTTACTTTACATTTCAGTGGTCAAGAAAAACTATTTATTGGCGAAGAACGTCCTTGATTTGCAACACCTTGAAGTCCAGCTTCAACCAACAGAACGAAGTGACTTACTAAATGAAACACCACTACACTATCAGCTTATTATTGTTGTGCTTGTCAACAATATAATTATCTCCAAACAAAAGGAGAACATTTTTCTAATACTTTAACCATTAGATAAGAAGAAAGGTCTATTGCATATGGTTCATTCTTGAACAATGTTACTGTTTGAAAAAAAAACAAAGTAAATCGAAGAGAGCTGAATTGGGTCCTGCCGTCATGGTTAATTTATATTTGCTTTTCTGTGATGATAATAATAAGATACAATCATACAAACAATGGTGTGAAAAAGAGAAAATGGGAGAGAATGGTGAGAAGGTATGGAGAGATTTGTACTGTAGACTGCACACACTTTTGAAGTGCACGTTTGTGTTGTGTCGCTGTTCTTCACCAAACTCCGTTTCAACCTAACCAAACCATATAAATCGGTTATCACGTGATTAACCAACGGTTTTGTTTTGTAACTGAATCACGTGACAACATCTTGTCTCCATCTATCCGGACCGAACCGAACCGGTTATTTCCAGGAGGGTACCTAGTTGGGTTTCAAAAATCCGAGTGAATAATAAAAGCCCAGCCCATCAAGTGACTAAATACCATCAATAAACGTCAATAGTAGGGCTTGTTTTTGGGCCTATAAAGGGCCTTACCAAAGTTGGTATATATCTCGAAAAACTTTTCCACTAGACTCTTCTTGGTGTGCCTCAGATTACTCTTCTTTGGTCTTTAACATCTTAAACTTTTCCAGTTTGGGATTCCTCCCCTCTCCCCTAGGAAGTTCGAAATTTGGGCTCCTATTTTTTCCAGGCACCGGCCTAGCCCTTACATTCATCTTGTGAGAAGGAATAACTTATCCCGTCCCAAGTGGTTCGGACTAGGGAGCATGATTACGTTTCTTTTTGGTGGATCATGCATACTTTACTACCAGGACACCCTCAATTTGATTCCAGTAGACAATACTAGTATTTTTCTTTTTCCTCTCCTTTAGTTTTTATTTTGAATTTTTTTGCATTAATCTTAAAAGTGGCAAAGGTGCTAAATCTTTACAATAACCAACCTTATCGAAAGGACCCTATTAAACCCAATAACTACTTAACCCACAATATAAACTGAGAAGAACCCAATTTGAACCAAATTTGAATGATGAAAGGCCCAAGCCCAATGAGGAAACAGAAGGTTAGAATCGGATGATGGTTGTCGCGACAGTAGTTGGACTGAAATCAGAAATCCTAGGATTTAACCATCAATCCGCCATTCAGGAGAGCCTGTGAGAATGACAGTAGTGAGAATGACAGTAGTGAGATGACAAAGGACCTGCTCCATCTCCGGGCTCCTTGCTGAAGAGGAGATACCAGAAAAGCTTTAAGGCACAAGTGCGGTTCCAGATTTCTAGGTTTTTGATCCCGAGGCCTCCCTCTTCTTTGGGGGTAGTGACTGTTTCCCATGACACCCTTGCATTGCTGCCAGCTTCAAGTGAACCTTTCTCTCTTTTAGTTAGTTCAACTAAATATAAGAGGATTTGTTCAACGATCATAAATTTTTCGATAAAAAAAAAAATTTCCTTTATCAAATCAAATATTTTGTTTGATAAAATCATCATATCATATTTAAAATGCTAGTACAATCAATATGTGGAAATTTATTATTTACTCGTTACATCTATATTATTAATTATGATGTTCTTTAAACTAAAGAACATAGATAGAAGTTTAGATTTTATATAAGAGATTTTTTTAAAAGACGTTATCACCAATATATGTAAAAGAAAAGATTATATTCGACGGAAGAGACAAAACGACAGCTGGTTTCACCTTTCTCTACATAAACGTAATAATTTTTATTATCGTTTCTTTCATTTTCAAAATGTCAGATCAAACTTTATAATGCATAAACATCAACCTGTTGCATTATTTAAAATAAGGGTTTTATGTAAAAAAATCATAAAAATTTTTATTTTTCATAAGAAAAATTCTCACCTCTTATGTAAATTAATCATATTATCTTTAAAGTTATCTACAATACGGTCTTTTTATATATCGTCAATGTAAACACGTTAGTTACTCTTAAAAAACTAACGAAATTCTTAAAACAAAATCGTTTTGAGTAAAAAATTACATGGCGTTTTTGTTATTTTTATTAGATAAAACAAAAAAATAAATTAAATTACAAAATGAGTTCGATTTGTATTTTGTAAACTGATAATTTTTTGACATTAAACCGAACTGAATTAAACAAAAAAAATTAAAACTTTTAATTTCTCAAAACAAAATCAAATCAACTAAAACCGCAAATCCAAATCTTTCTATTATCATCTCAGATTCGTCACCGTAGATTCATCGGCAACGTCACCGTGGAGGAGATTCGCCAAGAGATTGGAGAAGACGAACTCCGAGCAGACAAATTCCGATTCGATTTTGACCAAAACGGGGATTTTTATATCCTCCGTCGTATGTGCTACTCCCTTCTTTTTGCCGTTTCCTTCCACACCTTCGTGTCCCACAGCCGGAAAGGGGATTCTTTGAGTTGGGGTCCATCGCAGACGCCGAATTCTATCGATTTGGCGTTGGTAAGTTCTTTGAATATATATTTGTAAAATCAATGAGAATGGATTCATCGATGTTAGAAACATAAAGAGTAAATCTTTTAGCTTTTTTAATGTTGTGATTGTTAGAGCCAATTAAAGACATGGTGTTTGCTTCTATTGTTTTCTCATTCGTCAAACTTGGATAGAATTGTTTATCTATCTTCACATATTTGCAAAGCCACAAACTATTATCATCTTCATTGTTGTATGTAATGTTGGCTATGAAATATCAGGTACATGTCAAAGAGATCTATTAAAGGTTTTGAGTAACTATTTTTTTGTTGCTGCAACTTATAGCTAAGTTGTTAACGCATGTGAAATTGCAGAGCTTAGAAGTAAATTAGGGAATCAATTGGCTGAGAAGAGCAAGAGTTTGAAATTACGAGGTGTTGGAGCAATTGTTTATAGAGTTCCTGAGCTTGGGGATGAGACCAAACTGAAAATAAGTTTGAAAGAGTGTTGCAGAAGAAGACACAACACCGATTTCTTAGAAGACGAGTCTGGTGGTGGATTGAAACCAAAGAAGACGAAGAGTGTGCTTAGAAAATGAGGCAATGGAAGGTCTGAGTATTTGATTATGGTATGTGCTACTTTTTGTTGTTGTTTTGTTTTGGAGATCTTTGTGAACATTATTATCAAATGAATCAATTGGTTTTGAAAATGTTAGTATCTATTTTGGAAATTGGAACACTTGACTATCCTTTCTTTACAGACAAAATAATCTTCAACCCATTAGCTCCATTAATCTTGTCAAATCTCCTCAGTCCCTCTTGAAAGATTATAAACCTCACTCGTACCTCTATCCACATTGTTATGATCAGCTTTAACACCCAACTCTAGCAGAAGAAATAAACAGTTGGTTGGATTTGTCAGAAACTCAAAACTATAATCGCAAGCACTTGACATTCGATATAAAATCAAACTGAAAATCAATAACTTATGGGGTTTATACTGATAAAAAATTCAAAGTCATTTCAAGAAAATATTGATACTAAAAATTTCTGAATCCTTTGGAAAATCTCTTGCACACAACTCAAGTTAAATCAAACTTAAGTAGAAAAGATTTCGGTTTATGTGGTAAGCTCCAGGATAGCAGAGACAATATCTCCATCAGTAGACTTGAGAGACTTCACTAAGATTAAGCATAGCTTTGCGACACTTCTTCTCACTTCTACTTTGTTTTGATTGACCTCGTGCCTCTCCATCTTGTCTTGTTTTACCAATTATACCTCAACAATTACTCAACTAGAACATAAAATCATCAACATGTAGCTACTATAACTAGAATCATTCCCACTACTACAAATATTTCCTACACATTAACACAGACTCTGAGTATGAACCAATATGCCCCACATGTAAACTAAAATCCAGAAAAAATATACTAGGTTCTGTACCAATATGCAGTATTTGAGTTAGAAATTGATCAAGCTTAGGTGAAACAACAAAAAATAAATGAACTTACCCTCTGCCTCACATCATCTTTATCGATGTCTTCAGAGTCATCCTCTACGATATTGTTAGACAATTCCTATTTGATTTAGGAATAAGTTAACTCCTAAACAAGATAGAATATAGGGGAAATAGGAAATACAAATAATGTTTAGCTTAAGTTAGATAAGGTTTTGTATTTCTGTTATTATTAGGAATTAGATGATGCTAGTCCCTATAAATAAGAGGTCTTTGTGAAGAGTTGTTTCATGAGACTTAATAGAAATTTAGTTTTTGAGATGTTTTCTAAATCAATAAGAAAATTTGTTCGTGTTATCTTTGAGTTTCATAAATTATAGATATCATCATCATCTTCAACCTCAGGCTTATCGAGCTAAAACGGAAACAAATTAGTCCAAATGAAACTAAACAAATTAGACGTTATGCCAATCAATTTGAAAAGATGGACAAAATTGAGACTTCAGTGAGTTGACAAAATATAAATTCAGATATGGGTAGGAACACATCAAAAAACTAAATCCAATCGGATCCCTTATTAATACTAACAACAAATAAATAGAGAAGATATAAAGAGGAAGAGGAGATCGATGGTGGAGGAGCAAAGTCGTTGTGGACAAGGAGAGAGTAAAAGAAATCTTAGCCATTTGATAGCAGTTGGAAGAGATGAAGACGGTTCTGCCGAAGAAGAGAGATCGGAGACCCACGAAGAAAAAGAAGAAAATGTTAATATTTTTGTTTTATTTAATAAAAATTATGTTGTTTTGTTTAACAAAATATAGCATCTAGTTTTTACTCAAAACCATGTCGTTTTAAGAATTCCGTTAATTTTCTAACAGCAACTAACATGGCTACGTCGATAATATGCGAAAGGGTTATATTGCGGATGATTTGAAAATAGTATAATTGATTTGTAAAAAATTTTGAAACTAACATTTTTTTTCAAAAAATAAAAAAATTGATAATTTTTTGCTAGTCAAAATAAATAAAATGTAAATATCATTGGTCTTCTATACATTAGTGTGAGAATAAAAATTGAAGCAAAAGTGTTTTAACGGGAGGCCGGGATCTATGTGTGAAGAATCCAAAGTCAACAAAAAGTGGTCAACAATGATAATTTTACTTTCTTTTCTCGAAGCACTACAAATAGCACATATACATACAAGTATACAACCATCACAAATTCTTTAACCTTTCTCAAAATTTATCTTTATTTATTGGAGAAAAACAGTGAGCCGAGCGTAAGGCCGGTAAGGGAGTGTAAAATGACAAAAAGGGGCAGACAAAAGTTCCGTGATTGGGTCGATGGCTCCCAATGGGTTCTCTTTGCTGTCTTTTCAAAGAATCTTCTTATTATTTCTCTATCAACAAAAAATAAAAATAATCAAGTTCTCTGTCTAATAATATTTTCTTGTAACTTTTTATACGAATCCACTAAAACGAATTACAAGTTTCGTGTTCGTACATATATAGAAGGGCATGAATACATGTATGTATATTGCTGAATATGTAGGTTTTGTGAAGTATTCTCTTTCTTTTCTTATGGGGGTTGATTTTTTAGGTATAAAAAATGTTGGATCATATGCCAGATATCTTGTATTTGTGGGGTTTAGGATGGAGACAGGGTCATTTCAAAATATTTAACTTAATTAAAGGTTATATTCCATATATAATTGATCTTAAATAAAAATTTTAAATTATTTTGATTACTTTAACACTAAAAATATTGTTAACATAATTATTTTCACTAACATCCTTTGTTATTATATTCTTCGGTTGGGAGAGATTATTTCACTAATGCTCTTTGTTAAGAATCATTTTGGCTCTACTTACCCCATTATGGAGACTAATATAGTGTTATGTTATGTTATTTTGAAATTTATTGCTTTCACATTTTGTTTTATTTATGATTATATGGATCGAGTCTTTCAACACTTCAGACACAAGTTTGAATTTTCAAAATACAACGAATATTTTCGTATTTCGTGTAGTATTACATCTACGTGAGATCGACCATCAATCATTAATTAGTTTTACTTTATTTCGAGTGACATATCTCTGCGCGAGTTCCGCAGTTTCAAGATTTTAAAAAAAATTTCTTTTAAAATATTTCTTTAAATTTATGTTTAGTATTTTCTTTTATTTTATCCTTTTCCAGATAATTTAGTTTGTTACATTTTTATTCTTCTAAAAAAATCAGATAAAAACTAATATACTTACACGAGAGAAAAAAGATTATCCGGACAAGGTTAAATTATTATAGTTTAAAACTCACTAGTTATCATTTTGACCACATTTATTTCGAGTTGACCATATTGAATTGTCGCCATAAAAAGTCGCTAAAGTACACAATTTCCGTAAGAAAACAACCAACAATAATCAAATTAATGTAAATGTTGATGTGTACCGTGGACTGTACTTTTTACAGTATGGAGATAGTGAAGACAACAAAAAAAAAGTTGAGCAAATGAACACAGGCGAAACAGAAAAATTGGGCTAATTGTGTTTCCCTCATGGCCTTGGTCGGATAGAATATTTTATTTCATAAAATTTATAGTATCATACTTATATATACTTGTAAACGCAACTTTCCCTGCAAAACTATGGCTATATTAAGTATATTTAATTCACATTCTTTGTCTTTCTGCGTAATGTATCTACTGCGATTTTATGGGCTTCATCTATTAAAATAGGTATGTGGAAAATGGATATATTTCTTTAAATGAACTTTGTTATCTGAAAAAATTGGCTAATTAAGTGACGAAAATTTTGACAACTGCTAATTTTTTTTGTTCACAGGCAAAACTTTTAAAAGTTAAATGTCGAATGATTATTTTAATCTTTATATACACAATTGGCTAATGTCGTACGTTCTGGAACAAAGATTTGTAATTTTGCTACCAATAATTTTTAGTACAAAATAAGCAACGCTATTTGTTTTAAAATATTGATTTTTCAAAGTATCTAGCATAAATTTTCGATTGTAGAAATTACGGAATTTACAGAGAAAAGTGACAATATTCGAATCGAAAGCACATAACCAAATCACATTCTCTCTTTTTACATGAACTCCAATTGTTCATTTGTCTTATTTACATTTACAGTCTTGAACTCGGATTCGAACCCGGGATGACTCGGTGGAACGACTCACCCACCATTAACCGCCATCTCCTTCTCTAACCCTCCTCCTTTGATCGTCTGACTCGACTCAAGTCGAAATCCCCAATATAGAAAATTAAAACTATAATTAAAATGATCCGAACCCGATTAAAAATTAGTACCACCCGACTTAATTTGTTTATGACGATTTATTCAAAATTCGCTCTTCCCTTCACATGGTGACGACTAAACTCGTTCCGAGTCAAACCGGGTCAGAATCGTACAACCGACACTCATCACCGTCGATGTTAAACAATCACCAGATGGTTTTATCGGCGACGCCGTGAAGCAACGGCCGAGATTCGATCAATAGGTCTAGCTTGCTTTTGATTACTCCGTGACATTTCTGAAGATCTTCAGGACAAGTAAACCGACTTGACCGAGACGAATCGGACAGGGTAATAAACCGGATCGCTTCCTCGAAAACCGATTCTTCACAGGGAATAACCAACGGGCCCTGGTTAGCGAAACCGAATTCTTCCTCAGCTTGGATGAGGAGATTACTAAGAATCGGATGGTTTAGGTACGACGCACGTACCACAAATCTCCTGCAACCGCTACCCACACAGACTGCCACGTGTCCAGATGGAACATCCGACGGCACACAACGTTTGACTGAAGATAATCGCGCTTTGTTGCGCCATCGCCGGAGCATTTGCCTGAGCCTCACAATGTGAAGGATCTTGGTGCATTTTCCCATACCTCCAGCCTTTTTTTTACACGTTGTAGTCAAAATAACTCTGAGAGTGCTGATTTTGAATTTTTTTAACGAGAAAGCGAGAGAAAGTGAGAGAAAATGGCAGGTGGAGGGATTTGTGAGTTTGGGAGAGACGAAGTTTAAATAGCGAAGAGAATACAACAATGCCACCAAGTTTTTGAGATAATTACGAAATTGTCTTATCTGTCTTTACGAATTATTAGTGATTGAAATTTTGATTAGGTTCATTTTTTTGTTTTTGTTAATTATTTATGGTTCGTATTAAAAGTCTTGGTTTTAATAGTTGTTTTAATATGGAAAGAAAAAACTTGGACCTCAGATCATATAAGATATACGTACATATTGTAGATATTAAAACAGTAAAACTGAAAAGACATATAAATTTGTTGACAAAACAAAAGCCTTTACAATTATGTTGGCGGAAAAAAAAAGAGATTTTAAATTTGAATTGTCATTCAATAATTGACAAGATAAAACCAAATTTAAGTTCTTGACTTTTTTACTTTTAAGCAAGTTTTTAAAGTTTGGTTTCAGTTAAAAACCTGAAAGAAATAAAACTCACCACATGGGTAGCTGGAAAAAGTGGGGAAATAATGCAGACTAAATTATAGTAATTATTAGTTAATGATAAACAAAGCATACTACCAAATTGTATCACCACTAGCAGTTAAATGTTAACGGAAGATGCTTTTGAATCCCGAACAACTTCTTTTTATTTTCCAGAAATATGTGTGTTTTTAAAACAAATTAAATTAATAATATGTAAGAGGATGTACCAAAGCACTTATTTTTTGTAGTTTGGAAATGTGTCCATGCCCCCATGTGCGGCGATGCCCCATCTCCAATTCTATTTTTTATCTTGCCTTTTAAAAATCTCACTACAACAAGCAGCCAAAAGAAGAAATGTAAAAAGTAATCATTATATCCTAAACTTTTGTGAATCATAAAACAATGAACGACATATGCAATTGCTACTCTCAGTCTAATACGATGTGCGTATCTCTCCAAATTTGGTCTCAAGACTTCAGAAAAAGATTTATTTAAACAAATCTTTGCTCCTGCGTATTTCACTATTGTTACAATTTTCAATAATTGCATGACCATCCAGTGAAGATGCCATGCATCGGCATTGTACTGTCTCGTTCTGCCCTCATTCACACATATATGCAAATGCAATAAGCTAGTCACTAATTTGATTACCCAACACAAAACAAATCTTGAGTTAGTTCTACCATATTGATATAGTAACTCAATTATTCACTATTGAAAATCCGGAATATAGGCTAAATCTTTCTTTTTGTTCAATATCAATATTTCATTTCGAAATCCGTGATTCATTGTTCGGCATATCAGAATATGGGCTAAACTTTCAAGTCACGGTTTTTAAATGAATTGTTGCTGTTGCTGTCGTGGGTGTGTGTTTGTACTTTGTAGGGTATGCGAGGAAGAATCCGTTAAAGAATTGATTACATATGATTTATCAGTATAAAATATAGAAGCTGACCATCAAATTCTACGTCAGTAAGAAAAAAACTTCCTATATATTCAATCTAATCAACTGATTCGAGTAAACCATATTATAGCATAAGCCCAAACAAACACAATCAAACCCAGAGCCCATGTTTCCCTTCCTACTCCGCCGTATCTGCTCAAACCGAGCATTCTCTGCAGCGGTGTGTTGATGTTGGACAGCTTTGGTCAAGCGCTGTTCCTTTCTATTATCTTTCTTGAAAGCAATTTTCCGCTTCTCAAACTTTTCTCACTGCAACCATAGATGTTTTGACAGCAAAGTAAAGCACAGTGTCAGTATGTATCAGATCCAAATTTTTATTCAACATACAATTTAAGTGTTGGAGAAAAAAAGAAATATCAGACGCTTGCTTAATGACGACCGTCAACAAAATATTTGGAGATGACACTCGGACACTAGAATGTGATGTGTTAACCTTCTCGTCAAAGAATAGTCAACAGTAAAGGACACTTTGAGTCGTGTCCGAGTGTTTGGGCGTACCATAACGCAGAAACATTTATAGAGATTAAGAAACACTGCGCTGAGCTAGTTAGCTGCCTACCGACCGTTACGGACCCACGGAGCGGTTCCCGTCATTTTACTTTTATTTTATTTTAGTTTAAATTGAAAATATAATTAATTATGTTGTTAATTTTCCCGAAAACAAATATCGCCTTAAGTAGATGCTGATTAGCTACAAGCAGAGGGGATGAACCTAATTAAAAGGTTTAGTCTTCGTCTATCTTCCAAGCTATGAAATAAGTAATCATAGCTTTCACGGACCATAAGGCATTAATTAGTATCAATCTAAAAATTAAATTGAGATCGTTTCGTACCCTATTAAAAATTATTTTTTAAAAAAACGTTTATAAAAGCTGTAGAATGTAATCCATACTACAAACAAAAAGATGAGATTTTCAATCAACAATTTGCAGCAGTGTTCTTAAACAAACCTTAATACGTCTAGTTAATTTAGGAGTAAAAGCGGGAATAAAGGATACTACTAGTGTTAAAAATAATAAATTTGTTAGTACTAGATAAGTGGTCGTGTGTGTGTGGTCATAGCTGGCGCATGCCATGTTTGTGTTATGTAAAAGGTATTTAGACTGAGGGACATACTAATCAGGATTATGCTTTGTCTTTTGGCAAATGTCTTTTCGGCGTTTTCTGATTTCTTCTACTGTTTCGTCACGTCTTCATCTTTTTCCCTAAATATTTGTTTACAAAAATATAAGAAACCGATTATTCTTTTTTGGTATGCTAACAAATTTGTGTGTTAATCTTCATCAAAACACCTTTAAAAAAACAAATTTGTGTAACATTAATCACCAGATTTGAGTATATCACGGGCTGTAGAATGGAAACAAAACAGGCCAGAAGTAAAATAAGATTATGTTTAGTGTAAAACAAACAGAGGAGACAGCCTCGCATTGTGTTTTTCATATACTCTACTGGTATAATTGAATTCTGAATGAAGGAATAAATACAAGCAATCTGACGAATGAATTTTATATAGATATATTTATAACGAGGAAATTATGGATTTTTGTCCCATATTTTCCCTACTAATTTTTAATGATGATATAAAAGAATATAACGAGTTATATTTTAGAGAGCCAATCACTAAAATATAAAAGAATTATTTTAACATTTCAGCTGTTCATTAGCTAACAGAACTTTCAGATATACATAAAATATAACTCGTAGCAATGATGACAAATAAATCGAAGATCTGAAATATTGATTGATGGCAATACTTGTAATTAACATAAGTTAGTAATATTAACCGATAAGATAAATATATATATTTAATCATAGAAAATTGCTTCACTGTCCAGCATAGTTTATTTAGAATAATCTATTCTCGATAATTATAATTTGTGTAACAGTAGATTTGATTATGGGTTGAAGAATGGAAAGAAATAGCCAAAAGTTAAAGCATAAATTAAAATAAAAGAAAAGGAAATAAGAAAAGTAGAGGACAAGTCTTGCATTGCAATTATACATATAAAATTTTTATAGAACTGATTTTAGGAATGGAGGAATAGAGTGGGCACTGACGTATGTGATTTTCAAAATCAATCAACATTTAGTAAATAAACCGAAAATAAAAAGAAAAAAGAACGATCTTCCAGTTGTGTGGAGGAAAAACGAATAATTTAGCATCATTTGTTGCGTCATCCAAATTGTATAAAACAAAAAATAATGGTAAATACAAGTTGATCCGCACATTGTTTCTTCTTTTGATGTTTATTATGCTCTGTTTAGACTGCAATACTCCTACTTGGCTTATGCCTTCTGCTGAGAACAAGAGGAAACACATTTGTACTTGGTATTGATCTATTAATGCAGCATGTTTGAGGTTGAGGAAAAAAAGTAATGCTAAATGCGAACGGATCTTTAAAAAACTTGTCTATTATTTTTCTCGCTCAATAACAATAGACGAATTAAATCTGAATAATTGAAGACTCAAAGAAATAGAAAACTATGTGAAAAATAATCAGAATCCAAATTGTATTTGAGGGAATGATTAGTGGTTTTGATTGAGCCGTGAAGGACGTCAATGGGAAAGCCAGTTCATAGAACAGCTCATTAATATTTAGTGTATAGAAAACTAATCTAAAATTCAGAACGCTTCCTTATTTGAATCTTATTTGAATAATTAATTAAAAAGTTAATTCTTGCAAAATACTAAATTGGGATATTATTGATTAAATAATAAGTCTTGAATCTTACTGTGATTAGATGTTGTAGCTAAAAGCGTGGAGATTAAGAGTTGATTTTATTTTAAAAAGTATCATTTAATATATAAAATAAAAACAATTCAGTTAATTATAAAAAGATTTGCAAAATATTATTGGTCACACAAAATTTAACAAAATTAAAAAAGAACATAAAAATATAAGAACATCTTATATTTTCAAATAAGAAAAAAACTTTAAATCATTTTATATTTTGAAATGGAATGAGTAATTATTCTTAAAACAATGGATGAGGATTGAGTAAATGAGTAGTATGTCATACATAAATGAAAAGTTGAAAACTAATCATCGGATATATAATGCAATACCACTAAATATATATACGCATCATTGTAAAGTCTAAAGAACTTTACAATGAATGAATACAGTTATACAAAAAAAAAGTATACGAATATGTATATACATATATACGTGTATTATATGCAAAGAAAGTTGCTGTACGTGCCTGGTTATGGCCTATATATAGTCGGCAGGGACTTTTTTTTTTTTTTTTGTGGGCGCAGGCCAGCTCTATTTTATCGATTAATAAAAACCCAATGAGCCAGTAAACTGTATATCTGATGATTAAAAAAAGTTTATATCTTACCCCACGTACATACGAGAAAATATACATTCGCAAAGTTATACCTATATATACTTAGTTCTCTTTTTCTTATTTAAGAAAACAAATCACATATAAAAAATGGAAGAAAAAAGTTACTGTACTTTAAAATTTTGGAAAACCATGTGTGAATTATTGTAGTATGAAAACTTTGAGATGAAATTGTGTCTCAATTTGGGTAGTTACGAGTTAAATTTTTGTGATACAGATAAATCTAAAAGTTTTAAGAAAGTGTTTTTTTTTATATCAAATTTAAAACTTTTAAGAAATTTTCTTTCTATTTTTTAGTTTTAGTATTCTGAAAAAGACCTATGATTGTTAAAAGCCAATCATCTCATTCAATGTTTTTTTTACAAAATAAAAGGCACACTAGAAGTTAATAAAAGTATAAATTGGTGTAGTATGAAAAATGTGCTTTAGATAGTTACGAGTTGATTTTTCTATGGAAACAAATAGATCTTCATTCATGATCTTTCAGTATTAATAGTTAACTCATTCATATTCAATACATAAATCCACCTTGTGATAAGCTAAGACAAATCATGGCGCGAATCATGATGAATTATTCAACACAGTTTAATGACACCTCTTTAATTAATTCCAATGTAATTCAAGCATCATATGCTAATAGCAGAAAAATGACAAAAGCGACGAGTTCCAAGAAAAGTGAAAAAATTATTGTGAATGCCCATAAGAACCATAGTATTAAGACCTCTCTCCATCTTTATCTAGCTGCAAACTCTGCCTTCAATTATACATTTTCATATTTAAAATAAAATAAAATAGTGTAGCATTGTGATTATTTGAAAAATTGGTTAGAAAATTGTCAGTGGAAAAATATGATTGGAATTGTGGAATTAAATGACACCTATATTTCATGAAATCACAAACAATTGTATAGTTGTATCCACATTGTAGGTTTTACCAGTACCAATTTAATGGGGTTTTAAGCCAAAGTCTTGATTTTCCTTTTTTTTTCTATCCAATATGCTTACTTAGCTTGTTTAAGTTCCAGCCTTGCAAAGCGTTTTGACATTTTTTTCCTTTTCTGTTTTCTGCCAAAACTTATGGTATTTTACAACCCAAAACTCGTGGAATCGTATTTTACAACTAACATCCAAAATAACTAATCTAATTTAATGATTAAATCATCAAAAAGATATAAAACTTATGCCAATAACAAATTCAACTTTTGGTATAACTATTACTTTGACATAAGACCCACCGTAAGTAATCAAATCAAAAAAAAAAAAAAAGAGGTAATAAAATCATTAGCAATATATTGAAGGGATCAATCATAGTTTACAGATAAAGTACGAATGCTTGTTATTTGTACGAAAGATCCTTCCACTATATCAGACAATGTTTTAACCAAAGATTTGTATAGTTGTTTGATAGAGTATGCAAGTAACATAAAGTTAAACATTTTTATATTAATGACTTGTGATCTAAACCACTATTATAGAATGCGCAATCGCCATTTGATATCTTATATAGCAAAGGGAAAGGTTTGAGGATGGATCAATTTGGGCGACCTAATCATCAGAATCTAATCTCATAATTAAATCAAAATTACAGATCTGTTTATAACTTGTTTTGGTAGGTACTTTGTGTTTGTATGTTGTGCATTAGAAGTCAAAGTTATATATCTATGACGGGGTGATTAAAATCTTGTTATCATGTTGGGTTTTGAGTCTTTACCAATCATTGTATTATAATGATTAGTAATGATTGAATGTTGAAAATTTCTTTTGGCATTTGGCACCAACTTCATTAACTAATCCCTACCCCCCCCCCCCCCCCCCTCTCTTTCTTCAACTCCTCCGTTAATATTAATATGATATGAATATATAGACCTAAAGTGAATTTATGAATCGAAGTTCAGTGAGCCAATCTATTATAGGAATATTGTTTAGTAAAGACTTTGATGATATTGGTAAAGTACATACACTTTGATAATTTGATTATACATGTAGTTCTTTTATTGATGGAAACTTTGATGATATATGTGGTTAAATCAATGATTTTAAACATCTTAACATACTCGGTTATTTTTTTTCAGAAATCAAGGTACTAGACTATTGATTTCAGAACTAGAATAGGTTTGTTTCTTTTGTAGATACTCAAGTTACGGATAACTAACTTGACTGAATGACAAATGAAAACGAAAGATAGAACATCGTTTAATGATGAGTGTGTCATTGTCAATAAGATCTCTGAAAAATTGAAGAGAAATCATTAAAGCAAAGAAAAGAAGAGAGCACCCACTCCTCACTAACAATATATTCGTATTCCATACCGTAATAAGCAAATTAATGAACATTTAAAATGTTTTAGACTTCCAGATTTATAATAAAAATCATTTGAAAGATCTCCAAGGTATTTAACCTCCTTAATTAATTATATATATATATATATATCATATCATATACGTCTGCGTAAAAAGATCTTCTAAATCCGGCGCCATAGCATGCATAAAGAGATAGAGACGCGTAAGATGTCAGAATTGTTAAACACACGAGACAAAACTTGTTAAATAAACTATTACAAAGATTCTCTCTACCAACAAGCTTCTTAACTTTTATTTATTTCTGAAAAAATATTCCACATAATGTATTTGATGCCTCAAATCATTTCAGACGAAAATGGAACCGAACCACGCATAAAAAAACTTCAATTACAGATTCTTAATTACGTTGGCTTTGTGAAGCTTTTTCTACTTGAAAAGGTTAATACGGTGTGAAGCTATTGAGATCGGTATTATAAGCCGATAATAGAAACCCTTCGAAACAAACATCAATATACAAATGAAAAAAAGAATTGTGACATTATTTGTAATGCCTCCATCGCCATCATTTGTGTGCTCTTACCTCTTCTCTTGGTTTATGGCTCCCATTCTTATCCGATAAACGGTGCGTTATTTTGAGAGGTTCGAATGATTTGTTATTATTTTTACAAATCATCACATGTTTTTTTTATGGTATTGGAAATCACTTTCCGGTATATCACTCATGCTTAGATTGCTTCAACTCAATCACGCTTAATTCTAGACTTCTCTGTAGACAAATAACGAAAAAGATAAATGCACTTTAGTGATATAGATAGTAAAATCAAATCTCTTAAACATTCCTCTTGCACCATCATATACCATAAATCGTGGTGTTACAATCATCTCCACTAACAGATCGCAACATCCTCGTTGCGTACGAAGACCGCCACCCCCGATGGTGTAAGCCCCACATGTGTCCACACTCATCTAGTTTCAGCTCTGATACCAAATTGTAACGTCTCGACCACCACCGTTCACCCTCATGCCCTCACCCTAATTCGACGGCAAGTGCGTTATTCTGCGAGGCTCTAAAGACTTGTTAATATCTATATAAATCACCACATTATATTTTTTAGTATTTTGGCCTCACTCGCATGGTGTCAAAAATCATTTTTTGGTAGGTCACACATCCTTAAATTGCTCAAGCTCAAACACGCTTAACTTTGGAGTTCTCTCTGTACAAATGACAGAAAAAATAGATGCACTTTGATAACATAGATATCTAAATAAATCTCTTAAGCGTTTCTCATGCACCATCATATACCAAAAATCGGAGTGCTACATTATTATCCGCAAATAAAAAATTAAACTCTTCTTTCACCACAAATATGAAGACGGGTGTCAAACAAAATACGGAACAACACCAGAGTTGACATTCCTAACTATTAGATTACGAACTTTCAACTCAAAACCAATTGATAATGAGTTAATTGACTCATATCATTTATATATTATTTAAGATTCCTACCCAATTTTTTATGCCTAATACGTCCCCTCTTCATCTCGATATGTTTGAGCATGGATTGGTGAGTTAAATTTGGATCGAACCGATTATAGATCGGATTATACAGCGTGTGATCAGACTCTAATACTATATTAGATTTTAAATTTTTAACTCACAACTAATTAACAATAAATAAATTAACTCATATCATTTATATATTATTTAATATCACTCTCAAAATGTAAAATATTATTTCCAATATTAAATACAATTTAAAAACTCGCTAGATGTTTTCTAGACGGTGTTTTCTAGATATTAGGCAGGGCATAGGCGTAATACTAAATATGTTATTTTTATACTAGATACAGATATATTATAAACTTTTCTAAAATTATCTATATTGAGTGACGTGGTACAGTGGTTTGGGGCTTTGGCCACAGTTATTACGCTCAAGGTTAATAACTTCGATCCTTTCATCCTCCTTTATTTTTTAAACTATTATAAAATAAAGGTAATTTCGTTAATCATGAAACATCATCTTCTTCCCCAGTTTTGTTTCCTCGAACCCTACTTTCAGACTCCGACTGTTTCAAATTTATCTCATTTCTTCGATTATCTTTCATTTTTCATTATTTTTCTAAAACAAAGTAAATTTTATCAATATTTGCTGAATTCCAACCTAAAAATCGAAGTTTTGATCATATATCATAGTTGGCCGAATTTTTCAAATGTCTAGACAAATTCGTTGCGGCCAACCACCGGATAGCGTTTTGGCGGCGCCTATACGGCCGCGGAAAACGAATTTTAGAACACTGAAAAAAAACTAAATTTTCGCTTAGTCTACTCTGAGGGCATAATTTTAGGTTCCATTAGGAAAAAAGAAACTCTAACAAGTTTATCAGTCAAAAGAGAAAAAAAAAACCAAATAAAAACGAAAAGAGGAACTCCGTGAAAATCTTTTGACCAAAAAAAAAAAGAAGAACTCCGTGAAAAATCCTGGCAATTGAGAGATAGTGGTGCTATAGACTTTAAATGAGGCCAGTTTTGTAGTAAAGCCCGTTAAGCGAATAATGAGATTACTTTTGGGCCCAGTCCTTTTACTTCTTTCTTATCAATCAAGATTGATTGCTAGAGAGAGACTTGATCAAATACTATTTTTCCTATCGAGTCTTGAACCAATACGATTTACAAAAAATAAAATTGGAACAAACAAAATCATTAAAGGACGTCCTATAGACTATAGTTTTGTTTTTTAGTTCCAAATAAAGGTCTAATATTTGGAAGTTTACGAGTCTACGTAATTGCTTAATCTAGAATATGAAAAGATAACGAGTAGTGGAGATAAGAAATAATGAATCATAGTTTTATAATCAGTAAAAGCATGGAAATAAAGAGAGTCGGACAGATCATTGAGTATTTTGACTAAAATACTCTTTAATGTGGTCCAGAAACATAAATTAGCCTACCAATAATTCCTACAAAATGCCTATTTTTGCAACTAATTCACCCTCCCACCACTAGCTTACTTTTATTAAACCACAGACAAAAATTGTATTTCCTACACTTACAACTATTATTGCAATATCGGTACATGTGTTTTCTGCTGTTTAAAGTAAAGCCTCTGATTATCAAAGCATAGAGGTGGAATTTATAAGATCCATCAGAATTTTGCTGTGCGTATGCAAATACACGGTTTACTGATGGTTATGGATGAAGAATACAAATATATTAGTTTTATCTTTGAAGAGTTATAAGTCTGACAAATCATTTTGATTCATTTGTTATCCTTGAAATATTGTGCAATTACAACTAAATATCAATAAACTAATAGGATGGATTAGGATATAACCAATATATATTTCATGATGGATGGTGAATATTTGATCATTACAAACAATAGATCATTATATGTTTAGGAAGTACCTTTTAACACAAATATTGGTATTTTAAATTTAAACTCAATATATATATTCTCATGAACTTGAATTTTATTACCTGGAAAAAACTTTTTAATCATTTTGGCCATAAATGTTTAAGATTCAAACGATACAAGAAGTGAACCATTGTGACATATTTAGTTTGCTATAGAATTAAATCAATAGGCGATAGTAGTAAATTTTATCAATGTGGAGTTGGGTTAATGGTAATTTTTTGTGGGTTAAAATTAAAGAGGTCACGAATTCGATTTCTGTTGGAAGGAATCTGCTTTCCAAAAAAAAATTAATTTAATATTGGTTTGGATCATGTTCCAAAAGAATTAATTTAATATTAGTTTGGCCTATGGATTATGAACTTCCTGATTATTCAAAATAAAAAATCTCATATTTATATTAAATCGTATGATTATTCAAAATTTTCGTATCATGTCGACATTATCCAATAATAGCTATGATGATAAGGAATATTGCTGCTTTATATAAAAACACAACAACGAAGAAGAAGATGGAATAAAAGTAACAGAAGGGACAAATAAAAAGGACTCTCCTTTTTATATATCTCGATTCGAAAAATAGAATGAAGAAGAAACAAATGTTGGCTTAAAGCTCCCACAGCTTCCATGTTTCCTTCACACCACCACGCCTCTCTCTTATGTCTCTTTCTTTTCTATACGTACGTATAGATGATCGTATACGTCAGTATTTTTTATACGTACGTACGGATAAATGCATTCGTTTTTTGTATATACATTCAAATGTTCAAATACTCACTCATGTCTCAACTAACATATGATCGTCATTCGTTTTGCCTTCACTCGACTCGTAATGCTTACAATTGATATCTATGTGGTGATTTGGTTGCGATTGATAGTGGCGAAAAATGACAAAATGGTAGAAAACAAAGAAAAATGATAGAATAATGAAGCAAGAAAAAATAATTAAAGAAAAGAAAAAATACTTAGATATAAACTATAACACGATGAAATTATTTATATATATACATTTATTAAATTATGAAATAATAGAACAATCGAATATAAATTATTATTCAATAAGATTAAAATTTTGAAAAAATAGCAGATTCATTTCGCTTTCTCTGGAAGTTACCAAAATTAGAGTGTTTATGTTTTTTTTTTTTTAGATAATTAGAAGGTTCAGAGTCTGTGGATCTCTAATTTTTTTTGGGTAGAATTCAAACTATGTTAAATTAATTCTCATTCGGAAAACAGACACTTCCCAATAAAAATCAAATTCATGACTTTATTGATTTTGACCTACAAAGAATTACAATTAGCCCAATTTAATGTTGCTAGAGTGTTTATGTTTATGCAATGCAAATGAAGGCATTCGCATATAATAACCATTTTATGGTATGGTTGTGTGTATCGATGTGTTGAGTGTGTATATGTAAATGGAATGTGCATTATAAGTTATGATTGTTTTTATTCTCTCCTGCTGATTATTATGATTCATTTACTTGCTTTTTTCTTTCATGTTGGCATTATTACGCATTCTCAACGTAATTATGCATGCCTTCCTTTCTTGGTCCCTTTTATCCCCTTTTACAAATCTTCATCGCTTTTTCAGAAACTTTTAGTTATACAGAACTATATAATATACACATGCTACAAGATTTTAGTTTGTGATTTTTATCTTACTTTACTGTATAAACTTTGATGATTTACCATTGATTTTGATATATTGTAGTAGAATCGTGAATCATGTTTTTTCTCTATCATTTTATAATTTGAATGACAAATTGAAGGAAAAAAAGTTTTTAGAATTAGTAATTTTATCTCTCTATCTCACAATTTTTTTTGTCACAAATTGTTTTTACTTTTATCATCCCTTGGTTTGCAATGTTAAGTTACTGTAAATGTTTAGTTATATTCTTCAAAGAGAATATTATAATATTAAAGTTGGGGTGGGTCAATATCCACAGATTGACTAAAACAGAATTTAAAATGTTATACTCTACTCTCTACGTACGAATAGCTCATACGAGATGTCCCATCACTCCCATTATTTGGCTTTACTTTTATGATTCTGTGGTCCATCTATATTCCAATTTTATTCCTTCTTTTTCTTCAATCATGAATATTCATTTAATTGTTTAGACCATTTTCATTGGTAAAAACATTTTATAGATTTTTTATTAATATTTTTATTATAAATTATATCGATAAATATGTTTTAAATTTTTTTTTGTTAAAAACCGGTTCTAAGAACTCTTAGAAAAATTGGTCTTTAAAAAAAAGTTTTTAAAACATATTTACCGATATAATTTATAATTTTTAATTTTAAAAACTTTTCTTAAAAATTCCTCTGAAACCCTCCGATGGAGGTGCAGTAATTATTTATGTTACAGTTCTCTCGCTGCAGTGGTATGATATGATGCTGCCGTTAAATTTATTTTATTTTTTTCCAACGACCTAACTGTTAATCTTTACTCTGACCGTTAAGTGAATTACAGAAGTGAAAATTAGATCAACAAATTACAGAAAGTAACTTAAAAATTGGGTGGTTAGTGGCGACTCGTGGTGGTTACAATGAAACGTCGTGTTATAAGAATATTAATAACCGTTCGCATGAATGCAACGTGCTCAGAATCGACAGCCAGGAGAAATCCTAGGGAAGTTGGAAGGGACGTGGGTGAATTACGAAGCCGTTGAACGGCGTGCAAGAGCGCGTGCGGCTCGATTCTTACGTCATTTATTATGAACCGTCCGATCAATCATCGATCTACATAGATACGTGCGCGACGGCACATACCGTTATGAAGCGTTCTCGATGACCATTACGTGTCCTCTTGGGATTGGTTGCTATTGTACAGTCCGTTTGATGTTTATTGTAAGGCAAAAAGACAATTTAGCCTTTGATCTATTTGTAATAAAGCGTCTTTCTGTTTATTAACTAACGAGCTTATTTATGGTACCGTGGCTCCAAAGCTATTAGTTTTAAGGGACACAAATCCTAATAAACTCAAACAGTTATTTGGTACCTTTACTCAAGTTTTATCGAAGTTCGGTCTTTATATTATTTTATGTTAATTGATTTTATCATTTTGATAACAAGACTCACAACCACGAAAAGGAAAACAATGGAATGAGGAAATAGATAATAGAATTTGAACGGTTAGGAATATGGTAATCACGAAGATGGCATGATATTATAGTTGGAGTGGGTTACTTGGCGAAAGCATCAAATAGAATTTTCATAAATTTGGAATGTGACGTGGACTTATTTCTTCAAGCATTACATGATTTTCGTATTATTATTGCAACCTTATATATTCGTGATCTGCATATCCTATATGCTCTGTCATTTTTTATTTCACCTGCAAATTGAAATATAACTCGTTCATTATTTTGAAACCTACGGTATAACTCCTATAAATTAATAATTTTCAAATTAATAAACACTATAAAATAATTAAATTTTCTAATCCGAGTCAGATCAGTGTAAAAATTAACAAAATTCGATATAGATAATAAAATAATAATTTTTTAAAAAATATCTACATAAAATATATAGTCTAACTAATATCATAAATTAATAAAATTATATATAGATATATATTTATATGATAATATACTAATATATGTTTTTAATGTGTTTAATATTTAAACATTGTAAACTATCAATTTGTAGTATAGTTTATAACATCATCATCAATGTAGCCAATATCTTATGAATATGTATTATTTTATTTTTATAATCTTATAGGTTGTTGAAATATGACAGTTGGAGTCATTAATCATAAATTTGAATTTATGCATTTTGTTTACATAAATAAATTCATCGATAGCTTTTGTTGTTTATAGTCAAAAATATTTATTTTCTTTTAAATATTAAATATTCAAGTCAAAACTACAAATTACAGCATCTAAAACATTAATTTTATTTACATGAAATTATAACAATTTGAAATTTTTGATTTTTTATAAGAAAATCTTAAATGATTAACCAGTTGAAATTAATCTCTCTATAAATTAATATCAGTATAAATTAATAAAATATCAAAATTCTAACATTATTAATTTATAGAGATTTTAATGTAGAACAACATACTATGTTAAAGAAATGTAAGTACATAGTATGATGTAAAATTATCGAATTTTAGAAAAAAAACTAGTCAAAATTAGAGATATGCATTGCATGTGTTACAATCACCACTAAACTTTTATTTAGTGCGGTATACCGGTTTTACACATGTTTTCGTTTGTTATGTACTTTTATAATATTTATTCTGTTTGTTCTGCACTATTTATTTCGATGTCTTCATATTTTAAATCTTCATATTTTAAATCTTCATATTTTTTGGTCATATTTTTGTAAGTAGACAAAAAATTGTTAAAATTTCATTGTTCTTATACATTGATTAGTCACTAATTAAGTCTTGTTCCACTAACATGTATTTTCTTTCCAAATATTCTACTTGTTATATCCATTTTACATTACTTGTCTTTTGTCACGGTTAAGGGCCACTACATATCAATGTTTTCAACTACTATTTAATTAATAAGATCTATACCATTGTATATTACAATACACCAATATGGAAGTGTATTTTAGTGATGGTTTAATAAAGTGAATCTAACGATCGTAACTCGTAAGTAAATATACGCACTAACTTTTCGGTAAAAAAAAGAAGTAAATATACGAAGCTGTTTTTAGCAGCATAGAGAAAGCTAAGACAAGGATGTGAACTGTGAAACGTAGAAACGACGCCGTGTCGGTCCAAAAATCATTTAAAAAATGTATATAAAAGACACGTGTTTCGAGTACGCTAACATGTAGTTCTTAACCAACCGCCCAGCTTTATAAAGCCTAAAGAGGGAATAGGGAGTAAGGGGGACAATACGCACCCCTCCTACTCAACGACTGATTTGCCGTCCACTTCACGCGTGCCGAGCGGTCAAAATTTTCAGACGCAAAAGCACCGAACAATGCTTTGCACTTTTCCTTCGCACTTTTTCTTGATTTCCAATTCTTTTTTTACAAGCTTCCATTCTATATCAGACAAAAGAACGTTTATGTATAGAAGGAACAGTAGGTAATCGGGTATCGGATTCGAATAAATTTTAATCGGGTACGAATATTTGGATATAAGAATTTTATATCTAATGGAATAATTTTTCGGGTTCGGATAAAAAATTTCGGGTTCGGGTTGAGTTCTGGTATAAGAGTTGAAACCCGAAAAAAATCTGGAAAATTCGGATATTGATTCGGTTCGGGTTTTTTGGGTCAGGTACATGTAGGGTTTTCGGGTTTTTCGGGTCGGATTCTGAGTTTTTTCGGGGTTTTTGGATTTTTTAGATTTTTCGGTTCGCATTCGGCTCAATTTGTGTATATTACACATAAAACATTCCACATTTATAGGATAGCGTCATCGAGTTAAGGTATTTTCTTATGGGTAGTTATGTATTTTATGGTATGTTTTTGGGTTTTGGGTTTTCTGGTTCGGAACGGGTTTGCGTTTGGATTTTCGGGTTTGGAGTTCTGGTATCCAATGAAATAATTTGGTCGGATACGGAACGATTTCGGATATGTTTTATCGGATCGGGTATGGATTTTTTGTCCATCCCTATATAGGAGTATGATAATTTGCATCATAGTTTTTTTTTTTGTTTAAAGTATAATAATAGTTGATTGAGCAAACATTATCATTTTTGAATTGGGTTAAATTTTCGAATGTTGAGAAATCTAAATTCTTATAAATTTAGGATAGTGGAGGGCATTGTCACAAATGATAGAAAAAAAAACAAATAGTAATAGTGATAAACTCACTGGTAAATTTTGTTTCGATGGCGTTATTCTAGATACAAGAGCATTCTATTAACAAATAATTTTTCGTTAAACATGATGACTATTTCTCTTTGTTTCGTATATCTTGCTTATGGCAACACAACCTTGGAAACAAATATTATCCCATTTCAAAACATATTTCACTCCTTGGTGTGCATGTAAAATTGTCGAAGCAATCTAATAGTTTTGCCATAGTTAACGATACTTTATGTATTATGTGCATTACCATGGTCGATTTATATATTTGATTGAAGCCAACGAAAACGATAAAGTCTAGTATGTTAAAACATTATGACGGCAAATGATACATTAGATTTATAGAAAATCAATCTAAGATTAGACACGGTAGGACATTCTTTGTCTACTATGTTTCCTAGTGAGAGAGAGTATAAGAACAAGTATTTTTTAACGTTTTTGATTGATTAGAAAATATTTGCAAAGTATACAAATAAACAAATCGTAATACAAATAGGAGGATATACATGAATTTGAAAAATAAAATAAAAAAACTAAAAAATGGTTAATTTAGTATGATAATATTCACTTATTAAGGGGTTGTGTTTATCCCATCCTAAATAGATACAGAGGGGGGGGGGGAGTTGTACAAAGGTCAATTTCAGATTTTCAAAACAAATGCAAGAATAATAAAATAGAATCCTTTCAATTTATTCGTAGGTGGTCTTAGTATATATATCAAGAATAGAATTCTACTAATAATAAAAAATTAAATTGAAGCAAGAATTTCGTTATACAATTTTTATTTGTTTCTAACAAAAGAAAAAGAAGATACTTAAAATCTTAACTTGGTAAGGAAAAAGAGCACCGGCGCAAAAGGTTGCAAGATACACTTCCTGCCGTAACCTCTTAGGCTTCGTGCTAATATACGCTACTTTGACATTTTCTCCTATCATACGCACCTTCTCTAGATTTTCAAAAGTCAGTCTCACCACTTGCATCTCTTTTATCGAAATCACAGCAGAAAAAGAAAAAACATTTTTGGGAAAGTATATATTATTGCAACGAAAAAAAGAAACCTCCTTTGTCATAAAGTTGATCAATTTTTATTTCTCGCGTAATCTTTTGGCAAAATCAAACACAAATATATTTCCTGGTTACAAAATCAACCAAAGTTGTTGAAAAAATTAAGAGACTTTTGCAAAAGAGAATTAAAAAATCAATACTATGCATTATTATAAGTATAATAATAAGAACAATATATAGAGTCACTAATGGTACTTATTTAAAGCTTTATGATCTGCCTTATAACATAAGCATTGAAAGTACTTGTGCATTCAACTACGTTTCTGTGCGTATCAGAGATTACATGCGCTTACTCTGCTTTATTAATTTTTGACGTAAACTATTGGAACATTAATTAATTTGTTTATATACAAAAATATTGGAAAACAGAAGATATTTTAATAAATGTTGAAAAAATAAAATAAAATATTATTCGTTTAGAGAGTCTAAAGCTGCAACGGCATCGCCATATTCAGAAGGTTTAAGCGGAGGATAGGAGCATGCACACTCTTTCCCATTTCCAAGCAAAAATAAACCTTTACATATACACTTATACTCATACACGCTTATATACATTTAGAGAGAGAAGGGAAAATGTTGCCTTTTTCAGAGAAATAAAAAAAGAAAAGCATTTTTTTTAAATAAGTTTTTTAAAAGCTTTCGTCTCTCTCTCCATTGCTTCTTGTTCTTGTTTGCATCCGGAAACAAAGAAAGACACTGTTGTTTCATGATGGCACCTTTGGTTTCTCTTCTTCATCGAAAGGTCGAATATGGTCTGAGAAAAGAATAAAGAGAGAAAGAGAGAGAGGCAAGAGCCCCACAAGAGAGACATGCTTGTCTGTGTGTAGTCCCTTTTTTTTATGTTCTTTAATCTCTCCTACTCTCTTCTGTTCTATTTTTGTCATGTGTAAGTGTTTTGTCCTTCGAATTTGGCGTTTTCTTTAACCCAAAAAAAACAGATTCCATGAAATGGGTTTGTCTTTAATTCTTCTGGTTTCTGGATTTATCTTTTAGCATGTTTTCTCAATAGGACTCTTTGTCTCTTCTTGGGTTTAATAAAAAAAATATTAAGACTTTTCTTAGTCTGAGAGCCTAGTGTTGAGAGTGGGAAATACAAACAGAACATTTGAAAATTTCTACATGATGGCTTCAATTGTGTTGAAGACAAGATGAAAACTAGTGGTTTTGTTAATGGAGGAACAACAATAACAACAACATCTCAGTCTACTCTGCTTGAAGAGATGAAGCTGTTGAAGGACCAGTCAGGTTTTCATCTTCTTTCTTCCTCAAGATTTTGGTTGAAATTTCCATTTTAGTTGAAATTTCCTTTTTGAGCAATTTCTTACTTTGTGGGTTTACTTTTATGACTAAGAAAGCAACATAGGAAAGGCACACCATTTTCTTGTTAATCTTTCTAAAATTCTAATTAACTTAGATAAAAGTTTAATTAATTAGGCCAATGACATATTTGCAATCTTCTTCTTACCATGTTCAGGAACGAGAAAGACGGTAATAAACTCGGAGCTGTGGCACGCCTGTGCAGGACCTTTGGTTTGTCTACCTCAAGTTGGGAGCTTAGTGTATTACTTCTCACAAGGTCATAGCGAACAGGTAACGTTTTGTGTTTAAGGAACAACTAACACATTGAAGCTCTCTCGATATTGAAAGCTGTTTTTCAAAGGTTTGATTTGTTTGTTCTCTTTTTATTTTATATTATTTAGGTTACTGTTTCAACCAGAAGATCAGCAACAACCCAAGTTCCTAATTACCCAAATCTTCCATCTCAGTTGATGTGCCAAGTCCACAATGTCACTCTTCATGTATGCCTTTTTAATATTTTTCATTTGCTTTAAATGCAAACTTTTTGCTACCAATTTTGATTTTTTCTTGACAATGGTTTTGTTTCATTTTGATAGGCAGACAAAGACAGTGACGAAATTTATGCTCAGATGAGTCTTCAACCTGTTCACTCAGTAAGTGTTAATTCTTGAAACTTCCCTTTGTTTCATTTTATAACTCATTGCAAAGTTTAATGAGTTTTGAACGATCTGTGCATCAGGAGAGAGATGTGTTCCCTGTACCAGACTTTGGGTTAATGAGAGGAAGTAAGCATCCGACTGAGTTTTTCTGCAAAACACTGACTGCAAGTGACACAAGCACACATGGTGGTTTCTCTGTGCCTCGTAGAGCTGCAGAGAAGCTATTTCCACCATTGGTGACTCCCTCTTTTCCTCAGGAACAAAACGTATATTCCTTTTGCTTCAACTGCTGCTAATGTTATGTATAATACTTCTTTACAGGACTATACAGTACAGCCACCAACGCAAGAGCTTGTAGTTCGAGATCTGCATGAGAATACTTGGACATTTCGCCATATCTATAGAGGTATAACCAAAAGCTTTGTCTCTCTCTGATCAAACTCAGTTGATATTGATCTCAGTTCTTGCTTGTGTTCTCAGGGCAACCAAAGAGACATCTCCTTACAACAGGATGGAGTTTGTTTGTTGGTTCAAAAAGATTGAGAGCTGGAGATTCTGTTTTGTTCATCAGGTGAATAATCTTTAAAAGCTGGTTTTATGAAACTACAGTTACCTACCGAGTTATTTGGTTTGCATAACTTCTGATTGTTAATCACCATTTGAATTTAAACGTGTCAAAAGAGATGAAAAGTCACAACTGATGGTTGGTGTGAGGCGAGCAGATCGCCAACAAACAGCTCTACCTTCATCGGTTCTTTCAGCCGATAGTATGCACATTGGTGTTCTTGCTGCTGCTGCTCATGCAACCGCAAACCACACTCCTTTCTTGATATTCTATAATCCAAGGTTAGCTCAAAAAAGCATCTCCAAATTCTCAACATATAATTACATCTTCTGATATGACTAATCAAGAACTCATGGTGTTTGTTTTTTCAGAGCTTGTCCAACTGAGTTTGTGATCCCTATAGCTAAGTACCGCAAGGCTATATGCGGGGCTCAGCTCTCAGTTGGTATGAGGTTTGGAATGATGTTTGAAACTGAAGATTCCGGTAAACGTAGGTAAGTGATCTGTACGCTGCATTCTTTTTGTTCCTGCCTATCAGATTTTGTTGTTTTACTTGTCCATTTCTTGGTTGTGTATTTAGATACATGGGAACCATTGTTGGAATCAGCGATCTGGATCCATTGAGATGGCCTGGTTCTAAGTGGCGTAACCTTCAGGTTGAATGGGATGAGCCTGGATGTAACGATAAGCCCACTCGGGTCAGTCCATGGGATATTGAAACACTTGAAAGTCTTTTCATTTTTCCTTCTCTGACCTCAGGACTCAAGCGTCAGCTCCATCCATCATACTTTGGTAAGTAAAAGAAGTGTGCCTTTTGTGATCTTTACATGATATTTGCAGCCGTTAATCTTTGTTCTGAAATATGCAGCGGGTGAAACTGAATGGGGTAGCTTGATAAAACGACCTCTTATCAGTGTTTCTGATTCCGCAAATGAGATTCTGCCTTATGCATCTTTCCCAAATATGGCTTCAGAGCAGCTCATGAAAATGATGATGAGACCTCACAACAACCAAAATGCACCATCTTTCATGTCTGCAATGCAACAGAATGTTGTAATGGGGCATGGAGGTTTGCTAGGAGATATGAAGATGCAGCAACCCATGATGATGAACCAGAAATCTGAGATTGTGCAGCCAGAGAATAAGCTAACAGTGAACCCATCTGCTTCTAATACGAGTGGCCAAGAACATAATCTGTCAGAGAGTTTGAGTGCTCCTGCAAAACCTGATAAACCAACACTTTCTGGTTTTAGCTCTGAAAGAGTCCAGCATGGACTTGAGCAGTCAATGGAACAGGCAAGCCAGGTTACAACAGCCACAATGTGTAATGAGGAAAAGGTTAATCAGCTAATCCAGAAAACTTGTGCATTGTCTCCTTTACAGTCTGATCCATGTCTTGACATTAGTCAACAGATATACCCACCACAGTCTGATCCAATAAATGGATTCTCGTTCCTGGAAACTGATGAGCTGACATCACAAGTCTCTTCCTTCCAGTCTCTTGCCGGAACATACAAGCAACCATTAATGCTATCCTCCCAGGATTCTTCAGCTGTTGTGTTACTGGATTCAACAAACTCATCCCTGTTTCACGATGTGTGGGACAATCAGTTGAACGGTCTCAAGTTTGACCAGTTCAGTCCCTTGATGCAGCAGGACCTTTATGCTTGTCATAATATGTGTATGAGTAATAGCACAAAAAGCAACATTCTAGATCCTCCTCTCTCAAACACAGTTCTTGATGACTTTTGTGCCATCAAAGAAACTGATTTCCAAAACCAACCTACTGATTGTTTGGTTGGAAACAACAACTCTAGTTTACCTCAAGATGTCCAGTCGCAGATCACATCTGCTAGCTTTGCAGACTCACAGGCCTTTTCTCGCCAAGAATTTCCTGATAGCTCTGGAGGAACTGGTACATCTTCAAGCAATGTTGATTTTGATGACAGTAGTCTGTTACAGAATAGTAAAAGCTCATGGCAGAAACTTGCAACACCTCGTGTTCGAACCTACACTAAGGTAAAAAGATTTACCTCTCTTTATTTTCCATAAAACATACATTTTCTGGTGTCAAATCATGACATGAAACTTTTTTGGGTTTTGGGTAATGTTTTGGTTTGGCAGGTTCAAAAAACTGGGTCAGTCGGAAGGTCTATTGATGTCACAAGCTTCAGAGACTACGAGGAGCTAAAATCTGCAATTGAATGCATGTTTGGACTGGAAGGATTACTCTCTCACCCACAAAGCTCGGGATGGAAGCTTGTCTATGTTGATTATGAGAGTGATGTTCTGCTTGTAGGAGATGATCCATGGGAGTAAGTCTCTCTTTCCACTATCCTATGAATCATTTAACTTAACATCACTTTCTGTATTGCAATATTTTTCCTTACGTAACTTACAAACTGGTGCAGAGAGTTTGTGGGATGCGTAAGGTGCATAAGGATACTGTCGCCAACGGAGGTCCAGCAGATGAGTGAAGAAGGGATGAAGCTTTTGAACAGTGCAGGCATAAACGACCTCAAGACTTCTGTTTCTTAAACGCAGTAATAATATAAACCCTTATCTCCTCCAGGCATAAACGACCTCAAGACTTCTGTTTCTTAAACGCAGTAATAATATAAACCCTTATCTCCTCCAGATTTGTAAGAGAAAAAGGGGAAGAAACTGTTATTTTCTCAACTGTTAGAGTAGAACCATCTTGTTGTAAGCAATTGATGTGTTGTTCCCATTTGAAACCTAAAAAACTATTTTCATATTTAGTAGAGTGTCGAATGAATCAATAGTTGAGACGGTCTGAAATTAAACAGCAAAAATGTCAAAACCAAACAAGAGATCTTTATGATCAAGGTTCAAGCTTCTTGTTTGGAAGCTCTTACCCTGTTTTATGCTCAATGATAAAGATGTGCGTCGAAAATTATATCAAGAAAACTATGAGTACAATTACTGCGGTGATGGTAAGCCAAAGATACTCGCTGATTAATTATATATTTGTCGCATAAACCAGCAAAGAAATGATTTTAAAAGTATATAAAACTTGTATAGGAGCAAAGCCAGGCAAGAGAAAAGAGAAAAAATGATCTGCTGCTAACAACAGGCTCTCTAACAGAGGCAAAGAGCATGTGTGGTATGCTAATTCTGCATCAGTCTCTGTCAAATCTCATTCTTTTTGCATTCTGCATCTCAGAAGTGTTGACATTACCATTGTTTAGATTCCTCGGCTGGTAAGATGTAACATCGTGCTGGAATGAACAGTTGGCTCCATGGCGACAACCCCTCGGGGTGTTGAAGTACAGGCAAGGCTTCATTATCTTGGGTTTTGAATCCCTTGGCCTCTGGTTATTATTATTGCTATTTACCATCTCAGGGTTAGGTCCTCCTCCTAGTTGGAGGTTGTAACGATAACCTAGATGTTGTTGAACTGGCAGCGTCTCTTGTCTTTCCCCGCCATGTTGCTGAATCAAGTTCTTGTAATAACTAGCATCTCTTGCTGGTGGTGCTCCATAGTTGGGCTGGTCTGAAGGAGCTGGAGGAGGATACACCAGGGGAGGAATATCTGTTGCCGTCGGCTGAGGGTAGAATTGTCCATTTGAGGCAGGTGTTGTGGTTACAACTCCATTGGCTTCTGGTGTTGAAGATGGGTAGAGGCTACTTACGTTGGAAGAGACTGAACCTGCACTGCCACAATTTGTAACAAGATTCTCGACCAACTTAGGGTTGCTTAGGATTTTAATAAGCAAATCTTGGTCGATCATGCTGCTGCCTTGTTCTTTGCTGTTTGAGATTGCAGATAATGCAGCCATTATTTCTGATCCTGTAGGGAGGGTTGAAGAAGTTGATGTGTTCTCAATGGTTATTGATGGCTCTGTACCCACATCCACACCAGATTGGGTTGGTAAATCAGATGCTGAATCCATCGCTACGTCATCATCTTCTACAGGTAGAATGGGTATGACAGTGGTTTGCTGATCATCATAATGTGTGTTTTCAACATCAGCTGGAACTGAAGGGCTGCAGATTTGAGTTTAAGAAAAGACCCAAGTAAAAAAAAAAAGGGTAAAGAATATGCAAATGTATGTGTTGGAAGAATATGTATGGGATCGATCCAGACTTTTGAGGAATAGATGATGCGCCAGGATAGAATGCTTCGAGAACTCTCAATTCCCTCTGATTTTGCGACTCCACTTCTTTGCTTTCGTCCCCTGCAACCACTCTCCATTTCTCATCTAGCTTAATCTGCAAGAGCATATGTTATTCCAGGTTGAACATATTCACCACCATATATACATGGGTAACCCAACCAAGAGCACATACCACCGTATTTACCGCATATGATTCATATGCTTATCAACTTATAGGACCATTGACATTTGGTTAGACAACTAATATAAATTTCAGAGCCATAGAGAAAAAAAATATTATGTAAACTGTAAGTGTAAATATCTTGGCATATTGGGGGAATTGCAATTAGTATTTTGAAAGATTTAGTGATTCTAACTAAAAATAATAAAGCTTAAAGAGTGTGATTTGAGTGCTCACCCGGACAGAGCATTTCCACTTTATTACTGGAATGTCTGATAACTTAAGCTGCGACTCATCTGCAGAAAGAGGTCCACCGAAACCAGGTGGCAGATTATCATCAGTTGGATCTGAAGCACATGATGACTTTGCTTGCAGGTGATCTTGAGACCCTGATCCCACTTGTGAAGGTGAATCCTCTGATATGAACAGCCGTACCTGATCAACATTAGAAACAGATTGTCAATTGACATGTGGACAAGAACCATATAGAACCTTGATCAAATCATGCTAGCTAGAATCTCATGTAGACCACAAACAGGAATCACTTCACACAAAAAATATGAATATACATCAAACATGAATATTTACCATTGGACCAGTTACTTCAAACATACAATCCACAGAAAGCCAACAGGGCTTGCCAGCATTACTGTATTACAAGAATCCCGATTGTTTGAAAAAGCTTAATTAACAAAGAAACAATCAATGTAAATGCATAAGACAAGGGACCTCATAATACAGAACAGCCTAACTAATCCACTACTTTCCAAACCATGTATACATGAAATAACTTGGAAAATGGTGACATTCCTCTCTGTAGCATCCTTCTCCTCCCCCCCTCCCAATAACCAAATTAGCTGGACAACGAATCATCTCCAAGCTATCTTACCAAAGTATTTTCCATCAGCATAAACCTTTGTTGAATACTTTGTTGAAAATAGCCAAAACCGTTTCGTCATCACTCATTATTCTTGGTTCGTTCTCTTGCATACCTCGCCATTGACTAGTTGACTACATTGATCTCATGAGTAAAGAGGCTTAAGGCGGACCATCCCATGATAGAACTGGATGTATCTCAGAATTAGCCCCTTATCCAAAGAAGCAAAAAACGGGCAAACAATTTTAGACTATTGATGCAAATATAAAAAAACAAGAGAGTAGAGTTTATATTGTACTCCAAGAGCTCGAGATAACTGATTCGTAGGTTTAACTCTCCATGGTTCCACACGTATCTCCAAGAACTATTAAAGTTGCAGGCAAGCACAAACAATCAAAATCTTATGCTCTTCAAATCATGACTAAGCAAGATCATTCCAAGTTATCAAATTTAAACATCTAAAGGAACATAAAGGTTATACAAAAACCAGTTGAATCATATCACATAATAAAACTAAACAAACATCAATCATCGAGACCATAAAATATTCAGCATCACTGATACATTTTTGAGAAGTTGCAGTTATCGTATCATTTCGAATCAACCAATTTAAGGAAGATAAAGAAGGAACTGAAAAAAACATCAACCATATTCCATGAAAAGCTTGGATCCAAAGACGTGCAATGTCTTTTTTTTTACCTGACAAAGATTAAAATCTGGTGGCCACGAGACCCTTTTTGATTTGTGCAATGCCTTCATAGTTACAGAGAAACTCACTTCGATTTTTCAATCTAAAAATAAAAAAAATTTCCAGGAAATTGATTCGGGAAGTTCCAATTGCCCATAAAATCCCAATAATTTATCAAGCCAACATACTCTTCGATTCAACCAATCATCGTTATCATTCAAAATTGTCGAGAAACCCTAATTTCTCAGGAAAACTTTAAGAATGATCAAAGATTGAGAATTTAAGAAGAGAAGATGAATTTCTAAATCTGCATGCTAAATCCGTCGTCGAGAGGGAGAGGGAGAGGGAGAGAGAAAGAGAGAGAGAGCTGGAAGCGATGTGAAGCCCTAAATCCTCCGGGTTCATCTGGTGGTCACCACCGTCATATTATCTGTCCTCATTGATCCCTTTGCTTCGCCTATATACACGTGTCTTCACAGCCGTACCCCTTCAATGTTTGCATTTTTCGGGATAAGCCATTAGTTTAGTTTATTTCCATAACAGCCCCTATATATTTTATGGTGGAAAACAAAGTCAAGAGCAGCCAGTTTCTTTGACTCGTAGTTATGATCCGACAATCCCACGAATCGTTTTTTTTTTCTTTTTTTTTTCTGGCAACTAATTTATATTACGTCAAATTCGTATGGGTTTAGACTAATACTAGTTAGAAAACACACTTAAAAGTTACTTATAGAGTTACAGTTGATAAATTAGATATGCGCCAAATAATTAGGAGATGGTAATAATACTCTAGTTGCCACTTAGCTTTTGCCATTTAGATAAACAAATAGGTTTTGATGGTATTTTAAAAATTCATATTTCTCTTTTTCAAAAGATAGAATTAGTATGTTTTCATTTACTTAGAAATTAACTTCAAAACGGAAAACATTTTTGAAAACTCTAGATTCTAATTAGTAGTTCGCTAAATGGTGTAATGGAAGAATGAGCGATTCTACAAGTTCAAAACTATATAATGTGATCTACAGTACATTTAATCAATCCGTGATACGACAAAACTAATAGCAAATATAAAAGGTATCACCATTGTACAGATTTTAAAAGGTTTTTTTAAATTATTGTCTATTCCATTCCATGTGCTCTTCGGTAGAAATATTACGAATAGATAGATATTTAACTATAAGTTTTTTTTGTGTCTTAGCTTATAACATGTTCATTTGTATGCCATCCAAAGAATTGTACGCCACAGAGATTTCTTGGAGGAAAATGAGAATACAATGCCAAGATATTATTACACGGCTTTTTTGGCAGTGAAGTCATAAATAATCCTTTGTTCACGACATGACAGGCATCATTTTCAGTTCAGCAGGTTATATCCAAAAGAACCGAACCAAACCGAACCAAACCGACCAAATAATCCCTAAGCCACAAAAATCAAACAATTTAAAAAAAGAAAAGAAAAACAACGAATAAAAAAAACGATTCCTATACAAAAGACTATCCTCCACTCTCCCTTCTTCCTTTGCACTTCTATCACTTTGGTTGTCTGAAATTAGAGTTAAGGATTGTCTGAAAAAAACATTACCAATAATCAAATTTGGCAAATTACCAGAACTTTCCTAAGTTTTGTCTTTTTAGATTCCAGTCTGCTCAGCTTCATCTTTGCCATTTTCTCTCTGTAAAAAGCAGCCGCAAACAAAATCAACATTTTTGGTTTTTTTTTGAAGTATCGAAATCTGAATAGCGATTGCAGAGAATATATATGAGTAGATTGTTTACCCTTTGTTCCTGGTTGTGCTTGAGATGCAGACCGTTGGATTCTAGGAGAACCTTGTTTCCCATTGGCAACAACAGGCAATGAATGTCTCTTCTTGATTGAGCCAACATCTCTTTCTTGAAGATCAGGGCTTGATCTTGGTGAGTTATGTTCTTGAACCTTAGCTTTCGCTGACTGTGTTGGTTGCATGAACCGAGGAATAGAGTTCTTGCCTCCGCTGCTTTCTCTTGCTTCTTGTTCAAACCCGAAAGAGTTTCTTCTCCCGCTTTTCTGTTCTTTCCCTTCTTGTTGTTCTGTAGTAGTATTAGCCTCACCGGTACCAGTTTCCCATTTCGGGCTTGATGTTATTTTCTTGCTAACCTTCCGCTTTTGGCTCGAACCACTCTTTTCAGATTTTCCCTTTCTTGCTTTTACTGAAGAAGATGCTTGACTTGCTGGCGTTGCCTGAGATTCAGTGATTGTCATTGGAGTTAAAGCTCCCTCAGATACTGGGTAAGCTTGAGACCCTGATTCATCTTCTGCCTGTCTCTTTTTGGAAACTGGTGTACTAATAACCGATTCATCCTGTGTTGCTGAAATCTCAACTTTCTCCTTAGGGTCCTCTACAGTACCCAATGGAGTTTCACCTTTAACATCAATTTCTGTCAACTCTGCGTGGTCTATTTTGATAACGCCATTCTCTAAAAGCTTAGCTTCATCCTTGGGCTGTGCACCCTCAATGTCTGACTTCTTGTCAAGTGTATCAAGAGAAGAAGTTACAGAGAGTTCCGTGCCACACTCGGATCCACTGAGCTCTGCTGGAGCAACATCTTCCACAGAGTGATCCTTTTTAGTGTTTGTAATGTCAGCCTCTGGTGAATCAATATCAGTTTTTCCCTCTTCACCCAAGACACCATCTTTAGAAGAAAGCGTCATTGCTTTGTTTGGACCAGCAGATGAAGTTAGTTCCTCAAACTTTGACTGTGCGGCAATGAACGAAGGATTGCTTGCCTTACGCTTCAAAGAATGTTTAGGCTGTTCATTCACATATTCAGGCTCTTCAAGCGAATCTGGATCCTTAGCAGTGAGTGGATGAGACTGGGTCAAGTTATGATCAACCTCCGCTGATGCTTCTGGTGAATCATATTGGCTCATTTTCTCTGTCTCAGAAAGCTCCACATGCTGAGCTTCTAGCTTGCTTGCTTCATAGCTTGAGAAACCAGTTTCAATGTTGGTCTCTAACGTTGAATCAGAGTTCACAAAGTCAACTTGGAATGATTCTTTGACGTGCTGTGTATCTTCCAACTGTTGCTCTTCTGTTGCCAAATCTGTTTTTGAAGTCTTCTCGGGTTTTGAAACAGACATCCACCTCTCCAACCAATTCCAAGCAGAACTAGGTTTTGTTGGATCACATTTAATGCTGATACTTTTTGTCTTGGGGGTTGACTCCATTAGCTATAACCAATTATGCAAGAAAATGAGTATATCAAGAAATTGAGTTTAGCTGTCACAATACATACAGCAAATAGCCAGAAGTAATGCAATAGAACCAAGTTTGAAAACATACATGCTTAGCAAACTTGTTTTCGATAAGTTTTTGGGCAGATGCATTTGTTTCCACCTTATTCTGAAATAAGAAACAGTATTTGTCAGCAGATTTTATAGGGAAAACAAAATGATACTGAAACACAACTCAACCATCTCAAGACCTTACCGAGATTGCTGAAGCTCGGTTACCATCTTTGGTGGAATGACGAGCACGGACCAGCGTCTGCATCTTGATAATCGCTTGGACACAACGCAGTGATCCCATGGCTTGGCTCCTAACCAGGTGACCACGAACTGCAGCTTGAAGTTTAACAACTTTCTTGCGCCTCAAAAGTTCTCTTCGCGCCTACAATTTAACAACACTCCAGTAAGAATAGTTTTCAAAAAGGATCTTCCTCACTGACATCTTGGGAAAACGTTTGATTCTTTACATGCTAAATAATATTAGGATGCAAGAAGACAAATGAGATCAAAGGAAACAAGACCATACTAAAAATCCACGCATGGCAGCTTGAATGATTATGATACCAGACTCATCTATCTTCTCATCAACTACTTCATCACTTTCTTTTCTGATTATGATCACATCATCGGTTTCAGATTCTTCAGGTTCAACCTCACTAGCAATTTCAACCTCGGAAGCAATGCCTTTCTCCATCACGGATACATCAGCAGCATTTGGTCCTTGCAATTCAGTTCCAATCAAAATATCCTCCTCAGTTTCAGTCCCTTTTGATTCCACAAGAACAGGCCGCTCAGTTCTGTGCTCAATTTGTTCCTCCGTTTTCTTCTCATCTACAGGCTCAGCCACATAGGTAACAGGTAACTGAGCCTTCTTCTCATCAACAGAGAATGAAGACTGCTTTTCAGAAACAATGTTATCGTCAGGAGATGGAGATTTAAGAAGAGCAGATTCAAGAGTCTCTCTTGTCCTAAAAACAGGAGTAGTTTCAGATACTACACTAGTAATAAACCCTCGTTGTTTCCCAGATTTCTTCCTGAAACTCCATCCACGTCTGTCACCAGAGCTCTTGTTCTACAATCCAAAAGAACAAAATTGATCCACTGCTTAATCCACATTTCCATATATAGAAGATTTAGTCAAACCATGAAACCTAACAGATCAAAATAGGTAAAGAAAGACCTCGTAGATGGACCAGACCAGACAACAAAAAAAAAAACCTAAGTAAACCCTAAACCCAAAGTAGACAAAATTAGAAACTCAGTAACGCCAAAATCCGACCAAACACTGACGGAAGCAAGAAAAAAAAACTATCAAATTGGATTTAAAAAAAAAAACACTCAGATCTTAAATTAGAAACTTCAAGAATCTAATTAAGCATGACCAGAGACGAATCCGAAACAGCAATTGAAGATCGAAAAGCGTTAAAGAGAAAATGTAAAACCTCTGGAGCGGTGGCGGTAGTTTCAGCGGTATCATCACCGCCGGCGCAAGCGATGATACGGAGACAAGAAGAAGCTGGAGATCTTCCCATGATTGTTCTTCTCCGTTTTATCTTCTTGTTGGGTTATTGGATCAGTAAAGAAACCACAGTGTCGTTGGAAATTGAAGCAAAAGCAAACGGAACTCAAATGAACCATTAAAATATGGTTTAGACTCGCATTTGGAATCCGCCAGTCTTTCTCTTCTGTCCGTCGAGGTGCCAATTAAAGCGAAATAACGCTGTCACTGTCAGATCTCTCTCGTGACATTTTCTTATAAACTTGAAAAAAATAAAATACACGAAAAAACTAACCGAACAATATTAATTACAATTTAGCTAGAGTATAAAAACTGAAAATATTTCGATAAAACAGACAGATGCTTTTGAAATTCATATTTTTGTATGTTTTTTCCAACGATATTTGCGTTTTAGTAGTACCAATGATATATTACACAACCACTGCAATATAATACAGAATTTTGTTTGTATTTTCTGTATCTTACTGGATTACTAAAATAACGGTTGGATTGATTGAAATAATGAATTATGAATTAGTGGGGAATTCTTTAATTATGGTAAGTCGATAATGTTGGTTCACCTACAAATTAAAATTATAAGACGCATGTAACTGTCATATGCATTATTATATCTTCTTTTTGTGTACCTTTTTTTTTTCTCTCTGATCGCCTTGGGGTTTTTTTAACTTTATTAATTAATTAATTAATTATTGTCTTGTACCATTTGGTTAAAGACTTCAATATGTTCATAAAATTTTTATTTGCAGTGTAAGCAAAAGTGACAATGATATGTTTCAAAAAAAAACTATAAGAATGAAGAAAATGGTTGTTTCTTAAAGCTTTTCCATAAGTCATCTTAGTATTCCTAGCAGGTAAATCGCTTTATTTGTTACAAGCTCCACATTTAAAAAAATGAGTATTTTTTTGTATATTTGATTGGAGGAAATAACAAAAAAATGGAAATGATGTAAGATGGGCTTTGTGGGCCCAAAGTGGACCAGCCCAAGAGAAAAGAAAGAAAAGCCGTGACTTGTAAGAGGGAATGGAAGGTGTGGGGTATCTCTCTCGTACCAACTGATCAAAGTCCTAACCACTACTCATTGTAATCTTGACATGCCTTTTGTACATTTCTGACACGTGTCATAGCACAGTCCTGCCAGCTAGGCAGCATATGTATTTTGTTTGTTTTGTAGCATTACGACAAAAGTAACAAAGGATAGCGTGGGCCTCTGCGAAATTGATAGAAAATAATTGTTCTAACGTTGTGATAGTCATTTTTAGCCAGTGTCTGATCTGTTCTCAGATTTTCTTTCGTTTTTTTTTGTATATGTAATGTACTTCTTTCTATTGAATAGTGTATTCTACACACATAATTAATATATTATATACGTAATTTAAAAATAATATTCGTAAATGAGTAAAAGTACACTAATAGAGTTTAAATGAATGTTCTAATCGATTCGATATATATAATTAGTTAGATAGTCATTTGCTAACCTGTCACAAGGACAAGGACAACTAACAAACTTTTTTTGTAGACAAAAGTATTATAAACTCTCTTTTTTTACAGCTTTGAGGTTTGGACAAAAAGTTGGACTCCTGGTTTTATTCTTATACATATAATTAATCAACCAATATTACCATATTAAGTCTCTAACTGTTTTAGACGCAATCTTTTCTCATTACGTTTGCTTTTACACGCGAGATACTTAAGTGCAGACGAAATTGATGCAAGCAAACGAAGCCGTAGTCGGCAGATAAAAGCCAAAGGTGGTTAATCTATGGAAAATGTTGTAAAGTTTGGATAATAAACTCGGGGGTTGCGTGTAGAGGTGGATTGGCGGGCTGACATGTCCCGTCCCGCAAAAAATTCGTGGGTTTTAGCTTAAAAACCCTAAATTTGAATCCATTCCACATAAACCAGCGGGTCCCGCGGTTTATCCGCAAAAAAAAATCCTCGTAACCGTTCCGCCCCGCCCCGTATAAACCCAAATTCACATAAAAACCAGCACAAAACCAATATAAACCGATATAAATCCGTATAAATCGGTATAAACCGGTATAAACTCGCTAGAAATTCTGATCCGCCCCACAAAACCCGTTAAAATGTGAGTCAAAAATGAATGTCCATACCAATCTCACACGGGCCAAAATCCGCAGAATCCGTGGACCGGGGGCCTAATTCCCAGCTCTAGTTGCGTGTGAATATGAAACGAAACTTTCACGACCTTAACCAATATGATTAATCATAAGACCAAAACCTAAAGTATGGTTATATTCGTATTAAAAACCAGAAGAAGCATCACTAATTGCTTCCATCTCAGGTCAGATATCTCAATCATGCGAACTCTCATTTACTGTTCTCATTTACTGTTTTTGTCGCACTCGTCAACCGACAGAAATATTACCATTTTTACAACGTTCAAAACTCTGTTTTAGTTATTGATTAATACAGTAAAAACTAACTATTGGAACGAATTATGAAATTTATGCATAAACATAATAATTACAAAATGATACACATGCTTAAGACAAAAAGCAAAACACATGCTCATGCCATCAAATCAGTCGAGGACAAAACTGTACTAGCTTTTTTTTCTTTTTCTCCTGAGAAAATCTGAATTCTGAATAACGTTCAAATTGAAAATGTTTTCCCTAGAAATAAATCATTCGATGTGGTTTACATCAGAGTACAGAAGCTGATAAAAATTCTCGAGGGACTTAAGCGTAAACAAATGTTAAAAAAAGGTGATATTTTAGCCTCATTGTGTGAAGAAGAAAGCAAACAAGAACTGTTAAAAAAAACCACATCGAAAATTCCGAGTCAAATTAGTCTTTAAGACTTACGTGGCCTTCCTCTTCTTCCACCGGTCTTCACCAGCGGAGCTTTTGCGTTACTGGTGCGGCCTCCGCGGCCACGTCCTCTACCGCGAGCGCCTGTTTCTTGCCATTGGGTTCTTCTCCATCTTCACTGTAGTCACTATCACTGCCTTGAGCGTCCTTCTCCTTGTCGCTGTTTTCTTCATCGCTGTCTTGTTCGGAGTCAGATGAAGCTTTTGATGCTTTTCTCTTTTTAGAAGTACTTCTTTCGGCAGCTTGTTGCTTTGGTGCCAAAGTTTCTTCTTCCTTGACTTCTTCTTCTACACTCTTTGTTTAAAACAATCAAATACATCAAGAAATGTTTAATTTCGATAGGGGATTATTATCGATGTGATTATACCTTCTAATGATCCTTTCCCGTCATAGATCTCAAGCTGCAGACAGCATAAATTGCATAAGAAAACAGCCGAAAAAATACCAAACCATTAAGAAAGACATATCATCTTGAGCTTTCCATTGAGAAATGGCTCTCTTGCTTTTGTTACCTGCTCAAGCCGATCAGCAATATCTGTTCTATCAACTATGACCATTGAATGGCAAAAACCGCATGCCACACTGCAGAAAACATACACAAGGAATTTAGAAAATTTTTCCAATTGATCTCTGAGGCAAACACTTAAGAACTCACCCCATTACATGCATTCCCTCGAGTAAATCCACCTTTTTAGGCGCAGCAGAGGATCTGAAACAAGAAAGAAGCAGGGATTATAATGATATGGTGTGGCATACTTTTGACCGTTGGGGCCATACCAAGTTCTCCATACTGAGCATGACCCCAACTTATGCAAGAACTATCCGCACCAACAAAATGATGCATGCTTCCTGAATCCATCCAACGCAAGTTCCAACCACTGCATCCGAAGGCCGACGGAAAAAATAATGTGAAATTAATCATCAAGCAACACAAAATCAGTGGAATTGACTTAACATATGACAAGACGAACCTTAAATCCATCATAGGTTTAGGGTAAATCCAATCATCACCATTATTTTTATCTTTCCCCACATATATAACTGTCCTCCGCCTGGAAACTCGGAAAAAATTCATATTCGTTTAAATATAGGAACAGAAGACTAACACAAGAGGTAAAGGCAGTTCAGATTAAAGTCACTTGCCAGCGGTACAAGTGGAATTTGCAGAGGAGCCCAAATCCTTGTTCCTCTGAAAAACATTGTTCCTCTGAAAACATTGTTCCTCTGAAAAACGTCAACACGGCGAGGAGCCCACTCATCTGTCTGCTCTCTATGTCCAAGCCTGAAATTGACAACGAATATCTCATGCCAGTTTCCAAAAGGCTACAGCGTAAAACTCAGAAACGGGCGAGTACCAACCTTCCATATCCACCAAAGCCCCATCTGCAATATGAAATAAGATTTAAAATCAATGTATCCGACATAATATATTTGATTTCAAATTTAACATTTGACACTGCTTAAATTTAAGTCTCAAAATTACTTTTATTTTTTCATAAATTCTTTTTAGTAAGAACACATTTCTTACGTGGTTTTTCTTTTGAGAAAACACTTTTGAATTCACGGTGTAAAGCTATATATATATTTGAATTCACGGTATAAAGCTATATATATATATATCACAAAAATTTATCTCTCATAAGAAATCCTTATTAGTAAGCATACGTTTTCTTGTTTATTCAAAGACAATCACTTTCAATCATATCTATAGCTTTTCGATATTCGAAAATTCCCATCTATTTTATACAGATCACAGATGCATACATTGATATATATCCTTTCATTGTATATGCACACACATATTTTGCATGTTGAGTCAATTTATTTTCATTATTGTTTGCCAAGCTTTTTCTAATAGTCTTGCATATATATATATAGAGAGAGACATATGTTTACATTTATAAATTTATATATATTCCGTATCACCCAATCTAATGATTGACCGATGACATTCCATTCATGAATGCTGGTAGTTGACTCTTTATTTATTTAATATGTTGCTAATGCTAATGATGTGCCTCCTATTTTTGCGTTATCAAATTATTCATATAATCATGTTAAAAAAAAATTATTCAAATAATCATACATGAGATTTTGTTTTAAGAAGTCATAAAAAAGAAAAATATTTGTTTCGAAGCTGTTTACTTTACAAATTTTCATATAATTTTCGCTTCCTTGGAAGTTCACCTACCTATCCGAAATACATAGTGTTAATCTAATTACGAAACATGATTCAGTGGACATATCACGATCCAGTGTATAATCTAAGTTATATGTGCCTTGGGAAGAAGAAAAAAAGGTTGTACAAAACCAAAAAAAAAAATTGTATGTGCCGGGCCTAATGGTTAGCGTAGCTCGACCTCGACTTCGACCCATATCCTGACTCTTATAAAAATGTCATCCAGGTCAACAACAACATGACGATTAAAGTGGGATTCATGCTGGCCCGTTTAAGCATTTTATAGGTCACGGGTCAAAATTAAAAAGCAGGCCCGTTACATACAATAGAATAAAAGCAAAAATACAAAGGTATATGAAAGTGGTGCTACATTTTATCTACTAGATCAAATTCTGAACAAAGCTTATCTTACTAGTTGATAAAATCTATTCTTCCTAATTTGGTACGGTTCTCGGTTAAGGTGGGTTAGCTAATTTAAGTCTGGTTTAATTTGACACGCCGACTCACGGCCGGCAGTTACTAATCAATCGAAATCAATTATTGACAACACATCAGATTGGTTTCTCTGTTTCTGTCCCAAATCTTCAAACAGTTTTTTGTCTCTTTACGATCAGATCTCATCGGAACATACAAAAATCACGATGGCTTCAAGTTTCGGCGGCGATGAAACTGCTCCTTTCTTCGGATTCCTTGGCGCTGCAGCCGCTCTCGTTTTCTCCTGTAAACATCATAATTCCACATTCGCGTATCTCTTTTTCCTTTGTTAATCATCGATTAGATTCTTATCCAAATCCAATCCGATTGGATATTTTTCAGGTATGGGAGCAGCGTACGGGACAGCGAAGAGCGGGGTTGGTGTGGCGTCGATGGGTGTGATGAGACCAGAGCTTGTGATGAAATCGATTGTTCCCGTGGTCATGGCTGGTGTTTTAGGTATTTATGGTTTGATCATTGCTGTCATCATCAGTACCGGAATTAACCCTAAGGCTAAGTCTTACTATCTCTTCGATGGCTATGCCCATCTCTCTTCGGGTCTTGCTTGTGGTCTTGCTGGTCTCTCCGCTGGTATGGCTATTGGAATCGTCGGCGATGCCGGTGTTAGGTAATTCTCTAATTTACTTGTTCTAAGATGTTGAACTTTTTATAATCCTTTGTCAAATCTCCATTCTTTGATCATAGTTTGAGTCACTAGGATTCACAATTTTATGATCATGTGATGAAGTTGAACAGCAACGTAGTTTTTGATTGATTCTATATCACGAGAGCTTTCTACATGTGTAAAGTAGTTATTTTCATGCTGATCTTGATTTGATATGTTAAAGTCTTTTGATTTGGTGTTTTATGATTAATCGTTGTTGTTAACAGCTAGAATGATTGAATCTTCTTAAATTTATACTGAATGTGAGACTGTGAATATATATGATAGCCGCAGCTCCTGATACTGTTGCGATGTAATCTTGTGTGTTTTGTTGCATTGCAGAGCGAATGCGCAACAACCGAAGCTGTTCGTGGGAATGATTTTGATTCTCATCTTTGCTGAAGCACTTGCCTTGTACGGTCTCATTGTTGGTATCATCCTTTCTTCTCGAGCTGGTCAGTCTAGAGCCGAGTGAAGAAATCATAAGTATCTCTCGTACGGGTTAAATCCTTGTAATGTTTTAATATATTTTTACTTTCAGTTTTCTTTTGTGGCGTTTTGAGTTTCTTTCTCATGAACACAAGCATCATGGGTGAAATTAATTTGACTTTGGTTCCATAACCAGTTCTTTTTTTCATTTTGCACGTTATATTGATACATCAATAAGTAATATGATAAGCCGATTCAATTATTTTGAAGCCTTTGTAACTCCTCAAAAACAATGATTTTGGACTGAATCGGTTTATGAATAACGTATTGTCAATAGTAAAATCTGTTGGTTTATAATTGAGTTTGGTGTATTTAATAAAATCATATATGTAAAGTGATGAGGTGTGTGTGTAATGTCGTGACTTGTTGAATAGATAAAACCGTTGGTAACAGTTACATACGGTTACGTTAGGAGATAACTATGTAAGTGGTAGTGCTGTCTTAATATAAGTGTGTCGAGAACATAAAGAGAGATGTTCCCGATTTTATACTCCGTTTCTCTCGTTCATATTCTTTTGTTCAAGTTGAACACAAACAGATTTATTCCGAATCCAACCAAAATAATTTCCGCTTTATCCTTTATCTTGAACAAAGGAAGTCCATTGTTATGCTCTGTACTAAAAGCAATGGCATCTAGAATGGTACAATAGCAAATTCTAACAAAATCATGCCTCGTTTGTATGTCTTTTTTCTATTTAATTAAATGGTAGATTATTATACCAAATCCGTTGTAGTCTAGCTGGTCAGGTTACTACAAGCTAAACTCTCTGGTTTCATTCAAATCTAAAATTGGCAAAGAAAAAGACGAAAAGACCGAAATATTATTTGATTGAACCTGACCTTAAATTCAACACATATCTCCTCCGCAAGAACGTTATTTGGTTCTGAGTTTGTAAAACATTTGTGAGTTTCCATGAGACAAAAACATGGATCCAAGGATAGTAGTTTAAGCATTACACTGAGAGGTGAAGCACGAACTAGCTTCAAATCTAAAAGAGATGTAACTAGATTATTCAGGCTGAAACAACGGCTTGTTGTTTCGATGATTCATCGCTTTCTTGCAGGCTCTCATAGTATTTGACAAGAACATTCCATCCACTCGGACACATAAACCCATCTGGAGGATTCTCCCCTGTTCTTGCATACGTTCGCATCTGTATGCAATGCAAGATAACCGAAAATAAAACATAGATGCAATCACAATCAAGCAAAATCTTGAAAATTGGATCTCCATTATATTAAGAATCTTAGAGCCAAAACTGTCTCTTACCTTTGTTCCAGAAATGAAAAGAAACTCTTTTGCACGAGAGGGATCGAAAAATGCCATCCTCTTCTCTATTGTATCATAAGCTGCAACCTGAAAGATACGAATCACAGCCATAAAAAACACTCGATTGGGAATTGTAGCAGCATATTCTGATGATAAACGAAACTTATTTGGTTTTTGAAGTAACAATCAGACAGAAATGATTGTGTTACCCTAAATGGAAGAATATTTAGTTTCTCAAGTCCAGGGGCCATGCTTAAGACTTTCTTTCCATGATCAGGATCATACAGATCTCTCTTCTCCGTAGGATGGCCCATTCCTGCAGGATCACGACCTACAATGTAGAAATTAGCACCAGCATTAATCCTAGCCTTGGCGTGCCATTGAACTTCGGTTGGACCAGCATAGTGCATCGGTGATGGAAATATCGAAACAATTGTAGTCTCCGGATCAAGAACGCCATCTTCCAGAACCTATACATCACAAACAAATCAAATCATAATTTATCGATATGAAAAATGATTTACAAACTCGAGAAAGACCAGCGAATATTTCACCTTGCTATGTTGTTCCATTCGAACATCAAGAGGAACATCATCAGCTTTTGTGAAACCTCCTAAAGGATGAAGCAAGAGAATAGGGTTCTTATAACCCATTTCCAAAAGCCTTTTCCGGGTATCATTCATCAACAGAGCATGCCCATTGTGCACTGGGTTCCTCAACTGGAATGCAAAAACAGCATCTGCTTGACGTTTATCGAATTCTTTCCTAAGCTGTTTAGGAGAGAGCCTGTAATGATCAAGTCCATCGTCATACTTAATCGACTTAAAAACTTCTAAATCGCCACCAATGAGCCAGTTTCCAGATGGAGTAATGTATTCTTCTACATATGGCAATCCTAGAGAAGCAGTTCCCCAAGTTCGAGCTATCCTTTCTTCCTTGTTGTGTTTGTATATCTCTACACTGCAATTTACAAACAAAGATATATATATAAACAGCCACTTTAAAAACAGGATTAGACAAATCAACAAAGCAAGCAAAATTTCATATACAAAAGTCCATTAATGTCAAGTTGTTCAATTCAATGCATCCATAGGACCATAGCTATCAAAGACTCTCTTTTTATACACAGCTAGAGGCGAAATAGCATTGTCTTCTACTTGAAGAAATCTTATAAAGCCGCTGAAAAGTTCTAAATTTGATAGATAATATACCTTCGTAGAGAACCGATTATATCTCCTTGAGGGCTAACAAGAGCAACATCCTTAGATAATCCGATATGTTCTTTTGTCTCATCATCAATGGCAAGAACAATAGGAAGTGACATGTTCACATGAGTCCCATCTTTTAACCTAAGAGAGTTAAAATGCAAGCTTTGCAGATACTCATCTTCTCTCATGAATCCTTTTAAAGGACTAGCCCAACCTTCACTGATCACATGTACCCACTCAAGATCAATCTTAGTCAGCTTCACTTTCGGCATCATCTCTGATTCCGCTGTCTTAGCTCCAATCTCGGATTCCGGTACAACCAATTCAACCAATTCTCCACCGTCTGGGTCAATCAATGAGCTTTTCACAGTCATCGTAGAAGAAGAAGAAGAAACAGATTGCATTATTGGGTTTTTTTTATACACCAAGTTGACGAAAGGGTTGTGATTAAAAGAAGAAATGAAGGAGATTTGATTGGTGAAAGAGGATGATTTTGAATTTCTAGGCTGGAAGAGAGTGAGGTGAGAAACGTAGGAAGATCTGATCAGAAGAGACATGGATATTGCTGAAGATAGCTCTTCCGGGAAAGAAGCAAGAGAAGTGGAGAGTAGAGAGTGAACAGTGAAGCTGGGATTTGGTCGAACATGTTGGAGGAAGATGAAGACTGAAGAGATCCACACGTTTTGCCACTTTTTTGGCTCTTTGCTTTTTTAGTTGCAGGAATTTTTGTTTGTGGATGGAATTATTGCCTTAGTCTCAAATGTCTTTTTCACCCTTTTGTTTTCTAAAACTGGGCCTTTGGGGACCATTCGTTTCCAATTTCACTTACTATTTATTGGGCTTATATAGTGTTATTTCTCATAAAGCCCATTTTGGTTGATTATTTTGCTACTTTTTTTTCTTTCTTTTTACTGTGCAATTTTGAAATAATTCGGGTTGTGACATATTTAGAAACTGAATAGCAATTTATTTTTAAATTTTATATCATTTTGAGATTTACTCATTTTTTCTAGTTTGGTTTGATTTTAGTTGCTCTACTACAAAAAGTTCGATACGCAAACATAAATAATGTCACGAGCATAAAATCTAAGATTTTCAAAGCATCACTAAGAAGATTATATTCCACAACTCAAGATTTAAGTATAATTTGTCTCTAGCACATCTATATTTTACCATATGCAATACAAAACCATATACATTTAAGCACGTTCGTACATACAATTATACAATGATCAAGCAATAGAGTGTGTGTGTGTGTATGCGCGTGTGGTTCTAATAAATAAAAATCTCATATAAAAGATTTTAATGACGAAGACGTAGTCACCAAACTCGACAAGAGACCAACGACAAGAGCACTATTATAAGTGCTTGGCTCGTTTTGCATAGAATTGTTCCTCGCGTCTATAAACGTGTCGTTTAAAAACGGTCCACCAACAAGTGCACCATAAGCTACGTTCGGATTTGGGTCCTCCGAGTTAAGCCACTTGAATCCATCTTTGCATCCTGTGTTTGCATCAGCTGGTATCGAAGCTCCTCTATGATGCACAAATTCTGGATATTTCTCACCATAACCAACCAAATAGCTCATTTTCTCTGGATTTTTCCCTAGCAGGTAATCAGCCTGCACATTATATATCGAGTTACAATGTGGGCAGAGCAACATGAAACCATATAGTATATGCAAGGTCATGAGTTTAGGCCAATGGAACACCAAAGAACCTGAGATCTGGCAAATTTTCTGAGATCTGAAGGTTTAAAGGATGCCTCACTACACGATATTTCCTCAATACCGGAGGTGACCATGTAACTACTGTATAGTGTAGCTAAGAAGGCAGAGGACACAGGGTGTTGTAGTGCATTCCATTCACTAACCCATATAAGACCACCTATATATCAAAAGAGTTAAAATAAAAACAAAATCAATCGAGGTTTCAATGCGATTCTATCATCAGTGAATGTATGGTTTATGTGAGATGTAAGAAAAGTACCATCAGTCCTACTAGATGTAGCTGTTGGGGAGCTTGGTATAAGCCCACACATGACAGCTTCTGCTGTGTCTTTATAACCTTGAAGTCCTTTGCTTCCTGATAAACCTTTTTTGAAGAATGTCAATCTTGATAATAGTATCTGCAATATGTATAAGTCACACTAAATGTTATAATCAAGCAAGTAAGAAGATGTGATTTGTATAGTAAGCGCCTTTGTGTTTATACATGAGTTCCTGGAAGCTTGTTGTCCCAACTAAACCATGATGGACTTCCAAAATTACCAAACTTGTCGCCATTTTTAGACACAAAGTCAAGATACGTTTTATCCTCTGTTGCATGGTACAACCATGAAGCTGCCCAAAGAAGCTCATCTCCATATCCAGTTGAGTTGTAATACGACTGAACCTCAGGTATGTTGACACTGTAAGAGCCTCTGTTATTGTCTGCAAAATCGAACAACTGCTTCGCATGTTTCAGAAGCGTGGTTGAATATTTGGAATCACTTTCTTTGAAAACTAAAGATGCTGCAGCCATAGCTGCTGCTGTTTCTGCAGCAACCTCAGTCCCTGGAGTATTTGTATCAATTTTGGTGAGAGTTCTCTTCCTTGACATTGTTTCTGGTCTATCCCAGCATTTATGATCCGTCTCCGGATCTCCCACCTCCACATATAATCAAAATCAAATAATCACTACTGTAATGAAAGATTCAAATGCATTTCGTCTAATGATAAATCATAAATGTGTACCTGAATATAAAGAACATTTGGAGAGGGATGAGCATTGATGAAGAAGTCAGTGGTCCATTTGAGAGAGTCTTTAGCAGGATCCAATAGGTTCATAGAGTCCATTTGATCACCGTACTCAAGAATAGACCATGAGAGAACTGTGGCAGTGAAAGCCATTGGGAAACCAAACTTCATGTGATCTCCAGCATCGTATAGACCTTTGGAAAGATCAAGACTCGCTTCACTTCCATCTTTAAGACCTGAATCTCCTCTCCATGATATTTTGTTATTTTCTAGCTTCCCAGCTACATTAACACATACATTCACACAGAAGTATTTACAAAATCATGAAAAAATTTGACATACGCATAAATCGTGCAGGCGACGTTTGCGATCTCGAAGGAGGTGAGAAATTTTTAAAAATGGAGGTGAAAGAGATGGTTACATTTCTGGATATCGAAGAATTGCATAGCGATTTTAAGAGCATCAGCGTACTTTTTATCAACGGAGCCAGGAACGTTATCATATGAGTGGTTTGATTTATGCCTAATTGTGAAAACTATCGCCACCACTACAGAGATTATCACAATTATCCCGATGAACCAACTACAACAACAACATCTCGAGCTTTTCCCCTTCATTTTCTCCTTTTTCAATCGAAAAAAATCTGAAAAACAGAGACAAAACCCACCGGAGCTGGATTGATCCGATGTTAATGGACATGCATTTAGCGTTTGCTGGACCTAGGGATTCGAAATCTTCAAATCGACGATAGATGAAACTAACAGATTTTGGCTATAAATAAGGAAAATTTCGGGAAGAGAAGAAATTGAGAGGGCACCGACACTGATCAAACCTGTAACCACGCGGGACGGGATCTGTTTTTCCCCTTTCTTTTTTATTTGTTTTCTTAATTACGGAAGTACCCTTGCCTGGAGAGGAAGCAATGTGGTGAGTGCAAGGTCCTAATTGGCAATTGCGATGATCTTTCGTTTTTATCATTTTTTGGTTAATACTTACCTGTAAAATTCATTACGAGTCGGCTTCAACTACGACGTCTTTTATTCAATTGTTATAGGAAACAGATATTTCTTAAAATATTCTGATTAAAAATTGTATTTGATTGTGACCAAAGTGATGTGAAAACAAATAAAATAAAGGAAATGGAACTGCGTACGGGGTGATTGCAGATTTAGTGGGCTAGATCATTTGATTTCGGCCCATTATTATGCAGTCCAAATCCATATCTGTACAGAAGACGCGCCAACTTGGGCAAGTTCTTTTTCCAAATTTATACAAGTTTCCGACCTTTCAATTTTGTGCATACTTAGCTGGTCTCCGAATTCATGGAGGATGGATCACGACTTCACGAGTACACGATCCATTTCATCTCCATACAAAATAAGTTCGAAAACGTCTAAATTAAGCGGAAACTGTTAAAACTTCTAATAGATTGAATCGTTAATCGCATTGGTACAAAGATAAACCAGTCCTTTTTTTTGTCAACACAAACAAATATTATACGTATATATATATGTTTAGATTTGATCTCACAGAAAAAAGTTGGTAATATGTAAATGAACAAAACTAAATGGAACATGGTTTAATATTTTTCTGATTTACGTAAATTAACAACATCTGACACTGAGTGGGTCATTACAAAGTTGTGAATATCTACCGATCACCAAGATCGACGTTAGTGTTTCTGTGTTACTTTTTCTTAGCTTTAATAATTCAAAACAGTACCCCTCATCCTCTTTTTGTCGACTAACCTTTTTCCGGTTCGGCTTTCTTGGTATGATCCAACGATGAAAACGTTACCAAAACTCTGTGGTGTGATTAGTTTAACCGGCTGGTTTGATGCATGTTTAACCGAAATCAGACATAAGTATGCCCATATGGTAGATGAATTTGCTGTGGGCGTGAAAAGAGTTCACTGCTTCGTAATAAGAAAAAGACATCACTATGCCCATATAATGTTTTCTTTTACTCATATAATTAACATGTTTTTATTATCATGACCGATACTTAGTTCACTTTATAAAACCTAAACCAAAGTCTTATTTTCATATCACAACCATATTGTTTACGTTTTTTTTTTTGCAAAATTTAGATGAGAAACTAATAAAGCTTTTTTAAAAATCATTTCCAGTTTCCCAAATTCCAAATCATTTTTATATATAGCATACTTATTATTTATTATTATATACTTATTTTTTATTATGGAAAAATATCAAATTAATTATTATATTTGTTCTATGGAAAAAATACCAAAAATATATGAAGCAATATAATAGTTAGAAATCCACCGGAGAATTTTATCAAAAGAAAAACTTGATAACCATTTGTGTCATAACTTTATGAACAAATATAGCCATTCTTATTAATTATTTTAGGAAAAAATGATGTAATTACCAATCACATTAAGAAAATCAGTACAATACAATGAACAAAAGAAGATGAAATTAAAAGAAATAAAATTCCAGCTCAGGATTCACAAGAAAAGCTGAGATCATATAACTTGGATTAAAGAGTAGAGGGGATAAGGTACGAAGTGAGTACGCTATATTCTTGCTTTATATCCCAAATCTCATAGATCCTAGCCGTACGTTTCAAATCTTATGGGATTCAACCTCTAGAAATCGTAGCGTACACTAAGTCATAACACAGACGATTATTCCAAGAGAAGTAAATTTTTGAAAAGGACTCGTAACGAAAACCAAAAACAGTGACTTGTGAAACAACCGCTGGTTTTTCAGTAAAGCCACAAATTTCACTTTATATTTATTTTACTTTCGCTTAGCTATTTTTTTCATTTATGTTTGTCTCTTTCCCCGCTCTCTCGCTTTCGCCGCCGACTACGTAACGGTCGCCGGTCGCCGGTCGCATTACGCCGATCATACAGTTCCCGCCACCGAAGTTTCGAATTCGTTTCTCCCGCAAGTCTATTTTGCAGTATTCCGATTCGATTGCATTCTCATTCACTTTCCGAAAGCTTTTTCTTCTCAAGAGGTATTGTTCCTTCGGTTGAAGTAGTATAGAAATCGATTCCTCAGTTTCATCTTGTTTGAGATTGTCTTTAGCAATCGCCATTGATCTGAGGTCTACAATATTTTGGTTTCTCGTTTTTTAGTCGGTTGTTTATAGTCGATTTCAAATTTGTGCATCTTCTTTAGATTCGTAAGTTCGAATTCGAAGGCCGATGACTCTTAGATTATACCAAAAAATCGAAGCTAAACATTGTTCACTTTAGGTAACACATTTGAATTTCCTAGAGCCATCTTTCATCGCCGACACTAATCTCATTTTACCAGTAGGATTAAGGATAGTAGATTTCATACACTAATGTACAGTAGTTCATCGGATTCAAGTGATTTCTTGTGCTTCAGAATGCCTAGTTGATTGAGAGCATTAGATGATCCAGCCTTCTGAATTTGTAAATGTGGATGCATCATTAACTGGAGAACCACATACTTATGACTCGTTCATTGATTGGTTCTCCTTGCTATAATAAGTATTGCTTCTTGTTAGTTGAAATTGTATACTCTGCACATAATTTGAGGGATTTTCTAAACTACTTTATAATAATTTGTGGCTTGATGATACTGTTTAACACTTTATTTTGGATATCAGGTGTGCACAATGATTGGATCGTTTCTAACAAGAGGACTTGTGTATGACTCTGATCTCTTCATTGAGGTTCCAAAGTAATACTTGATAAAATAATTTTATGAATTTGTTTTGTCTTTCCATTTGTTGGCAGGATGGTATTTGGATATGCATATCCTGCTTATGAATGCTACAAAACTGTTGAAAAGAATAAGCCTGAGATTCAACAGCTTCGATTCTGGTGCCAGTATTGGTTTGTGATTGGCTCTCTCATCTGTTTTTATCTTGAGCTTCTGCCTTAAAAATGATTTTGTTAAGCCTAGATTCCTGTTAAAACTTGTTGCAGGATTTTGGTGGCGGCTTTGACGGTTTTCGAAAGAGTTGGTGATGCTTTTGCCTCGTGGTTAGTGTTATTGATATAGAAATACTTTCAAATAAATAGAGATATAAACTTATTTTGTGTCTGTTCTGTTTTCATGAAGGGTTCCACTATACTGCGAGGCAAAGCTGGCATTTTTCATATACCTTTGGTTCCCAAAGACCAGAGTAAGTGGACTATATGGGTAGCTAAAAGAGAGTAGTACCTGTATATATGATCTATTGGAGTTCTTCTATCTCACTGCACTTTCCTCTTTACACAGGGAACTACATATGTTTACGATTCTTTCTTTAAACCATATGTTGCAAAGCATGAGAATGAAATAGACCGCAACTTGACTGAGCTAAGGACCAAAGCTGGAGATATGGCAGTGATGGTTTGCAGAAAAGCAGTGTGCTATGGACGAACAAGAATCACCGAGATCCTGCAGTTTGTAGCTCTACAATCAACACCAAAACCAAAACCACAGCCTAAGGTAAAATATATGCACCTAACAAAATTACCAAGAACAACTAAAGCATGCTTTGTCTACTTCTCATATTCTTCCACTGGTGATATTGTTGATGTATTTACATATCTAACTATAGGAAAAGAAGCAGGCAGAAACAGAAGAGGAGGAACGAAAGCAACCGGATCTTAAGGCGACGAGCCAAGCAGCTCCTATTCCTCAAGCTCATCTGCAATCAAAGAAACCACAGCTTCTAACCAAAGAACCTGTATCACCAAAGCCTATTTCATCATCTCCTCGTAAGCAACAACAACAACAAACAGAGATCAAGGAAGCAAAAGCAAGCGTGTCACAAACCAAACTCACTCCTCTTCCTCCACCATCATCACCCTCAACCGCCACTGAACCAAACGTTGACTCGGCACAGCCATTATCAACAGAGGCAGACAAGGTGTCACAGATTGTTCCAACGTTACCAGCGTCTGAGATTGAGCGAGCGTCATCTTGGAAAGAGACGATAATGGAGGAAACATTAAGGGTCACTCGTGGGAGTCTGAGAAAAGCTCGTTCAACTGGATCACGCTAATAAAAATGCTCAAAACTCTGTCCTTTAATGGTTTCTTTCATTGAACAAGAGTAATTGATTTTTTTGTTTCTTCTTTAAATTTGTGTTATTTGTCTTTTAAATCAGAGGCTCAGATGTAAAATGTTCAGACTTGAGACTAAAATTGGATTATCTGTCCGGATTTCATTAATGGAATTAACCTGCGCATATATAACGGATCTAATGAAACTACCGTGATAAAAAGCTCTGACCTAAGTGCGGATTAACAAGTAATATAAATTGTATTAGCAAAAAGTAGTTTTCACCTAGTACATATATAACGGATCTGGTCAACATCTCCATCATCATCAATATAATATTTTTATACCAAAGGGGAAACATACAAAGATTAAAAAGCTCCGACAGTTTTATCACAAATATTACCTGACTTTGAACCCAGATTTCTAAGCAATCAACATTGAACTTAACCTTACCATATCTTATCTTACCGTATAACACATTGTGATACTAATTTGAATATTTATTTTCCGCTTATATTTTAAACATGCACTATTATATTATCTAGCAATTCTCATTTTGACGACTTCACCTGATGTGTTGACAAAATTCGAAAATCCGGTCTTTCCGGGGATATTTCGTCCGGTTATGTTTAAATTTGACTACTAATATTTTTATCCATTTTTAATTTTTACAAATTATTTGGTTTTCTTTTATAATAATTCTTTGGTATTTGATAAACTACTACATTGCTAAAAAGGAGAAGAAACAGTATATATTAATGACGTCAGCATGGGTACGTCATGCTGAGAGTGAAGACCTCAATAATGGTGGTGTGAAAGGTTGGTTAAGTGTGTGGCGGCTCAATAAATAAATAGTGGGTTGCAAAATATATATATCGTAGCGATACCAGCTTGACACATGGCTTTCCCATATCAACCGTTAGATTTCATCTCGAAGATAAGGTCATATACCAAAACTTATTATAGTAACTATTAAAGGGATCATACCAGGGTCACTAGTAAGGCTTACATTTTCATTGGTGGTTAGAGTTAACCATATCAATGCAAAATTAATTATTTTATAATATAAAAAGCCATTGAATGGGAGAGTAGAGGTAAAAAAAGATTCCTTTTGGCGTCTCTCTACATCGCCACTATTTATCCCCCTTTTGGATTTCTTTTCTATGAGCACTTCTTAGCACCCACGAGCACAAGAAAACAAAAACATGAGCGACCCAAACGCCCAAGCTTCAACAACGACTGTCGGTGGAAACGGCGGCGGCAACGGTAGTAACGGTGGACGTGGTGGAGATGGGGGTGGAAAAGGTGGCTCATTTGTGAATCAGCCGCAGAGATTAAAGGTGAGGAAGAAAGTGTGGGCTCGAGTTTTTGGCACCTCGTCCGTCTCAACCAACAATTAATATATAGTGGTGGTAAATGGTACTTGTTATGCTTGATTATCGATTTTTCTTGCTAAACGTATCTAAATAACAAGAGAGATCATTAGTCTATCATCACCGTCATTGTTATGAGATTTTGGAATATATATATATATATATGTCTGTGTGTGTGTTTTACTTCAACTTCTGCAATGAATTTTTATCCCGAAAAACCTTCAAAATTGAATATTGTGTCTAGAAAACAATTAGCTTTTCTAATTAACCAAATAAAAAAATAATTACCTTTCCTTTACTGTTAAAAGAAACAACAATTATGTATCCTCGTTCCAATCGAGATTACAAAGCGATATTTTAAGCAATATCAATCCAAGCCAAGCAGATGAGATCGATTGATTTAAAAGGTGAGTTAACGAGAAATTTGATGCCGAGGTATAGTCTGAAGAACATGGTAAAAAAGTTTTAGAAAACCAAAAAAAAAGCATGGTTAAACTTTTCAGAAAAGAATGTGCAATCATTATATCAAAACCCCGTTTTAAAATAAGTACACTATGGATATATAATAATAATAATAATAATAATAATAATAATAATAATAATAATAATATTGTATGGTGTGTGCTTGAATGGTGTATTATCCACTATTATAATTGTTCGTATCCATCCTCAAAAAGGTTTATATATATATATATATATATCTTTCTAGCTATTTTCTCACAGATTATAAACTATGAGAATATATATATATATATATATATAATAATTGAAATCGTTTGCAGTCAAAAATAAGGCGAATCAATATATAAAACTACGTATAGAATATGATCCTGCAAGGTTTCTCAAGTCCGGTATTCAGTTAAGCAATTGGTCAATTGGTGTTTCCTTAGGACAACTCCAACTTGCACTATAACACCAAATTTGATATAAAATGTATTCTAACCAAACGGTAAAAATTGCATTATTATAGTGTGATATTCTCTTTTGCTATAGTATCACACCAAATTTGGCGTGACAACGACAATTTTTTTTTAAAATACTAATATCTTAACAATATAAAAAAACTAAATTCAATATTACACAATAAATTTTAATTAAAATATTAAAACATAAAAATTACAAAATTAAAACCAAACAAACATAAAAACTAAAAATAATAAAATATATTTAAAAAACATAATAAAAATTTAGATAATAATCTAGTAATCGAGAAGATTAGTTCCACTTCCGCTGAGATAATCATAATACATGATATAATATGAAGTGAAGTGAAGTGACTAATCAATGCAACAGTTAGATCTTGACCGAAAAAAATAAACGGTTTAGATTGAATGTGTTTTTCTCAGAAGATAATAATGATAGAAAACATGAAGTGACTAATCAATGCAACAGTTAGATCTTGGCCAAACAAAATAAACGATTTAGATTAAAGGCGTTTTTCTATAAAATGGATATCATGTTTTTAAAATTATCTCACCATCATCTTCTTTTTCTCTTAAAATGAATTATAACTACGGTAGTTCATCTCATATACCATCTTTTTCTTCTTCTTCATCATCTTCAGATGATGATAATTATGATGATATAGAAAAGCAAGTTGTATGTCAAATTACTGCAAACAACAATTTTCTCTTCACTCAACAACTACTTAACGAGAGATCTCATGGTGGTTATATTCCTGGTCATATAGTTATCAACCACGATCGGGAAAAAGCATCTCGTAATCTCTTCAACGATTATTTTCAGAGAATCCTTTGTTTACTGAGATAATGTTCCGTCGAAGATTTCAGATGAGCCGTCTTTCATGATTTTATACAAAGACATGATAATTACTTTGTCCAACGAAGAGATGGAGCCGGTAAATTAGGGTTGTCTGGTTTACAAAATATAACTGGTGTATTCTGAATGTTGGCGTATGGTTTACCAACAGATTCCACCGATGAGTATATCAAAATAGGAGAGTCTACAACTATAGAAAGCTTGAAACGATTTTGTCGTGCTATTGTCGAGGTGTTTGCAGGCCGCTATCTTCGATCACCTGACGCTAATGATGTTGCACGACTACTCCACATTGGTGAACGTTGAGGATTTCCAGGTATGTTGGATAGTTTAGATTGCATGCACTGGAAATGAAAAAACTGCCAACGGCTTGGGGAGGACAATATGCTAGTCGTAGTGGATCTCCTACAATTATTCTTGAAGTTGTAGCCGATTATGATCTTTGGATTTGACATGCATATTTCGGTCTACCAGGTCTAATAATGATATAAATGTGCTAGAGTCATCCTATCTCTTTGCTAATCTAGCTGAAGGTACCGCTCCACCCGCAAATTATGTTATTAATGAAAAAAAATTATAATATGGGTTATTATCTAGCTGATGGTATCTACCCAAAATTGTCTACTCTTGTTCAAAAAATTCATGATCCACATGGTCCGAAAAAGAAATTATTTAAAATGAAACAAGAAGCGTGTAGGAAAGACGTGGAACGTGCATTTGGAGTATTGCAGTCAAGATTTGCAATTGTAGCCCGACCATCACGCTTATGGAGTAAGCAAGTGTTACATGATATAATGACAACTTGTATCATAATGCATAATATGATCATACAGGATGAACGTGATGTTGATGCAACATTTGAAGAACGTGCCAAAGTCCCACGCGCATAAGTAGAGATGACGGGTGATGATGATGCTCGATTTCAAAATTTTTTATCTCGACATAGACAAATTAAAGATCGTGATGCTCATTTTGAATTTCGAAATGCATTGATAGAACATTTGTGGTCCGAATATACTAATTCTGAGTATGTAATTTTGAATTGAAAAATGTAATATGCAATTCCAATAATTAGTAATATATAATTTTTTTATATTTTAATTTACTGTTTTTAATTTATCTTAATTATTTTATTAATTAAAAAATAATTAGAAGAGTAGTAATTTTTATTAAATTTTTTTTTAGTTTAATAATATAATAATAGAAAATATTCTTTTTAATAATATAATAATAGTAAATATTCTTTTTAATGTAATATTTGGTGTTGTGGTTGGAGATGGAAAATTTTTTAGTGTTAAAATTATATTAAATAAGTATAATTTTCACACTAAAATAGAGTTAATAGTTGGAAATGGCCTTAGCCCACTGAAAAAAGACAATTTTTTTTTTGGGTCGGCAATAGAACATGTAGCTTACTGTCATCATCTGGACTGAAATAGACCAACCTGGATATTTTTGTAACCATTAAAAATATTTTGGCCTATCATTTATCTTTGAGCAGGCCAACAGATTCAGAAGGGGTCTCTAATTCACAACCAGTTGTCCAAAATAGATGAGTTTATTGTTTAATCTTATTTAAATATTCTAGATAAATTGATTTAGTAGTAATAAATTGTGAAAAATGATAAAATAATTGAAGATAAGTTATGATTCTCCGGATGTTGTTTAATCTTAAAGTAGGAGACATAATCATAACTGTCTTAAATTAATTACATGTCACCAACAAGTATAAATTATAGTTTAAAACCCCTCATCCTTTAATCATTTCACCAAAAGCCTCTGTTCTTCTTTGAAAAACATACTCAAATTTAAAATCAAACTCTTGTTTTGTTCTCTAGGCAATAATCATTTATATTTATATTTATATTGAAGTTAACGTTACTGAATGGTCCTAAATCTTCATGACTAATTAATTACATGATGCAGGATCACAACTTATTTTAAAACCTGATTATTACTTACTAGTAGTCTAATACTACAGCTTTTAATTTTGCCTAGTTACATAATCAGTTCATGATCAACCATTGATCAATCCTCGGCATCATATTTCGTCATTGTCAACTAAAGCTACGTACTTCTAGATTTTCCAAAATTTTCGTCAGTGTCTCTGGATATTAAACTTTAACATAATTCCATGTGATAACATAAGCTACTTCTCAATTTTCTACAAATTGGTCAAAGGTGATTTAAGGTTTAGTTTCATAATATTCATTAGATTTATATTAAAAGTTTTGGTGACAAGTCCAACTTGCTTTCCTCTTTCTTGAATCATTATACAAACTTAAGTCTTCAATTCCATCTGATATTAATCTTAATCATAATTAATATATATATATATGTATATATATGAACCAAACGCAAATAGTTATCTTATCTGGTTGAAATGAATCACGGATATGTCTCTTTGGAAGAAAATCACCGATTGATGTACCGATCACTCCTTTCTGATGAAAACTTTCTTCATCCCCAATCTCCTTTTCTTTTTTGAACCAAAATTGTGTTGATTTTAGTTTAGCTTGCGTTTAAATTTTCTTAGTGAAAAAGAGATTCATTGGATTGTTTTTTGGTATATCTTGGAGATAATCATAGTTAAATGACCTTAAGGAGATGTGTGAAGCATTAAATAACAAAAAGAGTAAAAAGAATGATCAATTGGGCGACTATTATACCCTGAAACTTCTATCTACCCATTAAGTTTCTCTTAATTAACTTAATCAAGATGGTGAATTGAATGTTGTATTAGTTCTCTTTTAAATTGGAATTCGATTATGGCATTACAACTTAGTTAAAAAAAAAATTCTAATGCAAGTTCTCAAGTTTCATATGTTTTTCATGTTTCTTTCTATTTTTTTCTGTTTATCGTATGTTCTCAAATTATGTTTCTGTTCTATTTGACACAATCCAATTAAGGCAAACAATAGTTTAAAGGTAATATATTTAGAGGAATAATTTATCATTGAATAGTCTGGTAAAGGAATGAAAAAGTAATATTATAATGGGATTTTTAGTTGGTCTTTAATAAATAAATAAAAAACTGATTTTATATAATCTGCTTTGTGTATGTGTGTTAAAAACATTTTTTGACATTATTATTATTGAATAGTCTGGAAAATGAAAAAATTGTAAAACAATGAAAAATTAATATAATCATGGGATTTTTATTTTGTTCTTTTATATATATATATATATATATGTGTGTGTGTGTGTGTGTGTCAGTGTGCGTATTAAAAAAACATTTTTTGACATTATACTTGAGTTGATACACAAAAGATATTTAAAGGAAAAAAACAAAAGAGATATATAGTAGCTTATTGTCAAATAACGATAACCACAACTTTGATCAACGAGATACTCTCTTCTTCAAACCTCATCCACCCAAAACAACAAATGTCTTCCAATCCTTCTCTTATCTTTCTCCTTCTGATTCCTTTTTATACTCCTCTGATATTTTCTCCCTGTTTGATTTCATTTGCTCGGCAATGGCGACTACTTTGAATGCTGCTGTTTCTCTCACATCTTCAAACTCTTCTTCTCTTCCCGCTACAAGTTGTGCCATTGCTCCTGAAAGGATCAGGTTCAGTAAGGTATTGTTTTAGTTTTTTTTTTTGTTATCAGCACAGCTTGTAAACCATGTTTGGGAATTTGGAAAAGGGAATTATATAGGAAAATTCATTGATGATTTCTCAAATGGCTACTTTTGGAAGATCAGTGTACTTATTAGGTCTCTGGTTTGTTGTTCAGTAAAGTTTGAAACTTTGGATAAGTAGCTTCTATCTTCTTAGTTAGAATCTACTGTCTCAGGCATGCCCAAAAGCTTTTGGAAGATCAATGTACTGGGGTTTCAATTCATCTAGTATTTGATGGAATCTTGATTAGGTCTCTCTGGTTTTGTTGTTGTTGTGTTGTAAAGGGTGCTTTTTACTACAAAAGCAACAATGTAGTCACAGGTAAAAGAGTGGTTTCCATAAGAGCTCAAATCTCAACAGAAACAGATACTCCTCCTGCTCCTGTGAAAAAAGTAGAGAAACATTCTAAGAAGAACGAGGAAGGTGTGATTGTTAACAAGTACAGACCAAAGGAGCCTTACACTGGAAAATGCCTTCTCAACACCAAAATCACTGCTGATGATGCTCCTGGAGAGACCTGGCATATGGTTTTCAGCCATGAAGGTTAGGATTCTCCATTACTTGATTCTCACAAAACGTTTCTTGCTCTATACTTCTATGTATGATTCTTTTCTTGATGGTAATTTGAAGTAGCATTTATGTGTCTTCTATAGGTGAAATCCCATACAGAGAAGGGCAATCTGTTGGTGTGATTGCAGAAGGAATTGACAAAAATGGAAAGCCTCACAAGGTCAGACTTTACTCGATTGCAAGCAGTGCTCTTGGAGATCTCGGCAATTCTGAAACCGTAACAGACCATTTCCTTTACAAATTTATGCAATTATATGGTTTGTTTTTGACTGGTTAAATAAATGAACAAGTTTGTTGCAGGTTTCATTGTGTGTGAAAAGGCTTGTCTATACTAATGACCAAGGAGAGGTTGTTAAAGGAGTTTGCTCAAATTTCTTGTGTAAGTACCTATGAAAAGGCTTTTGCTCTTGTTTAATCTTCTTCACTTGTTATTCGACTTTCGGGTTTTGTTTTTTCAGGTGACTTGAAACCCGGAAGTGATGTTAAGCTCACTGGTCCTGTAGGCAAAGAAATGCTTATGCCAAAAGATCCAAACGCCACTGTTATTATGGTCTCTCCCCCATACCTCTAATATCTCGACTTTCTTATGATCATACCTCTATAGGTTCTGTTTCTTGAAACATCATTAATCACTAATAAAATTCTTTCTTCTTGATGAACACCACAGCTTGCCACAGGGACAGGAATTGCTCCTTTCCGGTCTTTCTTATGGAAGATGTTCTTTGAGAAACATGATGACTACAAGGTGAGTGAATGCTTCCGTCAATAAGCTTTTTTGTCTTTGATCAAATGTATTGAAACCTAACATCTTTGCAATCGTTGTGATGCAGTTCAATGGCTTAGCTTGGCTGTTCTTGGGCGTGCCAACAACTAGCTCATTGCTCTACCAAGAGGCAAACACACACAAACTCTTCATCTGGTTTCGTCTAGTTTCTCAAATCCTTCCAATACAAAAGAAACCAACCTCCCTTTTTTTTGTTATGTGATTGAAAATCAGGAGTTTGATAGAATGAAAGCAAAGGCCCCTGAGAATTTCAGGGTGGATTACGCGATAAGCAGAGAACAAGCAAATGATAAAGGAGAGAAAATGTACATCCAGACTCGGATGGCGCAATATGCAGCTGAATTATGGGAGTTGTTGAAGAAAGATAACACTTTTGTCTATATGTGTGGGCTTAAGGGCATGGAGAAAGGAATTGATGACATTATGGTCTCATTGGCTGCTAATGACGGTAAATAAGAGCATATTCATAACACTCTAATTCTTGAAACCTCCATTGCATAATCAAAATGTAACTAATGACTTTATGGTTTTTGTGATGGTTTAGGTATCGACTGGTTTGATTATAAGAAGCAGCTGAAGAAGGCGGAGCAATGGAACGTTGAAGTCTACTGATCAAGGAGCCTTTGACATTCGGTAGCAAGTATAGTTGAACAAAACTGTCATTTTCACTTCCAAATTTCTGTAATTTGAAGATAAGTTCTTTTAGATATATTATACTAAAAAAGGTTCTTTGTCATTCGTTTATTGCCATTATGTTGCTCTAATATAAATGACTCATTGATAGGTATACTCATCCAAAAAATGTGAGTACTCATGATAAAAAAATAAAATTAAATGGTTGACGACACAAAAAGAACGTGAAAGAATTGGTCTCAGTCGACAGCAATATTTCTATGTTATGGTAGAAAACCAATCCTCTGACAATGAGATGAGTAATAATCCAATCATATACATAAACATTATCAAATGAAATTCTACAATCTATCTAAACAAATTGAAGATATTTTCAATTTATATCATGACAAGAGTTTTGGTTGAGATTTTGTCTTGAAGCCGACCAAAAAAGAGAAATCTAGTAGGCTAATGTTTCTTCTTTCTTTTAGTTTTATCAGAGTCTCATTTGTCAGTAACCGTTAGATCACAACGGCTATATCCTCTATCCACTAAAAATCAACCACGTCATTACATTCACAATAAGCTACCAACATACAACAACACTTGATTAAAGCTGTTATTAAAAGATCCTCAACAGAATATTCTTCTTCTTTAAATCACTCCGCTGTTTCGCTCCCAGAAGAAGTAGAAACAGAGCATTCACATTTTTCTTCGCATTGATGTCCTTCTTCTTCTTCTTAACGAATTTAATCTTCTACGGTAAGAATATCCTCTAATTACATGTAAATCTCTTTTTACATTCACATTCACTGTGTTATGATTTTGTTTAATTTTTTAATTATTTTCTATCTCAGCTATTATGTCGAGGAGCTTCACAATAGCAAACAAATGCGACTACACAGTCTGGCCGGAATTATATCTAATGCCGGAGTCCCTCCATTACCAACCACCGGCTTCGTCCTCCAGATAGGTGAGACGCGTACAATCGACACGCCGTCTTCATGGGGCGGTCGTTTCTGGGGAAGAACACTCTGCTCCACCGATTCCGTGGAAAATTCTCCTGCCTAACCGGAGATTTCGGCTCCGGAAAACTCGAATGCTCCGGAACCGGCGCTACTCCTCCGGGGACTCTAGCTGAATTCACTCTCGACGGCTCTGGAGGACTCGATTTCTACAACGTAAGCCTCGTCGACGGCTACAATGTCCAGATGTTGGTCGTTCCTCAAGGCGGCTCCGGTCAAAATTGTAGTAGCACCGGCTGCGTCGTCGATTTATACGGCGCTTGTCCGTCTGAGCTTAGGGTGAATAGCGTCGGCGGCGGTGGGAAGGGTGCCGTGGCTATGGCATGTAAAAGCGCGTGCGAAGCGTTTCAGCTGCTGCAGTATTGCTGAGCGGCGCGTTTGGGTCGCCTGACACGTGTCAGCCGTCTTCATACTCGCGGGTCTTTAAGAGCGCGTGTCCACGCGCCTATAGCTACGCGTATGACGACAAGTCTAGCACTTTCACATGCGATAAATCTCCCAACGACGTCATCACCTTCTGTCCATTCCTAACACCAGGTAAAACTTTTTGTTCAACTTCTTAAATAGTTTTCTGCTACTTTTTTTCACCCAGTTCGTAAAAATTCACTGCTAACGTTAGGTAAGAAATAATTACCTTTTAATCATAGTAGCTGACTACTTACGTATGATAAGGTAAATCATTAGTAGAATTTTTTTCTTCATGTATAATCGAAGTCACTAGATACTCGATTCTATTTAAAATCATTGACATAGTTTGTCATCTTCCAATACCAGAGAGACATTTGGAAATATCATTCACTGATACTTTTATGTGCAGCCTAAAATCAGCTGAGGAACAGAACATCGAGACGATGACGACGAAAAGTCCAACCTCCGGCAGTACGACGTCGTCAGGGATAGTCTACGAAGGTGCTCTGGAAGAAAGCAGTGGTTCACCGCCTACGTGTTACGCCGTCTCACGTGCAATCACAGTCGCTCTTCCGCTTGCTTTTTGTTGTATGCGGTGGTTCTTCTGATCAGACTCTATGGCTTAGTGTCTGCCACGTATGTGCAGAAACAAAAACGTATGGGCTTTATAAGGCCTTTTTCTCGTCCGGCCCAGGTGACGTTTGGATTGGGTTATTTTTCCAAAAGGTGATGATATACGAAAGTACCCGACATGCAGATGGAGTGAATAGATGAAACAGATTTGTAAGCTTAGAGCATGCATTTTTCTATATGAATCAAACATGTAAGTATGTCAAAAGCGTCTAACTAGAATTTGAGTGGTTAAATCCCTGGTTAATTAGACTGTTAGATATGTTAATGCATTAAGATTTTAAGCGGATTTTCCTATTTTATAAAATGGAAATGTGAGTGTTTGTGCAAAATTTTGGTGTTAAGATGCGGATAGTCTCTGAAATTATTGGGGTTTGGCCCCTACAGAATAGATGGACTTGCCCCAAAGATAAAATCGTCAAGATCTCGAGAGCTCTAGAGTTAAATAGCAGTGTAAACGCACAAAAACTTATGCGTATTTAAAACTTTTGTAAGTTTTTTTTTGTAGAGAAAATGAAATTCGGGTGAATGTGAATTTAACTAAACTTTTTCCAAAAGGTGATGTTCAAAGATGTATCTATAAGAGGATAATACTTCACAAGGATTCAGATACCAATATCAAAAATATGTGGTGGTGCATTACGTGGTCCATCCGTCAGATTGGACTTTTGAGTGGGGAAAAAATGGGCCTGTAAAAGAAAAGAAGAACAAAAGAAATGGGCCTGTAGTCTCAACCTAATTATTTCCATTTTGAATTGTAGTTTAAAATTTAAAATAAAAATAGAAATACAAATACACATTTATGTCAGAAGTGGGATTTGAACCCACGCCCTCTTTCGAAGACCAGAACTTGAGTCTGGCGCCTTAGACCACTCGGCCATCCTGACAATTTGTATTTAATTGCTCCAACAAATTACATAACATAAATAAATGTCTCAATCCGACATTTTATTACACTTTTGATGACGAAAGGGTGAATTTGCTAAGATCGAGGAGATTAGCATTTTAGCACACGGCACTCAGATCTAGCTCCCACAACTCACATTGGGTCGTTGACCAGAAGAAACACACAGACAGAACAAAAAATAAAAATGGAGGAATCGGCACATCCGTACGTTCCAAGAGATCTGAAACTTCCAGGATATGTTCCGATATCCATGTCCATGTCTACCATCCTCGCTGTCTACCTCGGTTCTTCCCTCTTTGTCGTCTCCCTCGTTTGGTTTCTCTTCGGTAAATCCCATTCCCCCACCCTTGCATTGTCTTTTTCATTGATTATATCGAAACGAGATCGTCGATTTAAGTTGAACTATACAAATTGACCTTAGTTTGACTATTTACTCTGAGAAGAGAATTGACTCAAATCAGAGAATTACTGATGGTTTCAGGGAGGAAGAAAGCTACAGTTGAGAAAATTTTAATGTGTTGGTGGGCATTCACTGGTCTTACTCATATCATCCTCGAAGGCTATTTCGTTTTCACCCCTGAGTTTTTCAATGACAACACTTCCTCCTATCTCGCTGAAGTCTGTAAGTTTTTTCATCTTCTTCCTTCTTAGTATTATTGTTCTTGTTGTCCAATTTAGACAACTTGTAAGTAGATAAAGTTTGTTTCTTTCGCAGGGAAAGAATACAGCAAAGGTGATTCTAGATACGCAGGTAGAGATTCTGCTGTTATAGCTGTTGAAGGGATCACTGCTGTTATCGAAGGACCAGCTTCTTTGTTAGCTGTGTAAGTTTCATTTTTTAGGTGAACATCTTTTTTATACGCAGATATGGATTCTGAATTGTGTTGTTGTTTGATGAAAATTAGATATGCTATTGCTAAGGGGAAGTCGTACAGCCACGTGCTTCAGCTAGCGATTTCACTGGGTCAGCTCTATGGATGTTTGGTCTATTTCATTACAGCTTTCTTGGAAGGAGACAACTTTGCAACAAACTCTTTTTACTATTACTCCTACTACATCGGAGCTAATGGATGGTGGGTCTTGATACCTTTAATCATCTCTTTTCGTTGCTGGAAAAAGATTTGTGCAGCTGCCAACAACAATGTCGAGTCAAAGACAAAGAAGAAAATCCGTTGAAGCAAGTTCAGAGACTCTTCTTTCTACGCTCTAGCTATTGATGATGATCTCTTTATCTAGCTAGAAGATGAGTGTCTCCTTTTGAGGATAATTTATCCATTTTGTCATTTCATGTTCGCACTTTTGTTAGTTTCTTTTTCTCTTTTTTTTTTTTAAAAAACTGGCTAGTCACAAGGAACAAAATGTTGGTCTCGTTATTGAATCATAATACAAGTTGTGCATAGAATCGGTAGCAAGCATGATACACATAGGTTTTAAGTCAAAAAAAGACTACAAGTACACAGACAATCACACTAGTATAGGTAGCAAGCATGATACACATAGGTTTTAAGTCAAAAAAAAGATTACAAGTACACATATAATCACACTAGTATAGATGGAATCAAATCCACGTAAACCAAGATTACACTATGATTCTTTAAGAGTGAGACAATCATACTAAGATAGAATCAAATCAACATAAATCAAAATTACACTATAATTCTTTAAGAGTGGAATTAAGCTAAGACAATGATATAGTTGTTGGTTTTAATGTAAACAAAAATATCAACTAAAACTATGTAAATATCAATTAAACGAAACTCCAATGCTAGGTCAAGAGTAATTGACAGGAATTCATATATCATGAATAAGACAAATAAACACAATCTTGAATTCAAATATGAATGTAGAACTAATCTACAATCGTGGTATCAATCATTTTATCTTGCAAGCTAAGATTGTGAACTATCGTTTGAACTTAGAATTTTAAACAAGCATTAGCGAGCATATTTGAAAGGCAAAGTCACAATATTACTTTTAAGTATTGCTTCAAAACATTCCATAAGACTAGAAAATTTTTGCATGATGATGTTCGCTCGCTCGTTTTTATCCTGGGCAACTTGTTCCAGCTTTGGAGATGATCTCTCTGTTGGATCAGTTTTCTTTCCTTGCAAATGCACTGGTGAGAAATAGTATTAGACATTTGCTTTCTTGTTTGTAAACTAGTATTTTCTGTGATCTTTCATCTCATTGTCTCTCCGGGAAGATGAGAGATAACAAAAAGAAAATTACCGATGAAAATTCCTTGCACAAAGTGTTTGCAAAACTTGTCAGAGCAAAATCCTACCTTCCTGAGAAATTTGGTTTTTCTCTTCATGAAAAATTTCTTCAATCTAGATATGGCAAACACAATATTTTTTAGTAAATGGCAAATGCCAATAACTTTTCAGTTTTGCTGAAAATACGATAAAAATGCATAGGGAAAGCCAAATTTACTTGGGAAGTCTTGGGAGCACTAAGTTTAATTTTCTTGTTTTTTTCAGCTCTTGGAAATGTCTTGAGCTGTCCCTTGTTGCAAGGTTCCTCAGTGGTATCAAATCTGAATAAAACAACAAATGAAAAGGCATTAGGACAGTAGGACTTGCGGGAAAAGTACATTTCCTCTTTGAGTTCATAATAACAAACATTACTTGATTTTCATGTAAGGGTGATGCTTGTCTCAAAAGATAGGAGGTATCAAGATAATCCTCTTCCCCTGCTTTGACAGTTTAAATCTGTAGAACAGATAGAGGAGGAGAATATAAATTTTCAAAATTTGAGAATTCGCTCTTGTTTAAGAACTCAAGAAGAAATCCCACAAATCTGTTACACATACCAAAGCCATCCTCTTTTTCCCCTCTAAATAATCTCGCAAGTACCTTGTTAACTACATCAAAAATCATATTAATATATAGTATGTGGGAAGATTAAATAACTCATATATCACTTAAATTTTTATCAGATAATGTGAAGGGCTTTTAAGGTAGATGCTACCAAAGAATTTTGATGATGTTTCAGCAATCCCTTCTTTCGGTTCTTCTGGAACTCCAACAGTGACTGCCAACAGATACAGTGTGGTCATTGTTAGTGGAATTATAGGCATTGAAAGAATAAAATAGCGATAAGACAAGGTCATCTCCAGGGAATCCAAACTCAATGCCCTTACCCGCAAACATTGACCGAAAACCATGGATGTATTATTGATGAAAATACTCTCAACCAACCTTTCTCCCTGCAAAACATATTTAACGGGCAAACAGGGTACAAGTTATATTTTACACATGAAGACATGTTCACTGCTAATCAAGTCCGATTAAGAACAAGTACTGGACAACATCTTATAGTCACCTACAATCTGTAATCAAGCTAAGAATCTTTTCTCCTAACTATTACACTGAATCTGTATCTGTAAGGCAAATACTTTCAGGCATGACATATATTGTGGCGTTGCATATCAAATCTGTAAAGATGTAAAGAGTCCATATACAAAGTGCAAACAAAATATATTACAACCTGATTTCCAGTTCTTTTCTCTCTTTCTGCTCCTGCCAGGTCCACCATCGTAAGCATAGCATCACTGGACTGCATTTTTGTTTCAATGGGAAATCCATTGCATGTTGCTAGTATGCATTGTGAGCGACTGCAAGTAATTCCTAATTAGTATAAAGCATGAAGCATCTAGTTAAACATTATTAAGGAAGGCTCTATTTTACATGTGAAAGAGCTTCTAATTCATTTTCTTATCAATAAAAAAGAGCAAGGGTGTGCTGGCAAAGGTTATCATCAAGTTGGTGTGCTGAGAAAAGTTAAAATTAAGTTAGAGCAAAAACATTTCCGCCATTGTTTCATACAGTTTGGTGTATCATAATACTACATAGCCGGTCCAGATCAAACTTCTGTATAGCTTAGCAATTAAAATGAACAAACAGTACCTCGATGATCTAGAAGAACTCTCATCACTCTTCTTGAAAATTTGACGAAGAGTAAGAGGTACAATGCCAGGATTCTTCAAACTTTTAAAGACAGTGTGTGTCTTCCCCGAGCCACTAAGTCCCAAAGCTGCCAACATTCCACTTTTCCCTTTCATTAAATCCTCCAACAAAGGTTGAACCATTTTATCATACACATCGTTCTACAAACATTTTAAAAACTCGTCAACTCTGATCTAATCTCAAATTCGACTAAAAAAGGAAGTGAAATTGTTATGAGATTTGATCGAACCTGTGAACGATCAACTGGTTGCTGCTTAGCTGCAGTGGTATACGGCGTTGCTCTAGCTTTCCTCGTAGGATTCCGTCGTACTGTTACAGTGGAAGGGCACGGCGGAGGACTGAGACTTTTCTGCTTCTCCTCCATTGTTGTCTTTTTTTTTTCTCTCAATGGCGGAAAATGTAAAAATCCTCTTTGAATTTTTTTATAAAAAAATTCGCCAAGTTTGAAAGCTACATATATTTTGTTATGAAATGAATCATCTACAAAAAGTACATTTAATGGGCTTTTTCTTGAAGCCCATTGTAGTTGTGTAACAAATAATATGGCCCAGGTTTTCTACACCTCCGCCTCGTCACCGCCGTCGGAAACCGTAACCACATCTCCAACTCATTGCCGTTCAAAACCCTAAACCCCTTAATTTCTCTCTCTCACACCACTCGCAAATTTCTCCCCTCTGCTCATAAAGTCGGTATCATCTCAGTAAGATCTCTGCTTAAATTTTTTTTCTATGTTATCTGATTCTCGTTTGATTTAATGTATGTAGCTGTTCAATTTTATCCTGATTGTGTTGTGTCTCTGTTGACACTTGGAAACTACTATTTCTATTTTCAGAATTTTTTTTACTGTCACGTTCACGTGTCTTGAATTTTATGTTGTCTCTAGTTTTGTGCTTAAATATGATTCCTTGCCGTTCTCCTGTGAACTCTTTTGATACCTGGAGAGCTCTATTACCATCAGCTTTGGTTTCTGTAGGCAATTGAAGCATTTAAAGATGTTTTATGATGTTTCTTTTGTTGTTAAAGGTTGTTTAATGGAGAAATCTCGGGAAAGTGGTTTCTTGTTCTGTAATTTTTGTGGGACGATGCTGATCTTGAAATCACCCAAGTGTGCAGAATGTCTACTTTGCAAAAAAACTCGAAATGCAAAAGGTATCCACATAATTCGTTTTGGGTCTGCTTTATATCTAATCGACCAGTTTAGCTTCTTGGTTTGGTTAATTTTATTGTGCTTTAAACGTCATTGTTTTCAGAAATCATTGACAAGCAAATAGCTTACACAGTTAGTGCTGAGGTATGTGTTTTTCCTCTATTCGGTAGTGTGGATTCTTGTCTGACTAGTTTTGATACATCATATAATCTTTTTGTGTTATTCAAAAGTTGTGTGTGGTTTCTGTTTCACGGAGTAGCAAATATCTCGGTCTTGATTTCTTTGGGTCCATTGTTGTTACTACACACGCACACGCGCACGCGCGTACCTGCTATGTAATTAGTTTCAACCTTTAAAATGGAGACTGCTTTTGTTACTGTTGCAAAAACCAATGGTCTTTGGTGTTTGAAGTAAAACGGAGCAGAGTCAGTATATACAATACAAGTCATGATGATGTTTGGCTTTTTGCAGGATATCAGAAGAGAACTAGGAATATCTCTGTTTGGTGAAAAAACGCAGGAAGAAACTGAGCTACCAAAGGTTTTATATATAATAAGAAAAACAAAATCAGTAACATATTACGGTTTTTCTTAATCCGTGCCTTCTGATTTTGATTATTCTCTTTGCAGATTAAAAAGGCGTGCGAGAAATGCCAGCACCCGGAGCTTGTATACACAACCAGACAGGTAATTCCAAACTTTCAACTTCTTCTTCTCTTCTTGCTTCGTTTCAAAGAATGTATGTGTTCATCAGAGTTTTCTTATTTGCAGACAAGATCAGCAGATGAAGGACAAACAACTTATTACACTTGCCCCAATTGTGGACATAGATTCACAGAAGGTTGACAGTATTATCATCAATTCACAGAGAAGACCAGTTTTGTTTCTTGCATTAATGTTACAAACTCAATATTCAATGCATCATAAGAACCTTTTGTATTGTTTCTTACATTAATGTTACAAAATCAATACATTCGATGAAAAATCATCAGAAACTTTTGTTCTTATTAGTTTTAGAGAAAGAACATAAAACCGAAAATCTATTCCCGCCAGGCTATTTTGTGCCAAGAGAGCCTTTAGAAAAGTCACGGCTTAGCAAATCACACAAAAGTAAAGAGAGTTCCATCACTTTAAAACAAGACAGACCCAAAGCCATAGAAGTATCAAAGCCCATGGGTTTATTTTACTTTCAATGTCGTCGATGTTACCTAGCACCACTTTTCACCGGAGCTGTAAAACTCGCCGGGTGTTATCAGTGGCTACGTCCTTTTTCCCAGCAGCTTCTGCGTTACAACGAAGCTTCGGTTTGATCGAAAACCTAGGCATGGGCAGACTACTCGGTGGCGGAGATAATAACATGATCGCTGGACCGGGATAACCATCAAATCCTTTAGGAATATCACACAGGTTGTTAGACCGGACCGGAACTGAACCGGTTCGAGTCAATCTCGGTACAGATTCAGCAAACTCTGCTTTCTTCTTCTGTGTTTCAGAAAGTGCTCTCGTATGCGCGCAATTGAGAGTAGAGTTGTGAACACGTGGGCGTGAGCTGCTGATGTGTTGCAAAGGAAGAGTTGAGCTATTGGCACGTGGTAGAGGGAGAAGTGGAGGCTGCGAGTAACCAGGCGGCGGCTGATTCGGCGGAGAATATCCCCAAGACGACGCTGGGTTAATCGGAAGAGCTAAACTTCCTCCGGCTCTTGAAAGTGAACCACGAGAACTCCTTCTTTTAGGGTTCTTGAATGGTCTCAAACCCGAAACCTGTTTACCCGGTGAACGTTGCACTGATATTGTTTCCATTGATTTAAATTTGAAAATTGTTTTTTTATATATAGTTTCAAGAAAAGAGGGTATTGATGAAGATATAGAATAATAAAACAAGGGAAATTAAAACAGAGAAAAATGTTTCTGTATTTTTTTTAATGGCGACGATCTACCAAATAATACGATCGAAAGCCCTATAAGTTGATGAATAATAAAGAGAACGCCATAAATTTCTAAAACATGTTAATATTCAAACTTCCATAAAAAGATCCGAAGGATCGTTCGATAAAATATTTCTCTCTAAAGAACCCTAACCTCGAGAGGACAGATGTTGGCAGACACAGGCACGTCTGTTTCTTTTTATAATGGAAACCACCAATAATAATGGGTATGTTTAAATATTGATTTTTTAAAGTATTTATTTCTTTTAGACTAAAATGTCGCAGTTTTTAATGTTATGGCTTCAAGTTTACATACAAATAGCACAATACAGCACAAGTCCCGGGAAAATACTGCAGGACGGTCACCGCCGATTGAATATGAACCGTTGGATCATGAAATAAGTATTACAATGGCCGCTGAGAGAATCTAAGCCGTTTAATTAGGGATCTGCTTTAGGTAGATGTTGACCATAGATTATTGACACGTGTCACCACACCAGCCATTCATCGTTGTCGCGAGGTTTTCCAGAATAGGATTGGTCGGTCTTCATGCATCGTTTGCATGTGCCTGCCATAAAAATAATACGAAGGAAGAAGATATCGAATGGTATTTTATATGATGGCCATTATAATATAAAGCATGAGGATATCACTACGATCTTGTCTATTGCGTAAGGATCAATTTTTGAAAATAATTATACAATATATAGTTGATATGCATATGACATGTTTAGGAGTTTAGCCGGATATTAGTATATATAGTGTTACCATTTGAATGAGCCTAAAAATAGAATAAACTGATTAATAATACTACGTCCTGCTATCAAAACCTTGTCATTTTCTTAATGTTACCATTTGAACGATTGAGCCAATAGGCACTACTACCGAATCTTTAACAGGGGATTTTCTTATAAAAGAGAAAATTCATAACTGGCGGCTAGCTAACACTGCGTAGAATTTACTAACTATGAGAAAGTAGCATTTGACCTATCATTATGATATAGTGATTGTAGATTCGTGAATGAAATATTTTCTCTGCAAATTTACCTATGTTTCGTTAATATATACGTTTTAAAACCATAAACGGTAATCAAACATGTGATCGTACTTATTAAAGATGCTTAAAACATAAATCATTTATCTTTAGCACTCCAAAATTTTTATTTTATTTTCGGGTCAAATTTAGCGCTCAAATTTGATCACATCAAAACACCATATTTTTGACTGAATGAATCAAGTGTCATATATCAAGACTAATTTAAAACTTATTTAGTACTCTATTTTATGTGGATGTGCTATGGAACACCCAAAGATAAGAATATAAGACACAACTCATATTTGTGTATGTATACACAAATATTATACGGAGGTGGTTGCACGATAATATATATAGGGTTATATATATAATTGTCTATTCTAAGTTGGATGATCGCAGCTTTTTTCTTTAACTTGTTTTGGTATAATCATGGTTAGGTATGGTCACTCTTTTCTTTTCATCGTCTCGCATATGCACATATTTAATACACTGACATCGTGTTTGGTGGATTTTTGGTTTTATAGGTTGACTTCCATTTCTTCAACCAAATAAAATCAAAATTTAACACAAATGGCACTTAAGTCCAACGTAAGCTGTACAGCATATACATGCATATACATATATATATGTATAGATAAAGAGGCATATCACGTTACATACCATTTATTATTTATAAACGAAGAACAAGAATTAGAAATTAGAATCTAAAGTGTATTTTCAATATTGTAACATGATCTTTTTTACTTTTTAGGGTTATTGTTTAGAATTTACGTTACATACCATATATGTAGTCTGATGTTTTATCAACGTTTTTAGGTTTTTAACGTTCTTATTCCTGATATTATTCTAATATGTGATTACTTTTAATTGATTTTCATTTCATTTTCTCCTTTTTCTTAATTGAAAACGTAATTTTTCCTTATATTCATTCTTCACCAAACTAAAATTTCCCTTCTCACACTATACGTAGCTGCTAGCTAGGGTTTATGTGGAGTTACCAAATACCACGAGACAATGCATCGCTACTTTTGGAGTCGCCTTTAGCGGATGACGTGGTCCATTATGATTATTATTACTTTGTGCACCGACCATATCTAAGTCCACGAATATTACTTTGTATATTTTTGTTTCTTAGATCTGCTTTTTATGATATTTCCTTAGGTTGCTTCGAATGTGCTAATTTTTCTTTAACTTTAAACATTTGGATTAAATCTTCATAAATGGACATAATTACATATGTTTAAATTGCTGACGTAAAACACGACGAAATTGAAAACAAATTGGTTAAGTTCTATATATAACACATCAATGATCGATTTTATATGATTCTTCGCTATAAATAATACCCAAGTAGGTATATAATACATCTAATTATTTTTCTTTATCACCGAGAGATTTCCAGACTGAATTTCAAATAATGCATCTTGTTGGTCGAGATTACATCAGCTACCAAAATTAGATTTTCAATGAACAAAGTTAAGTATGATAGAGATTAAAGGGGGGCCCGATCCCATTAATGGGGCTGTTTACTTCGGCGCATATATATCTTAACTCTTAAGGCTTCCACGTTCATCCAAAAATTTATTTCCTCGGCCTTTATCATTTTAATTTAAATGACGTTTTAGTTTTATGTTTAAACTTTCGGGTACCCTTAATTTTGTTAGCTATAAAATGGAAATGTTTTTCTTTGACCACACATCATGACATCATAGTGGAATAGTGTGGGGAACAAGAAGAAAACGTTACATTATTATGCATCAAAAGAGAAGATTAATGAGTAAGTAAAAAATGGCAAGCGAGAAGTTGAAGCAAAGGTTTGATGAAATAGAAAAATCTCTGATCCCTTACAATAAAGTCCTAATTTGTCGATACTAATTGAAACTATAAAATCCCAGCCAAAGAAATGGACGTTTCACAGACATTCCGTACATAACGCTCTTGAAATTTCCTATTCGAAACCCTTTTTTTTATTTTTCAAGTCTCTTATCAATTTCTCTTAAGTGAAAGATGGATAATAGTAATGTGATGTGTTTGGAGATTTCTCTTTCTCTAACGTAAATCTACGGGCAGATCAAAATATTAATTGATCATATGAATTTCCCACAATTAATACGAGATTTCTCTTTCTGGATTAAAATGTGATTTTTGTTCTTTTGATTTGATAGATTGGGTTCTTAAAACTATATGGGAAGATTGATATGTCAATAATTTACTATTTTTTGAAATTTTGAAGCTGAGCTCTCTAAACTTCTATTGTTCTTCTTGGTTAGCCAAAGTTTGTTGTTTAATTTGTTGCCATTATTTGTTCAACCTTTGGTCAGGATCCTAAGATCAAGCCATTGGTGGAGTTAGATTCAGAGACCATAGCAAAAATGTTTCCCGAAATACCATTGTGGGTGAAAAATCCTGATTTTGATCGTGTATTCTTCTCCACACCCTCTGAACTTTCTTAAGTAAATGCAAATATATAGTATGGTATAATTTGTAAAAAAGTCTCTGTTTTGCTTTGAAGATTGACTGGCTTAATAAGCTCATTGGTCATATGTGGCCTTATTTGGACAAAGTAAAGTCTTCTTCTCAGCTTCCTAGCTTCATGTTTTTTGTCTTTAGTCTTCAATCATTATCAACAATGGTTCTTATAACGTTTCCAGGCTATTTGTAAGATGGCCTAGTCAATTGCAAAACCCATTATAGCTGAGCAAATTCCAAACTACAAAATCGATTCAGTTGAATTTGAAATGCTCACTTTGGGTTCATTACCACCAAATTTCCAAGGTTTCTCCTGTGTTTAATACTCATAAGAGACACATTCTTGTTCTTCAGATTCTTCTTCCTTTTGAAAAAATGTTTGTTATGATTCTCACTCTCATTTGCAGGAATGAAAGTTTATGCAACTGATGATAAAGAACTGATCATGGAGTTGTCAGTGAAGTGGGCAGGGAGCCCTAATATCATTGTTGCAGCCAAAGCAATCGGGTTAAAAGCCACTGTACAGGTAAGTTTTTGATCTGTGAATGGGCAAGAAAATAAGTCATTTTTATGATTACTTACAAGATGCTTTCATCAGGTGGTTGATTTGCAAGTTTATGCTACTCCAAGGATTACTCTGAAGCCATTAATCCCATCTTTCCCCTGTTTTGCCAACATATTGTCTCCCTTATGGATAAGGTTTAATCCTAAAAGGAGCAAACATTTTTTGTACACTGTCAAATGGTCTCACTTATGTTACTATTTGATAGTTTTGAACTTTTTTGCTAAATTTCATTTTGCACGATCTTTAGAGCTATGAAGAAACCTGTTGGACTGCTTAGTGTGAAGGTGATAAAGGCAATAAAGCTAAAGAAGAAAGATCTTCTGGGTGGATCAGACCCTTATGTGAAATTAACACTCTCTGGAGACAAAGTTCCTGGTAAAAAGACAGTTGTTAAACACAGCAATCTAAATCCTGAATGGAATGAAGAATTCGATTTGGTTGTCAAAGAATCAGAGAGCCAAAAGCTACAGCTTATTGTTTATGACTAGGAACAGGTAAAAAACCTCTTTGTGAATTAGCTTGTTTCGATAAATCTCTTGATATCATTTTATCTTTCAGGTTGGTAAACATGATAAGATAGGAATGAATGTGATTCAACTCAAAGACCTTACTCCTGAAGATCCAAAACTCATGACACTTGAGCTCTTAAAATCCATAGAACCAAACGAGCCAGTTAGTGAGAAATCGTGGGGACAGCTAGTTGTGGAAGTCGAATATAAACCCTTTAAGGAAGATGAGATTCCAGACAACGTTGATGAACCAAATGGAGTAGAGAAAGCTCCAGAAGGAACACCTTCTGGTGGTGGCTTACTTGTGGTTATTATTCATGAAGCTGAAGATTTAGAAGGAAAATATCACATTAATCCTTCTGTTCGTTTGCTATTCAGAGGAGAAGAACGTAAAACAAAGCTAAACACATTCTCTTACAAACTCAAAATCAAAATATTTGAAAACACATCAAATTTATACATTTGGGTTTTGATTTTGCAGCGTGTGAAAAAAAACAGAGAACCAAGATGGGATGAAGATTTTCAGTTCCCATTAGATGAGCCTCCCATAAACGATAAGCTTCACGTTGAAGTCATAAGTTCTTCTTCACGATTGGGTTTAATTCATCCTAAGGTAGAAGGAACGTTATTAGATTTTTTAAAATTCCTTTTAAAGATCATGTCTTTGAGTAAGAAACAACATTTTTTATTTGATTTGATCAGGAAACTCTTGGTTACGTGGTGATAAATCTTTGTGATGTTGTGAGTAATCGAAGAATCCACGATAAGTATCATCTGATTGATTCCAAGAATGGTCGGATTCAGATTGAACTTCAGTGGAGAACTTCTTCTTGAATTCAAAGGTTTGTGTTCTCTTCTCTTAGGGTCTTGGTTGTGTAAAGAGTGCCTGAGGGGCACCATGCCGCAAGGCTTAATGAGGCGTAAGGGTCAAGCTTCAAGAGATGATGGCGACGCTTCTTCCATAATGCACGTGCCACAGTTGAACCACGACCAAGGCGATGTTGCACGAGGCGAAAGTTACAGAGAGTTGTGGCACCGATTTACTACGACTCGCAGAGCTTAGACGCCATTTTTTTCTCTCGACCTTTTTCTTCGTCTCTTTTTTTATATTTCAGTCTCTCTTTTTTGTAGGTGGTGATGCATATGGCTTCTTCACGTAAGCATGTCTACAAAAATTTATGTGAGGTCTAAACAGTTTGAGAGTGAGGGAGAGAAGAGAAACATACTATCTGACAAGTATTTTTCCACATAGACAATGTTTAACATAGACAAATATAACATAAACATACCTTTCAGTTACAGCTCAGACACAGAAACGCTGCAGTGCTGTCGCCGATTTACACAACGCCCCTCGTTTTGACTTCATTACTTGTTGCTTGGTTTTAAGCATAATGGGCCTCTACAAATATAGTGAGCCTCGAGTAAAACCTTAATTCAAATGGGTTTCATGGAAATTACTGTTTTAATTTATTTCTTTTGGCGTATTAGTAAAACGTTCTGATATTTTTTTGCAGCTTATTGGAAAATGGAAATAGCAATCACGTTTATGTTTTCAGAATTTTCTTTTTTATATAAAAATTTTATGGTCTCAGAGAATTCTGGTCATTATTTTAACTATTATACAAAAAAAAATATGACTAAAAAAGAAATGGAGTTAACTTGTTGGTGAATAGTTGGTAAGCTACTTAACTTCTTTGATATCATGATTTGGTTAACATGTACCTTCCTCACTTTCAACTTTGTTTGTTTTGTTTCCGCAATTACTTCCTCCAATCTCTCTGAGTCGTTTTGTTCTTATAGTACCACATATTTTGTTGTTGTTGTTGTGGTTGAAGAGTTGAATAAAGAATATGAATGGTAAGATATTTTGTCTAGTGGCTTATGTCGTTAATGTATGACCACTCCAGTTCAAATTGGCATAATGCATGTTGCTGAAAAAATATGAATGGTTAAACATGAAATTTTATAAAGTATCATTTGTGTACAAATTAGTATGGTCATTTAATTAATATTTGTGGGTTTAATTAAATATATTATTATACTTAATTTTCATAACTAAAATTTATTAATAGACATAAATATACGCTATTGTTTTGTTGTCATGAAAGTATATGCTATTATTTTTCTATAAAAAATAAAACATAAGCAAATAAGGATTGAAAAAGTTATAAATAACACATGATGCCAATTATAATTCATGATACAAGTTATAATTCATCAAATTTGACAATAATTATACGAAGCTACCGTCTGGTGTGATTATGATTAGATGATGGGACAATCAGTGACGTGGTGGATCGTTATTGTTGGTTTAGTAAGAGTTGGACACGTTCCATTGGACTCTGGTCGCTATGTTTCGTAATCCGAAGGGAATCGAAAAAGAAAACAAAAAAAAGAAGTAAAAACAGAATTTGATATTTAGGAATCGTGCCGGCACGTTCTTGATGAGAGTTGCCAAAGCCAATGAGTATGGATTTCATTCATGCCTCTCCGTGTTTTGCTATAGTATTAAAGTCTCTCGTATGTCATTTTTCTTTTCTTGTTTTGCCATACTAAAAAGTCTATCGTAGATCATTTGAATTTACCACCCTTGAAATAAAAAACACACAAGAGACTTACCAGTTTTCTTTTATCCAGAGATTTTAAGATTTGGCAGTCATATATGCACTTAATATTGATTTAGATAACTTTAGCCCTTTTGTGAACGAGAGTCTTAGTTATACCCAATACGGGAATTCAAATTCGATAGCTAGGCAAAGTTTATTCTAACATCTTTAGTTGTACCATGATATAAATTTATGGATAAATGATTAAAATTATATAACAACTTTAGTTGTTGGTTTAGTAGGTGCCAAGAGGATTATACGGATTAGCAACTTATTTTACAAATAATTGGTTGGAGTTTAAACAATCTAACCTCATTATTTTTCAATTTCATGTTTAGAGATAAAAGTTGTGAACAAGACGATTGTTGTGGTAAAATGCGCGAAGATGATTAAGTCTCATGCAGGCAAGAATGAAAATCTAGAATACTACCGGTATATTTTTTTTAAAAACTCTTTGATGTTTAAGTTTAAAAATAGACTGCATTCTGTGAGTTTAACATTCTTTTGCAATGAAATCACAAATATGAAGGTAATAGCATAAATCATAAAATAAATAAAAAATAATGTTTGAGTGCGAAAAAGGAGTATAAAAAAATCAAAATTTCTCCAAATAAACGGAACTCGAACTTCTTTAGAAAATGCATGGTCTGTATTAATATATACTAGTTTAAACACTCTAGGGCTAGCTCCAAAGATCGTAACATAGAATAAGTGTTCATAACATCAAACTACTAATATAGTGCTAAGTGACTAGTGGTGGTTGAACAACTGAAAACTTTAGTCTTAACCACTTATAGTATATAGCAAAAACCAAAATTTAAAGAACTTTGAAAATTTACAGTGTGCAGTAAATATATTCCGACAATAATATTTCAAAAAGCGTTATGAAAAGAAGAGATAATAATACAAACATTCATGACCAAAGTATTTTTTTTTCTTGTCTTTATAACAGACAGATCCTCAGTTTCATCATGATTCAAAATTAAAAATCCGTGACATAAAAAAAAGAAAAAAAGATTCAAAATTTGAAAAATAAAAAGACAAAATAGGTGGTGAAAATATAAAGTATAATTAAATAATGAAGGTGAGTGTATATGATAAGGAGGTATCCTTAGCTGTCACATAGTTGTATTACTCTTCTCTCTCTCTAGGCTCATCTCAAAGTCATCAATCAACCGCCAAAATAAGCATTTTATTCTCCTTCTCATTGCTTACGCTTTGCCATTTTTGAATTCTCCATTTTCTGAAATTGAAGGCTTCTCAGATTCACAAGCTTGCGAGTTCGAAGAAATTGGTATTGGTTGTTGGGAATGTTAAGGATTTGAAGAAGAAGAAGCAGCAAAGGGCGACTTTAAAGGTTGTTTTTTTTTTCCGATCCGGCAGCGGAGATGAGTGCGTCAAGGTTCATAAAGTGTGTGACCGTCGGAGATGGTGCCGTCGGTAAAACCTGCATGCTCATTTCTTACACAAGTAACACTTTCCCTACAGTAATTTTCCTTCTCTTCTGTTTCTAATTTCTAATTTTGTTCCAAGATCATGAGCAATTTCGTCTGACATGTTAAAATTTGGTGTAGACTGCAATTTTTTAGGTAATCTCATACAAAATCCAAGGTTTGGATTGGAGAATCATATCTTCTATTATGAGCTCTCTACTATTAAATTGATCAATTTCGTGATTCTGAGGATTTAGCTTTTGTATTTGTTTCAACATTTAGAGAATTAGGCCAAAGCATATGATCTTGAAGTTATTGTAAAGGATGGTATGAACTGTAAATCTGTGATTGGTTTTCAGGATTATGTTCCAACTGTTTTCGACAACTTCAGTGCTAATGTAGTTGTTGATGGGAACACAGTCAATCTTGGATTGTGGGACACAGCTGGTAAATCTTTCGAAAACCGTTTGGAAATTTCTCTTGTTTTTGGTTTCACATGCTTTGTCTTTGGGGTTTGAAACAGGTCAAGAAGACTACAACAGGTTACGACCTCTGAGTTACCGTGGCGCTGATGTTTTCATTCTTGCTTTCTCTCTAATCAGCAAGGCTAGCTATGAGAATATTGCCAAGAAGGTTTGTCTCTTTTGTTAATAATCCAATACAATTTGTGATAAGTGAACTAATTTGTTTTTGTTCCTTGTATGCTTGCTTCTCTTTCAGTGGATTCCTGAGCTCAGGCATTATGCTCCCGGTGTTCCTATTATCCTCGTTGGAACAAAACTCGGTAATCATACTCTTTCCTGATTTTACTGATCTTGCTATTTTTTTTGATTGAAATATCTTATGGTTATGTTCCTACAAATCTTGCAACTCCACAAAGTTTTTAAGTATTCTTGCAAATTTGTATGGTCATGGGAGATTGTTAAATTTTTGGTATTTGCAGATCTTCGAGATGACAAGCAATTCTTCATAGATCATCCCGGTGCAGTGCCAATTACTACTAACCAGGTACTTAATTTTTTGAAACGGTTAGTCTCGCCATGATTGCTAGTTCTTGATGAAATATTGTCTAATGTTGTTATGAATGGATGCAGGGAGAGGAACTGAAGAAACTGATTGGATCTGCGGTCTACATTGAATGTAGTTCAAAGACACAGCAGGTAAACATTACAAATCGCTTGTCTTGGTTCTTACTATTTGCGTAGCTTTTTGTTAAGAGGCGGAAGGTTGTTATTTTGTTTCTTTTTGGGGATTCTGCAGAATGTGAAGGCAGTGTTTGATGCAGCCATAAAAGTGGTCCTTCAGCCACCAAAGAAGAAGAAAAAGAACAAGAACCTTTGTGCGTTCTTGTGATAAAAGAATCTGTAAGACCAGGTAAACAACTAAAAAAAAGGAAGAAGAAGATGAGTTCGACTATTTGATTCGTCCCCATTTTAATATGATAATTTCGACTAAATGGATACATTTCGAGTAGCTTTTTTGTATAGTTGCTAAAACGAGCTGTGTTGTTGTAAGAGATGGTTGGCGAATGTTGATTTCAGAGTAAGATATGGTTCTACTCTTGATATGTAGACTAATCTCTCTCTTTTATTCTTGATGGGGATCATTTTGTATTAACATATGAATCTAATTACTATTGCAATTTTTGCTTTTGTTTCTTTTTGTTCGCCCTTTTTTCTGTTTTTGTTTATAACTTGTTGCTTTATGCTTCTGTCCCCTAGTATGTATACGCAAGTGATCTTAATTGAGAATAATGCAATGGGCCTAGTTGGGATCTATCACCAGTTGCCTGATCAATCCCAAAGAAAACAATCTATCACCTCCTAGTCAACTTTTCTAAACCCAAAACTTCTCAATGACCAAAATTGGAGAACAACATAAAACTCTATGGTCTCAGACTCTCAGGCACCATAATAGAACGAACTATAGTTTGTGTTTTTAATGGAGGCTGCCTATGCAATCGTATTGCTCAATTTAACCGAAAGCTTCCAGTTGCACAAATTCATGTAGCAGAAAATTTTGACATCAAGTGAGAAATATAATCAGTGATTAGTGTCAAAACTACAGAGATCATTCAAGTATCATAGATCACTGTGATGATTACAATTGAGTCAACCTGTACAAGCTAAGACTCTGTCTAATGCTAAGAAAGAACAAAACAATATGGGGACCTAAAACGGGACAGTGTATGGTAATGAAAAAATTCCGACATCTGACAAAAACTGAGCTCTAGGAAAAGAGGAAGAATCTCCCAACTGCAAATTCATGACCATGTCTTCTTCATTATTCTTGAGAGCTTTGGTAGAAGCATTCCCTGGCCGCCGTGTACCAAAAAGCCAATCATCGCAGTTGCTATCATCTTCCTTCAATGAAATGCAAGGAGGAACCCATTCATCAAACAATGTATTGTACCGCGATTCTTTGCTTAGCTGATGTTTCTTTCTCTTCTTTGATTCAGAAGGAATCGCAATCTTGTTACTCTCAAGAGAAGTTGAGAGTATCTTCTCATCATGAATAGGGACAGAACTTGGTATTTCGATGGGTCTCTCAGTCCCTGAAGTGGAGCAAGCACGGCCCTCTTGAGGTACAACCTCAGCTTCTTTAGGTTTCTTGAAAACAAAACGTATCCGTAGTGGATTACAAGCTACAGACGTAGCTGCAAATCGTCAAAATGTCCGTCTCTCAGTACAATTCAACATTCAAAATTCGATATTAATTTCTTCCAAGAAGAGAAACACACAGACAAACCTTTGATTTGACTCTCAACAACAGGAGAAGCTTTCCTACTTCTCTTCTTACTGTTCTGGCTACCATCAGACAAATATCCAACATGGACTTCTTCAGTCAAACAACTCTTCTCAAGATGTTCAGATTCATCTGAGACTTGCTTGGCTGGGGAATATTGCAGTTTCTTAAGGGATTTCTCATTCTTTTGTTTCTTATCTTTCTTTTTCTCCTTCTTCTCTTTCCGAAGCACCTTTTTAGTAGCCACTAGTTCTTGTCTTTCGATCTTTATAATCCATCAGAATAAAGGATTTAGACTAGAGGAAGGATTATTATCGGGAAACAACCAGACCCATACGTGGGGACATCATTCAAACACACAACAAAATAAATCAAAACGTGTATATCTACAATACGTCTTTTAAGGTTGACTATAACCAAACAACATACAAGTTTACACGATATCGTTAAGAGTCTGAGACATGACATCTGTGTGCTATAAACAAACAATAAGGTTAAACATGAATATATTATATTTATTTCACAGATCTATGTGTAATTTAGTGTAACAATTCATCAAGAAGATAATTTTCCTACAATTTATTAACAAATCAGACACTTAAATAAATGCAACCTAGCGTTAACCAAAATAGGTATTTATCAAGAAATTTTAAAATCGGAATTAGATCTCCTCCGAACATAGAATAATCCATGTTCAGACGAGAGAACACCGTGTGAATCAATCACAAGAACTGAGGTGCTCGACGAACCTTAGTCGATTCGACCAAGTTCTGACCGTTCGCCCAGTTCCTCGCATACACAGGCGGTGGTGAAGTGAAATATCTCGACATCGTTTTTTTGTTCCTTTCTTTCTCAGATCTAATCGATTAACGGACAAGACTAATCGAACCTATGTTTCTAATCACACCTACGGAGCCTCTTTGTGGCGCGAAATCAACCGAAATCGAAACGAGATTGAGAAGAGAAACCTAATTTTTGTTTTCCTTCGACTAGTATGTAGATCGAAGAGAGAGAGAGGAAGGGATAAAGAATCACTTGCGGTTGAGAAAATGATGGGGAGGGGTAAGGTTCTATTTAAAGACGCGTGAAACACTGAGATCCGCCGACTCGGCCTATACATACGTTTGTGGGGAATAATGAGAAAACCCTAATCGTCGGATCTTTTTTTATTTATCTAAGGGCTATTTCGTCATTATCTTTGGTCCGAAATTGCTACGTCATGTGAACGACCTTTTTTATCCTTTGCGTCTTTCTTGGGCTGACCAAAATAACAAGCCCAGTTGCTTATTCCTAACCGAAACCCAATGCTATTACGAGGAAAATAATTACTTTTAAATTGATTATGTGATTAATGAGTCTTGTCGGACTTGGTTGCTCCGTTCCTCGCACTTACACAGAAAAAACAGCTAGAATCATCTGTGGACGTATCCATCACGCGTTAAAATCATCTCCTTCCTTCTAATCAACGGTTAATTCTACTGCCACGTGTGACTTATAAAGTTTTGACGCCGTTTGCGGCACATGCAATCCTTCCCTCCCCAAAAATATTCCCTTGACCCCAATCTATCTTTCAGCTTCTTCTTCTCCGATCATCATCTAATCGACTCATCCCGACGTAAAGCAAACAAAACTCCAATCACCGATCAGCGATGCACCAAGGAGATTATAATTTCTACTATCACCAGCAGTACTCTCAATTTCAAAACCCTAGCCCGAATCCGAATTCTAATCCTAATCCCAATCCCTCTCCGCCGGCGCCCATAGCAACTGGTCCGACCGATCTATCTCAGAACACGTATGCATCGGCGCCACCGTTCACAGGTGGTTACGGAGCAGCCGATTACTCTAATTACTCCCAGAATTACGCACCGTATGGACAAAACTCTGACCATGTCCCTCCTTCAGCTCCGTCCTTCACTCCCGCAGCACAACCGCCTCCTCCTTCTCCTCTGGCGACGTCTTTAAACCCTAATTCTTATCCCACCTTCAACCAAACGCCTCCGCCCACGATTCATCAACCGGCATCTTCTTATGGATCATTTGATTCCTCTGCTCCGTATCAGCATTCTACCACACAGCTAAATTATCCACCCTATGATCAGCATCAAACCTCTGGCTATTCTTCTGTACCTCTTCATCCTCCTCCTTCATCTGCCTCTGCGCCTATTCCTGTTCAAACTCCACCTTACTCATCATCATTGTACTCAGCACCTCCTTACAGTGGCGGAGGATCTTCTATGCCTCCTCCGTATGAGAAACCATACGACAAGCCTGTGAAGTTGGATCAATCTGATTATGGCAGTTACAACCGGAGCAGATCGGATGTAGGATCAGATATATACGGGAAACGATTTGAAAGCGGAGGATATGATGATTCATATGGCGATGGCGTTTATGCTTATGAAGGAGGCAAAGTTGAGCCTTACGGTTCTCGTGGAACAGCACCGAAATCATCCAATTCGACCTTGTTCGATGATTATGGACGATCCATTAGCTTTTCTTCAGGTAGAGATTCCTCTAGTGGCTCGAATTCTGCTAAGATCGTGAGAGCTGTCCCCAAGGCTGATACGCAGGAAGATGCTACGGGTGGTGTGCAGAAATTTCGTGTCAAATTGTTAGCTGAGACCTATGGACAGACCACAACAGATGTTCTTTGCCAGGTAACGTCCCTAATTCAACTTCTCAGATCGAATCGTCCAAAGAGGAACAGAAACACGTTTACTCTGTTCTTAATTAAAGCGTTTGGGTTTGGTGTTATCTTAACTGTTTTTAGTTAATTGTGGTAGCAGATTGGTTTGGATGGTCTTCGTATGCTTGATCCAAGTACTAGCCGAACTTTGAGGATATATCCTCTTGAGAACATTACAAGATGCGAAGTAAGAGACTAGCTACTTTTTTTCCTGAGACTGAATTTGTTCCATTTTCATGGCTGCATTTCTTATATCTATTCTAAATATCTTTCTATCAGAAACTAGATTCTTCTATTCTGGCTTTCTGGTCTAAGACGCCGGTAGACATTGAAGCTAGACGTATTAGACTGCAATCTAATAGTTACACCACCAACACCCTTCTGGATACAGTTACAGCTGCAATGTTTCAGGTTCCTAGTCATACATGTTTTATATCCTTCAAGTCTATGTGTTCACTAATCGGATGTGCTTCTGTTGGTTGGTTTTAGGCCAAAGAGATTGGGGGAAGTAGCAGGCCTCCCGCCTCTGCAAGAATTGTTGAACAATCTGCTGAGAAGAAAAAAGGATTGGGTGATTGGATGAACATTATAAAGCCTGTAAATGAAGAGAAAGATCATTGGGTAGGATTTTTGTTTCTTTGGAAAAGAAAATAACTCCCTTGCTGTCAAACTGAAAGGCTAGGATAGTTGTGGTGATGAGTTGCATCACTTATTCTTATCGTTCTTGCTTAGCTGTGGGTATATTGTTCTAACTCCATGTTATTTTTTGGCTCAGGTCCCTGATGAGGCTGTTTCGAAGTGTACATCATGTGGCTCAGATTTTGGTGCATTTATGCGAAGGGTATTCTTTTCTCCCTGATCCTTTAATCCCGACTAAGTTGTTGGCCATATTTGGATTTACAAACTTTTTTATTTTTCAGCATCACTGCAGGAACTGTGGTGACGTCTTCTGTGACAAGTGCACTCAAGGCAGGATTGCTCTCACTGCTGAGGAGAATGCTCCCCAAGTCCGTGTTTGTGACCGGTGCATGGTATGTTTATCTATCTCCTCATCTTCCCTTAAGTTGAGGAATCATGTTCCATGGATTTCTGAGAATGTGTTGATCTAGCTTTAATGTGGAAAACTTTGGTTAGCTGTACTGGTTAAAATTCTTGCTGCTCATGTGACTCTGTTTTTGGGTGTGCAGGCAGAAGTGTCACAAAGGCTGAGTAATGCCAAGGAAGCTGCTAGCAGGAACGTGAGTGTGCAGAGCCATGAAGACCTCGCTAGGAAGTTACAGGTGAACTATCTCTCTGGGTTCTTTTTAAATAATAAGTATAATGGTTTACAAATTGAATTGATATCCAGCACAGTGTATATTATTTTTTCTGATGGCGGATATATTTGACACAGGAGGAAATGGAGAAAAACCGCAAGTCTTCGTCTGGTAATTCTTCATGTTTAGTACATTTCATGCTTTTGATTTATTGTTCATGGTCTTTTATGGTTACTGACAATGATATGTATATGGTTTTAATAGGCTCAAGGGAAGCATCTGGCAGGCGGATGAAAGAAGTAGCTTGTCCAACATGCACTGTGCACTTACAGGTTAGATCCCTTCATAACCCATCTTTCTTTGTATGATAATGGTACCCTATATTTTCTAGAACAAGGGAACAGGGAGGTCCTCATAGGTATAGTCACTTGTGCTGGTGTGTATGATCATCTTGCAAATACATTGATAGAGAATAAAATAGCTAATGTCGTACCATACATCTATGAGATCTCTTCATTTGACATCATCGCAGCACTCACCTCTTAGGTTTCTTTATTTTAGAAATGTGAGGATATAAATGTTACCTGTGCGAGCTCTAGATGGTCGATGTGATTATCTATTAAAATTGGATCATAGAGATTTTTGGTAGATCATCTGAACCGTTGGATAGAAGACTCGAGACAGATTGGAAATTTAAGTGGACTTTTGTTGTAGTGTCTCTTGAGACCCAATGTATGTGATTCTATGAGCATTACCATTCATTCTAATTGCAGGTCCAGGTACCTATCTCAGGATCAGAGACCATCGAGTGCGGAGTTTGCCAAAACCCTTTCCTTGTTAGCGCACATTGATCTTCCTACCCTCTTTTTTGCTTGACAATATATATCAGTTAAGAGTACGAGATTTGGTCATTTGGTTATTTAATTGGGTTTGATCACACCAAAATAAGTTCTTGTCCCATCTCATGTGGGTCTTGCTTCCTCTTTGTGTGTATATGAGAGTCTTTTGAGTGATGAACAGTCTTTGTTTTATGTAGTCTGTACTGATTGGTTGGTTTAATTATCAAGACCTCCAATGTCATTACTCGCTGCTTCAATTTATTTGACCATTCTCATACTCGGATAGTTATGCATAATATGTCCATTGTTCAACAGAGTGCAACAGAGTCCATAACTCTCAGTTTGATCCGAGTAAAAGAGTGATAGTGGATTTCTGATGTAATCATTTTTGAATCCCAATGAAACTTAATATGTATAGGAAGTAACCTTCTCAAATGGTAAGCAAAACTTTTATAATCTAAATAAAAAAATGTTGTCGAAATTTCTTCAGGCAATCTCGATAGAGTTTCATCGACAAGATTTGAATTTCTCATATACACAGAAAATGGAATTTTGACGAGGTTCATGTCCCGTTTCACGTTTCCATGGTCTTCTTTCATGAGGAAAATAAACTTTCAAGCTTCCCTTTCATGTTCAACCAATTTGATAAGGGTGCGTATTAATTATAAAACTTTCAAAACTTAATATTCTTGTCAGACACTTGTTCTTTCTCGAGCTCGTGTCTGTGATCACTTGTTCGAGTTATTATTGCACAGAATCATCTCGTTTTTTTTATATAGAAACAGTGTTAGGAATACGACGGTGAGACTAGTGGTAGGTTTACTGAATATGAGGAAAGTTCTTGCTTTTGTAAAGGGCAGGCTCCTTGTTGAGAATGTGTTGTTGGCATCAGAACTGGTCCAAGGCTTTAACCAGAAGAATACTACTCCTAGAGGGCTCCTTCAGGTGGATTTAAGAAAGGCATTTGACTCTGTAAGCTGGAAATTCATTCTCCATTTGCTAGAATCAGCTGACTTCCCCCTTATTTTCATCAATTGGGTATGACAATGCATCACCACTCCCTCTTTCTCTATCACTGTGAATGGGACCTTTGCGTGCACGAAGTTGAGGCTAAATCATCTTGTCCATAAACACGTAAATGGTTTTGTCCATAAATAGCCATTATGTATTGGACATGGGACATGCGACATGCCAACCATTTTGGCACCAAATGTAGCGATGGTTGATTGAGAACGCAAATGTGTATGGATATGATGTTTGTCGTGAATGAGAGAAGAAAATTGAGTATGGGGTTTTCAGTTTTTTTCTTTTTCTTTGTTAAATACCTGACTTTATAACTGTTAATTATAATGTTATTCATATAACGAAGCAAGTATTATAAAGTTAAGAAGTTGATGTTAAGCAAGTAACAAATTAATGACTGACTTTGTTTAAAACATTAATTAAATAACACATTGATTATAAAATATTACTATGATATTTTTTTTGGAAATTCATGATATTATATATATAGCTTAAAAACACATGATTTTGATTTAATTAAAAATATATTAATTAAATAACACATTAACTAAACCCACCATTTTCCCACCTATTTCTGTCGATCTTGTTTTGGTCGGAAATTGGTAATTTTTTCACGAAAATTTCAACAATTATGTAAGGGTTATATTGATGCAACAGTAGCTACTCCTCCATTACTGTCCCACCGATTTCCTACGAAATTACTAACGGTTATATTTTGATAAGGAATCGGTGGGAAAATACCCGACCAATTTTGCACGAAAAGTTTACATATCTATTGAAAATCAGTGAGAAATTAAAAAAAAAAAAAAATTGGTGGGAAAATGACATGTTTTCTTGTAATGTTAAATGATCATATATGTTACTCTACTCACTGTATTAGTTGCTACTTAATTTAGATTTCAATTACAGTTGATTTCTGATAAGATTTTAGTAAACCAGTGTTTGAGAGAATTAAGTTCGATTGGCAACTGGTTTACACTTACGTAGGATTACTGTTTTGGATCCTAACAAGGGAATTTGAAGCTTAATATAAGGAAAGTCACAGAGCGTGTGATAAAAGAAGCCTTAAGACATACGCAGCGCAACAATCGCATGTCCAAATAGAGATCAAGATATACACACTTACACAGTGACATCATTAGTGGTATAAACACACTTGCAAATTAGTATCGTTGGTAAAATTTCCATCTTTTTTTTTTGGATAAAGAAGCTTTTTTCATATATAGATTCATAGGTATAGAACTATGACGCAGTATATGCTGGTTTATTCGAGATTAATTGGATATGTTTTCTTTCTCTTATCATCATTTTGTATTTTCTTCATGACCACGACCCTTTCCCAAGTGATCAACCACCAACGGCCATGGCCACAGTCAGAATCTGGGCCAGTCCCACCACCTCGCCCATCTCCTTCATCTAGTCCATCACTAAATAATAGAACCACACCTTGTGTGTTTTTCTTTGGGGATTCGATCATAGACACGGGAAATAATAATAATCTAACAACAAATATGAAATGCAATTTTCGTCCTTATGGTATAGATTTTACACTCGGAATTGCCACCGGTAGATTCAGCAATGGAAAGGTCGCTTCCGATTATCTATGTTCGTACACTCTCCCTCTTTATATTGTTTTGTTGGGCCTAACTTTGGCATATTAATATATCTATACTGATAATACGTGACAATTTATTTTTATAATTTTTACTCAAAATTTGATGCTATATTAATTTGAAGAAAATACAGTATCATGATGATTATGTGATCAATTAATACGGGACATTTTTTTTAAATAACGTATTTATTAATATTATAAGCAAATAAAACTAACTAAAAATATATCGTAAATTTTCTTTTGTCAATACTAGTTTTTTGAATTAATGAGAAAAAGAGATTTAAAAAACGAGAAAAGAGTTTGAAAATTTTAAAAATGGCTGACTCTTCGTGATCATATTTTTTAGTTCGTCTAAGTTTTTTTTTGTTTCATAACTCCTATAGCCGAATATTTGGGAGTAAAACCGATTGTACCAGCTTATTTCGACCCCAAATTACAACCAGAAGATCTTCTCACTGGTGTATCATTTGCTTCAGGTGGTAGTGGCTATCACCATTTGACTCCCAAAATATATGTAAGTTGCAAGTCAATTCCCCCTAGATTATATATCTAAACTATATTCCTAATCATTTTGGCAAAATATAATCAGAGAGTAATGTCAATGTTTGACCAGTTGACATATTTCGAACAATACATAGAGAGAGTAAAGAGGTTAGTAGGACAAGAGAAGACCAATCAACTATTATCCAAGGGCTTAGCCATTGTGGTCGCAGGAAGCAATGATTTGGCTATTACATACTATGGTCAAGGCGCTCAGTGGCTCAAAGACGATATCCACTACTTCAAAAATGGGTAATTCTGCCGCAAGTTTCGTTATGGTACGTGCCTCACATTTACATATACTTCATCCATCTTACCTTTATTTTTCTTGGAGTTCATAATTTTACTCTAAATAACTTAAATTTCCAAGCAACTATTTACCCCCAACCTAATAAGAATAATAGAATATGACCCCGTGAAAACTATATTATAATTTACTTTATGATTAAAAATAGTATAAAAACAATTTTTATGTATTATATATATGATAAGTAATTTTATAGATTTAATTAAAATGTGACATATGTCAAAGTCCAGATAAATAACTTGTCAGGAACTTTTGGTAAATTTCATTTTTTATAATATATTGTAGAGAATTTCAGGACCTTAATTATTTTTTCTTAAAACTATCCTTAGTAAAATTTAGGCTATTGATCTAATAAATATAATTTGTGAAAGATGTTAAGATATTTTCATTGAGTGATATTGGAATTAATCAGATTTATTACCATATATATTAAAAATAAAGATTTATTTTAGATGTCACATTTTTATTAGGGGTGTGTCACTTGTCATCCCATATTTTACTTGCAAATTTTGTCACCATACAGCTCAATCAGACACTTTTTACTTTTTGTTACTTTCTATATGCAACAGTCGACGGTTTACTACTTACACGTAGACGTATACAAGCTTGATAAATGGTAATGTTGAAAATTGATCATGAATAGTGTTTAATATTTTAGACGGAAAACAAAAAAAAACAGTGTTTAATATAATATGCTGTACGTGTTATAAATGGGATATCTTAGTAGTTTTCCTGTAAAATACTAACAAAAATATAAAGAGATTAATAACTAAATGTTAGTTTTAAAATTTTCTGTAACTTGTCAAACTAACAATAATAACTACATGTGTACATTTTTTTTTAATGTTAAAAATTACATGTGTACAATTGAACAGCAATTGTATGGATATGGAGCAAGACAAATAGCAGTGATAGGAACACCACCAATTGGATGCGTACCATCACAAAGAACTCTAAAAGGAGGTCTTCGTAGAAATTGTGCTCAAGATCTGAATTATGCTTCTCAGCTTTTCAACGCCAAACTCTCAATCACTTTGGATCAATTGGCAAAGACCCTACCAAATTCAAATATCTTTTACATTGACATTTATTCTCCTTTCAGTCTTATATTAGAACATCCCGCAGATTATGGTAATTTTGGACCGTGACTTCTATAACTATAAGTAATACTTTCGTGTGATCATGTATATATAACTTGAGTTGGGAAATTATTGCAGGGTTTAAGGAAGTAAAGAAAGGTTGTTGTGGAACTGGACTTGTGGAAGCAGGTCCCCTGTGCAACCGATTCACAACATTTGTGTGCTCCAATATATCTGCTTACTTGTTTTGGGATAGTTTCCATCCTACAGAAAGATTCTATAAAATCATAACAAAAATAATTTTTGAGAAATACGTCCACCATTTATATTCCGGGAATTGAGTAGTAACTATTATTTACATTATATAATTTTCTTTAATAAATATGTATAAAACTATTGTAAATCACTCTTTACAACTAACAAACATTCATCTTGAAGTCCACATCAACAATAATATAAAACAAATTTAAACATATAAGAATTATATATTATTTGTTCATGAAAAATAGTTTAGCTATTTTCTGGTGCAACTGTATAGCTAATGATTATCTATGACCTGTCTTAATAATAGCGTGTATGAAAGTTTTAGTGAGAGAAAATACTGTTGCCTTGAAGTATATATGAACTAATGAGTAAACATCTTAAAGTCCACCATCAACAGTAAGATAAAACATAAAAAAACATATACCAATTATATTATTTCACTCAGATTTACTTTTAATATTCACAACCTGCAATACTGAAATAGCTAGCAAGTTTTCGAGAGAACTGTAAATATAATGATTACCTTCTTATTGGGACGTCAAGATAATGCTTATATATAACTACCTTAATCGTAGCTTGTATTGCATTTGTTTAGCTTTTATATCAAAGAGTAGTACCTGAAAACCAAATTAATATTATAATTTAATATGCACATCGTTCTGAAGTAAATCAGTCTTGTACTTAAATAAAAACGAATGGTAAGACTTGAAATTTAATATACATATCGTTATGAAGTAAATCAGTCTAATAGTTAAATAAAAACGAGTGGTAAGACTTGATTTGCTGGATTGGCTAAAAATAGAAATAATCACTCTAATAATAGAAGTGACGAGTGAGGAATGTTCGTTTAACCACAAAACTAAACAAGTTTCATACCCTTTTTTTAAGGGACTCGATGAACTCTATCAACCCTTCACTTGTGTATAAATATGTGTAAGCTGATAAACTAAAAAATTATAAACTAAAATAAAATAAAATAAAATATTGCAGCAAAGATTTTTGAAAAAAAAAAACAAAAACGTACTTAACAGTCTCTGAGATGGCAATCAAAGCTGCAGTAGTATTATTTTCTTTATGGATTTCATGTGTTCAAGCACAAAATAAAAGATTTCCAGCGATTCTAGCATTTGGAGATTCGATTCTCGATACTGGTAACAACAATCTTCTCTTTACCGTGACAAGATGCAATTTTGTGCCATATGGACGCGATTTTCCTAACCGTATGCCTACCGGAAGATTTGGGAATGGAAGGGTTCTATCGGATTTCATTGGTAATAATTGTTCTTTATACAACTTATATCATTTTTTTTCTTCACATTCTTTAACTTATGAGTAATCAAATGCAAATCACATTCTAAAAAGAAAATGTTATAAATGTATGTAGCCGCTGGTTTAGGGGTAAAAAATCTTTTACCTGCCTTCCGTAGCCCATTTCTGAAAAAGAGTGAACTTTCTACCGGTGTTTGCTTTGCATCTGGTGGTTCAGGATTAGACAAATTAACTGCATCTTTACAGGTAATTAAAACACATGTTAATTATTATTACTTTCAATAAGAAAAAATAAATAAATCTTAACTAAACAATGTGTTAACTCATTTGTATGGTTAACTATACAGAATGTTATATGGGTACAAGATCAGGTGAAAGACTTCGAAAAATACATAGCAAAATTAAAGGAAGAAGTTGGAGATGCCGCTAAAGTCAAAGAGATTATATCCAATGCATTGGTTCTGATTTCAGCTGGGAATAACGATCTTGGCATCACATATTTTTCAACTCCGGCTAGAGGACTGAGATACAATATCCAAACATATACTGAGATGCTCATCGGTTGGAAAACTACCTTCATAAACGTATACAAACAAAAATTTTTTGCCTATAGCTTCTTTTTTCTATATATTGTTTTGCTAGTTATAATTAGCGATTGTTATTTTATATGGTAACAGAGTCTATATGCTTTGGGAGCTAGAAAATTCGCAGTTATGAGTACGTTGCCGATAGGATGCACACCAGGGGCGAGAAAAATTGGTCGATATCCCGTATGTCTTCCTCCCGTAAACACTGCTGCAAAAATATACAATGAAAAAGTAGCAACCTTGGTCAACCAAAACAACATAAGATACCCCGATGCCAAATTCGTCTACGTTGATCTTTATAACCCACTTTTTGATATGGTCAACAATCCTACCAAATATGGTAAACATTTGACTAACATACTCTAGTTTTGAATGTGTGTGTGTGTTATTTTTTGTTTTTTTCTAGATATAAACAAGGATGCTAATCTAAAATTTTTAAATAAATTTCAGGGTTTAAAACGCCAAACCCATGTTGTTGCTCCGTGATGGCTCCGATCCCATGTTTAAATTCTAGTAGTCACGTGTTCTGGGACTTTGCTCATCCTTCTGAAAGAGCCTATGAGTCTCTCTTACCTAAAGTCCTCAACACTATCAGCAGCAATCTCGCTTTTGGGTCGAACGCATTCTATTAAAATAAGAGGTTGCACTTCAGGATCGGAGTAGGAGTTAACATCGGCCTTCCTTGGTCATAAAATCTGCTTGAGAGTGTTTAGATGGAACTCTTTATATAGTTCATGAAAAAATGAAGCAGCTTGTTCACCAAGGTCTATAACTATCAGATACTCTCACCTGGTATCATCATTTTCAATATACACATCATCTTCTAGTTTGGTTTGAATATTTATCAATGTCGACCACGACAACCATCATCTAATAAAGGTGAATTTATTTGCTGGCATAAAATATTAAAAAAGGTTAATTTATTTATTTTGATAAAATTAACTGTGACACGATAAAATTTTGGAATACTAAAGTTCACTGAAATATACTAATTTAGTTTTACTGTTTTACTTAACGCGGTAATTTGCCTATTAGAAGATAAAATATATATGAATTTGCCATATATACAAGATCTTTACTCAACGTGACAAATTACTGCAGGCACAACTACTTCCATCGATCGTCTCATTTTTTGGCAGTAACGCAAAAGTTTAGTCAAAACAATTCATATTTTGGAAATCATAACAACCACCATGTTCTTTGTCTTTTTGCCAGATTTGACACTATTGTCAGCAGTACTATAATTTCACTATGGAAACATTCATTAAAATATTCGCATTGTTGAAGTCCTAATTTTGTATTTGCCACTAAAATAATAGAAAATCAACTAAATCAATAAAATAAGAAAAATAATAATAATATGTTGATAGTCTTGGTTTCTCACAGATAGCATAGTATTTTTCTCCGTAAAAAATCTTTGGTCCATTCATATCCATATTTGCAAATACCTAACTATAATTTATAATTTTATTTTCGTTAATTGGATGATTCATAATTTCACATAGATTATATATAGAAAAACGTGAATGTTTTCCATTTCTCCGTGATTTTTGCAAAACCTACATTATTAGATTACTGATCTTAGATACAATTTTTCTTTTCACAGCTAAAGTCAAGTTTTTGGAAATACTTTTACCTTCCAATAGATTCGGTAAATGGAACGGACAAAATTATGTGCAGATTAAATCAATTTTATCATTCATAAGTTATAATCTACAACAATGTAGACGAAAAAGAATAAAAAAATTCGCTGTATACTGCGAATCGTTTTTACAAAAAAATAAACTAAAACCATAGCAAATCGTGGTCTGCTCAAAAACTTTGTTCATCCCATCTATCGTATGCATTCGAAACCTTTATTTCCAATATTTTTTTACTTTACCGTTTTATATCAATAAGGATGAGATTTACTACTTAATTGCCACAAACAGACTTTAATTATAATTAAGAATTGTGTATATAATAGATCCCTACTTCCCCAAACCTTGCCTCCACGACGATTCTCCTTTAAACTCTCAAATCTCCAGTTCTTTTTTTCTCCCAATACTTGCAACTATGTCGAAGAAGTTTATCCTCAGAAGCTCCGACGATGAATCATTCGAGGTCGATGAAGCGGTTGTTGTCGAGTCTCAGATGATTAAACACATAATCGAAGACGACTGCGCCGGTACCGGAATTCCGCTCCCCAACGTCACCGGAGCCATCCTTGCGAAGGTTATTGAGTACTGCAAGAAGCACGTCGAGGCTTCTGCAGAGGCTAACGGCGGCGACAACGATATTTACGGTTCAACTGAGAACGAGGAACTCAAGGCATGGGATACCGAGTTCGTGAAAGTCGATCAGCCTACGCTCTTCGATATCATCTTGGTTAGTATTTGTTTTTACTATTTTCGTTTCTTGTTCTTTCATTTTCTTAGTCTTAGGGTTTCCGGAGTTTGTTAGGGTTTTAGTGTACGGAACGTCGTTATGATAAAAGACAATTCGAGTAATTGTTGTGTTCTTAGAATTAGGGTTTATAATTGGGAATTTAGGTTTGTTTTGCGGACTCTATTAGGGTTTTGTGTAGTTTTGTTGATTCGAGTAATCTTTATGAATTCTTGGTGCTGATTTTATTCAGGCTGCTAACTATCTGAACATCAGTGGACTTCTTGACCTTACGTGCAAGACTGTGGCTGGTATGATGAGAGGCAAGACTGTAGAGGAGATGCGTACTCACTTCAACATCAAGAACGATTACACACCTGAGGAAGAAGCGGAGGTTCGCAATGAAAATAAATGGGCGTTCGAGTGATTGGATCACTCTGTTTAGGATCTCAATCTTTCTTTTAGATGTTTTTAACTTTCTAGATTTCCGATCAGATTGGCTTTTTCTTTTTTTTCTTCTCTTTTGGTTTGCATATGTCGTTTCTTTAGAACTTAAGAAAAAACAGACTTCTTTGTTCTACTAACAAGTTCTACTGGTTTTATGAAAAAAAAATCAAGAGTAAAAAGTGTTGGTCTTGCTAAATCTTATTACTCTTTATCCTTACGGTTTCTTCTTCAATAGTGTCTTTGGTTTATCAAAGACATTATATGCTCACTTTAGTTAATCTTGGCTAGTTACTTTTGCTGGTTACAGCAAACGGACTCCTCACTCTATACATTCCATTATACTATGTGATTGATCTAAAAGCATCTTCCTTAAGTGTGGATGTAGAAGAAGAAAATATCACTTGGTAGCTAAGCTTATCTCCTATCTTTCTGAAATGTAGCCTTCTTGGTATCACTCTGACTAGCAACCCTTCTGGTGCATCTATGCTCACAGTGTACACAGTATCTTCATCTCCAATGAGGCGTGATGTTTTTTTACCTGGCTTCTCCTTCTGCAGCATCAGTGTTCTTAGCAGATTTTCCATAAATCAGAGGATACACAGGAGATTTACTAACGTTTGCAAAGTTTATACCTTCCTCCTGAAAATTAATCAAGGTTCTTATTAGCAAACGTGAAAGTTTTGTGTTTCCGTGTATTATGTATTTATGTGTGTAATAATATCATTTACCTTGATGACTTTATTACCGCCTAGCACAACATCAGACTCAAAGTCTCTATCAATGGTGTTTGCAGCGACGGTCATTATCCAAGGTGCAGTATTGACAGCTGTACCACTATCAGGCCCATCATTACCAATAGAGCAAATCACCAAGATCCCTTGCTCCACCGCATGAAAAGCTCCAATGGCGATAGGATCATTGTTTAACTCAATGCGAGCGTATGATGGAGCTCCAGGAGACAGAGATCGAACATCAACTCCATCTGCGATTGCATCATCGAAAGCAGCTAAGATAGAGGAGCCAGTACATCCCCCGGGATTGCATACTTTGTATATAGCAATCCTAGCGTTTGGTGAACCTCCATTTGCTGTCCCTGAAGCTAAACTGTAGTAGGAAGCGTTCTCCACCACTCCTCCAGCTGCTGTGGAGGACACATGAGAGCCGTGACCGATCACGTCCCTTGTGGTATGGTATTCTGAATCATCATCAGGATTTTTGTAGTATCTTGCTCCAGTTATCTTTCTGCATAAAAACAGGAATGTTTAGTCTTCAAAAAGAAGTTGGTAAATATTCAGTACTTTGGTTTTTGAAGGTTGTGAAAATTGTAACCTGTTACAGTTAGAAGACTTGAAGTCCTTTGCTTCCATGCATGTACCTTTCCACCGAGTAGGAATTGGATACATGTCTTTGTCATTGAAGCTCTCTGATTCTGGCCATATCCCTGTTTTTTTTTCATTGTATCAAACTCATATTTCTTTTTTGTTTGTAAGCATAAAATGGATCCAATGAGTAAAAGGCCTTTTACCTGTGTCCAGAATGCCGATAATGCTATCATATGATCCATCTGAGGCTGATGAAGGTGGACTTGGATCGATCTTTACTGATGTTTGGTACTTGAGGAAGTCCCATGAATGAGTTGTATGAAGTTGGAAGTTTGGATCAGGAAAAACCGAAACAACTCCCGGTTTCTTGGCTATGAACTTGGCCTCTTCTGCTGTCAAACGAGCTGCGAAACCCGAGAAGCCATGCTTATATTTGTGGACGATATCATTTGCTCTCCTACAACAAAAAAATCATAAAAGGTCTCAGAATCCACAAAAACAAAACTCAGTGTATGTAACAAAGTACAGATGTTCAGAAGTGTATAACCTCTTAAACATGGTATTTATGAGTATCTGAGCTTTATCAGCGTTTGAGGCAGAGGAAGCAGATCCCATGTACACGATGTAAACTCCATCACCATTTCTCGATCCAGCTTCGGTTTCTGGCGTAAATAAGATGCATAAGAGATAGAGAAATAGTAAAAAGGGTGTGAAGAAGGGGTAATGCCTTTCATGACTTTGTAGTTTCCTAGTCACTTAAGGACTTAATTCACAAATCACAACTCAAGAAAAGGGTATTTATAATGGTTGAGAGATCACTGGAAGCTATAGATTAGAACAAAAGAATTATGGCTCATTAATGCTCGAATTGCTTATCCCACTTTGAAGAATTGGTGGGTTTCTGAAATTGGGCAAAAAGTGGAGAGTTAACATGCTTTGTGATCGGACCACTATTATCTGTTTGAGTCATTACATCACTTCCACATTCTTTCCGAGGTTCCAAAGACTCTGAACAAAATGATTACTTCGTCACGTATTTACACTTTGCAGAATTCAACTCTGGATAAGCCATTTTGGTTTGTTGGTGAAGAAGTTATCTACTAATCAGAGGATTCTTGTTCCAGGATAAAAAAAAAAGTCAGAGATTTCTACATTAACGCTTTCAAAGTATGAAGTTTATATATTGTATTCATGTAATGGTAATTATCAATATGACTTTATATATAAAAAACAATTTCATAACATAAGTATGCCTTAAAAAATAAGATAAAGTTGGGTCTATCAATAAAACTCGGAAAGGATTGGTTGAATAGCCAATAAAGGAGAGTGTGGTGCGGGCCTCAGTGCATTAGGCAAAAATGAGATTTCCATTCCATTCTTATGGAATCCTCGTAGTACAAAGCATGCTTGTAGGCTTTGTAGTTAAACTATTTTGTTGTCGAGATCATTTCAATTTTATATATAACCTACAAAATAATATGATTTTAAAAATGAAGTTTTATTGCCGACCTTTTTAATGGCTTAATGTCCTTTCTTGTTTGCGTTTTCTTTGTATCTTGGTGAGTTTAGGAACCTTATTTAGTTAAAACAAGTATGGGTTTTAAAAATAAGGTTCTAACTTTCAAGGAACTTTGCAAACCACCTCTCGATTCAACCCGTTAAGTTGTCTAGTGAAATGGCTTTGATCGGATTGGGAATTAAGAAAGCCGGAAGAGACTAATCTTGCAAAAGTCTTCATCAATGACAAAACAAATCTAAACCAGATTTTTCTAGTTGAAGTCGATCGATCGGTTTCACACTACTTTCACTTAAATCCCTGGGCTGTTTAAATAATTAATTTTGGGAAGTTGGGCTAGCCACAAGTCTTTTGAAAAGAAAGCCCGAGATATAAGTAAGCTAAGTCTTTTAAAGCCCAAATAAATTCGCATCAAAAGTTTAAAAAACTCCGATGCCGGGAATCGAACCCGGGTCTCCTGGGTGAAAGCCAGATATCCTAACCGCTGGACGACATCGGATTACTGATTAGATTATGAAAGTTTAACAATATAACAATTACTCTATACTTACATATGTAATACGGTGAGGCAGACGTGTGGTGAAGTCGAAGGTCTATTGAACATCGTCAGGAGTCATACATATTTATGTATACACTTGATCAAATATATGTATAATATGGTAATATAGTACGGATAGTATCATAGTTAATTATATAGAACACATTATTAAACCATTTCATATTACTACAGCACCGTCCCCGTGACAACTCACACGTCTAAATAATATTCTCCAAACACAATACTATCATACCTATATTACTCTATGGCTAAATACAATTATTAAGAATTAACAGTATAATCTCCATATTGATAGTAACTTCGGAAACACATACATAATCTGATACTAATGATTTTTAACGTGTGCCGATTTTGGTTTCTCAATTTCCCCAACTTAATATTAACCTAAAAACATTACAAATTACAAAAAAAAACTCTTTTTATCTTTTTTTTTTAATCTCAACCAAAATTGATAAAACAATCGACGATAATATCAAGTAAAACATAACACCTAGCTAGCTGAAAACACCTGCTTGAGTGTACCTGATATGTCATTCTAATTTACCAAGTGAAGTTCAAGAATAAGAAGTACTTAACAATTAATGAAAAATCCGCATGAAAAATTAAGCTAAATACAAATCAAAACGTTTAAAATTACATGGTGTTAGCTTTTGTTATTGTTTGATACATTGACCCAGCAAAGCTGGATAGATTAACAACAAAAATAAAAAGTAAAAACAATTAGATATATAATCCAAATCAGATAATATTGGTCATGTGGCAAGCACTCGTTTTGGAGAAAACGTACGAGGAACTCACTGCTAATTTCCCATAACGAATTCTTTCTTTTAAAATTAATTAATTTAATTTCACAGGAGAATTTCATTAATCAATTGAAAGAGAAACTTCTTCTCCAACCTAGCAAGTCATCTTCATCCCAAGAGCACAACACGTGTCAAAACACAACGTGTTGTCCCCTCTAACTTGCGCCAAAAGCCATCGTTCAAAACTCAAAAAGCAAAATATCTATAGAGCGGTGCTAACGTCCACCATCTCTCTAGCTGTCGCTTCTCAACCTTCTCTTCCTTCTCCCTTGTTTCATCTTTCTTTCTATCTTTATCGAACCAATCATTCCTATATATACGTTTATAGTTATATGTATAATTTAGTCACATAATTATTTATCACAAACCGCCATACGAAAAGACGTACTTATATAAGAAACCAGAAGCTTGTCTATTCTTCACCTAAATCACCTCGGCTTTTGAGTTCTATCGAAGATGATGAAAATGAAGAGTTTTCTTGGTTCTAGATTAAAGTCTTCCTCTCTAAGAAAAGGTTAATTTTTTTTCTTTCTTTTTCCAACTTATAATTTGCTCAAGGAAAATTCAAAACTATGAATGATTTGCTTCTCTTCTTGAATTTTTCTTATAAAGAATGTTGAAATGTTTTAACTTCTGTAATGTGTAGATTTGTTTTGTAATTATAGATGATTTTTCTTCATTTTAAGTTTTTTTTTTAAAAAAGGCTTCTAATCTCCTGCATAAAATAAAGCTTTTGAGTATCTGAATTGGTTTCTTTTTTTGTCAATGGAGCAGGAAAGTCCGACAAGGAATGTAGTCGTAGCTTGACATCGAAGCTAAGTGTTAACGAAGAGTACAAGAAAGCTTTCAGAACAAACTCCTACTTAGAGATTCGGACAAAAGCAGAAGATCAATTAGGCATTACATTCTGTAGCAAACTCACTTCTCCTTCTTCGACTTCTTCTCCTTCACCCTCAGATCTTAGCTTCCATTCACACTTCACCGATTACCTGCTCGACCCTCCACAAGAAACTCTCGATGCTCTGCTGCAAAACTCAGGTTTCCACGATCTTCTAGTTACATTCTTCGACTTCAGCTCTGATGCTTGTGACGTGTGTGAATCTCTCCTTCAATGCATCCAACAAATCAAGATTAATCACAACAAAATCGAAAGGGTTATCAAGATTGGGAAAAGGGTTTGTAACGGTTCTAAAACTGCGGAATGTAGCCCCGAAAAGCTATGTGCTTTGATATTTCAAGAGCTTTCAAGATTCGCCTCGCTAAAAAACCCTTTATGGTGTATGATCAATGAAGCTCGGTTTCGTAGAGTTCACGATGCAAACTCCGATTTGCTTGACAAATTGACAACGAAAAGGAGAAGAATCAGAAGAAAAATCAAGTTCTTTAGATTCTGCAAGAAGCTAGGAGGTTATAGCTTAGTGATTTCTCATAGCGCGATTGTCATTATATTGCTGATCATAGCTCTTCACAGCATACTCGGCGTTTTAGCAGCTCCTGCGTTGCTCGGTTTATGCTCATTGGGTCTTTTGAGGAAGAAGAAAGCCCAAAGAGACATGAGTAAGAGTAAAACAGATACAACACTAGAGAAGCTCGAGACACAAATCGACATTGCAGCTAAAGGAATGTTCATATTGATAAACGATTTGGATACATTGAGTATACTTTCCGGGAGATTATGCGATGAGATAGAGCATAGAAAAACCATAGCAGCGATGTGCGCAAAGAGTAGGAAGATGGAAGTGTTAAAGGAAGCTTTGAGGGAGTTTAATGAACACGAGGAAAGATTCTCAGAGCAGTTGCAAGAGCTTGAAGAACATCTCTACCTCTGTTTCCACACTATTAACAGATCAAGAAGATTATTGTTAGTGCAGATCACGGGAACAAGTTCTTAATTAGTTGATTCTTTTGGTTCATCAAAATAATAAATACTTTCGTATCGTTTTAATTCTATCGGATGTCTTCTAAGAGGCGGAAAATTAAAATAAATACTTTTATAGAGTTAATGAAATACTTAAAATAAAATAGTAAAACAGTAAGAATATCTTTCAGTATTTTCGTTATGATTCAAATGAAACCGATTTATCATATAATTATGATTTTTCCTTTTTTGGTATTCATCACCGTTAACAGTGATTCTTTGATCTTGATCCAGTCTTCTGAGTCTTGGCATAATTATTGCGTTTTGTCTGAAATCATATTGAGAATTTGGTTCTTAAGAATGATTGAAAACAATGCATGTTAACATCATTGACAATTGAACCAAACCGAACCAAAATGCGGACAAGGAAATTGATGTCATTTTGGTCATCATTTATCAAAAGAACCAAATAACCAAATGCTCATCCACTAGTTATGACATATTTATTAGTTCTTCAATATCTTACAAAGGTCTTAGAATTGTACTTGCTAAACGCGTTTTGCAACGTAATCATTTTAAGTTTTGAATCATTTTTTTGTTGAACTTGAGTTTTGAATCATTAAAATACAATACAATATATATATTCATTTCCTCAAATCAAACTGGGTCTGCTCCTTTAACAGAAGACCCATTCAAACCAGAAAAAAAAAAGAACAAAGCGGGCGGGTCGCTCCAGGAGAAAAGAAACAGACTCTAGAGCGCGACCACTGCCAATAATTTATCAGACAAAGAAATAAAACCTTAAAACTGAATATTGGAAGAATAAGTCTGTCCAAAGGACCAAGAAGAAGGAACAACATTGAGGAAGACTCTTGTTGCACCATCGGTAGTGGTAATGGAGAAAGACAGAGATTGGCCATCGAGATAGGCGTTTGATTGCCAGTTAGCTCCCCAATTACGAGACATAGCTAACCAACCAGTCTTTGATCCTTTGATGGATACAGATCTAATCGAACCTGCTCCTCCTACATTTGATATGTTGACTAGCTCGAAGTAGTCTCTTCCGTTTATTCTGAATCTCACTCCTCCTTTCTTGAAACAGCTTACTCTGTTTTTCCAAGAACAAACAAAAAACAGAGACATTAGCGTTTAGAGATTAGAATAATTAATTAAACACCTCTAACCTTAAGAAATTTGCAATTTCCTTAGAAATTCAATATATGGATGATTATCATGATAATGTTGAAGATGATATCGAGTTTTTTTTTTTTTTTTAATTCTGACCTTTGGAAAATGACGGGAACGATTCCTCCTCTGTAAATTCCAATTTTTTCCCAAGCGGGTTGTGCCATGTCGAAATGTTTTAGCGGCGGATTGCACCATCCACCGTTGTTGTTGGGTAAGGCAAAGTTTGGTGGGCAGAAATTGGTGGCTGTGATAACCACCGAAGCTCCTTTCTTGCACCACCGTGAGTCCGCCGCATAATCACACGTTATCCTATAGCATTCTCCACAAGAAGCTCCATCGTTGAACAGCGCCGTGCTTAACGCCGCCGTCATTGTCCCGTATCCCGTCGAGTAAAGATCTCCGTACCCACAAGCTCCGCCTGAAAAAAACCAAAAACTATTAATTTCGTTAAGTTATTTTCTTAAAATAAAGTTAAGAAAAAACACTCACTGGGACAGCATTTTGACTCCAATGGATTAGAACTCAAAAATGAAGAAATTGGAGATATATTTGTATGAAGTTAAATTACCCATTGTTCCAGAAGCATCACTTCCTCCATAGAATGTGGCGTGACCATTGGTTAAACCAGAAGGCTTAAACGCATCAACCGCCATAAAAAGAGCGGCCAAAACTGCTAAGCCAGCTAGAGACTTTGCCATGATTACAATTTGTAGGAGAAGAAAGAGATTCTGATGTTGTTGAAGATGATGATCGAGTGAAGGACAGAGAGTTGTTTAAATAAAGGTGGGAAGTGTGTGAAAACTATGTAGTAACAACAAAACTTTACATGTGATCTTATCTTTATCTAGCCTGTGTGTATCTTTATTTATTAATTTATTTATTTTTGGAAATCTCATACATGTGTAGATTTGTTAGTAACAATTAAGGCCGGACAAAAAGAACCGAATCCGAGCATCCGAACCGAATTCAATCTGAAAAGTTATTTTCGAATCCGAACTCCATAAATTATTAATAGAGTGTAAATTTCTAAATCTAAAAATCCGTATCCGAATCCGATTCGAACCCAAAACTTGTTAAAATATCCAAAAATACATAACTACCAATGAAAAATACCATAATTTGAAGATACTACTTTATAAATGTGAGTTTTCTATGTATAACATACACAAAACCAATCCGAATATGAACAAAAAAAACTTGAAAAAATCTGAATCTGAATCCAAATCTGAACCCAATCAAAACTTGATTTTTAGAGTTTTTATAGGGTTTTATAGCTGAAACCCAAACTCGACATGAATCCGAAAAGTTATACCCGAATTTAAACCCGAACTCGGCAAATTATTTCATTAGAAAGTAAATCCCTAAACCCAAAATCAGAACCCGATCAGATTTTATCCAAATCCAAACCCGTAATCCAAATGTCCAGCCCCATTAACAATATAACTCCAAAAGACAGTAGATCTGCAAACTCTGTTTGTAATATGCAGATGGGAGTTTATATTCCCCAAAAAGTTCATACAAATTTTAGATGTGGTTACATTAATATTGGTTTGAACTTATATGTAACATTTTCCTTTGTTAGATAGTAAAACTTTTCTGGATTTTAGAAAAAGACTTTTTTGATATCCGTGTTTATTAATCAGTGTGGTCACCAATACTAAAATTACTAGTTCTAACAAAAGACTCAAATCAAATTGAAAGCCCAACTCCAACTTTTAAACGTAGACGAAAAACAATTAGATCCTAAATATACATATATCCATTATTTAGATTAATATCTTAAAAGTAACATCAAAACTAAGAGAATAATCAGGGGTAAGAAGCGGTGGATTGTATAATTTGTCCTTTAAAATGAATAAAATAAGAAGAAAGAAAGACAAAAGAGAGTTTTTTGTTTATGATATGCGAAATACAATCATGTGCAGGTTGGTCTGTGCAGGCTCACATGCTCTCTTCTCCTAGATTATTAGCAACATGCCACATCGCTTTATTTTTTCTTAATTGTTGTTATTTTTGGTTAATCGTCCCTCAAAACTTGATTTCCAATCTAAGTTGAGGAAGATCACCGCCACGACGTCGTTTGTCGCCTTACACACTTTCGACAACCTCTCTTCAGCCGATAATCTAGGGTACTGTACCCAACAAAATTCCGCTTTGAAAGAAAAAATGGATCCAACAAGTTTAAGGACTTGAGGACCTTGTTTAGATTTGATTAGAGTGTAAGAATATATCTTAAGCTAATTTTAACCAAAGAAAAACAAATCTTAAGCCATTACCAATTTACAAATATAGTATGACAATGACATTGATTATATATGGTCTTGATAGTTGGCAATTGAGTTATCAAAGAGCCCGACGATTATTTATAGTGATTTTTGTCATTATTGAGAAATTAATGAATCAAACAACAAATACCCATCATTAAAAGCGTAACATGAGGTTGTTTTTATTCAAGAAATTGAGACCTAGTTTGGCAGGAATAGACTAATGTATCAATTATTTAACGGTCATACACATGTCTTGTTTTTATTCTTCTGATATTTATGAGTGTTTATCTATCAATTAATAGTAAATTATAAATGGGCATTTAAATTTTATGCATCGCCTGGAAATGATAACATTTCACATGCAAATGTTCTAACAATGAGCCGCCTAATAAAGCTACCTAAATGCGAAAATCTCCCAAACACCAATAAACGAAGTTGAAAAGATTCCAATCTTCTGAAACCAATAAAATAAATATATTTTCCTACAGTGAAACCAAAGTAATCAAAAGGCTCCGGAGGATAAAAATCCTCAATAAAAACACTTAGAATGATGAGCAGAGTACAAAGTAAACTTGTGAGCAGAGAAAAGAGAGACAGACTGAGTAAACTCTACCAGAAAGAGATTTCACCTTTGTCTAAAAATCATCATCGTCTTCCTCGGCCATATGCTTAGCAAGCTCTTCTTCTTGTTGCTTCCTCTCTCTCCTCTTCTCATCGCTCTCTTTCTCCTTGTGAGTGTTAGGAGGAAACCTCAAGGCTCTGACAGCTTCGTTATGCATGTTGAGGCAGAAAGCGATTCTCGAGTTGAATGCAGTTTGTGGCTCATTCGTTGAGTAGATGTCCCCAGTTTCTTTGGAGACCATGCATCCGTTTTTGTGATCGATGGTTGCATCAATCGCTCCATCACGTATGGCCTTTGCCACGATGCTTTCCGCATCAGCCACAGGGTTTTCAGAGTTGAGCCTCAGCTTTTTGGCGACATCGGGTAAGGAGATTCTCGAATATGAGATGCTGATGTTGCGCAGACCCGTCCGGATGACATTGTGACGTAGTCTTACAATAAGGTTGTGGGTTCTGTCCTGAGAAAACATGTCAGAAAACTTCTCCTGAACTGTCCTGAACAGCTCCAAGTCACCAATCCTCACAGCCTGCAAAATTGAAACAGATTAGTAACTGTGAGTCTCAGATTGGTATCTTGTTGCAGCAGATTTCACTAAAAGGTAACAGCATATAGTGAGACAGATCCATTAGCCAGAAAGTTTATTCTTCTCTCTATACAACAGTAGCAAAAAACTGTGTCGCAAGAGCAACAGAGAGCTTGTAACAGAAGAGGAATGTATAGGCCAACAAGTGAAATTAGGAAGAGGTTTAAAAGTAGAGGTGAAGTAGCTCATGTTAATACCAGTTTACTTATCCGCTAATAATAAAATTTAAACAGGTCACAGACTCACAGCAGCAAGATTATGAAGGTAGACTCACATTAGTTAACTCAAAGTAAGGCCTAAGGGCCTTCTCCATCCCCTTTTGAGTGAAGATGGACCGTTCGGGTATTTCTCCCAGCAGAAGACGAACCAGAATTGCCCATTTATTACACTGAATCCTGAAGCCCAGAGCTGCTATAGGAGCTTTCCTGGCTGCCTGAAGGAGGCTCTCTTTCGCATCAGTATACTCGAGCTGAATCGTTCGGATCTTCCCGAGGTAGAACAAATACCTACAAAACTGTAAAGTATATTGTTTGAGACAAAATCCTCTTCTCTTTTCTTCTTTTGAAACTGTAAACAATGGACGGGAAACAAAATAGAAGAAATTTTTCATATGTAGCAAAAAAACACAGGATATATTGACAATAATGGCAAGAGGCAGTGTCAGAGGTATAAACAAAAGAACAAAATGGAACATGTAAGTTGGAACAATGTAAAGGAATAGAAAAGAAAACCGTAGAGCCTCCCTAGCAGTAAATATGACTGAAAATGGAAAAATGCGATCGCAAATGGAGGAAATAATTCTCTGGACAGATTGCAGAAGTAGCATAGGAGGTGATCTTATACATATATATAGAATCTACAGCACCGCGATAACTAAGAGTATGAAAGTATAACCAAGAGCTACCTGTTGGTTTGAATGTGCCTCAAAACGTGGTGCCTTTGATCTTAGCTTCTCTGCCTGGTCGTACAGGTTGTAATGCAAGTAGTTACGAAGCAACAGATTCAGAAGTGTTTCCTGCATTCAAACGTTATTTTTGAGTAAGAAGCAAATAAAAGTTTCACAGATGAATATGGACTGCATGAGCTAAACAAAGACATACCTGACCCAACTCATCATGGCGTAGAGTTGCCGAATGATGCAGGGCAAGGAGAGTACTGCAAGCAGCAATAATCAACCAGATTACAAACTGATTAATATGATGTGTAGGTACAAGTACAAAACTAAAAACAATCAGTCTTTGAGCTACTAACCCGCGAATTTCAGCAAGATCACCAGTTTGCTCGTAGCTCAGGGAATAGTAAAAATAGAGTCTTGAGGCAATCACATCAATGGTCCTTCTGTTTACATTCTTGAGGCGGGCAATGCTTGCTGAGGAACAAGCTTTGGCCTAACAGATGATTAAAAGCATTTCATGAAACTAAAACCACAACAGACAAGTAATTTATGAAACACCCAAAAGAGGTAGCAGCAGTACCTCGTTGTACTTTTTCTGATCAATCAGAAACAGAAGAACAAGGAAGTAGCAGTAAATCTCAAGCTCTGCAGGTAGGTGTTTAGAAGGAGCAACTTGTGTAGCCGATGAAGCTGTATCAACTTCCATGTCATGTTCGTCACCCTAGACCATTACAAGCTCAATATTTCAGTCTCTAAGCCAGTTTCTATTTCAGAGAACTTGTCGTTTACAACATCAAATAATCATCACAGCATGAATCTAAACTCCCTGAAGCCAGAAGCTAATAGAAAGAAGTATATTACGACATCAAAGTAAAGGACTAAAACCCATAAATACCTTAGGAACAAACGAAGAAAGGCGAGAGTGGGATTCGGATCCTGGAACCAAAGCGAAATCCAGGAAAGAAGAGAGCACAGAGCCAGTGAGTTTACGCCTAAGGCCTATAGTGAGACGCACAGCACGAGCAATACGACGAACCTCCTTCGTATATGAACCAGTATCGATCAGTGCTGCAATCTCCTTCAAATCTGGAAAAAAAAAAAAAGAATACCAAAAAAGGTGTGAAATCCAGAAGAAACTTAAGCAAATTATCGCGAATTGAAGCGTCTAGATCGAGATTTACGCTGCATCGTTGAGGTAGAGGAAGAGATGATCGATTGAGAAGGGGTATGGTTATCTTTCATCTCCACGTCCTGAGTCATCTTGCCCAAATCTCGGTACTCTAAACAAAGACGAGAGAAGGTTAGGGTTTTTGCAGAAGCTGCAACTAATCCGGTGAGATTTCACGGATTCGGTTGAAGTTTCAAGCAATTAGTAGAACGAAAAAAGACAGAGAAAGAGAGGGAGAGTAGCTTACTTAGTTGATAGAAGGGAATTCGCGGAGGAGACTGGCGATGATGATGGATTAGATTTGAAGAAGAGCTGATGCTGCTGCTCCTAAGACTTTCCCAAGTATTTTTCTTTTCGTTCAAGACAGCTTTTTTTAATATATTTACTTATATAGATTATAATACAATCTAGATAAGTATCAGCTCTTAATATGGGCCTTAGTTTGCCTCTATTAGTGGGCCTTCCTGAATTTGTCCAAAACATATTCCGCATGTTGGCCCTTTTTTCTTTTTATCAAAGGATGTTGTGGCCCCTGTGGATTTACAATTGTCTTATTAAGATTTCGTTCTTTATCTTTTTATTTTGTTGTTAAAAAACAACCACATAGATATGATACTGAACGTATATAACAACCATATACATATGAATCACTTCTTGGTAAAGTAATCAAAGTTGTTGAATTACTTCTTGGTAAAGTAAACAAAGTTGTTCGTACAAGTCGATCAATACCATAACTTGTAACAATCAAAAGAGAGACAAAATTGAAAATTGAAAATTGGAAAACTGTTAGAAGGAACAAAAGTTGGAAACATCCAAAGATGACGTCCATAAATAAATGAACATATATATATATATATATAACCTAAAGCGACATGAACGAGAGATTATGCTACTACGGCAACACGTTGTTTTGAATTGGAGAGACAAACATAGAGAATGTAAAAAAGATTAATCCATTCAACGAACCCCATCGCTCAAGCAGCAGCCTGAACCGGTGGTCCATTTGATCTGTTGAATCCACCTCGGCCTCCTCTTCCACGAACTCCTCTTCCGCGGCCACGTCCTGTTCCAACAAATCTTTTACATTTAGAAACTCATGACAAGTTGGGTCAACATTATGCATTAAAAAAATATTAGTGTTTTAAAACATCATCGTACCACGGCCCTGAGGAGGAGCATCATATCCATGATCTTGAGGAGGAGGACCGTTGTATCCATAATCTCCTCCATCATGTTGAGCTTCATATTAAGGTGGGGGACCATTGTAACCTCCTCTTCCGCGACCACCACGTCCTCCTCTGCTGCGGTTACTTCCTCTACCATATGACCGCTCAGGCTCCATACCTCCATCATCATGCTCATTGTTCACATATCCGCTTTCCTGGTAATATGAAAAAAAAAAAGCAAAATCCACTCAAACCCTTGTCCACAAATCAGATGCAAAAGCTAAGGTGAAACTAAGATTTTGGGAAAAAATTGCTAAACAATCTTACCTCTGCCACCTCTTCCTCTTCCTCCATCATCATACTCAGCGTTAACATATCCGTTTTCTGGTAACGCAGAAAATGAAATAGCACAGTCCAATCAAATCCTTGTCCAAAAATCACATTCAAACATGAAACTAAGATTTTGGAAAGAAATTTCCAAAAGCAACCGCACCTCTGCCGCCTCTTCCCCTTCCTCTCCCTCTGCCTCTTCTTCCTTTGCCTCTAGGTGATCCCTCTACAAGAGATGGACAGATTATAAACTTATAAAAGACAGCAAGAGTGCAACTGTAAATACCTCGTCCTTCATAATCAACCTCAGCTTGTGGCTTCACCATCTCAATAGGAATTGGACACTGGTAAATGTAACGTCATTTAATAAGATAGTTTAGCATTACAGACAATGTACCTCTCTAGACAGACAACTGCTTGAGACACAAAGTTTTAGCTATTACAGGACCAAATCCCCAACAAAAAAATGAACCACAAATATCAAACCAACAAGCCCTAGAAACTTACCCAACTGAGGATGTATTCAGCTCCACCTTTGAAAGTGTTATGGTTATCATCGACACATGCCTTGTGGTATCCAATCTTCAGGAGAAAAGAGTAAGGTAATAAATAACAAGTCGAAGTAACAAAATTAAAAAAATATCGATTGACTCTAGAGGTTCCCAGGTATCTTCTGTTATGTCCGTGGATCCAATAGATGTGCTCTGGTGAAGATCAGGAATCCTTCTCTGCATTAAAGATTACAAGAACATTTTCAGATACAATGAAAACCTCTTTTGTGTTCAGGAAGGGACAAAAACCAAAAATATACCTTAATCAGCTCAACTATGGTCACACTCTTATTGATAGCTTTTCCCATTGCCTTGAAAACAACTTCATTCGCCCATTTTTCCTATAACGATTACAAAACAAATTCAATTATAAGATAACAAAATAAAGCAAAGGCCAAAACTCAGTTTGTCAATAAATTGATTTGATATAATCACAATCTGCCAACATAACTAAAAACAAAGTCATCTAACCACACCACACTTGACATAACTAATAGTAGTACACAGAATTAGAAACCAGTTACTCAGTAATTTGCTCTTTCAGAAAACAAACTCATGTTTAAGTTTTCTACTAAATCTGACGCAAAACCGTACGAAATTAATCTCTAAGCACCGAAATTAATCATTTTGTTTGTAGCATACGATTACATTAATTGTTAGTTACTTGTTTATTCAATATCCATGCATTTAAAAAAATTATCCAAAAAAGAAAAATGGAATAATCCAGATTAATGTCTATATGGAAGGTCATCGATCAACCAAGTGACCGTACTAACGATTTATGTTTTTAAAATAACGTTAATAAAAATGATCAAAATAAAACTCGAAAATTAAAGTATTTGGTTCACCTCTAAATCTTTTAGTTAAGAAACAATCATTTGTTCATTTGTGTTATTAATAGAAAACTAATAATGCTATTTGTAGAATGTAGACTATGTATTTTAAGATTAGTTTTCTAAATCGTTTTAATAGTATTATTTATGCTGATTGCTTTCAAAGAAAAGGAGAAAATTAGTATTATTCCCGTAATGCTAAATGTTTTCGGTTTAGTTGCACCAGCTGCTGTACCGATGAACCAGTTTTTTTCTTTTATAATGGTCAAGCTCAATATTCGTGGTATAGTCTCTCCAGAGAGATTATCCAGAAGGAAAAAGTCCAAATGCCTTTAACAAAAAAGAAACATAATCACATTCACATGTCATCATTTATATATAGGTGATTTTTCATTCTATAAAATGAAGATTAACGTAGAAGTTAGAGAACTTCGGAAAAGAAACATGCATTCAAGCCAATTTAGAATACCATTACTTTAAATAATGAATCAGTTTCTAATTTTTAAACATACAGTAACTTGAATTTCGTAGTATTTATTTTATAGACAGATTATGGAGAAGTACAAATATAAGTATATATATATATATATATATATATATATATTTGGTGTGAGTTTGGCACAACATAGAAAGTAGTACTAATAAGATGGTTGCGTGAGGAATGAAAGGAAGGTGTCTCGTATGTCTACTTCTGGTGGTTTAACCAGGGGATCAATGGTGTTTCTCCATTGATCCAGATCCATGGGAGAACCAGCACCAGGCAACTCGAACCCATTCACGTAGAAGGTTGGAGTCGCGGAAACTCCTCTGGAAACGCTATACTGCAAACAGAACAAAAGCAAAGCAATTATGGAGTGGATAACATTTATAATGAAAGCTATAATGAGTAATGACAGAAGGTAAGGCAAGCCCAAAATTCATCTCTTGCACACTAAGATAATAGTGACTATGCAGTGAAGGATCGATAACACTCCTTTGGGTTATCTAGTTGATGATATGAACAATAATACACAGAACCAAATCGAATAGGCCATATTAATTCCTGGGCTAGTGGAAGATGTAACTACGTAAAACTGAGAAGGGGAAAAGCTGAAGGGATCACCTTGAAGGAAACCCTAGTGGCAAGATCAGATTTTGAGCTACTGAAGCCAGACTTAAGAAGAGAATGATATGAATTTCCCAATGTAACTGTTCCAAGCTTGATTAGTTTGTCCACAACTGCAGGTCTTGACATGAGTTGTGTTTGCGAGTTGTAAAACAATGCCTGTTTGATAAAATATCAATAAAACCATATGTTCTGATCATAAACAATCATATAAAACCATACCAAACACAACGAAATGGACTGAATGAATAAACATTCATTCAAGAAACAGAACCGCCGATATACATTTTCTCAGCTCGATTTCAGCAAAGTTTAGCTTTCTAAAAACACTAATCAAACCTGATGCTTGAAGATTCCTTCCATCAAATTGAACGAGGAATTGGCGTCTAAGGTATTAACGATGTGTAAGGCCCGAGATGCTACAAATGCATTGTCATGGAAGCTGCAAGATTCAAAAGCAAAGCTTCATCACACAAGAATGAAACATTTTGCATACAACATAAACAATATATGCTACTTTCTCAAACTAATTTTCCATTGAATTTACCAGAAATATTCATGGCATGCGTCGATTCAGGAGAAAAACGAAGGGAAATAAAGAAATCATTGAACATGAAACAACGAAATCAAAAACTCAAAATTAAATCAGGAAAAAGATAAATCAAACACTGACGGTAAAGGAATGAGGTGAAGAGTAAGAGCAACGCGAGATCCATAGTGATCAATCGCTAGCTTTAGCGGCTCCCAAGCGTCTTTACAGTCCGGGCAAACCGGGTCAAAATAGGCCTCGATAAGTATCGTATCCGGATCGATCTTCCGACCCGGTGGGTAAAAGAATCCATCACGCATCGCCGGAGGTATTAACTGCGGTTGTACGACTGTTCCGACGAGGAAGACAACGTACACTAAAGCCGTTCGAATCATCATCGCTTTCACTCTCTCTCTGGATAGATTTTTCTGAGAGAAAAGATTAAAAACTCGGAGAAGGTAGAAATCAACGGCCAGAATTGCTCGGCCAACTCATTCATCCGCAACCGTTGATTTCGATTATGGGTGACGTGGAGGATGTATAAGTAATTGAGGTAGCGGGAATTTTTTTTTTTTTTTCTTTTTGAATTGAGCAATGACAAAACAATTTCTTCCTTTGGTAGAGAAAATCCCTCAATCGATCGTTGGATTCTTAGAATCTTCTTCATCTCTTTGGTCTTCTTCGTTATCGAAGACAACACAAGCTCATGCTCGGATACTCAAATCCGGAGCTCAAAACGATAGCTATATCTCTGCCAAACTCATTGCTTCGTACTCAAACTACAGTTGCTTCAACGATGCTGATCTCATCTTGCAATCGATTCCAGATCCCACTGTTTACTCATTCTCTTCTCTTATATACGCGTTAACTAAGGCTAAGCTTTTCTCGCAATCGATTGGCGTTTTTTCTCGGATGTTCTCTCATGGGTTGATTCCAGATACCCATGTTCTTCCGAATTTGTTCAAGGTCTGTGCTGAATTATCAGCTTTTAAAGCTGGTAAACAGATTCATTGTATAGCCTGTGTTTCAGGGTTGGATATGGATGCGTTTGTTCGGGGATCTCTGTTTCATATGTACATGAGGTGTGGAAGGATGGGTGATGCACGGAAAGTGTTCGACAGAATGTCTGAGAAAGATGTTGTGACCTGCAGTGCTTTGCTTTGTGGATATGCGAGAAATGGTTGTCTGGAAGAGGTGATTCGTATCCTCTCTGAGATGGAAAGTTCAGGTATTGAACCGAATATTGTTTCTTGGAATGGTATTCTTAGTGGGTTTAATCGTAGCGGGTATAACAAGGAAGCAGTGATAATGTTCCAAAAGATGCATCATCTGCGGTTTTGTCCTGATCAGGTGACAATTTCATGTGTTCTTCCTTCAGTTGGAGACGCAGAGAAACTGAATATGGGGAGGCAGATTCATGGATATGTGATTAAACAGGGTCTACTTAAAGATAAATGTGTGATTAGTGCTATGATTGATATGTATGGGAAATCCGGCCATGTCTATGGAATCATAAAACTTTTTGATCAGTTTGAGATGATGGACACCGGGGTTTGCAATGCATATATTACAGGGCTGTCACGAAATGGTCTTGTTGACAAGGCACTTGAAATGTTTGAGCTATTCAAGGAGCAAAAGATGGAACTTAATGTCGTGTCATGGACTTCAATCATAGCTGGGTGTGCGCAGAACGGGAAAGATATTGAAGCCTTGGAGCTGTTTAGAGAAATGCAGGCTGCGGGGGTGAAGCCAAACCGTGTAACAATCCCTTCAATGCTTCCAGCTTGCGGAAATATTGCAGCTTTGGGTCATGGGAGATCGACTCATGGATTTGCAGTACGGGTCAACCTTTTGGAGGATGTTCATGTAGGGAGTGCTCTGATTGACATGTATGCCAAATGTGGACGAATCAACATGTCTCAGATTGTGTTTAATATGATGCCTACGAAAAATTTAGTCTGCTGGAATTCTTTAATGAATGGATATTCGATGCACGGTAAGGCCAATGAAGTCATTAGCATATTTGAATCTCTTGTGAGAACCAGATTTAAACCAGATTTCATCAGCTTTACAAGTTTATTATCAGCATGTGGTCAAGTAGGTTTAACTGATGAAGGACGGAAATATTTCAGCATGATGTCAGAGGAATATGGGATTCAACCAAGGTTGGAACATTATTCTTGCATGGTAAACCTTCTTGGACGCACAGGCAAGTTGCAAGACGCGTATGATTTGATAAAAGAGATGCCTTTTGAGCCAGACTCCTGCGTCTGGGGAGCTTTGCTAAATTCTTGCAGACTTCAAAACAATGTAGATTTAGCTGAAATCGCAGCAGAAAAGCTTTTCGATCTAGAACCCGAAAACACAGGGATTTATGTTCTCTTGTCCAATATATACGCCACTAAAGGCATGTGGACAGAAGTAGACAGTATTAGAAACAAGATGGAGAATCTGGGACTGAAGAAGAACCCGGGATGCAGCTGGATTCAAGTGAAGAACAGAGTGTACACGCTTCTTGCTGGTGACAAGTTGCATCCGCAGATAGATCAAATAACAGAGAAGATGGATGAGATTAGCAAAGAGATGAGAAAATCTGGTCATCGCCCAAATTTGGATTTTGCTCTGCAAGATGTTGAGGAGCAAGAGCAGGAGCAGATGTTATGGGGACATAGCGAAAAATTAGCAGTAGTTTTCGGTCTTCTAAACACACCAGACGGCACACCTCTTCAAGTCATAAAGAACCTTAGGATATGCGGCGATTGCCATTCAGTCATTAAATTTATATCGAGTTACGCAGGTAGAGAGATTTTTGTTAGAGATACAAATAGGTTTCATCATTTTAAAGATGGCATTTGTTCTTGTGGAGATTTCTGGTGATATTAAAAGAAACATGTCTCCTATTGTTTTATCTATATAAACAAATGTCTCGGTTCAGTTAAATAAGCTGCTTGGAGAAATCAGTCCCATAGTTCATACAAATTATATAATTCATCAAAAGCTTTAGAACGGTGAATGGAATAAAGATAGAATAAATTTATAAAATCTTGGAGAGCGTAAATTCAGATAAGTCTCGGACACTACTGAACAACAATTGCTTGTGTGTTGTGGGTTTGTAGCTGTGTTTAGAGTTTCTGGATAAATTTGAGAGGAAGTTTTTGATGCAAGGCGCATATGATACAAGAAACATCTTCCAGTTCCTCGACTTGGCATGGACACTGCTCCGTATCTTCCCACGTGAGCTTCTTCACCGTATTCCGGCCAAAACACTTGATCAATTCTACAGCCGCGACGCCACAAGCTAAGTCTTTTAAAACTACCTCCTATTCACCTATTCTTTGGAACTTAAATCATATCGAGAGAAGAAAAACAGATTGATTGCGTGAAAAGATTTTTTAAAAAAACTCAGAGAAATGTGAATTTGGGATTTTTCTTTTGTTTTTCATTTGTATAATAAAGGTTTGTGTAGGAAAACTTCGTACAAAACGATATTTATAAGCCTTCTGCGTCTGTCTTCCAAACTGCTGAATCATGTCTTTTTGTTGTTGTGTAATAATCTCGTCCTTCAGTTTTACATGTAAGTGCTATTATTGGTGCATCCTGTTGGATAGTATATGCTTGAGAACATCGACTTTGGCTACCTCATAATAAATGTTATATGCTGATGATAACCACCACAGATGGGTTAATGACACAAACCAAACTAAGAATGGTCGGTCCATTTGATACTTTGGGGGTAATATAACAATTCAGCTTTCACATTAAGATGACATTCTTTTATTTGATTCTGTTCTAATCACAAATAAAGGAGACGACAAAACTAAGTAATTCACAACTTGTGTTCAAAGACACAGGACCTTATGGTATACAAATGAGCAACAGTCACTCTAAGCCTTTCTAATTTAGTCTAACAAATTCCCTATCTTTTGGTATTCTCTTATGTAAACCTTGAACCCCATCAAAACAAACAATGCACTGAGCCGCAGGGACAAAACAAACATAAACTCTGTAATTTTTGGTTCCACCATGAAAGGAAATAGTATACTGTCCTGCAAATAAATAAAAAAGATAAATGTCAGAATTAAGAGACAACACGCGGTACTTTATCTTATAGGCACATCGATAACAACTTATATAACCCGCAGTTTGTGTTCATATGTGTGTGTGTAAATGCATAAGCTTTAGGAGAGAATTATGTCGAATTAAAGATATTAGTTGATGTTTACAACTTTTTGATCACTGATGATAAATGATTCCTCAAATCCTGAGATAAAGATGATCATAATGGACAAAATTTCTTGTTTGAAACTTAGGAGGAATGGATCGATACCAGCAATCAAACACACTAGATTTTGTACTCGCCAACATGCATCCATTTGGTAGATGACCACTTGTTCCCTCTAATCACAGGACATCCACCTAGAATCAATAACACAAATATTAGCAACCACACCCTCAATGGTATCGGAAATAAAAAACAAGATCTAGAAAAGTGTTTCAAATGAAATCCAAAAGTAAAGGTAATATACCATGCAAGCTTGTAGGATCTAGTGTAGTATCTGGCCTCATGCTCCAGAAAAGCAATGCATCGCCCATTCTCGGCTTTACGGAAAGTCCCTTTTTGGCACACTCAGAGAGCTCGTTATACCATGGTACAGAACTAAAATTCATATTGGCAGCAGGAAACACTGTTTCACCGCCTTCGTCAACATCCGACCTGTCAAATAAGGTATTTGAATACAAGATCGGCAAATACTAGAACATGGCAACCATAAAAATAAGAAAATAGAGTTGAGAAAATCTTACAGATACATAAGCATTGTAGCCATCCGTTGACCTCCATTCTTAGTGTTGAACTCGTCAACAAAGTAATCATAGTGTGGTTCATACTTTTGCCCTTCTTCGTAGTGAAGCACTTGAAGTCCTTCACCATGATCTATAGATTCATAAATTCATCATGCAGGAGGAAACTTATGATCTCATTCTGACACCATTTAAGATATATTAGAGATGAATGGATCTCTATGAAATCAAAATTTCAGAGATAATGAAAGTCCAAAACTGCAATTTGATAATTGAAAAGTCTCAGATACCTGCTGGAATAAAGGTGTAGTCTGCTATTCTTTTCTCAATGGTCTTAATGATTTTGTCCCTTCCTCTCCTAAGGAAAGTCCCTGAGCTTGTTCGAACCCTGAAATGTGTTTTTCATTTCACATATCACACCAAAGACTTATTTTTTATTAAAAAATATATTACGAGACATGAAGCAGCATGGAACCTCACCTGCTATCTTTGCTTTTGCCGGTTTGGCTATCAACAACAGCTGACTTCACCATATGTGGTTTGGCAAGACTGATTAAATATTCACATTCTTCCTTCGACTGGTCCAAATGAATAGTTAATTAACTAATTTTCAAGATTTGATTTTTGGTTCAAACATGCATCAATTAAAATTAACAGACAAGGATCAAACTAAAACCCAAACAAACAAAAAAGCTTGAACAAGGAAATTCAATTTAAAGACTTATGAATATTCAATATAACTGTAAACAATCATTGCTAAAAATCTTCAATTAATCGAATAATAAATCTGTTGAATTAAGAATACTAACCAAGAAATTGTGGTAGACGAAAGCTCTGGGTTCCCAAGAAAGCACTTCAGTCCACTGGTCTCCTCTCCTCCCAAGTCCTTCACTTCTGAATTCAGAAAAAAAAAACGAAACAAATTTAATCAAATATTCCAATTAAAAATAAAAAATCAGGCAGATCAAGAATTGGACAGAGTTGATGCAAACTCACCTCTCAGTAGCAGCTCGTCGAAAATAAGAGAGATCAATAGGAGAAGATTTATCGTTGTCAATTGGAAGAGAGAAAATCCCAAAAGCCAAAAGCATTAAGAGAACAATCGTTAACATGAATAATATAAACAGAAGCATCATCAATGTCGACCATTTTCTTCCCTGAAATCGCGAGTGTCTTAGTTTCGCCATCAACCAACCCAATACACGAAGAGAGATAGAAATCGATCGAAATGATGAATCCTAAAACCCAGAGATGCAGAGAAAAATTAACAATATCAAATTTATTTCCAACTTATAATTTTGCTTCCTTATGAGGATTTTTTTTTTGGGTCAAAGTCTCTTTCCTCATGTCTATCTCTTTTCTAAATACTGGGAATGACATTTATACCCTTCGATATGTTATGGTCAGATGACGGTCGGTGGTTGATAGATATGGATTATTTCGTCCTTTCATCACAAATTCGTTTCAGGCAGCACAATGTTTTACACCTGAAGCTAACCAATGGGCGATTGTTGATTAATATTATTTCGTTAAATAAATTATGTTTTCTAGTTATTTTATTTCCCAAAATGATTATGCTGATTAGAGAACGAGAAAGTTCATCCGTCAACGGAAGTTTCCAACTTTCCAAGTAACATCATAATGCGTTTTACCCAAAAATTAAAATTAAAGTCACTTTCTCTGTCTTATTAGATAAGACAAAAATTTTAGTTATATTTTTAAAAACTTTTTAGCCAATCAAAATTAAAAACATAAAATTTGATATTTAATTATATTATATTTATTTTAAATTATTATATTTGAAATATTTTGTTAAAATATAAAATTATAATTCATCTATCATCTTTGGTTGATTTTATTTTAAAATTATTTTAAATTATCATACAATATATATATATAGTTAATAAAAATATAAAATATCATATCTACACTATTATTTGAGCAATATTGAAAAGAAAAGAACCAAGTTTCATGTGTTATATTACATAAATTGTCATTGGTATTTAATCTTTTTAAATAAAATCATTAAAATTACAATAGTAATCACAAATTAATATAATTAAATTAAAAAATTGTAAATAATATTTTAAATAATATAATTAAATAATTAAACTCACTTTCTTTCCCTTACTAAATATAGACTAAAAATGTAAATATTTTTTTTTAATTATTAACCAATCAAAATGAAAAACTAAGATTTGATATCTAATTGTACCATACTATTTATTTGAAGTTCTTATATTTGAAATTTTTTGTTAAGATTTAAAATTATGATTCTTCTATCATCTTTGTTATTTTAAATTATCATATTACATATAGTTAATAAAATATAAAAACTTTCTACATATGTTATTAATCAAATTTTTAGAAACGGAGATATATTACTTAATCGATAAAAAAATGTGTTCAATATCCCACATCGGTTAAAAATTTTGAACAATGATTTTTAAATAAAGTCATTAAATGTACAATAATAATCATAAAACTAATATATTTAAATTAAAATCAAAAATAATATTTAAATAATTATTAATTTCCAAAAAATTAAACTCACTTTCTCTTTCTTATTAATTATAGACAAAAACTAAAATTAATGTAAAATGGTTAATCAATCAAAATTGAAAAACTAATATTTGATATCTAATTATATCATATTAATTATTTTCAGTTATTATATTTAAATATTGTTAAGATATAAATTATGATTCATCTATTATTTTTGTTTGATTTTATTTTCAAATTATTTTGAATTATCTTATAATAGTTAATAAAAATGTAGATTTTTTTACATATGTTGTGAATCGATTTTTTAGAAACAAATATATATTACTTAATCATTGAAGATGATGAAGTTAACAATTGGAAAACACGAAAGGCAACATATTAGATGATTCTCAAAACGGTAAAAAAACTTTTGGAACACAAGATCAAGAAGCTTTTGGGGCACAAAATTAAGAAAAAGAAATTGCAAGCATATGAATACGGAGATAAACAATGGGGACGTGGAGAGATGCAACTAATAATGAGATTTAGATATAGTGATAAGGTTTCTAGTTTTTTTTAAGATGTTTTTTATAATGAAATTTATGGATTGTTTTTTATAAAAACTCAATCCAATAACAGCCCCATAGCTAATAACCATAAATTCAAAGACGATTTCTTGAATTTAATTTTGAAAGAATTAGTTTTTCTTTTCTATCAATTTAAGGATATACAATTTATTTTTTGAAAATCAAATTACCAAAGCCGAGATCATGCACGAAAGGCCTAGCTATTAGAAAAGACAATGAATGACATTTGAAATTTATTTCTACATCTCTCCATGTCATTTTCAAAGTGAATCATCACGATCTGGGATAAGGATCATCACTATCTGTTACACATTAAAAATGCGTCGGACACTAAACCTATGCACTATTATGTAATGAATTGCCTAAACTTGGGGAAACAAAGGGGAAATGTCTTGTTATATTTTCATTATATCTAATCATAACTCGGAAAGATTCACGTGATTTTTTTTTAGTTTAAGCAAAACGTATAATATTTTGTCCTTACATATATTATACGTACCAATAATTCGAAATATTCTGAGAGCATGCGACCACGCGCGCGTCTCCGCTTTCCCACCACTAACTCCCATGCGACAAACTGTAAACCTAAAAAGCGTCTTTTGATTTCTTGTCAAGACACTAATTTCTTTAAATTAATTAATCAAAATTAATTTTCTAAGCCAAAAACCGTAAAACAAAAATTAGACACTCACATCAGTTAGTCAGTACTCGGTAATCAACTACACTCACAGGCTGTCCGCTGTCTACACATTAATCTACGAACTTGCCCTTCTAATCAGTTTTAAACAATTGAAAATGTTAATAATCCCCTGCCTCGCCGCCGGCGGAGAATTCTAGGGCCAGTAAGAGTAATAATTCTTAAAACACAAACCAAACTAAACTTAAACACACAAAAAAAGTACATTAACCAAGTTGATTTACTAAAAATTAAGAAAAACGAAAACAAAAACAAATTTTAGATCTGAAGACAATTCTCCATACGGCGGAGAGATTTTCTACCTTTTGTTTGTTTCTCAAGAACTCTCCGGCGGCGATGAAGATTCCGGTTTTCTGCAGAGAATCATATGCATCGGAGAGAATATTCCGGTCTCACCTCCTCTGGTTAAATAATCAGCGGTCTTAAACAACATCTCGTGAACATCAACGGTTCCTTTTGGTGCAACTCCAACAGCAGATAGAATTTGAACCACGATGTGATTTCTCCAATAAGCAAGCCGACCCATCTTAAGCCGAGTCCACCACGGCTGAGCCGGTGGAGCCGCCAGATCTTTCTCTTTCACAACCTTAAACCCAACTTTCCTCGCCGTCTCGGCTATATCCACGTAAGCCCGAAGCCCAGGAAGCGCATCACCTCTCTCGATCCCCTGGATGACCTCCACGTGTTCATCATCCTCCGGCTTAAATTTCTCCGTCGTAACCCACTCATACGATACATACATAGATCCGGGTTTAAGTACTCTGTAGATCTCAGCGTAAACTTCTTCTAGCTTAGGCGCGTGACAAGTCGCTTCAATCGAATACGCGCCATCGAAACTGTTATCATCGAACGGCATCTTAAGGAAGTTACCACACACGACCTCACAAAGCGCGTCGAGTCCAGCTTTTTTATTGTGGAGACGAGCTCTGTTCACCTGATACTCGTTTATCGTAATCCCCACGACGTTAGCTCGCGAGTGTGATGCAATCGCTCGCATCGGACCACCTACGCCACATCCAACGTCTAGGATCTTTTGACCAGGTTTGACTTGAATCAGATCTACGGCCATCTCTTCGTGGAGGCGCGTGGCGTCTTTGTGAGATTTTCCGGGGATTGAAGGAGAGAAGTGGAAGGATTGTCCCCATCCCCACTCGTAGATGTCAGTGACGAGATTGTAGAAAGTGTCGACGAAATCTGGAACTTTCTCGGCGGTTTCGATTTCTTTTGGACGGCGGAAGAAAGACCAGTACTGTTTGTAGTTGTCTTGGACTTTCTCGGCGGAGATTGAGCCGCCGGTTAGATCGACGGCTCGTTTTCCCTTTCTCTCTGCTGGACCGAGGACGCAGAGAAACCAGTAGATACCGAAGGCGACGAGAGCGCCGGTAATGAAGAGTGTAACAGAGTCCATTTCGTTAAGAAGAGATGAAGAAGTGAGAGAGAGGCAGAGGAAACGTCCAGGTTTACGCCTCTTTTACTTCTATCCGGATTTTTGACTGGAAATATACGTTTTAAGATACAGAGAAAATATATTAGACTCTTTAGAAATATCATGAAAAAATCAAATCCAAATTGTTGTCTATACCAAAGAAAGACAGATATCCAAAATGATATTAAATTAAAATAAAAGATGACCCCCCCCCCCCCCCCCCCCCACTTTCACACCAAATTAAATTAAATTAAATTACATAAAAATTTAATTAAAATCCAAAATGACAAAAAAAAAAACAAAATTCAGTTGTCAATTGAATTTCTATTTTTTTAATTATTTATTTTTTACCCTGCCAATTGAATTTCTATTCTTCTTTTGTTTAAGCCTTAAAGGGTATGCCAACAGAATTTACTGCAACAGTAAAAAAGGTATTTTTATTTAACTATTTTACAGAAAAAATTTCCTCGGATAATAATAAATGAAACAAACGACTAAATTCGAGCGTTTTCAGTTTTTTGGTACTGTGAAGTAAATGTGAAAATATATTTTGTGGTGAATTTATTGGTCTACGTTTATTTCGCATTCCAAATATTAATGGGAATGGTGCCTGATTTGGTCTTTGACTTCTCTTTATGACATGCATATCCACGTTTCTGGCAAGCAAGTATTAAATAAAACGCTTTAAAATGATTTGCATTTAAAGAAATTTTTTGAAAAATCTCCAAACAAGTACTAGTATTTTAAAATCTTATCAAGAAAAATCAATAGTACACCCTCTGTTTTATATTAAGTGTTGTTTTACAACTTAAATTTTGTTTCAGTATAAATGTGTTTAGTGCAGAATTTTGTTAAAATTTCTAATTTATTCTACTATTTGATTGTATTAACCAATGAGAAAATATATAGTACTTATATTAGTAAGGAAAAATAATTTTTTATTATTTTTAATATGTATGACATATAATGAAGTAAATGGAGTAACAATCTAAGAAAAAAACATTACTCTATGTGATTAATGAAATATGTATTTCGTTAGACCAAATAAATGAATAGAAAAAAATGGTGTGTTGACCAAAATAAAATAAAATGGTGAGGTCCCCAAATGAGGTGCGTAACGCCAAATTCGAACTATGGCCGTCTTTGAGGGAATCACGTGTGGTTGATCGGAGGAAGAGTACAGTGTGCTTTTCTCATTAATTACAATCATTGAATAATAAGATTAATGCATTTAGACACACACTAGTATAATAGTAGGAAATTTCATAAAATATTAATTTGATTACAAACTGTCAACATATATTTACTTTGAGAAAAACATAAACCCTGAAAAAAATGCATATTTTGAACAATACTGTAATATTTAATTTATGAAATTTCCATAATTTCATTCAGAATTATGAATACACTATATATAATAGAAATCGTTCAGAGTTAGTATCACATCTCTAACAAAATGCATGGTTCTTGAGAGTTGAGAAGAATAGTTTTAGCTGATAATTAAGTTATATAGCATCTCTATTTCTAAATTATCTTGCTTATTAACTCTATATTTTGTAGTTTAAAAAGGCCCATATTATTTGTATCCTAGTATTTACATAATTACATGGTGAATTCAAGTTTTAAAATGAAATATGGTCGATGTATTTAATACCGCACTTATATAGCATTGAGCCATTGACCACACCAACAATATTTGCTACAGCAATTCATGAAAATATTTTTATAGAAAAAAATTGTTCAGCCAAGTAGACAGTAGAATTTGGTTTTATAAAAGCAAATAGAAAAGCAAAAGTAACACTGATAATACTAGAAAGAAAAAGAAAGAAACAATTGATGAATGTACGGACATGAGAGAGAAGTACCGACCAGAGAACGGGAAATCACATGGAAACTTCTTTTTTTATAACGAGACTTTTCGAATTGCTTATATAACTCGCTTATCTACCTCCTTTTTATTTTTATACAATAATAATAAATAGGATCGTTAAAAACCTAAAATAAATCTAATGTAAAATATTAATAATAACTAATAATGATATAAACTAAAAATATATTAAATAAACAATTCTAATTGTCGCGCTGCACATTGCAGAGTACTATCTAGTTTGTTTAGTAAATTGAAATCAGCACATCATAAACTAGGGATCAATGAGACAGCTGAAAAGCTGAAAAGCTGATAAGCTAAAAACCCTTCTTACGAAAGATAAGAGTTGAGATGCTGGATTTATACACTTTACATTATGTAACATGTTATTGCTACTTTTTAATATATTGTATAAATGTTTAATCTCTGGATTATAATTTCCAAAAGATGATCTACATCTACAAAATCAATAGTCACTTGTGCAAAAACTGATGCATTCTCTAATTGATACGTACACTTTTTACTAGTTGTCAACACTACAATTTTCATAATTTTATTTTTATTATTAAAATTAATCTATTATTACGGAAAAAATAATGTATAGTTAAATTGCTCCTCATTTTAAGCAAGACCACGATATTGGAAGATCTCTTATTTAGTTATTTCTCCCAACTATCTCATCTTCTATTCTTTCACGTCTATTCTCCACGATTACCTCCTTTCTCTTTTTCAATAAGTCAAAACTGCTGTTGAATAGAGAATCTCCTTAACCCAGTGCTCCAAACGGGGAGATGAAAGCAAATTAGTTCGGATCCTCCTACAGGTTCCTGCAGTAGATTGCAAGCAGAAAATGTTGAAGAAGCATCAACCTTTGATTATAAGTTATCTCTCTATCATTGAACTCATTCTTCTCAATCAAGGTGTGCTTCTTTATCTATTTTCCACTGATACTTGCTCTTCCTTCTTATGTTCACTCTCATGATTCAAACGATAATGTCTCATTTCAAACAGTTTTTTTGTTGGTTTCCATCTAACGTTTTCCAAAATTCTGACCAGACAAAAGATCCAATAAACTACATAAAATAACTGACATTTTCTTAGCACATCAGATGCTCGACAAATTAACTCTCTGAATTGGTTAAATTCTGTAGGAAACAAAACCAAGCCAAACACGCACACATTAGATGTATTAACATTAGTCTTCTTAGAACACCGATGGTACGTATTAATTATTGGACTTTCATTTAGTGATAGGGGTATGAGTTATCAAATGTTACTTTTCAGACATTCTTTTTTTTTAAACATGCTTTTGATTAACAAAAACAGAGACATGGCTTTTGATTAACAGAGAAATTCTCTGACTAACTAGGGGATGATTTTTGCAAGTAACGTATTATTGCTTATCATCTAGTTAACGAATGAATTAGATTAGTTATCACTTTCTAGATTGAGGTTACAGATCTTCACTTGAAATTGTCGTAACTTTAATATTCCATGATTACTTTTAGCCCAAAATACATAATAGAAATAATAATAAGCTAAATGCTGTAAGGTTTATACCTATTTATGTAGCTGAGTTTATATTTATTGTAACTCATTTTACACATACTGTCGTTAGGTCTACACCTCGTAGCTGGGTTTACATATGTATTATAGGTAAGTTTATAAAGTTTTAACTTTTAACCGAGTTTATACATGATAAAATTATGTTTATATCTGTTATAATTGGATTCTTACATGTTGTAGTTGTACGTGTAGTTTGGTTTATACACGTTACAATATACAACTGAATTTATACAAAGTAAATATCTTTATACTTTTCGTTTTCATATATCGTTATACTTGTTAATTGCTATAATTAGATTCATATATGTTATGGCTTTGATTGGTCATGGATATAGAGAGGTTATGTATCAAGAACTCCAAATGAGTCTAATATCTACCTAGATAGCCCTATAAAAAGCGCTTATTCTGCACTTTTTCTACTATTTACTTTATGATCAGACTCTGAAAAAATTAGGGCGAGACAAAAATCTACACATAGATTATAGATAAATCAATAAAACACCATTTTTGGAACCAGTCACATTACAACAATCACGGTCCATTGGATTTAACACTCTTTTGAATTACAAAAGACTTAATGTAATGTAAGAATGTGAAAGAATAGCCTCTACCTGAATCCGAGACTCTCTCACTTACACAAACATTTTAATTAACAGTGACTTTACCGACCATACCAGCACCCTGATGCGGCGAGCAATAGAAGCTGTAAGTCCCAGGCTCAGTCAAAGCAACCTCGTACGTCTCTCCCGCAGCGTTGAGTAGAGCTTGCTCGTCCATCGAGATCTTGGTGGCGTCGACGCCACTTGGGATCTCGTCTTCATCAAAAACAACATTGTGTGGGAATCCAGCATTGTTCTTGAACACAATCTTCTCTCCTTTCGCTACAGAGAAGTCGTTAGGGACAAAAGCTAACGACCCATCTCCTCCTCCCAAGAGAACTTCAATTGCCATGGCGTTTCCAGCCAAAGCAATTGAAGCTGCAGCCGCTACGCCCACAACTCCGAAGTCTTTTAGAGATGACTTCACGGTGAGCTTCGGTGATGCAGCAGCAGCCGTGGGGATTCTCACGGTGGCGGAGGATTTGATGGTTGCGGCTTTAAGGCCAGTGAAAGATGGGATTGCGACGGTGGTTGAGGTTACTGAAGCCATAATGAAGATTCTTTAGAGTGAAAGATTTTTTTTTTGTTTGTTTATATTTTTGGTCGATTGAAATTGTGAGGTTTATGAGATTTATGTGGTGAAAGATAGAGAATGAGATCGAACAATGGATGGCTCTAAAAGCAAACTCCATAGAAACGAGTTATCTGTAGAGACGCGTTGTGATTGGTTGGCTCAGATACTGTCTGTCGTGACGTGGCATTGTGCGGTGGAGATAAGAATATTAGATGACTTGGCATTTGCAGATATTTTCTTAAAAATATGGGCCTATTACAAAAAGGGACTTAACTGGGCTTTCAATATCTTAAAAGTTAAAACCGTGAAGAACACGTTCCAGTGGTATTTTTCCAATTTTTATAATTTATTTATTATTTATTACAATCTTAAAAAATTAAACTACAATAAAATATTAGGATTGTGTGATCTTCTTCTCCTGCCAAAACAAAATTGTAGACGGAAACGAAATCAATGGGAACTTCAGAAAATTCGAGGGAACATGTCCCGATCGAATCCTCGATGATATCGGCGGTGCGTTCGGCATGGGAGATGTTGGAGGATCCGCGTGTCACTTTATTAAAGGAATGTATAATTCTCCCTCCGGCTTTCGCCTCTCCGGCGCCGCTCAGGCAGTGCGGATGAATGCTCCGCGATTGGAGGAAGCTTCGCCGTATGGGGTGGTCTCTACTCGACCTTCGATTGCGCTATGGTGTACGCGAGACAAAAGGAAGATCCATGGAACTCGATCTTATCTGGCGCCCCCACTGGAGGACTCCTCGCATTGCGTCAAGGATTTTCCGCGTCCACTCGAGCGGCTTTAGTCGGAGGTGTGTTATTGGCTCTTATAGAGGTGAGCTGTGATCGCGTTAAACAGGGGTACGAGTGGTTCGCAGCACGAGGGGATTTTAATGGAGGATGCTGCTTCGGTGCCATATGGTATGCCTATAGGTCTGCCGAGTCAGGTATATGGTCAGTCCGTACCTGAGGCTTCTTCTGGTTCGGAGGCAGGTTCGGGATCTTGGTTTGGGAGTTGGTTTGGGAATGGGAAGAAGAAAGAAACTGAGGAGAAATCAGGGAGCAAAACTCAGATTCTGGAGAGCTTTGATGCGCCTCCTGTGCCGACTTATGAGTTTTAAAGTGATGAAATTGAGGTCTGGATTTGTTACAACTTTTAAGTTAGTTCTTGATTTCTAGAACTTTGACCCAAACACATATATTACTCGAACTATATGTTTTTTTAAGTTAGAGCTTAATTGTTGTCGTCGACTCAGATTTCGGTTATGTGTAAAATTACCAATTACAATTACTGTGTCCTAATAATTCTTGTTCCCATTTGGGTTGTGAGAGTTCATCTGACTTCTGGGAATTTTCATATCGCAAAATTGGCTTGATGGGCTCGATTTTTTTTGCTGTGGTTTTATAAAAATTCGTGCTCGCTTCATCGTACAAACAAAAGTGCTTATTTTGACTTGAGATTTTTACCCGAGTTACTCTTGGTTTCAGTGATGTTATTGAGTTATCATAGTTGTGCCTAATTTCCGATGATTTTGAAGTTAAATCAGCTTGGCTGTGTTTGTTAAGAAGAGTTAAACAATAGTCAAACACGTGCTTATTCACTAACAAAATTAGACAAAAAAATGAAGATCTCATATGACAAATACAGATATATATATAAGCATAATTAATTATTAAAATTATAATAAAAATTTATATATATTTAATTGTTTGGTGAATATTTTTGGAATAAGTTTGACTAAAATAAATGGATGTAGGCGTTGCATCATAACATTAAAGTAATGACTTTTCATTCATATTTATTTTATTCATAAGTAACACATATGTGTATCCGTTAGTGAATTAAATATTTTTGTAAATTCAATCAAAAAGATATTTTTTTTATTTGAGTCTAACCACAACGCAGACATAGCACATTTACCGCTCGATAAAACTTTAAATATATTATGAAAACAAATCAATGAAAAATCTAATTTTGATTTCATATTGTCTTTCGTTTTCTTTGAACGTTTAAAATAATATTCATAATATTATCAAATAAAATTTTTTCGATGTGCATAACATCGAGATTGTGGCTCAATAAATGAATATTCCAGTAAACCAAATCCAAAAAATAATTTTTGTGTCATTTATGTTTATCCACCGGCACCATAAATAGGAGCATGCCCATTACCCTTACAGTAAGAAGTTTTTTTGGCATCGAAATCTTTTAACTACTTAAATATACTACTACCGTCTATCTTAGGAGATGGACCATCAAACAATTGCTTATCTGTCGTAAACATTACCTTATATCGACGATAAGGATGATTACTCGGTGTAAACCTTTTATAACAATCAAACCAAAACGTCTTTCTTCCATACTTTAATTGAAATGCATAAATTTTATCTTGGTAATACACGATAAGCTTCCATGAATTGTTCATCCATATAACATACCATATGCTGGAAAGATGCTTATTGTCCATATAAAAACCACACGCATCTTAAAATTCTGCTGGCATGACAGATCATACGCTTTAACACCATGATTTCATAGCATCTGTAACTCATAGATCAATGGTTGAAAGAATACATCGATAATCTCCTCGGATGCTCTAGACCGGGAACAAGAACAAAAAGGAATAAAAACTCTCTACACATGCACAAAGATGGAAGTAAGTTGTAAAGTGTAACGATTATAAACTACAATGAATACTGCATTTCATGCTTTCCAAATGGGTTGAAATCATCTATACATAATCTGAGGTATACATGCATTCTCTCAAACGCAAAATCTGAATACATTAATTGAAAATGTTTTCACGCTTGTGCATCTGAAGGATGTGTAATCTCTCTTTATTGCATATGCTCTTCATGTCATCTCATTGCCTCTATCGTGTACTGAGATTGATATAATCTCTTCAACCTCTCTGTTAATGGTAAATACTATATCCGTTTATATGAAATTTGAATTCTACCACTAGTCTTTCTAAACCGAGAATTACAACAAAATCGACATTTCTTACGGTTTTATATTTTCTCTAATATATCATACAGTTGTCGATGCACACATCTATTATCTGCTATGACAAACCAAGACTAGATACAAGTATATTTACCTCGTAGTATGATGCTGATGAAAGATATTTTCGGTCAATATATTTTTTACAAAATCTTCTATCGCATCAACACATTTCTCCGCCAAATTGTAATCCGTCTTAATGGTCATCATTCTACTGGCACATGATCAAAGTGACTGGCCTTCTCTACAACCGCTATATAGCGGCTGTTTCGTTGTATCTAACATATCAAAAAAAATTTGTGCTTATAAATTTGGGTTTTCAATATTATCTCCATTTACAACGGTCGATTGCATATTCTCTCTTAACGCATCATTCACCATCTCAACGGTACCTACACCAAAATCTAATTTCATTCTATGTTCTTATAAGTTATCTACAACATATGGTTCACTAGTATTACCATAATCATAATTTGTTTTCCCGTATATATATAAAATCTTGTAACCCAACATAAACTCATTGTAATACAAATGCCTCCAAACAATTTTTATCTTAAGAACATATATATTTCAACTTACGAGTTTTTTCTGCTCCCGATTGATTTACAACCAATTCCGTGGACTAGCGTATATCTCGAACATATTCTTCTTTCAATATGTTTGATTTTGGATCCATAATTGTTTCACCAATCCATGATAAAAAATTTATAGAAGATGGCATCTTTTTCATTTTTTTTGTTTAAGTAAGATATTATTTTGTGAATGCATATAGAAATGTGGAAACATATATATATAAGCTCGTTAGCCATAAAATACAGTCGAAATATTTGAATTTTAAATGGCTATATAACGGTTATATTAATGTTCATATATTTCGACGGATTTGCCCATAGTCCGCCGAAAATCCATCTAAATTTTCAAAATTTAAAAGTTTATAAAACGGCTTTATCAACATTCATATGTTCATACGGACTGTTGGCAAATACGTAAAAAAATTTCGACAGAGTCTCAGCATACCTGTTTTGTTGGAGCAAAATCAAATTTTTTACGGCGGAAAAATCCGTAAAAATATCAGTAAAATTTACGATAGTTTTGTTATAGTGTATACAGAAAAATATCTAAACAATAAATGTATGACTTGCGTCTTTTTTCTAAAGATGATAAACAAGTTTGTTTAATTAAGCAACAAACTCTAGCGGAAACACAAGAAAATTATGAACTATTTTCTAACTCATGATCAAAATAAAGCAAGCAAGGGATATATATATACAACAAACAGAAGTTATATACTAAACGAAGGAGTACACGTAGTCTCTACTACTGTTTCTTCAACTTCAAATAGAATTAGGGAACATCATAATAACATCGTGGACTTCAAAACAAGATGCTTCTTCTTTCCCCATTACCATGTTCTCAAAGTAAATCAAAACCTCTATTACCTTTTTGGAATTCTGGGTCCTTCTCTTTTTCCTTAGTGTTTTAACTTCTTTTGTCTAGAAAATGAAACATTAAAACCTGCACTAGTCAACCTTCTTATGATATAGTACTCCAAAGGTTATATACACTAGAAAGAAAAAAATTTCTTTTTATATATATACAAAAAAATCATGTACCATAACCAAGAAATGTAAATGATCTAGATCAACATAAATAAATCAGTCACTTAAGAATAAATGGAGCAAGAGAATAGTTCATCCGAAAATTACCCCAGATTGAGGCTCATCGCCAAGAAACAAGTCAAGATCATCAGATTCAAGACTGATGAATTTTTATATAGATCAAGAGAGTTTTACGAAGAAACCCTAACAGATGTCTATTGGCAGTATGTCCACCTCCTTTCACTCATAAGGTTGATACATACACTTATGCACATGCATATATGTCTATAAGGAGGTGGACAGAATGCCAAAGAAGTCTGTAAGAAACTCTTTGTCAAACCCTCGTGAAAGGAAATGAATGAAAGTTTAAAGATCCAATCTTTTTCTAGTATTCTTTAAGGAAACCCTCTCATGAAATTGTATTCACTACATGGAGCGAGACACAAAGAAGTCTTGTATTAGATGGTATAGTGATTGAGAGAAGGTGGAGATATTTATTGATATTGAGAGAGAGAGAGAGAGAGAGAGGTAGATGGGTTCTCTTTGTAATGGTTATATATATATATATATATAGGTTGGCTTAAAACCCTAGATGGGTTGTAAATGGAACAAGAGAAGAACGATAGGATTTATGATTTGAAAAGACCTAGACCTAACAACCTCAACAGAGAGAGAGAGAGAGCGAGAGAGAGATTAGAGAAAAATGTGGTTTTCTGGGAAAAATAAACTCATTTGTTCGTTGTAAAGGAGGCTGTGAATAGTTCTTTTTGGGCTTTCATTTTTTTCGTTTTATTTGTCCACCAAAATAGATAGTTAGGAACTTTCAATGGGGTTTACCTTTGCGCCTACCGTTTCCGTTTTCTTTTCTTTTTTCACCCTTTTTCCCGGATAAAGAAACGTTGATGTTGGCAGTATGTACGTAGTACTAGTACACAGTGAGACCCAAGGTCCCAAGCACATATAAATGAACTTATATAAAATAAGAACATAAATAAAATAGAAGTAAAAATATGAGCACATATTGTTTAAATAATTTGTTATTACCTGTTGCATAATGTTTTTACAAATTTTGAGTGAATTATAGGATTTTTTAGAAAATAGTAATGGACTAATAATGCATATAATTAACTCTGTCACATTTTTGGCATCGGTTCAGCAAGCTATTATTCGTACTCGTGTATTATCTAACTCACTGTCAGGAGCATAAAACGAATAAAAAAACTATATATTTTTGAAGTCGAGTAGTCACTGTTATTGTTGGTCGAGACTGAAAATCGATTTCCATGTAATTTTATTTCTTGATAACATAAATCTATATATTAGCTACAAAACGTTGAAAACTAATAAAGATATATTGATTAGGATACAAACTAGCTAGACATGACTATGTTGAATGTATTGTGCAACTTGTAATAAAATGTTGGTATGTCACCAAAATTTGCGTGACTACGATGCATGGGTCACGTTGATCACGACAACCGTTACTAATCAATAAACTATTAGAATGATTAATAGTAACGTAAAGAAATCCGAAGTTACGGTACGGATTTTGCAACTGTCCATGTACATGTTGCGTCGTAATTCACTAATTAATGCAGCGGAAACGGAGAATAATATTTTTATTAATAATTGGAAGAACAATATTAGTAATAATACTGTAATGTGGCTTTTTTTGGTAAAAAAATCATAGTATAATGTGGGTAATCGTGTAAATATATATGAATTTAACAAGTTTCTCACTTCTGGTTCATGCGACGGTGCGAGACAACTTACAATGAATGGGTCCATTTACTCATCCACTAGAGGGAGTGGATTACAGAATCCAAGGCTCAGAGTAAAAACGAATAACAACAGTAATTAAGATAGTAAAACGTCTTAGGTTTAAACTTATTTGACCTAAATTAACCATCTCCAGTTAGGCTCATTAAAGAAGGGTAACTGTTTAGGGTTAAAAAGGGTCAAATCTCTTCTCTCTTTTTCTGGAGGCGGTCAGGTCTCTTATGTTACAATAAATGGAATATATTATTTTTGGAACATTACATATAGACTACGACATAGTATCCGAACCTAATTAACCAAACTAAAATCGATCCAAAAAACTGATTAAATTGGGTGGTTTAAATATGTTCAATTTACCTATATGATCCTAAATTTACATATATGTGGATATCAGTTCAGTTTCGAGTATTACCATCGATCGGATATTCCGAATACCCAAAACATAATACACTAACACATATATATTTTTGGATATTTTAGCATATGTTAGGTTTTTTGGTATTAAACTTTTTTACGGATTCGAATATTTTTGGGAATTTTTAGTATAATATATCCGAAAATATTCGAACCAATTTGTACTCAAAAATACCAAAAACATATATGTTAGTTTTTACGGATAAAATTGTTTTGGGTTTGAACCGACTTGAACCCGATTTTAAACTCTATAAATATTTATACGGATCTAAAATTTCTCTACCCAAATAATTTGAACCCAATAGACTCCTACCCAACCCAAATGCCCATACCTAATTACATATTAGCAATAGAAATCGAAACATTTTTCCCTACCGTCGATTGATATGTCGCACTCATCACTCCCACGACCTTCATAATCTCCTTTACGCTTCTAGACAAAATTGCTTCGACAAATCCCTACTTTTTGTTTATAAAATACTTTCACACAAAACATTTCTTTTAGTTTTGAGTGAAAAAGGAACAAACTTCCATAAAAATGGAGTTAGTATTGTTATAAATTCGTATCAATAATAATAGATGCATCCCTTCAAGGTATTGATTGCACTAACTCGTAATAATAATACTCCCTCACTATTTACTGCCTGAAAATCTACCCCACCCCCTATTTTTTGCCATCAGCCCCTCCTACTCTCGCAAATTAAATTTTCACAGTAAAAAATATCACTGCAAATCACACTTCATATTTTATTGACTGGAATTAGTGAGAATGAAATTGACGGTTTGTCGGATTTAATCGAGTGAAATAACGTACGATTAAATTGGAATCACTGTATGAGATTTGCAGTGGTTTACGTAGAACAAAAAGAATCGTCTTAGTATTATTATCTGCCCTTTGATTTGATTTTTCACATTTATGCAACAGGTTTTATAATACGATATCCGAGAACAACCCCTCTGTCTCTTATTCAATGATAATGAAAGTAAAAACTGAAATATCGGGTTTGTCGGATTGTGAAGATGTCAGTGGTATGATTGAACCATTTAATAAAAGTCTCAAATTTCTGCTTTCCAGAGCATTCCAGGCTATGGAATTCGACTTCAGTGTTGTAAGGTTTTAGTTTTGTATTCAAAAATCAAGGTTAGTACTCTATATGTGAAAATGTTTTTTTAACGTTTATATCTTTATTATTCATTAGGGCCTATTGGCTATTATTACGTTTTTACATATAAAACTATTTAGAATATATATGTAGCTTTAGTTGTGTATGGTTAATCCTTGACACAACTCAATATAAAGATATATTCTTAAATTTATCATTGCTAGCTTTATATTACGAGAACTTATATTTTCTCTATGCAAACACCAATTAAATTGGAGTTGATGCAGTGAAGATGACCACGCATATTTCTTTCTGTGAACATGTAAGTGTGGTTTCTGACCTTATTTTTTCTCAGTAATTTACAAGTAAGATTTTATCCCTTCATGGAAATATCGAACATTTAACAAAAATAAAAATGCATGTCTAATTATTATTATCCATTAAGCTCAATATATGTGGTATTTGTGAATGTGATATATAGTAAATAACAAACAGAGGTCTACTAAAAAGTTCAAATTCGAAAACAGTTAATACTTCAAACCGGGGGAGATGGTCGTTAGTCGTTTCTCGTTTACATATGCAAGGTTCAATTCGTTCAAATTAATAAATATCGGGGTAAAAGATTGGATAAAGTAAATTTATTGGATTCAATACTAATAAAAACAATTACAAGTCGCCCCGCAAATCATAATTATGTTTTGGCGAATTTATTCCCTTCTTTTTTCACCTTTTTCCTTATGCATGCGGAGCCACTCTCTCATGCATATCATCATCATAATCGTCATTTACTATAATTTAATGTTTATTAATTCAAATCCATGGACAAAATATTTGATAAGACCTCACTTAATAGAGTTATAGAGGTCATAAGTTGTCTTGCTCAAAACTTCAATTGAAAAATTCTGAATAATAAAAAGAAAAAGTACCTTAGACAATTTTATTTGGTATATTAGTAAAATATATAATTACAGTATTATTTTTTTGAGTTTACAATTTCATTTTATATATAAGAAATAATATTAATTAATATGTATACTATCTTTATAAAATAACATTTAAAATTTTATTTATGGCATACTTTTATATCACAAAAGATGAATTAATCTCGTGTGTTTTTTTCAATTCGCCTAAGCCCCAGAACCTTAGGCTCCGCCATAACTCTATTGGGTCTGGTTTATCATATTTTAAAAAGAAGAATAACTTGAATTTCAAACTTTTTCTACTGGGAAGATCTATGTGAGATTCCATGATTAGAAATCTTTTAGGGCAGCATGTCACGTGATGGAGAAGGTATTTTATGAATAATTGAGTTAGCTCTTTATGCAGTTGGCGAGTATCAATTGACATTTAAAATCCAAATTGATATTAAAATATACAATTTCTACAGAAAATAACGATTTCAGAAATAAATAAGAAAAAAACAAAGACCATAAAGAATGGAAATGACAGTGTTGGCTTGGGTCGAACGTCAAGTGATCTGATGTTATTTAACTTCAAAACATGAATCATGAAGTCCCATGACTATATAATATTCACATCACCTACTTTTGGGTATCCTTGTCATGTTTTCATTTAATTCTAACATTTAAATTGCTCATGTTTTAACTGCGAGTGCCCACTAGGGTTGATAATATATAGTGCAACTGCATAACTATTATGAAGCTTCCACATCAAGTTATAATTGAAATTTGAACTCAACTATATAATTGAGTCAACGTAAGTCTATAGCGTTTCGTATTTTCTTAATTATATTATTTGTGAATATATTATTTACATTCATATCTATCTTAATTTAATATTTTTAAGTTTAGTTCAATCTCTATATAAATTAATGTAAATATTAAAGTTATTATTATACGGGTCAATAATAAATTTTCATAATAATCTTAGTGAATTTCGATCTGGTCTTGGTCGATCTCCCAATATTTTTATGAATTATAGGGTTCACTTAAAAGGTTTTCTACAAACTTTGGATACTATTGGTTCAAAATTTTCTTGACCATAAAAAAATGATGGGATCCGATGTTTTATCTATATACGTGTAAACGATTTGGATTTGTATTTATGTTTAAAAGTTAAAATATTGTCTTTACAATATTCGTAAAACATATACAGAACAAAAACTAGACAAAACACAAAACCATTATAAAAAAAAAACACAAAACCATTTTTCTTGGAAATTTCGCCTAGTCGATCCCATAAAATTTAATGATGTTTTAACGTATGTGTACATACAAACTTAGTTAAACCACAAACGTAAGAGAAAAAGGGTTGAAAAACATGAGGCCACAATGTACATGAGAGAGAGAGGTTCATGCATTCGTTCTCATTCTAATTGTGAATGTAAATTTATAAAAAGAAATGAAAATATGGTATAAGAAAAAATTTCATCGACTCTCCACAATTCAGTTGTGAACAATCAAATATCAATTTAAAAACCTCTTATAAAAAAAAAAACAATCAATATCAATCAAACATCGCCGCGGGAACCGGGAAAAATCATGTTTACTGGGTTTTCCGTAAAATGGGTTCCTATCAGGTACAGCTAATGGGCCTCAAGCCCGACATACACATTCCAATCTACACTTTTTTCTTGGTCATCCTTTTAATTTTCTGTTAAGATAATCAAACAGGTACAAGATTTAAGAGAGGTTAGTACAAGGGATCCCAAAAGATTACAAGAGGCTCTCTTCGCTAATCATTTTCTTTAGCATTATACTTCGGTTCCAATCTCCACTTCTTGTTTCCTAAGTTATACTAATGTGTAATATTGGAATTCTTTTAGTTTTAGAACCATCATGCTAATAATATACTAATAAGAGTGTTACATTTTTCCATATAAAAATATTTTAGATAAATTTATTTCAATTTAAAAAGTGATTGGATATAAGAATTCTTTTATTAGAAAATTACTTGCGTTGACTTTAAAAAATAAAATTTTAAATTTGTCCCAATCTTAATGTCTAATGGAGGCCATGTATAACAACATGCGTCTATATGCAATTACACTTTAATTCGATTTTTGTATAGAAGAAGCGCGAAATGTAAACACAAAGCAGATTTCCGAGGATATGCGAATCTAACACCCGTGCCACTATATTTGTCTTTTCTAATGAATTTATTGAAACTCTGAAGAAAAGGTTGAAACTTGAAATACAAAACAATTAAGAGTAGCTTACATGACTCTCAGTCACGCATTCATCTAACATTATTTGAGATTAAATCGCTTAAAAAAAGATGTATCATAGGATAACGGACTTGTAATGTAAATTTAGTCTAATTCAAAGATTGGTTTTAAAATTTAAAATATTGGCCAAAGATGAAAAGTGAACAAGCATAGAAAAACATGATGGAGCACATCCTCATGTTGTTGCGAAACAGGAGTTTGTCTGACCATGATGATGATGGTGGCTACGATGATGTGAAGAAGAAGAAGTACCATGTTGCGGTCCTGCTAGAGTTTTGAGGTTGTGAGTTTTATAAGTTCTCTTCTTAAAATCTTGCCAGACGGATTTTTGGGGATTGAAGCCAAAAATGTGACTTTGCGAATCCTCTTGTACGGTGATACCTACGTAATCCAAACAAAACACCGGTTAAATCTAAGGAACCACGGTTAGATGAAAGACAAAACATGATCTGCATTGTTGGAAAAACCTGTTTTGCGACAAATCCCATGATTTCACTTTCGGATAAGTTACTTGCAGCTTTTCTTACGATATATGCCATTGGATATTGCCCAGCTTTCATGTCAGGGATGCTTCAAAAACCATACGAAAGAAACGTAAAAGCTTCATCAAAAAGGATCCTTAAAGAGAAGAATTAGCTTTTGATGGGTCATTGTGAAAAAGCAAGACTTACGGTATCACTGCTGCATCAGCAATCTCTGGATGGGCAAGCAACAATGCCTCTAGTTCAGCTGGAGCAACCTGACAAACGTTACCCAAAACCACCAACACTACAATTCAAATGATCCATGCATTAAGAAAGTTGATTGATCATTTGTAGTCTTTTACCTGATAACCATTGCATTTGATCAGCTCCTTTAATCTATCAACAACGAAGACAAAACCTTCACTGTCAATGTAACACAAATCTCCAGTTTTCAACCATCCTTCTGAATCAATAGTAGAGGCAGTAGCATCTTCGTTCTTGAAATAACCTTTAAAAAACTCAAACAAGTTTCACACAACAGCAATTCTTAAAAAAACAACTTTTGCAGATGGATGAGCTAAAGAAGAATCAACACCTTTCATCACAGTAGGACTTCGGAGCCAAAGCTCACCCGTTTGATTCACACCCAAGATCCGACCCGTATCAAGATCCACAATCTTAGCTTCCACATTTGGAGCCAACAATCCAGAGGCTCCGTACCTCTTAGTCTCTTCTTTAGTAAACATAGAAGCAGCTATAGCCGTTGACTCAGTCAAACCATACCCTTGCAAAATCTTAACCGTCGGATAATTCTCAACGAACTTCTCTGTTAACTCTCTGCTCAAAGGAGCTCCTCCAGCCACGACGGTGTGCAACGAGCTCAGGTCATATTTGGAATTTATCTCATTTGCTCCGTTAACCATAGCAACCAAAATCGGCGGCACAAGTGTAAGATACGAAGACCGGTGAATCTCCACCGCCGAGAGAAGCTGAGCCATCTCGAATTTGGGAAGAACCACAATCGTCCATCCTAACGCGATTAGCCCCGTCACGAAGCTCCCGAAACCGAATATGTGGCACATTGGAATTGTGCAGACGGTTCGTTGCTCTGAACCGAACCGGGCTCGGCATACTTGTACCAATGCGATTAGGTTACTGTGAGTCAGCATTACTCCTTTGCTCGTCCCCGTCGTGCCTGATGAGTATAACAGAGCCGCCGTGTCGTCTTGGTCGACTCGTTGCTTCACTCGTGACTCACTCGGTTCCGTTTCCATCATCCTCTCTAACCTCCCGACGATTTTCACGCGCTCGTCGTGAGTTTGAGACACGTGGTTTTCGTCCATGAGAACCACCGGGAGATTCGAATTCGATGCGGCGGTGAGTTTGGAGACGAGTTGGCATGTGGTGAAGGCGAGAACAGGGCGGGAATCTTCGATCTGTTTGGCGATTTCGTCGGAAGTGTTGATCGGATTGGCTGTGGTGATAATGGCGCCGAGTGACATAACGGAGAGGGAGATGATTGGGAAGAGGATGGAGTTTGGAGAGAGTATAATTACGACTTTGCCCTTTCGCACACCTAATGCATAAAGACAATCCGCGACTCTTTCTACACCGAGCCAGAGCTCACAGAAGCTAAGGCAACGACCGGTGACGGCGTCGACGAATGCGGTTTTACCACGATGAGGCTGTGATGAAATGAAAGACGTGACGTCGAGAAATTGGTCTGGCGGGAGAGCCATGGGCTCACGCTTGCTGTAGAAAATCGACGTTGATTCGCAGAAACCACTTTTTCGATCAAATACCGTAGTTTTGGATCCGATCTCGCCGTCGCCGCCGTGCTTATCCGCCATGTCAAGGGACCTTCGTTGTAACGAAAGCTTGTGAGAGTGATGGGTGGTTGGAGAAAATTTGTGTCGTCTCGATGACGTGGATTTTTATTCGGGTTACGTAACTCTAAAAGCCCACTTCAGTTTGAGTCTTTGATCAATTGGGCCTTATCGCACAACAAAAGTTAGCGCTTTGTAACGAATATTACAAAATCAATCCTGATTGTTCATCAAGGTCATAACTCATAAGTCGAATTCCTTCTAATGATTGTTTAAGAGTTTTCTTTTGTTTAATCAGGTTTAGGTAAGTTTAAAGTGTACCGTGATTAAAAGAATGCTATGACGGGATGGTCTAATCGTGGTTGGTAATAAATCCAACTCAATAATATTGCAGACTATTACATAGTTGACCGCTTTTCTATTTACAAAATAAAATGATCATGTCTGAGTATCGACGGATCCGACAAGACCTTGACAAGTGACCAGATTGAATGATCTTATACAGAGCAAAAAATCCAAATCTACTTTTTCTTCAGCATCTCAAAAATCCGGTTCAACTTCGACAAAACTAGGCTAAATAATCCTGAAAATCTAATGTGCCACAACATCAGTTACGAGTTGCATGATATGCCAAACTAAAGGTCACTGATGTTTTGGTGCATCGACTAGTTTCGCTGGCAAACCTTGAATTAATTTTTCAAATATAGCACAAAAGTTAGACAAAAGAAATCACCTATTATTTATTGGAAAAAGGACCTATTCCCAAAATTTCACTGGCAAATTGTCTCAACAATTTTTTTATACGAGTCTCCTTTTAGAATTTTCAGCATGATCTATGTATTCATTATTACAAAACTACAATTTCTCTCTTATTACAAAAACAACATCATCAGTAAAAGTAAGAATCTAGCAAATATGCCCTTTTAAAGTTTAGAAGTGGCCAGCTTGATAAGATCTTTGCGAAGTGCTTTGCCGGTTGCAGTCTTTGGGATGGAGTTTATAAATGCGACCTTTCTTATTCTTTTATACGGTGCCACCTGATAATTAAATTAATATATATGTTTTTAGTTTAATTTTACCATCCAAAAAAGATTAAAGCAAGATGAAGAAGACGGTGTTGTTTTGTGATTCTGGAAGTACCTGTTTAGAGATGAAGTCAGAAACTTGTTTCTCAGAGAGATTACTCTGGGGCTTTCGTACCACATAAGCCATCGGATATTGTCCCGCTTCTTTATCCGGAAACCTTCGTGATACACAAAACACACAAACATAAATATAAGAAAATTACATTACATTACGTTTTAACTGATAGAAAGAAAAGGCTATGAAATATTTTACGGAATAACGGCTGCATCCATAATGTCTGGATGAGTAATTAGAAGAGCCTCTAGTTCAGCCGGAGGCACCTGTTCATCAAATTTCTTTATTTAAAATTTTTACTCCGTTGTTCCATAGTGATGAGTTTTTTCAATCTACCTGGTAGCCTTTGTATTTGATGACTTCTTTCAGTCGATCCACAACAAAAAGAAACCCATCCTCATCGATATAGCAGAGATCTCCCGTTTTTAACCATCCTTCTAAATTAATGGTTTCACCTGTAGCTTCTTCATTTCTAAAATAACCTTATAAGCAAATACAACAAAATTATTCAAAAATATACGTCGTTGCCATGTAAAAGAAATGTTTATGTATTGCCCGAAGAAATATTTAAGGGTGTTTCCTTTTGTCTTTTAAAATAGAATTTACACCTAGAATCCCAGTTTGTAAAGAGCTATAAACATTTTCATTGATTTATTATCTAATAGTTAACATCTACCAATGCGAATACATAAGAAAACGCCATATACTAAAAATCTTCTGCTGCTAACATTTTGAAATAAAACTTTTCTTTTTTGTTTTGTCATCAAAACTCCATTTCATTAAGTTATGGACAGGATACTCTCCTCTACGGAAAGCAAAACAGAGGCCATTAAACTTACATAAGAGAAAAGAGAAACTCGGATTGATATATTCCTAGTGCAGACAAAAATACAATAAGAGGAAAACAAATACAAGAAAATAGATAAACATGTCTAAAAAACTTTAAAGATAGTGAGTTATACTCCGAAGGTAAGCCATTTGAGTTGTTGGAAAGCTAACTAATGAAATATCGCCAATCACTTTGAAATATATTGACTTGCGAAAATACTAAAATTTTGTGGGGTTTTGATAATCCTAACTTGCTCCTGAAATGGCGAAACATCTGTTCTCTAAAAGGGGAGGTTGCAAGTACGATGAGATATAACACTCGTGGTCCAAAGGCATAATCCGGCTCCCAAGAAAGAACACCAAATCCACAATCCAAATCCACAATCGTAAGATTAGAAGAAAGACACCCGATCCCTGAAAAGAAGGGACGAGAGAGGATTCTCGTGGTCTAAAAGCCGATACCAATACCAAAAAAAACATTGATGCGACAAATCTTTGAATATAGATCTCGAGATAAGCAAAGAGATTCAAAAAACCGTCAATATCTTTTGGCTCCGAGATAACCAAAAGAGCACGAGAATTCAAGTGGATCTGGAGGAATTGGCCAAGATTTCATTGGCGACATTATATACGTCTAATGCGAGATGGTTAACAGTAGATCTGGTGGCTTTGCCAGAAAGAAAACTGTCGAGAGGAGTTTTGACTTCGTTGCAAACATGGGCCGGAGATTATAGTGTCTCTGAGAGTTCTCCACAACATTTGAGAAAGTTTTGACAAATTTTTCGCCGGAAAAATTGCACAAGTGGAAAAAGAGGGTGCAAGTTTTGCTTCAAACGAGTAGAGATCCGCTCCAAGGAGTGGAAACAACATAGGAGAGGTTGAGGCGATAGAACAAATCTTTGGGCTCGTAATGCCTTCGAAGCTGAGTTTTGAAAAATATACTTTAAAAAGAAGAAGGTCAATGTTATAGTTTTCTCTATAACAGTGGATTATAACGAAAACAATCTCTCCCGATGGGAGGAAAATAAAAACAATTATCTCTCCTGATGGGAGGACAATAGAAACAGTAATTTCTCTACGAAAGAGAAAATCCCCAAAGAGCGAATTTCCGACACCTTGATAGTTCCACGCTATAGTCTTCATTAGTTAGGAATAAATTCAAAACGATAAAATTCTTTTGTTTCTTTTGGCCTATTTATCTTCCAAATATTCTAATACTTACGAAAATAAATGGTAGAAGAAACTAAAAATGCTTAGCATAGAGCTAGATAATTTAAACGTAAATTATCATTTTAAAAGATTTTAAAAGCTTGTATTTGCTTGATTACAAGAAGTTAATCACAAGCTTTGATACAAGAGTCTTAAGACTCGGAATAATTTTTATGAGATTTTCTTCGTTTTTTCCCTTTGTGGTACATGCAATGCTTTCCCGAGTCATTTTACCCTTAATGTCCAAGTTACGTAACGAATCATATACAAATTCAATTATTCACACTAAATCTAAACCGTATGCAAATTCTAGCACTACTTAAAAACTTAGAAAACTTGAAATCAAATACGAATTGTTAATTGTTACTGTATTTGATTCATTAAATTTTCAGAAACTTGATTATAATAAATTTTTTAAAAAGTTTCCCAATAGTAAATCATTTTTCCACTTACATATTTAAAATATTATAATATTGTATTTTTTATATTAAACCGTTGTTACCTTTTGAAATAGAAGGACCCTTCAGCCAGAGTTCGCCCACTTGGTTAATCCCCATGACCCGACCCGTCTTCAGATCCACGATCCTAGCCTCCACATCAGCCGTCAACGTCCCCGCCGTCCCGTATCTCCGGCTCTCCTCCACTGACTCAATCGAAGCTCCTGCACCGTTTGATTCCGTCAAAGCGTATCCTTGAAAAATATTAAGTGTCGGATATTTCTCTAGAAACACTTCAGCTGCCTCCTTGCTCAACGGCGCTCCACCGCACCTCACCGTTCTCAAGGACCTGATATCGTACTTGGCTTTGATCAGATCTGCATCGTTAACCATAGCTACCAAAACCGGCGGCGCCAAAGCCAGAATCGTGGCTTTGTACCTCTCGACCGCTGCCATCATCTTGTGGAGTTCGAATCTCCGGAGGATTACAACCGTCGAACCCAACGCGACGCTGGCCATAGCGAAGATCAATAATCCGAAGGTGTGAAACATTGGGACAGTGCAGAGGAAAATCTCGTCTCGGTTCCAATAACCCGAGATGAATCTCGCCACGTGAGCGGTTAAATTCCCGTGAGACGAGATCACTCCTTTGCTTGGTCCTGTGGTACCGGACGAGTAAAGCATCATCGCCGTGTCGTCCTTGTTGACTCGGTGTCTGACTCGTTGACCAGTCGGTTCCTTCTTCATCATCTCTCTTAAGCTCCCAACAACTCTGACTCCGAGAGTGGGATCCACGCGCTCCTCGTCTTCGTCGGTGAGGATGACGGAGATACCGGCTGGGAGTTTAGGTGCCAGGTGGCGCGTCGTGAAGGCGAGAGTTGGATTGCTGTCGGCGATCTGTTTGGAGATCTCACCGGCGGTGTTGAGAGTGTTAGCGGTGGTGAGGACGGCGCCGAGAGACAAGACGGAGTGACAAACGACGGGAATGTAGATGGAATTTGGAGAGAGGACGAGGACGACGTCGCCTCTCCGTATTCCGATTTCATGGTGTAGACAGTCGGCGACACGATCGACGGCTCTCCAGAGATCGGAGAAGCTTAAGCGGTGGCCTGAGGCGGCGTCGATGAAGGCGGTGGTGCCACGGTGCGGTTGAGAGGAGATGAAAGTTGTGACGTCAAGAGACGGATTCGCCGGGAGACGAAATGGGCGTTTACTATAGAATGTAAAATTTGATTTGCAGAAACCACTTCTGGGATCAATGAGTGATGATGATCTTTCCGAATTTGCCATTATTCTCTCTGAACACAACTCTCGGAAAGAGTTTTTAAGTGTGCTAATGTTTATAATAAATTTGTTTTTTTTTTGGTTCTGACAACTACATACTAGTGGGTAGTGACAAATCAACTATCAATAGTGTAGATCAGATGTTTTTTTTTTTGTCAAGTAGATCAGATAATCATAATTCCGTCACGTGTACGAAAAACGTTAAACACGGTACAAATAAATATCCACTAAGGTCCCGACAATCACATTTAGCCACATGAGGTGGCGAGTGATACACGATTAGTGTAATCCTGTAATATGAAATATTAAAATCTCAGCCCAGATTCACGACTCATGTAAAATAATCTACAGATCAAAGTGGCTATGTCACGATTCATTTAAAGCTTAGAAGTGGCAAGGTTGACTAGGTCTTTACCAAGTGTCTTGCCCGAAGGAGTCTTTGCTATGGAATCTATAAATGCAACCTTCCTTATTTTCGTATACGGTGCTACCTGTTTATCACATTCATATTTATCACCTAAATTAAAAAATTAGATAGTATAAGTACCTGTCTAGAGATAAAGTTAATGAGTTGTTTCTCGGAGACATTGCTCTCAGGCTTTCGTACCACGTAAGCCATGGGATATTGTGCTGCTTCTTTATCCGGAAACCTTTGCGATACACAAAAACACGAAAATAAATATAAGAAAATTACATTACGTTTTAATTGAAAGAAAGAAAAGCTTATGAAACATTTTACGGAATAACGACAGCATCCATAATCTCTGGATGCGTAATTAGAAGAGCCTCTAGATCAGCCGGAGGCACGGGCACCCGTTTATCAAACTATAACCGTTAGATATTTATTTACAAAATTTACAAGTGAGGATAGACGTCTAACCTGACAGCCTTTGTATTTGATTAGTTCTTTCAATCGATTCACAACGAAAAGAAACGGATCAAATGCTTATATATTCTTCGGGGCATACTTGTACCAATGCGATTCATTGTGTCGTTGGTTTATTCTCTAATAGTTAACATCTACCAATGCAAATACATAAAAAATACCATATACTAAAAATCTTCTGCTGCCTAACATTTTGAAATGAAATTAATATATATATATATATATATATATATATATATAATTTCCAAATGTTTTGAAAAAGATAGAAGCAAAAGTTCTATTCAAACTCTAGTACTAGTTTAAAACTTAGAAAACTTGAAATTAGATTCGAGTTGTTACTTTTAAAATTTGATAAACATGCTCATAATTTTTTTTAAAATTCCCAATAGTAGAACTTTTATTCCACTTATATCTATTTAAAGTATTTTAGTTTGCATTTTTAAATTAAACCGTTACTACCTTTTGAAATAGAAAGACCCTTGAGCCAGAGCTCGCCCATTTGGTTAATACCCATGAACCGACCCGTATTCGGATCCACGATTCTAGCCTCCACATCAGCCGTCAACGTCCCCGCTGTCTCGTATCTCCGGCTATCCTCCATAGAATCAGCCACAGCTCCACCGTTTGATTCCGTCAAAGCGTATCCTTGAAAAATATTAACCGTCGGATATTTCTCTAAAACGCTTCCGTAACCTCCTTGCTCAATGGCGCTCCACCACACCTCACCGTTGTCAGGGAGCTGAGATTGTACTTGGCCTTGATCAAATCCTAATCGTTAACCATAGCTACCAAAACCGGCGGCGCCAAAACCTAAATGCGGCTCCGTATTTGTCTACGGCATCCATCATACCGTGGAGCCCCAAATCTCCGGAGGAGCACGACCGTCGAACCCGATGCAACGGTGCCCATAGCGAAGGACAATAACCCGTAGGAGTGGAACATTGGGACGGTACATTCGAAAAGCTCGTCATGTTTCCAATTAGCAGAGATGAATCTCGCCACGTGAGCGGTTAAATTCCCGTGAGGCGAGATCACTCCTTTGCTCGGTCCTGTGGTACCGGACGAGTAAAGCATCATCGCCGTGTCTTCCTTGTTGACTCGGTCTCTGACTCGTTGATCACTCCGTTCTTTTTTCATCTTTTCTGTTAAAACCCCACTCTCATCCGAATGAGATATGGGACTAGGGCTGGCCATGCGGATTTACCCGAAAAAAAAAAATTGGTATAAACAAGTATAAATCGGTATAAACCCGCTTAAACTCAAAAACCCCGCATAAACCAGCAAAAAAACTCTAACCCGAATTTTTTTTTAGCGGGTATCGTGCTAAATTCTCCACAGTTGGAGCGTATTGCATCTCTTGATGCTCATGTTGGTAAGATTAATTGGTGAGTTGATAGTTTGAAAATTTAGTTTCTTTTTTGTGTCATCATCAATGAAGCTGACTCTCTCTTGTGGAAACAATGTTCTTTGGTCGCCTTCTTGAAGATTTGACAAGTTAATCAGCATGGATGAACAAAACATTTTCTTGTGGAGCTTAGACTCTTCGGAAAAGTCTGCTGAGGTGATTTAGCTACCAGGATATAGATACAAACTCGTTTTTTTGTGCATCTTTTGTAAATATTTCCTTTAATAATTTTCGCTTTTATATAGGTTATATCTAAGGATTCGACTAGGATGTTGCATTCTTTATCTGGTGGAGCATGGAATCCACATGATGTAAATGCTGTTGCAGCAACTGGTGAATCATCTATCCAGTTCTGGGACCTGCGTACTATGAAGTATGGTATCACCGTTGATTTCCTCTGTTCCGATGAACATTAATGTAGGGCTTTCCTGCATGCATTTTGGAGCTTATTAAGCATCGATTGTACTCACACTCGTGATTGGTGATCATATGTTGAGATATGTTGAGCAAGGTGACGATAATGATGCTTTTTCCTCGGTACATGCTACGTTTTAGCTTAGAAAACAAAACCTCTGCTTTACCTCGCGATCTAGACTTAAGTGTCGTTGCTGATGAACTGAAGTAAAACACAGAGTGCTGGAACAGACTCAGCTGTAAATTTGTGGTTTGCTTCAGCATCAACCACTGATGAAAAAACCTCAAAGGTTGTAACAAATCTCTTAACCTCTTCGTACCTATGATTTGCATTGTTTCGATTCTTATTGTTCCTTCCATCTATCTCAGCCCTGTGGAATCAACACGTCAGCCTGTAAACTTGTTGCTCAACTAGTACACTGACTCTGAAGATAGTGTCTATGGTAAAATAATCTTTACACTTTATGATTACCATTTATCTCGTGAAACTAAATAGACACTGACATTACTTTATATACTGTTTAATCACAACACAGGCCTTGCTTGGAGCGCACGTGAGCCTTGGGTTTTTGCATCATTATCATACGACGGAAGGCTAACTAACTTTTTCCTACCCCATCTAATCACAAGATCAAAAGACACATCAAAATCATAAAAACCTAAACTTTATTTTAATGTCTCTTTCTTGTATGTATGTGTTAGGTTGTCATTGAATCCGTCAAGCCTTTCCTTCCAAGAATATAGTAAAAGTCAGCATTTCTTTTGCTCACAATATAAAACAATGTACTCTTGACAGTTGACACTCTCTTTGGATCTTGATGTGTTTATCTAATCATTCATCCAGATCCTTTTGGTACCAATATTATTAAGTAGCTCTGAACTAAACAGACTCAACGACTAATTCTTGTCGGAAAAAGAAGTATGAAAATGAATTGAGAAAAAAAGAGAGATGGAACTTCCTCAAATCGGATTTCTATGTACAGAAGACATTGATGAGGCAATAGCACCGCAACAAATGGCTGAAATCCCGATTTTGAAACTTCTTTTTTTTTGTCATCATTTTGAAACTTTCTATAAACTGAATCAATCTGATAGCATTTCTTCTAGCTCAGGCTCATCTGAGATCGATGACGCATCATCATAATCTAACCTCGTACCATTATACAATCCTCTGTCCTGCAAATCAGTTTGGTCTTCCTCATAATCTGTCTTCGACGACACCTCTGCATCTTCGTCTTCGTTCTGTTCATCGTTGGTTACACCATCTTTTTTGTTTTTCTTCCCGACTTTTCTTGAATCCATCTTTCCCGCCTTTGCCTTAGCATCTGTATCTTCACATATACAACTTGTCGGATTCTCATGAAACTCACCTCTACCGGCTCTTACTTCATTTGGCTGTCCCATGAAACCTCTCTGAAATGTTCTGACTCGTGAAGCAAACTCCTCCCAAGTAGTATTCTCTTTGCTCATAAACAACTTGTTTAGCTTTTTCGCATTCGGTCTAATTGTTGGTTTATGTCCAAAATATCTCCTACATAAAAGCTAAGACTCTTTCAACACAAAAAGCTAACCGTTGAACATAATATGAAAGAAAGAAAGAAAAAGCTTTGGTTAATTACCTTCGACCGGCTAATATTCTCGCCATGTTTCCGTTATTGTTGGTAACGAAAACATCGCTTTCATCGCATACAAGGAAATCGAGTGCAGCCATTCGTGAAGAGTAAGAAGAAAATGGTTCTAACTCCATTTTTGTAGCTAAGGTGTCTTTTGAATAGAAATGTGGGAAAAGTGCTTTCAATGGAGCCGATGATTCTTCTCCTCCATAAACTTCACCTGATGCAACATATATATGAACATCGCTTCCATATCCCAAAGCTCTAAGCATTAATCCAACTTCTTCCGGTGTAAGCGGACATCGTCCTTGTCGCCTTTGCTTTTCCGGGTTATTTACCTGCGATTCAAAATTCGTAATATTTAACTCGTTAAATCCAACAACAAAAATTTTAAAGTCATTGGCACAAATAAGATTTGTAGCCATACATGTAAAGTTTTCCATCTCCTACGGATTGCTCCTAACTCTTTTTTCTCCTTCTCACCACCACCGTAGTAACATCCTGAGAAGGCGAGCATATCGGGTTCAAACCGAAGATGTAAAGCTATGAAGTGTTTGCTCCTTAACCGCATTCTTCGGACCAATTCGTTTCCCATTTTAAGAATTGGATCTGTGAACTTAAGAGCATGATAGTTTACTCTACACCTCAGCTTCTGCAAATCATCTCTCAACTTGTTTGAAAGTCTGTAATCAAATTTATTCAGTTGAACTGCCTGAAACAAAGAGAATCATACATAAGCATCATAGAGAAAGATGAAATAATGAAACCTTTTTAGATGCTAAGAAGCAAAAAGATTGAGAGAAAAGCAGGAAAACTTACATGCCTTTTCCGAAGAACGGTAACACCTGATTAACATAACAATTCTCATTGCATTTTCTTGGTACACCCATTCTCCTCGGGCTCCATGTTTGCCCATGATTTTGACATCTTTTGCGAGAAATGACATAAACCAATCAACATCGAAAATATGCGAGAAGTTACTGCATAAAAAAACCACAAAACTAGATGTTACTAAGATTAATAAAGTTTGATTTTGCAAAAAAAAAGTGAAAGCAAATCAAAGCAAGAACCTGGCATCTTTCCAGTAGGATTTCTGGTCTAACTTTGGAATAACAAGCGTAGCGTTTAGAATTCGTGCAGCAACAACAGCATCTATAATCTGAAAGAAGCAATTCCATTGTGAGGCTCAAAAACAACATCTTAGAAGTAAGAAACAAAACAAAAAAAACCGTAAAAACAGAGAAAGCTAAAGGAACTTACTCCAGTTCGTTGTTGGTTTAAACCACCAGTGGTGGCGATTGCCAAATATCGATCATTTCTAGTAATTGCTTTAGCATCTGCAGTAAGAAATCAAATGTACTCTCACTAATAAACCTCCTGAAATTCAGAAACTATTATTGGCTGATCATAGCTAACTATCCGCATTTGCAGAAACATTCAAGCATTCTAAAACTTAACTCTCTCTAACTTCATATCTCTAAACACCAAAATAACAAAAAAGTAAAGAACTTTATGCACTTAGGAACTTGCTGCTTGCATTACAGCAACCATAAAAGAATTCAGCATCCCATGAACGCCAGATATCACGATCTGATCTCCCTCCACCTCTCTGCTTCGGTTTAAAAACAAAAACAAACCCAAAAGAGCTAATAAGCAGAGATGCAATAAAAATCTATACTTTGCAACAAAGAACATTAGAAAAACCATTTGAATATCAAATTTAAGAACCCTAACCGGAACTTTGAAAACCACTGCTATGTTCTTCTCATCATTGGCTCCGTAGTTAATCTGCCTCTGCAATCAAACAAAAACAATGGCGTTAAGAGATGATCATAAACAATCTCTAAAGTCTAGAAAGAGAGATAGAGAGAGGGCGTGCACGGTCATGCGACGATCGGTATCACCAGGAGGAGGAGAAATAATGGAGAGAAGAGCGAAGAGGATGAGGAGAGCTCCGGAGACGGCACAAATTAGAGGGAGGAGACGACGGAGACGGTTGTTGTAATTGTAGCGCCGCTGCTGGAAAGCCATTGAAGGCTATGCGCGGCGCTTTGCCTCTACGCCAGAGAGAGAGAGAGAGATTCGAATGAGGATCCAATGGAGGCAAAACCAAAAGTCTTTCTTTTTGCAGAGACAGAGAGAGAGAGTTAAATAAAGTGGTGAAATGAAGAAGAAGAATCAAAATCAAATCATGTTTTTGTTTATTTTGGATAATTGCGAATCCTCTGCTAATCAAGACATCTCCATCATCACAACAATCATTAGAGATTCTCTCTCGCTTCAAAGATTTTTTTTTTTTATATATTGTAGAGTGAAGAAAAGATTTGAGTTTTCTTTTTTTCTCTTGAAAAATGTAAGTTTTTTTAGACACTTCGTTCTAACAGCTTTGTTTTTATTTTATTTCATGCCAATATTTAATCAATTAATTTTAAATTTAATTTGATTTAGTGATAATATTTAATAACTAAGCGCTTGATTTTTGTGGAGTTCTGTAAATGCAAGTTATTCTATTTCGTTTATATTTTGTGGAGTTTTGCAAATGCATGTTAAGTTTCCTGTTTTGCTTAACTATAGCCTGTTTTTTTCTTAAATCACTTTAGAACTTTAATCATCTCTGAAATATAAAATTTCCATAATGGTGTAACCATTACTCTTTGCTTTTCATTTTGTTATACCTATATTTTTCTTCTTTATTAGTAAAAACAAGAATATTTTGAAATTACTATTTCAGTTATTAACTTTTTACTAAAGAGTGCAAGTGAACGATAGCGTGAACTGCGAAGGAAAGTATACTCTGTCTTCCTTTTATACAGTTTCCGTTTGAGTCGTGTTGTCACAATCGATGAACATATTTGGTGTGAGCCGCTTTAACGATTTTTGGATCCGTATTCTTAATCAAAATCGGAAAATAATTAACGGTTTGAGATCATCTACCTATGGTTAAACCGAATACTGATCCGGTTTAGCTACGTTGGTTGAGCACTCGTATAGATGGAGCAAAAAGAATAATTCACACGCAAATTGTAGACTATTTAAGTTTCAATCCCTTGTTTATCTTTACGCCTTCATGGAATAACTACAAATGATTTTTTTCTTGTGACAACTTACAAGTTTCACCATGTGAACACTTAAGTTTTATGCATTGATTGGAGATTTATAGTAAGATCACTCATTTTGTTGGATTTATCAAAAAAAATTTCCTTTTTATTAGAAAATAGGATAAATAGACCAAAATTACGAACTGAGATCAAAGAATATATAAAAGATTATGGATAAATATCAATATTTGGATTAAGATATTTAATATTATCACTAAATATATTAGTTATATTTAGTATTATCTTAATATATATATAAATCGTTATATAATATAACATTATTTTTTAAAGTCTATTATAATTCTTTCTTAAACATTTGTGTATTCTTACTTTTATCTAATTTATCACTTTTTAACGTTTACATCTATTAATCTTAAAAACTAGTATCATAAAGAGCAAATTAGATATTATATTTTATTAACTTATGATTATGAAAGCTAAAATATATAAATTGATACAGACAATTTATTGATTTAGGGAAGAAAAAACACATAATCGACCTCTAACAAAGTCAATTAATATGTTGTAGTATTGTACCATGTCATGTATGTGTTGTTGAACACGACCTTTTAAATAGTTTTCTTTAAAATCAAAATCTAATAAATAAGTTTCAATAAGGAACAAAAAGAAGAACGATAATTAGGAGACGATGATTTAAGGATTGATTCCCTTAAGATAATATATTATCCACTTGCCATCAGATTTAACTCAAGTCAGAATACTAGAGATCTAATTTTCCGGTATTTCAACTTCATACCCGATTTTATTTATTTCAGAAACATACCCATTGGTCTTTTTAGTTTTTCATTTTGGTTTTGCTTACACACAAACATGATCTTCCAGACATTAATATATTAGACATCTCAAAGAGAGAAAGTAACAAATAAGATTTACCAATTCATAACTTGCTTCTGCCTTTCTTTGATAAGCTTCCCAAAGCCTTAGCCTTCGTCCTCAGAACAACTTTCTGAACTTTTCCAGTCGATGTTTTAGGAAGATCCTCAAACACAATACTCCTTGGAGCCATGTAATGCGGAAGCCGGTCCCTGCAATAGCTTATAAGCTCCTCCGCGCTGGCCTTGGACCCTTCTTTAAGCTTCACAAATGCACAAGCAGTCTCACCCCAAAACTCATCAGGCCTTGCAACTACAGCTGCTTCAAGAACACAAGGATGAGTGAACAGGGTAGATTCGACTTCAATCGAGCTAATGTTTTCTCCTCCAGAGATAATAATGTCTTTGGATCGGTCTTTCAGCTCTATGTATCCGTCAGGGTGTTGAACACCTAAGTCGCCACTCCAAAACCAACCTCCTTTAAACGCTTCCTTGGTTGCTTCAGGGTTCTTGAAGTAGCCATTCATCACTGTGTTTCCCCTGAAGACAACTTCACCCATAGTTACACCATCAGCTGGCAAAGTTCTCATGGTTACAGGATCTTTAACTTGTATTTCCTCGAGCGCCAAATGATTCACACCTTGTCGAGCTTTCATTTTCGCCTTTTCATCTTTAGGCAAAGAGTCCCACTCAGGTTTCCATGTACAGATCGTACCAGGTCCATAAGTTTCGGTTAACCCATAGGAATGAATAATATAAAACCCCAACTCTTCCATTTTGTAAATCACCTGTGCTGGTGGCGGTGCAGCACCAATTATAAAAGATACTTTCCCAGGAAGCGGCTTCTGCTCAGATTCAGGCGCGTTGATGATCATATTCAATACTGTGGGTGCACCTCCCATGTTAGTAACCTTATGCTGTGAAATGTTATCGAATATACCCTTGGCGGTTACATTCCTCAAACATACATTAGTACCACCAATTGCAGTAACACCCCATAATAAGCACCAGCCATTGCAATGAAACATGGGACTAGCCCATAGAAAAGTAGGCGATGGCTGCATTTCATTGAGTATAATCGCAGCCAGAGAATTCAAATAAGCACCTCTATGACTATACACAACACCCTTGGGGCTTGAAGTGGTGCCTGATGTGTAATTGATAGAGATAGCATCACATTCATCGTTCGGTCTTTTAACTTGGAAATCCGCTTTCCCCATGGCAACAACATCTTCGTATTCCATCAAATCATGAGATCTCTTCTTCTTCCCTGAAAGTGATTGAGCAAGAGGCTCCTGAATCAAGACCAAAACCGGGACCTCATCACCCTTCTTTGAGAGGATTTCACAAGCTCCTTGAGCAATTTGGAGAAACTGGTGATCTGCAAAAAGCACTTTTGTCCCTGAATGTCTCAGTAACACTGCTATAAGTGCTGAATCATGGCGAATGTTTAGTGTACAAAGCACAGCTCCAGCCATAGGAACACCAAAATGCAACTCAATCATAGCTGGAACATTTGGAGCCAACACTGAAACCTGATCATTGTATGATGAATACAAATTTCGATTAACTTGAAAAGCTTTCTTAGGGATGCGAAATTTGAAATCCAAAATTGTTATCGATCTAAGAACACAAGAGATCTCCATAATACGAGAGACATATCCATGCAATCGAATAAATTAACGAAAGCTACAAAGGAAATAAGGCGAAATCGGCGAAAGAGAAGTTCTCACCACATCTCCGGTGGAAATACCAAGCTGGGAGAGAGCGGAGGCGATTCTGACGCAGCGATCACGAGTCTGGCGCCACGTGTACTTGACGGGGCCATAAACGACGGAGATTTTGGTAGCGTAGACGACGGCAGATCGATCGAGGAAACTGATTGGAGTGAGAGGAACGTAGTTGGCCGAAGATCTGATAGTTCCCTCCATTTTTTCGCCGGAAAGTGTTTTTGGCCACTCGCTGTTGAGGTGTTTTGAAAAGACACAACTCTCTTTAATCAACAACTCAGCAGTAGCGTCTCTGTTAATGTTATCATTATCAGTGCCCCATGCTAATAAAGTAATCATCTGGAATTTTGATATTTAAAATCTTGTCAGAAATATGTTTTCTTCTTTCATCCTACCTAACTAACCCATTATATCATTAAATATTTAAATACAAAAACTAACAAACAGCGTTTCACACCGTTAGATCTGAACTGTTTGAATCGGATAAGTAAAAAAATTCTTCAAATTTGAATCTGCAACCACAAAAGTTCATTTCCATTTGATATAAATATATAGAATAAGTGTAAAAAAAGACTATAAAATAAGTGCAGCAACATGTCCTTTCCAGACACAAAAATAACAAGTCCTTTCTGAAAACAATCCAACAGCAAAACGTGTCACATGGTCAAATTCAGTGATTCACATTGAAAGGTTTTAATTAAAAGATATATTTTTGAGCTTGGTTTTGGTTTATAAAGAGGTATCTAATCATCGTAAACTGAACCTTTGATCAGTTTAAATACTTTTTTCGTGGGTAAACGGATTTTCCATATGATCTTTGGTATTTTATCGCAAGGATACACAAACCTTTCGGAATTTTTGAAACGTGTTTTAATAAATTTTGAATTTTATACATCAATATCTCAATCTGTTTAAAACCAACAAATTGGGTTACAGTGTTAAAGTTTCGTTAACGATCGCTGAGTAGGATAATACGTAAACGATTCTGGTCAGTGTCAGTCATGTAGTGAAAATTGTAATTGATTCTGGTCTCGGGATAAGCCAAATGAGACAAGTGTTCATAAACAAGATATATCTGAGTCTTTGTTCCAATGCCATATATCAGTCTCAGCAAAATAAAATATTCAAAAACAAGCTAAAGAAAAAAAAACTAAAAGGAAAACTTGTGGATGCTTGCCTCAAGCCAAGTATAGAGAGAGTTAGAAAATGTCATTAAGGTAGGAGGAGATCTAAAAGAGGTACTAATCTCAGTAACGATAGACTCCACAAGCTTCAAACATGTTGCAGCATACAAAACTCCAGCGAGAAGGACATGAAGGCTTGTGTGAGACAAATGAGAGACTCGTATAGGGACTAGAGAAACCTTGCAAAGCTTGTAAGAGATCTCTCACCTATCAACATTCCGGAGAAAAAGGGCCAAGTTGGTTTGCCGATAAGAAACTGAAAAGGTAGTATTTGTGCCATTTACCATATAGGATTTATTCACACTCACTGAGGTTGGGGCTAGTTCCGATGAGTGTCCAAAGTCTGCCACTGCACATCATTCCCGGAATTAGATTTTTCTAAGCCAGAGTGATCAACGACTCCATAAATGGGTTCAGCTACCGTAAATTTTGATTCCCATACCAGAATTGATTCTACGAGGGAAATCGAAAAGCTGGCTAGGGATGATTTGAGACAGAGAGAGTGAGCGCGAGAGCAAGTGAAAAAGACTCGGGCCCAACAAAGGCCCGTCGCAGTTATTGAAATCGCCGGGTTAAAAAAAAAAACTTTTTAACATTATTAAAACAAAATGTGAAGATACCTCAATTCAACATTCAACGTCTATAATATGACTTTTGAGTCTTTGAAAGATGCAACTCTCTAAAGTCAAAGCTAAAGTGAAGTTTCTAAAAGACATGATCAGATTTAAAGTGTTAACAGAATCTGTGCTCCGATAGAACTATAGAAGGGTGTAAAGAGAGACTCATGCGTTGTTGAGTTGCTTGGTGTCTCTTAAGTCGTGAGCAGAAGATAGACGAGGCCTTTTAGATATTCTACTATTTCCGATCCTCCCAGCTTCGAAGTTCCAAACACTCTATCAACAAAAGTGATTGGTACCTACAGATGAAGAGCAGCAATAGAGAATCATGAATATGAATGAGTAAAATATTAAAGGAATCAAATCAAAAGTTGATTGATATATGAAGACAGACCTCTTCAATATGGTATCCTTTTCTGGTCGCACGAACAATCATTTCCATCTGAAAGACATACCCTTTACTCACACATGAGCTAATTACGTCTTCAAGTGCCGATTTCTTGTATAGCCTTTCAAATAAAGAGATGAGGAGGTCAGATAAGAAACTATCAAATGATGTCAGTAAAAAAATTATTCACATATGTTAGTTGAGTTTTACCGGAATGACCCGGTTAAATCAGATACACCAGGCCATAAAAGTGTTTGAGCCAGCACATTTGCTCCTCTGCTAGTGAGTTTCCGCATAAGATTCCACCCGTGTACACCACCTCCTTTTACATACCGTGTACCGGTTACTATACTTGCATTTGTCTCTAACTGTTTCCTTTATGATTAAAACAAAGTCAATGGAAGACACTAAGTTTGTGAAATTAGAAGGAGATCAAGAGACTGTTATTTTTCTTACTTTATGAAACTTGGCAAGTATTTTGGCTGCACAAGAGAATAGTGACTGAGTTTTAGCTCAACAATTAGACGAGTAAACAAGAAAAAACTCAATAGTTGGCTCTTACATGATGTGAAAGATCAGCATCCATGATTACGACAAAATCACCCGTAACATGTTTCAAACCATGGATATATGCAGTTCCTGAGATTGATCATGCCAAGAAGATTAATTAATTCCACTTCTTGTTAAGCGAAATTAGAAGATGATGAAGATAAAAATTACATACCTAAACCAAGCTTCTTAGCTCTAGCTCTTAAAAGCTGCATCATAAAAAAAACACAGAGTTCACCTAAATTAGAAGAATGCAAAAGAGGCATGCGCAATAATTCAGGTCGTAAATCGTAATTGTACTCACGATACGGTCTTCACCATACAATTGCTGCAGTTTCTTGACAATTTCTTGTGTGCCATCAGGACTCCCATCATCCACAACAATTATCTCAAAATCAACATCCCTATATCATACAAACAACTGTCCAAGCAAATCATATTCTTGTGCAATTGTAAATTTTCTCGATATTGGTATAAATTTTGTATACTTAACAAGTGCAAATCTATTAATTTCTCATAAGCAGCCACAACCAGAATCGATCTGAGATCGGGACATCTAGCTTCTAACTATTCTCCTATAACTTAACATTTGTCAACCAGCTCATGCGCACAAACAACAATCATGAATTAGGATCTGTAAGCTACAATGTAAAACCATGATCGGATCCTTTCGCGGGATAAACCAGAAATACTGAAGCACTAATCGGCGATCAGATTCGAATTTCAAATGGGATCCAGAATTCGATACAAGTTTTAAACCTATAACACTATATAATTCGTCGAAATTCGATTCTGAAATTAATAAAAAAAAAAATCAAACGTGAAAGATCAAAAGAGATAATAAACATTTACCGTAGATGCTTGAAAATAAGGTAGACTATAATAGCGATATTTAGGCGCTCGTTGTAGGTAGGAATGATTATGCTATACTTGTACTTTTTCTCTCCTTTGCTCTCTTTCTCATCCGCCATATCAGCCGGAGTAATTTCTCCGATCCAGGCGAGTTTTGCAATTGAGCTTCCGTCGTCTTAACCTTCCGATCGGCTCTGTAAAAAAGGATTAAAACGCATTACCACAAAATATAGGGAGTAAAGTACTTTTTCTAAAATTGGGTCTGATATATTAAATGGGCCAAACTTAAAGCCCAAAATAAAATTAAGAAAGCTTTAAGACAGGTAAAATCGTCCATAACATGCGAATTGCTCTCTTTCCTTTCGCCATTTTTCTCTAGATTGCAGAGTAAAGGGCAAAAGGTTTAAATTAGGCTTAGCAGAGACAGAGAGAGATGAGCCGAAGTTTGGGAATACCGGTGAAGCTTCTTCACGAGGCCTCTGGTCATATCGTGACGGTGGAGTTAAAGAGCGGTGAGCTCTACAGAGGAAGCATGATCGAGTGTGAGGATAACTGGAACTGTCAGCTCGAGGACATTACCTATACCGCCAAGGTAATCAACTGTTACCTAGAAGATATCGATTCATTTTATATGAGCTAGTTTTTTGAATCATATGTTTCGTTTCAATTCCATTGTTGATGTTGCTGCTGTAAAAACCCTAGATTTGGCTAGCTGAGCAAATTTACTTGAAACTTTTTGATTGCTTCTTATTAGATTTCTAAGTTTTATTTAGTATCCTTGAAATTCTAGCTGTATAAAACCTTAGAATTGGTGATCCTGCAAGCGACTTCTCAAAAAGCATGAGATTAATTTTACTCTTTAGGTTATGGTACTCCTCAGATTGGCATAGGCTTAGAATATTATTGGTCTATGGGATATTTCAAGTCTATCCTTGGTAACAGAGAAGGAATGTTATACGTTTGAGTTGTCTTTAGGAATACAGTAGTCAAATGTGAATTATCAGAAGTTTGCAGATTTTAAGCTTCCTCTTCTTTGCAATTAGTTTGCTGTTTGAGTTTTGATTTTTACCTCTTATTGTTGAGAAAAGACCTACTTGTAGTTTCCAGTTCAGAACTTCAGAGTTATATATTTCACACTCTTAAGCGTTAACGTATGTGTATTTCAGATGGAACTTAATGGGTTCGTTTGTTAATTGTCACTTAACTATTGTTTTGGGTTTTCCAATGTTGTGTTACAGGACGGTAAGGTATCGCAGCTTGAGCATGTCTTCATTCGAGGCAGCAAAGTCAGGTGCTATAAACACTTCTTTTGACTTGTGCTTGTTTCCTGTTTTATGTAATTTATGGGATCATTCTTGTAAAACCCTAGCTGATTAGTAATTGACATATGGAGAGATCTTGACAGGTTTATGGTCATACCAGACATTCTTAAGGAAGCTCCAATGTTCAGGCGCTTGGATGCTAGAATTAAGGTACTTACATTTATGAACCCTGGATGCAGCATGATTGTAGAGTCTGTAACTGGCTATGTATATCCTCAATAAATATAATACCTTACTTGCTTAATCAATGTAGGGAAAGAGCTCATCACTGGGCGTTGGCAGAGGTAGAGCTGCAATGCGAGGGAAAGTAAGTTCTCTCTCTCTCGCTCTCATGATTTAGTGCTCATGAAAGCAATGCTAGGAAGTTAGTGCTCATGAGCACTAACTTCATGATTTAGTGCTCATGAAAGTTTTATGGAGCTTATTCAGCATGTTTAAATCATTGTCATCCCTTAATGCGTGTTTCTTCTTTGTCACTACTAATTGTTCGGTTCTTGAATCTTTGTAATATTATCTTAAAGCCGGCTGCTGGCCGTGGAACTGGAGGAAGGGGAGCGGTACCACCTGTGAGAAGATGATTGATTTTGCGCTCAACATGTAAGCTTTGATTCTGAGACAATTTCTGCAATATCCAGGTGAAAGCCGCCTTTCTTGGTTGTGTCATTTATGCTTTAGGGTACACTGTAAAACCAAACAAGAGAACGAGAGTTATGTCCAGATGCACTAGTAGTTATGTAGTTTGTTTGGGGTACCAAGATGTTTGAATCATTGCCAAGTTTTCTTTATGAATTTATATTTTTGCTTCCTCCATTTCTGGCAGTAGGTGAATAAAACAAACCACATTGTTTTCAAGATAATGAACACTTAGATGACCATTGACCAAATCTCCCCGTTATAATGAAATATTGAGGTAACCTTCCAAATTGACGACAAATAATAATAATAATAATAACCTTCCCAATAACTGTCTAACATTTTGGATGGTTATTTGTAAACTCGCATCTTTCAATGAGAACAATGTTTATTTATTTATTGTTTGCGGTAGTTTTGTATATATATATATATATTTTTTTTTTTTTTGGGTCAACAACCACAATATTTTTGAATTGTCGAATGTTTTTACTTTTGACTGGGTAAATTGGCAAAACTACCGCAAACAATAAATAAATTTTTGTGCCATACTTTTTTGCAGGGCCATACTGCTATTAGTGTATTTTTCAAGTGCCAATTTGTAGTTTGTTTACATGTAAAACCTTGGAAACTGCTATTTTCTCAAATTGCAATAATCCAAAATCTAGTGGTTCAGTTTCTGAGTGTTATCTACCAAAGTGGGTCATAGAATATATTACTGAGTAATTTACAATTCAATTCGTGTAAAGACTACGGTGATTGCCTCAAAAGTTGAATATATAAAAGCATTATACCAAAAGATTGAAGAAATATCTAAAGAGCTTACAAGAGAAGAACCGAACCAACAATTGTTTTTACATCTCCCATTTGGGAACTTCAGTTGCTCTATCTCTCTTTCTCTCTCACTCTTTCTGTAATCAAAAGAAAAGAACTCGAGCTAGGTCATTATAGAGATCCTTATTATAGTTTTTTCCTCCATCAAAGTAGAAACCCAGCTGGTTCAGTTCTTGCAGCATGACAGAACTTAGATGTGTTGTACTTCCTGTGACCTTCCCTGTTCCTGCCTTGTGATGGAAAGCAACCATCTTTCTTGCGCATGCCCTGGAAGATAAAAAAGACAACCCAATTTTCAGATTTCGAAGATTTCATATGGGGTTTTCAGAAAAATCTAAAACCATGGATGTTCTGAATCTTACAGTAGCTGTCCTTCCGTGTAGCCTGTGTGAAACTCACAGGTTTTGCTCCATTCTTCAAATCCCTTTAGTGTACACTGAGCAGTGTAGACTGCTGAGGCCGCTAGCTTAGATGGAAGATACTCCAGCATCTCATACTCCACGAGGCAAAGCTCGATCATAAAGAACGATAACACCTCAAGCTGAAACCAAAATTGCATACCACACAGTTTTAGATACAAGGCCAGATGGTTACCTTATAGAATGATTCAAGCGTTTTTACAAGGTAGATATGTAAACCTTTTTTATCAGATTGGGCAGCTTTGAGAAACCGTCTCATGAACACATATGGCGTTGGTAGAGAGAAGTTGAATTGCAGGGTGTTGGCCATTAGCTTCTCCTGCAATAGAAGCCAAGAAAAGGTAAATTCAACTATGAATCATCATCCTATGGTATTTGATTAATGATCAAGATAGAATGATACTCACCATATCTAGTACTTCTCTTCTAGTGTAAGCTTTGTCAGAGATCAAGATGAGATCATCTACTACTGGAACTGAAACTTCTTCGTATTTACAAGCAAGCAACAAAGCAGTTACACCCACAAGTTGAAGCTTTTTCCTCACAATCTGATGAACTGCAAGGAATCTGTCGATGACATTGATTGTGAGATAAAGAGTTTCCTCCATCAGCTCAAACTTGTAGAGCACCTATTTCAATGAATTTATCTTCAGACACACTGAACAACAACAACAATGACATTAAATAGCTTTTGGGTGGGTCTATCTACCTCAATCAACCAGACACATTGTACCAATGCTTGTTCGTTCCTTGAATCTCATGATCTGAGTTTTTCTTTTCAGTGGATAATCCTAAGATTTGTATTCGGTTACGCATCCGATCGAATCGAAAACGTTTCCCATGTCTTCTAAGTACCATGTACGAAAACGTTTAAGCCGTATGCGATCTTGAATGATCCAATGGAGTTATGTGTGTTAGAATCAGTTTATCATAGCAATGTAATTATGTGTGTTAGAATCAGTTTCAAAATGAGATTACAAACCTGAGTTGAGGACTCGTAAGTGGAGAGACGAAGCTAATAATGAGTGCAACTTGTTGTAGCGAAATGGAGCTTAAATCGTTAGACATTAATGGATCTGATGGGAGGAATATGAGAAAGAAGGACGCAAGAAACTGTGTCATCTTCAGATATCTTTCAAATTTTCCAATATTCATTAGTGTTACTTTGCATGTAACCTATTCGGAGAGCCAACACTTTTTATCACCACATTACGTTTTCCAAACTATTGATTATTTTTTTCAGACGGCGCTTTTTTCAAACAAGATAAACCACATTATGATTATGACATACACTGTTACGCACACTAGTAATGTTGCCATCAAAAATCCTAAAACTACTAAATTGTTGGAGAAAACAAATCTAAAAGTTGCTGTTCAGCCCAAAACAGACCATCTGACTAAAGCCCATTAGTATCTTAGATGTATTAGGCTTGTAGCCCATAAATGTACAAGACATGTGAGATTATAACCATGTAATACAAGTCAAAGTCAATGGTTCTTCGTTTTTTTTTCTGTGGGATACAAGTCAATAGTTCTGATGGAATTACATTAGGTCATTAGTAATTGATAAATTGACAAAACAAAAATATCAACAGAATTACCAGCGTTCAAAAATGTCATTTAGACAGCTATGTATCTCTATACCGCTTAGATTTTACAAAAAATCAATATTATTAGACGCAAAATTAGATTTGGCGAACTGTACATATATTAGACAGGTTATATGACCATTAGATAAATATAGTCGGACTAAATGGATTATTTATCCGCTTAGTGCTTACCTTTTTTTTGAGCTTAAGAGTTTTATTAGAGGACTCGTAGTTTGATTGATATAAAAAGTTTAAACCTATAGTAATGTACAACCAATTTCAAAATCATACGATTCTAAAATCTACATCACAGAGTCCTTAATTGGTTTTACATATTTTGGGAGATTTTTAAAACTATCATTTAGTAAGTAATTTTTTTTTACTAACTAAGAAATTTGTCTAGTAATGTCATCAAAAGAGTTTGTTCGATAATATACTAACATCGTTATATATATATTTTAAAATCATTATAAAATAACAAAGGAAAAAATTTTAATTAACTTAAAGCAATCATAATACTAGTTTAAATTTTAATTAAGTCCCCATCCGAATAGAAACGGGGTACCAAAAAGATTCGATTGCCAAAATTCTTTTGTCTTTTTTTTTTTTGATTTTTTCAACTCCAATGACAAATTCAAGAAAATAAAAAGCAAAGGATAAGGTGTAATCCCGTTTTTTGTCGTGTTGAGCCACATAAACGCATTTTCATTGGTTGGGTTAGCACCAAAAAGTGATTAAGGGTAAGATTTGTACGTGGCAACTTACAAGTGGATCCTTGTTGCGTTATTTGAATTACAGCATGTTGGGTAAATTACCTATACATAATTGTCAACAATTCAACATTAATGTTTTATTTACTTTTTAATAGAATTATATTTACAGTTTTCTAAACTGACGTACACATTTTAAGTTAATTTGTTAACTGCTGGGTTTTCTAAACTAACACTAAGAAAACCCAACATATTTTCTATTGCGTTTGCTCTATTAGGAGCTTTTATAGTGAAACTTTACTCTTATCAGATCTGAGATTCAGAATATATACATCCATAAATTTGTTGCTTTGAATCATCTATGTGGAAGCGGTGATTATATAAAGTGAAAACATGTTATTTTTTATTTATATTACTTCATCTCCTTTCCAGTATAATGTTGTGAATTCGTAAGAATTCTCATAATAATCTCTTTCTATGGTCAAGGAACTTATTCGTACTCGCAATTAATAAAAGAAAATTGGTCGTTGAAAATCGGATAAATTCGATCCCATAAGGCTGAGACACTCTTGACTTCTTCACTACAAACAATTGACAATTAATTAAACCGATGTTCGCATGCACCGTGACGAAACTTACGATATTACATAACTCTGCAAGCTTATATACATATTGTACAATTTAGCTAGGCTCCTACTTTCTCTAGGTTTCTGCCTTTTTTGTCGTGTCACCAAGGGAAGACTTTTCTTTGCTAAGATGATTTCTACAATTTTATCTGATAAGAGGACTATGATATTTTTTAGCCAGCCCAAAATTTTTTTTCTTTTGTAAATTCTAGATTATTAGGGCTTGTGTTTATGGAATTTTTAGGATTATACAATTAATATTTGATAACATATTTATTCTATACTTTGTAATGATCTCAACATTGCCTAATTCTATGATTTGTTATTATCTCTAATCAAACGCAATATTCAATTTGAATTTGGTTCCACCAACATTGAAACAGCACGTTTTAACCAGTGATGGCATCACCCTTTATTACGTGTACAGTGGATAACAAACTACAAAGTAATAACACCACAAAATCTGAATTTGAGTTATGTTTGTCACTGCACTAAATGCGGCATATCGCGCGCTCGTTTTAAAAACATTTTAAAGTCCAATAAAGTAAGCTTCTAATTATACAAAAGTGTTAAATCTAATGTTATAACTTTTAACCGGATACACTAATAATTTAATAGTATATTCTTTTTTTCTACGAGAATGCGATATTAATTTGTTAGGCGGCGATAGATGTAGTCATGTTGATTGTCTTCTAATGATTGCAATTTTCTGAGAATAGTAGGTTTCATCTAGTTGTAATAATATCAGCCTTAAGTAACAAGAGCAACTTGTTCACTAAGGGCCCAAGTAATCAAAATATGGATCGTTTCATCGTTGAAGTAACGTATTAACTCAATGATCGCCACATGCTCCAGAACATCGACTCACCACCATACCCACTCAGCAATGTCATTTCAGTTTTTTGTATTTTTATTAAAAAATGTTTTTGATTTTTCAACCCGTAATTTATAGATTCATGATCATATATCAATAAAATAATACATGATATAATTATATAAATACAAAATATATATATATATATAATTATTAGCTCAAATGGTTTAGATGATTCAAGTCTTATCCGATTTAGAGTTTGATACAATAATAAACAATTCATATATATATAATTATATATATATATATATTTATTGTTTGTTGTTGTATCAAACTCTAATCGGATAAACCACTTGAGCTAATAATTCTCACCTGAATTTCATTTAACTCAATATAATATTAACTTTTTGTTCACCGACACTGGAAATTATTTCCATCCGTATATTTATTTTGATGTTTCACGGTTTTTTTTTATTACGCCCTAACTTTTTGTTGTAAAACATGCCAATAAATTTTTGGAAAATAAATCCTAGTTTTGGTCGACCAGAACATCATATGATTTTGAGACAATAAGTTGTAACCGAGAAACCTCAAATGTACATTTTCCAACTCGTGTTTGACCTTGACACGACTTTCTATACGATAAGATCAAAGCTATGATGACATATATGATATTATCAGGAGACTTTTCTATACATGAACTGAGATAGAGATAGTAAGATCCAAATCGGGAAATGAAAAAAAAATGAAAATCAAACGGAGTTTTGGTTCGGTTTAAATAGTTCCTTGTTTTCTGTATCATAAAGTAAAAGTTATTTTGAAGCTGTTTCAACACGAAATTATTTTCGGTACATTATGCTATGATTTTTGAGTCCTGAATATAAATCGAAACAATAATTGTATCAAACCAAATTATAATAGCCACATCAGAAAATAGAACTATATTGTAATTGTAGGATTAGTGTATTATTTATCATCACCAGGTAAAATATATTTTTTATTTATTTAAAATGACATTTCCTATTTTTTACCTAAGTTTTTGTTTTTGTTTAAAATATGATGATTTTGGGTTGTCAGCCACAATAATTCAAACGATATTGTTATTTTTTCTCTCTCTCGAGAAGTACAGATTAACGAGCAATGCTGACTTGTCGGAGTCAGATATTATTATTATAAATCACCCAAAGGATTTATTTTTGGGTTTCCGCCGAAATAGAGAAAAAAATCTATGTGGGGGCATTATCACTCACGAACGAAAAGTAAACACTGTGGCCCATTTTTACTGTATCGATAAATTGATATTAAAAGGACAGAAGTACCCTTCCACTGAGGGCCGGCATTATTGTGCATAGCACACGCTTAGTCACTATATATATATATATGTACACAACAGGATCTCAACACTCTCACTAAACCAAAACCTCAGATCATTGTTGGGAATCATCAAGCTTCTTCATCACCATGGATCCTTACAAGGTATCTTCATATTCTTCTTACTTTTCTTTTCCTTTTTTTGTGTTTCCCAAAACGTTCATGTTGAGTTATGCTCGTTAATTTTCTACTGTTTTACTTATTATGAAAAAATAAAAATTGAATCGATGATCCAAAATCTTAGTTCAAAAATTTTGATTAGATCTTATGATCGCTTGAACTCTTAAGTTGGCGATGTTGATATTGTTTTTGGCTGGCTATCTTTAAAACCACTGCATGAGAAAGACACGCGACATGTGAGTTGTTGTTTTTTTCTTTTAGATTGGAAGTTATTTGGGTGTATGTATATTTTTTTAAAACACATGTGTTATAAAAATCGACATGTGAGTTGTTGTCCAAGTGATTAATCGATTGTCTAGACGTCCAACCGTATATTATTTTAGTGATTTTAGCCTAATCAGAAAAAGTAATCAGTTAAATGATTTTTCAGATCTACACACCTGACCAATTAAATCTACCCGTTTGGATAATCAGATATAAAATAATCGATTAAATTAGGTCTGAACATATGATTAATCATTTTTGGTTAATCAATAATCAGTGTCGGTAGATCAATCATTTTATTAAATACATACGTATTTTTCGTACCAAAAGATATCTGCCGGAGGAAGAAAGTACCGATCGATTTATTTATACGTACCATTAAAAGTGTTATGTAGATCCATCAAACGAGATTTAAATATACGAAAGTCTTTATAAGTGATAATCGAATAAAATATAGTATTTCATCAATAACCAATCACATTATGGTGTTTGCAGTATCGTCCTTCGAGCGCGTACAACGCCCCATTCTACACCACAAACGGTGGTGCTCCAGTCTCCAACAACATCTCTTCCCTCACCATCGGAGAAAGAGGTATTTTAATCCCTATTCCCTCACCATCGGAGAAAGAGGCATTTTAATCGGAACTGTAACCTGAGAAAAAGAGTCTAAACCTAGGATCTTGTTAATGGACTGTAAATGTTTTTTTTAAAACATTTATTATTTGGTACTGGGCAGGTCCGGTTCTTCTTGAGGACTACCATCTGATCGAGAAAGTTGCCAATTTCACCAGAGAGAGAATCCCTGAAAGAGTAGTTCATGCCAGAGGAATCAGTGCTAAGGGTTTCTTTGAGGTCACTCATGACATTTCAAACCTCACTTGTGCTGATTTTCTCAGAGCCCCTGGTGTTCAAACTCCGGTTATTGTCCGTTTCTCAACCGTTGTCCATGAGCGTGCCAGTCCTGAAACCATGAGGGATATTCGTGGTTTTGCTGTCAAGTTTTACACCAGAGAGGTATACTAAAAGATTCTTGTTTAAATATTTTAATCTTCTTTAGCTTCATTTATAATCAGCACCGAGGTGTGTATATATTACTTATGCTGCTTTTATAAAATCAGGGGAATTTTGATCTTGTTGGGAACAACACTCCGGTTTTCTTTATCCGTGATGGGATTCAGTTCCCGGATGTTGTCCATGCCCTGAAACCGAACCCGAAAACAAACATCCAAGAGTACTGGAGGATTCTGGACTACATGTCCCATTTGCCTGAGAGTTTGCTAACATGGTGCTGGATGTTTGATGATGTTGGTATTCCACAAGATTACAGGCACATGGAAGGTTTTGGTGTCCACACTTACACTCTAGTTGCCAAATCCGGCAAAGTTCTCTTTGTCAAGTTCCATTGGAAACCAACTTGTGGGATCAAGAATCTGACTGATGAAGAGGCCAAGGTTGTTGGAGGAGCCAATCACAGCCACGCCACTAAGGATCTTCACGATGCTATTGCATCGGGTAACTACCCTGAGTGGAAGCTTTTCATCCAGACGATGGATCCTGCAGATGAGGATAAGTTTGATTTCGACCCGCTTGATGTGACCAAGATCTGGCCAGAGGATATTTTGCCTCTGCAACCTGTTGGTCGCTTGGTTCTGAACAGGACTATTGATAACTTCTTCAATGAAACTGAGCAGCTAGCTTTCAACCCTGGTCTTGTGGTTCCTGGGATCTACTACTCAGATGACAAGCTGCTCCAGTGTAGGATCTTTGCTTATGGTGACACTCAGAGACATCGTCTTGGACCGAATTATCTGCAGCTACCGGTCAATGCTCCGAAATGTGCTCACCACAACAATCACCATGAAGGTTTTATGAACTTCATGCATAGAGATGAGGAGGTAAGTCTTAGTAACAGCTGAGCTACAATTATTGGGTTTTTGACTTGGAATCAAAATCTTAATGGTGTGTGTGTCTTTTACAGATCAATTACTACCCCTCAAAGTTTGATCCTGTCCGCTGTGCTGAGAAAGTTCCTATCCCTACAAATTCCTACACTGGAATCCGAACAAAGGTTTGATTCTAACCATACATCCTTTAAATCTTCAAAAACTTAAACTCAATTTATTTGAATGTCTGCTAAAAAAAACCTTTACAAAATGTTGCAGTGTATCATCAAGAAGGAGAACAACTTCAAACAGCCAGGAGATAGATACAGATCTTGGGCACCAGACAGGTACGAACAATCGACCCAGTAATCTCTTTACATATATAACTCTCACAGAAACTCACAAAAAAGCTTCAAGTCCTAATGTTTTCATGTTTTACTTATATGATCACAGGCAAGACCGGTTTGTTAAGAGATGGGTTGAGATTCTGTCGGAGCCACGTCTGACACACGAGATCCGTAGCATCTGGATCTCTTACTGGTCTCAGGCTGATCGATCTCTGGGACAGAAACTTGCAAGCCGTCTCAACGTAAGGCCAAGCATCTAGAGACCAATCTCTTTGAGGTAAAAAAGATATTATTCACCTACGTGTCTGTATAATAATAATGCATGCTTGTAATACCCCATAAACCAATGTTTCCTTCCTTCGTTTTACTGTCACTGTCTTTGTAATCTATTTTACAATAAAGATCAATGTTTCTCAAAGCAGTAATTAACTAGCTTATAAGATTTTTGGGTTCATTTACATGTTATGAATTTAAATTTTGTAAGAAAATGAAACTATGTAATTCAAAATGAATTGGAATTGATTTGGGTCTGTCTATTTATGGTTATAGTATCCATGGAAAGTAAAGACGATATCATCCACACGTAATTAATTAGCATTTGGATAATCACATTTATTCCAAAGAAAATAAATACAGAGTCTCACACCAAAATCGCAAGCAAAATTTTGATCAAATTATCTGCATCATGGATCCTTACAAGGTACCTCGATCGGTTTTTCTTTTGTAAATCTGTAATTTTTGTTGCTCTATAATTTGGTGTTGTTTCGATTTGATTGATATACAGAGTATGATCTCTCTCGTTACGGATCATGTGACCATAGTTAGAAGTTGATTGAGATATAAAATGGTGTAAAATTGGAGGTGATTGTTCGACTATTGTGAGGTCTTTAAATTGATTCTTTTATTATTTATGCGAAGATCGGGTCTGGTTTTGTTCAGATTTTTAAATTGCCAGAAACTTGCATGTGTTTTAAGATTAGAAAAGAGAATTATAATTGTATATGTTTTCAGCTATGTTCATTTGTCTGCCATCTGCAGCTACGACCTGGAGCCAAACATCGTGATTTTTATTCGTTTAATAGCCGTGCGAATTGTCGCATATCGCACTCACATCAGTATCAAAAACACTGCCAAATTTCTTTCGCGGTAAAATTTTTTTTAACATAAATCGCAGTGTCCAATTACATCGTTTGCCCACACCCTCATACTACAAGCGACAGATAAACAAATACCGATTAACCGTATGCCGCAGCCGCAACTTCTTACAACAAGCAAACGTACAAGCCTGACGTCTGTCTACTGATATTTATTTTTTCCACATGCTCATGTTCTAAGTTTTCTTTACTATTGTGAGTTATTTGATCACTGTGTTTGATTTTGAATGTCATTGTAGCTCAAATAACAGCTACGAAATGCTAATGTTGTTTCCTAGTTTTCGCAATTATTTGTATCATTGATGTTGAATCTGGTTTAATTGATCATATACTTTGTGGTATTTTTATGTATCAAGTATCATAATTTGTTAAGTCATTTCTCCAATATATAAAGGAATTTGGTTAAAAAAAATTTGATCTAGTTAATTTTTTTTTTTTATCTTTTTGATTTATTATTGTTGGGTGCAGGTTCTTCCTTCAAGCGCTCATGATTCCCCTTTCTTCACTACAAACTCGGGTGCTCCAGTGGGAACAATAACTCTGCTTTGACTGTTGGAACCAGAGGTGCATCTCTGTTTATTTTCTTCTCCCACTACCCTGAGAGTTTGCACATGTTTTCGTCCGTCTTCGATGATCTCGGTATCCCACAGGACTACAGGCGCTGGGGTCAACACTTACATCGCTAATCAACAAAGCTGGAAAAGCTCACTATGTGAAGTTCCACTGGAAACCGACTTGTGGGGTTAAATGCCTGTTGGATGAGGAAGCTATCAGAGTTGGAGGAACCAATCACAGCCATCCCACTAAAGATCTCTATGACTCGATCGCAGCCGGGAAATATCCTGAATGGAATCTCTTTGTTCAAGTGATGGATCCTGCCCATGAAGACAAATTCGATTTCGATCCTCTTGATGTCACAAAGATCTGGCCTGAAGATGTTTTGCCTCTGCAACCCGTTGGCCGCTTGGTCTTGAACAAAAACATCGACAACTTCTTTAATGAGAATGAACAGATTGCTTTCTGTCCTGCTCTTGTGGTTCCAGGCATCCATTATTCAAATGATAAACTACTCCAGACCCGGGTCTTCTCCTACGCTGATAGTCAGAGACACCGTCTTGGACCAAACTATCTGAAACTACCGGTCAATGCCCCTAAATGCTCTCACCACAACAATCACCATGAAGGTCTTATGAACTTCATGCACAGGGATGAAGAGGTAATCATCTCTCTCGGTTCATATACTTAAATTCTCAATCATTTTGGCATTTTATGAAGTGAGTCTGTTACTTTCCAGGTCAATTACTTCCCTTCAAGGTTGGATCCAGTTCGCAATGCCGACAAATACCCTACAACTCCTATTGTCTGCTCTGGAAATCGTGAGAAGGTTAGATTCCTCTCCAATCTCCATGCCTTAACATTGATTACACAAGTCTTTCAACATTATGAAAAATTCAAATGTTTTTTGGCCTTCCTCTTTATATCACAGTCCATCATTGGGAAGGAGAACAACTTCAAGCAGCCAGGGGAGAGATACCGGTCCTGGGATTCGAACAGGTAAACACTATAAACTCAGAAACCTCTTTGCAAAATCAACAATCTCATAATTCAAATCTTGTAATCGTCTTTTGTCTGGTAACAAAAGGCAAGAGCGGTTTGTGAAGCGTTTTGTTGAAGCGCTAGCGGAGCCTCGTGTCACGCATGAAATCCGCGGCATTTGGATCTCTTACTGGTCTCAGGCAGACAACTCTCTGGGACAGAAACTAGCTACTCGTCTTAAAGTGAAGCCAAACTTCTGAATGATATCATCTCTAAGGACTAAGTAAATGTTCTAATCCCAGTATGCTACTCTTATGCTTTGGTTTCTAAGTAATCTCTTTGTAATAGATGATTTTAAATAAACGCCGCCAATGAAACGCTTAAAGGATACTAGTTCCTGTTTGTAATTTTCTCTTCAAAATATTAACGTATATTATCTATGGCAAATAATAAAAAGCTATAAGTGATATAGCTTAATATGTAATATTCTACTCTAAATGTATTTTATTTGTTTTTAATCTTCGCACTAGATTTAGTTTGCAACATATTTTATTCATCCCGATTTGCATCTATGACGTGATCTTATAGTTGGAATTTTATTGTCGTCTAATGTCAGACGCACGATCTTCATAAAAAGTTGATTTCTTTTTCCCTACTGATAAATGTGTATAGTCATCACGTCAGACCTTTTTAACTGGTTGTTATGATACAAGATCGCATATATAATATATAAGTTATATGTGAGTGGGAGTGGAGATTATTCCGCTGCTAGTGAAAATGAAAAAGAATGATTAGTGCAGACAATAATAATTTTGTATACTCGTTCTAAACCTTCATTAAGCTAATACAGTCTGACCAATCTGATGTCTGGGCCAGTAATATCTTTTCTTAAAGACAACCTCGGCTCAAATCAGAAATCAAGCACATGGAGCCACAGAAAACCCAATCAAACTTTTGAGTTATAAACTTAACAAGTTGTTTGGATTATCCGAACAAGTTTTCTGATGTTTTTTTTTAATTAAAAAAAGTCCGAGGCCATAGATCCATATATAGTTTTCTTGGGTTTAAGACCATAACATGTTAAAGTAGTCACTTGATTGATATTCTTCGGATATTCGAACTTGTCACCTTTGGGTGGTAGTACTAGTACAACATGAGCTACCTACACTGGGAAGGGATCTTGTCTATATGTTACTAGATTTATATCTGAATGTGATATTACTATTTAACCGGTTAAATTGTATATTGATCCATGATCATCTTAATATTGGTCTAAGTACTATTCGTGTTTAAAAAGTACAGGCTTCCGTTTCACGAACAACAAAAGAAAAAAGATAAACAACTTGTTAAGTTGTAGTGTACACATTTTTAGATCGAAGTTATGCATTTTAAGAGATTGTTTTTTTTTCTTGTTAATTGATTGATCTTAAGAGATTGCTTTCCCGATGAAGGGGCATTGTACGTGAATTGTGTGATTGCTGGAAAAAACAAGAAGCTTAACGTGTTTTGGTTGTCATTAACAAGATCTCGGATCCAGTTAGGAGAAGTCAATTTCTTGATGACGAAATCAAGAAGACTTTACTTTGACTGCATGTGACGGAACTTATGCACTATACAAAACGATAAAAATGTAATTATGTAATATCTAAGTTTTGAGGTTTATAATTCCGTGGACCCAGGTCTATAGGTCTAATGTACTCAACATAAATAATATCGTCTCCGTACCCAAAGGTTTTATACCTAGCCAAGACGTGCAAAAATTATCACAATTATTTGACGTGGGAGATACTGATTCGGCCAACCTTATTCGTCGCTCTATACTTTCTTTTGCGCTTAATGGACTCTTTTTTTTTGTATTATATTAATGTCCGAAATTTTAATCTTCTTTATACGTTTTGATCGATGCCCTGTAGAAGATTCTATTCGCCGGAACAATAATTTTAAAATTATGTAATCAGAATTTATCTTTTTAAAAGAAAAGAAATTTGGTTTTTTATATTTTTATATTAAAGTAAACAAATATGTCATGCAAAGTTTTACTTTCCTTGGTTCCCCCAAAAAAGTTTGCTTTCCTCACAAATTCTATAACGTTTAGAATTATCTTTCTGATTATTTGGCTGTTTTTCTTAGTTTGGGAAACTGAATATTGGCTCTTTTATGCAATAAACTGATTATTGGCTGTTATAGTACGATTTAAAGTAGTGCAAGGTTCCCATTTAACTTCATAAAAAAAAAAAAGATTCCCATTGAACCGTTGAGACTCAAATCTCCACAGCTTAAACGACGTAATATGTTGGAAAAAAAACACGAAGTAATCAAGTGGATGTGGCTATAATTCTTTTTTCGGCGGATTTGGTCAGTATTAAAGCTCAAGTATCATGGTATCTAGTTTATTAATCCAGTATATAGATAGGATATAGATAATATCTTGTAATCCATAGTTAACCTTGTGTGATCTTGTTCTTTTTTTGTATCCCATGAAGTTCAACAAAACAAACCACAAAAAAGAAGTTAAAATGCATTTACAGATGAAATTATTGATATATTTCTCTAAATATATATATATATATTGATATATTTTCTCTTGAAATATCTACATGTCATTGAGAAATATATTCATATTAAGTTGTGGAGCTTAATCTTTACGATTTTGGTGTGTGGTTTAAAACTCCAACGAGTGGATAAAACGTTAATCAACTAGGTACGAACCAACGAAAATTGTATCTACCTCAATCTCACACTAAACCACGATCAATCGTATGTGTTTTTTTTTAAGGTTGCATTGAATTCCAAATCTTTACAGTTAAAACCATCTAATACTTTTTCCGATTATCTATAAACCACACTCTACTACGTTGATGGAATCAATAACTAATTCAACAATTCAACGCCCTTATATCGTATCATTTGTTAAATACTGATTTGGTTCTTACAAATTTCAATATCTGGTTGCTAAACTTTACATTATATCTTATGTTCTAAAAGTCGGTTTGTCTAGATGCTTACCTAAGCATCTAAAATTAACTAGACATTTTGTTTTTTTGGTCAAATCAGTAAAAGGATCAGTCGCAATCGAAAAATCTAATTAAATTTATAACCGGACACCACAATTAATCTGGTCAATGATTATAAATTAAAGAGCATTCTTCCATAGAGAAACGAGAGAGGAATATAGTTTTAGGATTGTCATTTCGTCTCCGATATCTTCACAATGAAGGAAAATATACGTATGGGAGGAGTGTTGCATTTTGTTTCTTTCCAAAATTAAATATAAAATATTCCCAACGGCCCATATGAGTGACCTAGCGAAAACTTTTTTATGCTTGTGACTCATCATGTTCGATCCATTCTCAAATAAATATATTTTTGGTTTATAAAAACATTATATAATTTAGTCAATTAAAGAAGTAAGTTGACTATATTTAAAACTAAAACTAAAAGATGATATTTAGATCTTAACTATCTGTCCTATCTGAATACTTTGTTTATTTGAAATAGACGCAATGTTGGTCATTAGCTTTATCCTGGTGTAAGTAGAAGTTTTCAAAAATTAAAATTATAAGCATACGTATTATCCCCTTGTTCATATAATAAATTGATTTGATTGAAATTCGAAATGAGAAATTTGTGTGGGGTACTGTACCTAATTGGGAGAAAGTGAGACAACACAAGTAGAGGAAACTGAGTCATGCACCATTTGTTTCGTCTTTTTAGCTTACGCTATTAGATAGAAACACTTGCGTTTATAATAAACGTATTCCTTTTTACGTATTGTATAACTTTTAGGGATGGACATAATTACATAAATCCTGTCCCGTTGCCGATTTTTTTTGGTCCCTTTTAAAAATATACTTTCATATGAGATAAGACTGAATTCCGATTAATTAACGCAGCTAATTTTTTTTTTTTTCGTCAACACTATTACAGATTATAACTTTTAAATGATAAAAAACGGCCTGATTCGCAAATGATTTTATCCGCCATCCATTCAAAACTTAAAATTGTTTAGAGCATATTTGATTCGCTGAAATCAATCATACTGTTCTACAACAAATACGATCCAAACTGACAATATAAAAACCCAACCGAACCTAAATTAGATAAGACTTCTATAAATACCTAGTCTTCAATTCATCTATGAAGAAGATCCCATTCGGATATTATATGCAATGTCTACCAAATGGCCAAATACTCCATATATTTATCATCTCACTCTCTCACTCGTAGATATGGATTGGACATTCGTTCGAAAAATTCAACTCCCCTCCCGAAAACCATCATACTCTTTTCGGACGAATTAGTTATTTCTTTCATCTCTCTTGTTTTTTTTTTTAAGTTTGTTGTACGATCTAATCTCTTATTCTCAACTTAACCTGACTGCAACCATATATATCTTCTCTTCAACTTGATTTTTTTAAAAGCAAATTATGCGGTTTATTTATTTTATTGTATTTAAGCGTTTAAAAGTTTTTCGAATTATTCTCAGTTGAATCATTTTCTACAAATTTACCGATATCTAACAAATTTGATGTTCTTCGGTAAATATCATTCACATCGTCTGGATTATCCTGAAAATTCACAAAACTCATCCATTTTTAGGTGGTTACTAAGTAGAACCGCATAAAGCGAAAAGGTGAGGCAAAAAAACGATTTTTCTTAATACTTGTAAAATAATATGTTAGGGATTTCAGTAATTTTTATTTTTGTTAAAAAGGTTTTCATTTTTCAGTAAAATGTAGCTCAGACAATTAAAACATCCTCCACTAGTATGAGAACAGTTCGAACATTCCATCGTAAAACTATAAAATCAAAAAAATATATAATAATCAATGGTTTTGCCTAACAAAAGATTCTATTATATTTTAGCGATGGCATCTATTCACAAGCAGGGACGGACGTACGTGTATGAATACCGGGGCACGTGACCCATACAAAAATTTTGATAATTTTGAAGTTTGTTATGTAATTTGTAGTGGAGATAGAACAATTGGTTTGTTGTGTGCTCTATGTCTGCTACTGGTTTTTTTAGCCAATTAGTTATTACTTTCTCTTTTTGCTATTTTCAGGTAATAAATGCTTTCTACATTAGTCTATTTTCTTCTCTTACCCCTTTTTGTTATTGTTTAAAGGAATTCTGTTAATATAAAGTATACAAGTACTATATAACCAATGGTTGATTAACACATAAAATAAATTTGCTTCATTTACATGTCTTTTTTTAATAAATGTTTATATTACGAATTTATATGTTATATATTGTACCCCAGATCAATTATGTTTCTAGATCCGCCCTAAGATGGTATTGGTTACACAATACCCTCCACTATAAAGAAACTTTTGTTTCACCGAACTATTTTATATTGTCAATTTGATCAGTAAAATATAATATTTTAACACTGACGAGGGAAGAAGAACCTACTGCCCCCCACTCGTTTCTTCTTATTTACTTTATCACTTCTCCATATAATAAAACTATATCTAACAGTAAAATAATGACGTAGATTCTTCGAATTTCTATAATTATAAGGATAAAAATAATCAACATGTAACACAATAACCTATTTGGATGGACGATTGTCAACATTAATAATTGTCAACTTGTCCTCATATAGCAACAAGGGTCTTAAAATGGAAATTGATTCGCTTTGGTCACCACAATAAAACGTTGAAGAATCATTCGCCAAATATAAACTTTTGAACAAATTGCCGAAATCATATATGGTATATTTTAAAGGTACGTACAGACATTATATTTGATTTTTTCAAAAAAAATTATAGGATCTTATTCTACCACTGATTGTATTAACATATCATAAATGATAAACATAAAGTATTTTATTTTTTAGTCAGCGTATAAAAGGAAATTTTACTATTTCACCCATAGTTACAGTTTTAAAAACTCTTGTTTGTAAATAAGTCAAATGTATCCAAATACAAATAAAAATCTTTTTTCCTTTTTTTAATATCGTATGATTATTGGCGATATTCTCCGTTGAACATCTCCAATGATTTACTTCATTTTTTCCTTTAAAATGATCTAGAACTAAAATGAGTTTAAATTTTTTTCCAATGATTTACATCATTTTTTTTTCTCAAAAAAGAATATTTCAAATATATTTTTATTTATTATTTATTTTTAAAAACCCATTTTCTAGTAGTACCACCTTTTAAAGAAAAGCATCAAAAGATAAAGGGAAAACCTTCTCCAGTGATATATCATTTTTATTAATAATGTATTCTTAAATATGATGCACTACTATTCATAATTTCATTTTCCCCCTTAAAATGATATTCCATTGGAGAATGATTTCCCTCGTTAGATGGTATTAAGTCTCTATGTGACGTTTGCAAAACAAAATAAAATGTTTTTGACTTATTAACATATATAGAAATCCACTGCACAAGACATGTTGTTGCTCTTTTGTTTATTCTCTATCTCTCTCTCAAGTTGGGGGAATCTTCTCTCTTTCCTTTAGTCAAAAAAACCCAAGCAGCCTGGAAGAGAGAGAGAGAGAGAGTGTTATGTTCTGTAATGTGATATGATAAGTAACCAAACCAAAACAAAACAAAATTTGGCAATAAGAATAAGGTGTAGCTATGTCCCGATGCACAGAGGAGATACCGATCCACAAATATTCATAATTTTTCATTTTCACTTTTTTGTTTGTTTTGTTTTCGTCTTCCGTGAAAAAGGTACTTTCTTCTTCGTGAGAGACATAACCCATTAAGACATCTTTACAGCTTTCTTTTCTTCTTCTTCTTTTGGTTTGAGATTTGATTAGTTCTCATCTGTTCCTTCTGTCTCAGACAACAAATTTGCAAGAAAATAGAATCTTAAAACCCCACTTGAGGAAGGAATCTTTGAGAATCTCTCTCTCTTGTAAGTTTTTCTTTCTATTTTCTCTTCTGAAGCTTTTTAAAGGTTTGATTTTCGTTAAGAACGAAGCTGATTAGTTTTAAAGTTCGTATTTTTCTTGTTTCATTGGGATTGAATTAGTATCTCTTGAGCTATTTTGTTTGACCAGCTTGAAGAAATCAAACAAAAGGTTGGATTTTTTTGTTTTTGTTTTGTGACTACTTTGGATTCTTTAATCTGTCATCATGAATTAGATTTAGGCAAGATTTATACTTGGTTCGTGTTTTCCTTTAATGTTTTGAGTTATAACACTTTAATTTCCTACTTTATTGGTTGGTGAATTCGATACTCATTACTCCTATAATTTTCTGAAAATGTAAGCCAGAAGACGACCCCAAAAAAAAAAAAAACTTGTCTCCACCTTTGTTGTTTGTTTGTGAAACAGCTTGAAAATGGATGCTTCGTTTTTTCAGATGGTGCTTCATTGATTTTGGAGATAGCTAAATTAAAAAAAAAAAGCAAATTACATACATCAATGGAAGATAGTTTTCTTCAAAGTGAGAACGCGGTTATGGACAGTGAGCTCATGGATGGATTGTTACTAGATGGTTGTTGGTTGGAGACAACAGATGGATCTGAGTTCCTTAACTTAACTCCTTCAACTTCTTCCGTTAGCCCTTTTGATCCATCTTCCTTCATGTGGTCTCCTATTCAAGATACATCAGCAATCTGCACATCAGGAGTTGTATCTCAGATGTACAGTCAGGATGGTGCAGAAAGATCGAGTCTTGATGAGTTTCAATGGAACAAAAGATGGTGGATTGGACCAGGAGGTGGTGGTTCTTCGGTTACTGAGAGATTGGTTCAAGCAGTTGAACACATTAAAGATTACACAACAGAGAAAGGTTCACTTATTCAGTTATGGGTTCCGGTTAACAGAGGCGGTAAGCGAGTTTTGACCACAAAGGAACAACCTTTTAGCCACGATCCAATGTGTCAGAGACTTGCAAACTATAGAGAGATCTCTGTGAATTATCACTTCTCTGCTGAGCAAGATGATTCCAATGCCTTAGCTGGTTTGCCTGGAAGGGTTTTCTTGGGGAAGCTTCCTGAATGGACTCCTGATGTTAGGTTTTTCAGGAGCGAAGAGTATCCGAGAGTCCAACATGCTCAGGACTGCGGTGTACGTGGAACGCTGGCGATTCCGGTGTTTGAACAAGGTAGTAAGATTTGCTTGGGTGTTATTGAGGTTGTAATGACCACTGAGATGGTTAAACTAAGACCTGAGCTTGAAAGCATTTGCAGAGCACTTCAGGTTTGTCTCCTTCTCTATAGCTTTCAGCTTGTGATATTGGAAATGTTTTTCCGAGAGGGATGAATGTGTTTCCTTTTCTCAGGCAGTTGATCTTAGAAGCATCGAAGTTCCGGTTCCACCTTCTATAAAGGTAGTCAAAGAAACTGAGTTCTTTAAGTTCTTTAAGTTTTGGTATAAACCAGATTGCTTATTTTTCATTTAGGGATGTGACTTATCCTACAAAGCTGCATTGCCTGAAATCCGAAACCTCTTGAGATGTGCTTCTGAGACGCATAAACTACCTTTAGCTCAGACATGGGTCTCTTGTCTCCAGCAAAACAAAAGCGGGTGCCGTCACAATGATGAGAACTACATCCATTGTGTATCAACCATTGATGATTCTTGCTATGTTGGTGATCCAACAGTCCGCGAGTTCCATGAAGCTTGCTCTGACCATCACCTCTTGAAAGGCCAAGGAGTTGTAGGTCAAGCCTTCTTGACCAATGGACCTTGCTTTTCGTCTGATGTATCTAACTACAAGAAATCAGAGTACCCTCTCTCTCACCACGCTAATATGTACGGTTTACATGGCGCGGTTGCTATTCGCCTGCGCTGCATCCACACGGGCACTGTTGATTTTGTCTTGGAGTTCTTTTTGCCCAAAGACTGCGATGATATGGAGGAACAGAGGAAAATGTTGAATGCTCTTTCGACTATTATGGCTCATGTGCCTAGAAGCTTAAGGACTGTTACAGATAAGGAACTAGAAGAAGAGAGTGAAGGGATAGAAAGGGAAGAGTTAGTAAAGCCAAAGATAGAGAATGCATTTGAACTACATCATCTCCACGAAAATTCCACATGGAGCGCCTCTCTTGAAGAAATCCAGCAGAGTAATAGTAGTAATCCTCAGAATCTTGGATTGGTATTTGATGGAGGTTACAAGCTCCCAAATGATGGGTTTGGCTTAAAAAGAGGTTTTGACTACACTAGAGATTCTAATGCCAATGAGAGCAACACTTTCTCTAGTGGTGATTTCAGTAGGATGACCGAGAAAAAGCGTACAAAAGCAGATAAAACCATCACTTTGGATGTTCTTCGACAGTATTTCGCAGGGAGCCTGAAAGATGCAGCCAAGAATATCGGTGGTAAGCAGCATTTTTCTATCTTTTCGGTTCAATTTATCCGAAAGTCCTAAGATTGATCTCTTTTTTGCCTTTCTTGTCTTGGGAAATTTTCAGTTTGTCCAACGACCTTGAAGAGAATATGCAGGCAAAATGGGATACAGAGATGGCCTTCAAGAAAGATCAAGAAAGTGGGACATTCTCTGCAGAAGATCCAAAAGGTACTTGATTCGGTTGAAGGGGTTTCAGGTCCTCTTCCAATAGGCTCCTTCTACGCGAATTTCCCCAATTTAGCTTCACAGTCACAGGAACCATCTCAGCAAGCCAAGACCTCGGCTCCTCCACCACCGCCAGTGCAGCTTGCAAAGTCCCCTGTTTCCTCATACAGTAACAGTTCAAGCTCTAGTAGCCAATGTTACTCCAGCGAAACCCAACTCAACAGCGGTGCAACACTCAATCCTCCTTCAGCTGGTGTAGGAGGTGCCTTGAAGAAGATGAGCAGCGAAATCGAACTTCAAAGTTCGAGTCTTGATGAGACAATATTGACTCTCTCCAGTTTAGAAAACATCCCTCAAGGCACACAGTTGTTATCATCTCAAGATGATGACTTTCTGAGGATTAAAGTTAGCTACGGAGACGAGAAGATCAGATTCCGGATGGGGAATTCACGCAGGTTAACAGATCTGTTGTGGGAGATTGGGAAGCGTTTTAGCATAATAGAGGATATGAGCAGGTATGATCTAAAGTACTTAGACGAAGATAATGAATGGGTTTTGTTGACTTGCGATGAAGATGTAGAAGAGTGTGTAGATGTCTGCAGAACCACACCGAGTCATACCATTAAGCTTATGCTTCAGGTTTCTTCTCATCATTTCCCTGAACGTTCTTCGGCTACAGGATACAGTTTATGGCACTGACCTCAAACCAGAGGACATGACACTAAAGATTATACTTTTGTGTTCTGTTACAAATGTTCATAATTTTATTTTTGAAAGATTATTAGGAGGTGCTTTGGGTTTTGTTTTTAAAAACGCACCAAGAGAGAAGAAGAACATGTAAAGATCCTCTCTTTCTGAGAAATTGAAGATTGGGGTTTTTTGAAAATTCCTTTGTAATGCGGTTTTCAAATATAGATATACATATAAAAGAACTTCAATTGCTTCCACAATTGTCATATACATCAAAACTAAGTATAAGAAACTAAAACAAAAAACATTTTCCAAATTATATATAATTTTGTTTTCTTGGGACGGGAAAAAAACCATTTTTACAGAACACCGAATTATTACAAGCTCAAGACCATTTTTGTTTGTGTTTCTACGAGTCTCGCGGCGTTCTTGTAACCTCCGGTGGCGTGGAAGAGACGTTTCGAGCTTCATGAGACCGACTCTGTCATCTATAAACGGTCAATAATGAGCTTCTTCGTTCAGACGCATTGCAATAATCTCAATCGCATAGTTTAAACACCGTTTTGAGTATTTTCCTCGTAGTGATGGATCCACCAAATGTCCGAACTTCTTCTGATCCTTGCGGTATGGACGTGACTGCAGAGACAAGCAAAATTTTGGTTAAAACAAAATAGGATTTTTTTATAATCCGGTTTAAGCAGTTACTTACCCAGGCAACAAGAGTCTGCTCGCCTTCCTTTTGACTCAAATGAATTGCTTTTCTCCCAGTAATCAGCTCAATCAACACTACACCGAAGCAGTAGATATCTGACTTAACAGTTAATTTCCCCCTCATCGCGTATTCGGGAGCACAGTACCCATAAGTTCCCATGACGCGGGTTGATACATGAGTTCGATCACCAACTGGACCTGAGTTTGGCCAATCTAAAATCCACGAGTTTTGGATTGAACTCTTTGTCTAACAATATGTTTGCGGATTTCAAATCACGGTAAATCACTGGCGGGTTAACTGTGCAGTGAAGATACTCTATTCCCCGAGCCGCACCAACCGCTATTTTCATTCGAGTATTCCAGCTCAATAGCTCTTGATTTGACTCGAGATCTGAAAATCAAACAAAAGAGTAAAAATTTGAAAACTGAAAGTCCTTAAGATAATAACAACAAAACACTTATTATAACAACAATGGAGTAAAAGTAACTAACCAAAAAGGTGATCTTCTAAGCTTCCCTTTGGCATGTATTCATAGACAAGAAGTCTCTGATCACCAGAAGTACAGTAACCGATCAATGTAACAAGATCCGGATGATGTAATAAGCTAAGCATAAGAACTTCTACTATGAATTCTCGGTTTCCTTGAAGCCCATCTGGATTCAATTGCTTAATAGCCACCACCTGCGTTCATCAAACAAATCAAATTACAACAAAATCTCACACCTTTAAGTGGTTTGAGAAAGAGACAGGGAGAGAGAAAGATCTGACTTGTCCTGAACCTAAACGTCCTTTGTAAACTCTCCCAAAACCTGCTTCTCCGATCAAATTCACTTCCCAGAAGTTCCTTGTAGCTGCAGCTAACTCCTTGAACGTGAAACTCCGAGCTCCACCACCAGGTTTCGGACTATTCACTTTACCGTTTACTGCTCCACTTCGAGCGATAAATTAACACAAAAATGTATGAAAACAGAATCATAATAAAAGGCACATAATTAAAAACACTCACCTAAGATGCCCGAAAACTCTGTTCCTGTTGTATCACTTCCATGAACTGAAATCACAAAAATCATAAATACTAAATAAAAATGAAAACTTTTAGGTAAACAACAATGAAAGACATAACTGGAATTGAAAAAGAGCCTGATGATCGGTTGGGTTACATCGAGCTGTATCAATGTTGACTCTGATTTCCTTGGTTCGAGGATTCAAACACGAGAAGCAAGTCATTTTCTCTTTTCTTCAAGGTTAAAACAATGGCGGTGAACAAGGGATTTTGAAATGGAGCTGGTTATGAGAAACCAAGCTCCAGATATCCCTCACCAGACACAGCCTGACAAATTCAAAACCTAGGATTTATGGATCTGGAACTAAAAAAACGTTAAAGAGATTGATTTGATTCTCTGTTTCTCCTTCTGATAATTCTAGAAATCAAGAGAAATTGATAAAGTATTTAAAAGACAAAACTGAAGAGTTACTAAAATTATACAAAATTCCATCTAATCGCGACAAAAATGAGAAGGATCTTAAAACAAGAAAAAAGGTTTTTGAAAAAAAAATCCGGGAAACGGGAACTAAAATATTACAACAACTGTTTTTTTGGTTCTTCTTCCTTCTGTATAAAACTGATTTACATTCATTTATTTTCTTTTTTTGGTTGGAGCTACTATATTTAAGTTGTAGAAGACGACTCAGTTTTGTTTTGTTTTGTTCTTTTCGAACTAGGTCCCATTTTCACATAAATATATTCTCATTTATCTTCTTTCAAATTTTAGAAGCCCTTCCCCAAAATTTTGTTCTATAACGGATATTCTCGATTTTTGTAGTATTCATATTTCACTCTCATCTGTCCGGACCAACATTTTTTCTAATCTCAAATTAGAAACTAAATTATGTCAAATTTTCTTGGATTAATGTTGGATAGAAATATCGTATCCATTCTGCAATTAATCCAATATCCGATTCAGTTTATACAAATTTGAAAATAAAAACTTTCATAGGTAGATTAAAAATGAATCCAAACAAATTACAATAGTTCATACTAGTTTGATAAGTTGAAATTCATAATAAAATATATTTTTATAATCATTATGGAATTTTAATCTTAAATTGTAGCAAGTCATCCATTCTTAATGATCAGCCTAATTCCCCGACCTCTCGTCTCTGGCATTAAAACAGTCAGGTCCCCCTCGTGTCGTAAATTACCATTGTTCCTCGGATAGTAACGCTTGGCCGAAATTAAATTTCATAATTTATAATTTAATTTATCTATTTGGATATTTGTAAACAGAATCAAAAATCTATTCTATATTACAATAACTTGCTATTAATTTTTCTTTTGCTTCTGATAAATCAAACAGTAACCATCGCAAATCCTAAATTTATTTATAAAGAGCATATCTAATTGTATAATCTTCTGTTTCATACAAGCACGATCCAAAGTATCCGTTTTATTGGATAGGATACTTTCTGCTGTAGGTTATCAACCCATCCTTAGTACCGAAATGGGTTTTTTACTACCTACTAAAATATCACTTGTTTTAACCTATGATGATAGCATCATAATTCTATTTTTATCTAAATTTCGAATGCGAGCAAGTAAGATAGAACCATAGATTTTAAGAATTTTAATAAAAAAATTTGGCGCCTTGGCCGGTAATAGGTATTTAATATTAATTAGTAATTAAAAATAATATGCGAAATTCGTATAATACCCTCCGTTACTTAAATTGAACTGTACAGTGTGTGCGAAGTCCCACGAGGCGTGGCATTGTGGTTGTAATCGTAACAAATGGACGGTCCAGATTGTAAAGATTGACCTTATGTGTTATTACATCCTCCGTGGGTCCCGTTTGTTTTCTTTGTTAGTGGTCTCACTGTCCTCTTATTATCCCCCTTTGATTATATTTACCATTTTAGAAAATACACTTCTTATCATCACGATCAGCTACTTTATAATCAAATTATTACTAGTTGATAACTTTCTCGATTTCATCACCTTTTTTTCAGCTTTTGCTCTTCTTTTTCATATTTATGACATTAGTGTTGGTTTTGTTACCATTCAGGCATTCATACATCTAACATTTAACGCATGTTAATGGCATTAAATTTGAAATTAATGGCAATAAATTGGAAGTTAATGGCTTGTTAACTGATATGATGGACTTCATTATTTTTACTATCGGAGCTCTTTTGTTTTTGTTCGTTAACAAAAGAAAATTACTGCAGTGATCTTACTGCTGTCAATTTCCATTACTAAGTAGAACTATTCAACTCCATAACTACTGCTTATATTTATTATAAGACTAGATTAATAATTGAATTACGAGATTAAAAATGTAAGAAACCTTAAATGTAATGTCATAAGATTTAGGATTTAATAAAAATATGAAAATTATTATGTGAGATCATGAACATAAAACAATTTTGAGAATTCATGTAAATCTTTTATAAATTAATAATAACCGAGTTCTAAGATTTAAATAGAACATCTTAGACATTAGGAGAATACCAATAGAAAATATGACGAATAAAAATGTAAACTGCAAAAATACGAGAAGACCAATGCATAATTAATTATGTCTTAATTATGCACTCATTTATATAAGATATATGTCAATCTCTCGATTGCCTACATGTCACAAAACTGGAAAAAAATTAGTCTCTTTTCATATATATTAAATTATTTCATCTAATTTATAGTAATTGATATATTGTTTAAAATAAAATGAAAAATACTAAAAGATCGCATACTACTTAAAATTAAAATTAAAATTAATGATATGACTGCGAGTATGAAAGATAAGAGAGGCTAAAGATAAGAAATGCTGATATGGCAACGTTGGAGAAAACTTATTTTTCCGTTATATATAAGATGCTACAGTTCAAATGGTGGTGATGATAATAAAAATTGTCTATATTTTGCAAAATCCTCTAAAAGTATAATTAACGGTTTTTATGCAAGATCCACAATGGTTAGATTTCTCCATTTTTTATCAAATTGTTGTATGGAAAATGCCAAATCTCTCTAATAACAACTATTTTATTTATTTATTTTGTTTCCTTTAAGACATGTCTATTTCACTTTGATGGTAAGTGGAGGAACCGAGGAAGTAACAAATCGTATGTAAAGAAAACATCTAATAAATTGTGTTAAAAACAGCAGTCTACTCCAAATTGATGCAAGAAGACAAAATTACAATTGACATATAATTATCCGGATCAAACAGATTAACACTATTGTAAGAATATGATTAGTAGGAATCTCTCACCAAAGCTTTAAAAAAATATAAAATATTATGTATCTCTCAAAAAGATGAGAATTCTATGGATGAAAGACTTTTTCATGGGATTCTTATCTTTTTCAACTCAAAATATTTTATCGATATTTATTATTTTATATTTTTGAGAGAGAAATTAGCAATGAGAATGCTCTAAATATACTTTTCATGATTTGTTACGTCAATACTCACAAAAGACTTTAGTGTTTAGTATGTACGTAACATGGAAGATCCGTGTTGTGAATAATCTGTGAGCCTGTGACATACCAGTAAACCGATGGGTTGAGAGGAAAATATCACGAAACGTCGAGACCCCACCAATTAATTAAACACGTTCGTATAATCCCGTGATGCGTGAGCCCCTATTGACAAAATTTAAAGACTAACAATTAATAAGTCATGACCTCGCTAGGTTGAAAAGAAATATATAAATCTAACGGATATTCGGATTCGAATCCGAAAAATTGGATATCCGAGAAGAACGGATATGAATATTAAAATTTTGGATTTATTGAATCCTCAGAAATTTTGGATCAGATATTCGGATCTTAAAAATATTTCAAACCGGATATCCGAATCTTACAAATATTTCGAATCTGATATCCGGATTATAAGAAAATTTCGGATTGGATATCCAGATTCGGTACATATAAAAAAATTCAGAATAAAAATGTGATATAATTTTGTTTTGAAATTTTAAAATTTAGTCCATATCTCTTTATTTAAACTCAAATCCATTTTTCGTACTTTGAAAAAATAAATTTTAAAAATTCTCAATTGTATGATTATTATATTTTTTTATCAAAAGAATTATCATAATATATTTATTTAAAAAAAGACAGGACCGGATTTGCTAATAATTAATACAATTGAATGAGATAATACATTAGAAATTGAAAATTACACACACATATATTGATGTAACTTAGTCAGCTATATGTAATTTGGAATTTTAAATGTCGATGGTTTGCTTCTTTTTTTTAAACAAAGGTTTTACCATTTTATTGCAAGATAAATAAAGGCTTTACAAAGCCACAGGGACCTAGTTACACTTAAAAATTTTCCATATTTTATCATGCAAAAGATCTGAGTTCCCATTACCGAGGAACTTGAAAACCGAAGTCGGCAAAAGACTTCCAAGAAGGAAACTGAAAACTCTTACAAAAAGTAAAATGCCAAGGACAAATATCTAACAATTGTTTCTTCTTCTTTTAAGGCGAAGGTCACTACGAAAATATATTGAAAAAGTTCTGGGAAAATAAAAAATAAAAAATATATATTCTACAGCCTGCGAGACTAGTGTGGTTTTTCTTTTTCTTCCCCTTTTCTCTTTTAACCCCTAACAAATTATGGAAGTTGCAACAATCTGTACAATAGCGAGAGACATGTCCCATATATTATCATGTCACAACGAATAAGCCATGACTTTCCACAAAATTTTCGTATCAGAGATTATATGGCTAAGATAGCCAATGGAAAATGCCTCTTCTTCTTTCTTCTTCCTCTTTCAATGACCCCATATTCATCTTCATAGCTGTAATGCCAGATCCGGATGCTGTGACGAGGCCGAACCAGTCTGCTGATTAGAGCCGGGGGAGTTTGGTGAGACGAGCCTAGTATTAAGATCTGGCGGGAACCGGTGGAATTCCTGTTTGTTGTGAGGAAACAACAACCCTTGTTGTTGAGATCCTGGTGTGGCCTTGTTGGTTCGGTTTGGTTGTTGCTGTCTCACGATTCCGAGCATCTGATTTGGATTAGGGCTAAATCCACCGAATCCGCGGATGAGGCCATTGCTGCCCTCTGGATTGATTGGCAGTCCTGACTGGCGAGAGGATGATGATCGGTACTCAGTTTCTGGATTCAAGGCAAGAGCGGGTGGTGGTGCAGTTTCTTCGACGACCTGAGAAGAAGAATGTCTGTTTCCTATGAAAGAGCCCGAGACTGAAGTGGATGGAGACAGGATTCTGTTCGAATGATCATCAGAGGCTAATTCATTAGAACACTTTTGTTTTCCCGACAAAATCAATAAGTTTTGTTTCTGAGAATCATCCTCTTCAGGTCCTGCTGGATTCTCTCCAACCCAACCAAGACCAAATTTGATTCCAGAGGGTAATACGGTCTCGATTCTCCTCGATGCAATTTTCCAGGCAACAGGACCAAGATTTGCAGCATATCGTGCTAGACTCCTCGCGTAACCGTACTCAGTGTTCAGCCCAACCTGATAAATAAGAAAAACAATTATCAAACTCTTGTTTCTCTATACAAAAAATATAATAGAGTTGGCAATTACTTACTGGAATTAACTGTTTTAACTCGTCCTCAAGCGTTGTCAAAACCGACTGTTCCTGGGTAGAAGTTGAGAGGTGGTTGTAGGTATCACGTCTGTTATCATCGACATTGAAATGTTTCATTCCATACTTGTTAACTGCCTTCACAACCGAAGCTACAGAAAAACCAAGAATATGGTTCATATTGGCAAACAAAAAAGTCTGAAAGACGGAAGAGCAAAGGCGGAGATCATTTTACGTGGAAATTCGTTCTCCCAGTCTATCGACCAACCACTTTGGGTTTCGCTGTTATGATTGATTCTAACTGATGATTCTGCTTGATGGAATTTGTACAAAGGAGGAGCCTTTCTTAGATTGTAAGCACCAGAAAACTTATTAGAGCTATCTCCTCCAGGAATGAGCACATCAGCTGATATTTCAGAAGCAGTTCGCTCAATTGAAGATGGTTCAGGCTGTTTCTTTGGCGGACGGCCTCTTTTGGCAACTTTTGGCTGCTGCTGCTGCTGTTGTTGTTGGTTTTGTGGTTCTTCATCATCACTATCTTGCCTTAAATTCTCAAAGTCTTTTTTTGCCAATTCTTGTATAGCCCGTGCCTATAAGCCACATATTACACACTATTTTCAGAATCATGGAAAGAAATATCAAAAGAAGAATAGTTAAAAAAGACTAACAATCAAACTTAAGGACTTACCTGTCGATAGTATACAGTGTCTGCTGAATTGTATTCCATTGCATTTGTACATATTAAAAACACATCTCTCTGCAAAAAGAACAGGGCGAGAAGCTATATTTATCAGAGCTGTTCCATCACCAATCTCCTCACAAATTCACATACATTCAAACTAGGAGACAATTTTAAGTCTAAACAGATTAATACTTTAAGTTAAACACACCTTGTGAAACAGTATTAGGTCTGCATCCTACACTACATGTATCTTCATAGGTTAGCAGTAATAAAGCCTTAAGATCTCATAACTGGGAGAAACTGGACGCAAACAACATCAAGCAATGTTTCTCCATAAGAGGCCATAAGAAAGTTTCGAAACGAAGATGCCAAGTAAAAAAAACTTCTGTAGCTATCAAATGTGGAACCAACTAGAACGCATAAAAACTATCAAGATAGAACATTGGAAGCATCGAGGAGGAGTCCAATGGATTCAAAGTACAAGACTTACCTCAAATTGTTCTAAAGTGGCATATGCTCCAGAGTCTAATTTCTTCCGCACTGTGCTAAAATCCATTGGATTCGTGATAATCTCATGATAATCAGGAAGCTGTAACACATACCAAAACGCAGATAAGACAAACTAAATCTTGTAACATTTTTTAACGAGATTAACATGAACAAAAGAGACAGTCACCTCCTCAGGATCAACTGGGTCTGAGTAAACACCATAAGTATCCTTCCTTCAAGTGTATGTAAAACAGCAACGATCAAAAAACCAAAATACTCAAGTAGTAATCACTTGAACCAAAATACAAAAAATGAGGACTATGAACATACTTTTGAAGTCTATCGAGGATGAACACCAACAACTTTTTGTCTGGCAAAGGTGTAGTGGGGCCAGACTCCACGGGAGACCCTGGCCACATGTAAATGAGAACCAAAATTTATAATTAATCCGCAGAAAAATCCTCGCTTTTTATCCTCGTAGGAATTTCAGGTTATTGCCTTTTCAAAAATTAAATAAAGGGAATCTAAAAAAAAGAAGTGTTTAGATATATATTACCTTGATGAATGTCTGTCGCTTTCGAAGCCTTTTCTCCCTGTAGAATAACCAACAGATTATCATCATCATCATCATCATCATAATCATCAACTTCAAGAATCCATTAAAAATGTGAGCTTTCGTAAATCATACAAGTAGCTGTGTTTATTAATGTTCACGTTCATGTTTAAGCAAGAACCAAAGGAAACACACAAACTTAAGTAAGAAACTGATAAGTAAGGAAAAGACAAATTGGAACTTGTTTCAGACATGATGGTTTCTGTGCAGAGGCATCTTTAATTCAGGTAATCTACGATTTTAAATGCCAGAAATCAGATTAAATAAAATATTAATATCCATAGTGGGAAGAAAATCACATAAATTCTGCATAATAAAGCGAGAATAAAAACTGATAAACACACACAAGAATTTTCTTCGCCAAGACAAAAAAAAAGGGAAAAAATAAATTTACAGAAAAGTTGAATTAATGAATTTCATATAAAAAATAAAGCGGAAAAAAAAAAGTGACTCAGTCAAACTCATCCACTCACTCATCTCTCTAATATTCAAGCAGAAGACGAGCACAACAAACGCGCGAAATCCCTCAACTAATTTTATATAAACCTAATTTCTCAGAAATTGAATCAAAAATAATTAACGAAATCGATCCACAAGGAATTCAATTTCTACCGTATAATCAGATCCGGCGATCTTCCGTCTATTGAAGGAAGCCTCGGGAGTCTCGTCGAGGTTCAGATCGGAACCACCTGATTGGGAATTAGGAGAATGTCGACGGGAGTGAGAGTTCAATCCATGTAAAAGCCTATGTTTCTTCTCTCGGCGCTCATCACCGTCTTCGTCGTTGTTGTTGAATTCGCCGTCTTCATCGTCCTTGATCCAGGGTGAATCGGAAGAAACGCCGTTAGAATTAGGGTTCCGGCGTTTGGATCGAGAGGAGGAGTGATGGAGAGAATTAGGGTTTTTGGAACCGGATCTATGGTCATCTTGATGATGGTGTTGTAATTGTTGCTGTTTAAGAGCTCGCTTCTGAAGGTCTAGAAGAGATGGCCTCCCTTTCTTCTTCTTCTTCGTCATTGTATCTGCTGCTACCTCACCCATTTTCTCTAATTCTCTCTCTCTTCCGCCTTTCCCTTTCTCCTCCTAAACAGGCGTTTGCTTTTGTGTTTTCTTTCATTTTAAATTAAAAATTAAAAACTGAAAACTTTACATGTGTGAACTCTCACGTGCCGAGCAAAGGTAAATAAATTCGTGCTTTTTCTGAGCTTACTGGACATGTTTGGACTAAGAAATACTTGGGCTGTCATGGGCCCAATTCCAAGCTGATGAACACAAACTCTATTTTCAATAGAGCGATCACTTTTGCTGACTATATAATATATAGTTATATTTATACACCCCTTCCCCAACAGATATTTAGTCGTTTATACACTATTAGGTATGTTGAAATACTGTATATTTAATCGACTATACGCTACCGAAATTAATTAGATTGGTTAAAAATTTGTTTGTGTCCAAATTCTAACGGCTGATTTTTTTTGTGCAAATCATATTTCATTAGAAAATCAATCCATGGCCTCCAACATAATTAATTTCTTATATTTTCCGAATTAGTATTTTGTAAATCAACTGTGCGTTCCACCTTTCAATGTGTCGTTGCTCATGCCGTGTTCTACGCTTAACTTTCATATTATGTTCTCTTCCGGCGGTTTGATCGACCCATTTGGAACACAATCACGGCAAATTCATTTCGGGCGTCGGTCGAGAATTTTTAATATGCATTTGGTTTTTAAATTATTTTGGATTGTTCTGCTGGAAATGAGTTTTTCTTTTTGATGTAATTAAAAACACTACTTCAGTTTAAGTTTTATTAACAAATTACAAAAAGGAATTAGAAAAAATCAAACAGAAAGCTCTAATAAACTTGAATTGCCAAAAAATGTTGATGGTTGCCAAAAAAGAATAGCATTTAACACAATTGTCATTACAAATGTATTCCACATGTAAAGCATTGAAAAGAAGAGAAAAAAAAAAACACAAATACTCCACATATTCATGACTCGATCCTAATATCATTACTCAATCAAGGCCGAGGAAGAGGTTTAGCAATGGTGATTATCTACGCTACTCACCAAATTTGGATAGATGATTAAATGGGCAGGTGAAGAAAACAAAGGAAAAGCATACCTTGAATCGATTATAAATAGAGAATGAAGAATCGTTACCACAGCAGAAGCATCTTATTAGAGAAGAATATTCAATTATCATAAATGATTTCAAATAATCGAAAGAGAAATATGGGGTCAACGTTGTTCATATGGGATGGTCCTCCCAGCGAACTGCTTCTCATGCAATTCAAGGAAGGAAGGTATAAGTTTATTCGACCTTATTCATCATCAAAAATTTACAAGAATGTTAATTTAATTTGGTCTAAACATGCATGTGATTAAAGGGTACTTAAGGCGGTTACTTGGTGGGATGACGATGATAAAACAAAAGGCATATTCGGAGAAAGGGACGAGAAAACAGGAGGAACATCGTTGGCTTGTTCAAAAGCGAGGCCGAGTCGCATGCCTTGTGAATACAGATGATATAACGCAGCCTTCTTTTGGCAATGGCGAGCCAAGATGCTTCCTGTTAAGTTCTTAAAGGTATACTTAATTATTGTCTTTGATTTCTAATTATGTGTTTTTCTTTAATTGATCGTACCTAAAAGTGAAGGAGAATATGAAAAAACTGTAAGAATCAAAAAATAAAAAAAGTCAATATTTCATGAATTGATGATTGGACTCTTCATCTACTTTTTTGTTTAATTGGATTTAGGGTCAAGAGGAAGACACTGGATGTACATTTGTGGAGGTGAAATCCATTGGGGGTTGTTAGAAAGAAAAAATCGATGGAGAAGTGTTTATTTAGAAGGAAATTTAGGAAATGTAAGATTTTGATATTTTGAAAAAATAATTTTGATTATTATTTTTTTAATTTTTTCAAAATGAAAGGGGATAAGATATTTATAGTCTACACATGATAAAATATCTCAAATATTTTAATTTTAAATTTATATAATTTTTCTTTATCTTTAAAGAGGTGGAAATGTGTGTGGATGATTCTAGAACTTTTTAAGAAGGCGGATGTGTTATATTTCTAGAGAAAACTCTAGAATTTGAATCATGTTTTGGATTTGATCCAAAATCAAGTTTAACTTCCAACACTCCCCTTAAGTTTGATTTTGCTACTCCAACTAAACTCTTCATCTTGATAAGATCTTCGTGTTTAAGAGGGTTGGTGAAAATATCGGTTATTTGATCATTTGTTTTCACATACTTCAATTGACTTCCTTCTTGTTAACAAAATCCCTAATGTAGTGATAGCGTGTGTCAATGTACTTACTTTGATAATGGAAAACTGTGTTCTTCGCCAATGCTATTGCTGACTTGTTATCCACAAAAAACTTTGTTAGTTTCTCTTGTGACAAGCTTAACTCATTTAACAAGTGTCATAACCAACTAGCACGACAAACACATGAAGTAGCCGCTACATACTCCGCTTCACATCCGCTTCACAAGTAGATAAAGTAACGATCAATTGCTTCTTCGACATCATGTGAATGCCATATCTTCAATGTAGAACACGAAGTCACTTGTGCTTTTTCGATCATTTACGTCTCCACCCAATCACTATCACTATATCCAACAAGGTTGTAATCGTTAGAGACAAAATAGTACAAGCCAAAGTCCATGGTACCTTTAATATAGTGAAGAATCCTCTTTGCCGCCTTGAAATGAGTTGTTGTTGGATGCTCTATGTAACGACTAACAACTCCAACCGCATATAAGATATCAAGCCTTGTGTACGTTAAATAACATAAGCTTCCAACCAAGATTTTAAAGAGTGTTGGGTCCACATTTTCCCCTTCCTCGTTTTTTGACAACTTGATTCCACATTCCATCGGCGTGGTAACTGGATTCGATTCATCCATCTTGAAATTTTTAAGTACCTCATAAACATAACTCTCTTGAGTAACGAAGATTCCATTGTCTTCTTGTTTCACTTCAATTCCAAGATAATAAGACATAAATCCAAAATCCGTTATTTCAAACTCCTTTGTCATATCTCTCCTGAACTCCTCGAAAATACTTGGATTGGTACCGTGAATATCAAGTCATCTACATACAAGAAAGTAATCAATATATCGCCATTTTTAATTTTAATATAGAATGCATGCTATATGAACACTTGATTTGAGTATTCCAAACTCTTTAAATTTGTTTTAACCCATAAAATGATTCCTTCAACCTTAAAACTTTGCTTTTTTCTCTTTTGAAAATATAAAAAATGGTTTTGTTTTAAGAATGTCTATTTTCTTTTAGAGACAATCGAATACAATGTATATAATAAAAAATAGTTTAATTATTTCTTTACTTGTGCTTTAGTAGTGTATGAAATATTACTGTTCAAGAGATGTGGTACTCCTACTGTATTTGAAATTAAGATTGGTAAATTATGTTACTTGAACTGATATTTATTTCATGTTTTTTTTCTGTTTGGGTCGTCTATTTCATGCCTCATGTATTCATTAGAAATAAAAACAATATGTTACGTATGGACCATTTACCAATGCGTCACATCTGCAAAGAAAAAAGACAAATTGGAAGGACTGGTTGTAAACGCTGTTGAACATACTGTGCATATCCTTTCTTCAAATCTCGATAATGTGATTTAGTAGAATCCTCTTGCTACACATATCGAGTTGTTACGATATTCATAACCGTTCCTAAAACTATAGAGACCGGAGGCAGTGCTTAAAAAAATCTCAATTCATGTAAACAATGACCAACATCATTGTTCTTAAAAATATAAAGCAAAAAACAAAATATTAATATTAATTATAAAACACAAGTCTCCATTTGTTTTGTTTTTTTCTTATAGTTGCTAAAAAATTATGTGCCTTCGATTTTTTCACAAAAAACTGGGATATAGGGCAATGTTTCTTTTTTAAGCGCATAGGCACGGACCCGGATATTTCATTTGCAAAAATAAAGTTGTTCGGAATTAGCAGAATAAAAAAATCAAAGAAACAATATTGAGATTTTTGTCGACTGGTCGACTCGAATCTAAAAAATAAAAATAAAAATGAAGACATTATGAGCGCATTTTTTCTCGATATAGTCACATAGACTCTCAGCCGACTTCAATAGTAAGAAAGCACTGAGCTACCGTTTTTGTGATAATTTACCTACATTGATTTTTTCTACTCTTTAAATTTGTTAGAATCAGGGAGAAGGGGCAAGCTACGGAACAACAAATACAATAGCTTTTGCTTTGAAACCAGGTAGGCGATTCTTGTTGAGAAGCCCTTCGTGAATGGTGAATGGACAGAACATGACTTCAGTTTCGTTATGGCCGTGGAGAGAGCGTCACGTTAGATCAACATTAATTGCTCATCTTCAAGCCAATTCGAAAATTAATATCTAAATTGTAAGATAAACAGTCTTGTTGATGTTAATATATATATATATATATATATATATCTTAATTAACCTTGTTGATTCAGGGAAAACCTTATTTCCTTGGTTGTACTTTAAGAACAATATGTATTCTTTAAATCAATAAATAAAAATACTAGGTTTTCTGAAACTTTCTTGTTCAATTTATATTTTTTTTTATATTTTCAATTATTGAGCTATTATTGTTTTCGTAGTTTATCTTTGACTTTGCTTTCACCTTAATTTTTGTATTTCTCAGTTGGACTAGGTTACATATGGTATTTTGTGTGAACAGCGGATGTTAATTACGTATACATTCGGACTTTGGTCTCTTCAAGCGATTCTATGTCACCGGGAAATGAATTATATATTCATCAACGATGCTATAATTTTGGTTCCTGCTCTGCCCTTCTCCTAATATACATTGGTGGACTCTTCATCGCAAATCCTCTCACAATGAGGTTTCGACTTTTGGATCACTCTAGATCCACGCTTCTACCTATAATACTTGGTGGTGATGGTATTGATCCTGAAGAACGACAACAACCATCACGACTAGCTCAAAGAGTGATATCACGATGCAAATGAAACCCTGCTTATTTGATCATCACAACTTTCAATCCCGAAACAGAGCAAGCACGACTAATTCATTCCAGACTGCATAAGAAAACGGATATAAAACTAATTTTTTCGGCAGACGATAAGGGCAATCGCCTGACTTTGATATTGGGGGCAGAAGAAACGCTCTTATATCTCTACACACTACTCGGAAATCTCAAATGGACGCTAGCTGTGAAGATCAAAAACGTATCTATGATAGAGAGTGAGCTAGAATACTGGTACGTGGTTGCATATTATGGCAAGCGTCTAGTGTTAAAAGAGTAGGAGAAGAGATGTTTCCAAGGTGGGGAGTTTTAGGGTCCAATAAAGTCATAGACTTCTATAAGTTTAGACCCTCTTTGTTCTCTAACGAAGGAGACGAGCAGAAGAAGATAACTATACCTTCTACTGACGCATTTCTTTCTAACTGCAATTATGGGACTCACTGATCCAACCAATCAAAGCCGTGCCTAAACTATTTAGGGATATAGGTGAACTAAACATCTATGTATACAATTAAACTGGTAACGTTTTAGAAAAGAAACTTTAAATATGTAAACATTATTGCAAAATTGCACACATTATTTTCTAATTATCTGATGCATATTTACCATATTTACCACATTTTCTAATTATCTGATGCATTTCGAATAACTTCATATACAGATACTCGGGTTATACATTTTGAATCATTCAACTGATATTTACTCTAGTATACGAGTTTTTCTATACTCGGGTTAAAACTACACATCGATTTCTTCCTAATATCATCACTTAGTCACACAATAACCTCAGAATTAAAATCTCAGTCTCGTGCAGATCGAGAGAGAGAGAGAGAGCATCAGCAGATCAATAGTTTATCAACAAGCCAACTTACCTGTAAAAATTCAGAGATCAAGTGTATCCCATCATCTGCTCTCTCTCCCTCAAAAAAGCTATAATCAATTCAGACAGGTTCATCTAATTAAAAAAATGGATAAACGAACATACATGTCTACTTCGACAAAGCGAAAATAAGATTCTGCCATGGACGGTTCAAGGATCAGTGTAATCCATAATCATGGCGGCGACGCAGGAACTCATATATTTATACAAGGGAATTCCTCCCAAACCGAACATCTTAAAATCAGAAGCCCTAGAAATTAAAAATCTAAATCGAACCGGATGACCACCGCAGCAAACCGAACCGAATCCTCGAGGAGATATTAATGCGAATAAAAATTAGTGTAATTACTAATATTGATTTTAAAATGAATTATTAGGACCAGAGAATAAGGGCAACGAGTCATATCACTTGCCGCTAAGAAGAAGCACAAGAGAAAACACATAAGGCAAGGCCAAGGATTAAAGCTTGGGATGGTGAAAGCCAATGATGAGAAATCACTCGGATCGATGACGTGGCATAATATATTTGCAATCCCGCGTAAACCCCTCATAATTTTTTTTGTCATCTAAACCCCTCATTTTTTTACATTTCGTGCCCAATTCAATTTTTCAATTTCCTTTATTGTCCAAAAGAGATATTTTACAACCCACCACTAGTCTTCTCTTCGCTTAGCCTCTCACTTGAGATTTCCCACAAAGCTTACCAATCACAAGCACGTACAACTCTCTCTTTCTCTCTCGTTTCAAATCCTACGCTCTTCGTCAAGGTAAATTTCCTTCGATTCTCTTCGTTTTCTAGTTTGATTTTCGTTTTTATATCTCGATTTTGTGTTTCGATCTGTTTAGGTGATCATTCATATTGCTTATTGTTTTGGAAATTTGAATTTTATGTTATGTATGTTTGCGATTCAAGCGTAGTTTCTGTGGCTTCTCAAATTCCGCTTGATTATGTTTATAGATCTCTTTTGGTGATGATTTTCAATTATCGTTTTTTGTGTATAAAATCGAATATTATCTAGTTTGAGATATGTTAAATATACTTGTCTAGTTTTTCTTCGCTGATCTTGTGATACGTTTGCAGATTCAATTATGAAAGGAGGCAAATCAAAGACTGAAACCAGGAGCTCCAAGTAAGTTTCCGCCAGATCGATTTCTGATTATTCCTGTCTTTGCATTTTAGGTTCGTATACGTATCGTTACTTGATTTTTTTTTTTTTTGCGGGAATAGGCTCTCTGTTGCTAAGAAACCTGCTAAAGGAGCTGGCCGTAGCAAAGCAGCTGCTAAGGATCCAAACAAACCAAAGAGGCCGGCCAGTGCTTTCTTCGTTTTCATGTAATGATCGCCTCCGATTCTTCAATTTTCTGTGTTGACTAGTTTCCATGGATAAAACTTTCTTGCCGTACAAAAAAGTTTTTCATCTGGGTACTACGAATCTGTTCAAGGTGAGATTAGTAGAATTCTTTGTCTGGTATCGTCGAATCAAAAAGTATCTGAGAATTGTCAAACGAATCTCTTATTATTGTTATAGTTATTCCTAAGTTTGATTTGGTAGTGATATCTGTTTGTGCCTCAATTCTGTTTGTTAATTCTGGCGTTGACTTTTATGATATGAAGGGAAGATTTTCGTGAGACTTTCAAGAAGGAACACCCCAAGAACAAATCTGTTGCTACTGTGAGTGATTTGTTGCCATTTTAATACTTCTTTTATATGTTATTATACCTTAGCTTTGATCTTAATTTGTACCGATTATGATTTTTCAATGGATAAACAGGTTGGAAAAGCTGCTGGAGACAAGTGGAAATCCTTATCAGATTCTGTACGTTCTCTCTGAACATTTGACCAAAACTCTGTTATGGTCTCAAATGTCACTTTTCTTAAAGTAAAGTCTAATATGTGGATTTTACAAATATTTCAGGAGAAAGCTCCTTATGTTGCCAAGGCTGAGAAACGCAAAGTTGACTATGAGAAGAACATGAAAGCTTATAATAAGAAACTGGTAAATCATACGTCAATTTAAAGAGAGTGATAGTTTTTGAGTTGTTTGACTAATCATGATACGTGTTGGTTACAGGAGGAAGGTCCAAAGGAAGATGAAGAATCTGACAAATCAGTGTCAGAGGTGAATGATGAGGATGATGCTGAGGATGGTAGTGAAGATGTTAGTGGTTAAGTGTTTTAAAGTTCTTTTACATCATTGCATATTAAGAGCTTTATTTTTAACTTTTGTTACTTCGGTGTATAATTAAATTGCAGGAGGAGGACGATGACTGAGAAGTTGAAGTTGTAGCAATAGTATAGACGGCTGCAAGGATCTCTCTGGGTTTTTATCTTTTCTCTTAAAATGTTAATGGGAGGCTGAACCAAAGGGGTGTTTTTTTCTTTTTCTTCTCTTTTTGTATTTCCACAACCTCCCCACTAAAGCCCTTTAGATGGAGAAAGTGAATTGTAGAATGTTTAGATGGTCAAAAAGAGACTTGCAGCTCTGTACTCTTTGCTTTACAAAATGATTTAGTTGTTTTACCTTTTCTAAGTTTGTTATATTGTTGTCTTGTTGCTGATGTTGGTTAAAAAATCTCTTGTACTTTGTAAAGAATTGTCTCTTTAGTGTTATGTGCCTTAATCTAGTTTGATTCATTATCCAAAAAGGTTATACTATAAGTCATTCTCACAGAATGCTTATCCTTTCGTAATCTTGGTGAGATAGGTTTATTTGGGTTAACCACCATTTGGCTCTTAATTAAGGTGATTAACAGACTGTAATCCTTCTCTAATTTGTTTTATTTGGTTAATCGACTTAAATTACGCCAGTTTGTAAAATTCGAGTATAACTCTGTCACTAAGGTCTCTTTTCAAATTTGAGTCAACCGATCTGTATTATCCTCTTTGTACTTATACAAAAGGAAATACGTACAAATTACAAAGCACAGAAGAAAACACAGAGCGAGATCAAAGGATTAAAAAGCGGGAGAATGTGAGAGCCAGTGATGAGAAACCACTCGGATCGATGACATGGCAAAATATATTTGAAATCCCGCCTAAACCCCTAAAGAATTTTCACAAACTCGTGGGAATTGAATTTGAATATATTTTTACATGCCCCCACTATAACCCTCTCATCTCTCGGCCTCTCACTCGAATCGTTCCCAAAGGCGTACAAATCACAAACACGTTTAGTATTATTCCTTTTACTCTCACTTCTCTCTTTCTATTCTCTAACCCTACGAACATCTTCGTCAAGGTAAATCATTCTCCTTCGTTTTTTCTTGTTGATTTTTCCAGTTTCCGCCTCAGTATTCCTCTCGATTTCACGCGTTTCGATCTCTAGATGTGATAGTTATTTCTCCGTATTGTTGTTCTCTGCGGTTTGAATCGAATATTCTCTCCGCTTGGTTTTTTTTTGTTCTCTGTTCAATGGCGTTTCGTAATTTCTACTTTGTTTGCTGATCTAGTGTTACTTTTGCAGAATCGATCATGAAAGGAGATAAGTCAAAGACTGAAACAAGGAGCACCAAGTGAGTTTTCAGCTAGATCGATTTCTTCCTTTTGTGTTTCTAGTTATTTGCTAGATCTCTGTATTTCAGATCCGTGTTCATATATTGATGATTGGTTATTACTTGATGATAGGCTCTCTGTGAACAAGAAGCCAGCTAAGGGAAGCAAAGCTGCTGCTAAGGATCCAAACAAACCTAAGAGACCTTCCAGTGCCTTCTTCGTTTTCATGTAATCATCACCTTCGATTCTTCAAAATAGTATGTTCTTCAGTAGTCAATAGTTTCGAGTCTGACTTGTATGAATCTGATGAAGGCGAGATTAGTAGCCATCCTTAGGTTTCTATAATATTGATGTTGTTAATTATTCATAAATGTTCTAGATGTGGTTCGTTGACTCTATAATCCAAATTAGTATCCCTAATTGATTCATTCATTAATAAATCCCATTAAGTTCTGTGTGTTTACTTTTGAACTGATTTTTGTGATCTAAAGGGAAGATTTCCGTGAGACTTTCAAGAAGGAACATCCCAAGAACAAATCTGTTGCTGCTGTAAGTTTGGTTTTGCTTATATCCCAAAACTTGTTTAATCTGTTGTACTACTGTATCATTTGTATTTGAAGCTATTATTGATAACAGGTTGGAAAAGCTGGTGGTGAAAAGTGGAAATCCTTGTCAGTTTCTGTACGTTTCTTCTAAACTTGTTTGCTAAAGTTGTGTATACTCTTTTTTTTTTTTTAATGTTATAGGTTTATTTATGTCTTAACTTGTGGGCTTTACACTAATATAGGAGAAGGCTCCTTATGTTGCTAAGGCTGACAAGCGCAAGGCTGAGTATGAGAAGAACATGAAAGCCTACAACAAGAAACTGGTATATTGTTACATGTATCATTACATTGAAGGCTGAGTATTGTTCTTACTTCATCACATGACTGAAGTATGAGTTATGTTTGTACTAATCACATTAATTGAAGGATGAGTTACGTTTTTACGAATCACATGTTTGAAGGATGAGTTATGTTTTTATGCTAAACAATGATAATGCAAATAACTGGTAATTGGTTTAATGATAGTGGTTGAGCAACAGTGGTGTTGTGTTTTCAGGAGGAAGGTCCAAAGGAAGAGGAAGAGGAGGAATCTGACAAGTCTATTTCAGAGGTTAATGATGAGGACGATGCTGAGGATGGGCGTGAAGAGGTAAGGGGTTGCTTCTATTAGTTATTTTACATCTTTGCATGTAAATGGCTTTTGTATAAAGAAGTAAAGTTTTGTATGAACTCTGTTATATATGTAGGAGGAAGATGATGACTAAAAAGTTGAAGTCGGGTAGCATAATATAGAAAGGCTGCAAGGAATCTCTCGGATGCGTTCTCTCTTTTTTTCTCTTAAAATGTTAATGAGGCTGTTTTTATTAATTACTGATGTTTCGTTTTAGTAAGCTACCACTATCTCCCACTGATTCTACGGGTTATGGAAAAAGTGAATCTTGAATGTTTAGTTTGTCAGAGAGATTTGCAGCTCCATATAAAGATTTAGCCTTTTTATCCCTCTACGTTTATTATTATCATATTACTTTTTTTTCTCTTTTTTTTTCTAGTTGATAACTGATATTGGTTTAGCCTTTTTATCTCTCTACGTTTTATATTATAATAATGCTCTTTTTTTGTCTCTGCGGATAACTTGATATGGTTCATGTCTTGCTTAAGTTAGATTTATTATAATCATGAAAGAATATTAGCATTAATCTCTAATTGATTCTCAATATAAATCATATTTCCATATCGTTATTGTTGGGCCTGGTGAACATAGCATTAACACGCTCTTAATCAAAGGTGTTCCAAAAAGTGTAATCCATGTTTTTACTTTTTGGTTGGTTGATTTGACTTTAGTCACTCAGTTTGGTAAAATTCTTTCCAATGACCAAATCCATGATGATTTTTTTTCACCTTAAACAAAAACAAAAGTTTACAGGAGATTAGAGTCTCAATAAGGATGTATTACTTAGTTTTATATGAGAAATAAGTTAAAATTTGATCATTGTTGACAAAAGTGAAGATTGAGAGTGAAATCCGCGTAATAGCAGCAGAATAACCCGAAACCTCATTTCTCACTTATGTTATAATCAAAATATCTTTTTGGTCAGATTCATACATTTTATTCGTAATCAACAAAGAAAAAGAAAGCATGCTCTTCTTTTATTCTCATTACTTTAATCAGTAGTCACAACGATAATATTTTATATTATGCTGTGATTAAGCCTTGCTTCCGGCTTTACCGAACCACTATATATATAAAGTAAGATATACAGTTTGCGTTGCTCTACGAATACAAGCTATTGATGTAACAATACTTGGAATTAATTTGGTTGTTTTTATATATTTATGTGCAGTGTCTTATTATCTCATCAAACACATAGGATTAAGATCATCTTAGGTATTTTTGGATTAACACTTTCTTTTCAAATGGTGGATACCTACTGACCCGTACAACTCGATAAAAAATGTTGAATTTCTAACACAAAACAGTGAATAACGTTGGCCAACATCTATCCTAGTCATGGCCATGATTTTGTATTTTATAAAAAGTGTGTAACCAATCTAAATTTTTTCAATTGGATTGTTATAACTTATTATATATTTATAGAATTGTAATCTAATTTAATCATATCTCTGGTAAACTAGTAACTGAAAAAATTAAATCGGTCCAATTGATCATTAGTCAAGACAAATCTGTCCAACAAGTGTTTAATTTAACGGTAATAAATAAACTAAAGATCCTTTATTCACAAACAAAAGAATATACAAATATATCATTCACTTTCAAATTGTCTTCTTCATATGGTTAAAAAAAAGAAAGGAGAAAAGCAAAGGGGTAGAGGAGATGGAGAGAGAGAGCCAAACCGGTGCGTATAATGGGAGAGTGATGACGGAGGAGCAGATGGAGATTCTCCGTAAGCAGATCGCCATTTACGCCGTTATTTGTGACCAGCTCGTCCTCCTCCACAATTCTCTTTCTCCTTTCCATCCTCTCTCATCAGGTCTCTCTAGCTCTCTCTACCTCTCTCTGTATATGAACACACATATTCTTCTGATTTTCATGTCTTCGATTTTTACAAAAGGGTTATGAGCTTCTTTGTAAACGGTGTAGTGTTTTAAGAGGAAAGTGTTTAAACATCTTGAAAGTGTTTAAACGCAGCGTTTTTGTGATACCAAATGTTGTTTCCAATCACACACACTTTACTCATTGAGCTGCTAGTTTAGTACTATAGTTTCTAATAAAAGTGAAAACTGCGTTTGCATTTGGTATACATCACACGAACTCAAACGCTTTTCTCAGTGTTCGCTGCATTACCTTGAAAAAAGTTCAAAATGTTATTAGAGATTCGTAGATAGTTTAACATAGTTTATGATCGATTAGACCGAATAATTCGATTAGTTATTAATTTGTTTTTCTCTAAATTTAATCCGATATGAGTATAATCACCTCGCGACTGGTTTTACTAGAAGCTTGGCTTGACATTCTGACTTAGAGTTATTAGCGATTTGCAATCGCGTTTTGTGGCTTTGATAATACATATCTTGTTCTTGGAAGAAACTAAAGGGTCACGTAACCGATATTTTTTTCTTTAATAATGATTGAGAATAAAAAGGAATGAGGCCAATGGTCGGCGGATACTTTGATCCAATGGGGGCATCACCAAGCTCTAATAGGATACCGACTCGGCATCGATGGACTCCAACGTCGACGCAGCTTCAGATCCTTGAGAGCATTTACGAGGAAGGAAGCGGAACACCGAATCGACGGAGGATTAGAGAGATCGCGACAGAGCTGTCCGAACACGGACAGATTACGGAGACAAATGTCTACAATTGGTTTCAGAACCGGCGAGCTCGGTCCAAACGAAAGCAGCCTCAAACGACGATGGCGAATGGTCAAGCTGACGATGTGGCGGTGACGATGGAGGAGAGGAGGAGTTGTGGAGATTCCGGGGGATCAGAGTCTTATGAGCATATACTCTTCCCAACTCCTGATTTAGGTAAACATCATTTGTGTTTTTGCATTTGGTTTTTCAGTTGGGTTCGGTTTGAATACTTTTTTTTAATTTGGTTTGAGTTCAATTCGAGTTTGAGTTTGGACCCGTTCATATTTAGGTTAAAAACATTTAACTATTTTAAGTATATTATATATATATATATATATATTTTGAATGTGAAATACAATTTTTTAAAATAATTTCTGTTTTTTTTTCTTTTCTTTATAACATTTTTTTCTACCATTCAAATTATTAGAAAATTTGGGTTGATAAATTCTGGTTTCACTCGTATATGAAGCGAATGTGGTGGGTTTTTCTTGTGGTTTCAGGTATTGAGCACTTGTTGAGTATAGGGAAATTTCTGGAGAGTTAAATTCGTATAGACTGACATAAAAGGAAGATGAAGGAAGATCTTTAATCTCTTCCATTTTCTTCTCTCTGTTTCCCTAAAACAATATTGTGTGTGTGTGTGTGACATTAAACAACAAGTCTTGTAGTAATTTTGTGTTCCGAAAATGACATGCCCATATATATATGCTCCAACGTCAGAAAGAAAAGTGATGCAAATGGTTGATATATTGACTCGTAAAACTCGATTAAAATGTTGAAATACTACCACAAAACAGTGAACACAGTTGGTTGAAAAAACCCAATCATAGTCTTTGTTTTCTTTTTTTCCCCATTGTTTTTAACTTTATTGCCATCTGCCAGAAATCATTAAATCGGATATTGGTTATATGATCACAGAATTAGAATCTATATTCTATCAATTATAATCCATTTGTATCCCAAAGTAACCTAAATTAAACTGGTAATTGAAAAAATATCAAATCGGACCAATTGATCCTAGTTAAGAGATCTTTCCAAAAATGTGTTTAAATTTAACGTTAACAAATAAACTAAAGATTTATATAACTCATTCACTTTCTCATTACTTCTTCATAGGGTGAAAAAAGGAGAAAGGAGAGAGCAAAGTGGTGAAAGAGGAGATGGATAGAGAGATCCAAAACGATGTGTACGATGATAGAGTTATGACAGAGGAGCAACTGGAGACTCTCCGTAAGCAGATCGCCATTTACGTCGTTATTTGTGAGCAGCTCCTCCTCCTCTACAGTTCTCTTTCTTCTTCCCCTCTTCTCTCATCAGGTACATTTCCCCAAAGAAACTTATAGCTCACGTAACTGAGTTTCTCTGATAATGATATGAGAAAATACGTTAATAGGAATGAAATCAATCGAAAGTGGATTCTTTGATCCGATGGTGGCATCATCAAGCGCTCATGGAATGTCGAGTCGGCATCGATGGACTCCAACGTCGATGCAACTTCAGATTCTCGAGAACATTTACAAGGAAGGAAGTGGAACACCAAATCCTCGGAGGATTAGAGAGATCACGACGGAGCTGTCTGAACACGGAAAAATAGCGGAGAAAAATGTCTACAATTGGTTTCAAAACCGACGAGCTCGGTCCAAACGTAAGAAGCCTCAGACAACGAAGACGATGAATGGTCAGGCTGATGATGCGGCGGTGACGACTGAGGAGAGGAGTTGTGGAGATTCTGGAGGGTTTGAGTCTTATGAACATATACTCTTCCCAACTCCTGATTTAGGTAATGTCTTAAAATATGATTTTTACGTTCTATGTATTGTTCTTTTTTTGGTTCTGTTTTATTGGATTGTGAAAATATTTTTTAGGTTCAGTTCGGTTTTGTTTCAGATATGGTATAGTATATGTGGTATTTGAATTTCTCTAACCTCTATGTTATTAAGAAATGGTGGTTGATTTGATGAATTTTTGTTTGGTTCAATTTGGTTTTTATGCCTATCGTATATGTTTATACAATATAGAGATGAAAACATGTTGTGAACTATTTGTGGTTTCAGGGATTGAGCATTTGTTGAGTGGGAAGAAGTTTATGGATAGCTAAATTCATATAGACTGGCGTGAAATAAAGATGAAGAGCTATAATCTCTTCTCTCTTTTCAGTTTTCACTAAACTAAACCAAATACTTGGTTGTCTTAATAAGGATATTTAACGTTTGCATGTGGGTGTCTGAGAGGCCTTTAACAAGTCTATTAATGGCAGATTTCTTTTTTCACAAATCCCTAGTAAAATATGTATATTAAACTTGGCCTCAAAAGAATATGTATATACATATGACCAATTAATTTATACCATGGAACTAAGTGAATTAACAAGGGATTGCCACGACCTCAACACAAATTAAGTCCCGAACGAAGCTGGCCATGTTTAGATGGAAAGCTAATCTTTCTTCAACCACACGAGCAAAGTTCCTTGGTCACCAAATCTCTCTATTGACTTAAACACATCACTCTTATCCACAGCTGCTTAGTGTCAGCAACAGGTTCCAACAATACCATTAAGTTCTTATTATTTACTCACACAAAGAAATTGATCCAATATTTACATTTGCATCTCCATTTATTCCAAACTGAAACCTCACATCGCGCCTAAAGACTTAACGGTATGTAGACATGCAAGAATACCTTGTGCTTTAAGGCCGTTTCTTTGCTTGCAGCATCATTCGTCACTTCTAGATGATCAGCAAAGAACAAAATCTGCACACAAGTAAAATTAGATCTTAATATCAACGAGAGCGCAAGACAATGAACCCAATCATAAATGGGAGATACACTTAAGCCCTAAAGTCATCTTACTTTGCTCAAAAATTGGACATTTGATGAATCAGTAGCCATGACTTGTACTCCGAGACAAGCGTTTGGGACACTACAGAAAGGGCAATAGATAGTATTGCAAATACATCCATCTTGCTTGCACCAAATACCCTGACCTTTTGAGCCGTCAAAACTTCTTCAGAGTCTCTGATTAACCAATGAGCAATCTGTCATGATAATTGAAACACTTGTTGGCATTGCTGAAGAACCAGTTCCTGATGTTTCTTTGAGAAGAGACAGCAAATGCGTTTTGGAAGACGAAGTCAACAAGCAATTGAGATATGAGTGATTCTCAGGGTGACTTAGTGGACTTCTGCAGAGCGAACAAGATATCTTCACTTTCTGATTCACTTCTGGAAAAGCATATATGTTGTAGCTTTGAGATCTTGGCTCGGTGCTCCCAGACCCAAACTCAATTCTTCTTTTTAAACTCGTGTGATCCGAGGCTCTAGTACTAGGAGCATCACTGTTTTCGTCTTCAAGGTCAATGACTAGAGAGCTGGTAAACTTTCTTCTCTTCAAAGCTTGGGAATTAGCACTCGTGTTGAAAGATGACTCTGCTTCTAGAGTCAAACTACGGGTGTCACCAATGGAATATCTCTCAGGAGTTACTACTACTGACGACTCAGCTCCAAGAGGAGATTTTCTGAACTTTGGAGTAGATATATGCTGCTTTAATAATTGATCAGGAGACCTCGGAGATATCAGACCTATTATTGCGGGGCTAGAGCTTTCATTCTCCGAGCAAGAACATGGACTCGCTACTGAAATACTATTGATCATACCAGAGGTTTCCTTGACAAAATATGTTTCTGGATCTTCATTCCAGTTGGTCACTGACGACACCTCGCAATACCTGCACATGATAGTTGTTAAGTTTCTTACATCAATTCAAATTTAACATGACATGCTACTTCTTGTAGTTGAAGCCAACTCTAACAAACATGCTATATTAGGACCAAGTATTACGCGCATTGCACTTGAGATAGATATGGTGCAATCTTATTATGTATTAAGCAAAACTTGTCTGATATTTTTACCCAGGCTCAAGGTCAATGACTCCATTGTAACATTCAGCTTCCTCTTTAACTTGAATGAATGTGTGGGCAGGTATGTCACCTGGAGATGATAATTGTGAAATGGAGGTTCCATAGGTCATAGCAGAATGCTGCATGGATCTCAAATCTTCAGCTATTTTTGTTTTCACATCTTTGTGATCCAAAAAAGGCCTTGCTAATTCGTTCATAAAAGGATATTTTGGATTAGAACTTGTATAGTCCACCACCTTCCTACCTGCGATATCCTGCACACAAATTCATTATCAATAACAAAATGAGTTCATGAGAAATCAACACAAAACAGAAAAAAAAAATATACTTTGCTTTGGTTTTCCGAGGAAAAGTTCTGATCAACAGTATAATCCTGGGACCCTAACATCTTACTGTCAACTTGCTCCTGCATGCAAAATTCAAAGAATTATAATGACAATGTAATAAAGTTTCATGGAAAGGAATGAGACGGTTTAAACCTTGACACTGTTGAAATATGACCTAAACCCTTCCATAGAAGCTTCAAAATTATCATACAGTTTGATAGACTGCCTTAGCCTCTTTGAAATAGACGCTCTGTTCCGTTGTTCTTTGTATCGCTCATCTGGACACCAAAACAAGGCAACCTCAGAGCTATCAGAACCGAATTGAACAAAAAGTTTTTGTGAATTTGAGCAGTGATCTTATGATTACCCAAAAATATGATGGCACCATAATCAAACCTATGCCGGATACATCGCCCTGTAAAGAAGACCACCATGGAAGAATAAATAACCTGTGACAGTATTTAAATAGAATGGAAGAACCAAGTGACATAATACAAGTTATCCAATTGCACCTGCTGCTTGATTTGATGCACGATAGGCCTGTTGGCAAATACCAGTCACTGCCTCCAAGGAGGTTTTTAGATGATTTGTACATATCATTATATTTTTTCTTTAGTCCGACTTGAATATCATGCCTGCCAAGAAAGTGATTAATTAGAAAACTCTTCCCCCAAGTTGGATTTAGGACAAAGCTTGAAAGAGTTTAAAGGGAATTGAAATTCTTACAAGTTTGGAAATGGAATGCCAACAATTATGTGTATGTAATCATAAAGGTTTAACAGCCAATTTATCAAAAATATTCAAAAGCTTCTATTGCCGCAAAGGAATACATTAATTGACATTAAGGACTACATTAAGTTCATGCTTTCAGATTTGGGATGGTACATTTTTCTTCTGTATGCTGAATCATTTAGTTTCAGATTTGGGATAGTACATTACTCAGAGAGAGCCCAGTCTCCACTCTCAAGATTCGGGAACTCTCCACCTCGGTACAGCGATGCATCAGCCAGAGATAATAACTTTGATAGCTTCTCCAGGATTGACTCCTTCAACACGAGTGAAGCAGGGGCCGGATTTTCCTCCCAGCTGAGAGACTGTCTCGGTTTGATTCCATCAATAGCGCCATGGATACTCGTTTGATGATTCAGACCCGTTTGGTTCCACGGGTCCCTTCAAAGTCTCTTCAGATGAAAGCCCCAAGAAAAGGTCAGATAATTGGAACTCCTTCTAGCCTTGGTTTATTTATTCCTTTTTTTTCCTCGCTTGGTGAACTTAAGGTTGTAATTTGTAAAGTTTGTCTTTGTATGGTTTCTTACTGTATCTCTGTTCTGTTTGTATGAATTCACATCATCAAATTTCCATTATCAATGTAACCTCAGTCTTTGAGGTTGGCTCCATCCTGCTTCAGCTGAATCCATTGAGCACATTTCAGGGTCAAGTCATTACCTAGGAGCTTCACTTCTTTGTAATTCGGTCAAAGACAGATAGCATCGATGATCGGGCATTTGCTATTTCCACGAGAGTTTCAAGAGCTGTCCAAAGAGAACTAAAATACGTGAAATTCAGCTGTAGGCTAAGCTATAATTTTCTGTGTAGTACACTTTTGGTGATGGTGTTACCTGTCTCAAATGATAGTTGAGCGCCACACAGCTTAGGTGAGACTAGACCTCCAAATATCGAAAGTGATTTTGCTCGTTCTTTCTTAATCTAGAGATTAACGCACCCAGATTAGTAAACCGTGTTGTAAATTTCAAAAACATAGTGTTTGCATAAGATAAAATAATAGCTCACCTCTTCATCAGCTGCTAACATGGTTTCAACCTTGGCTGATGGTTTGTCTTCTATTTAATAACATAAGCAAGAGATGAGACAGAGACTGACAAAGGGCACAGAATAACCAACAGATAACTCTCTCTTACCGAAAACGCCTTGATGCCGTAACTGTGGGCTGATAGGTGACCCTATGTCCGAATCTGCATCAGTAGAGAAGTCTTTGCCTTTCCTGCTACCGCCCTTGGAAGCCCACTTGGACAAAGCAAAACGAGGTACTGATCCCAAAGATTCAACTACAAGAGTTCCATAGACTTACTTATAAATGACTTCCCCACAAAATATGCTAAGGCTACATAAATTCATAGCATATAAATGTGAACCATTAAACTATCAAAAGCTCTTCTGTATCAGCCATGAGTATCGAAAAACTTACTCTCTTGCTCTGTAACTTGCAATGTTGAAGTAGCGGGATGATACTTGAGGTCTAAGAGAGTGCTGTTGATACGTAAAGTTCCCATAGAGTGTCGAGCACTAGCTAGATCAAACCATCCCTGCCAAAACAACTCGTTTTAGAAAAGTTTCCATACCCAATAACTTAAATAAGGCAGAGCCTCATCATATCAGTGAAGCAAATTCATGAAAAAGTTTTTTTTTCTCACGGTTTCCATAGGTAGCTAATCAACGGAAACGTTTTCAAAGCGATCCTTTTCAGTCCCAATTGAATTCTACACATAAATTCTAGATGTTAAACAACAAGGCACAAAAATCTGACAGCAGGAACTGTAGCCAAACTCATACAAAATCTATACTTTGAAATGATATAGAGACTAAATTTAACCAATAATTTTAAACTAAACAAAAGCTAAGTTACATCTTCCTTATATATAGATCATCTATTATATCTTCGAGAGAAGATAATCAGCTTCGATTTAAAAAGACAAAATCATCTAAAAGTCATGATATATACCAGAACTTAAGAATTATTCCTATAAGATCCCATTTTAGCTTGATAATAAGAAGAAAAAAGAGGAAACGATCAATCCCATTACCTCCCGAAGCTTTGAATTTACAGAATCCATAAGCGTTAAATAGCCATCTAACGAATCTAGGAACTGCAACACCTTCTCATCTCCTCCCTCATTTTCCAGCTCACTTTTCACTTCTGCTTCATTATTCACATCCATGGATTTCTCTTCTTCCTTGTAAATCTCAGTTCCTTCATCTCCCGCCATTGCGATTTAGCTCCCAAACACAAGAACGAACAAATCAAAGCTGTACACCAGATTGATCGAGAGCGAAGCTCGAGTAAACGGGGCTACTTCCGTAAATAAATTATTAGAGGCCCATTAGTATCATTAAGCCCATTAACCCAAGTTGAAGATATGTGTTTTCTTACCGTTTCCGGGTCAAACCCGGTTATGGTTATGGTTGCGGTTGCGTAAGGGTAAGTACCCGACACAATATATTCCGGATTTGGAATCTAGAGCAAGTAGAGTGTGTGAACACAGCCAGGCTGTTTGCAAGTTGGCGTTTGGTGGCTCCACGTCTCTCTCTCAAGACTTTTCAATTTTAGTCAACCTTTCGGGCCTTTATATATTTCCAATTTATTTCAATTAATATTAAAATTTCGATGTTTTTGCATTTTCCTTGAACGCATCTTCTCTCTTCCTTCCTTCCTTTCGCTTTTACCTGTCTCTCACGCACGGGGACAAAAACAACTCTGTCGAGTTTCTAGCTCGAGATTAGACTAGGAGCTCGCTCAATCGCTTGCTCTTGGATCCATGGACGACAAAGAACTCACACTTTCTCGCGCGTTTTTTGCTCAAGGAGACTAAGAAGTGGTCATTTTCCGAGTTGTCAACTTAGAAGGATTAACTAAGGGTTTTGTCTTCTTCCTTCTCTCTAGCTTTGAGGCGCTTCTTCAATCGGAACTTGTTGGTGTGAATTTTTTTCTCTTCTTGGTATTTTGAAATGCTTTTCAGATTTTCTTTGTTTCCGGTCTCCACAAATATTACTAAATTTGGTAATCTTGCTATATTAGGGTTAATGGGAATGATGATTTTGGAAAGTATTGCTTTTTGTATTCAAGGTTATAGTTTTGATTCAAATACTGAGTTCTTTTTACTCCTTTTGCTGTCTGAATTGTGAAGGAAGTTTGCTAAATCTGTTCTTATCCCCTTTTGTGTTTCTGCTTCATTTACTATTGAATTTTAGATACCTTTTTGCATTTATGAATCCATTTTGTTGATTCACAATTAAACCATAATGTGTTTTCCTGTAAGATCTGTTTCATAAGCATGAGATGTTTGGTTATTTTGCAGTGACTGTGAATGATTAAGATGGTTGGAAGCTGGGATGGAAGCCAGTCAGATGATAGCTCTCATTTTGAGAGAGGGATTGATCATATCTATGAAGCATTTATATGTCCATTGACAAAGGAGGTTATGCATGATCCTGTCACTTTAGAGAATGGTCGAACATTCGAACGTGAAGCCATTGAAAAATGGATCAAGGAATGTCGGGACAGTGGCAAACATCCATCTTGCCCTATAACTCATCAGGAGCTAAGTAGCTCTGATGTAAGCCCCAGTATAGCTTTGCGTAACACAATCGAAGAGTGGAGATCCAGGAATGATGCTGCGAAGCTTGACATTGCTCGTCAGGCGCTGTTTTTAGGAAATGCTGAGACTGATATTTTGCAAGCTTTGATGCATGTGCGGCAAATTTGCAGGAGCATCCGATCAAACAGGCATGGTATGCGTAACTCTCAGCTTATCCGTATGATCATCGACATGTTAAAAAGTACTAGCCATAAAGTGCGGTATAAGGCTCTACAAACTCTTCAAGTTGTCGTTGAAGGAGATGATGAGAGCAAGGTTGAATCTGATTTCTGTTATTCTATGCTGAAAATGTTAATATAGGATAATGTTAATATAGGACTGTAACAGAAAATTGAGTGGATGCTAATTAACGTTTCAGCATCTTGCAGGCTATAGTAGCTGAAGGGGACACCGTGCGTACACTAGTTAAGTTCTTATCACACGAGCCATCAAAGGGGAGGGAGGCAGCTGTTTCTTTGCTGTTCGAACTCTCCAAATCAGAAACTTTGTACGAAAAGATTGGTTCAGTTCATGGAGCACTTATATTATTGGTTGGCATGACAAGCAGCAACTCAGAAAATATCTCAATCGTTGAGAAAGCTGATAGAACCTTGGAAAACATGGAGAGGTCAGAGGAAATTGTTAGGCAGATGGCTTCATATGGTAGACTCCAGCCTCTTTTAAAAAAACTCCTTGAAGGTAATTAATCCTTGCTTTCTTTACCGACCAGCTGAAAGAATTGCTTTTGACGACATTCTCTCTGCATTATTTGCATAAAACATGTCGTCATCTTCCTTCAGCTGGATAGATGGATTAATGGTGTTTTGGTATTCTGCCTTATAATTTACTTTATTCTGCCAGATCATGTTTCTTCTACCCAGATTGTCGAATCTTGATTCTTTTTTTCCTCTGTTATATGCGAGTTTCATGCATGAATTATGACACCACATGTGAAACATGATCTGCAGGTTCACCTGAAACAAAACTCTCTATGGCTACCTTTCTCGGGGAGCTTCCCTTAAATAACGAGGTGAAGGTTCTTGTGGCTCAGACTGTGGGTTCTTCTCTTGTGGACCTTATGAGAAGTGGTGACATGCTTCAACGGGAAGCTGCTTTGAGAGCTCTTAACAAAATCTCATCGTTTGAAGGGAGTGCTAAGGTCTTAATCGACAAAGGAATTCTCCCCCCACTTATCAAAGATCTGTTTTATGTAGGGCCAAACAACCTTCCAATTCGGTTGAAAGAAGTCTCTGCCACTATTCTCGCTAACATAGTGAACATTGGATATGACTTTGACAAAGTCACTCTTGTTTCAGAAAACAGAGTGGAGAATCTCTTGTATCTAATTAGCAACACAGGTCCAGCGATCCAGTGCAAGCTGTTGGAGGTTCTTGTTGGACTCACCATTTGCCCAAAAACAGTTATGCATGTTGTTTCTGCTATTAAAACCTCTGGTGCAATCATCAGTTTGGTTCAGTTTGTAGAGGTCCGAGAGAATGACGATTTGCGTTTGGCTTCCATAAAGCTTCTTCATAACCTTTCCCCATATATGACTGAAGAACTAGCCAAGGCCTTACGTGGCACTGCTGGACAACTCAGAAGCCTTGTTGCAATCATTTCAGAGAAGACACCAATCACTGAAGAACAAGCTGCAGCTGCTGGGCTCTTAGCTGAATTGCCAGAGCGGGATTTGGGTCTTACTCAGGAAATGTTAGGAGTTGGTGCTTTTGAACAAATAATCTCCAAAGTGACTGGAATCCGCCAAGGAGACATCAAGGGAATGCGGTTTGTGAGTCCTTTTCTGGAAGGACTTGTGCGTATACTTGCTAGGATTACTTTTGCATTTAACAATGAGACTCGGGCCATTTCCTTTTGCCGTGAGTACAATGTTGCTTCGCTCTTCATTTCTCTGCTTCAATCCAACGGTCAAGATAACATCCAGATGGTTTCTGCCATGGCTTTAGAGAATCTTTCACTAGAGTCTATTAACCAGACACGAATGCCCGATCTGCCTCCTCCGAACTACTGTGGCTCGATCTTTTCATGTATGAGCAGACCGCACGTTGTAACTGGGCTTTGCAGGATCCACCGGGGAATATGTTCTTTAAGAGAAACATTTTGCCTCATTGAAGGAGAAGCTGTGGAGAAATTAGTGGCTCTATTGGACCATGAAAATGAGAAAGTGGTAGAGGCTGCACTTGCAGCTCTTTCAAGCTTATTAGAAGACGGGTTAGACGTAGAGAAAGGGGTCAAGATACTTGATGAAGCGGACGGAATACGACATATACTAAACGTTCTGATTGAGCACCGAACAGAGATGCTGAGGAGGAGAGCGGTTTGGGTGGTGGAAAGGATCTTGCGGATTGAAGATATAGCAAGCGAGGTTGCAGAAGAACCAAACCTGAGCGCTGCACTTGTGGACGCTTTCCAAAACGCTGATTTTCAAACGCGACAGAATGCTGAGAACGCATTGAAACACATTGATAAGATCCCAAACTTCTCAGGTATATTCCCAAACATGGGATAGAGGGATCTCTTTTAAACTGTCCAGTGAGTTTTAGTGAGATTTAAAGCTGTGGTTTTTGATGGGTGGATTACTTTGTTAATAGGCATCCAGTTTCTTCTGGGTATATATATTGTAAATTTCGATTCTTGTTTGCGTGTGCTTTAAGCTATTTGATTTGTTTGTTTGTGGAATCGTTTTATCAGCCTCAGATTAAAAGGCATATGTTTGTGGAGGAAATTGTGCTTATTTTTTCATCAAATATATTTGAGGTCATTGATTATAAATATTAAACCAATACTAGATTGCATTTGATTCAAAAAGAAAAACTGGATTTTGTGGAAAAATCTAGGAATTAACTCTTATAACAAAACTAAGATTGCACATGAAGCAGATTTGAGAACTGGGATAGAAAAAGGAAAAAATAATAATTTGTATATACAGTATCATAGGCTTCCATAATTTATTAACTAAATAATTTTATTTTATTTAAAGTTTAAACCATTGACTTTACCCGTTAAGTTTTTTCTCAAATATATTTTTCATTTGTTAACATTAAATAAATATTAATACAGGTTAATATAAGGATCGGATGATAGTAGCAAATGGTAGGATAAAGATAGGGTTGGGTAGTTAAAATTATTATTCAAGGATAATAACCGATAGTTTTGTATTATATAACAAAAAATTCCAAAACTTTAGATAATTTATAGAAAGTTTTAAATATTTTTGAATAATATTATCAAATATCAGATTATTTTGAGTAAAATTAAGACATACAAATAATTTTTAAAAAATTATAATTATAATTACCTAAATGAGTAATTTGAGTATCCTAAATAATTACTCATTTTGATATTTTCCAGTAGAAAAAATATTTTTGATCCAAGAAATAAATTTTGTTACTTTTATGGTTTTATCCAAACGATTTCGGATAATTTGGATCGGATATGGAAATTCCGATCAGTAATGCACAAACTATATAAGACCATCACCTACCCAAATATAATTGCTATACTATGAAAAAAATCTATCAAATTTTTACTTAGAAAATATGTCTTCGGACGCAATGTGCAGGTCATCACCTAGAATCCTGATTGTAACTAATAATATAATTATAAATGAATATATGACATTAATAAGTTACAAACATTAGTGCGAAATGAACGGATCCAACCTAGATAATATGATTACGTAACCAAAATGTTATAATGGTTAGAACTTATATTATTCGGTCCAAATCCAAAATGTTATAATTCATCGTTTGATCTAATTCTAAACACAAACCAAACTCATAGAAAAAATTATATCATTACATATGTTAATTCTTTTATTCATATATGAAAAATACAAAAACCCAACAAATTTAACCAAATGTTTATATTTAAAATTATACCAAAATTATATAAATATATTAATTAATATTCTTACGTTCGGGAGAAACAGATCCAAATATCAGAATTTACAACTGATTAAATAATGTAATACTAAAAACTTATTTCTGAGTAAAACTAAACTCATACAAATGTAAATCGTTACATATTAAATTCTACTATTTTCTAAATCAAAATTACAAAAAAAAAACTGTTAATACACTTCACACTATAAACAAAATAAATATCCACATATATGGTTAAGATTCTTACAAACTTTAATCATGTTCGGGACTAACAGATCCACCTAAGATAATGTATAAAGGAGAAAAGAGATAAATATGTAATTTTTGGAGTACTCGGTGTCAGGTTATACACCAACCTCTGATACACTAAATAACCGGTATATTTGTTGGAGTAAAATATTGTTAAAAGCTTCTGATTCTTACGTGGCAACTTCTTATTGGTTGAAATATGTTAAACCTGCTTGTAGAGACCAAACCAAATCAAAGCTTTTAAATGGTTTGAAATCGCAGAACTGAAATAATTTGGTTTTACTGTTTTAGTTTAACAAGATTTTGTAAACCGAACCGAAGTCGATGATAAACCGATATGGCGACAGCTACTAGGTGGGAATTTGATTGCCGACTCTGCTTGTGGTTTGGTAAGTGATATTTACGGTCGCTTTTCCCGTGAATATCTATCTAGTGAGTAAAAATGACTTCTCTGAGATATTCTACCAATTCCAGGTCTCTCAAAATTCATGCCAAGGAGAAGTTCCCTGTGAACTCTAATACTCGCTTGCAGGTAAAATTTTCTTCGAATCAGTGCTGTAATGGAGGATTTTAGCGTTATCATTTTCAAAAACTACTTCGCTTCGTTCTGTAACGCTCTTCAATTTGATGGGAATTTCTTATTTCCCTTTCATTCCCAGATGGGAGTGTTATAAATTCCTAAAGCCTCTTACTTGAGATTCATAGGTTGTGATTTTGAGTGTTTATGGTCTGTGTCTTAGAAATTACATTTAGAGATGAGATAAGGCTTTAGAGTCTTTACCAGAAATAGCTCTTTAGGCTGAAAGAGAAATCGATTATCTCTCTCTTTGGATGTGTTTGGCTACATACACTCTAGAGCGAAGAATGCTTCGTTCCTTACTTTGTTGGGTTTTGATTTGTGATTAGCTTCATGGAGAGCTAGATACAGGAGCTGGAGTGCCAAGTTACTTATGTGCAATGATAAGACACTTTTTCCCTGAGGTTTTTTCATCTCAAATTTTGTGTTTGTTCACTTGAGCTCTCTGAACCTTTTTACAACCATCTCTAATGCCACACGTGTTTTTGCGTATAGGCTTCAACGAGTCTTGGAGTAGGTTTGCATTATGATAAACGCGAAAAGCTTCGGTGTCTTGTTCGTGGGAAAAAAAGTTTCCTGTGATAACTGATGAGCTTATAACCTTTAACGTCAAAGGAAGATGTGATTTTGACCAAGACTTTGTTCAGGTTCGCCTCTTTTTTTATTCACAATTATAGGAACTTTCTTCATCCGTTATGTTTGTTTCTTCTTGGTTTTCAAAACTTACGAATGGACTGAGCTTTTGTGTAACAGAGGAATGCGAAAGGAGCTGCTGAGTTTGATTGGAACATATGGAAGTTTCAGAAAGATCAGGATTTACGCCTCAGAGTTGGCTATGAAATGTTTGAGAAGGTACTTCAATCTGAACTATTTAGATAATTCCAAGGTTTACTCTTGAATTCACCGTTTTAACAAAAGAGAGCAATGGCTCTCACTGGATCATTGAACACTATGTGTTGGCTCTCTCTTTTACAGGTCCCTTATATGCAGATTCGAGATAACAATTGGACTCTCAACACAAATTTGAAAGGAAAATGGAATGTGAGGTTTGATCTGTAAGTAGTAAACAAGAATAAAAACACAGAATAGTAAGGTCACATTTTCATATTTGTGTCATTTTGAGAAATGTATTATTGATAGAAATACTCACTTTAATTCAACCAATTGAGAGAGCAAACTCAGAGGTCTTCGATTATCATCAGTTACTTTTACTCTTGCAACCATCTGAGAACTTAGTTCTTCTCTCCTCTGCTCATATAGCTATTTCCATGTCTGAATAGAATCGTATCTTCTAGGTTTTGACATTATGGGTGGTTACTTCGAGATCTCCTTTAGTTTGTGATACTGTTGTTCGTTAACCGGGAAATACAAACCAAACTAGACCAAACCAAACCAACCGGAAGCAAACTCAACCAATCGATACTAACTACCATGCAATTTGTATTCCATAAAAAGTCTAAGCACGTTTTTCTGATTCACAAACCAACATCAGAAATTCAGTTATCTCAGAATTGGTATAGTTTGAGATCGTGATGTTCCTATTTATGAGCCTTGAATGGTTGACTTTGTGATCGTGATGCTCCTATTATGAGCCTTGAACATCACCATCAGAATCAAATCGACAGTAGAGTCCCACACACAAAGGTGAAGAAGATCTTGGTCTTAAAAGATTTGCTTCTGATGGTCATCAATCAAGGATCTTGCATAACAACTACAACGACCAAGAATGTCATAACCATAAGTTTTTAGTATTAACAGTAAATCGAATGAAGGTTGACAAGTCACACAGTTTTGGTTAGTTTTGTTGTTGGCTCTTAAGTAATTAAACCCACGTGATGAACTATGCATATTAAGTTTAGTAGAGGCGGCTTTAAATTCCAACACAGTCGTTTATAGTCTATAATTAATTAATTTTTTGGATAATATGTCTCATCAATAGAGATAATTTGACTTTTATTGTGAAATACTCGAGGCCATTTTGGAAAGTTATACAACGCTGGAAATTGCTATAGTCATTGTCATAAAACCGCGGATGTGGATCAGAGTAATATCGTGCCCACAATTGATTGAATTTGGTCAATTTCAATGCATTTTCCTCGAGGCTGCATTATTTTCAAAGTCACAATTGATTCAATTAGTGGGAGAATGAAGTTTCCTCCTCGCTTGACTACTAATGCGAGATGATTATAGGCTTACACAATCATTTAATATATGGTCTGAAAAAACGTTTGTAAAGTGACCTTTTTAGATGTGATCTTCCTATTAACTATCCAAAATTTAATAAAATTTAACGAGGGAACAAAATAGAGCATGTGTGGAGAAAGAAGAAGTGGGCGGTGAGAAAACAGGAAGTGGAGAGTGCACTGAGTAGAGAAGAGTCAACCAGAAAATTAATACTAATTTTTAAAATTTAAATCGATTTACTATAATTAGAAACTCCTATTTTCACACGTTTCCTCCTCCTATACTTCTCTTAGCATGCATTACTTTATGTATTAGTAACAGTATGATAGTACGTAACTACGTATCCCTTTACTTTCTGTTTTTTTCCCTTTTTGGGAAGATTATATATAATCTTTTAATTAGTTTGTGTATGCTATATACCTTATAGTTATACTTCACTAGTAACACTCGTATTTTCAGATAAATTAGTTACCTTCTCCCGTTTAAGGTGATTTCATTGTTTCTCCTCGACAACAAGATTTAAAAAGACCAACTAATGTTCTAAACTAACAAAAAATATCGAAAATCGTTTAACTGAAATCTGAAAGGTGTCTCTCCACTCTCTTCACCAAATCGTTGATTCTTTACACCTGTTATTTTGAAGTTAGTTATGTATCATCATCGTTGAGACAAAATTTTTAAGACCATTGACAAGTAACACGTGGACGGCCATATATTCGGCCGCTTCTGGTTACTGTTCTCCACATAATATTATCATTCACAAGATATTTAGAACATATAATTCATAACATATTGTTGCATGTATTGCAGTTTGCACAACAAGCAAGCGATCTTCGTTTTCTTACTTTGTTGATACGTGTCCAGATAGTTTGTACGTGGCATCGTGCTCATGGCGGAATGTGTTTGCCAAACAAAGCAATGCACCTCTAGAATAATTCTCCAAACTTTATTTCTCTTTTGGGTAATTGGCTACCAAAGGTAAGATACTAGTAGATACGCGTAAGAAATCGCTTACAAAAGTTTAAATTATAATAAATTAGGGATTCGAATTAAACTACCTTTCAACGTTGTCTTTATAAAGAATTTGATGTAGTTTCCGAAACAAAATATCTATATTTATATGGTTTCCGAATATTAATCACCTATATAGCATTAACGATAAAGAATCATATCTCCCCCCCCCCCCCCACAAGGGCAGTCGTCATTAAGCTGTCTCCTACCAAAATCATCAACTGGGAAGATACTTAAAACTATAGAATAAACATTGAGAAGTGTTTTGAATGCAAATTGTAGGATCTTACTATGGACGGTTCGAGTTAAATCGGCATCTAATAACATATTGCAATGCTCTTTCTTTACCAAAGGGCATCTTTGATCTTCACAAAGACTCTACCTTTTTATTAAACTTTCTTATATGTTTTTTTTTCATAGCCATTGCAATTTACAACCATCCATGGACTTTTATTTGTTTTACTTTTCCGTCAAGAGAACGTTCACCTTTGCACTTTGAATAGACCATGTGACAAAAAAAACCACATTCGGTCATAATAACAGAAAATTTTAGTTGAGACGTCTATTATATAACGTTATTAGCTAAATTTGTTCCATCGTTTAATATTTAATAATTTGATTGGTGAACGTAACAAAAACTATACCTAGTTACGTTTAACGTGGTTAATTAATAATTACATTGTCACGTTTCTATGTGTGTCTGTGAGTGTGTTTACGATAGTCAAAGGCAATTATTGAGAAATTGACCAAAGAATCTTCGGTTCTTGTTCGTATGGTCCAAGAACAGAAAAACACACGCCCACACCTATATAATGTGCCAACATAATAAACATGGTCGCACCACCAGCATACAATTTCTCACATACTAAATCCGTATAACATTTTTCGGAGATTTTGAAAAGATATATAGAGATATACTATGTCATAATAGTTCTTTTCCCGTATTTTATAAAAATATTATTCTAAACTTCTTTTTCTGCTTCTAGAAAAAATGTCAATTTTAGATTTTTAAAGTGAATTATTTCACAAAGAATACCAAAATTTACTATTCACGCAAAACTAATCAAGTCATTAATAAGGTGATCGATAATCTATAGAGATAATATTGACCATAAATGATAATTGAAATAGTTTGAATAAGTACTAGTAATAAATAGACCGTGAAAAAGACATAAATGCTAAAATACATAAATAAAATATTTTCATTAGTCTTGGACAGAAAGCAACAAGTGTAATATCAACTATCAAAAGAATAATTATTATTTTAAAAAACACCCCGTCCCAAAATTACTTAATTAACCTTAACCGACAACGATATTATTAAGGAGATACCAGTAGAAGCCTCTGCCTCTATAAATCTCTGCTCTTTGCTTCTCCTAAAACCTCTCACACTCAAATCCCAACTTTTTAAAAAATTTCAAAAAGTCTCTCACTTTTCTTACTCGCACGATATGGCACGGCTTCTCTTCCGTCTTCTCGCAGAATCCAACTCTCCGTCTCCGGCGCTTGATAGCTCCACTTCCGCGTTGAATTCCGATCTTGTCGTCATCCTCGCTGGTCTCCTCTGCGCTTTAATTTGCGTTCTCGGCCTAATCGCAGTGTCTCGATGCGTATGTCTCCGACGATTAGCAGCCGGAAACAGAACCGCCTCGGGATCTCAAGGCGGTTCCGGTCAATCTCCTCAACCTCCGGTCGCAGCGACGAACAAAGGACTGAAGAAGAAAGTACTCCGATCTCTCCCGAAGATGACCTTCTCGCCGGAATCACCGTCGGCAGAGAAATTAGCCGAATGTGCTATTTGTCTAACGGAATTCACCGCCGGGGATGAGCTCCGGATTTTACCGCAGTGTGGTCACGGATTCCACGTGTCTTGCATTGACACGTGGCTCGGATCTCACTCGTCTTGCCCTTCTTGCCGTCAGATTTTGGTGGTTTCCAGGTGTCATAAGTGTGGCGGTTTGCCCGGGAGCTCTAGCTCCGGACCTGAATCCGAACCCGAGGTCGAGAACCGAATCAAGCAAGGCGAAGATGATCCCAATTCCTTCTTGCCCTGATCTTCTTCTTTTTTTCTTTGGCCTATTAGAAATCTCTATAATTTAAGTGCAGATCAGTTTTAGTGGATAATGTTTATTCTCTTAATGTACATGTTTATTGTAATTTGTAAATGTTGTATGAAATGGAAATTTAACGATTTGCATTGAACCTATATTAATATGGGTTTTACCAAATTACCCAAACCAACTCATGTAATTTAACTAAACGGTTGGGCAACTGTTTTGCACGCACGAATTTCTCTGAATTATGCATGAATTTTCCACAGACTTTCAAAAACATGAATTTTGCACGCCCGAATTTTGCACCTAGATTTTGATAAATTCAAATTTTGCACACCCGAATTTTGCACAAATTCAGAAATCCTAATTCGTGCATATCTCTAATTCTCTCGTTTTTAAAAAACAATCAGATGCTTAAAACCATACTCTAATACTATATATTAACATAATTCACATGAACTCTAAGATTATTTAAACAGTATGACTAATTACAGTGGCGGATCGATGGTTTATTTTAAGGGGTTATATCATACACATAATTTTTTTCTTTTAATAATGATAAAAACCACTAATAAATAATGTTGTAAATAATATAAAGGGCAAAGAAATAACAAAAAGGACTATGGACTAGACATGGGAATTCGGTTTAACGGGTCGGTTTGGTTCAATTATTTTGGTTTTTTAGTTTTTTTTTTGTTAAAAGCAGTTCGGTTTAGATTGGGTCGGTTTTCGGGTAATTCGAGTTTTTTACTTAAAACCCGAAAATAGCCGGTTTTGATTATTGGGCATGTGCCAAAAAAAAAAAAATTGACTGGGCCCGACTAAAATAAATAAATAAAAAACCATTATAAAACCAAAGGAAATAAAAATGGTTCAGCCCATATCATTGTCACTCTCCTCTTTTCTCCCTAGCCGCAAGAAAATATCAAGGGATGTTGCTTCAAATCTCGTCCCCTCTTTTACGGCAATCGGCATTTCTCGTCGGTGATGCGAAGAAGAAGATGATAATGGGAGAAGAAAAAAAGAAGAAGAAAAAGATGGATTATAAACTTATAATTAGGGTTTTATATTCTATCGGTTTGATCTTTCGGTTAACTGTTTGGTTCGGTCACCCGAACAGAACCGATTATAATTATATATGTCACCGATCGGTTCTGCCCTAATAACTGAACTCGAACCGAAACTCATAAATCTTGGTTCGGTTATTTCAATTTGTTTTTTTTTCCCAGCCCTATTATGGACCATGGCTCAAAGTTGAAATTAACGTAAGCAAAAAGAGTTTAAAGAGTGTCAATTGAAATACTCGATCCCAAGAAACCGGGGTCAAAAAGAAAGAAATCAACCATGCAGAAAAAGTTCACATATACTCAAATTTTGTATGTTCGAATTTTCCACGCACTTTCAGAAACCTAACAAATAGATGTCGATGTCGATGTCGATGTCGTGCATATAAATACAGTTTAAGTTATAAATGTTTTAAGAAGGGAATTATAGATTTATAAATTAATGGTTTCGTTTGTTTTTTATGAACAGCTGAGTGATTTAGTTATTTAGAAACAAATTAAAATGAATATTATTCGTTTTTTAGGAGAGCCATGGAATTAAATACGGTGGATGGTCCACCCTATAATCCCACCACAATCATTTCCACTACTAACCATATTATATACATATTTATATTTTAATTTAGTCCATTTTTAATTCAACAAAAAGTAATGACCATTAACCTGAAGTTCAACAGAAACTTATGACATTAACCTAAAGTTCAAATTATAGTGGACTGTGCGAGAAAATATATATTATATTGAATATTTATATATACCGATAGTTAATTTACAGAAATCATTATTTAATCCAGATGAGAGACTGTTGGTAAAGCCAGTTTTTGGTAGGTTTATGGATTAGAAAATCTCAATACGCTAACAGTATCAAATCAGAAAATTTATATCATAGAATAAAACGTTTTTTTGATATAGTCTGGATGGGACAAGATTTATACATCTTCCTAGAATCGGGACTAACCTTTAATAAATTATCACGGAAATTGAACTCGTATCTTCCTAGATTTCTATGTTTTAAGCTTATCAGATTTAACCATTAATCTAACCCATGTTGCTTATTATAAGGTAGATTTAACATTAACATTTTTGTTAAACTTGGTTCTATGATTCTCTAAAGATTGATTTTCGGTTTTGGCTAAAAAATAAGATATGAGATTCGTGGATTTGATTGAAGGGAGGTGAATACGCATGTGAGAGACTTTGTTGCGAGGTTGTTAGAATCGAAGGTAAAATAGTCTTTCTCCTTGTATTCGGTTATGGAGGTCGGTTAACTACAATACTAGAGTTTCAGCTTCTCCGTTTGATAGATCGGAAAATTTATGTTATTCTAATAAAATTTTGGAATTTTGACTGATAGGGATAACTTTCCCGCCAAGACGTAGATCACCAAAAATGTGGTTAAATTCGTTAGTTTCTTCATCTATTCTCGTTTATTTCTTTTTATTTTTCCATGGCAAATTTTAGAGAGAAAATATATTTTCGATATTTTGTGAAACTAGTAAATAGTAATCGTTTCAAGTTTCACGAATCTCAACTGTTTCAAAATTAATCAGTTTTTACCATCTTGTGAGACTAAAAAAAAGAAAATAAGGTTCTTATCATTAATCATAACCTTACAAGATTATAGATTATAACATTTCAAAGTCTGATTAATGCGTTAGAAACGACATGATTGAAAATATAGAACCATAGCTTTTCTTTAACAAAAATAAAATATAGTTTTTAATGCGTGTACGTATTCTGAGGCTCTCAGCTGCACCAATCCAACGAGGAGAACAAGCATAAAATGATCACATGGCCAACAAAGAGTTGGTTCAGTCACATGAGAGAGAGGATGATTGTTTCTTTGAACACATAGTACTTTAAAAAAACATATTCTTAAGTGGAATTTGGAATCTCTTCTTCAAATAATTTGGGAACAATTTTGAAAAATTTCTGATTTTTTCGGAAATGGTAAACTCTCCTATTTTCTTCTAATTTATCAAAGTTACATGTATGTTTTACAATCATTACAAATGTTTATAATGAAACCAAGAAGTTAAGAGGATGCTTTATGTTTTGTTGAAAGACTATAAATTCGCAGACTAAAATGATGAGAAAGACAAAGTTTACCAATGAGGTTGGAGATTCCCATATTTTTTGTTCTGCACTATTTTGTGCAATACTGATTGTTTCTGTTTATTACGTGAATGATTAATACAACTCTTTTAAAACGGGTGCTGCGAAATAACTCTTTGCTACAAGAAGTAGTATTTTGCCCATTCTGCTTATATTCTTGCACCATTGCTTATTTGCTTATATGGATTTAGGAGTCTCATCCCAAATCAAATAAAATGTTGCTTTTTAATCAATGTACAGTGCTTATCGTTTCAAACAAAATATTAGTTGTTACATACTAAAATTATTTTCTTCGCATTTTGAAAAATACAACATATATTTGTTTTTTGGTCAAAGATATAATTTGTTTGTTCAAATATTTTTCTGCATGTAAGACTTATTTTTCTGCTTATGATTACTATTTATAAAAAAAATTTAACTGAAAACTAAAAAATTTGATTTATATTTGAAAAATGTGGATGCATTGTATGTGTACTAAACATAATAAGCATAAACATAAACATAAACAGACATATATAAAAGAAACATAAAATCCAAAATGGCAAAGGCAAAGAATCCATCAAACTATGTAGTTTGTATTCAATGTCGACCTTTTTTGCACGACTAGAAAGTTCCATTTCTAGTGGGTGGATTCGACGATTTCGCCTTTTATATATACAGTTTAATTAATCCTTTATGAATTATGATTAATAAAAAGGTTTGTTGGGAATATTGATAGTGGTGAAGAAAAAGCACACGTGAGAGAGAATTTTATGTTTGTTGTCACTTGTCAGCATTTTCACTGAGGAATAAATATTTGGGTGTTTCATGGATTCTCGTAACGGCCCAAACTAGCAACGAAGTGGCCACTTCCCTTGTTTTATTGGATTCTCTTAACGGCCTAGACATATTAAAATATATTAAAAAGTTGAGGATTTCCGGGATTTTGAATCCGACGTGAATCGAACAACGCAACCTTCTGATCTGGAGTCAGACGCGCTACCATTATAATATATTTGATTATATATATATATATATATATATATTATAATAAATAGGTCGAATAAAATGGTTTAGACCGCTGGGAACTGCTGGTCCTTTGCTCAGCATGAAATGGCATCCATTGATTCTCTCCAGTTCCATTCTCTCTTCAGTCTCCAGGTAAAATCAACCCATTTCTTCTCCACTCACACTTTTTGATACTGCGTTCTCCTCAAATTATGGTTTATGGTGAATGGTTTCTTAAATCTAGCGTCTTTTTGTTGCATTTGGTACCCTAGTCGTCGATTGGAAGAGTCGAGCTCCAAATTCCTTCAAATTTGGTTGTGTTCAAACAGATACCCGAAAATCTGAACTGGGTTCATGTCGGAACCAACCGAAGGTTCGTGTGTAAAGCGATTGGTGGTGATTCCTCGACTCCAGATGAAGAAATTCAGAATACTCAGAATGATGCTGTTGTTGTTGTTGTTGCTGCTACGACTCAGAGTAACATTTCCAGTGATTCCGAGAATTCAATTTCGAAATTCCGGAGTATGATTACCACACTCCCTCCTGTTGTCTTCGTGGTATAATTCTCTCTCTTATTTGCTTGAAGTTTTGAATTTTTTTTTCCTGTAAAATAAAACTGATTTCTGGGAACTTAAATTCATGAATTTCTCCCTCACTGTGAATATCCAATTCTTTGATGGTGGAATACAAATTATTCATCTATTAGATGCTGCCTGAAGTTTGAATATTTCCAGTTTACTGTCCTGAATAGAAAATGTAACTTTCTTTATATGTTGGTGAGGTTTGAAATGGCAAAAGAAAACAGTTTTATATAAACATTTTGGTGATTCTTCTGTTCGTTGCTTACTACTACTGCACATGGATTTGGATTTTTTTTCATTTGGGTATTTCTATATCTTCTCTCTTTTAGATGAAAAAGTGCTCAGGGAACAGCAATTGGATTGGGATCTGCATTGCAACTACTGTTTTGGTAGCTGCAATTAGAGCTTATGTAGTAAGAAAGTCAAGAGATAATCAGCGTGCTGGTTCTGTTGCTGATCTTGTGAGACGTGGCCAGCTGAGATCTGCTGATAGAAGAGGCATGTATGAAACTCACACTCTTAATCTTCTTGATAGACATAAGTCTAGAAAACCAAAACTTTAAAGTAAATGTCATTAATCAAGCCCATAATTGGATTCACGTAGGTGGATGTGTGTTACTTTTGGTCTTACTTATCTAAAGTTTTTAATCTCATGATGTTTTTCATTTTCTTTATCAGCTCCAAATCTCTTAACTACAAGGATCCATTCAACAACCCTTTTGTGAAACTTGGTAAAGGAAGCTCAACGGTAGAGATGTGCGGGAAAGTTTATCGGCTAGCTCCAGTCACACTTACAGAGAAAGAACAAACTATTCATCAGAAAAGAAGGTCAAGAGCTTACCAATGGAAGCGACCAACGGTTTTTCTCAAAGAAGGAGACTCAATACCGCCTGATGTTGATCCCGATACAGTCAGATGGATCCCGGCCAACCATCCGTTTGCAACCACGATTAGCGATATTGATCAAGACCTTGCTCAGAATAATGTCTACCAGAAGCAAGGTGTTCCTTTTCGGATTCGAGCTGAGCATGAAGCTATGCAGAAAAAGCTTGAAGCTTTACAAAATGTAAGCTTTTATCTCTGAGAGCTTACAAAATGTAAGTTCCAAGAGTGATGATGGATTGTTTCTTACAGGAGGAGAAATTGAATAATCTGGGTATTGACAGTCAAAATGCCAGAGATTTTCAGAGGCCATACAAGTTCTCAGCCAAGCTTGAAGGCGAGAATATCCAGAAGAATTCTGAGGAGAATCATTCAGGCAATTCATCCTCTGAGGAGTCTTGAGACGCACTAAGCTAAATTGTAAATACAGTTTTCCCTCGAGAATCAAACTTGCGATCCCAAAAAAGTGGAGACATTCTTTGTAGTAAACCTCTAAACCCCAAATCTATGGGGGTTGTTTTTTATTTGCTTTACCACCAGAGCTTGAATCTTAGAACTTCGAAAAGTATCAGGAGGTATTGGTCACACGGATGGAGAAAATTAGGTAATTATTATATTGATTTCGATGACAAAACAAAGGGGAAAAAAAGGAAGAAACAAAAAACGAAATGAAGTATCTTAATAACCAAAGAAAGGGCATGAAGAGAATCTTTAAGTACACAGAGCAAATGAAGAAGAAGAATCAAAGGTTACAAATTATGTTCCCTTGGAAGGAGCAGAAGCTTGAGCTTGAGCTCCAAAGGCAAAGTAGTCTGTGATAACTTCCAAAGGCATGCCTTTAGTCTCCGGAACTTTCGAGTACACGAAGATCCATGAGATAACACAAACCGTGGCATAAATGCTAAAAACACCAACTAGTCCGATCGAGCTGAGAAGAACGGGTAGTGAGTAAGTGACAATAATGTCTCCAATCCAGAATACCATAGCGCAAATGGCGATGCAGAGACCACGGACTCTTGTTGGGAAGATTTCAGAACAGAGGATGTTTGGAATCGGACCATAACCCATCACGAAGAAGCAGAAGTAGAGCACGACGCAGGCTGTGGAGAGCGCTGCATTGACTACTTTGCTGATGTGGACAAGCTCGCTGATGACAAGAACAATAAGCGAGACAATGAGAACCGGGATTGTCCAGAGAAGTAATGCCCTGCAAAGTGAAACAGAGATGATTTTAGAATCATGCATGAGAAAGCAAGTAATCAGGTAAAAGACCTTATAGGTTTCGAAAAATACCTTCTTCCGGATACATCCATGAGTCTCATGGCAACGACAATGGCGGGGAGCATGAGTAAAGTTGTTAATCCACTGATGAGAAACGACGCTGAGATTGAACTTAATCCGAAGCTCGAAAGAAGAATGTCTACACCAGCCCGTTCGAGAATCTGAGGAGTGTAGTAGAGAACTCCATTGATACCCGAAAACTGCATAAAAGGTTAACAAAAAGGCCATAATGTTAAAGGATATAAAACTAGATATAAAATAGAATGAGTATTTTTGTGTGTGAACAATCAAAAGTTTCATCTTACCTGCTGTAGTATCTGAATGCCGACACCAACAACCAACGCACGCTTGACACCAGGTTCAAGAAGAGCAGACCAGACTGGTCCAGTGGGAGCTATTTTCTCAGGAGGAACCATGGCAGATCCATGAATCGATTTAGGACCAAGAACGGATCTGCTTACAAGGGCAGAAGCGTGAATGTAGCTGCCTCCACCATCATGACCTCCAGTAGAAATGATCGAACCACGGCGAGATTCAGCTCCGTCTTCTTTAAGATAATACCTTTTGTATTCTTCGTTTTCATATCTGTATCCCATGTGCCAACCACCACCAATTCCCATGCTGCTTTCACCATTGCCTTGCATAAGTGTACTGTGTCGTCTCATGCTCAGTGTGCTTCCGCTTGTAGGATGCGGGATCATGTCCTTGTCCATGCTCGTGGTCTGGCGCGACATTAACGGGCTACGCAGATCGTTGTCCGAATCATCATCATCAGCCGCACCATCATCAGTCGCATAGTCATCATTGTCTTTGTTGTAATGGCTCTCTATGTCTTTTTCCCAATGAGCCGGTTTGCCGTGAGGCGCATCGGCATTAGTGCTGAACATGCTTCCGAAATGAGGGAAAATCCCACTTTTTCCGCCTGCTTCTGGCATCTTTTCGTGAAGACTGCCGAATAGATTGACGATAGGATCTTTAAGGATCATGCTTTGGTTTGCTAAGCTTCCATGCCGAGAGCGCAGCACAAGTGAACTCTGGTGTTCTGGGACAGGTCTAGCAAGGTATGATTGATTCTCATGGGTTCCGTAAAGCCGCATTTTTCCATCCTCATCAACGGTTTCGAGCGGTTCATCTCCTTCATGATCCTCCAAAGTTACTAAGAGATCCTCTAATGTTTTTTCTCCTCCAATATCTAGTCCTTCAACTAGCAAAGCCATCTCATCTGCAAAAACATATAAAGAATCTTTAACAGAGGAATCAAATTAAGTGATTAAACCGAAGAAAGATAGCGGGAAGAAACCTTACCGGTAACATCTTCTCTACCACATAACTGTTGAAGAACCCGCTTAGCCTCCTCCATCTTTCCTTTACTAACAAGCCAACGAGGAGACTCGGGCAAATAAAACACCGTGAAAAACAAATAAACAAGAGAAGGGATCGAGAGGACACCGAGCATCGCTCTCCAGCTAGGCGAATCGCTTAGGGACATAGCAAAAACCATACAGTAAGACAAAAACATTCCACCAGAGCCAAGAAACTGAGGGAGAGTGTTCAACTGTCCTCTGATCTCTGGAGGAGCAGTTTCAGAGATGTATACAGGGACAAGCGTAACCGCGAGCCCAGCACCAAACCCATCAAGAAGCCTAGCTAAGCACAGAACATATACATTTGGAGACCATAGCATTATCAAACCGCTGAGGAAATACATAACCGATGATAAAATCAGCATCGGGCGTCTCCCGAGCCAATCAGATATAGGTCCTGAGCAAGTCGTGATGACCGTTGCACCGATCAATGACATTGCAACCACAAGACCTTGCACAGAGGTTGGTAGATTCATGTCTTTGTTGATATAAACCATAGCTCCTGCAATCAAATCTTCAGATCTCAAAATAATGATCCAAACAAAATTAAACTGCAGGAAACAGAGTGAAAACAGAACAAACCAGCAATGGTGGCATTGTCCCATCCTTGCAAGAAATTGCCGATTGTGGCGGCGAGAGCAACGAGTGTCGCTCCCTTCATTGTTCAACCAACCTTAAACACACATCAAAATTCAAATCAGTCGATTCAGTGATTCTCCATTTGTGAAGTTTCAAACTTTCATGTCAACCATGGGAAAAAAAAACTAATATTTTTTCTCAATCCAGATCTAAATCAAAAAATGATAAAACCCAGAAGAATTTACTCGATTAGATTAAATTCCTTAAACATAAGATCATCAATAGAAGTGACAAATGCAGTAACATAGGAGGGAAAAAAGAATCTGCTTTTTAGTTTCATCAGTAGAAAAGCTATGTGAAAGCAAAGAGATTAAACACAAAGATTGCTTCACTTTCTGGGGGAAAAAAGGTCTCACCTTTAGTAGAATTCTCCGGCAAAATCGAGGAATCGAGAAAGCTGCTCACTCTTCTTTTCTCTTTAACTTCAGTTTCTCCGATATATAAATCAGAGAAAAAGAGGCGTTGAAATAGGGGTGATTTGATTTGGACTCAGTTTGATTTATCTTTGCCAAGTTTAGAGATTTTTTTTTTCAAACAGGCCCGGTGATGGAATCTACTATGAGGACAAAAAAATTGTTTTTACAAGTTCCCAAGATATGCTCTCGAGGATCTTGCCAAGAAAATTCTCACCGCCGGGATTAGTTATTTTCTCGAGAAAGTGAAATTTTACAAAAATTTCAATTACATCAGTTCTTCTGGCGATTAAAAATCTGTGGTCGGGAGCGATTTACGAAGATTGGTAATGTTTTCGAAACTTTATATAGAAACTCATATTAGAGAATGTCGAGTAAAAATTGACTGATAAAGATCTAACCATTTTATATTCAAAGTTCCGATGTACAGATCTGGGGGAAAGAATCTATATGAATACAAATAAAACATCATAGTCATGACTCATTTATGAGTAGATTTGGGAGAATAATTATAATTTTAAGGGGTCCATTTGCGACATGGATTCGACTAACATTTTGTTGTTTTCGTTTAGATGATTTTAAGAAAATAAATTATATGAAAGTTACATTCCCAATTTTATCGTTAAGGTGGTCCGGTCGTCTGTCACTTTCGTGTAAAAGTTGGACCTTTTAAGTCGTTGGTTTTTCAAATTTACCATATAAATAAATTTTATTTCCATTTTGCTCGGATAAAACATAAAATTAGATTTAAAAGCACTATATTAGATTGTGTAAAAACGATGTTCATAAACTAATACAATTGTACTAAAAACTATTTTACTTCGTTAACAGTTTTAACGAGAATTCAATCGCCAAATAATTTGCCTTAGAATTAAATTTGCATCGAATAAAAGACAAAACGGAAGATTTCGTCAAAATATGTCATTAAAACACTAAAATGCATCGTAACACGATAAAATAGATAGTAAATCACCAAATTTCGCACGCCAAGATAAATCTCAACACACCAGTATAGATTGAAAAATGTCAAGATATATTGTAATATGCCAAAATAAATCGTAAACCGTTAAAATGTTTCACAATACGCCAAGATTAATCTCAACATGCCAATATGAATTGGAAAACGCCAAAATACATCGCAACACGACTAGATAGATTAGTAAACCTACAAAATGTATCACAATACGCCAAGATGAATCTCAACACGCCAATATGGATTGGAAAACTCCAAAATACATCGCCACACGACAAAATAGATCGTAAATCACCAAAATTTATCGCAATACGCTAAGATAAATCTCCACACACTAATATGGATTGGAAAACGCCAAGATAGATCGTAAACTGTCAAAATGTATCACAATACATCAAGATGGATTGTAAAACGCCAAGATGCATCGTAACTCGCCAAAATAGATCGTAAAGCACCAAGATGCATCACAATACACCAAAATGAATCGCAACACTCCATTATGGATCGTAAAACGTCAAAATGAATTATAATTTCTTAGTTTTCGGTGTTAAATTGTTCTTTTGACTCTTGTAAGTTGTAACTATCCAACGTTCTTCTATAATTCTAGTAAAATTTATAGCACCGTTATAAAAGAATGATCATTCATCGAATTCTATTTATATTTCCCATATCACGAGTAGGAATCTTAAGAAGTTAAGTTAATCTTTTCAAAAAAAACGAATTAAGTGACTACAATTATGTTATGAATTACCTAATATGTAAATAGATATATATATATATATATATACTATTTTAAGTAATATTTTATGATATCTAAATAGCAGAAGAGACCAAAAAGAAACAGCAATGGAGGTGAAAACGTCTTAACAGATTTGGACCGGATCAATGTGGAACATGCAAATACAGAGGATCCACGTTAATAACGTGCTCATTGGTCCGCAAGTTAATCAGCTTCTCTAGTCATATAGTTTTAATCATTTAAATGATCAAGTTTCAGTTTTGAACTATATACATAAGTGCATATCCAAACTTACAAACTAGCCTGATATATATAAATCATACGAAAACCAAACATGCATATATAGTCCGGAAGACAATTTTCAGTTTTCATAAAAATTCGTAATAAAAATACGGAATCCAAAATCAAACCTAATATATTTTTCAGTTTTCGAATGTCACAGTTTGAATCATACTCTGGTAATTGGTGGGGGTTAACAAATTATGAATTAACTTACAAGAATTCACAAGTGATCATCTGGCTTAATCAGCTTATATACTTCACAGACATAAAAACACACACAGACATGTACATACACGTAATGGTGGTTATACTGTAAATTTACCGTAAAAAGAAAAAATATATTTTGGAAGGAAATTACAGAGGTTACTATAAAAATAGCATTAAGAATTACTATTAACAATAAAATAAAAATTAAAGACAGATGGGGCTACGGCAATGGGAGATGAACATGGCATGTGATTTTACAATATTAGTGCTTTGTCACTTTCTCACGTACGTTTTGGCTTTTGATCCCCTACCAAATACTTCTACTAGTATTTTATTTATATCAGATAAATATCGAATATGAAATATTTAGTCGACAACAGGATATACCATTAAAAAAATCTAACATTGATATTGAAAGCATGTATGTATATATAGTTTTGATATTCTGCGACAAGTTGATGATTCTTTTTTCTTTGCGCAAGGCAATTTGAGAATTAATGTCCAACGCTCCCTTTTCTATATTTTTAACTCCGAAATAATAAATGTATATCAATATATGTATGACCTAAGAAAATAGACAACGGTCTTTTTCTTCATAGAGTTCGTGCTCTCAAATCATTCGAGCATCTTCCCCCACGTGTCTCCACCTCAAACGGATCTCATGATATGTTTTATTTTCATTTTTGTATATTTTGTTGATTTTGTCCCTGCAAAAACAAAATAACAATTATTTATGTCATTATACAAGTAGATGTTCTGTAAAGTTCGAATGAGTGCGTTTTCAATTGAACGTTTACATGATTCATGTTTTAAATGATCCCCTTTATGAAATATGGTGCTATTTAGTTCATACTTCATAGTGGTTGGTGGTCATCAATATAAAATAAGTTTTACGTATTAAATTCTTAAATGTTTTATGTCTTAACCGGCCATTAGCTGATTAAAAACTAGTAGAAAGAAGATCCTTATCCTCCTGAATTTGTTATCCAAAATGATCTTGGTGGATTGACAGGTCAAACTTTGTTCTTTACAGAATCATATCTTATAAAAAAAACAAACGAAAAACACTTAACTGTAAAGTCTGTAATCTCATGTTTTATGAATTTTATATAGTATAATTAAGAATTATGTTTAAACAACAGTGAAGAAAAGAAGAGCTAATTGTAACATTGATTAAAGCTTAACATTCGTTCCCACCGTAGTATCATTTATTCAACCTTTCCAGAAATATTAATTAGTCTCATCTACATTGCTTGACAACACTAAAGCCCACTAAACAAAATCCACATGAAACGGTAGCGTTTTTCCAAAGACCAGAGCGGCGCCTTGTTTGGGTAAGGGAAGTAGCGGGAACGTAAAACATCGTGCCGTTTTGCCACTGTGGGACACTCTGCGACTTTGCCTCCACCTTTTTATCCAAAAGATGCTGATGAATAAACCCGGAAAGTTAGCTTGTAGAATAATCTTGCAGTAGGAAAGGGTTAGTGATTACTGCCCGTAAGATCCACAACTTATGTCGATACTATTAATTTGAGAAGTACCTAGAATAGGATTGATGATTTCCAGACATTTGAAGTTGCATCACCCATGATCCAAAAAAATATTTCATCACTTAGTTACATAGTTTCCTTATTGGACCACTTATTGGGCTTTCCTTATTGTTAGGCGTTAATGTTGCCTTTTAGAGCACCCACATTGGTGAGTTTCTCCAAAAAAATACTAATACTAAAATGGATGAGTATCTCAAATTGTTGAGAAACTCTCATCAAAGTTTATGTTTTAGTTGCATTTTTGAAGTTTTATATTGATTTTACTTTATCTGTAGGTGTAAGGGAAATTGAGAAAAATTGGTCCTCAAATACTCTAAATTCACCACCTCTATTTATGTGGGCCCAGTATGAGGATGATCTTCTATCATCCAGAGGCCTCTCTTAGATGATTGAACTTCTAGCTGAAACAGAAGTTTTTAGTTCTTTTAGGAAAACAATTCATATACAATCATTTAAGTGGAGTCAAAGTTAGGAGAGTATAGCCGCGGATCAACTGGTCCTGGGAGGCTAAAGCACAGCTTGAACGGTCCAGGCGGACAGCTTCCGAATATTCATCTCGAAAACCCGAGAATGCCTCTTGATTTTTTTCTCGCCTGTCGTAGCCGATCCCTCCAGTATAACCTTTCCATCTGATTCAATCTCACAGCTGAATTCACCTGCACGAAAAGGACCAACCAGTTTGTGTGTTAATCACTTAGACCCAATGTGATCTATGGATATAGTTTGATGGGTAACAAAGCATGAATATACCATAATCTATGCGGACACCAGGCAAAGCAACTTGAAAAAAGCAAGCAACTTTATTGACACCAATGTCAACCATACCAATGGATGGTCGTAGAGTTCCTTTACTGGCTGTTCCTTTAGTTACAACTGACGGTTCTGCATCACATTCCTTCATGTCATGAGTAACAGGTGTAAGTGCCAGACTGGTTGGTTTATATGTTTTGTCTCTTTCCAGAAGATTTTCGGCATTCTTGTTTGTTGCTTTTTTGATGGGTTCTTGAACCGTGTTCTCTTGTATGTCTCCCTAAATCTTTCTATGGTTTTACTGATTTCGCAAACAGCATGACCAACGACTGCTTCTTCGTCCTCTTTCTTTAGCTTGCATGTTTCTCGAGGCTCTACGACTTGGTCAGAGACAATTCCGTTGGATGCCGCTTCTCCGTTTCTTGAGCAGTCCTGCTCTATTCCCTTGCTTTCTGGTATGTCTCGCAAAAATCTTTCAGACTTGCTGATTATGCAACTAGCAACCACTTCGTCCTCTTTCTTTCTCTTGCACGTTTCTCGAACCTCTTCAGATGGAGTGTAGTCTTGGCCAGTGATAAGTCCATCAGATCTTTCTTCCCCATTTCTCGAACAGTCCTGCTCAGTTCCCCGGGTTTCATCCAGCTGCACACATGGAGGAGATAAAGACACGACTCTATCGATTTTCAGGTCGTTCAAACGAGTCAAGCATCTGAATCTTTGGAGTTCTTCCTCGCTTATGCATGCTACGGCAGGATCATCGATAGCAACAATCCCTTTCACAATCTCATGGCTCGGGGAGTACTTTTTTCTGTGGGTGAAGACTCGTCGGGAAAAAAGATGTGAACTGGGGGGTTTCCAATGGGTTCCAAAGGTAAATATCCCTTGAGATCATATAAATCAAGTCTGGAAGGAGAAGAAGGCTGGAGTTGGCGTTTCTCAGTACATTATAGTAGAAATTTTTTGGTATTGAAAAAAAAATTTGGAGGCAAGAATTTTGATGGGTCCTTGCTTCTTACACGTGTCTACCACGTGGGACCCGCAAAATAACCGCATTTGGAGGCATCACCTGTCACCCGACTCGCCCCGTACTTCTTGTTTATGACATTTTTGGGCTTTCAAAAGCATAAGGCCCAAATATTTTGTTTGTTCTTTTCATTTAATTATTTGGGGGTTCAAATTTGTTCTACTCTTAAAATAAAATAGAAAATTATTAGAAAGCATGATTATGAGTATAATTTTATGAAATGGCTAAGCAATACATAAATTTTTAATTAAATAATTTGTGATAAGGACCATATTTGATATTTTAAAATTTTGGGTAATGCAATAAGAAAAAGAAAACCAAGACTGTAAAAAGAGAGGAAGTGGTTGGAAATGGGAACATTAACTACACCAGGAAGATTTGGTTGGTTCGCAGTTTTGTGGAGACTAACCATATCTAGAATCAGTTTTGTCAGACATCTAAACATCATTACTTTGTTATTACCTCGAGATGGACATTATATATCCCAATAATCACAGTATCTCAACTCCTTAGTCCTTATGCTCCATCTTTAATAAATCCAAACTCAAATGGATGCATAGATTTACCTCATATGAAGGAAAATTTATAGTTTATTTTTGATAATTGGAAACTTTAAAGTTTATATAACTGGATAAAGCTTTCTTATGATAAACGGATAAAAAAAGCATGTACATTATTAATATTATATAACAATGGTTTAAACTAAAACTTCGAATCTCTCGTCTTGAAAACAATGAGATACTAAAAAAATGGAGTTAAAATCAAATGAATTAGAGCAGAAGATGGGAGTCATAGGTGGGAACAATTAAAAAAGATCCTAAAAAAACAATGTATCACTGTAGAAACTGTACAGATGTGGAAAAGAGAAGAACCCTGGAACTAAATTAAATGCACACACAAGAAGCTAAGCGAACTCAATAGACAACATTAATCTTTTACTTACAAAGCAGAGGACTCGACTCAAGAGGAAATAATTATCTACCTAAATAATCTTACTAACACCTTAAGAAAGTGTGTAGTAAGAAGACTACTTTTAACTACCAAAAGAATCAGACTTTGATTCCATCCTTCTATATGCATCTGTATGTGTTTATATCTTATATATGCACTTTATATATACACCAAACTTACTCCTACCGGTTTACCGCGAAAACCCTTGTTTCCGGGGTTAAACCATTCATATAGTTTTTAAGCCAGAAAGCTTGTAGTGGCTATATACACGATGAAAGGTTTAAGATAACAGAAGCACAAACCTTGAAATTCCCATTATCTTTTGCCCTAAAATCCGTTTTTCCGAGAGTAAACCTTTTTGACTTCTTCAGTGAGCAACGACTACTTATGACCTGTAACAGCAGTTATCTGGTGAGATCAAAAACATTTGCAAGTACTGAACCTAAAATGGGCACCTAACGAAATAAGCTTACCTCTAGAATGCAAAAATAAATAATGTGCAAAGCTTAAACAGGAAGCCTGCCACTAGTCAGAGTAGCATATTTCCGCTGTCCTTAACTTCTTTCTCTTTTCTGCAGTCTTCAAGGATTATTAACTGAAACCCGACAAATAACATTGAGGTGGTGTAACCGTGTAACTACACCAAAATAAACCCCCAAAAAATAATCCAAGAATTGCTTACGTTGATTGATTTTCTACCCTGTTGTTTGATCTGAACCGCTACTCTGCATATACTGAGGAGTCTGAACAATGATGCGTCGCTGCGTTGGAGCTGCAGCCGAAGGGTAGGGAGATTGAATAGCAGACATATATGAAGTGGCACCAAGCTGTAGAACATGACTTCCTGGATGTGAATAACCCTGAACTGCTGTATAACCATGACCACCGGGAATAGTCTGACTCAATTGCCCGTACTGATAACCCGGTGAGTTAACTGCCCCAGGTACTCCATAAACCTGAAGGTATTGTTGACCCATGTAAGGACCATATAATCCCTACAACACCATGAAGAGAAGACATGAGTTTATAACTAAAATCACAACAATTTAAAATGCATGAACAAAGCAAGAAGGAACTGCAACAATGTCAGATGCCTACCTGAGATTGTGAGTACATGTAGTCAGGTCCATATGGTGCAACCCTGAGAGAACACCAAAAAGAACAACTAACATTAGAGACCAATGAGTAAAGTTTTAGCTAGACACTCTTAAGAGAATATAAACAAGAAGAGTGGCAATTATACAACAATAGTATATTATACTATGACAGGACTACACTATGAGAAATGAGCCTAAAAATCCATCCCAAAATGTTCATTCGTAAAAGTTAGATAATTCTGGCCTTATCAAAATCCCAAAATATTTCATGACCTTGTCTGTTCAAAACAAATTGAGCTCAGCCACATATCTCTCTGCAATTATTTTTGTATCTCTGCAAGATTACCAATCACAACATGTCACATCACAGTGCGACACTCAAGACCCCTAAGTGGCAGAAGTAAACTATCAACTCCTAGCTCGTTAGAATCTCTAAGTGATTGTCCATGTTGTGATTGGTAAATGCCATTTGATCCAAGTGACTGAACAAAGTATTCCACCTTTTGAGATGGACTAGAAAGTAGACATTAAAACTGATTAACTCTTCAGAGTATATCTGTTATAGCACATCTACAATAGCACCGCAATTCTGTGAACTTCAACATAACTCACCCATAAGGGTACACCATTCCTTGCTGGTAGCTATAAGCAGGTGGTTGCTGATACGGATGGCTTCCAAAAAGTGAACCGCGAGGAATCTGCACACTTCCAACATATGGGGAAGCAGGTCTTATCCGTCCTAACCAAAAAAAATGCAATAAATTACAGGGTTAAGCGGTTGATCCACAAAATTTCAAAATATTTCACCAGAATATGAAGGTCTCAGTAAGTAATGCGAGAAAACGGAACATATAAATACTGAAGTAAGACGAACCTGGAATATTGGGAATCACTGCATATTGCATTGGAAGCCGAGGTCTCCCAAGAGAAGCAAGATTACAATTCGCTCTTCTGCCATCTATGATAGGTGTTGGGTCGACACAGGCTCTCCTAGCAGCCTCTGGATCTCGGAAAGTCACCTAAATCCTCCATAAAAATCATTAACATAGCGCTGAGTCATTATACAATAAAACAAGCTATAGATATACAAATACAACGAATGAAAGGGCCTTTCTGGTTAGAATACACAAGTAGCAAAGATGGCCAGAGAAGTTTCAGCAAAACCAGCATTTACGAATTGAACTTTCTCTCGATTATTCACAGAACTAGAGATCCTAAGCCTAGCAAATCATTTTTCAGCTGCGAGCCCCTAAGATGGTATTACCAAAAGTGTCACTATAATTATACCACTAAGCAAAATCTAGAACCCAATAATCTCTTAGTAAACCATGGAAGCAGAGGAAGTTGTTCATTACAAGCAGCAACAAAACAACTTCAGATATTAGAAACCAAAAAAGCAAGAACAAAAATCAATAAAAGACAGGATACTCACAAAGCCGTAACCTTTGGATCGACCAGTGTTCTTATCGTTAATAACAACGGCTTCAAGTATATCACCATACTGTTCGAAATGCCGACGAAGAGCCTCGCTTTGAGTCTCCCACGCAAGACCACCAACAAAGACCTTGGTAAGGGTTGTATCACCAAAAGGAGAATTCGAATAATGAAACCCAGAGCCTGGAATCGAATGATACGCCATGATTACAACCAAAGATTGAAACTTTTTTCCACGAAGAGAAATGGAAATAAGATGAACAAGGATCGATTCCAAGTAATACTAAAACTTGACCCAGTAAACCCTAGGGAAAAGCGTAGAGAGTAGAGATTAAAATACAGAAGCCATCGAATTGAAAGTGGAGATTCTAGGGTTTACTCGGGTCTGCGAAGAGAAGAGGGAGAAAGAGAAAGGAAAAGAGAGATCGGACCCCACGAAACCTAAGAAAGGATCATACTAACAAGTAATGATCATGACAGAGGGGAAAAAATCAGAGATAAAATTTCCCGGGAAAAAAACAGAAAATAAATAAATAAATAAAGTTAGGGAAAAGGAGATTTAAACTTTGAAGGATGTGCCAGACGGTGCCGGTAGGAATTACGAGGATGGGTCTAGGGTTTCTCAATTGGTGATTACAAAAGAAGCAACAACAACAAAAAAAACAGAAACGAGAGAGACGATTCGCAGATGAATTCGATGCAATTGCAGAGGAAAATGGGGGAGGAGGGAAAGGGGAAGAAATAAGTGTGACAGGGATTTAGATAGAAAGGAAGAGGGGAAAAAGAAAGGTTCGTTTCAGGGAATTTTCCATTGATGATGATGAAGAAGTTGGTGATGACGACGACGATGATGCGTGATTATGATTCATGAATTGTGAGAGAGAGAGAGAAAGAGAAAAAAAGAGTTCTTCTTCGTCTTCATAACTATGGGTCCCGCTCAAATCGTATATAACTTATTTAATTAACGCGGTAACTACAGGATTATCAATTATGTGTCACTTATGAATTATCCGTTAAAGCAAATTGTCCTATGCGTAACGTGATTGTGTCCGTGTCCGAGTCCGGTTATGTTTTTTTATCACCGAATCAGAGTTTTTTTTTCCGATACAAATACATATTTTTTATGAATAACTTTTGAGCGTCACGGTACTAAATGGGGTTAGCCATGGTCCGAGTTATTAGTGGATAAAAATTCAAATGGATAAGCATTATGAGATCATCCACCTACTAACTATATATTTAATAAATATGCAATAAACTCATAAAAGTTAAGAAATGGACTTTCCTCGGCAATAGTTATGTGTCAATTTTCGCATCCAATTTAATTAATTGTTTTAAAATATCTAAACAATTGATTCTTTAAAAAGTCATATTGGTAGACAAAGAAAAGAAAATTGAGTTTGTCTATTGGAAAATACCATTTCTCTCTATTGGAAATAGCTGTGTAAGATTCTAGTTTTATATTCTCATTTTCGTGCTATTTTGCATCGTAATGAATAAAAAGGATGAAAGAGAAAAACCTATATTAACTAAATATAGATAATACAAAACGATTTAAAAAATAACGATGTGAATCTAGATTTCTATTTTTTTATAAACAAAATAGAAATGTTGTAAATCTATTCGAAGTTTAAAAAAAAATTAAACATTGATTGATCAAATGATTCACTTTATAGTCTGATAGATCTTTGTCTTGGAACTAATCGGACGGGAATAAAGATAGAATCTCATTCTACATGTCAATACTGATAATAATGAAATTTATAATAAGATAAAAATTCGTTGATTTTTAAAATCGTGAAGGTTCGAGCGCCGAGCTACCTTACCACACAAAGACTCAAGCGCCGAGCTACGCCTATCTTCAATTGAAAAAATGGAAGTGAATCAAGGAAAGATTTACCTTAACACCAGCGATACAATGGATTATACTTATGATCCTAAAGAAGATAAATGGGACGTTGACGCATTTGTGATTGAGAGAAAGTGTGAGATAGAGAATGTATGGTATCGTTGTGGTACACAAAGTTGTTTGTGGTATGATACAAAGAGTAAAGAATGGAGAGTTGTCAAAGGTTTGTCTGCATCGAACGACTATCGTCGTTCTGATTTTATTGAAATAGTTAACAACGGTGGGAAACTCTTAATCTTGTGCGGTCATTGCGCTTGAAAGGTACAACGATGATTAAGTTCGGGGAAAGGTTGAATGGGCCGGTATTGTGCATACGGTTCCTAGTTCATTTGTTTTCTTGCGGTGTGAAATGACACCGGTTTGATCATTTGTGATGATGCTTTTGTTTTGATTCTGTTGAGACCAATAGCCAATGACCTTTTTTTCTTTTAAATAGTGTTCGTTTACCAGTAGTTTAAAAATTTGTTCAAATTTAAAGGCAACATCAATGAGGGATACATTCAGATATTATTCATGATATTCGCACTCAATATTTCATAACCCAATGGCCAAATCGAAACCAGTGGTTGGTGAAACCAGTTTAGAAGATAAATAACGGAGAGACCAATACAAACTTTTTATCCTACAATTCCACATGGTCTCGTAGGAATCCATCCCTCTATATTAATCTCTTAATTTGTATATCTCTTCTTTAAACTGTTCTTGTACTTTCTTTAGCCGTATTTATATTACTTTTTTGTTTGATTTATTTTAGATTTAATGTCCATCATCAACCACTAAAAAAATTTAGACTTTATTAAAATAATTTAAATACACAAAAAATACCTATCCTTAAGAATTGTCAGAGAGGATTGTTCAAGTAAAAGATCGACACATAAGTTTTGCTCCCTATAATGAGGGCATCTGAGTCCATGCCTCCACATGTTACCAAAGAGTTTGGAACTTCACATACACATAATTAAACATATACACATACACTTACTGTGGCATGCCCAAATAATGAACAACATCAATCAGAGAACACGTGTTGGAAAGTCATTGATAAAACACCTTAACATGATTCACGAAAAGGGAATCTTGGTCATGTGAACTGTTCCTGGGCATTTTTACTTGACAAATATAAATAATATATATTTTACATACAAAGTGGAGTCATCAAATGACGTATATACACTGTAGGCAATAGTTACATATATATAGCTGACTGAATATAGATGCTAAGATGTGGTATTGCTGGTTTTGACTTAATTAATTAAAGCGCTTCCTCTATCTAATTTTCCTTTGCTTAGTTGGTTATTTTTTTTATTTTTTTTGGGAGGTCATACCGATACTTTAAGTTTGCGAAATTGGCTATAGGATTTATTTAAGTTTATGAAATTGCCCTTAATTTTTTTTTAAATTTTTTGTTAACACTTAATTAGAATGGTATAAATCGTAAATAATGCTCATTCTCAATTAATTAATAATATAGATATACTCCCCAAACAATTTTGACAATTTTCATTGGTTTTCTTTTCAGTTTTAGAAAATAAAAGAAAAATTATATATTGGTTTTATAAAGAACCCTAGTCGCGTATTAACTCCAATATATCTTCAAAGTAAACTGCCGCTATGAACTCCAATATCGATCTGCCGAAGAAATCAAACCATCCTCTACGGTCTCCATTGCCACCGCCTCTTCCGTTGTCGTTTTCATCACTACCAGAGGACATTGTTTTGAACTGCTTGGCTCGCATATCAACATCGCAGTACCCTAAGCTCACTCTTGTCTCCAAGAGTTTCCGTTCGCTCATCCTCTCCAAAATACTATATATGGTACGAGCCCAACTTGACACTAAAGAAGAATTTGTTTATCTCGGGCTACATTGCTCCTTACATCATTGCCTCATCTGGTTTAGTCTATGGATAAAACCTGATCATCAAACCCTAGCTCAATGCACGACTCAAGAAAAGTCTACTGGAAATTTATTGGTACCAGTGCCCTCTGCCTACTCTCTTCTCTCACCAAATCTAATAAGCCACAAGGTTGGTTCAGAACTCTACATGTTAGCTTGCCAAAACTCATTCTCCTCGTCGGTTATATGTCGTGGCGTGATTGGCAAGTGGCGTGAAGCCCCTAGCATGACGGTGGCTCGCATCGAACCCCTTATGTGCGTCCTCCAAGGAAAAATTTACGTGATGGGAGGTTGTGGAGACTATGAATCTAGGTATTGGGCTGAGGTTTTCGACCTAAGGACTCAAACTTGGAAACCTTTACCGGACCCTGGCTCTCTACTCCGGTGGTCTTCATATAAAAAGCTCATACCGATGACTGGAAAGATTTTTGTCAAGACTCACACGAAGAACTTTGTTTACCATCTAAAAGAAAATAAATGGGAAGTTTACCAAGGACCCTTTAATGTGGAGAGTGTTTGTGTGATAGAGAATGTAAGCTACGCTTATGCGGATAAAAAATGCTCGTGGTATGAAACAAAGTCAAAAGAGTGGAGACTGATCAACGGTTTGACAGAACTTGATGCGTATTCTAGAAATGATACTGAAATTGGTAATTATGGTGGAAAGCTCGTAATCTTTTGGTACAGTCCTCCGTTATCTCCTCTTGATAAAACCAAGAAAATTTGGTGTGCTGTGATTTTGCTTGACAAGAGCCTCAATGGTGAAGTTTGGGGTCAGATTGAATGGGTTGATGTTGTGCGTACACTCCATAGGTCACAGTCCCTTGCTAGTATACACTCTTGCGTTTGGAGAACTTATTGACACGACATGATCAACAGTATGCTTTTGGTTTGACACATTAATTTGTATTAAGTTTTATAGGCATATGCTGCTTTTTTGGTAATTTATAACATTCCTTTTACGAGAGTTTTGCAAGTGTTTTCTATTTTAGTTTATCGAGTTAGGAACTCAACTTTATTACGTTTCCGGCCAACCTTCTGACAAATTCCTTTGACACAGTATCACAGATTTTTTGAGACCGGGGGTATTACAGTCAGGTTGCAGATTGAATCCTCAAACCGCAAGAAAGATGGTGTTCATAAGTTAGTAATCAAATTTGACACTAATATCTAAATTATTATGTCTTATGTATACGTACATAAATATAAAATCACTTCAACCAACAGTATTACGTTATCGTTCGGGATCCATAAACCAGTTCAATTTCACGAGATTACATGTCCGTCAGAGCACCCAAACAATTTGCAAACAATAATAAAATTGCAGATTGATATAAAATAATGGTTTTGAGTGTAGATTTTGGATCGATGCTAGCCGGCGTTTAATGATATGATATCATAAATAAAACTTTTTAGATATTTTGCTATATTTAAGCCATAATTAGTAGGCCTGTCATTTTTTGGGCCTTTACGATTTTTCTAATACCAGTTTTATACGATGAACCAAATCTGAAAGCTCTCCGATTCATGGTCGGACCGATTCCACCATCCGGTTTTCAAAACACTCAAACAAAAAGTGAAAAAACAAGTATAAAACGAGAGATTATTGGTTTGAGTGTTTGATGATAAGATTGGGCCTTGAGTAGGTCGTAAATGTGACGGTCCGGTAGGCCCTTATGCACCCGTTTGAATAAATTTTATATTTGTATGTTATACTGTGGTCTATTTCTTAAAACTATTATTTTACTCTCTCTCTATATATAAAGCATATTTCATTCGAAGGAAGACAAAATACAAAAACAAAACTGAAATCCATGCAGCTAGCAGTTGAAACACAACAATATGATGTGATTTTTCAAAAATACATCAAATACACATTCCGAAGTTGTACCCTTCACAAATTAGTGAAAATATGAAACTAAATTTATTTAACTAATTTTCTCGATTCCGTCATGCTACTCAAATTATATAGTAACTTAAATTAAATATAGTTACTAAAAATAATTATTTAAAAGACTGATAAAATTTAGCTACATCAAATTAGATACACCACAAAATAGTTAATTAGTGATGTTCTTTTTATGTAAAGGGTGTGCAGAGTGTATGGTACTCACTAGTTATTACTTAGAGTTGGTTGGTTTTGTCGTCGGAAGAAAGGGAGGATCTGGACAAAATCGATGTAATAGTCACCGTCCTTGGTCTGTAATATGCATGGTCCACTATCTGAAGGAAAAACGATCCAATTCGGATTTTCTTTTGATTAAAAATTTATAATGATTTTGAAGAATGCAGATAACAATTTTTCAATGATGTTAAGAACGAAACAATTTGTTAGTAAGTAAAACTTATCAAAGCGTTAGCAATGTGTAGATTCGTTTCTTCAATTATATTTTTTTTTACTAAACAACAAACATTGTCAAAATTGCAAACTAGTGAATGTCCTAGTACGTTAACAACAAAATAGATAAAGCCCATTAGAAGGCCCACAAAATGGGCCTTGATCCAAAGAAGATGTCCAATATGGGAATACCGGTCCTTGGCTGCCTCCGTTGACGACGAGGAATCTTCGTCTTCCTCTTCCGGACCGTAACACCTTTCTTCATTTACCTTTCTCCTCGCGTTCTCGCTGTCCGATTCACCCTCTACCCTCGATCTCGCTCTCCCTAGATTCTGGAATAAACCCACCAGCCTTGGCTTAATATCCTCGTTTTCTCCGGGATGAGTTCCAATACGGCGTCGTCCAAAGCGGGGCTGCCGGATCGGGAAATTCTTCCGCCACTAGGAAGAATTCGAAGCGACCCAAGTGTATTTCTCCTCCTCCCTTTGTAATCTTCCTCCCGATTATTCATCTGGCTTATCGTTGACTCTTGGGTCTTAATCGAATTGGATCAATTTTCCCTGGATTTGCTGCTTTAACCGTACAAATTCTGTTTCTAGGGCACTTTTAGTGATCAATTTTCCCTGGATTCGCTGTTTTTGTTTTTATTTTAAATTACGATCCTTGAAAGGGACATTCTTCAATTACCATTTGATATCAACTTTTGAGTGACTCTACTTCTCTACTACTTTTACCAATTATCGTCGTTAGGGTTTTAAATTCCCATTTCGAAAAGTTGTTTCTTTTTTAAAATCAGAGATTGGACAACCATCGGCAAAACTATGCCTTAAAGTTGAGATTTTGTTCGCAAATTACAGATTCGAAGTTCACACAGCAGGAGCTTCCAGCTTGAAAGCCCATTCTTACACCTGGTCGGGTAAGATTCCTTTGCTATACCTCTATTGCTGTTTCAGATTTCTGTAGAAACTCAATTAAAGCTCCTTTTTTTTTATATCTTTCTGCAGGTCATTTCGACATTTTTGATAGTGTTATCTTTATTCCCCTTGGAGTGATCTCCCTTTTCGCTTCCCAGGATGTAAGTGCAACTAACACATTACTACTCGTTAGATTCTTTTTCCTATCTCACATGTTTTATCTACGATGTTTAGGTTGTGGAGATCATTGATCGGTATGATAATGATTGCATTCCAGTACCTGCTAGGACTAACAAGGTTGCATATATTCAAGGAGGTGGAGAGAAAGCTTGTAACCGAGTTCTTAATGTGAGTTCCTTTATGCAGTCACGTTATTTTGTTCTTTGAGATTTGATAAGGTTTTGCATTTGTTGTTTACTTTCTCTTTTCTCCACTGGCATATGCAGGTGACAAAGCGTATGAAGCAGCCTGTCTATGTTTATTACCAGTTTGAGAACTTCTACCAGAATCACCGAAGGTATATAACACCTGTTGCCAACTGTGCCGTAGCATGATATATTTTTTGCGTTGGTAAATATTTGTTCTTTGTATCGAGACCAAGTGTTAGACCTAGAATGGAAGGTGTGGGGTCTTTGGGATGTCATGGAGTAGGCTGGGACTAGGACCAATGCGTATATCTGACTTAGATTAGTCAAATTTTTGTTGCTCTAATTGATGATGGTGTCTATGAAACAGATATGTGAAAAGTCGAAGTGATTCACAGTTGAGAAGTCCAAAATGCGAGAATCAAATAAGCGCATGCAAGCCTGAGGATGATGTTGGTGGGCAGCCGATTGTGCCATGTGGTCTAATTGCTTGGAGTCTTTTTAATGACACATACACATTATCAAGAAATAATGTAAGTCTAGCTGTAAACAAAAAAGGCATTGCATGGAAGAGTGACAAGGAACACAAGTTTGGGAACAAGGTCTTCCCTAAAAATTTTCAGAAGGGGAATCTCACAGGTGGTGCTACTCTAGATCCAAAGATACCTGTAAACCCTAAGTACTAGAGATCGTTCCATTTTTTCCATTGATTCACACGGATGCTTAGTAACATCTTTCTTCCTCTGTTCATGTGTGCGGCATAATGAACAAGAAGATCTCATCGTGTGGATGAGAACCGCAGCTTCACCAACATTTAGAAAACTTTACGGAAAGATAGAGACTGACCTTGAGATTGGTGACACCATACACGTTGCACTGAAAAACAACTACAACACTTACAGTTTCAATGGCAAAAAAAAGCTTGTTTTGTCGACCACGAGTTGGCTGGGTGGGAAGAACGATTTCCTCGGCATAGCGTACCTGACAGTTGGTGGGATCTGTTTCTTTTTGGCCCTTGCATTTACCATCATGTACCTTGTGAAACCCAGGTATTTACATCTTTCAAACGTAGTTGTTATCGTGATGGTATCTCTTTTATATGGATTTTACGATTTTTCTAATACCAGTTTTATACGATGAACCAAATCTGAAAGCTCTCCGGTTCATGGTCGAACCGATTCCACCATCCGGTTTTCAAAACACTCAAACAAAAAGTGAAAAAACAAAAGTATAAAACAAGAGATTATTGGTTTGAATGTTTGATGATAAGATTGGGCCTTGAGTAGGTCGTAAATGTGACGGTCCGGTAGGCCCTTATGCACCTGTTTGAACAAATTTTATATTTGTATGTTATACTGTGGTCTATTTCTTAAAACTATTATTTTACTCTCTCTCTCTCTCTATACAAAGCATACTTCATTCCAAGGAAGATAAAATACAAAAACAAAATTGAGATCCATGCACCTAGCAGTTGAAACACAACAATATGATGTGATTTTTCAAAAATACATGAAATCCAAATCTCAAAGTTGTATCCTTCACAAATTATTGAAAGTATGAAACTAAATTTATCTAACTAATTTTCCCGGTCCCGTCATGCTGCTCAAATTATATAGTAACTTAAATTAAATATATTTACTAAAAATAATTATTTAAAAGACTTGATAAAATTTAGTTACATCACACCACAAAATAGTTAATTAGTGATGTTCTTTTTATGTAAAGGGTGTGCAGAGTGTATGGTACTCACTAGTTATTACTTAGAGTTGGTTGGTTTTGTCGTCTAGGAGGGAAAACGGAAGCTACACATATTACGTTGATTTTACGCGACCGTCAAAATCGTCGTCGACGATTGACAGATGCGATCCTGCGAGAGCTTTGGGCCTTCTATGATTAATGCGCTGATATCTTAACTTGGACCAATTTAAGGCCCAGTTTGATATACCCGTAAGAGCTTGGAGGAGATGGAATTAACAACGGATCTTGACCGCGTCCGCTGTTACGAAAATCCCATCAGAGACCGTACTCGTGGTCAGATCTCTACGTCGTGATGCCTACGGGGCGATTCTAAGAATTTTTTGTCCTGTCTCTGTGTGGAGTCCCCTTTATGGGCCCAAACCCTTCGACACTAACTCAGAAAGTCCAAAACGGTCAGGTAAGCATGTGGGCTCCATTATTAACCAAATTGGCAATTTGCCCATTTTGCTTCCTCATTAGATATAACTTCCTCTATTCTATTTTATAAAAAATTTTAGACAATTTTTATTATTATATTTTATTAGATATTTTGTAAATTTTTATACAGATAATTAATTGTATTTAATTTTTGTAATTATTAATATTGTAAAATATAATTTATTATTAATTAGATTATTTAAGTTTAATATTCATTTGTATTTTTATGATAAATAAAGTCAAAATAATTTCTTAAACTCCGTATTTTTAACTAACATTTCTTATAAAATGAAACGGAGGAAGTAGTTAATTTCTGCTCAATAAATCACTTTTATTTGTTTTATTTTTACGTTAATAAACCACCTTTAGTTCCCACTATACTGACGACAAACAATATTTTTTGTCACTTGTTTAGTTTAATAGGTTTTCTTCAAAACATTTAGTAAGTTCACTTCACAAATATATGTCTAAGCTATGAAGGCTTCCTAAAAAAATCAATATGACAAGAAAACACAATGAAAGACATGTGGTTTTGTTATATTTTCCGGCTGTATAATTAAATCTATTTTAAAATTGGTGGATGGGGGTGGTGGTAGATCACAAGTCGCCGAAGATGTGACTGTCAGAAAGTGATTGGACATCGTCGGAAAGGTTGACCCGTAATTCTGATTGATCACATAACTGCTTTTGCATTATTTATAAAAATATAGTGGGGACCACTAATTATAATCGAATTTTACTAGCTCTGTTTAGTTGTGACCATCATTACGTTAGTAAATAAAAAGATTATTATACACAACTTGTTTTTATAGTAACATAGGTATATTTGGAACCAAGTCCTCCAGATTGATAGGAGCAATAAAATACAGATTTCATCATATTATATGGAGAATAAAATGTCAAGTCAAAGTCATAAAAAAATGGGTGTACCATAATCATCACAATTTTTGGGCGTATTATTTTTTTAATGATATTTATCTCCTTTAACACGAAACAAAAAAAAATATTTAATCTCCCGGCCTTTCCATTTTTTAATGTTGTCCGAACCTCACAAAACTATAGTTGAATTACTTCTCCGAACAAGCCGCATCCCAGACAACATCACAAAAATAGTGTTATCATAAATGATGTTTTGACCGCTGTAAAATAGAATACGATTTGATTGGTGTGTTTGTCGGAGATGAGTTTATAGCTAATTTATTCCATGCTTGGTAAAAAATAAACTCTTACGGTAGCGCAGTGTGAGATAGGGATTTATAACTCAATCAAAATTCACTAATTCTCTTCTTCTGTTCCATCACTTCATATACTCTATGTCTTTACCATCTTATCTAGACTTAGTTATGCTTAATTTTCTACTTCCTTGTACTCTCCGGAAACTGTATGATCTAAAACAAACATAAAGAACTTAGTACTTACTCTCATAGTTATAAACTTACATGATGATTGATGTGCTTAATTTTGCATATAGCTCTAGGGCTTAAATTGTATATCACGTTAAACACCTCTTACTTATTTTCATAAGTTTCTTGATAATTAGTTAACAAAACAAAAAAGAAAAATTCTCGATGATAATTACACAGTTTATAAATCACAGATTCAGTTTTCAATTTGCATATGACATGTTAATACACTTCAGGTATTAAAATATCGGACCTGCTTATATTTTTGATGACTTAAAAATCACGTTTTTGCTTTTGAGAAATAGAAATACTGGAGAAGAAGTGAGAGTAGAAACCTCAAGGAAGAGAGTGACTGATGATATGGGTAAGTTAGATTCGGGAGGAGTCTGATTGGATAAGGTATTGAGTATTGACCAAGTACCGATGTTTCCGACAGTCTCCACGTGGTCCACAGCTTGCCTTTTACTTTCATGTTCTGACCTTTTGACCGCACGTGACTTTTGTCTGTGCACGTGCGGACCAAGCTAACGTGTGCGGTTCAAGTACATTGCACCGAGCCCTGACTCGCCAGGTTGCGCCGATGAAAGCGATGGTTCGTGGGTCCCGCATGCCATGAAGATGGACGGTTGCGATCCATTCTCTAACGGGGTCCCACATTGTTCAGTCCACATGTGGGCACGTTGAGGAGCTTAGGTGTTACTATATGGGTGCAGTTAAAAATTAGGACAACCAGTCACGGTCCGATGAGGTGAAGCATTAATGGGTCGGATGGAGTTTAGCCAGTTCAATAAATTAATACGCAATTATTAATTTTTAAATCTATTTTACATTTAAAGAAACTCTATAAATCGTCGGACTTGTACTCTCCCTCGACTGAAATCATGTAATAAAATACATCTTTTAAATATGCAGTATTTTTAACATTAATTTTTTTAAATTCAATTCTATACCGTAAATGATATATCACTACATTTGATTTTATTTTCGGTCTTTTGATCTATTTAAAGATAAATTTATGAAAAAAATTTCATGTATATGAACAAACTTATTGCTATTTTTGTTTTCTGAAATTAATCGGACGTTACAGCAAATAATTTATTTAATACTAATAATGAGCATATGTTTGATGTAAATTATATGTGACCAATTTTTTTACTGTTTTAATAACCAATGAATATCAGACTATTAATTTAGTTAATTAATTTGTCGACTAAATTAATGCTGTCGATCGGATTGAAGACTTGGTTAGTCCAAATTATATATCAAACTATTTTGACATTCCTAAATATTATTGAAATAGATTTTTAATATAAATTTAACTATTTATTTTTGAAAATTTGATTATTAGCTGAGTCTTTTGAAAATAACTATACATATATGTATTGATTTTTAATATCATTTAATTTATATTATGGTAGTGGATTTTTGTAATTTTATTTACGAAATATTCGTTAAACTTTCCTCAAAATTTGATTGTGTAGAATAGTTTATTTATAAATTCTCATTTTATTCTGATAGAAACTTGTGATCTAGTGGGTTTTACTGATATTTTTTTCACCCATGTTAGGAAAAAGTGTACCTCATTTAAACAGAAAAAAACATGCCTCGTATTAATACTACACCATATTACACGTAACGTAAACAAGTTTTCCACTACTATATCAACTAATTTGACATTGTGGTAATTATTAACTACTCTTTCACATTAATGGATCATTAACTTTCTCCAAACTTCATTAAAAGGGTCCACTCCGTTTTATGATATTTAAAGGAATATAGATCCTCAATAGTACTAATAATAAAGGACCATTATCTAGATTGATTGTTTTTAGTTGTGCGGCTTATGCCTTCTCCCATGACAATAAAAGTGGATATAAATAAATATCAAATGTAACAAGTGGGAAACTTTAGTAAGAACATCGATTATTTGATATCTAATTAATTAGCTCTAGTTCAAGAAGATTATTTAGTACTAAGAGGCTAACGGGTAGACCGGCATAATTAAAAAGAATTTATTAATTAATCAATAAAACAAAGTATTTAATTATTGTTATGCAACGCTTGAAAGTAAATAACTCTCTTCTTCTTCTTTTAAGTAAAGATTGTTCGTATACGTTTGTTTATTAAAGAACTGGGTTCTTTTTAGAATGTTGCTCTTGCTAATGTACATACTACATATTTTATTTTCAAACTAAAATCATCCATTTTTAAAGAATCAATTGACAATAATCGGATATATATATATATATATATATATATATCATTTTTGCCTGAATTACTCACGTGCCGCATCCAATTGAGTTATATAAATGCTCACAAAATACCAGCGCTATGAAAATCACTAGCCTATAAGTATCTCTAGTAAGAACTTTTTGTTAAAGGATATCTCTAGTAAGAAATGTAAGTTTATACTAAAATAGAAATATAAATAAGTTTCACTAAACTGAAAAGTTTAAATAAAACTACCAGCTTTAATATCTTCTTAAGTAAAAAAAAAAACTAAATAGTACTCCATCCGTTCCAAATTATAAGATGTTTTGAGTAAAAATACAGATTTTTAAAAATTATTAATAATTGTTAGTTTGTTTTTTCTTTTTTGAAAACATAACTAAATATTTAATATAAAAAAATCTATCTAATAGCAAATATTATTATAATATTAATAATAATAAAATTTAAATAAAATTAACTTTCTGCATGGAAACTTGCAAAAAAATAAAACAAGAAATACAATCATAAACATTTTCTAATTTGGAACAAAGGGAATATTATATCTCATTTTTCCTGATACGAAAACACTTAAGTTATTGAAAAAACATACAAAATTTAGTAAACATTATTCCTAAACTTTATTACATAATTTTTGTTAAACATAAGTTCCACGCGCCTCAAAGTGAGTGTGAGATTCGTTTTTAATCTTTTTACCCAAGTTCCACTTGACATTCTGTGTTGAAAATAAAAGAAAATGATGCGTTTTCTTAGTTTCGTCCCCTATAATTTCCATAAACAAATCAACCTACTTTCCCCCCTCTCCTGTTAACCTTATCTCAGGCTTTCAAATTATAAAACTTCTTCTCAAACTTTCATTCGTAATTATTTTATCCGATTGGAGCCAAAGAAAACCTCGACGAACCCCTAGTTTTCTTTGGGATGTCATGAAAGGATAATCACTTACACACATATTTTTTTGTCGGCTTGTGTGGATATATAATGTACTTTTTCACATCATAATAATTATTTCATATTAATAATATTAAGATATTAAAAATATAATAAACGGAATTGTCTCTCCGCTAAATTCTCGGTCTATGTTTTTGCTTTTACTTTCCTCGTTCAAAGAGAGGACCAAAAATTTATTGCAGAGTCGCATATGAATCTCAAGCTTCTCTCCTTTTTCCAGAGCACATCAGAATCGCTAAAATACGACATCGTCTCGTATGCAAGAAGAAACTACTTCTTCCTCTTGCCCTAGTTAAGCTACCTAACTAGGGTTTCATCTTACCTTTCTCCCACCTGATATATAGAGAAAGAGAGAGAGAGATCATTTAACATAAGTTACCTTTTTTTTCTTTGCTTGGCCTTTAATTTAGTTCTGTTCTTGGTCTGCTTTTATATTTTGTCGGCTTGTGTAACTTGATCACACCTTAATGCTTTAGCTATTGGTTCCTCAAAATCCTGAGTTTTGACTTCTCGATCTGAGCTTCTTTTTTGCTCTCTTCACGCTCTTTTTCACCTCCGAATATATGAGCGAGAAGGATCAAGAATCAAGAAATTTGATTTGAGCTGGCGAATAGGCAGTGGTGGGAGAGGGAATTAGTAGATGCGGCGGCGATGGAAGGCGGTTATGAGCAAGACGGTGGAGCTTCTAGATACTTTCATAACCTCTTCAGACCGGAGATTCACCACCAACAGCTTCAACCACAGGGCGGAATCAAACTTATTGACCAGCATCATCATCAGCAGCAGCAACATCAGCAGCAACAACAACAACCACAACAGTCGGATGATTCAAGAGAATCTGATCATTCAAACAAGGATCATCATCAACAGGGTAGACCCGATTCAGACCCGGCTACGTCAAGCTCAGCACCGGGGAAACGTCCACGTGGACGTCCACCGGGATCTAAAAACAAAGCGAAGCCACCGATCATAGTGACGCGCGATAGCCCCAACGCGCTTAGATCTCACGTTCTTGAGGTATCTCCTGGAGCTGATATAGTTGAGAGTGTTTCCACTTACGCTAGGCGGAAAGGGAGAGGCGTCTCCGTTTTAGGAGGAAACGGCACCGTTTCGAACGTCACACTCCGTCAGCCATCCACTCCCGGAACTGGCGGTGGTGGGTCCGGAGGAGGAGGAGGAGTTGTGACTTTACATGGAAGGTTTGAGATTCTTTCTCTAACGGGGACCGTTTTGCCACCTCCTGTACCGCCTGGTGCTGGTGGTCTGTCAATATTTCTAGCCGGAGGACAAGGTCAGGTGGTCGGAGGAAGCGTGGTGGCTCCGCTTATTGCATCAGCTCCGGTAATACTAATGGCTGCTTCGTTCTCAAACGCGGTTTTCGAGAGATTACCGATTGAGGAGGAGGAGGAAGAGGGTGGTGGTGGTGGTGGAGGACCACCGCAGATGCAGAAAGCTACGTCAGCATCTCCGCCATCAGGAGTGACCGGTCAGGGACAGTTAGGAGGTAATGTGGGTGGTTATGGGTTTACCGGTGATCCTCATTTGCTTGGATGGGGAGCTGGAACACCTTCAAGAATACCTTTTTAATTGAATTTTAGTGTCGGGAAATTTATGTGTTTTTTTTTTTCTCATTTTGTGGAGTCGTTTTTCTTTTGGGATCTTTGGTGTTTAACTTTTAGTTGATATGCATATTTGATGTACTGTGTTTTTCTTCTTTCCCATCTTTGCCAGCTAGAATGTTAATTAGAGAATATGTTGTCTCTCTTGCTGTTAGAAAAACCTCTCCATAGATGTGTTTCTTTTATTCATTGCTAGGGTTTCGTGCTCCGTCCTATAACTATTATAATATTATAAGTAGCTCGACCTGATAGATATACATGTCTATTTAACAATGAGTTCGTTATTCTTTTAAGAATTTTGAGCTTCGCGAAGTATTATTGATGAAATTATACTTACAATTATACTTTTAGCCGTTTTAATAATTAATAATCACTTGACAGCTTATAATTATACTTTTAGCCAGTTTATAAGATCACATTGACTGTGTAATTGGTTATCAAATCAAAGCGTTCATGGCAATTAAAAGGTATTTAGTGTTTAAACAGTTATCTAAACTGTAATTTAAAAGTCCAACATGTATTCTTTGGGAGGGCCATGTCATAATTTTTTTCGTTCGACCACTACTTGCATGCATAAAATGTATGCATTAATGTTTTAGTTAGACCGGTAAAATCCTTTCTAAAAGAGCTTTTGTGTGTGTGTGTGTGGATAATTTCTTTCCTTTATAAGAGAGTTGTAAGCCCAGCTCCATTCAAATAGGTTGGCAACGAGTAGCTTTAAACAAGTATTTGTAGGTCACATGTATTCTGTTCATGTTACAATCGTAATTTTAATTAGTTTGAGATTTCAAACCCCTTAATTTTTGGCTGGTACGGAGAATCTGTATCTCAACCAACACTTCAAATATAAACTGTGGTCTTTCTCAATCTACGTGTCTGGCCCAACAATTCAAATATATTTCTAAGTTTATACCGGCGCCATATATATTAATATTAGTATTTTCATGCATGTTCCAGTTCACTACAAAAATATGGTTTTTTTCGATCATATATATCGATGGAAAAAAGACTGAGAAGGTGATTTTGGGAATAAGGACATGAAAGATGCAAATGAAGCATTCACTCTATACTCTGCTAAAACCTAATAATTTTCCTTGAATAGAATGGAATCCTTATCTAATATTCCTCTGAAAAATAAACAAATTCATAGAAAAATATTCCTCTGCCATTATGCAAAAGAGTGAGTGGATTATTCTTTTATTTTAAAATATCTCATTCATCGATTATGTACATAATTTATAATCCATTTATTCATTTTATCTTAACCATCAAGAGCAGAATATTTCTTTTGGGAGTTTAGCCAAGGTCTTGGTTAAAGACAACCATTACAGCACCGTAGAAACATGAAGTAAATGTTATCTGACGTCGGTTACATACTAATTAGTAACCTTAACATGGGAAGATAATTAACTATGAGCATCAATCATTTTCTAGTGTCAGTTTTTACCGCAACATAACAAAAATGGGGTTTTGATTACCAAGATATGTGAAAAAGAGGAACGTTCCAATTCCCTATGGACAAATTCATTTTATCAGTAGTATTATGTTGTTTTCCACCAGCAAGCTTAAATGTTATTTAAATGATACCAACACACTGAAACGAATTAAAATGAATCACTTTCCAATAAGCAATATAAAGTCCAAAAGATTTGGGTTTGCAAAGCTACTATTGATGATATGTATGATCAATGTAAATTAATCCCACAATCTACAGTTCTTATTTGAACATTAATACAGGTTAAAATTAATCGTTTTATCTTTCGCAAAATAAATAAGATAAACCACCAATACATATTTTTGTAATTTCATAGTATGTTTTTTTTGGTGGGCTTGGAACATGTAGAGAGAAAAAGCATCGTAGTTGTAGATATTATCAAATTCCCATGCGGTCATGTCATGTGCCTTACATGCAATTGTGCTACACCAAGTTGAGACTAAGCACGTTTTTTTATCACCGTGAACTTTTTGCATGATTAAAGACACACAGAGATAGAATTAATAAGTAAGTATAATATATATATATATATAATGTGTGTGATTTTAATCTTTTATAATTTATTATCTTCTAATCCACTAAAATAGTATTTTATCTGTGAAATGAACATGTTTTTATATTAAACATTGTTTAGACCAAACTAATGTTTTCTGTCTATATAAAAAACCCCATATATCCAGCAATATTTGTCTGAAGTCTAAAATTAGACGGAACTTCACAATTTTGAACCTCAAAATGTCATCATGAAACAGATATTAAAACAAATCATGAACTTTATTTTTTTCCTCAATCATATATCCCCAAAGGAACAATCATGAACTTTTTAGATTTAGCCAAAACGTCAGTAAGATTTTACTGTTATTGTTATCCCTTTAATAATATGCACCACCAAAATTTATACCTTTCTTTCACTTTTTGAAAACAAATAATCTCAGGAGAATTTTTTGAAAACCCAAAAAGCATGAGTACCTAAAAAGAATATTAGAACCTATAGTGGATGGGATAGGTAAATCCATTCATAAATAGGAAAAAGCAAATTATTCCAAATTTGGACCAAAATCATCATTGTTGGTTGTATCCTAAATGTCTTTAAACTAAGATTTGGAGCAGCTAATCCTACTAATCTCAACAAAAGAAGAATCTTCCAGTAAGAGATCAATGTTTGTTTGCCTGTTCCTAACTTCAAGTCTTTGGGTTCAAATCACAGTTGCAACTGCTTCAGCCGCCTAACAATTTGGTCTTGATACATACGAATTCCTAGAAGAATCTAAGAACAAATGACTAGCTCACTCCTGAAATCAGTCACTTCTCACTTGTAGCTTTTATGTACAACCGACCATGCAAGCTCAAGACTGCGGATGTCCGAAGCGGATCGATTCTTGATGATAAGTGAACAATCTGGTGAAATCATATCAAAAATACAGGATGATTCAGAGTTCGATATACAACAGGTCTATGTATCGGTAATTGGCAATATTTTGAATAAATAAGAAACATTTACCTTTTTGAAGGGTGTAATGCCCCAAGGATTGTCAAGCTGCTCTGGCTGGCCTGTTATAACCAGCTTCCCCACGGGATCTGATTGAACTCGAACCTGAGAATAGACAACGTATGTTCAGGACTTGGAACAAAGTAATGACTTTGCTAGAAAACACTTATTGCTGACAAAGCTGTGTCTGAGTATATGAAACTAAAGGTCGAAACTTAGAAATATCTGTGCTGCTTCAGCTTTAAATCGTATGAACATAGTCAACGAAACTGCTTTCATAACCTAACAGATCTCTGAGTGCTTGCTGTGTATTGAAACAGTAATATGCATTCATACAAATTTAGTGACAAAGACTTATCAAATAGCCTTTCAGAAAAAGGGTTACAAGGGAGAGCCCACCTCTTTGCGAAGAAGTCCAGGTACCAAAGCATATATCTCAAAGAAATCCTTCTGTGAATTAAGAAAAAAAGGTTGGTAAGATTTTAGACTGGAAACAATACAACGTGAAAAACTTTTTGGCATTTCTTCAGCGGTATTTTGATCAGACTTTTTACATACTGCAGTTACAATACAACGCGAAAAATGGCAGAAGTTACTCACTTTTTCTTTGACAGTTATCTTCACCCAGTCAGCAAGGGGTCCATCATCAACAACCTTAGCACTCGACCTATTAAGCCAAAACCATATTATCATTATCAAGCATTGATTAGGGACAAGAAAGGAAACCTTAACGTTAAATTACAGTAACATGTTCAGGTCAAAGAAATGCTAGGTTTTCATCTCATTACTGCTAAGAGGGATTGAAAGAAGGAAACAAAAAAATTATAATAACTATCTAAGAGTTGCAAATAAGCAGGAGAGGATTAGCTTTTCGTAACTGTTTGTCTGCTTCATGTGAAACAACAGGGTCAATGTTTGTTTGTGTTTTGGGTTGCTGCAGCCCTGAGAAAACCGTTAAAAACACAATGTTAAGCAACCCTCGCTGACTTCGTTCAAAAAAAAAAAGCAACCCTCGTTGACAAAAATAGTAAGAGCAATGAGAACTTTTGTTTACCAATGATTTTGAGTTTCTTAGGCTTTGGGGTTGAGTTTAAAACCTTATCCTGAAAAAAACGGAGAACATCATCCTGGTGTAGGACAAATTTCTGCATAACTGAATCACAAAGTGCAGTAAGATTTGAAGTAAAACCTTAGGAGCAAGAAACTCTCCAGATTCAACAAGGCGCTGCGCCTGCCAACCTTGCATAGCACGAGTTGCAGAATCTCTTCTTGCCCTGCCTGATCCCGAAGGACCTGTACCTTGATGGTTACTTGCCTACATCAAAGTCCTTATATCAGGAAGGAAAAAAAACATGGAGGGGAAAAACGGAGGCACATGAATATTCGTAGTTTTCTGGAGCTTATATGGTAATTTAAAGGGTCATGCACATGGATTTCTTATGGCTTTTCATATTAGATACAAAAAGGCTACAACTTTTATATAATCAGATTGTAGATAGTAGAGTTTAACAGGTTTAAGCTGGTATTACACATTCCAGAACTTTCCTTTCTGCTTTATATAAATGCTGAAAAATAACTCATAAGCTTTCATTCCCTCAGTGTCAACAACATTTTATCCGTGCATGACCCCTTCCCACAATAGATTAACAAGTGTAGATAGTTTTCTTTAATTTTCACAGAGCTAGATCAAGCTGATATCCTCATCCCAACTTACAAATATACCAGACTTTCCATATCTTCAACAGTGTCCAATATCTAAAAGCATAAAAGCCACATTTAGAGGGAAAATTCTTACCTCTTTCTCGAGGCTGGGAGACAGAATGAATGCTGAACCAGAAAGGTTAAGGTCACCGTTTTTCCATAAATACTTTTCGTACTCCAAAAGTGCCTGCAATTGAAACAGAGATACCAATCATGATGTACCTATATCTATATGATAAGATAGAATGAAAAATATCAGTGCATTCCAAGTGCCAAAAGAACTAGTCCAAAATAAACTGCCATAAGATTACCAAGGCAAGCTATAGAACCAAACTAACTATTATAACACGTCATACCAAAAAGAAGCACAAGGAGAATTGTCTAAAGTGGACAAGTAAAAACGAAGACAGGATAAAGATATGATGCTTATGCACAAAAATGAAACTCACCTTCTCGTAGAAAATGCGGAATGTGTACGAGACTGTTGTGCATGTCCTGAATAAGGATAGTTAAATCAAATATGAAAAAAATTAGCATCATGAAAATCGTCAAAGACTAACGGAGAGTCTAAGGGAAACATCAGCCATACTTTGGAGGATGGAAGGATTCTCCAACTTGCCGCCATAGCTTAGATGTGGTGACCTACATTACCATGAAACAACAAAGGAATCTTAAAGGCCATTAGGTATTAAATTTCAGCAGAAGATTAGAATATCAACTCCCAAATATAGCTAACAACAGTCCAAATAAATTAGTTTCCCAACACTATATCAAACAGTCTTTAATCTACTTGCATAATTAATTCACTCAAGATAAAACTCTGTGAAAGTCATTCCCATGGTTATAGATACGCTTGTCATCAATTAGCTTACCGATTTAATATTTATACCTTATACAGTTCATATGTTATCCACAACCCAAACAAATAAAATGTAGGTGGTAATCGTACGAGCCAACTTAAATGATCTAAAAGTTTAAATTGACGAACTAAAAATGATATGGTTTTGGATAATTACCACATCATAGCCACCTAATTTGACGACTGCTCGCCATAGCCTACATTGTATAGTAAAGCATGCAAAAGTCAGGCACATATTAACAAGGTATATGTATGTGGATTTATTTAAGAACAAACTCAACACTTTCCAACAACTCACTTGAGAGTGTTTAGAGGCTGTCTATAAAATTTAGGAGCTTTAAATTCCAGGAAATTCTGTCTGTAAAAGGTCTCCACTTCTCTTAGAAAGGCCTTTTGTTCTTCTGGTGTCCCTGCTTCATCACTTTCCTGTGCCTGTAGAGAAAGGTGAACTTGTAAGAAAACAATCACGATAACCATCTTTACCACAAAGCTCCTTTCCCATCTATAACAAAAACAGTGATATTCAATCCTACGACTAAAAAGACACAGGCTTTTCGAGGCAAATTCAATAAAAACATTAGTCTATTACCTCAGAATCAGTCAGCAGCCAAGCCTTGCGCTTTTTGGTACTTTCATCTCCAGTATTCTTTTCAGAGTGGTCAGCAACTCCAAAATCACCATTCTTCCCATGACCATTAGCCTTACCCTTCACATCACCGTCTACAGTAAGAGTATTATCCCCGAGAAGAAGGGGCTGGGGGATTTCACCAGGCTTTTGATCTTTCTCTACATATTTTGTTTCAACAAGGATAGCTCCAGAACCTGAAGGCACATCTTTCTCTTGCATTTTGGTACCCGCCATCGAAAGCTTCGATTCTGTTCTGCAGTATTCAGTCACAACAAGAAAACATTCATAAAAACGAAGAGAATTTCCATTAAAAAAACAAAAGAGAAACCCAAAATCCATAGCTTTGCTCTCTATCTCTCTATACTTTCTAGCGAGATAGAGAGAGCAGCAAGAAAAAAAAAGTGCTTGCCGGTTCTGTAGCGACGGCGACGACAACACGGAAAAGAGAGGCAGAGAGCTCCGGTGGAGTGCTAGGGTTAGCAGCGGGAGAAATTGAAAAAAAGCAAAGAAGAGACAGAGAGAAAAGGGAGAGAATTTGAAAGGGGAGAAAAATCTTGTGAAGGGCGGAAGGTAGAAGATGGAGGTTTTTTTTTTTTAATTTTCAAAACGTTGAGCAAGAGAGTTTACAACAATGACGAAATTAAATAAGAAACGAGTTCGCCAACTTTCTTTTACATTCAAAGTATTTTTGTTTTACCCTAAAGTTTTTCTATTTTATTTATTATTTATTTAGACATTGTTTTTTTTTTTTGGGAAAATTTGAAAAAATAAGATTTTTTTCCTTGTATTGTTGGTGAGACAGCTATGAACAATAACCATAAACATTAAAAATGGTTGACTATAAAAGTAAAGCCAATATTGTAAAATGTAGAGATTGTAAACATATAAACAGAACAAATCTGTCCACATTTACTTATTTTACTACTCGTTGATATCGTTTTGTATTTTCTCTGTAATATTTATAAACTGATTTATTATCTGAAGTTATAATAAAAGAAAAGATATTACTAAGGTTGATTTGTAAACCATACTGTATTTTTATTTATGTTTTTTAATTGTCTGTGTATTCTTCTATTTACTTAAAATCATTATTTTATATATAATCAACTATTTACACATAAGTTATATTTTAACTTCTTTGGTAAATGTTTTTTCTATATATTTATCTTTTCAACTATCAAAATTAAAAGAGATTTTGGTGATAAAATTTATTACCTTATATATATTACCTTATATATAAAATTTAGGTCAATCTATCTCGCTCCTTCCGTAATTCTTCCAAAGACATTTGTCACATTTCACATTTTTTTTTTTTTTATCAGAGCTCCTTCTTTTTTGGCTGCAATATATTACCTTATATATCTCCTTTAGTCAAATGAATCAAATCTCTTTCAATGTAGAAATTTTTTATTAAAAAGGTAAGTATTATCCTAAGTACATAAAAGTTATGAACTATAATCGGTGATATATAGAAATATATTACATTTAGTCAATGATAAATTTTATCACCAAAATCTCTTTTAATTTTGATAGTTGAAAAGATAAATATATAGAAAAAACATTTACCAAAGAAGTTAAAATGTTTGGTAAATAAGGTAATATATTTTAACTTCTTTGGTAAATGTTTTTTCTATATATTTATCTTTTCAACTATCAAAATTAAAAGAGATTTTGGTGATAAAATTTATCAGTGACTAAATGTAATATATTTCTATATATCACCGATTATAGTTCATAACTTTTATGTACTTAGGATAATACTTACCTTTTTAATAAAAAATTTCTACATTGAAAGAGATTTGATTCATTTGACTAAAGGAGATATATAAGGTAATATATTGCAGCCAAAAAAGAAGGAGCTCTGATAAAAAAAAAAAAAGTGTGAAATGTGACAAATGTCTTTGGAAGAATTATGGAGGGAGCGAGATAGATTGACCTAAATTTTATATGTAATTGTTAGTTTAATTTATTTTTTTAGGTAAATTTTGAAATGGTTAAAAGATAATAAAACCTAATTTTTATTTTATAGTTACAAAAAATTTGTCATTTATGTTTTTATGTTTTGCAAATTTTTTTTTTGTTTTTTACGTACAAAAAATTTATCGAACTATACAAAAACTTTTGTCTAAAAAAACCACCGCGAGTCACCACTGTCGCCACCACCATCGTCCTAAAAAAAAACTCAATAATTCTGCAGTAACTACAATAAATCTGCAGTAATTACAATAATTTTGCGGCAACTACAATAATTATGTGGCAACTACAATAATTTTGTGGCAACTACAATAATTCTGTGGCAACTACAATAAATCTGCGGTAAGTAAATAAGTCTGCGGTAAGTAAATAAGTTTGCGGTAATTACAATAAGTCTGCGGTAATTACAATAAGTCTGCGGTAATTACAATAAGTCTGCGACAACTACAATAAATTTGCGGTAACTAAATAACTCTGCGGCAACTACAATAAGTTTACGGTAACTAAATAAATTTGCGGTAACTACAATAAGTTTGCGATAATGTTTCAATAAGTATGCGATAAGTACAATAAGTCTGCGATAACTAAATAAGCCTGCGACAACGTTTCAATAAGTCTGCGATAACTCAATAAGTTTTCGGTAACAAAATAATTCTGCAGTAAATACAATAAGTCTGCAGTAACTACAATAAGTCTGTAGTAACTAAATAAGTATGCGACAATGTTCAATAAATCTACGGTAACGAAATAAGTGTGCGAAAACATTTTAATAAGTATGCAGTAACTAAATAAGTGTGCGACAATGTTCAATAAGTCTGCGGTAACTAAATCACTTTGCGATAAGTAAATAACTATGTAGTAACTAAATATGTTTGCGGTAACTGAAATAAGTCTGCGGTAACTAAGATAACTCAATAACTCTGCGGTAACATGAAATAAGTTTGCAACGAAATAAATTTGCGATAACATTAACATAATAACATTTTTGTAATTTTTGGCAATGCTAGAATTAAATATTAATGACACTATCGTAATTATTTTTTTCTTTATATAGCATCAGAAAATTTATGTTTGAAATTTACACCGTACTTTTAATTAAAACAAACGCAAGTTATTCTAGTAATCCTCCCAGAATATATTATAGAAAAAAGTTGACAGCTTGCTAATTTGCTGTTAGGTAATTGGGCCTTAGACACAAAAATATACAAAATCGTCATGTTGAAATATGGGCTTAATATGGATCGAAACTAGGCCGGCAAAAGAGTCGGTAATTTCTGTTACGTAAAAAAAAAGAAAAACCGCCATCTCAGATTTTAGCAAACACACCACCACTACGAGACGTTAGGGTTCCGGCGTTTGGTCTCTCTCGATTCTTCTTTTAGCTTCGTCTTCTCCACTGAAGATTTATCTCTGTAAGCTTCAAAACTTGTTTGTGTATTGTTTGGTTAATCTGAGATTGGTTCTTCATACATTGATTCTGAATCAGGAAATTCGTGGTCGCTCACACCTAATTTTGGGCTCGATTATCATCAAATTTGATCTTCTGCAATCCTCGGAGATTTCGTGGCGGCTGAATTTTATTGATTTTCATTGAATCTGCGTAGTTGAGTGGTTGTCTATTCGGATTTGTGGTGTTGGAGCTGAAATTGGCTATGGAGGAAGATAAATCTAAGTTGAGGAACGAAGATTTGGAAGTGGAGGAGCAGGATGATGATTTGAAGAAGAATCGGCGAGATCTTGATCGGAGTAAGGAGCGGAAGAAGGAGAAGGGTTCTGAGAAGCGCCGAGAGAAGGACAGTCGCAAGAGACGGTCTGAGAGGGTTAAGAGTAGTGACTCTGAAGATGATTACGATAGAGATGATGATGATGAAGAGAGGGAGAAGCGTAGAGAAAAGGAGAAGGAACGGAGACGGAGGGATATGGAGAGGTCGAAGAGACGGTCTGAGAGAAGGAAGAGTAGCGATTCTGGAGATGACGAAGAGGAAGAGAACGAGAGGGTTAAACGCAGAGCTAAGGAGAAGGAGAGAGGACATCGAGAACATGAGAGAGATAGAGGCAAAGATCGGAAAAGGGATAGAGACAGAGAGAGAGGGGAGAGAAAGGAGAAAGATAGAGAGAGAATAGAACGGGAACGAGAGGAGCGGGAGAAGGAGAGAGTTAAAGAAAGAGAAAGGCGAGAACGGGAAGATGGAGAGAGGGATAGGAGAGAACGTGAGAAAGAAAGGGGTAGGAGGGTCCGGGAAAGGGAGAGGTCAAGAGATGATGGCAATGAAGAGAGTGATGATGATGTCAAGCGTGACTTGAAACGCAGAAGAAAAGAGAGCGGAGAACGGAAGGAGAAAGAGCGTGAAAAGAGCGTTGGTAGATCTAGCAGGCATGGAGATGGCAATGGAGATAGCCCAAGGAGAAAGAGCGGCGAGGAGGATGGTGAAAAGAGAGAGCAGAAAACCCGGGAAGAAGAACTAGAGGAGGAGCAGAAGAAGTTGGATGAGGAGGTGGAAAAAAGGAGGAGAAGAGTCCAAGAGTGGCAAGAGTTGAAGAGGAAAAAGGAGGAAGCTGAAAGTGAAAGTAAGGGTGATGCGGATGGTAAAGAACCCAAGGCTGGCAAGGCTTGGACTCTTGAAGGAGAATCTGATGATGAAGAAGGTCACCCGGAGGAAAAATTAGAGACAGATATGGATTTTGATGGAGAGACTAAACCCAAAAATGGTGGAGATGCCATGATGGTAGACTTGGAGAATGAGACAGCTGCTACTGTCTCTGAGAGTGGAGGTGATGGAGCTGCCGATGAAGAGGAAATTGATCCTTTAGATGCTTTTTTGAATGCTATGGTATTACCTGAGGTTGAGAAGCTTAGCAATAGTGTTCCTCCCCCAGTAGTGAATGATGGCATTTTGGATTCTAAGAAGAATGAGAAAGAAAGGGGTGACCAGCCAAAGAAAGGTTTTAATAAGGCCCTTGGTAGGATAATTCAAGGTGAAGACTCTGATTCTGATTATTCAGAACCAAAGAATGATGATGATCCAAGTTTAGAAGAAGACGATGAGGAGTTCATGAAGAGAGTAAAGAAGACAAAAGCAGAGAAATTGTCTCTTGTCGACCACTCAAAAATAGAGTATGAACCTTTCCGGAAGAACTTCTATATTGAAGTGAAGGATATCTCAAGGATGACACAAGAAGAAGTTAACACTTACAGAAAGGAATTGGAGCTGAAAGTTAGTGGAAAGGATGTACCAAGGCCCATAAAATCTTGGCACCAGACTGGGCTAACTAGCAAAATTTTGGATACTATGAAGAAGCTTAACTATGAGAAGCCAATGCCTATTCAAACACAAGCATTTCCAATTATCATGAGTGGCCGAGACTGCATTGGGGTTGCAAAAACCGGGTCAGGTAAAACCCTTGGTTTTGTTTTGCCAATGCTGAGGCATATCAAAGATCAGCCTCCGGTTGAAGCTGGTGATGGGCCAATTGGGCTTGTAATGGCACCCACTAGAGAGCTTGTTCAGCAGATTCACAGCGATATCAGAAAGTTTGCTAAGCCATTGGGTATAAGATGTGTGCCTGTGTATGGAGGATCAGGAGTTGCCCAGCAAATCAGTGAGCTTAAGCGAGGTACTGAGATTGTTGTGTGCACTCCTGGCAGAATGATTGATATTCTTTGCACAAGCAGTGGGAAAATCACTAATCTGCGAAGGGTCACATTTTTGGTAATGGATGAAGCTGATCGTATGTTTGACATGGGTTTTGAGCCTCAAATTACTCGTATTATTCAAAACATTAGACCTGATCGTCAAACTGTGCTGTTTTCTGCCACTTTTCCACGGCAAGTTGAAACTTTGGCTCGTAAAGTATTGAACAAGCCTGTAGAAATACAAGTTGGTGGAAGGAGTGTTGTGAATAAGGATATAACTCAGTTAGTTGAAGTCAGACCGGAGGATGAGAGGTTCTTTAGACTTCTGGAACTTCTTGGGGAATGGTATGAGAAAGGAAAAATGTTGATCTTTGTTCAATCGCAGGAAAAGTGTGATGCCTTGTTTAGGGATTTGCTTAAACATGGTTACCCTTGTCTGTCTCTTCACGGGGGTAAGGATCAGACTGATCGTGAATCAACTATATCTGATTTTAAGAGTAATGTCTGCAATTTGCTGATTGCCACAAGTGTTGCGGCTAGGGGACTAGATGTGAAAGAGCTTGAGCTGGTTGTAAACTTTGATGCGCCAAACCACTATGAAGACTATGTGCATCGCGTTGGCAGGACAGGTAGGGCAGGGCGGAAAGGCTGTGCTGTGACGTTTATCTCCGAGGATGATGCAAAATATGCCCCAGATTTAGTCAAGGCCCTGGAACTTTCTGAGCAGCCAGTTCCTGATGATCTGAAAGCAGTCGCTGATGGTTTCATGGCTAAAGTGAAACAGGGTATTGAGCAAGCTCATGGAACTGGCTATGGTGGTAGTGGCTTTAAATTCAACGAAGAGGAGGAAGAAGTCAGGAAAGCAGCAAAGAAAGCACAAGCGAAGGAGTATGGCTTTGAGGAAGACAAGTCTGACTCAGAAGATGAGAATGATGTAGTAAGAAAGGCAGGTGGTGGTGAAATCTCACAGCAGCAGGCTACTTTTGCTCAAATAGCCGCCATTGCTGCTGCTGCAAAAGCTAGTATTCCAGCGAGTGCTCCTGTGACTGCTAACCAATTGCTGCCAAATGGTGGTGGGCTTGCCGTCGTGCCAGGTGTCCTTCCAGTTACTGTTCCTGGCCTTCCTGGTGAGGGGGCAGGCCGTGCTGCAGCCATGGTTGCTGCTATTAACCTGAAACATAACCTGGCAAAGATTCAAGCTGATGCAATGCCTGAACATTATGAAGCAGAACTGGAAATCAATGATTTTCCACAAAATGCTCGTTGGAAGGTCACCCACAAAGAAACTTTGGGTCCAATATCAGATTGGACTGGAGCCGCCATTACCACTAGGGGTCAGTTTTATCCCCCAGGTCGTATACCGGGACCTGGGGAACGCAAGCTCTACTTGTTCATTGAAGGGCCTACCGAAAAATCTGTAAAGACAGCAAAAGTTGAACTCAAGCGGGTTCTTGAAGACATTACAAATCAGGCTTTGTCACTTCCTGGAGGAGCACAACCCGGCAGATACTCGGTGCTATAATGTAAGTTAGAGAATTCTAACCCAATTTACAATCTTTGGTGGTTAATTTAAGCTAAAAGCGTTGCTTTATAGCCCTTGCACGCATACTATTTTCTTTCTTGCATAACTCTTATAACCTCAAAGTGCAGACTTATGGATCTTAGTTTCTGTCTTTTAACAGGAAAGCAACCATGAGGTGTGTGATTTAAGGATTCGAATCACTCAGAGTTTCTATTAAACAATTATTATTGATTGATGTTGTGGAATACAATCTCTGCACTATTGTCAAATCTTTTTACAGACTTGATTTTGGTGTGACATTTCTTACTTCTTTCTGGTCTCAAGTATTATTAGAGAGATGCTCTCGAAATTGCTATTGAATAATGCTTGCTGTTTACTCATCCCGCATATCTCTCTTTTAATTTTATTTCCCTTTTCTTTTTTTGCTATGTTTATACAATGTCCTCGAGGGGTTTGCTAATGCGCATTACTGCATGGTGGCTGTAAAAGGATCGGTAAAATCTTGTTTGATGCAGTTTTTGTGTTTGGCTTTGCTCTTGAATCGAACTGCACTACATTTTCTGTTTCTTGCAACAATTTCCCCTTTTACAGCTTTTTGGCATCTTTTCTGCAGGGGAAATGTGAAACATGAAGCCTTCGCAGAGATGATATCCTGGTCAAAACTTTATGCCTCTTCGATGGGTAAGACTTGGAGCTTTTTTTTTTTCTGGACTCCGTCTGTGAAAAGTCGGTCTATATCTGTGTAAGCATTAGTGAGAAACTTTACAACTACCTGGATTGACTTAATCAGTGAAGGGTGATTTCCTAGTAACTGTAAATGGTGATGTTGCGACAGTATGTTGTAAACATCATGTCTATGATCAAACTATTTATCGAGTAAAAAGAACTCTTTGAGTTTTTGTTTTGTGGATCCAAATTGGTAACTTATGGTTCTGAAACAGTGAAATAAACAACGACTGTGTGATGATGATAGATGGCAATTCTCGTGGTCGTAGACAATAGAGAACCTTGGTCCACAGGAAATATTGTGCCGCACTTTATCAAACAATGATCATGTAAAAGTGTTTTAAAGGATGAATCATTTCACTTTCTGACACAAGCAGTGACTTAGAGGGTTAAAAGGTTTATTACTAGTTACGAAAGTTACAAATTAACCAAGGGTTATTATAAGAGTAACCATGGTTTGTTTAGGTTATCTCTCTAGTCTATGTCTATATATATTTTGGAAGAGAGTTAGAGAGGATTATGAGTATTTGGTGGTGAGTCTTAGGGGGAGTGGGGGGAGCTCCATTATCAAATTCCTCAGGTTCTTTTTATTTCCAGTTCTATCTTCTATAAAAATCCATTTCCATTTCCTACACTCACTTTCGTTCCATTATCAAGCTTAGTAGAAGAACAGTGAAATAAAGCGTAAAAGTAGCATTGCACAACTCTGGCGATGTCTTTGTATATCAATATGCAAAACTGCAATATATGATTCACTAGAATATTGAAAATATTTTATACTAGTATATAACTTATCTATTACAGATACGATGACTACCGAGCTCACTCCTATCAGGTCAGCTAAGCGAGTGGATCACTGACCTTAGTTGCCAAGCGTCGGTCTCTATGATTCTTGGAGGACCTAATCCCGAATTGGCGAATTTATAGAACACAAATGCAGCCAAAAATCATAGGAAGGTATAATTCAACAACTTAGGCCCAATGCCAAATTTGTTGAAGGCGTTTTTACAGGTCAGATGGCACAAGTTCTAAACTCGATGATAAGGTATTAGTGGAATGTTGTTATGTGGTGGAGGAATCGTTGGATGCTCTCTATAGAAAAGAGACAACTAAAGATGGAGCCATTGGAGCTCTAGAGATACGAGTGGTGCAAAATGGAACGTTCGATGCTCTTATGGATTTTTTTTCGTCTCTCGAGGTGGTTCCGTAACTCATTACAAGGCACCCATTTGAGTAAAATTTACCGAGGCTTTAGCGGTTCTCGAAGACAAGGTTATTGCTCGGTTTTTCAGCGAGAAATCTCCTCCTCTGGACACTTCACCATCTCACGGGGTTCAACTTCAACCTAGTTTATATACTTCATATGCATTGAAATAAAAAGTCTTATGAAACATGATATAGGAGTTGTATTGAGCAAGACAAAGAAAAGGTTCTTAACCTTTCTTTCTTTTTTGTTAGAGATAAACATTAGATGATTTAAATATATTTTTTACATTATCAACAGTGTAGCTTTTTTTAAATAAAAAATACTTAAGAAATCAAAACTTAATTACATTCACGACTTTATGTGAATATAGTTCCACTGTTCTCAAATTCAATTTTTATAGATTTTTGTTTAGAAAAGAGTCATTTTTATAACCTGTCAAAGGTTACAATAGGAAATTATATTAATACTACTAATTGTTAATTTTTTTATGCTAAGTTTTGGAAAACAAATTCAGTTTTAAGTTTTAACTCGTCTTCAACATACTCCAAGTACATAAAAGAAGTAAGTAACAAATATTTTATTTTATTTTCTGAAATAAACAAATATTTAATGAAACTGATTTAACGAATATATATAAACTATCAAAAAACAAATGTAATTGAATGTCCGGAGAAATATATTGGTTTTGGTAGTTATTGCTTATGACTACTAAAATTAGAATCGAGAGAGGCCATGCAAAGCAAAAGTATACGCCAATTTGGGGATGCAGAGAGCAGAGCGAGAATCACTGCAAAGTTATTCATCTTCTTAGCATCTTTTGGATTTAACGTTTACTAACCTCTTTCGTAGCTCGAGAAGAAGACGATCGATCTCTATTTCTCTCCATTCTCCATCGTTTCTAAACGGTTAAGTCATCATCACGAAACGATCTCTCAATCTGCCAATCCTGTGGAGAACGGTTCGTGATTTTTGATGTTGTTCGTAATGATTTTTATTTATATTCTACTCGATTTGCGATCACAAATGGTGATACTATATCATTAGGAGCTATCTGTTTGTTTGGATTTGCTCTCAGATTTCAAACGACGATGACGCTTTTAGATCTGTTCATAACCTCATCGATACCAGTTGCGAAGATTCTGGTAATAACAGGAATAGGATTTTACTTAGCTCTTGATCGAGTTAACATTCTGAATCAAGATGCTAGAAAACATCTCAACAACGTCAGTTTTTCAAACTTGGAACCATTTTTGATTAATTTCTCTGAGTTGATCTTATGAGTTTCTCTTACGTATTTGGTTTTGGATTTTACAGATAGTTTTCTATGTGTTCAGTCCTGCACTTGTTGCTAGCAGTTTAGCTGAGACTATTACATATGAAAACATGGTCAAAATGTAAGTTGATGATTCAGAGATTTGATTCTGCTTGAAATGATTTTTAATCTTTTGTTTGGGACATTTCAGGTGGTTTATGCCATTTAATATTTTGCTAACATTCATCATTGGCTCGTTTCTTGGTTGGATTGTTATCAAAATCACTAAACCTCCTTCGCATATCCGCGGCATCATTGTTGGTTGTTGTGCTGCTGGTAACTTTAAATATAATATACAAAACTTGCTTCCTTCATGAATTATTCTTAGAATCTTATCATAATTAGTAATGAAATTTTAAAATCCAATATAGGGAATTTGGGAAATATGCCACTTATCATTATCCCAGCTATATGTAATGAAAAGGGAAGTCCTTTTGGAGATCCTGACACTTGTGAGAAATTTGGATTAGGTTATATTGCACTCTCAATGGCGGTATGTTCATCATTTCTTAATTACTTCTGTACTTCATCTTCTAATATGCTAATACTAGTCAGAACGTTTTGTGATGGTGTCTATCAGATTGGAGCCATTTACCTATGGACTTATGTATACAATCTTATGAGGATGCTAGCAAATCCTGCTGGAGATACCGCAATAATCCCTACTTCATCTACAGTACCACTTATTTCTCCTAATGCTGAGCAAGTTGAGCAGAAGGTTTCATTCTTTTTATATATTCTTGTGAGCTTTTTTTATTTATGCTTCAACTTACTGATTTGTGAGAGATTGTATATATGATAAGGTTTCGAATTGGAACAATATCAAGCAAAGAGTGAGTTCTGTAGCAGAGAAAATCAATCTACGAACAATATTTGCTCCTTCAACTGTTGCAGCGGTTTGTTTCATTGCTCCCTTAAACAAAAAAGAGTGCTGCTACCTTCCGTATGCTCATACTAATACAAATTTTTCTCGTCAGCTTATCGCGCTTACAGTTGGGCTTATTCCTACACTAAGGATGCTACTAGTTGGCAATACAGCTCCACTCCGAGTGATTGAGGACTCAGTATCTCTATTGGGGTAATACTACAACCATATTAAAATCTCACTTGTCACTGATTATCAATGCTTACTTGAGTTTCTTGAAGGGATGGGGCGATTCCTGCTCTGACTCTGATTGTAGGAGGAAACCTTCTCAATGGTAAATAAACAATAAACTAAAGCTGCAAATTTCTTTTTCCTATAGTCACATAATGTGTGGTCTCTGTCTCTTTCAATAATCACAGGTCTGAGGGGTTCAGGAATACATAGGTCAGTCATAATGGGTGTGGTGGTTGTGCGTTACGTGTTACTGCCAATATCAGGTGTTTTAATAGTAAAAGGAGCGCATCAGTTGGGTTTGGTTACATCCGAACCACTCTACCAGTTTGTTCTTCTGCTTCAGTATGTTGTTCCACCGGCAATGAATCTTGGTTCGTTCTTCTGACTCAGAAAATACTACAAAAACATCATCACTCTGTCTTTCTCATTGACTCACTCTTAACCTTTTGGCAGGTACAATCACTCAACTATTTGGGTCAGGAGAAAGCGAATGCTCTGTGATTCTCTTTTGGAGTTATGCTTTGGCTTCGGTTTCTCTTACCATCTGGCCAACATTTTTCATGTGGCTTGTAGCCTGAACAAACACACACACATACGCAACATTTGCAAATTAATCTTGCTACTTTGAAATATTGGAGCAATTGATATATTTTTTCATTGTTAAAAAAGTTGGAGGGTTTTATACAATTGGGAATAAAGACCCAATCAAAAGAAATTATTAAAACTTCAATCATCCTAACATAGCAGATAAATGCTTGAGACAAGCAAAGACAAAGCTGGAACACATATACTACTGAGAGTTCATAAAGAGAGCCTCAGAGAGAGGACTTGTCAGGTAGGTCATCGAAGTAAGGATGCTCCATCGCCTTCTTTGCTGAGATTCGCTTTGCTGGCTCGTACTCCAGCATTTTCTGTTTAGAAACACAGAAAAACGCAAATTAATTTCAGCTGAGTGATTCTCAACTAATCAAGCAAAAGTCTGAGAGGTGCGTTGGACACTGGGGACTTACAGATAAGAGATCAAGTCCGGCCTCGTCGAGGTTTGGAACAGCTGTTGAGAGACTCAACGGTTTCCACTGTGGGTATTCGTGCCAGTCCTTGAGTGTGCTCACTCCAGGCCACACGTCTTCGTTTGGTGTTCCCAGCAACCTGAATTTCCACAGAAAAAAGAAAGAAACAAAGCCAGTGAGTAAGCGAATGCCATGTTTGTGTGTTAGAGAAAGGTGAAGAAGAACACAAAGACTTACCTGAAAATACGGAGGAGCTGTTGGAGCTCAGAGTCTCCAGCAAAGATTGCTTGCTTGGTCACTAGTTCAGCTACAAATAAATAAGAAACAAAACTATTAGTTCTTTGCAATATTGAACATTGAAGTGACACCAATGAAACTAAAAGAGAACAATTTGTACCAAAAATGCAGCCAACAGACCACATATCCACTGCAGTTGAGTAATGGGTTGCTCCAAGAAGAACTTCTGGAGCTCTATACCATAGAGTTAGAATCTGTTGCAAAGTAAATCAAGGAAAAAAACATCATGAGTTACAACTCCAGACAAGCTAAGATAGGATTTTAAAACAGTCACTATTATGAAACAGAATCAATAATGACTTTATACCTCATGTGTATACTTTTTCATTGGGAGAGTGAAAGCTCTGGCTAATCCAAGATCTGCTATCTTGAGCGTCATTGTCTTCCGGTCCATCAACAGATTGTGAGGCTTAAGATCCCTGTAATGAAACCAAGAGAAGTAAGACTGTTGATCTGTCTCCAAACAAATGATCTCAAGGCATTCTTCTCTCAAACCAGAGACGATTTTTACCTGTGCAACACTCCATGACCATGGCAAAAAGCCATGCCTTTGCATAACTGGTACATCAAGCACTGCAATCAAAAAAATGTTTCTTGTCACATAAGAATTAAAAAAAACAGGACAAAAGGTCCAAAAATTCAGACCTTGACAGTATTCTGCGGAATGTTCTGTCCAGCTTGTCGAAAGCTTCTGATGAATTTCTTGAGATCAGTATCAACATATTCGAATACCAAGTAGAGTACAGTTTTGCCTTCTTTGTTAATTCCTTGCTTAACGTCCATCAACCTGAAGAAGAAGAAGAAGATCATTGTAACAATAAGCTCTGAGTAGAAATGCAATCACCACAAAAACCATTTGAAACTGAGATCATCAGAACATAAAGGTTCAATTTTCTCATTTTCTGATATTAAAATCAGATAAAAAAACCCAAAAGATTTCACATTCAGGAACATCGATTGTGCTCAATTGAAGAACCCAAAATCTAAGATCTATCACCTACAAGTGATATTTGCAGGACGAATAAATTGAGCGATCAATTAATCGACTAAGCCCTAGAAAAAAGCGAGAATTGAAGGAAGAATCACAGAGCAAAATCAAGAAATTGGGGAATTCAAAAAAGAGAATAAACCCTAGAAATCAATCAAAAATGAAAACCGAAATCGAACCTAACGATGTGGGGATCACGAGCGAGCATACGCAAGATAGAGATCTCGCGAAGAGTAGTGGGAGGAACACCTTCTTCATCCTCATGGAGACGCGTCTTCTTCAAAGCAACGATCATCCCAGTAGCCTTCTCTCTTGCTCTGTAAACTTTACCGTAAGTGCCTTCACCTACTTTCTCAAGCTTTTCAAAAGCTTCCATGGCAGACACAGCAGGTTTAACTCCATTGTCCATCCTTGTTTTTTCTCTTTCTCTATGAATCAATCTCTCAAAAAAAACTCTAGATTCTTCGCAAATCTCAGATGTGGAAGAAGAGAGAAGAGACGAATAGAGAAATGAAGAGATTTGTTAAATAGGAAGGAGATTGTAAAAAGAGTATATTCCCTCTTTCTCATTCAATTTTCACAACGGTTCTATTCTTTTCAAAATTCAAACTGGAGCGTCACGCACTAGTTATTTTTTTTATTTTTTTTATTTATAAAGATTTTGCTTTTTCTCATTTAGAATGTAGGAAAAAAAAATCACACACTGAAATAGATTTTTCTTTTTGGTGTTTTGCCAAACACATTATAAACCGTAATTTATTATATTCAACAGCAATATAATAAGATTATTATTTTAAAACAAAATTCTCCGACTAAAAAATCTAATGAGTCAAATTATAAAATGTGAAACTGCCAAACATATACATACGCCATGATGAACTTATTTATTTAATTTTTTTTTAATTAGAATGACTTTTTTATTAAAAAAATAAAAAAAATTGATTAATTTAAGGGATTTTTTTGAAAAATACGATGTTTATGTTTTATAATTTAAAAATACACTCTTCTTTGTTTTCTTTAAAAACTAACATTTTTGTTCTCATTTGAATTACAAGTTATATTTTTAATAAAAAAAAACAAAAATCTAAATAATAATAATCATATTGTTATTATAAATTTTCAAATATTTAAGATAAAGATGGTTTATTGATTTAATAGCATACAAAGATAACCATTACATTCAGGTGACACTAGCTATATGTCTTTCAATTTTCATTTAGACCCAACCCACTTCAAAGACGCTTGTATTTTATGATTTCTCATCATATAAAATTGAAAGACATATAAGTATTCTCTTTGACATGATCATTTTTTAGGAAATAAAAATTTGAACATAATAATTTTTATGATTTTTCACTTGAACACAAAACAAATGAACGGTAAGAACTACGAAGTAACAGATAAAATACGACGGTGACAAGTAGATTTTTTTTTATCGAAACTATGACGAGTAGAGATTAAAATGAGATATATGGCCAAAACAGAGAGATTGGATCGTCATATTAAATTTAGAAGGAGAGGCGAATTGGATAAATTCAGTGAATGTAGAAGGACAAGGAGAAGAAGAATTTGTGATTTTTCAAAAAAAAATTTAAAAATTATTTAGGATAATTTAGGATCACAAAAAAAATTGCATAAAAAGATAGTTATTTTTATCTATAAAAATAATTGTATTTTAAAAATATATATTTTCTGTTTAAATTATTATTAAAATTTTGAAGGTTATCTTAGTAAATTAATATTAGTTTATAAAAGGAAACCAAAGAAACAGTATTTATAGTTTTCTAGCTTTTAAATGGTGAATGGATTGAAGTTAGTGCCTGATACTTGCAGAAATTTGGTTTATAATACATTGGCTATTGTTAAAAACTTATCATAACCTTTTTTATTATTAATAACCTTTATAAGCGAGAAATATAGTACACAACGGATTTTAGACCATGAGATTGCCATCATAAACGCATATGGGAAACAAACACTCGAACAAACTAGGACATTTTATGTAAGACCTTTTGACCCAAAATAACTAAAGCATGAGACTGTTTTATTTGGTTATATTAATGAGTCCCATAACCGCAGTTAGATCAGTTAGATTAGAGAGGCGCTGGTCACTAGAAGCTACAATCATCTTCTCATGCTCATCCTCCTCGACAAAGAACAAGGTGGGTGTAAATTTCTAGAAGTCTTGATGACTATAGTGGTTGCCCAACATTGTCGACCCTAAAACTCCCCAACTATTAGCTTCCATGTTGTACAAATGAACCCCACCTTCTTCCTTTTCCCACACCATAAGATACTTGCCATCGTACGCAATCATGTTCCAGCATACACCCATATATATGTTCTTGTTCTTGATCCCCTTGGTGAAGGCCCACTTGGAATTCTCGAGTAGTGTGTATACTGATATTGTCTCTACCGTCCCTGATATCAAGGCCAGGCGATTGATTTTATCATCTCCGGCGAAAAGCAGGTGCGTATCCGGTTTCCGTTGGAATCTGGAAGGAATCAGTCGCGCTTGCTCCGTCTCGGGATTGAAAGCTATGATGCTCCCATCATTTCTTAACATAAAGTCTCCAACTGAAGCAGAGACTTTACAAAACACAGTCGTTTGCTCTGCTTCAGCTTTTCCAAAACCTGCAATAAGAGAAAACGACGTCACAAGAGCAAACGGAACAGAGATTAATGCAGATATGGGCTTGAGAAAAGAGAAGCCTGTGCATCCTCCTAAGCCCACTTCACAACGGTCCTATGTACCTGCAAGTGACGTCAAGAACAGAGCAAAAACAGAACAAAGGGGACTAGAGGAACGTGAAGAGCTGTACGACTCAAATGACTTTGAAAAACCGATTGAAGCTCTCTCATTGACAACCACATGTTAGTGTCGACGTAGTCACTTAGGGTTTAAGTGTATCATCTTGTAAGACTCTATAAAAGAGCTAAATAAAAATGTAAAACGTTAAGAGAAAATAAAATGAAAGAAAGTTACATCTCTCACATCTCTGTCTAAAGCTATCGTGTTGTTTCTTTCAGTGAAGAGTGCCGTATAAGTAAACATGTTTCATCCACGTCGTGAGATAACTTTTTGAGCTAGTGGTGATGGTTGTTATCGATAATCTCCATCGCTTATCTCGAATCCGTACACCATTTCCATCTCGAGTATGCAAACGATCTTGAATCTCATGATGGTTTGATATCGATATACAGCGAAACCGACGCACATTCCTCTCTCCATACGGGTTATGTTACCTTCGAGAGTATCAATATAGTTTCCATTAGTACCACCAACTATATAAGGCACAAGCTTTGACCCACTGTGATCAAGGATTCGATACCTCTTTGTGAAGGGATTTGTAATGAAGCGGCCATTGATGTATATTAGGAGTAGGCCGGAGCATGAGCCAAAAATATGACATCGGTTAAAAGGATAACAACTTTGCACATTTTCCCAGTGATTTAAGATTGCATCAAGGGACCAAAGGCTGGTTGAAGACGTAAGCGGCGCCAAAGCTTGAAAGATTAAGTAAACTAGGTCGGCTCCAGAAAATATATTTTTCAAATTTTGGGTAAGATAGATATGATTGAAATAAATTACTCGTGCATTGCATCATCGCCAGAGATTTGGATTCCATTTTGAAAAAAAAAATCTCGTCTAAGAGATCCAAAGGTAAATCATTCATATGATCAGAGATGAATCAAAGTGAGAATCTCCCTAGTATAGTATACGTATGCTTTGTTTGTTTATGCGACTATTTTTCAGTTATTTAGTGATGAGGTTTATATACACAACAAATTCTAGCTAGACACGAAGAAAAAGGGTAAAAAATAATTTTATGGAAAAAGCAAGACAATCTCACCATTATACAAAAAAATAAAGTTACTAATTTTTTTGTAGAAATAAAATTCATTACATTTTGATGGATTTTGTAATATAATTTAATATTTTGATTTTTAGACTATTAATTAAATAACAATTGATTTAGATAAAATGTGAATTTAGTCAAAGTTCTTCCTAAAACTATTATTATAGAAGTATACTTAAGAAAACAATTTATAATTTGTTAAAAATTACATGAAATTCCATTGTCAAAATATCATTCAAAGAAAATTTTAAATAAAGTTTCTAAGGATAAAAAAAATGAAAATCTCTACAATTTAATTAGTTTTCAATAATAAAAAATATTCTAATAAATTTTTTTAAAATGTTTAATATCCAGTCAAATTGAATAATGAAGATTTGATATTCAATTATATAGCCAGAGCCTTCACTCTGCCACAGTGGTTCCATCACCAAGCCCAACGCGACAGTAGTCCCCTGAAATGATCATCAAGCAAAATATCAAAATGAGCTAAAATACAAAGAGTATTCCATAAACACAATCTAAAAAGAATCACAGTTAAACCTCAGCAATAACCATGAAATCTAAGACATTAAATCCAAACGAATGAAACTTAGGGATCCAAATAAAACAAATCGGAGATCCTTACAATCTAGATATCAGATCTGCTTAAACAGCACTAACATTGCAAGTTCCTCGAACTCAAAAATCACAATAAACAAAGGAAACAACAAAATCTTGGTAAATTACAATCTACCCTTCTCTCATTTGACCTTCGTTATCTGAGTAAAGGGTTTTTGTCAACCCGAATTTTATCCAAAAATGTATTTACATTCCTGTAGAATCGCATAGTGCTTATACATAGTTTAATATTTTTGAAATTTGAATTTTATATCCGAAATTAAAAAAAGTGTCAAATCCGTAGTTTTCGTTAACAGATGTTAGTCAACGGTTAATGATGTTGATTCAAGTAACACTTGTTTAGTGATGTGACCTAAACGACGTTATTTTAATATATGCTGAGAAAAAAATTAAAAAATATATGTTAACATCAAGGTTCGAACCTTCGAATACATTTAATGTGTGCCTTTAGCAGTCGATCCAAAACCATCATTACATGCACCAACATTTTTGTTTATAAACTCTATTCTTTCTAATTTGATACGATTATCGGTTAAGATGAGTTAGCTAATTTAAATCTGGTTTAATTAGTACATTTTCCAATTCCCAAATTCTACGATTTCATGGTCAGATTCTTTTGTATTTATTTCAGTTTTGGTTTTCCTCGATTAATTGTTTCTATGATCAATTTGGGATTTTGGGAATTACATGATGCAGAACCAGCACACCGGAGGCACTACCACCACCGCCGGAGAGAAGAAGGAATCCCTACCACCAAAAATCGATGTCGGTTTCTCTGTCGGGTCCACAGCAAAGCTGTCACTTCTTCATCTGGTTGAGCGGTGTGGAGGAGGTCGGAGTTGAGGTGTAAGGCAGCAAAAAGGAGACCATCGGAGTGGGAGAAGAAGAGAGCCAAGCCTCTGAGAACCACTCTAACGCCGTGAGGAGAAGCTCATTAAAACTGAGTTTGTTGGTTTGTAAATTTCTTGAAGGTTTTAGCCGAATCAATTTTGTTGTTGTTAAATCTATAATCTTTGTTGAAATGCGTCTTCTAGAGTTTTGATTCCTATAAACCGCCATTTTCTTATGCTCTTATTGTTTTTCTTGGTTTCGCATCTACTGATTTAATGGCGAAAACAACTAGTGGTGCTCCCTAACCTCTAAGATCCGATACAATCGGAGCTACGCCTGACAACAATCCTCAATCTGATGTCACTGGTGGCTCAGCTTCCGTTACTGCTTCTCCGAAACATGGTCGTGGTCGACCTTCAAAGCCCAAATCTGACTCCAAGCAAAACGATGTCGTTCCTGCTTAGCCGAGTAAAAGATCAAGCACTCGTAGTTTAAACCAATTCGAACTTAGTTTAAACCAAAACCGAGGTTTTTTTTAGTTCGGATATAATAGGTTTATAAATTAAAATGTTTGTAGATCAACTCGTAAAACATATTCGGTTTTGGATTTTGAGTTCGAGGGTTCGAACTTCGGCGGAATGAAAAAATACTTTTTTTGAGTAAAGTTTGGATTAAAAAAAACAATTTACCCTTCGTTATCTACAGCATTTACCAGAGACCCATTGTATGTATCTCTTATTACCATTAAATTACCAACATAGCCCCTATTTGTTTCCCGCCATTTTTAAAGTTTTGTGAGTTTTATCTTATGAATATCCCATCAAATCACGACTTGCACTTGATTATTACGCATGCTTGATGATGAAATACAAATGTTGTTCCCCAGTTTTTTTTTTTGGTTTTAACTTTTTACTACGAAACGCCATTTTGGTCAAGGAAGCTATAGGTGATTCAAGAGTCTTACAACTCAAAACTGTACACGGCTGCAATTAATCCTCTGTTAGATTTTGGTCCAAAACAAAATGAATCATCATAGGGTCTAAAAAGCTCGATGCATTAACATAAAATGACTACTCGTAGTTACTCCCTAGAGGGTCAAAACAGAGAGGGATAATAAAAGATCAGAACAACCATTACACCTTAATCATCTATATTCTCATAAAGTTGATATTGCATAGACTCCAAACAGCACCGAGAATCCAGAATCAGCACGCCTGTAAAGAATAGAGAGATCATGCGTCACTTTCTCGATTTCAGTTGCAACCAAAAATCTTTACTCCATTCTATTGTGAAATTTATGAGATTTGCACTCTAAAAGCAGTTTACGTAACAGTTTTCAAACAACTTGCTGATCAACTAATTATTTCACAATAGCAAGTCATCATAAACTAATGCACAATATAGAATCCTATGATATAGCTCATGCCAAAAGAAATCAGAAGAAGCAGATAAATAACCAGCAGCACCTTGATGAACAAATTACTCACGACTAAGTTAATATGATAGATGAACAAAAGCAGATTTTAGTAAAGCCAAGCTCCCAATACAGAAACCACACTCCTGCACAGTGTGGCTATATCCAAAACCTCTGACCAGAAACTGAGGAAACTGCGAAAATTAACCTGAAAAAATAAACCATTCTTCCATGTGATCTCCAGCGCTGGATTCTTGGACATCAACAGAGAAAGAGTACTCCTGGTCACAACCCAAGTAAGAATCGGACATGAAGTATAGTGTGTACGACTTCTCTCCTGCTTCACTCGGAACTGCAAAGTCCAGCTTCACATTTGCTTTCCGTTGCAGCAAGACACGCTTGATGGCCAGCAACTGGTTCGTCTTGGTGTCACCCAAGACCAGCCACCACCCTTCTTCTTTGGTCTTGGGGTACCTGGGTGCATCCACGGGTCCCACTTCTGTCCTCCCTTCCATGTCTCTCTCAAGCATCACTTGCACTGTGACCTCTTTTCCCGGGGTCACCTCTTCACTGCCCACAACTTCATAAGTAAGGTCAATGTTGGGGAAGCGGTTGCAAAATCTGGCAATGTCAAGAAGCTGAGTGTCTGACATCTTGAGGAGCTCTTGGCGTTCTTCGTCCTCCATCTCCACAAGATCAAATACGGTTTCAATGTTTTTCCCGGGATTCTCTTGGCACCTCCTGGCTAACTCCTTTGTGAAGTGAGGGAGCTGCAGAAGCATGGAGTCCCGCTCCCACATGCCTTGAGTTACCATCTGGCTTACTTCCATAGCTAGCAGAGCAAGATTCAGCCACCCATTGCTCGATATCACATCGACCACTGCTTGAAGAAGTCTGGTTGCAGAAAGAAGGACCTCACGCTGATCCATTGCCAAGTTCCCACCGATGTTTTGCCTTGAGAAATGCGCCTGAAGAAGCGCATTTGCCTTCACATGAGGGTCTGTGCATTTTAGGTTTTCAAAGGAGAACCTCTGGTGATTGATGAGTCTCCGAACTGCTTCCTCTTCACCAGGCCGTATAGGGATCAGGTCATACTCCGAAGCTGATGTTAAGATCTCAAGAAGTCCCTTCATCTTGGTTTTAGAAGACAACAGAGAACTGAAACGCTCGATGGTGGTGTAACTGATGTAATAATTGCATTTACTGGCCTCAAGATCAGACAAGGTGTTCTCAACCAGCTTCGACAGGTGATCAGACAAATGCCTGTGGCTAACTCCTTGGAGATTGTAGTAGTTAGGGTTCTGGGGAAGTCTCCTGTACATGAAAGTCCATGTAAGATAATCCACAGCATCTTGCTTGTTCTCTATAACCCTAGCAACTACTTCTGCATTGAAATTATCATGCAAGAAATGCTGGAGGTGACTTTCCACAGGGAAGGCTTCGTACAGAAACTTTTTGTAATATTCTTTACGTGGTGCGTGACAGAAGATCATACACTTCCCGGCGTTATCAACTAGAGGTCGGCTAGCACGCCCCATCATCTGAAGCAGATCAGAGACCGGATAATCTGAATGTGAATTTTCCCTTCCATCGTAATACTGCGTCCCCATTACGACAACCAAATGCGCAGTTAATGGAGTGCCCCAGCATAGTGAACTGCTCATCACACATGCCTGAATCCGTCCAGCTTCAAAGAGCTGTGTCACAATCTCCTGATCCAAACTACATAAACCCTCATGCAAGTACCCAATACCATGGCGCAGTGTCTCCTTCAGTGTTTCCTCACGGATTTGGGTAACAAAAGGCTCCAGTTCTTCCAGTTCCCCTAACAGGAAATCAGGACTCTGTGGGTTGTCCATGTGAGAGTAAGCCATCAGATCCACAGCAGTCAAGCGGACATGTTTACGGGTTGGGACAAAAACTATTGCTGGCTTCTTGTTCTTGGCGTGCTGAATTACGGCAGTGTAGGTTGGCTTGGTCATCGCCTGCATCCTGGCTTCAAAACTGGATATATCCACTCCCTGAATGTGGATCTCTAGTGGAACAGGACGGACTCCGGGAGTGAAACTGAAAAGGCCGTGGGAACTGGCCCCAATCCACTCCCCAAGATCTTTCGCATTTGCAAGGGAAGTGGATAGTGCAGCAATTCTGATCTTATTATCGCCCTGACTTGAAATATATCTCATTCTAGACACAATTACCTCCAACACTGTACCACCTTGACTTCCAATTAGATGCAGTTCGTCGACGATGAAAAGACTAACCTGTTTAATGTATTTTCTCTGCTTCCACCTGCGGGAAAGAGCATCCCATTTCTCAGGAGTACTTATGATTATCTGACCTTTCTCAAGGAGCTTAAGATCCAATGCTGTCTCACCAGTTAGCTCAACAACCCGTAAACCAAGACCCTTCCCAAACTTCCTCTCCCAAATTCGAAACTGCTCCTTAGCAGTAGCCTCAAGTGCTGCAATATAGACAACACGCATTGTAGCATCAGATCCTTCTTGATGATTCCTCATTCCTTCTTGATGATTCCTCAATATAGCAAACTCCGCACATATAGTCTTCCCACTCCCAGTTGGAGCAGCAACCAACACATTGTCGTTCGTGTTATACAAAACAGTAAAGACCTGAGTCTGCACCGGATTGAAATGCTTGAAATCCTGATAGAGTATCTCATAATTTGCATTCCTTAGCGCCGTCACCGGCAGGGGCTGCAAGTCCAGTAGCTCTGTAGGTGGTGGATACTTTTCTGGAAGAATAAGATGACTGAAAGATACAGGCAACACACTCTGCGAGCCAAACCATTTGTCTGAAACCACCCGGACAAAATACTGAGGTGGCAGCGGTTCAAAGATTGGCACAGTGAAGTTTAAAGTGTGATCCTCATTAATATACTGCTTCTTCAAAAGAAAATACTCGTGATGAAGGATCTTCTCACCATCATTGTCTTCCACTATTACCCAAAACGGCTCAACAAATTTATGAATCTTGTCGTCCCACAGGAAATCAGGAGTAACTGTGAGCTCTACCTGCAGAACAGTGCGAGTAATAGGCTGAACCTGTGCTTTAAGAACAAGTTTTGGGAATTGGTGGATAAACTTGTGAAGCGGTCTGCCCATCTAAGGACTACAAATAAGCTCTCCTAGCTCCTGTGCTGACAGATCATAGTACCTCTCCCACACCAAATCCTTCTTCTCCAACTTCATCAGAATTTCATTGGGGATTTCATGAAACTGACGAAGGGGTGTCTGGACACTCCACATCCTCTTCCCAACCATTTTAGACAAGTTCAGAGCTTTCTCAGCCAGTTGTGCCCATCCCCGCTTCAATACAATTTCATAAAGAGCTCGCACAAGACGTCCAGCACTCTAAACATAATAGAAAGAAACAAGACATACATAAGCACCAGAAAGCAGATACAGCAATTTATAGATGTAACTAGGAGAGATGAGAGAAGAAAGCATAGAGAACAAGAAACAAACCTGAGTGATATAAACCATGTCAGATGTCAAAGAAAGACCCTCAAGCTTTAGCTGTGAAATATATGCTTGCAGCAAAACATTGATTTTTGCACTGGGCTCCTCCAGAGTTTCCTTGATAGGAATCGGGACACGATCCAAAAGCTTTGCTAGTTCCATCTTCTCATCTTGCCGAACAGTCACATACTTGAACTCCTCACTCAGTGAGAACAGACGATAGAGATCTATATCGCCCATTGTTGGCTTCAGATGCTCATTGTATGTAGCTATGGTCCCATGGGTTATGTAGTAGTAGCTAGCAATGCGTCCCAAATCAGTAACTTGGAAGTATCCACTTTTCCTGTCATACTTAATCAAGTTGTTTTTGTCCAAGACGGTGGCAGCCGAATGTATCTGCAAAAACAACGATTCAAGAAAGAATATAAGACACAGCTCGCCATTGAGTAACTTTAGAGCAATGATATTAAAAAGCCAAATGCATACACATCATTCCAAATTCTCAAAAAGATAAATGAAATACTAAATCTGTGATCAATTTGAAGGAAACAAAGCACACACAAGGATCCAATATTTCATCCTGGATTGCATGTAATAATAGATAGCGAGAAAGCTACTGATACTGGGAACAATATTTATGGGAAATGATATAAAAAATAAAAATAATTTCAGAGCAATAGACAGGGACTCGCCATTAGGGATATTTAATTAAAAAGAACACAACTTTCAGAGCAAATGAAGTAAGATAATCAGATACATACTTGATACTCCTCATTCAAGATTTTCGAAGAGAAATTTTAAATTACTAAATTTGCAATCAACATGATGTAGCACAAGTGACCCCAACAGTTCATCATGGATTCCATATAGTGGACAGTGGCAAAGCTACCAATGCTAGGCACAATATTTATGGGTAATAATAAAAAAAATATATAACTAACGTTCAGAGCATTAGAAAGAAAGCTCGTCATATTGCACAAATAGAAGTAAGTTTCAGAGCAGTGATGATGAGAATATGAAATACTAAAATTGTGATCAATTTGAAGGATAAACGGCATGCATAGTTGATCCCAACAGTAAGGTAGGCATAATATTTATGGGCATTTAGCAATAAACAAATAAATTTGAGATAGCAAAATATCAGGTTAACGCAGATGAAAATACGTACCAGGTCAGCTCTTCTCTCCTCTAAAACTACATCTTTTGCCAGGGCATCAGGCGGTAAGCCATAAAGCGTTGGATTACGAACCATACGGATATATAAATACGTATAGCCAAGCCAATGGCAAGCCTCTCTAGCATTCTGAACAGTTCCAAGAACAATTTTCAGCGTTAAGCTGATCAGCAAGTTTGGAAATAAACTGGCTTTCAATAGGTACTTGCTCATTCATTAAAGAAAGATAATAGTGCAGCTCGCTGTAGCCAGTGATAATTATACCCTCCCCATGTTGATCATACTGAGGTCTTCCAGCACGACCAAGCATCTGCATAACATCTAGAGGACTCAGCTCCATCCACGCCCCTTTTTCTGGATTATACACCTGGGTTCCTTTTATAATAACGGTATGTGCAGGCAGATTAACACCCCATGCGAGAGTTGCTGTGGAAACCAAGACTTGCACATGTCCTCCAGCAAAAAGCAACTCAACTATCTGGCGATCACCTCTTGTTAACCCAGCATGATGAATTGCAAAACCATAAGGCAGAAGTTTTTTCAAGTCACTATTCTTAACAATGTCAATATGACTATGAAGAACTTCACGGCTTACACTATCTTCCTTCAAGAATCTGCTAAGGGTATCATTTGCCATTGCGGTGTCCTGTATAGCTAGTGCAGTTTTAGCTGTTTCCTTCCTCGAATGAACAAAAATAAGGACTTGGTGCTTTCCAGCACCAGCCAATACTTTCTGATAGCATAAATCATTCATCAACTGGAACCTCTGCAATGGTTTTTTCACACTGATTCCAATATACTGCTGAGCGAGAGGCACGGGTCTGTAGCTGCGATCAAATTTAAACAACCCCTTCTTAAGATCAACCCGCAAAAATAAGGCCACGTCTTCATAATTTGGCAGTGTAGCCGATAAACCCACCAGACGAATATTCTCCTTCGTGGTTTCAATCTGCCTAAGAGTCCTAGCGACAATGCTTTCAAGCACAGGCCCTCGATTATCATGAAGAAGATGAATTTCATCAATTATAAGAAGTCTCACAAGCTGAGTATAAGTGCGATCTCCAGACTTCCTGGTAATGATATCCCACTTCTCTGGTGTTGTCACAATTATCTGAGTCTCTTCAATTTCTTTCCCAGTAAGTGACTGATCCCCACTGAGTTCTCTCACAGTAACTCCATAATCCTTTAGACGATTAGACAAATTACCCACGACCTCAGCAACAAGGGCTTTCATGGGTGCAACATAGACAATTTTGTAATCTCCATGGTTATGTGTTCCATCATCGTTCCTATGCATTTCAAGTTGCTGAAGTATAGTGAGCATAGCAACATTGGTTTTCCCAGCCCCAGTTGGAGCACAAAGAAGAATGTTCTCTGCCTTAAACAGCGCAGTGTCATACACTTTGCTCTGAACCCTGTTCAACTGTTGCATTCCCTTAAACGCCGATTGAGCCCAATCCGGCATATCGGTGATCTTCACAAGCTTCTCATTGCTATCCACCTTTTTAGTAACCCATGGCACATGAACTTCATCATATCCCTTGCCATGACTTCTGTAAGAGCCAGGGGGAAGGTCACACTTCTTGTTTGCCATCAGGAGACCACCTTGGTCGAAAGCCAAGTTCTCCAGGTCCAGCATCTGACGCTGACCCTTCAACCAACCACTCTCTAAATCTCTATCAGCATCATCTCTCCTGCCTCTGCCTCCATCTCCACCAGTTTCTTCCTTCAAACGGCGGGCTTCTTCAGTAATACTTTTTTGCAGGTTCTCCTCCCTCTCTTTCGCTGTTGCTCTTGTTGCATGCAACTGCTCCACAATTGCTGCCAACTCTGGTCCCAACCCCATCATCTCCTTCTCGATTCGATTCCTCTCTTCCTGGTCTTCTGCCCTAGTCAAACGGGTGCACCACACAACTTTAAGACGATTCCGTAGCAGAAATTTAACAAGGCTAAATTTTTCAAACTGAAGGTGCACAACCAGCTTCTTCTCCATATCCCTATCATCCCCTTCAGCAAGAATCTTAAGCAGCTCTTCTGCGAGTACCTGGCATTGTTGTGGATCAATCTGCTGTTCATATGCTTGTGATATCTTTCTCTGGAGCCAATAAGCATCAATGTCTTGAACATTAAGACTCCTGCCCTCATTCGCATCTCCTGCATCCTCGTCATTTATCCCTGCACCAACCTGCATGCCTCCAGGTCTGGTAGGTTCTTCATCCTCCTCATCTTCTTCGTCTTGAACCATATCAGGATCACTCTCCTCATCTTCTTCTTCATTCTCCTCAAACTCAACAGCCACGCCCAAATCATCATCAAGCTCTTCATCCTCATTAGTTTTACGACCACCAGAATCACCACCCTCTTGAAAATCCGTGATCAACTTTCCAATGGAAACAAGCTGATCAAAAACCGTAATTTCAATAGGGTTCAACAACTTCGCGATCTCCATCTTTTTCTCAGGGTTTTTAACCGTTTCGTTCTGGAGAACAGCCAAAATCTCATCTGCAGCACCACTAACGATATTAAGAGGTTGACCACCCAACTGCTGCTGAATAAGACTAAGCATGGTCTCATAAGCAGCCCTTGTCTCCTTCGTCTTCGGCTGATAAACCACATTATCTGTATCAGTAAGCACACTCTCCTCCCTAAGACGACGCCTCTTGCTCTGCCTAACAGAAACCGTATCATCTGCAACATCACGTTCCTTCTCCTTAGACTTTTTAAGCTTCTCTTCCAACTCTGGAGGCCTTCCTTTAGCAACACGGTCACCAAAAGACTTCGGATCAATTTTACCCCACAGAGTTTCTGGTTCTCCTGTAGGCTCATGTGTATCGCGAGGACGATTGTCAGTAGTCTGCACCAGACTAGAAATGGCTCTGTACTCATACTGCTTGAACCTGGCATGTGCTTCCGCACCGCCTCCCAAGTTCGCCATTACCAAATCCAAAAACCTAGAAATCAAATCAAACAGAGAGAAATACACAAGGTTAACCTCGTATCTCACCCTAAATATAAATTTAAGAAATAACACAAAATCCAATCAAAAGAGAAACGAACAAAACTTCCAAGACGCCGATAATAAATCCTAAAAAAAAACTCTCGATCGAGAAAAACAAAGAGAACAAAACTTAAGGAATCAGCTACGAAATCTCTTCTTAACTTCACTCTCTGCAACGAATGAATCAACTAGCTGAAACCCTAATGGGAGATTTGGATTTCTCCGTTCTCACGTCCTCTACCTCCTACAAATCGATTTATATAGCACTCTTAGCCGCGAATCCTTGATATTAGCGAGCAACCGCCTTAAGGTGACAAAACTTAACGACGTCGTTTTTCAAAAACCTTAACGAAGTCGGTTACTTGGTGATATTGTTAGACCTGAGCCTGTTAATTGCATCCCTGGCTTTTATGATTAGAATGGGCCTATACATGCCCCATAAGCCCAACGTAATGAGACGATGGTCAGAGCTTCATGCTTTTTTTTGTTTGGTTTTATTAATCTGAGAGTAAGTTAAAAGAAAAAAAGTGTTTATTTCTCACCAGAGACTTCCTTAAAAGAATTAAAATTGTCAAAATATTAATTCCTCGCATTAATAATGGCTGACAAAAATAATGTATTTGGTAATAATTAAAAGGGAATGGGAAGACTTTTAAATAGTGACAATGACATGGGGCTGATTACTTTGAATGCAATCTTAGATTAGTAAAAGAAGCACATGCATATGAGACGAAGGTTCATGTGTGATCATGAGAGAACTGGGCATACGGAAAAATATCCAAATATTAAATATATATATATATATATATATATATATATATATATTGTCAAAACACAAAGAGATCTATTGATCTCAGAGATAATATTTAAATATTAAAACTAACAACTGCCGTGAGTATTTGAGTTCTCATTTTAAGATATATCGTTGGAACAAAAATCACAGTATAATTCAGTGTTTATTTTCAACAAAAGAGTACATGAAAGCTCAATCCATATGAATAAAACTCTCGTAGGAAAATGTTAAAAATACGTGTAAGATAGTGGAGATTAATTTTTACTTCTTTGTTACTTTGAGTTCCCCCACAAGAGTTTATTGATAGAGCTTAATAATAGTGAAACACATAGAATGGTGACAAACAAACAAAATAGAAGTCTAATACAGAAACTCACTATCACGCCTCACACATGCGAAATATGGAGAAGTGGAAAATCAAAACGTCCCAAAATGGCCATGTGTGGAAATCCACGTAACAATTATGTGTACTGTTTTAAATGCACTTCAGCTGACTCTCTGAACGATGATCGAACAAATCCATTTCTATTACACAGTAGTTTAGATTAGTTCAAACCAAAAATCCTCTTTAAACTAGTTTATATCTCAACTTTTACATTTTATGAGATTATTTCTAAATTCTATTTTTAATTGAGTTCATGAAAATTAATATTCTTTTAAAACTACAGTTTTACATTAAAAATCAACACCTATGAAGCAATGTTAGAAAGAATTAACAACAATACAAAACATATTCTATCTCGTCCGCTTAAATTCTGTTTTACCATACATGTATAAGCTTGGCGACTGCTAAGCAAGCAGCTAGCCACCAAGTGCGGATTAGAGCATTGATCATGTGACATAGTGTGGCTCCATTATCATTAACGTTTTGCCGGAGATATTTATGACAAAGTTGGTGTGCTTTATTCCAAGTTTTTCATGATATTTTTTTATTCAATAACAATAATAATAAAACAACAATGGCTAATTGCCTAGCTGTTTTTTTTTTCTTACCAAATATTTAACCTCTGCATTTGATTATTAGCCACTGTCGATTGTCTTTTACAATCGTTAATGATAACTATACCATGAGTTTATAGTTGATGTGAAAATTTTCACTGATAATTAGTTACTAGACGATCAGAAAGTATTAATATCCCACAAACTTATATGGGTTGTAATGTATCAAAGTTAACTACAAAATCCATTATAGTTAGATCAATAACGGTTGATCACAATATAAATGTTTTAGATTGTTGAAATATTATACTTTTATATATTCTGGAGACTAGTATAATTTTTGCTATGAATCTCTCATGTAAATTATAAGAATAACGAATAACATAGTATCATATATCTTCCATTTTATGAAATAAACTGTTAAATTGTGTTCGTACAAGTTAGTAAAGCATACAAATGACCAAATTTCAAAGTTCATATGTTATTAAAATGTATACTCTTAGAGCTAATCAACAACTATTATAACTGAAAAAATGTATCATGTAATCTAAAATGTATCAATTTAAACAGGAAACACAAAAATTTAGTCCAAAATACTGTTTTTTGTGAAACATACGACGTAGAAAATTACATATGTCATATATATTTAGGTATACAGAAGAATGTAGGGAATATATTTCATATATGTGTCTATGGTTATACAGAGATAAAGTGTTAGAAGGGTAACACTATTTATATATACAGAACTTCCATGTTAATAACCGCTCATAGAAATGATAAAGTCAAAAGTTGAAGATCATCGTGACATTCCACAAACCTAAAAGTTCACTCTCACCGCTTCACGCATCGATCTAAATACATACAAAATTCAAAAAAAAATAAAGAAAAGAATAAAACACAAACAACGTTTGAGTTTTTACCTATAACTTCTAAAAGCTTGATTAAAAAGGGACATAATATACGTTATTACTTTTTATTGATATATAGCTCGTGTTGCGGCATATATTATTATTTACTTTACGCCTATTTATTTATTTATTTTTATAGCTGTCTCTTTTGCCAATCAAGTTGGTATTATTCTTAATTAGTTTTACCAGCTATTATTGTCAATCTAATGCTACCAAACTAATGGCGACTACAAAGTCGTCTCCGTATTAGCGTGTTTTGTCAAATCAATTTACGTGTATAATATCATTCCGTCAACTATATTAAGGAGTTTATCTAAATAAATCAAATTGCAAAAATTCATAAAGTGACATAATATGCTGGCAAAATGTGTCTTATATAATCTACCACCAAACCGGCATACTGTATCATTAGAATTTTAGTAAGCCCGTCATTTACCAGCGATATGTTGAAAAATAAAATTTCTCTTCTTCAACGTATTTGAGAATATGATGGACCATGATGATCTTTTATGAACGCTAATTGCTGACGATTTTTAGTACAATTGTGTAAGTGTGGCTCATATATATAAATTCTATGTTCGTTATGATATGCAATTTAGATAGATGATATAAATTATCAAATCCAATTTTTTTTAAAAAAATTATTGGTTATAGTATATAGTATGATAGGAAGATCTTTGTTTAAGTCAAATGTTGAGTAAGCAAGAAATAAACTCGAGCTTGTTTTACTTAGTAATACAATTGAATTCCACAAACTAATCAATTGACGATCGATTTATAGCACCTTTTAATTGTTCTTCTATTGTTATATGAAACATCGTTTCCGTGTGGAACAGAAAGCGCATTTCCGTATTATTAGATTTTATATTAATATGATTCTAAACGGATTCTGAAGAATTTATTAGTTCTCATCTCAAACAGCTAAAAGTGCATTTCTGTTTCCTTTGCGTTTCCTAGTCAAATTCTCTTTTTCACTTTTAAGAAATGGAAATTATTGCATTATAATTGTACGAAATAATATTATTTATGAAACTCGTAGATATTTTCTTTTTGTCATTTCCTTAAACAAACAACTTTTTCATCCCCACATAAATATTTAAAGTTAAAATCTTATGTTTTTTTCACTGATAAATATTTGGATAAACTACGTAGTCCAACTAAACTAATAAATACTTAATAACGTCAAAACTACCTGTATTAAGTATTAGTAGTTATTATGATTGAATAATAATAATAATCATAAACAGCAGATATTGAAGTTGAAAATCTTAACACTCATAAAATATTTGGGTCCATATTTACGTAGTTCTACCATACATATACGGCATGCTCCATTTATTTAAAATTAACAAAAATTACACAGTTGTAATACTTACTTTTTTATTGGTTAATCGAAAAACAGAAAATAAAAATAAATATTTAAAAATCTGATTAAGTAATCCCTCTATTCAGGAAAGAGCTTCTCCACCTTATACCACTTCCATCAAAGGTTATAGAGAAAAAATTTTAAAAAATTTATAATGACAAATAATAGATAAATATTAGAGGGATTAAAAAAAAGAGAAGATGTAAAAGTTCTGACTTAATCCCTCTTAAAAATCATCAATGGAGATGCTTTTATTTCTTCTTCTAAGCCCGCTGTTTTTTTCTTCTTCTTCGTCCCTTTCTCTGTTTTCTCTCTCGTCTATACTATTGCTCGCTCCAAAATTCCTCAAAATCTTCCTTCATTAATAGCAGGCATTGTCTTTCTTCCGATCCGACTATCTCAGCATTCGAAAACTCCGGCGACAAGCCTGATCTCGATGTTAGATTTTTTCCCTGATTTATCTCTGATCTCCGTCCATGTCGGTTTGGTTTCTGTTAGCTGAAATTTATTTCTTGCTTACTCAAAATTTGACTAAAAACCCTTTTAAGAAAACAAGAAAATTTGACTAAAAGCAAAGATCTTTCTATCATTTTTTAAAAAGCAAAGAGGAGTTGTATAGATGGAGTGCTTTTGTTATTGTTACTGTTGTGGTAATAATACAAAAAAAAATGATACGTGTTTCAAAACTATATTATCTCTGAGATCATACATCTCTTTTATGTTTTGACAAACAAATAAATAACTTGTGGGTTAACATTGTGTATTTCTTTCTGTTTCATTTGATTTCTAGGATTCCGGATTCGGTGATGGAGTACGAGTACGTAGCCAACCCTAGTGTGGTGCCAACCACTGACAATGTTCCTGACGATACACATGAGCCTACAGGAGAGAAAGAGGACGTGGTGAATGGGATCAGCCATGGCGGCAATAATGGCAACGGAAACGACACCGATGGTTCCTACGTTTTCATATCTGAAAACGATGATTCTGTAGAGTCTGATGATGCCAGTGTGGTGGAGAAAGATGTTAAGGAAGGAGATTATATGAATCCTGAGGAACTGAAGATGGATGATGTTTTGGAAACTTCTGGACCAGAGGAGGTCGATGGGATCCCAAAGTCAGAAATCGAGCAAGTGGAGCAACTTCAAGATTCTGAAGCTGGACCCGCAAAGAATAACGCGGAGGAACATCAAGGGGACATGATTGAAGCGAAAGATAAATCTGATTTGGATGTTGATGTTTCTCAAGATATATCTGATTTGGAAAAGGTCAATGCTTCCGATGATGTGTTGCCAGACTCTAGAACCTTGAAGGTTGCTGTATCTGAGCTAAGTAGTGATGTCCCGGCTGAGACTCAAACCCTTTCTGCCGTCTGCTTGGAATCCCACACTTCTGCCAAAGATGGTGTTGTTGAAAATGGTAATAGCAAATCAGAATTTGAAGCCATTCAGAACCTTGATTTAGTTGAAACCAGCGAGGTGCAACCAGAAATTGGAGCTGTTGATGTCTCTGTGTCTGATGGAAGTATGAACATTCATCCAGAATCTCAAGATGCCAGCGAACCTTCTTGTGATGAAAATGGAAAACAACACATAGCATCTCAAGTTACGGATATTCTTGATGCCCCTGCCTCAGAAGAAAGAAGCGATGATGTTATTGTTGCCCAAAAGAGTGTTTCAGAAGATGCATCTGATAGAACAGATGATAAAGTAGCTTCGAGCTGTGAGATTGGAGAAACTCGGAATCATTTAGCATCGACATCGTCCGTAGAAGGTCCTGCCGCTTCTGAAGGGCACACTGTAGCGGCAGAGATAGAGAGAAGACCGTTTTACTTTCTGCCTAGAATTCCAAGATATGATGATGAAAAGTTATCTGAGCAACTCAAGCATGCTGAAGACCAAGTTGATCAGAAAACACAGAGTCGGGATGCTGTTAGAGCGGACATCCAAAAGATAAGAGTAAGAAACGCTTTTGAGGTGTTTCGTTAGCCAAAGCATCTTGTTCTAAATATGACTCTGACATTTGTTGAAATGGTTATTTCTAGGCAACATGTAAGGACTATGATATCAGTTACAAGGCAGCCATGGTAGAAGAGAGATCTGCAAGAAAAGCAATGCATTCAATTCTGCAGGAAATTGAGGCCCTTCAGTCTGTGATTAGCCGGGTTAAGAGTGCTGCATCTGTTGATGATATTGATTCGAGGGTGAGACTCCCAGTGATCACAATTCCAGCTAAGTCTTGATCAAGTTTTTAGCTTGTCAAACTTGATTATGCTAATCTATCTCATTTTTCTGCCTCCAATCAGGTGCATGATATGGAACACATAATACAACATGAAACTATATCTCTGAGAGAAGAAAAAGGATTTATTCGTGAAATAAAGCAATTGAAGCAAATCCGTGAGCAGATATCTTCGAGTATGGGTACCAAGGATGAAGTTAAGCAAGCATTACAGGAGCAAGAGAAAACAGAAGAGCGTTTGAAGGTACAAT